>JAXCHB010000271.1:4672500-5977500 GCA_036926305.1 Uropetala carovei | reverse complement strand
TCTCGTGTGTGTGTGCGGTGAATCATTTTACTCTCCTCTCTTTTTTTTATTTACTTTTCGTCGTGTTGCGACAATCGAAGTAGGTCGACTCCGAAAATTTCTCTCTTTTATTATATCGTGAATTCCGTGACTCGGCGAGTGAGTGAGTGAAAATAAACAAAACGCGTGAGGAATTTCGAGTTTCGAGGGAAAATAAAATCACGTTCATTCTCGGGGGCTTACATTTTTAAATGACGTTTTCTACGTCATTCCAGAGGGCATGAAATTAAATAAAGATACAGACACACATACATTTTTATTTTATACAGGATGTCTCAGGAGGAAATGTCATACCTTTAACAGCGCATTGTATGGGTCATTTGGAACAAAAATGTTCATATAAATTACAGTTCGATTCAGCTCCGTTACCCAATAAAGCGCTGGTGTAATTTTGCACGTTGTCTGAAGTATTCTTCAAATGTGGCTTTGAAAACCTTGTTATTCTTTGGAAGAAATTTATAGAATGCGACGTTGCTTATTTAGATCAATAAAGTTTAATTGCAATTGATTTATTATTTATGAAAGAACGGATTACAAATCCGCAATTATCTTCAGGTAGACAAAGTGCTAAACTACACTAGCGCTTAACTGGGTAACGGAGCTGAATGGAACTATTGTTTATATGAACTTTTTTGTTTCAAATGACGCCTAGAATGCGCTGTTAAAGTCATGACATTTCCTCCTGGGGAACCCTGTATATAGTATATTATACACATGGTGGAACGTTCTATAAGTCGAACCTCATGGGGAAACAAAAAATATTCAACTCAGAGAAAATTCGATTTACAGAAGAAAGATAACACGAAAAAGATTTTGTCCAGTAAAATAATGAATTAACTTCTAGTTGTGGAAAATTATTGGAGTTATAGACGTTCGACTTATAGGCGAAAATACGTATATTTGAATATTCCTTCGCGGGTATTAAACCTTTTTTTTTCAAAAATCCCTTTCGAACTGTCGCCATGGCTACAATGACTCGTCCCCTCTATAGTGAAAACTCTTTGCGCGAATAAATAAACAAGTCCGACATCAACGACGACGACAACATTATTCCGAATGGGGTGGAAGACACGTGATGGAGCTTCAGGAACCTCCCTCACTTTCGACGTCATGGTGGTTGTTGTCCCCTACCAATTTGCCCTCTCCTCCCTCCTCCTACGTCCATCCATCCACCCCGTTTGCTGTTACACACACATCCGACTCTCATTGTCGGCATCGATCCGTTTTAAAAGGACACGGAAGATTGGCAACGCCGCAAATGACAAAGCTTAATCCAAACAAACCCCCCTCCCCCCTCTTTTTGCTCTCTCTCTCTACAACCCAACACAACCTTTCGGTAATGTACGTTTTTTTCCCCTTCTCACCATTTTTCGGTGACACCCCAAAAATAAACTATTTCAGATCTGAATTACCGTATTAGCCCGAATATAAGGCGACTCCTTATTTTCCCAATGAGAAAATCCAACAAAAGATAACTTCTTCATACTTAAGGACCCGAATATAAGGCGACCGCCACTTTCCCGAAAGACAATTTTTGAAAAAAAACTCGCCTTATATTCGGGCTAATACGGAGCATCTTGCCCTATCTACTATCTCCTTTGTTTTGACGAATATTCAATGGCTACAAAAAATCCCTTAAGGCACATACAGCACCAGTTAGGAATGTACTGCTAAAGCATACATCGTAAGGAGATTTTTCTTTAAAAGCCCCACTCATCCCCCAAACAGCTGATCCCTGATCCACCAAATTCCTGCCACACGCAGCTCTAACGTGTAGTAACTTATCCTGAAAATTTGGTTTCTCTAGGTTGAACCGTTTCAGAGACATCGCCTGCACAGGCAGGCGGACGGACGGACGGACAGACAGACAAAGTGAGTACATAAGCTGATTGTTTTGTAAAAAAAATCGCTAAAAATGTACATAGTCATGTACAATGCGTTACAAATATCGTTCAGTACGGTTTTTTCAACACAGAATAGTGGAAATAATATCTTGCATGCGATCGTGTGCACCAGATCTGAAAGGGTAAAAAATGAAGTACATTTGTATGTATGTACCGTGATGCACCATCACCTCCTGGCGGGAAATACTGGAAGCGTTTTAAGTCTCCATGTAGGCCGTCCGAAGTCATGTCGTGTGTTATTAGTGAAAACGTACGCAAAACGTTCCTTGGGTTGTATCACCTCGATTTCTTTCACCGCTGTAACGTTGGCAACGCGTTCAGCACAGAAGTGTTCCCAGAATTCCTTTCGAATTCACATAAAAAAAACGACTTTCAACGATTCGACGCGAGAATTCGTAGAATATACGGTGAAATATTTCGTTTAAAGAGTGCGAAAAAAATATATACCTATACTTAATACATTTTTCGAGATGCGAGTCGAGGAAGCGAGGTAGAATTCTTAATAACACGAATTAATTAATTTGGGACGTTTGCGCGAACTGAATATGCAATTTGAAAAAATCCAATCGTATTTTTTTTGTCCACGCAGAATGAATACATTTTGAGCAGTTTTAATGAACCAGATTGAACACGTAAACACGTGTAATTTACAGCACTTTATACCATAAGCGTTTAATTTTTCATCCTCCATTTTTTAAGAAAATCATCCCTGCGTTATTCTTTGAGGAACGCAACGCCACTCGAATGAACCATGTTTGGATTTTTCTGCATGCCCATGTCATAAATGCTAAGAAACGGGTTTCGAAAAATGTTTCCATGGAAACAGTTTTTTTTCTTAAACGTTTAAAAAGTGCTGGGATAAAAAAATTATATTTTTTCACTCCTGTATTGAATAATAACAAAAACGTATTCCACTTAGTAACCTTTTATTTTTTTGTCTCTTGTTTTGTTTTCGTTATTGTTCTTTATTTCGTCGGTTTTTTTAACTCGTGAAACTTCGGTTTTCTCTCCTTTATTTATCCCTAACGTCGTGTCCGCCGTAAATTCGCCAAGATATGAAGTACACCACGAAGGGGGGAGGGGGGGGGGGAGGAGGGGGGAGGGGGAGGGGATAGACGATCGGGAGGCGCAATAAAGATGGATCCGGGTTAAAGCACTCTTTCCGGAATTATAATTTAGATTTACGACCCCGTCGAAATGCGCGTAAATAAAAAAAAATCTGACGTCGCCACCACGTGACTTTCTCCATATTCAACGGTATCCCTTGGCGACGTATTAAACGTAAATTTAGAAGAAAATCAAAATATCTCTTAAACTATCAGTTCAGTGAAAATATGTTTCGAACAAAACTTATAGAAAATTACATTATCTACAACTTTTATGATAACAACTGTTTATGAAAATTGAGTCTGAAAGGAGATATTGGGGAAAAAACGAAAAACGACCAGAATGAACATCCATTTTCGGTAAACCAACTTACAGCTAAAACCTTTTCAAATCTTAAGTTGCTAAAAAAAAGTGTTAAGTATAAAGTTTTGTGCTGATTTGATAATTAGTCCTCGAGTTAAAGCGGCCACAAAATTCCTATCACATACACACAGACATCATCGAAAAAATAGTCAAATCGTGTTCTAGGGATCTCAAAACGAGTATTTCCGTTGAAATCTCGAAATGGATTTTTTTTCATTAAAACAATGCTTTCTCTATTCTTCGTATATGAAGAAAGTAAAAAGAAAGACCTAAATTGAGATTTAGCAGTCGACGACCAAATATATCTTTTCGCTACCTCTCTCTCTCTCTCAATATATAAACACGCGGGTACATTTCTTTCCATAGACTTTTGGGAGCCGTCACTCAACAGCGATATTTGACCGCGTACATATTGTCGCACGTAATACGCGCGTCGAAACAGTGACGTAATTAGGAGCAGATAGGGGCCCTCGGGGAAAGAAAATACGGCGGAACTCCTACAAGTCGAAACCTTAACGGAAAGTTCGCGTTGCAGAAGAAAACTAACACGAGAAATATTTTTGTCCTGCAAAAAAAATAAATAAATTCACTTCGAGTAATGGAGAAATTCCAGTTATTCGACTTACAGAAGTTCAGCCAACGAATACATACGTTAAAGTAAAAATTAAATCTACACAACAGCTGTTGCCAATATTAGGCGTGAAATCCTACAGCCTATAATCAGCGACTGTACTGCACCCATTCTTCGCTTGTGTGCTCAGAATGATGGAAGACATTTTGAAAATTGTTATCGATGGAAAAAAATTTGAAAAAAATTGTTTCCTGATTCACGCTCGTATCACGGTTCATTCATTTGTTTTGAAATTGGGTACATTTTTTCTGGCCCACCCTGTATTATAAAGCCCATCAAAGTCGCGCTTATGAAATCAATTAACATGAATATGCTGAATAAGTTGGGGCTTTAAAAATTACTTTGTCAAGAAATAACTATATTCTGGAAAATCATTCAGAAATTAGGGTTTTTAAAAAAAGTTAAATGGGAAAGAAATCTTAACTTCTTATTGTAAGTATACACGGAAAGATTCTAGCCAGCGTTCTTTCAAGAAATACCTGCTGGAAAAAAAACATAGGTACATGTTCTTTATTATGAAGAGCTCGCTTTTGTTTGCAAACATCGTTTACGCAAATCGCGAAATTTTTAAATCTCCTTTTGAAGTTTGTGCTAACCAGGTCGAAATTAGTACATAGGGAGAACGTGGCGATCGAAACGTTATGAAAATTTTTGCGTTCGTTACAGGGAAAAAAACACCATCGGGTTTTAATAATAGTAGCAGCAGCTGGAAAAATGAACAGAATACAAAATTATTAAAACTATGTATTTAGAGAAAATTTTAAGTTCGAATTATAAGCGGATAACAGATGGCGCTCGAAACTTATTTGTTTTTTTTTAAGGAAAACGCACGAATGAAAAAGGTCCTTAAAAGGGATACGTTTAATATGTATTAGCGATTATTTCTAAGTTGACAAAATTTATTACAGAGCTTTTGAAAATCAGCAACAAAGCCTTTTTCACCTTCGTTAAAATATATATTAAAACTCTTAACTCCCTATCTTAATTGTGATCCCTATGGTTTATCAATGAAAATGAAAGGATGAATCATCAAATTAACCATACAAATTTCCATAGACAAAGACTTCCTTTCTAAAACAAAATTGCCTTTAAATACGTGTATTTCGAAATCAACGATTCCGTCGTCAGTAGGCCGATCAAGAAAGTTACGCCATTCAAATATTTAAAAAAAATATTTATATGGTTATTTGGAGGTTCCTCCTTTCAATTACAAAACTCGATACCTAAGATATTTACAACGAATTCGTGATCCGAAGTCTGATTGGTAGCGGTAATGAGTGTGTGGTCCACCCGACCTATTTCTTGGTATTATACCGTGCGAAGACTCACTTTGCCAATCTAACTACTTTGGTTTGATATACTCACGTTGTCATTCACAGTCGAGGTGCACGGAAAACAGCTTTTCTATTTATTTTTTGAAAATCGCGTCAAAATTCGCCAAGTTTTCACGAAACTAGGGCAAGATTGAATATATTTTTTAAAATAGAGAAAATAGAGAAACAAGTTTGCAAAAAATCAGCGAAAAATTCCGTTCAGTCTTTCATGTCAGCGTACGCCGAATTCTTTCTCGTTTCGCCAAATTAATTTTCTCCAGGAGAAGAAAAAAATAAGGCAAAGATCGTCCAAGGACGAAATTAACTCACTTCAACTGTGGAAAGAAGAATAAAGTAGGAATTCTCGCGTAAACCACGGCCGAAAAACCAGAAAAGGAGAAGAAGAAATGCATCATCGGCTCAAGAAAAAAGGAGGCGGATAAAAATCCAAAGATGTCCGGAAACGAGTTTTGTCGACACAGAGAAATGATGAACGAAATCAGCCTCCGGATTCGACATGACGTGGAATTTTGTACCTCTTTTATTCCTCTACCCCCCTCCCCCTTCTCTCCCTCTTCCCCTCCCCCCCTGTCTTTCCCCCCTCCCTCCCCTCCCTACCAACCCAACCCCCCAGAAAGGATGAGATGCGGAGTAAATAGTTCCATCATTCAAAAAATCCACGGGTGGTTAAACTCATGGAGGAGGGAGGAAAAAAAACAAAATGATGTGTAAAAAGGACGCGAAACAAACTTGTCATGGTTACGAGGGTAGTTAGCGGGTGGATACGAAAGAGAGAGGGAGAGAGAGAGAAATAACATCTCGTACCAGTAAGCGACCATGCGAACCGCGCTGGAGATTTTTCACTTGCCAGCCAACGTCACTTTTCTTTTTGACTTCCGGCAGTTCCTTTTTGTGCGCGCGCGCGCAAAACTTTTCCATCAAACTTCAATAAAAAAACGTCCATTCCATAAGACATCCTTTTGTTTAAAAAAAAAACGTAATGCTCGCACATAATGCGAAACGTATCGTATGTTATTATATAATAGCAGTAGTGCCCGTTGAATTTCAACGGGTTTAGCGAATCTAAAACTTCGAACGTGTAACATGTAAACATTGCAAGAATAAGATAGTGCATAGATTTAAGCGTCGAATAAAGTAAAAATGAAGATGAATAAAGGAAGAAAATCTTGCACTGTGAAAAATCGAAAATTACGTTTAAACTTATGGGAGAATAATTATTGAATTAAGCTCTCTATTCCCTCAAATTTATTATCGTCATATATCCCATGTTATCCGCGGGGTAAAATTATATAGCTATGCGAAGTTTCGTGACGATATCTTCAAAACGAAAATTGTAAGTAAAACCAGCAAGAAGGCAATAATCAACAGAAAATGGATGAACAAAGGAACTTACGAAATTAATTAATTTAATGAAAGACAAAAAAGTAAATAGAGAACGTTTAGGGATCACAGAGTGAATATAATCCTCCGACTATTAGCTCCATACTCTCTGTTACGAGAAAATTGTTCATACCAACAATACTTTGGAAACAATGTAACGATTTATCCAATCACAATTTGTGGAAAATCTACGTCTAATTATTAAAGTTATTTACGTAGTTTTAAAAACAGCTTGCTTTGGAGAACTCTACGCCACACGAAAATATCATTTAAAACTTTTATTAGTAATATTTCAATTAAAATCAACAAATATTTGGTTTCCGTGCAAACAAAGCAAAATCGCAAACACAAATTGAAAAACTATATCAAGTTAAATGCGATGGTCTCTCTACATTGGTGACAATGGGAGTTGTGATGGTGGCTTATAACTGGTATTTTCATTAAATTGATAAAATCACGCATTTTTCTGATTCTAAACGCATTTTTACGATAATTCGATCAGGATTCGGATTCTGTCTTCTAAAAAAAATAAACTTTGTTCTTTCCTTCACAGAACCATCCAAGTCTCGATTTCGTATCGTGTTTCTAAGAAATTTTAAAATTCAAACGAAAAATAAGCTGCACTCATCCCTATGTTATTCAAACGGAGAAAATGAAAAAAGAGAATATTTTTTTAAAATTAAAAAGGTCAATCAAATCGGTATAAAAACCTTACGACACCACTTAACTCTTTTCCGGTGAAAATGATACTTCTTCTTGATTCTACTAATAAAATTTGGTACTTACGTATCGACGGGTAATTGTGAATTTTTTTTATCAAACCTTCCCGGTGAATTCCTGATTTTAAAAACACCGACTAGAGTTTCACTTCTATATGGAACAACGTATAATCTCTTCTTTCTTCCTATATAAAAATACTGCATGCACACGTAAGGAAATTAAAGGCATGTTTATGGGATTGTTTACGCTAGCAACAACGAAGAAATAACCATACGAGAAATTTCGACTCGAATTAAGACGTTCTTGTTTGGTTTTCTTGATAACGGCTACTCTTACGATAAAAATGTGTAGGAAAAGAAATACTTTCCTTTACTAGTTATACAATTTTTATCTGAAAACTATTTTGATATGACCAATACTTTACGAGATATGACGGAAATTTCATTTTTTATCAACAGTACAGTGGTACCCCTTACTGGCGTACGTGATACATTTACGTGATTTTCTTATAATCTTTGGCAGAAAGTTCTTAATATCAAATTTCATGAAAATCTGTTCGGTAGAAGCCGAGGACGGACATGCGGACGGACTGACGGACAGACCGACGCTAATAGACGCTAATGCTTGGAAGCGAAACGCTCCTAAAAACAGCGGAGAAGGTCAAGAGGAGAGACGCACGCCATTGTACAATACCTAAAAGAGAACAGAGGGTGTGCAAACATTTTTCCGATGACGGGCTGCATTCAATACTATTTCCGAGTGCTACGGCTGGCGGCACATAAAGTCCCGGTTGTTTCGATGGGTCGTGTCGGACTTAAAAACCATATTTTAATAGGTCTCGGGTTATTTTTTAACGTAAAGAATCGCGCGAGGACATTTTGACCGCGTTGGGAAAAAAATTTACCTGTTAAACAAAAAATTTAAAAAATAAATAAATTCTCTAGTATTTTTAGCAATCTGAAAATAAATACCAGTACTTAAGTAAGTACTTTTCATTTCTGAAGACTTTATCGAGAATTGCGAACAAAAATCAAGGCGCGTAATAGCCCTTAGCGAAAATGCCTCACGAATGGGAGGCACGTGGGCGGTAGCCATCACGGGCCCAAGGGGCGGGGCCCATAGTGCATATCGTTTTAAAATTACTTGGAAGCATCGTAGGAGCTCGAGGTTTCCAAACATAGGACCCCTAAATTTCTCTATTTCACTCCGTAGATTTAAGAACGCGAGACGAATCGGTCCGCAAATTAGTTTTCAGCGCGAAAATTTGTCGTTCATTTGATTTGACTGGGGTTTGAAAAATTAGCGTCGCACCTGTCCACAATATTTCGACGCTATTTTGAAGCTCAAACATTTCCTTGGTTACGATAAATAATACGACGGTAACGAAATCAAACAAATATTCCATTACACAGCGAGACTTTATTAAAGAAGTCAGATATATAGAGATAAAAATTTCAGATTTTTTCGAGAATAATTTCTGCGAACGCTGGGTTAAAAGTTTTAGATTCACTTCCGCTAGCATTCTTATAAAGACTAGTTAGTACGCGACTTCTTCAATGACATAAATTTTAAGGTTAGCAAAATAATCTAACATGGCGCCTTAAAACTCAAAACCACGATATGCGAGGGACTAATTTACGTCTCAATGTATCTGTCCGTCCGTCCGTCCGTCTTGTTTGTCTGTCCGCCAGTCCGCATGCTCGTTCTCGGCTTCTACGGAACGGATTTTCGTGAAATTTGATATTAAGGACTTGTTATCGACGATAATAAGAAAATCGCATAAATGAATCACGTAAGTCAATCAGGGGTACCACTTTACTGGTGACAAAAAATTAACTTTCCGTCATATCTCGTAAAATATTGGTCATATCAAAATATTCTTCAAATAAAAAATGTAGAACTAGTAAGGAAGAGCATTTCTTTCCCTATACATTTTTATCGTAGGAGTAGTAGCCGTTATCAAGAAAATCAAGCAAGAATGTCTTACATCGAATTGATGTGAGAACCCTTACCCCATTTTCTCCGCGGACTTGCCGTTCGCGGACTCCTTAATAAGAACGTAAAACCTCCCCCCCCCGCGAATGGCGAGGGATACCTCTATACACGCCTCCTCGCTCTCAGAAATGATTATATATGTCCTTTCATCCCCTTTATTCTTCCAGGATTCTCCTCCTCACGTCTCCCCCCTCCCTCCCACCCTCATTTTCTCCCTCTTCCTTAGCTGCAGACCTCTCTCTCTCTCATCCCTTGCTCCCCCTTATTTGCATCACAAACCCCCTCTGGCGTTCACTGGCGGAGTCACCAGTGACAACGACCGAGCGTATCGACCTAGGGATCGATGGTTGGGGCGGCGTCTCACTGAAACAAGTGAGGATCAATAGACGCTCGTAAAAGGGGAAAGAAGGGTGGGTAGGGGAGGGAGGGGGAGAGAGAGGAGAAAGGGGATGAGGAGGGGTTAGGTCGAAGGGAAAAGGGGGGAAAGAACTAGAGAGTGATGCAGGAATGTAGGAGGAGGAAGATGGAGGATAAAAAAAGGTCCGCCAACCCCTCAAAGTTTATTTTATTTATTCATTTTTTTTCTCACGATCCGGAATATGGAAATTATTTTTCCTAACGATCTCGCGATCAGAAAAAAATCTTCGCGGTGATAAAATCGAATAATTAAAAAAAAAAAAGGAATGATTGCCTTGAATGTAGTCGGCGTCCGGATTTTTTTTATTTCCATCCCTCTAGTGGCTCCTTCGCGTATTACACGGAGGCGAGGCGTGGACGCCGACGCGCCCTGGTGCATCTCCAGGCGTCGAGACGCGAATTCTCTCGTGTGACGACGGGTGAACGATGAAAATGCTTGCTGATGATACTCTTATGAGACCACGTGCCGATGAAAAAAGCATGACATGTAGGAGCTGACTACAGATGAAACACAATATATCCTAGTTTATATGTAGATCATAAGCTACATTATAAATATTATAATAAACTGTTGGATTAGAAAAATTATAACCGGGCATGGGAAAATGGAGGAATTGGTTCATTTGCACTATCATTAATTCATATTCTTCGTATTTACTCATTTTTAATCCTATCTGTCCAATTTCTATCTTCAAAATTCTTCTCCATGCTAACATTTCTAAGCTTTCCATATATGTATTTTATATAATTTTTCCTTAGCATCCATTTTACTGCCCTATACAAAGCTATAATCCATACATACTAGCATTTTATCAATTTCTTTCGTATACTTATATCTCCCTTTATTTTTCACGTCAGTAGTAGTAATACCTTTCTTTCTTCTGAAATAGGCTTTATCAATCGCGATTCTATTCTTCATTGCATCGGTGCACTTCGCACATTATGCTATAAAAATGTATGCGTTCAATATAAAAAAAGAACGGCGTGACAGCTTGGAGCTGCACTGCGCTCGCAGAATTCCAACTGGGCAAGATTTTGAATGACACCCTTTCTTAATATACTGGAAGTCCCTGCTTAACACGAGTTCGCCTAACACGAAATTCACTTTAGCACGATTTACCAATTGGAGAACCTGTTCGGTTTAACACGAAGAAGCTCCCGTTTTAACACGAGTTGCAACACGATCCATTACGTTAAAAAAATAAAAAAATATTGCAATTGATGGAACGTATATATTATTAATTTATATTTATACATAAAATAGTACATAATTTATAGTATTTAGATTCTAAAGGACCTGCTGAACTATCTAACGTCTTATGTGTATTGTTAATGCATTGAGTTGTATTTACACTGCATTGGTTATTACATCTGATGTATAAAAACGTAAGTAAAATGCACATTAATGCTTGCAATCCATTAAATCTCTGCTTTCTCGTACGCTTTCTCTCTCTCTCTCTAACCTTAAGCCTAACCTTTTACGTGGTTTCTTATGGCATTTATGCATTCGCTTAGCACCAATTCGCTTAACAAGAATTCGCTTAACACGACACCTTTTTAGGAACGTATCTCTCGTGTTACGCGGGGACTCCCTGTATTGTAAAAGGACTTTTACTCACTTATGAGAGAACGCGTTCAAATTTACATCACGTATAGCCTCTACATGTATACCTGAACTAATTGCGATAATAGAGTTTTGAAATAACAAGTTATACTAAGTTGTAAAGAAATATTTCTCTGAGTTCCTAACCATAAATAAATACAAAGTAATTCTACCTTCCGGTGGGTTTTAGGCACACACCACCAAATCTGACCTATCTAAAGCCCTTCTCTTTAAAGTTCTCATACCCAATTCCTTCTTTTTAATGCATTTAATATACCAATCCTCTTCCTACCTCTCTGCCTCTTTCTTCTTCCTTCTATGACTTATTTCAGTAGACCGTTCCTTTTCAAATTCTGTCTCATCCATTTCTTCTGTCTATCATTTATTACTCTAAATCAACGGTTCCCAAACTTTTTGCAGCCCCGGAACCCTTACATTCAAATATTTTTTCTCGCGGAACCCTAACTAACATAAGAGGTGGAGAGCCAAATAGCAATAGAATTTATTTTATAATCACTGTAATTGTTATTTACATAATTTATGTATCTTACATTATACAGTTTACAAGTGAAGTTCTAGTTTTCTGCTGTAAACAAGAGAAGGAAAAACGTGTCGGGCCTCTTCCCCTGTCTATCGCGGAACCCCATTTAGCTTCTGCGGAACCCTTGGGTTCCGCGGAACACAGTTGGAAGATCTATGCTCTAAATCGGGGATCCGCAACCTTTTCAACTTGACGAGCACTAATTTACATTCTGGAGCAACCAGCGAGCACCGCTACACTTTTGTAAAAATAGGAATAATAAAAAATCAAATCAAATCTACTTCAAAGCGATTAAAAATGTCCTTTCGCACATTTATAAAGAAAATAAGTGAACAAATCCAAATGACGGAACTAGGAAACTATTTTTAGCATCGTAAAAGTGCACGGTAAGACAGATAAAGAGCACTACGGTGCTCGCGAGCACCAGGTTGCGGACCCCTGCTCTAAATAAGTTCCTCTCTTACCCTGCTATATTCGAAACTTCCTCAAATCCTTTTCCAATATGATCCAACTGATTTACTCTAATCTGCTACATATCCACATCTCAAAACGCTCACATCTTCTTTCCTCGTCCTCCGTGTCTCGCACCCATATAATATCATGGTTTTCACCGACCTCTCTTTAATTCACGGAAATTTATGTCATGACGCGCAAAATGTTTGATCCAGAGATTAAAATATTCCGTGGCTAGCGTTTTTTTTTTTTAGAAATCGAAGCATCGAGTTCGTCTAGTGCAGTGGTCTTCAACCTTTTTTGAGTCACCGCCCACTTTTACCATATGTTGTCCTTTGAAATAAGTTCACCGCCCACCCAGTGGTGTAGTGAGGGTTTCTGGCGCCCGGGACGAAGAAGAATTTTGCGCCCCCAGTAGCAAAGCGATTTACGGAGGTATGGTAACCCTAATACTAGTGGGATTGACGTTAGATGAGATTACCGAATACGGTCTCAGTGGTAATAACAGTGTTTAAAAATTTATGATTTTATATATTTGATAAAATTAAACTTAAACGCTTCGCTGCTTCTGCGAGAGACTCCGACCACCCTCATGGGCCTTTCGATTTTACCGCAGCATGGATACATTGTCGCTAGTATAGTATGATATGATACTATAGTTAACGACAAACGAACTGTAATAGTTGTACATAAAATAGTTGTACAGAATATGTGTGCATATCAATAAGCGTTTTTATAGAATGTTATTTTTCAGTGTAAAAATTAGAATAGCATTTGGTGAGTTCTTTAACGCCCACCAAAAATCCAAAAACGCCCACTGGTGGGCGCTATCGCCCACCTTGAAGACCACTGGTCTAGTGGTTTAAAAATATCATCAGAGATGCATGGATGGCAAATACGTGGCACGCGTGCCAGATGTGGAACGTTAGAAATTTTACTTGGCACGCTTAAGCTTTGTAAGTTTCTTAGGGAAGGAATAAATCAGTCACGGGCGAAATAAAATTTTGATGTTTCTGATTACTTTCTTAGCACAAAAATCTTTTGCAATCTCTGCATTAGAACAAAGTTTCAGACGCGATCAAGTTAAAAGGGAAGATAAAAGTGAAAAAAAATTTCCCGATTTATCACTAACACACGTTAAATATACTAAAAAAACAACATTAATCTAATAGTGTCATGTTTCCCTGTAGTTTTTTAAAAACGTATTTATAACTATTAAGCTCTGAGTGCTCACATTTTCCTTATGAGCCATGCGACCCCGAAATGGGTCGCGACCCGCATTCTGAAAAACTCTAGGTTACGCAGTCAACTAAACGATTTTTTTGAACGGTGTCCAACAAAAGTTGCAATAACTCCTTTCCAGAGGCAGTAAAAAAAAAAGACGGTGGAAAAATAAACCTACCGTAATTGCCTTATATTACATAATATTCGTCACACAAAATACAGTCGATTCGCGTTAACTCGAACGTCTATAACTCGAATTTCAGACTAGTCAGAGTAGATGCTTTTTTCGCTTACCTATTCTCATACGTTTAAATCAAGTTCTATAAATCGAAGTTTCGATTAATCGAACCTTCGATAAATCGAACTTTATCTGTCTGCCCTCGAAGTGAGAGCTATCGAGTTTCCTTAGCTGTGTGTGTGTGTAAGCATTGATAAATAGATTTTCAATTTGAAAAAAAAATATATTTATCGGAAACGGTCCTCTCTCTCTCAGGACTAAATTACTGAGAAGGAGCCGTTGAAAAACTTGACGGTTTTCGCCGACGTGTTGATGAAAGCGCTGCTGCTTGAAAAATAAAAGGGCATCTGTTCAAGAAAATGAATGCTTTTGCTCTTTAAAAAAGAAAGCAGCTTAGGGCGTCGCAAAGCGACACGGTTTTCTGGGAGAGCGAATCGGAGGACCAAAGAGAGAGAGAGAGAGAGAGACGCACACACACACACAGAGCATCTCGGCCTTAAGCCAACCTCTCATCGGATCGACAAACTTGAAGGAGACCTCTCCTAGAGATTAAAAGAGACTGCTGCTGCATATAATACGTTTCCGACGAAAATGAATTTTAGTACGTGATAATCTTCGCAGACGGTGTTATATCATCTACAGGACGGCGCATTAAAACCTTACACGGGATCTATGATCTTGCATAATAGGGGGGAAAACTCGCGCTATCCGACTTCGTGCTAGCTACGCTGGACTTGCACACATCCTAGCGGTATCTCCACAAACTACTGCATTCACCCAATGCGATTCAATCTCCGTCCGTATAAAAGTTGCTGTATCATCGTAAAAAACAAATAGGCGATCGTTTCGCGCGCAACCGTGTGTGACCTGAATATTAACACTGTGAAGCTCAAAAATTATTCATGGCGAGAATTAAAATGTCGCTAATAATTAATAATAACTGTGAAAGGATACTAAAATATTCGTTTCTTAAGATGGCGTTAGCAAAACCGCTTTAGGGTTTGATTCCTTATTTTTAATGGCGTGATTTATGTACAGCATTGCTTGAATAATTACTTATATTCGATGACGTGGTTTAGTTGCAGAATCTTTTATAATATAAAATTTATATCATCAGATAATACCGTGGACACGTTAGTTTATATGTACTATCGTATACAGGAATCAGCTTCAATAAACAGTAAAGGATAAAATTACCGACACGATTCTGGATTTCTGGCATTGAACATTTTCATGCTGATTCATTTCCCTAGCCAATTTGGAATAGAATTTTCTGTATTTGAATCCATGTGATCAATTTTTATGCGCATTCCTAAATAAACTTGTAAACGAAAATGATTTAAAATCACCGAGAATTATCAAAGAAACTAATTACTGCAGCAACACCTACAGGAAATTTTAACTGTTGAAGTTAGAAACTTTCTTCATTGTTGCTAACGTAAACAATCTCATAAAAACGCGTTTGATTTACTTACCTACATGTGCAGGCAGTATTTTTAAATAGGAAGAAAATTGATCATTTATGACGAAGTACTTTAAAACGCTATTTTCCTTACGTGCACTCGAAGAAAGGAATAATTTGCAACGAAGGACTAAACGTTGAAGAAAAAGAAATGGATAATTTTCAATGGAGAAACAAGTTCAAAAACGTTTATATATTAATTTCTTTCAAATATTCCATTGCACGAAACGGTACGGACAACAAAGTAGCGTCTGCTAACCTTTTTTCCGAATTGCTCACAAACTGTTCGTCATCCGCAAATCTGAGTGAAAAACCACTTGCGAAGACTAGATCAATACGATAGAGAGGTTACGTAAGAGGACATCACGAAATGTCTTTGATCTGAGAAATCACGCGCCAACCTGCGATCGCAAGGATCCACAAAGTCGAGATTAGAAAAACTCAAACCAATTAAAGCGTGAACATTTAGCAATTAAAAGTTATGAACAAAAGAGTAAATTAAAACATAAATAACACGGGGATTTGCGTACGGCGACATTTAAAAAAGAGATAGTACGTAGCAATTCGTACAATTGCCATAACTTTTCTTCCGATTACTCATAATAACAAGGTCGTCCCATGAAAATTCGATCCTACGATTATACCGTATAATGGGCCGTAAGCAATTTACCAAAGTATAAAGTATAGGAAATATACATTTTAGGTGTAAACGAAAAAGTGGGTTTCTGTCTGTTACTGGCTCTAGAGCCTAGACGGTAGAGCGAAAATGAATGAAATCCCGTGCTTAGGCATTTTATCATACTGATCAGAGGCTATGAAGAAATGGTTGACATTGCTCAATAATTAAGAGAAGCTTATTCTACGCATTTTAAACAACAATTTGATTTTCTCAAAAACGGCTCTAACGATTTTGATCGAATTTCGTACAGTTACTTGAGTTTCCGTCTTCAATTGTACTGTATAGTTCAAATTTCTCAAAAAAATTTTATAAGGTTAGTTTATTCTAAGGAACTTTAAGGATAATTTGATTTTCTCAAAAACGGTTAGAACGATTTTGATCAAATTTCGTACAGTTACTTGAGTTTAGGTCTTCAATAATACTGTATAGTTCATATTTCTCAATGAATGAATATAAGGCTGGTTTATTCTTGGACAACTTTAACAAAAATTGGATTTTCTAAAGACCGGTTCATACGATTTTCATTTTCTAAAGATGACTAAACGACGCATTAGTATATGAGAAAATCTGTACAATATATGTTGTATCGATTTTTTTTACCTTCCAAGTAAAGGATTCCCCCCCCCCCCCCGGCATCCATGAATAAATCGGACACTCCAGTAAACACAGTTCAGTCTCGCGCATCATACGACGCTTCCGCGAGGATCGGGACGGTTGCCTGGGAGACGTTTATTCTGAGAGAGGAGGAGGCCAGATTGTGCGCCGGCATTAATTAACAAGAGTTTTCCGGATTCGATTTACAAGCTACCGACGGAAATTGCTCAATGCGGGCGGATTCAGGCATGACCTAGTATCGGATATATTAGCAGAGAGAGAGGGGGAGGGGAGATGAAAGAGAGGGGGAGAGAGAGAGAGAGGGAAGGAGCGTGTACAAGTATACGCATGTATGTATTAATGAGATGGATGAGCACAGCGCTCTAAATTGGCAGAAGAAGTGCGCACACACACACAAAGGTATAGAGTGAGGTCATGAACGCAAAACAACTTTTTAAAAAAATAAGAGGCCTTAATTAACGATATTGCCTCCAGGCGTCGCGAACGTTCCGAGTCGAGAGTTTCTGAAAAAAATTCTTTAATGAAAAGAAGAGTTTTCAGCGAATAGAGTTGGAGCAGACATTTCGGCAAGCTTCTGCGTCGAAGGTAGTCTGAGAAAAATATTAAAAGCGTGTTAAAATGGCGAATAGGCAATTTAAAAAGAAAGAACATTGTTCATTTTTTTCTTCATTAAATGAAGTTTTGAATTTGTTTGTTTTTTCTTCTTTTTTATGCGCGTTTTAATAAAAGAATGAAGCACGATAGCGGAATCAGGAAAAAACAGCGTTCTATTGAAAAAGGCGGCAAGAAATTATGTGCCTTCGAGAAGCTGCTTCAAGTAATATAAAATGAAATGCACGCCTGCAGCGTAACTGGTACTAATTTTCCATTGAAAATTAAAAGCGGATTTCTATTTGAAATCTGAAAATACAAAACTTTGATCAGAAGCGTAATAAACCGCCCTATTTGAATGAAGGTCCCATTAAATCCAGAGGAAATTTTAGCAATACAAACTGACGGTGTCCCTGGAGTTTTGTACAACGATAATGAAACGGGACGTACTATATGTTAATATATAGGTACCTGTTTATGAAGACATGAAAGTTGAATTTTTTGGCCTGTATCTACAATAAAGCGGTTTTCAAGTATCCCATCAAAATTTGAGAATTGACATGCTTTAAATTCCGCAAAAATTTCAGCCTTAAAATTTCCGTAATTAAATTGTTTCGAATATATCGATTTAAGACGATCGCCAATCTGGCGGCCAAATCATTAACTACGCGGAAAATTCTAATCTAATCTATGACAGCATCCAGGCTGAAATATACAAGGGCGGCGTCTCAGTGGAGATAATTCGCCCCCGCCCCCATCCACTGTCGACGACCCGTTATTATGAAAATCCCTTCTCCTGTCAAAATGATTTCTTTCCCTTGAAATGGTGACATCCGATGGGAAATGAAGGATCGCTCTCATCATATTCCCTTCTCTTATGTCCACCAATGGAAACAGACAAATTTCATACTTTTTTTAGCTTTCAAATTCCTTGCTTTTTCGTAGAAATTATCAATCAGCATCTAATTCTGAATTCACCCAACAGCTATATTTGCTGATCTAACATAAGTAAAAATCACCATAAAGCCATTCTAGGTATAAAATTAATTAACCCCTTATTTATTAATAAACTTCGTCTACCTAATCGTTCATAAGAAATATTTGCAAAACAAAATATCGCAGAAGAGAATAACCCACGTGCAATTATTTAAGTATAAGCTCCTCTTAGTCCTCAATATCTTAAAGTTATTAAACCTGATAAAACAATACCCATATGAGCAACCGAAGAATAGGTAATTAAAGATTTTACATCTACTTGACGTAAACAAATTAAACTTATTAAAACACCTCCTACTAAAGTAATTCCCACTCAATAATACTTTATTTTAACACCTATATGATATATACATACTCGTAATAATCCATAACCACCAAATTTTAATAAAACACCTGCTAAAATTATAGATCCTGCAACCGGTGCTTCGACATGGGCCTTAGGTAACCATAAATGAAAAATAAATATAGGTATTTAAGTGGCAGACTATTTTTCTTCTAGAGATACGATACAATACAAAGTAATGCCACCTTCCGATAGGTTTTAGGCACACACCACCAAATCCTGGCTATCCAAAGCCTTTCTCATAAAATTCTCATATCCCATCAGTTCTTTCAACAAATCTAATATACCTATCCTCTTCCTACCTCTCTGCCTCTTTCCTAACGGTATGAAAACTTCTCCGAAAAACAATTCTTCCATTTAATCAAATATTCGAAAAAAAAAGCTAACGCGAAAAGGCCATCCTTCGAAAATCGAAAAAAAGATTAAATTAAAAATCTTTACTTCCATCAAAGTTTTCCAGATGGCGATAGTTACTTCAATGGCGAGACGCGTCATTGTTTCCACGGCGTTTATCCACACGTGAAATATCTGACCCCAATCTTCTCCTAAGCGTCTCGTTGGAGGATGGAGCTGTGACGTCACGCACAGCTAATCATTAATTCCTCTCCTAACACCCACTCGCTCGCTCGCTCAATTGTATCTCTCACACACAAACAGACACACAGGCTCTTCCTATCTGATTCCGTGTGTGTCTCCCTCTAACCAATCAAGAGGTAGATATGTCCCTTAATTCACAATAAATCTACCCCCCCATAGGATTTCAAAGACCAAGTCGGCATATTCGTCGTGCAGTGTGTACAGTGCCATAACTAGGGTATGGCGAATGTGACACTTGCAAAAGGCGCCAAACGTTCCCGAAAAAAGTGCGAAAAGTTCATTTTTCCGCAAATAAGTATAATTTTAATATTTAAACGTTAGCTTATATATAATAATAACGCCATTATCCTTGATTAAAACGCAGAAAACAATTACATTTTACATAATCAAGGTGTTTCCTAAAATTTTGCCATAGGCGCCATATTGCCAAGGTACGTCACTGTGTAATAAAAATGAATAACATACCGAAACGAATATTGAATAACTTTTGTATTTGAGATAATAACAAATAAAATTTTTCTAAAAAATCTTCCGAAGGCCCACAAGTTTTAAAAGCAATACGATTATTATCGCTAATGAGTTAATTGCCCGTCAAATATGACGGGTACGCGTGAATTATCCATGTGTTTAATCAAATAGAGAAAGTAATGCCCCTAGAATCGAACTCCCGACTTCAATGTATACTGCGAACAGCTAATAAATTTAAAAAAGGGATGAGCAAATCCCGTAAGTACGAGTCGAATGGGATTTACCGCCCCTGGATCTTATGCCGCAGGTGGTGCTCTGGGCGTCATGGACAGACAGACAGATAAATCTGGAATATCATTATAAGTGAAATATTCACCTTACTGGTCCGTTTCAATTCGTTATATTATCCCACGCGTCCAAAAATCTTTTCCCGGCGCACTAATATACGCGTTTTCAAATTATCCGTGGAACTCTGGTTCGAATCCATTCATTGATAATCTTCGACATCCTTTTTCTTTTCGGTCCCCAAGTTGCCTCCGCCAATTTTTCCTCTTACCAAGCGATTGATTGATTGATGTTCTAGCGAGCCGGTTGGAAGTGGGTCGTTCAAAGTGAAAAAGAGAGAGAGATAAGTAGGAAAAATCGAATATTATTTTATTTTTTCCTATTATTCGGAACGCGAGATGAGGGATGATGGGAAAAACGTCTTCATACTTTCGGTTTCGCTGCCGACCCAATTAGTCGCCGCATAATCCGCAGAAATACGATAAGGAGAATGATGACCTGATAGATTCATTAAATAATATCTTTTTTTTCGAATGATGGATTACACGGAGAGATGCTATATTGATGGACAGTGATTGGCATAATGCATTAAGGAAAAGGGAAAGTCAGTTTTAGACTATGATATTGGAATGTTTGAAATATTTCTCTCTCTATATATATATATATATGTGTGTGTGTGTGTGTGTGTGTGTATAGGACAACTAGTTGTGTCTCTCTTGTGCTGACGAAGGGATCATCCAGCAAGCTCCAATAACTTCTACAAATGTGTCTCTCCAACACCCCAGCGGCTCTCCTTCCGGTGAGTGCTCACTGGGTTTCCTTCAACACCTAGTTGCCCTAAATATCCTCATTTACCTTTCCTCTTCCGTAAGTTTATATATATATATATATCTTTTGGTTTCTAATTTAATTGTTTTCTTTCAATATCTGCACCTTCTTCGTCCTTCATTTGTTAAGCTAAAATTTTAAATTATAAGGAATTTTGCCAATTTTTAATTGCTTAAAAAAATCGACTGCTGCTGTAGTAGGTACATTTATAAGAGTACCAGCAGAAGTACCCGTTGAATTTCTACGGATTTAGTGTCTCTCTCTTCCCCCATAAAAGAACTTTGGTCTCCCCCCTTCCCCCAGCCCCGCCGCGGCGGCGCGCCGTCCAATTACTGATACGGAAGTAGTCGTTTCTCACATTTCTAACTGTGTAGAGTCACCTGTTCTTTGAGAAGAGGAAGTTTATGAGAACAGTTATTTCACTGAACAGTTTAGGCATCAGAACGGTTCGAAAAGAACTGTTCCCAACTCCCGAAAAGATGGAGGCGAAAAAAAAACCTGCAAGTGTATCTTACATAATTTTTCATGGGTTCAAACATTCAAATAAGCGAACAACCGCTTGTAATTATAAATTATAAAGCCTCGTGTTTTTCATCAAACTCGACTCCTTCTTCTATCACAACGCACCCTTAAGCGACATTTCCAGAAACCAACAAAACGGCCTACAGCGTCGACGCGACACCTATAAAACAAGTGATTGACGTTGACGCGCTATAGAAGGGAGAGAGAAGAAAGAGAGAGAGAGAGAAGAAAGAGAGAGAGAGAGAGAGAGAGGGAGAGAGGAGGACACGGATTGAATCATTTCCTCCGGCATTCCGATACAGGCGAAATATTGACTAGCGTGAAAACACTCCTACCACTAAAAAAAACAGAACCCCTCTATGTCATTCATTTATTCTCCTTTCACGAGGAAAAAGCGTAAACAACACGCCATACTCCTCCCTACACAATTGCCGGCCTTTTTTTTTTTTTTTACAAAGGCAAGGCGGCGCAGAACGCGGCAAAGGGAGGTAAACAATCGCAGAAGGCTATATAGGGGGTTAAATTGGGTCAGCAGAGTACGAAAACCCTTTTGTGTGTTACTTTAAAAAAAAATTTCCGAAGGCTCTTCAAAGCGGAAACGGAGTTAATCGGACAGGCGGGAAAACAGGTTTATTTGGGGGAGTGCGTGGACGAAGGATACGTTCGTTTATCGGCAAGGGCGAGAGAAAGAAGGAGGAAAGAGGAGAGCCTCTTCTTTTTTACTTTCTCATACGCGAAGTGTATTGAGAAAGTATTGTTATCGCGAAATAATTCGACCTCGAGATTTTGATGGAAATACGGTGTAGTTGAGCGATTTTCGCAATGCCGTCTGTCTGTTACTGGCTCTAGAGCCTAAACCGTTGAGCAAAAATGAATGAAATCTCGTACTTAGGTATTTTATCACACAGAGTAGAAACTACAAAGAAATGGTTGACATTGCTCAATAATTAAGGGAAGTTTATTCTACGCATTCTTAACAACAATTTGATTTTCTCAAAAACGGCTCTAACGATTTTGATCAAATTTCGTACAATTACTTGAGTATACGTCTTTAATAATACTACACAGTGTATATTTCTCAAAATATGAATATAAGGCTAGTGTATTCTTGGGCAACTTTAACAACAATTGGATTTTTTCAAAAACGTCTACAACGACTTTCATCAAATTTCGTATAGTTATTTAAGTTGATGTTCATAACGATTCTACATAGTTCATATTTTTCAAAAGATAACTAAATGACGAATTAGTATATGAGAAAGTTTGTACAATGCATGTTGTACCGATTTCTTTCTAGATTATTTCGGCCTTGTCAACCGCAGCAAAGAGCTGCCGATTTTGCACGCATGGTTATCGGATTGGGAAAAAATACGTAAATAACAAGAAAATACCTTTAAAATTTGTAACGCTTCCTATATTTCTCTCCGTGAAAAAAAGAGAAGAAAAAAATAAACGAATCGATCATGACAAAAAAAAAGATTCGGTTCCCTCGAAACAAAGGAAATAAACAAATAAATGTATCTATGATATATGTACAGCATAAATATATGGATATAAAAAAATATCTCCGTGCGTATTAAAAGGGTTGTGTGTAAGATGCGTGCATCGAAAGTACGCGGGCAGCATAAAGATTTCTACACCGAAAGTGGCTTAAAGGTATGTTTTTTTGGCATATAAAAGGTTTAATATCGGTCTCGAACTTTCTTTCTGATTTTTATAGCGTGTTATACTTTTTTCTGTCTTGCATACATTTTATTGCTAAACGTTATATTCACTGATTTTAAATATCCGGATCGACTTTATTCTGTAGTTTTCTGAAATTTCTCCGAAAACAATACTTCGAAAAAACAGTTATTCGAAAAACAATTATTCGAGAAACAATTATGTATTCGAAAAACAATTATTCGAGAAAAAACGTTGCGAAAAATACAACCCAACCCAGTTTAATTAATTGTTAAAACGTTTAAAAGATCTAATAATGATTATGGTTGTCTCTACATGTTGGGCCGCATTGTTGGCATTGAATCCGTCTGTGGGCCGCATTGGAAATTGCCCATTGATTATAGTTACATCGTAAGATACCTAGAGATTCTTAGTTGCCATATGCGTGGAAATCAATTTAGAATTAGCTTTTTAGGGTTAACATTTCAATATTTAAAATCGTGATGGAATCCAATCTTAGAAATATATTTGAGAAAAAACCAAAAACGGCCTTAAAAAGAACTTACTTCTCTCAATAATATTTACTGAGATTTCCCAATTTAACGTTAGATATTTTAACAGATGTTGCTACTTGGAAAATAATATTTGGCAATATTAGTTACGTACTACAGGACGTAAATTATATTCTATTAATTTCAAAAGTACACAAATCTTAATTTTAGAACATCGATTGATATTTCTATAACCATTTTCGAGCATTGACGTTTTTACTATTTCGTAGGACCTGTTTTGCGATCAACCACTCTGTTTGGAAGGATTGTTCTTTTTTCCAAGAAATATTTTTCGAAGAATTTTGAAATCTCCGGGGTTAGAAGGTGTCGAATCATAGAATGATCAAACTCGTTTTAACAACAGAATTGAATATGAAGACTGCAAAGGCAATGAAAATTCTCTTCCCGTAAGGACGAAATAATTTTTTGCGATCCCTATAAAGTCCTATTTTTAATTGCTTTATCCTTAACAGGTTACGATTTTTTCCGACGGTCAAAACATAAAATAAGCCTTGATCGTTTGTCCCCTTTAAACCGGCAAAATAAAAAACCTTCGAACCAGGTCACATTCTTCGTACGCCCAAAATTAGAGAGTCGAAAAAGTCTGCAATTGAAGGATGAGGAGTCCTGACGAAACCTTTAGTTGGCACTGGCCATTTTGAGGCGTATCTTATCAACTGGAAAGGTATATCTGAATTTTTTTTAGAACATCCTCAAACGGACTGTCAATGAAACCAAACCATTTCTAAGTATCAATTTAAAAATTTTCGTAATTTTTTAATTTGAAGCGTGAAGGCAACTTTTAGGGGATAATCCTTTTGATAAAGCAGGGGGTCTTAACATTTTTCTGCAGTGAGGGCCGCATTATTAATCGCGAACCTTTATACGGGTCACATTGGTAGTTGCGGATGTTTTTTTTTCGAGGGCCGCATTCAGAGTTTATATCAGAAGATATAAAAAAATGTAAATTTTTATTTTCAGACTTTTAACATTTCAACACGCAAAGTTTCACAAAAAAACATAATCTCAATGTAAAAATTATGGAATTTCCCGCGTAAAATCTATTTACGGTTCGCTTGTTCTTCACCATGGTTACGCTGTCCGTAAGCTCGATGATCTCGCTAATCGAAACTTTATGTCACATTCGGTAAAAGAATCATCTTTTTTTTATTGACGAAATTTAACACGTTTATATTCTACAAGCATAAAGTTCAGAAGGTCTTTCTCTCTCCCTTTCGTAAGGGTTGAAGTTCCCTTTAAAAAAGAAAGTCTCCCTCAAGTGACGGCTCAAGAAATTAGAGCTCCGGAGTGCGTCCCTTTGTTTTTGTTTGGTAAGTTTATTTTGTTTTTTTCTTCTATTTTCATTTTCCCTCCGCTCCAGATGAAAAAGGAAAATAAAAAAAATAAAAGGAACCGAAACCCTAAAAAAAAGTAATACGGATAGAGATGTATAGATGTCGACACGATCGCTTCCCTTGACCGAGCCAAACTCCTTTTAGCCACGATACATTTTAATTGGCAATTATATACAAGAAAGCTGACGACGTTTTGTAAACTTTTTATTCCTGTTTTTCTTTTAGTTTTACTTTTGGTGGATATCGAAGTTGTTTCATTAACAATTCGTCCCCAGCATTCAGATTATGCATTGTATAATAATTAACTGAAATTATTTTTCTGTTTATGAATGGTACGAAATGCGGGCAGGCATAAAGGAACTGACAGACAGACAGACACTAAAATATAGCGGCGGAGATACTGAAGCATACTTAGCGTGGATTATAATAATCAGATAATTAGTTTGTGCCTACAAAAGAAGTCTAAGTTAATCTTTGACAACCAAGAAAAGTCACGCTTAGTTCTGAAAAAAAAAGGATCCAGCCAATCACTTCACAGCAGCGTTGCCAAATTATGCATAAATTACAAACCTGAAATTCCCTTCGGCCTCGGGTAGAAAGAATATAATAAATCATTTAACATCCAATTCGACGAAGTTTTTTTAAAATTGAAATTTCCAAAATGTTATCATGAATTTATTTTTTCACAGGTGACAAGTTAAAAAAATTCTAATCCAAAAAATAAAAATTTCTTCGAAACAAATTAGTATTTCTTTTTCTTTATGGACGTGCATGAAAAATTCATAACAAATTTCGAGGCTCGCTTGGATGATCCATACTCATCCATCCACCATAGGCCTCCCTGTCCGATACACTCCGAGGCGGCCTCTGAATAATTAAGCTTGGGAAGAATGAATACGCATATATTCCAAAAGGATCGATTTTTATCCGTGATAAAAATATTTCACTGGTCACTGGAGCAACGTGCGTAGCGGAAAACGTTCCCTAGCAAACGCACTACTATTCATAAGGCATCATGAAACTAAGGTAACAACTGACCGATTGACCGAAAGATTTATTTGCGTTAAACAGTAGTTCTAGGATTGCTTTTTGTTCACGAAACAGAAGAGAGTTATATTTTTAGAGAAGGGGTCGCAAAATCAAATAACACGAGAGCCGCATTAAGGCAACACGAGCCGCATTCCTTTTTAAGAATATCCTTCTGTGCGCAAACTACTTACTTATAAGTGTGTTCTGAACGGGAACGAAAAATAAACTGAGGCAGTAAAGTCCCTTCTTACATGAATGAAAAATAAATTAAGACTGTAAAGTTCCTTCTTACATTTAACCCTTTGGTAAGGTTTGATAAAGTACAAAAATTAATTACCTACATACTTTCACATACATATTAATTAAAAATTTGTTTAGTGGCACATAAAGAATTGCCATAGAATGATTTAAGGTTGAAAAAAAACTGTGTAATAGCTTTGTTTATCATAAAAAAATGTCCCACTTCGGAAAAACATATACGAAGAGGAGGGAGGTGCAAAAAATGGAAGAGAGGGAGAGAGGAGAGCGAATAGGGGAGGAAGTGAGTGAGGGGATGGAGAGGGGGGGGGGGGGAATCGAGAGGGAGAAGAGGGGAAGGGAGATGGAGGGACGAGGAAGAGAGAGAGAGAGAGACAGAGAGAGAGAGACAGAGACAGAGAGAGAGGGAGAGACAGAGAGAGAGAGAGACAGAGAGAGAGAGAGAGACAGAGGGAGAGAGACGAGGGAGAGAGACAGACAGACAAACGACTTTATTAGGGCGAAATTGAGACTACATAGTCCCTTCTTACATTTAACCCTGCGTCAACAATTACAAATGAGAATAACATAGTAATAATAATTTCACAGAAAAGAACCAGAAAATAAAACAAACAGAAAAACATACAAGCAAAATAGCAAATTACAAATTTGGAAAATTTCTATAAAAAGACAGAGTAACTGCGGTAAAAACCTAGGAAAGACCTGACTTGGCCGTCTTAGTGAAAGACCACGAAGGAAAACACCTACGAAGGGAAGGGGGAGGGGTGGAAAAAAAACCTGCGAAAACCCTAGATACATAAAAGAATAGAGAGAGAGACAGAGGGGGAGAGAGAGAGTGAGAAAGAGAGAGAGAGAGAAAAAACTTCCTAGGAACTCGCACAGATAAAGATGAAGAAGGAGGTTCGCAGCAGGGCGTACGTGCAGCCAATCCGAAATCCCCAATTAAAAATCCATCTTTCAGACGTGGCGTAGTTCTCGACTCAGCCGTTGACCCGATTACTTTATAAGAGAGTGGCGTGTTTTTTCGGGACGGTGACTCCTCGAGTGGAGAGAGAGAAAGAGACATTCGAATCGCGGATTTCAGGAGAGAGGGCGAACCGTGCCTTCGGTTTTTATATTTGAAGGAAAAAAAGTCGGTGCAATATGCATTGTACAACCTTTCTCACATATACTAATGCGTCGTTTAGTTATCTTTTGAAAGATATGAACTATGTAGGGTAGTTATAAACATCAACTTGAATAACCAGACGAAATTTGATGAAAATCGTATTAGACGTTTTTGAGAAAACCAAATTGTTGTTAAAGTTGCCCAAGAACAAACTTGCCTTATATTCATTTTTTGAGAAAGGTGAACTATGCACTGTTATTGCAGGCGTAAACCCGTGCACTGTATGGAATTTGATCGAAATCGTTGGAGCAGTTTTTGAGAAAATCAAACTGTTGTCAGAATTGTCTAGAATAAACTAGCCTTAATCATTGCGCAATGTCAACGATTTGATGCCTAATTACGAGATTTCATTCATTTTCGCTCTACCGTTTAGGCCCTAGAGCCGCAAACAGACAGACGGCATTGCGAAAACCACTTTTTCGGACTCGGGTACACCTAAAACGTTAATATTTCCATCAAAATCTTATCGTCCTTCGTATATGAGAAAGTAAAAAAACAGATGCAGTCCGACGCTCCGTCCATTAGGTCCTATTCCAACTGATTCCGCGACCTTTAACGAAGTTATCGTATCGACTAGGTACTCTCGAAGCCCCCTCCTTTTTTTCTCGTCCATTTATAAAAATCGTCCGATTTTGGCGCAAAAAGGTAAAAAAATTTCGTACACTGCCGAAGCCATCCGAACCCAATTAAAATTCATCAGATCCGAACAAAGAGGAGGATTATTGGAACGTTTATTTTTTCTTGTTGCAGAGGGAGATCCAGGGTCATGAAATAAAAAAATCCCCAAAAAACAGAAGATAGCGTTATGAAAAAACAAATAAACATACGCAAATAACGACGGAACTCCTTTCGGTAAAATTAAATGAAACGGACGCAACAAAAAATTTAGTTTGGATGCTAAAAAAAATAGGGATAAAATGTCTACGATTTAAGTCGTTCTTTTCTGTTAATTATTCGTTTTGAGTTATTTTTATTTATTAAAAAAAAGGGTTTTAAGTTATTCTCTCTTTAGGCACATTCTCTTTTTGTATCAAAACCGACGAAAAATTCGTTTAAGGAAGTTACAGTTCCATTTTTAAAAGGCAGAATAGTTCGGATTGATACAACCTAAAAAAACGCATTCTTTTTTTTCTGTCAAATTCCGCATGATCTTATATAGGTATATATATATACATACATATATATATAGTTGTGTTCTCTTGTGCTGCCGAAGGGATCATCCCGAAAGCTCCAATAAGTTCTACAACACCCTAGCGGCTCTCCTTCCGGTAAGTGCTCACTGGGTTTCCTTCAACACCTAGTTCCCTAAATATCCTCATTTACCTTTCCTCTTCCGTAAGTTTATATATATATATATATACATATACACACACATTTCCCAAAGTTTGTCTCTCATTATGCATGCCCAAACTGTAAGACCTAGAAAAACAAAATTCGGTACGGTTCTTGCTTACATCTTAATTTGGTGAATGGTAAAGGTTCGGTCAACCGGGATTAGTCAGCGCTATATTAATATAGGGGTTTAACATTTTTCCATAAGATGATAACACGTAAAAATCGATCTCTTTCGACGTGCAGGCTTTTATTCTCTTGCAAATTTAAATTAGTTAAAACGAAGATGCGAACTCGGAACAAAAACAGGTGTTAAACTAAAAGAATGGACTTTATAAAGACGGAATTCGAATCTAAGCCGATTTTTCGTAACATTTAATTTTGTTAATAATGAAAAAATGCATTTTTAATAGGTTTTTAACAATGGAAAACGCTAATCACCTTTTAAATGGGACCTGATCTCATATGCTATACCGAGCAGAGTCTGGTAATTATATATATATATATTTCCGGCAGCTTATAATAAGATTATATTTATGCGCCTGACTGACTTTGCTAAATCGTTGAATTGGATCGCGTTCACAGCGGCGGAATTAAATAGCGAGGAAGGGAATTTTTCGCGCCGCACCCGCTTCCGAATATAATGGATTCCGTGACACGCATATAATGTTTCGCCGCGAAAATTTGCCTCGAGAGGAAAAGGGACTGACTAATTGCGACACGTTAAGGAGGATTTTTGCGCTTAATATTATTATTATTATTATTATCATCATCTTCACAGTCGTCGTCATGGAGAGAGCGAGCTAACGTCATGGGACAATTATATCCGAACGTTCGTTCAGGTAAAGAAAATAAAAACGTTTGAATTAATTGGGCTTTCGCGGATGAAACTAGAGAGAGGTAGAGTATTAGGAGGAATTTTTATGGTCAGAGACAGAGCTGGGAAAGTACCGGTTCGGGAACAAGCAACGATTCCGAAATGGTTCCTGGAACCGGAACGGAAAAGTTCAAATCGGAGCCGGAACCTGAACTATATTTATGTAGCCAACTGTTTGGAATATAACTAAACCTACGCAAGTAAATGCTGAATTACATTACCATCTTAAAATAAATAAAGAAATTGAAAGCGTAAAAATGCAATTTTAACAGGTTGAACCAAAGGTAGCAGAAAAAAGAAGAAAGACTCGAAAAAATAGAGAAAAAATAATTGAATTAAGAAAAGGAAATTATCTTTAAAGAGATGACCTTCGGTCACAATACATATAAGAAACTTACACAATTTTTTATGCAACCGAAAAAAGTTGTAATTAATGAAAATGTTATCAGTAAAAAAGCACATTTATAAAAGACTAGAAACGGTTTGAAATACGGACACATTTCGGAAATTCTAATGAGTATTATAATATCACACCAAACTCTCTATAATTCGAAATTCAAAAATTCTGTAACGCCAATTTCTTCACCTAGAACAATTTTTTGTTTATTTACGTTTAGAACCATGCGAGCATACAGTATACATGACCGAGAGAATACCTCGGAACTCAGGATAAATTCTCGGGCTGACAGGTATTATTTTGAACGATAACCACCGTCGGATTTTTACTTTCTCCATATACGTAGGTAGTAGTATAGTGAAAGTATTGCATTCACGAAAAAAATCGATTTCGAGATTTTAACGGAAATACACGTTTTGATGTCCTTAGCACAAACACGTTTTGAAAATTTTCGGAATGATGTGTGTGTATGCGATTGAAATTTTGTGGGCACTCTAAAGTAAGTCAAAAACTATTTATCAAATCACCACAAAACGTTATAAATAAGACTTTTATTAGCAACTTATGATTTGAAAAGTTTTTGGATGAAACTGGTGCCGAAATTGAACGTTTATTGTAGTCGTTCTTCCGTTTTTAATTTCTCCTTATACTACGTAGTATAGAGTGTTATTTTCATGAAAAAATTCGAATTCGAGATTTCAACGGAAATACACGTTTTGAGGTCCCTTGAACATGTTTTGACCGTTTTCTCGATGATGCCCGTGTGTCTGTATGTCCGTATGTGTGTGACAAATTTTGTGGGCGCTCTAACTCAAAAATATTCATAAGATCAGCATGAAAGTCTTTATTTGTGATTTTATTTATATTCTTAAGAATTGAAAAGATTTCGATAACAATCGGTCGACCGGAAGTAGCGGTTTACCCGTCAAATTTTCGTTTTTGTTAAATATTTCGCCTAAAACTGAATTTTTGTTAACACAAACACACACAACACGCACACACACATACATATTGCTCAATAATTAAGAGAAGTTTATTCTACGCAATTTCAACAACAATTTGATTTTCTCAAAAACGGCTGGAACGATTTTGATAAAATTTCGTAGTTTCTTGAGTATACGTCTGCAATATTACTACATATTTCATTTTTCTCAATGAATGAATATAAAGCTAGTTTATTCTTGGACAAATTTAACAAAAACTGGATTTTCTAAACATCGGCTTATACGATTTTCATACATAACTAAACGACGCATTAGTATATGAGAAAGTCTGTACAATGTATATTGTACCGATATTTTTTTTTGGAAGCGACCGGCCTCGTATTTAATCGCGTCGAAGAAGAAGAAGAAGAAAAAAAGAAAAAACATAGAAATAACGATATAAAAATAAAAAAATCTCTCTCACACCCTCTCTCTCTCTCGGGGCCTCTTGAGGAAGGCCGATTGAGCAAAAGATCGCGTGCTCCAATGACCCGGAGAGCTATTTCGGCGAGCAAGCTACTGGTCCCCCGTCAAAGGTCAAGGTCAAAAAAAAAAGGATGTCGGCCAGAGAAACACACAACTAGTAGGGATTGCAATCCAGGCGGAATTTTTCAATCCCGGGATTAGGATTTACCAATCTCGGAATCGACTTTTTTTTACGATAATACATACAAATTAAGAACAATTTCAGATTCAAAAACAGCTAGCATTTATTTGTGCTAATATTATTTATTCATACATTGGATTCTTTCCGTGTTAAGCGAAATAAAAAAAGAAATTGTGATAATATATTATGTAAATGTAATGCATGAGTGCGTAAAAACAAAGACGCTTGCGCACAACGCGATACATTCTTCGATGAAAAGGGATTTTAAACAATCGCTCTCTCTCTCTCTTAAATTGTTAGCGGATTCGAATCCTGCGCTCAGTAAGTAAGTCACGGAACGAGATCGCTTTTACAAAATAAAAAAAACGTAAGAAAAAGTAGCGGCCGCACACGAATAAGGCGATTCGAAACATGCGACGTGCTTTTGTTTCGCAATTGATAATAAAAAAAAGTTTGTTTTTTTCGGAACCTATTCGGCGCGGATTAATTTGCCGCGGCGTCACACCCGATATTGTTTTATCTCAATAAAAGTCGTGCTATACTTAAGTATTCGGAATTGATACAATAACGAAATAAAGTCCGATAATGCATGGATGCAGATAAGTACTTGATCCACAGCCATGTGACCAATAATAAGGTAATGTCTCTCTTAAACTTAAGCTTCCTGCTTTTGTTTTCTTTTTTAATCCCTTCCCTAAATCCTTTAGGTCGCATCGACCTAATTCCGGTCGTTAATTCCGTTCAAATGCCGGACGAATTCGTCACTCCTGCTTATTTTAAGCAATTGCTTCTACTTTAGACTCTCGCATCATCCTTCCCTCAAAAGCCCACTTCTCTCGGATAATCCTCTTCAAAGCCGCTAATCGCTTCGCAGTATTGACGTTTCACTATCCGCGTCCTCTCTCGGCTCTCAGGAATCTCCGGATTTTGTGTACTTATGAAACTGTCCCTAGGCAACGCGTTTAATTGACTAAAATGGGGTCGTGTAGTTACCAAAATCGACCTGTCCTTTTTTTTATCTTTTGCACGAGGATGTTCTGCAGCAGTTAACGTTCCAGCAACAATGATATCAACATTCTCAGCACCATTCTATTTTTACTTTCTCATATACGAAGTATATTGAGAAAATATAGTAATCGCGAAAAAATTCTATCTCGAGATTTTTACGGAAATATACGTTTTAGGTGTCGCTGGGTCCGAAAAAGTGGTTTTCGTAATGCCGTCTGTCTGTTACTGGCTCTGAAGCCTAAACGGTAAAGCAAAAATGAATGAAATCTCGTACTTAGGTGTTTTATCATACTGAGCAGAGTATATGTAGAAATGACTGTCATTGCTCAATAATTAAGGGAAGTTTATTCTACGCATTTTTAAAAAGTTTGAATTTCTCAAAAACGGCTATAACGATTTTGATCAAATTTCGTACAGTTACTTGACTATACGTCTGCAATAATACTACATATTTCATTTTTCTCAATGAATTAATATAAGGTTAGTTTATTCTTGGGCAAGTTAAAAATTGGATTTTCCAGAAACCGGCTGATACGATTTTCATTTTCTAAAGATAACTAAACGACGCATTAGTATATGAGAAAGTTTGTACAATGTACGTTGTACCGATTTTTTTAAGGAGTCAAGAGTTTAGGTTTTTTAAGAACTCGGACAAAAGAAGACCACGTTACCAATTTAAAACGAAAATATATTTGGCGATCAGGAATTTAAGACCGCTTTTCCTTGACAAGGGGGCTGACCAAACCTTTCGAATGAAGGAGGCTGCAGATGTCGCCGAGCGTGTCACGTTTGATTCTAAATCGCAGTGCACAGCAAAATCCCGATTTACCAACTTTTCGATCTTACGAACAAGAAATTTTCCTATGAAGAGCCGCTTTTTCAAATTATGTACAACACGCAACAAAATAAGGGTCGCAGACAATGACGGATCCCCTCCTTAACCTTCCCGTCCTGTTACTTTGCGTTATTATCGCTGTAAAACAAACGTTTATTCTAGGTGATGCATCCATACCTTTTTAGTTTTCTACAATTTCTATTAAAATAATACATCAAATTTTATTTACGAGTTTTTACCAGGAAAAGTTCTTGTCGGGAGCCACAAGCAAATCCTTAAAGAGCCGCAGGTTGCCGACGCCTGACCCAACCAGAAATGTCAGTTGGAGTTAGTAGAAATATTGAATTAAAAAAAAATTAATATATCACATTTTTTGTTGGCGTGTCGCTTCGGCGTTTGATTCGCCGAAGAATAATTTTTCCCATTTATCTAAGGTTCGTATCCATCTGCTCCGAGTGTCTCCAACTATCTGGTCGAATTAAAACACCATTGTAACTTATTATAGTAAAAAAAACTCCCAGTCAGAAAAATAGGCTTAGAACTGATACGAGTCAACATGATCGCAGCACCAATTTATCAAGTGGGAGAATGAAGAACTACGTCAATATTCCTAAGGAACGATTTTCAAATGTTTCAATATAAGCAGACCACCCGTTTAAAATGGAACCGGCTAAAGTTTAGTATAGGTGACGAAGACGCCCAGCAGGACTCGATCTGTTGTTTATTTTGCGGTAATACCGTAGCACGTGTTTCATTTTTTTGACACAAATTGGCGCTGCGATCGATGTTGACCCATAACAGTTCTGTTCCGAAAAATATAACGAGAGAATGTTTTCAAATTCAACTGGATTCGCTTTAAGATTCTTAAGTCGTCGAAATATATCAACGAAAGGGTTCTCTTTTTAAAAAGTTTCGTAAAAATCTGGAAATGTTCGAAACCTTTTCCTAAGAGGTCGATTTGTAGAATTTATACGCCGTTAAACGAGGTGTTTGGTTTCATTGGAATGGCTGACGATTCTGTTAACGGAATCGCAAAAATCGATCGAGGAAATATTCGAAAGAGAATGCCAGAAATAAATTACGAAAAATACAGTGGAACATTTATAATATGCACGTTTCGTAACTGGAATTTTCGTTCAATTCAAGTAGGCATTACCTCCGTATGAGTATATACGTTAAAATGAAGACATATCACTTGAAGGTTCGATAATTCGATACGTTTATAATTCAAAATTTTCGATAAATCGACATTTTTTGCCTTCCGCTGAGATTCGAATTATCGAGGCTCGATTGTACATACTACCCGAAAAATTCTAAACGCTGGAAAGTGATATATATATATGTATATGTGCATATACATGTATATGTATGTATATATATATATATATACATACATATATATATATATTGTATACCTATTAATTAGCGATATAATGCACGGTAAACATCTAAAAACGAACAAAGACTAATCGTACAAACAATGACAGAAAGCCATACGAAACGATTTAAGTACCAAATGCTCACTACGTAAATTCCAATCGTTTTGATTACGCGGGATTGCCTGCACTGAAAAATATTATAAATAATTACATTAAAAAGATCATTTTTTTATACCTTAATATAGCAATTATACGCTCGCGTCATTACGTATTGTTTTGCGCGCGTAGGAACGAACGAACCGAGCTTTACGTAATAGGCATCCCAGCTGTTGTAAACAGAGAACCCATTTTTACCGAGGTCGTTTAAATAGACGGCGTCACAATGGAACTGAGGCCCGTAGCAGCAGCCCTCAGCGATTCGTCGAATCGTGTCTATTTAGTGTTCAATCTCCGCGTCTTCCGGACCATTAAAGCGTTTTGACTCCTTTAGACGGTCGCCTCATCACACAGCACCCTCCTCACTCTCTATCCCTCGTGCGTTTCATTGTTACGACCCAATTGTTACACGGAGACCCGAATTCATTTTAATGGAAGGTTTCGGAAATTGAAAAAAAAAAGAGAATCGTCCCTCTCTTTAAAAAAAATGACGCGATCGAAAATCAATCCCTAACTACAAAGAAAAAAAAGAGGCGCGTTGCCTTGGAGACGAAGAACCGGAGTTAAAAGAACTCTTATCTCTCCAAGAATCCACTTCTACATTAAATCAGGAATTTAGGGGTTTTTTTCGTCCAAATATTTATTTTCAGGGCAAAACAACTTTTTGTTTGCGGAAGAGAAAAATTTGGACTTTTAATCTCAGGCGATGATTCGTTTTTAAAAAAAATTTGTACGGCTTGAGAAAAATTAAGGAACAATCTGTAAACTAAGCATTTGTTGATTAGGAAGGGAGGCCACCTCATGGCTCAGTCCCGGTTGCCTGGGTGATAACTGCGTCACTAAAACTATGAATTAGCAAAAGAAGTGAATTTAATATATTTCTACATTAAGGTTAAAAATAGACTAATAATGGTAATGGAACTTTTTTAAATGAAATATGCGGAAGAAAATCTATATATTTTTTTACAAAATACGGAACGTAACTTACGTGGAAACCCATACGCTTAATAATATTTTTTCATAATTTATGACGAATTTGGTATGTATTGCAGTAGTTGCCAAGTAACAATAGTAATTTAATTTGTCTTAGCTTAGGGTCTTAGAGGAATGCCTTATTTCGGAATCTTCATTAATTATTTGGCTTCATAGGACAGTATTTAAACGTCTACAAATGAAAAACAAACTATATTCCTTTGGGAAAACCTGCGTCCAATCCATTTCAAAATGTAACTTCTTGGTAACCTCGCGTTGAAATTTAAATTCGAGCTCTTCAACTTAAAGATGTCTAATTAAAAAGGGGTTTGGAGACGACGGCGAAATGGACGTTTAAAAAAGAAACTCCTTAACCGTTTTACGGTTAAGGAGTTTATTTTTTAAAGATGTCTGACAATAAAGCAATATCATTGCCCATTTAAATAAATTGTAGGTGAAAGCTTATCTCTTAAAAAGGAGTGTGAACCCCTTCGAAGTGCCTATAATCCTCGGTATACCGGACCTCGATGGAACGAACTTTCGATATATCGGAAAGACTTTCAAACCGTTACTTTCTCCCGAATTTCCACCACGGTGTGGAAATATCTAAGATCTCCTAAAAGTATCCCAAGTTCGAATCCTACTAATGATACCGTTTCAAATAAGAATACGTGGGAAAAATCAATTTTCATTTCGCAAGCCAGTTTTCTTATGGTCAGTGTAACTTATTTCTCTTTTAAATGTGTTCCTGCTTCCAAACTGCAAGCACCTTTTAGTAGTAAAACAAAAAAAGTAACACGCAATTCGTACGATTCATATTTTTTGTAAATCGATTAGAAAGACACCGCGCGCAATAATTATTGCACGCGCTCTTAACAATTTGCATGAATATGTAGCAGAATGAAACGTTATCTCTCATAACATGCAAATTTTACCAATTTTAACCAACATATAAGTTTCCTTCAGATGTTACGGTTATAACGGACAGGCCTCACTACCCCCCCCCCCTCCCCCCCCCCGTCTTTAGTCCGATATATCGAGTTCCCTTCCTTGGTGATGAACGAATCCCGGTGCCTTTTCCAGCATTCGAAACAGTTTCGAAAATCATTTTGCGCCTAGCTGCTGAGAAAGGTCGTCGCATTTGCCCTTGATATCTTCCACAGACTCAAAACGTGAGCTTACTTTTCTATTTTGGAAATAGGAAGTGCATAGTAACGCGAGACCATGTCCGGTGAATAGTGCGAATGGTCCAAGGTCATAATTCATTTTTCCGCCAGGATTTTCTTAAACGCTTAAAAATTACTAACGTCACATCATCGTCAGACCTCGTAGATCCCTTTGTGTGTTAGCTGTCGCCTAAACACAAATCTTGTTACAGAAATAGCCATTGAAGATTGAATCGAATTGAATTGAATCGTTTCAGAGCTAAATGGTTGGTGTCAATAGGGAGTGAGTGTGCCACGCGGCTGAACAACTGATAGACAGTAGCAGAAGAGGAGGAGGCTTGAGGAGGATTAATGACGATTTTTTCGACCAGATAAAATCTCCAGCAGAAGAATCCAAATTTTCAAGAACTGACTCCGAAATAGTTATCCAAACAGGATGTGTTAACGTCCAAGGTTTCGTGGGGACATTCCCGTAAACCTTAATTTATAATAATTAATTATTAGAAATATATTTAACATATTGACATATCACGGATAAAAAAAAGATAAAATTCTTCATTGAGCAAAAAAATTCGGGATACAGGAACAAAATACAGCAATTTCATTCACGCGATCTCATCTAACTCGAAGCATTTTTACTTTCTCATACGAAGTAACGAGAAAGTATTGTTTTTGCGAAAAAATTCGACCTCGAGATTTTTACGGAAATACACGTTTTAGGTGTCGTTGAATCCGAAAAAGTGGTTTTTGCAATGCCGTCTGTCTGTCTGTCTGTTACTGGCGCTGGAGCCTAGACGGTGGAACGAAAATGAATGAAATCTCGTACTTAGGCATTTTATCATACTGAGCAGAGTATACTTAGAAATGGTTGACATTGATCAATAATTAAGAGTAGTTTATTCTACGCATTTCTAACAACAATCCGATTTTCTCGAAAACGGCTTTTAACGATTTTGATCAAATTTCGTACAGTTACTTGAGTTTACGTCTTCAATAATACTGTATAGTTCATATTTCTCAAAAAATGAATATAAGGCTAGTTTATTCTAGGCAACTTTAACAATAATTGGATTTTCTCAATAACGGCTCTAACGATTTTGATCAAATTTCGTACAGTTACTTGAGTATACATCTACAATAATACTACGCATTTTATTTTTCTCAATGAATGAATATAAGGCTAGTTTATTCTTGGGCAACTTTAACAAAAATTGGATTTTATAAAAACAGGCTCACAAGATTTTCATTTTCTAAAGATAACAAAACGACGCATTAGTACGGATATGAGAAAGTTTGTACAATGTATGTTGTACCGATTTTTATGATAAGTGGCGAATTTCGCTTCTCAGATTTATGTTGAGTCATAATTTGATTTTACATCCACCCGCTTCCACAAACTCTTATCGTAAACGACATCGAAATTTTTATATTTTTCAGCCCTACACAATTTGAGACCTATGGGACATCAATTTTCTTCATTTACGAAGCTTTGACGAATTCAAAGGTTGCAACAAAACACAATGCAGACTGAATGTGCAAGTGTTACTTCTCACAATAAATTTATCCATTATGAAATCATTGTTTGGCAAGAATTTTATAAAAGCAGATTAAAAGGTCATATAAATGAGCATCTCAATTCCAATAGATAAACTATTATTAGATTATGACACCCATCCCTTATAATAATAATAATAGACATGTGTTGGTTCGTTGGTTGGTGATCATATAAAAGGTGCGAATAACACATTTTACGGCCGATTGAGTCGTTCGTTTTTGTCGGGTCGGAAGTTTAGATTCGGTCGATCGAAAGGCAGTAAATTTCACCGAGATTCGTCTCGTTTTACGCCCGGTTTCTGCGTCCCTTTAGGGCAGCGTTTGTCAAATTTGGAGCCTTGCCACCCGCCCTCCCCTCTCCCTCCCCAATAAGGGAAAGTCGTAACGCTTTTTTACCCAAGGGGGCCGCGGAAAAATAACAAAGATTCATCTTAAATAAACAATAAGTTTCCTGCTTGCTGTTTGACTGCGTGTGTGAGGGAGTGTTCTTCTGACAGGATTAGTTATTTTGGGAGGGAATGAGTGCGTGAACGTTTGACACCATGTCACCTGCGAGGAGTTATCACCGTAAACCTGTAAGTGTAATTTTCTACTTGTTTCTCTGTTTTTCATTCATTAGCCTGTTTAATTTCTACCGTTCCTATTGTCTCTAAATATTCTACTTTGTAAGGTTAAGGAGTTCTTAATTTTGAAATATCCATCTCGCCGTAGTCTCCAACACCTTTTTAAATTAACAGTAAGCTGGTAAAAAATATGTAGATTAAATGATACATTGTGTCGAAAAGAGATCTGATTGTTTTTATACTGTTCTTCAAACGCCATGCTGAAGTAGTGGCGGAAAAACCACACGGATGGAACATAATATTTGTCAAAAAATGTCCGCGAGAGCACATAATTACGATTTATATAATACATACTTCCGGAGACAAAAATTCGATATCGTTTTGTTCGAATATCCCATAAGGGCGTTTTTGACATCTCTGTACATTCCATTTATGGAATAACTACCGACAAAAAATCTCCTAAATGGTGCAAAATACCTCTTATTGGCGCTTTATATCATAAACTGGCCAATCTTCTCCCGAAGGAAGATTTCAGAGTTACGTTCTACGCCCCCCACACCCCAGGCAAGTGTCATATAAATGTCAAAGACAAAATGGACAATTTTAAGAAATCCGGTGTATTTATTGCTCATTGGTAATCTTCACGATTTTTTCCGTCGTTAACTTTTAATGTGTCTGATGTACGTATTTATGTAAAATTTCAATCTTCTAACTAGTCGGGATGTTTGTCAAAAATTCGTTTTAAAAGCGCTTCACACAGTGTGACAGAACAAGCATTTTATATTGAGGGATATTTAGGCTTGTTCCTTTCAACTGTAGACACAGCTAGTGATTAAACAATGGTAAAAACAAATGACAGAGGTCTGAGAGACCGCACTACATTTACAATGCGATTTCGCCTAGTAGATGTCAAATCACATCACGAATCAGACTGTTACAGCTTTGGCCAGATTTGGATAATTAAACGTCCTAAAAAGAGATGATTATTTGTGCACACTTATGTATTACTAGAGGAAGTGACCGTTGAATTTCAACGGATTCAGTGAATCTAAAACTTCGACCGTGTAACGTGTAAACGTTGCAAGGATAAGATATTATGTACAGAGAAAGTGTTTCGTATTTTTTTTGTTTATCGAGTTTCCATTCGACGCCGAAAGAGGCCGTCCCGTTCGACGTCTTCCTCTGCCTCCCTCGAAAAAAAAGAAGGTTATCCGGTTTCATTATTTTACTTCTTCCCTTTCTCTCCCTTTTTCGGGAACTGTCGTCTCACGTCCGAATTTCGGAAGATAGGTCAGTTAACAATTCTACCTCACTCGTGCGTAAAAAAATAAAAAAATCATGGACGCCAAAAATAAAAGGATAGCCATCGGGTGAATGAAGAAGAAGAAGGATAGGACTTTTGGGCTTCCAAGGGGTTTTGAACCGAAAAAAAAAACTGAGTTATTGATGGGTGTCATTCGAAAGTCTGTTTCTCTAGATATGGATAGATGGCGTTTCTTTTTTTTTTTGACCGCTCTAAACACAAAAGAAACCAGGAAGAGACTTGGAGTGAAAGACAGTCGAAAATTAAACGAATTCGAAATTCTTAATCACTGTAAAACTTGTGTTGTTTAACCGGTTAGAAAGATCATGGGTAATTTTTAAAACGCAAAACAAAACCATCCTAACGTTGGTCAAATGGAGAAAAGAAACGAGTTGGGAAAGTGTAATTGAGTATTAGAAAGAAATATACTTGTACGTAAGAGAAATAGTGTTTTAAAGTTTTTTCTTCCTCCTAAATAATCAGTTTTCTTCCTGCTTAATAATACTGCATGCACACGTTAGTAAATTAAACGTATTTTGGTGAGATTGTTTATGTTAGCAACAATGAAGAAGCAACTATGCAAGAAAGAAAGTTCAACTCGAATTAAGACACCCTGGTTTGATTTTATTGATAACGGCTACTTCTACGATAAAAATGTATGGAAAAAGAAATACTTTTCTTTACGAGTTCTACAAGATTTATTTTAAAAATATTTTGACATGAGCAATACTTTACGAGATATGACGTAAAGTTCATTTTTTATGGCCCCTGGTTGGCTAACGTGATTCATTTTTGCGATTTTCTTATTATCTTCCATGGTAAGTCCTTAATATCAAATTTCACGAACATCCGTTCGGCAGAAACCGAGAACGAACACGCGGACGGACGGAAAGACATACGGACGGACAGACCGACAACAATAAAAACGCTCCTGTAAAACTTATATATAAGTACATATGTATATATACACCTATTTAACTCCATCTTGCCGTGCCGACAGAACTACCAAAAATATCAATTATTATCGCTAAGCAATACAATACTATTTATTATGGCAATTAATTTAATTAAGGCATTTTTATGATTATCTAATAATAACGGTGGTGATAAAAAAGTAATAAAACAATGATTTATCGCTACAAAAATACCTACGCATACGATGATTAATGATAGCACACGTAATTTAAAGTTTAACCAAGGAAACCACGCATGCGCACCAGCACAATCCACACCATGAATTCTCCCCGGTCTGAAATTGAACCCGGGTCTCTCCCGTGTAAACACCGGATGGTACTAAACCCCTTAAATACCTAGGGATGCTGCGCCCAATTCAGCATCCTTTAATTAAAATCGTTACGCCGACGACGAAGCTTAAGCGAAGGAAATGTTACTTTCGCGAGAGATGAGGAACAGTTCTTGGATGTCAATTAAAACTAACTAGGTATGTACATCAAATGTGTTAAGACAAGACATCTCCTGACGCCTTGCCCTGATGACCTAAAGCGACCCCCAAGAGTTTAAGTTGTCTGCGACTCTTGGTAAATAGTCCCCGTCGTTTTCTATAGGAAGACGATTACCGAAAGACACACATAAACGTAAATATATATTTTTTAGAGCAATAAAATTAAGAATATACCAAAAGAAGAGCTTTTTTTCCGACAAAGTTAAGTCGACGGGAATTGACATAGCAACGAAATCCAAATGAGTCAACTTCACTTATTTTATAATTCGGGTTCTACTCATAAAAAATACGTAACACATGCAGTGATAAATTCCCGTGTTATAAATAAATACAATTCTTCATTCAATCTGGTCGAACCAATAAAGTAACAGCGCCAGTTAAACATTGTCGTTCACTCGGGATAACCGTTGTCACAACAAACAATGCCTTCCTTTAAAAAAAAAAAATGAAATAATGCGACATGAGGATTATTCATTCATCCTCATTTTCTCGATGGCCTAAAAAAAATAATAATAAAATAAATCCCGCCGACATTTTTATAATTTTTTTCCTCCACTGTGCGTCGTTTGTGATCCTTGACCCTCGTGTGATTCCTCAAAGGGAGACAATAGTCTTTTGGGGGAATTGAAAATAAAAAACAATAATAAAACTAAACTTGGAATCCTTGAAGGGGTTCCTCCGTTGACCCTGAGAGATAGTGGCGGAAGAGGAGGAGGAGAGAATGGAGGGAGAGAGAGAGCAAAGATAGGAGGAGATGGAATAAAAAAAAACCGCGACCTTAACCTAAAGTCAGCTGCCAGCCGTTGAATGAACAGAAACACTCCACACATATATATATATACATATAAATGAAACCAACTGGAAGGTGACTGAATTGCACTGGATGAATGCACGAGTCTGTGGAGATACCGGTATCCATAGGAACAGTTTGTTTACCTAATGTTTTTAGGCGCGTTTCGCTTCAAGAATAAGCGCTTATTAGCGGCGGTATGTCCGTCCGCATTTCCGTTCTCGGTTTCTACCGAACGGATTTTCATGAAAATTGATATTAAGGACTTACAGTCAAAGACAATAAGAAAATCACACAAATGAATTACGTAAGCCAATCAGGGGTACCACTTTACTGGTGACAAAAAAATGAACTTTCCGTCATATCTCGTAAAATATTACTCATATCAAAGTAGTGCTCAAATAAAAATTTTAGAACTAATAAAGTAGAGTATTTCTTTTCCTATTCATTGTTATCGTAGGAGTAGCCGTTATCAAGAAAATCAAAGGTCTTAATTCGAGTTGAACATTTTTCGATTGGTTATTACATCATTGTTGCTAACATAAATAATCTCTCAAAAATACGTTTAATTTCCTTACGTGTGCATGCAATATTTTTAAATAGAAAGAAAATATATTATTTATGAGGAAGAAAAGAACTTTAAAACGCTATTTCCCTTACGTAGAGGTATATCATTTCTTTCAAATACATACTCCATTACACGAAACGCGCCCATTTGTGATACGCTGTACACTTCCCAAACTTGTTTCAATGTAAAGAGTATTTAAAATGTTTAAAAATGTATTCACGAGTGTAACTGCCGATAATTATTCGTGAGGACGGTGATGTCGAGAGCAATCATACTTATTACCCTACTGTATGGAGAAAGTCATGCCCTGGGCACATCAGATTTATGTTATTAGTGTTACGCCTTGAGCGATGGCCGTAGATATAATAATACATAGTCCGCCATTTGACCTATTCGCACGTCAATTGAAGACGGCATAGATAGGTACGTTAAACTATGGCGCGATGCAAAGATCCTTTTTGAGAGGGATAGAGAGTCTTCAGGAAACTTTGAGCGGATTATTCCTCTGATAGGACAAGGCGAATTCAACAATCTCGAAATAATAGAGGCCGAAACTATCTGTCTTGTAGATTGAATTAGGGAAATTAGGTTTCGAGATCGTATCCAAGGGATACCGTTCTCCCCGTAACGCAACGAGCTACGTAACAGGGAAAATTCTATCGGATCAATTATTGCCTTAATCCGCCGGTTATGGTAATCTGAAAGGTTATATAAAGGTGGATACTAACCAAACCAGTAACAATAGGTCAACAAATAATAACCTTTTTAATAAACTTTATTGAATAAGCTCAACACTTGTGAACAACAGAAAAAACAGTTTTAACTAACAACAGCTTCGCTATTCTTTCGTCGGACAATATCCAACCATTATTCGGAAATCCTGACGTCCGAAATAGCGCCGTCACAATAGCGTTTGGCGTTAAAGTTGTAACGGGCGCCTTAAAATGGAACCTATCCCTCAGTCCCGGTTTGCAAGCTAAGTAAAATAAATATTTCGAAGAACGGGGCGGATAACACACAAGATCCAAAATTTTAAAAGAAAACTTTTAAAAAGTACTTAGCCCGTGGCCATGACATTCGTTTGATGGGACCCAGAAAAACTCCCGCCCTTTTCGATCAAAACTAACAATTTACGCTAACTCTACAAAGATTTGTATCCCGTCTTCAAGGATAAGAAAGTACGATTTCTAATCTTTCCGGCAGTTCAAGTCCCAAGTTCGAGTCTTGAGGGGAAATAATTTAAAAAATCAAATGTATAAACCTCACCACCGATTCGCTTGCTTTTCTCGTGGGGCAGTAATGGGACAATAATGGGGCCAAATTAGCCCCAAGCAGCCTACTCAGGTAAACCAAATTCTTGCCACATGTAGCTCTCATACGTCGTAAGTTAATCTGAAAATTTAGTTCCTCTAGGTCGAACCGTTTCGGAGATATCGGACGGACGGACAGACAAAGTGAATACATTAGCGATTTGGTTAAAAAAATCTGCTAAAAAATGAATGCTACTGGAGCATTACTTTCTCTATCTTACGAGGATATTTTTTCTGAAAGTTTTCTTTTAAAAAATATATATATGTTTATAAACAAAGAAACCTTACGTGATAAAACTAGAAATTTGATCGTTTGTTATTGTGCGGTTATCGCGGCTTCCTTAACGGGACTTTGACGCACTGAACTAACTAGGTCGGAAATTTACTTTTCGAGGAAAGCGGAAAAAGACCGCCTTACTTTCCTTTGCGGAAACCACAGGAAAAAAATGAATCGAGAGGCGATAAGAAAGAAACAAAAAGAGAGCGAAATAGAGACGCGAAAAGAAAAATTACAAAACAAGGGAGCTGCGAATTAATGGCAATATGCTTCTTTTTTTTTAATGGAGGAATGAAGACGGATCCTTTTGGACCTTTTAATTTAATTTTTCTATTATGTTCTTCCTCTCGGATCGCGACGACGATGATTGTAAACAGAGAAATCCCGACGAGATAAGTGACGAAATAAGGCGGAAGAAATAAAAAAAACAAAAGGAAGACGAAAAGAAAGAAGGATCGGATCGCGGCAGAAACACATGAAAAAAATAAAAGCGCAAACTTTTTGTTTTTATTTGTGAGTTTCCTCATATATATATATAAAATGCTCTTTTTTAACATATAATAAATAAAAAGGGTTAAGCATTAAATAAAAAAGAAAACTTCGGAGCTTATTTCTCCAGTTTGTTTATTCTTTCCGCTCGTCATTTTATACACCTCCATTAAAATGCTACTCCGCTTCATCTTTTTTTTTATTTTTTGAAATCTTCCCGCAGTTTCCGCCATGCGTATCGCATCGGGTATCTTCCGATTTTTTTTTCCACTAAGAAGAATTTTAAAAATTTTACTTTTTCAAAGCTGACATATTTTGCCCCTCGAACGAGATCCGCCTGTATGGATGGATGGATGGATGGCCTCCACTAAGGCTTAAAAGGCACCTTTCTCCTCCTCATTCATTCATTCTCATCCATTCACTCTCTTTCGCTTTAATTCTCTTCATCTTCCTCCATTCATTCCCTGCCTCTCCTATACGTCACGCACTTGAATCGTGAACTCGAGTGTGTGTACAATAGGCGGCGCTAAACACAATTGCCAGGGTGAGAATAACGTGACCAATTTCGTCCGGCGCCTGAAACTTTGAGTTACTCATCGTTAAAGCAAAGGATGGTCTTACTGCAAATATATTTCTTTAGAAAGTGGTAGAATAAAAAATCTGATGTGGCGAACACATGACTTTCTCCATATTTGAGGTATAGATATTTAAATTATTATGAATAGCATTATGAGGCAAAATTATTATTTCGTATCGTAAAAGAATACAGTCGTCCTTATTGCCGTAAATTAGGTATATTTTGAATTCACCGCTACATGGTTGTGGCGCTGTATACTGGAAATTACGAAAAAGTTAAATATCTCCGAAATGGGTGGTTCCACGAAAATTAGTTTCAAACAAAACTTGGAAAAAATTATTATTCTCTATAACTTTGGTCCTCACGAAGATTACCAATAAAGACGGTTTTAAAGAGATATTTGACGGAAACCGAAAAAATTGATTATTTATAAATAGTTCCTAAACAATAAATGCTATGGAAGATTGTTTCAAATAAAAGTTGTAGAAAATTGCATTCTCTATAACCTTTGTATAGAATTGTATATACAATAATGATGATTTAACGGAGATATTTCGCCAAAACCGAATCAGGTTTCGAATAAACCTCAACTTCCGTTTAACCGGTATTGTCCAAAAACTAAGAAGCTCTTCGTACTCATACCAAGGTGTTATATATGAAATTTGGTAACGATATGGGAAGTACTTTTCGAGTTAGAGCGCCCACAATCACATACACACAGACATCATTCCAAAAATAGTCTAAACGTGTTCTAAGGATCTCAAAACATGTATTTCCGTTGAAATCTCAAAGTCGATTTTTTTCGTGATCACAATACTTTCTCTATACTACGTACGATATATGGAGAAAGTAAAAAGCGGTATCATAATTGTTGGTTGGGCTCGTCATGTTCAAATAAGGTGATCTTATTATGAGTCGTGTCCCATTACACATTATCATTATTGGAGACGGATTCATAGATAGAATCTATATTAATAAATCGGCGTCGGATTCTTGTTTTCTTGTCCGCACACTTTTGCAGCAACTTTCTAGACGCGATTTAAGATAATTTCCGAATGGGCACGAGTTTGGAATTTGGCATGAATGCACGAATCACGCATTAAAAGGCAACGACGAAAAAAAACACGGAAAAAAACCGTGAGATAACACGTAAAAAGCGATCTTTCGACGAGCAGGCCTTCACTCTCTTGCAAATTAAAATTAGAAAAAATTGACCTACAATCACCATACGTGGACTGTTTCAAAGAGGAATGTACAAGGTTACTTATCTTTATCGTCGATTTACGCCTACCTTTCGAATTTACTCACATTTATCGAATATGTGACAGATTTTGGCCAAACGTCTCACTTTTATCGATAAGTTTCCTGGACAACGCATATCATTGTCGAGACTCGAGGTTCCTATTATTGCATCAGTACTCATACGTCATACGATAGAAATACGAACCATTTACGTAGATGTTTCGAGCGAGAGGGAGGGAGGAAGGCAGATGGTGTAAGAGAGAAGGTGAGGGGGAGTGAAAGGGAGGGGGAGAGGAAAACTCCGGTTTCTCTAGTAATAATATTAATACTTCTTCTTGTGTTTCTCCCAATTAACCGTAATCCTCTGTATGCGCATATAGCAGTTAAAAGACCTATTAGCCATAGTGTCTAGGGCATACGAAACACTTAATCTGGCCCTGATGGGACGTACCATATTTCATAGACAATTTTCTTATTAGGTCCGCGGTTTTGGGCAGATGGATCGCTAGCCTATCAAGCAACCGTCATTTAAATGACCGCATAGAACATCTGCGGATCTCCAGTCACTTTAAACGCTGATAAATTTCGCGGTTAGCGACGCAATTCTGCGAAATCCATCCGCGTCGAAACGGAGGGCAAATCTGGATTCCTGAATCGTTATTTTCAGTGCTTCGCCAATTCCAACTCGTTCGATGCGAGATCATTACACCGCAATTTATGGGTGCGTTTTTTTTTATGCGTCAGAAATAGCCTTTGTCAAAAGCCTTGCAATATAACTGTAGAGCCGTAAAGTCGTAACCACAAAATTTCGCGTACTTTCGAAGGCATTCCCGTGAAAGAAAAAAAAAGAATCGGAAGAATTTTATGCACGCCGATAAATTTTGATAGTTTTGAGCGGAACGATGAAATGGCGCTAGGTAAGAATAAATGGGGGGGAGGGGAAGTGAGAGAAAAAAAATCGCGTCGACACGCCGTAGAGGAAAACGACGAACGCTTTATGAAACGTCTCGACGTCCCATCGAGTTTAATATCTTATATATATACAACGGTTTCGAGTTAAATGTGCGTGCTTGATTGCGAGTTCCGTCGTTCTGGCGAATTCCGGTCAATTTCGGCCACCTGACGCCATTAAACAGGGAGGCACCAGCCTGGGCCTCAAGGTTCGGGATCTTAATCCGAGTTAATGAGGATCGAAGGATATGTGGCGCGGTCAGTCTTGCGGATGGTCCCATTTAGTCGACAAAAGCCAATTGTCATATTTGAACTTTCTCCATACGTAGCAATGGGAAAGTATTGTGATCACGAAAAAAATCGACTTCGAGATTTCAACGGAAATACACGTTTTGAGGTCCCTAGAACTATTTAGACTATTTTCGGAATGATGTGTGTGTGTGGATGGATGTGATTGTGGGCGCTCTGACTCGAAAAGTACTTGCCATATCGTTACCAAATTTCATATATAACACTTTAGCATGAGCCCAAAGAACTGATTAGTTTTTGGACAATAACGGTTAACCGGAAGTCGAGGTTTATTCGAAACCCGATTAGGTTTTTGCGATATTTCTCCATTAAAACATCAGTATTGTATATACAATTCTATACAAAGGATATAGAGAATGTAATTTCCTGCAACTTTTATTTGAAAGAATTTTCCATAGCAGTTATTGTTTAGGAATTATTTATAAATAATCGGTTTTTTCGGTTTCCGTCTAATATCTCCCTAAAAACGAAGTTATTGGTAATCTTCATGAGGACCAAAGTTGTAGAGAATAATATTTCTTCCGAGTTTTGTTTGAAACAAATTTTCGTAGAAAAATCCATTTCGGAGATATTTAACTTACTAGTAATTCCAGTATATAGTGCCACCACCATGTAGCGGTGAATTATGTAAACTTTTGAAAATATAGCTAATTTACGGCAGTAAGGACGACTGTATTCTTTTACGATACGAAATAATAATTTTGCTTGATAATGTTATTCATAATAATTTAAATATCTATACCCTAAATATGGAGAAAGTCTTGTGTTGGAGATATCAGATTTTTTTTAAAGTAGCAATTTAAATATTTGGTTCTGAATTCCCATCCTATACAAAATGATCAGCGCATAGAGTGGGCAAAAAAATTTCCCTGTAATTTATAAATGAATTTAAAGGATAACCGTACATAGTATTGAATGATAAAATGGATTGATCAATAAAAAACAAATTTTTTTTACTATAGTAACCCTTTATTGTCGTTAATTTAAAAATGTCTCAGAATAGTTTTGCAAAAACTACTATAATATCCAATATTGTGGCTGTAATCCTGTGGGCTGTATTCAGCAACTGTACCGCGTCCATTCGTATGTGTGTGCTCAGAATGATAGAAGACGCTTTGAAAATGTTCAATGAATACAAAATTTAATGATCCCTCTATAGATTGGCTTTTCTTTCACACTCACATTGCAGTTCATTTGTTTATTTTTTAAACATTGAAATAGGTATATTTTTTTGGCCCACCCCGCAAAATAATAAAAATACAATTGAAATTAATTTTGTAGGATTCGTTAAATGCAGACAATGATCCATTGATTTGTTTATTTACGAATAAACGTGGTATAATGCGACACTGTATTTATAAACTTAGCATAAAAAAAAAAGTAAAACCCCAAAAATCAAAACATATTTAATACATACTTCACCGCAGTTTAGCAGATATAATGCGAATTTTAAATCCCTTTACGAAAGAACATACAACGTGTTTACCCTTCGCTTTTATTTTTGTTGTAGAAAGGTAAAATGAAACTTAACCATAGTAACGGACCATCGGTGAAAACAAAGAACGATTATTTTTTGCAAAAATGATTTCACAAAAAATGAGCGTTGAAAATGCCCGAACCTCCCGCTAGAGGTGCTCGCGTGGAAGCCTCCCGCGGACGCGAGAGAGAAGATAATCACGCGCACCCGTCCATCGCCTCCCATCGGTAGCTCCATTTGTTATTAATGAAGCTTTAAAGTTTGATCCCGCCAAAGGGATGCAATCGATGGGAATCGACTGCCACGCGCGTGCGCAATGTCGGATGAACCCCTCCCCTCCCCCACCTCCTGGTCGACGTCGAAAAGTTCAAAAAGTTTAGGGCTTTTACGGTTGGATGCAAACGTGTGGAACGCGAGTTTTGACGCCTGGTTTGATTGATCGTCCCTATCCAGTCGACGGACGAGGATGTCACGCGAAATGGAACGAAAAAGAGACGATCGGAATGGAAACGTCTGACTGACCGAAATTCTCGATGCTACCTGCTGTATTGAATCGTCGCGGGTGGTGTTGATTGGGTTGCGTGCGTTTCAGGATAAGCTACTTTTTTTGCCATTTCGTTTTGATCATTTGAGGGTCACCAAACTATTTTTATTTTAACTAAAAGAATCACGTTAAACTTTATTAGCCACTACGAGGGCCACATGGGATTTTTCAAATGACTGACCGCGCCATGTAAAAGTTTCAAAGATCAAAATTCCAGGATTTAAAAAAAATATTATTATGCAACGTGCCTTGCTTTTATATATATATATATATATATATATATAAGAAGCGCATTTTTCAACCAGGTACTCGAAAAATATCGTCTGTACTTCATGAATGACATCTAATGAGACATCCTGATGGGAAATACATAAATATGCACGCAGGGACTAACTAATTTACCTCCCAACTGTGGGATGATTATAAAAATATTTGGAGTGCACACCAACATTTTAAAAATGTAATAAAAATGGTAACACGAGTACTAGGATTTACTGCACTATTAAAAAAAATCAAAGTTGACTTTCATTAATAATTCAAGCATAAAATACTTTATTTTGCAGGGTGACCAGGGAGGGGATGAGACCAAGGCCCCCACTAAGGCCCTTCCTTATCTGTATGCGTTACGTAGCTGTATGCCTGTCTTTAAAAAATTAATGCGTTAAATTGCTGTGCGGACCGGATAAGGCCTATATTTTGGGGAATATTGATTTAAGCGAGTGAAAGACGTAGTCATAACAGAACTTATGATAAAGAAATTTACTTCCGACTAGTATCAAGCAACATATCATAACTGTTACATGGCGCAGTGATATTGTATTTGAAGATGTTTAATTAGGTATAACAAAGATCGGCAACCTCTCAAAAGTGGCGTGCCAAATTCACCTCCATATATATTCCAGAAAATGATAAACATACTAGTGATAACAGGCAGAAAATACGGTATGGAAATAAATACAGAAAAATCCAAGGTTATGCGAATATCAAGTAAAGAAGAAGAAAATTTTAACATAAGTATTGGAGGAAAGCCATTAGAACAAGTTTCAGATTATAAATACCTTGAAAGCATCATAACGAGAGAAGAAAAATGTACCGATGAAATCAGGACTAGAATAACGAAAGCAAAAGCCGCTTTCAGAAGAAAGAAACTCCTGCTAACGGGAAATATAAAGCAGGAAATCCGCAAGAGCTTGAGAAAATGCTATGTATGGAGTATAGCTTTGTATGGGGCAGAAACATGGACGCTAAGGAAAAATTGTATTAAATACTTGGAAAGCTTCGAAATGTGGACATGGAGAAGAATGCTGAAGATAAGATGGACAGATAGGGTGAAAAACGAGGAAGCACTACGAAGAATAGGAGAGAAGCGAACGATTATACAGACTATCAGAAAGAGGAAGGCATTACCTGAGAAGAGAAAGCATGATTAAAGAAGTGCTAGAAGGAGAACTGGATGGAAAAAGAGAAAGAGGAAGGAAAAGGTTTCAACTGGTAGACGACTTGAAAGGGAAAGACAGCTATCAAGACATGAAGAAAACTGCGGAAAATAGTAGTATATGGAGAACCACGTTTAACCATGAATAATCACGGACAGACTACCTATGATGATGATATGTGTGTGTATGTGTGTATGTGTATATATATATAGGCTCACAAAAGGTCACATCACAAGGGTACCGTAAATAGAAACGACCGAGTGTTCCAGGTCAAACAGCTGTGTCCCTAGCGAAATTAAAAGAGTAGACGTTTGGACGTGCCAACTGACCGGCCATGTTGTTGCAGGAGAAAGGACGTCAGAGATAATCGAATAGAGAGCGAGAGATATCAAAGAGTTGACCCTGGACGGCGCAGATTAGACGTGAGCTGTAGGAAATCCATCCGAGCGGTTCCGTTTGAGAGAAAGGCTGATAGAAAGAGAGACACAGAGAGAGAGACAGACATATATAGGAGAACCAAGCATCCCTGAAAATTTGAAGGGAACTATATATATATATATATATATATATATATATATATATATATATATATATATATATATATATATATATATATATATATATATATATATATATATATATATATATAGAGAGAGAGAGAGAGAGAGCGAATAAGAGGCTTTCATCTGGTGTTGGATCGAGATGGACAGAATTTCGCGGCTTCTGAAAGCATCGCCGTGGCCTGAGAGATAAAATTGTCTCGTACATGAGGACAGTGAAGAGAATTCTCAGTTAAAACCTATTACAGAATAGATCACGCAGTGGAGTGTTGAAAGTGTTATGAATATGCTGATGTTAGCATTGGACAAAATTTGTAAGTCTTTTTTTAACGTTCGAGCAAACGTTCACGGAGAAATTTATGCTCGAATGCATTGGAAAGATAAAACCACGCACAAATTGTAGACGGTATAATTAAAAATATTTTTAAAATTTCTGTGTTTAAGTGAAAATGTATGGATAAATTTAAACTCAAAACGCAGTGGAACAATTGAGCCATTGTCATACGTGCTCGACAGCATTAAAAATATCTTTTAAAGTTTTATTTTTAAGCTCACATTGACGTATACATTTAAACTCAAATGCAGTGGAACCATTAGACCATTGTCACATGTATACGGCAGCGTTAAAAATATTTTTTAAAGTTTAACGCTTAAGCGGAATTTAATTAAGAAATTTGTCCTCAAATGCGGTGGAACAAGCAAAAAAAAAAAAAAAATTACGGTGTGTAAATGGCATCATAAAAAACATTTTTATGTTTGAGTAAAAATTCGTGAAACCTGGGAGTGTGTCCTACTGAATAACACAGTGGAATTATTAAATGGTTTTGTTGTATTATTTTTCTTAAGATTTCCCCGGAGAAAAACAAATACAAAACGGAAGTAAGACGAGAAGATAATAAGGCAAGCGTATAGAGCTGCCGCCAATTAAGAACCAAATAATCGAAGAGTAAACAAGTGACACGAGATCCGCTGAAAAAAAATCTCCTCTCCTTTGTTCGCAAAAAGTCGACGTTTTTTCTTTTTATTTATTTATTTACACACCTTTATTTAACTTCCCTTCGTATTTATTATTACACACTTTTAGCTAACTTTCCTTCGTATTTATTTGTCACGCATCAACGCTCGCTATAAAAATGCTAATAACTCGAGAAAATATCGAGATATAAACTCTCTATTTGGCAGGAATGCTCGATTCACATATTTTAAGGGATGGTGAAAAAAAACTCGAAAAAAGTCCTGGGTTCGACTCCAAGGAAGGCATTTACATTTTCCATAAGGTAACACGTAAAAATCGACTTTTCGAAGTGCAGGTTTTCATCCTTTTTTAGATTAAAATTAGAAGGAATTAACATACAATCTTCGGATATGAACCATTTTTAAGGTAACATTATAAAGTTTCTTATTCTGTTCACATTTTTTCCGTCTATATTTCGAAATCGCTAAATTTTAACTTTTAATTCACACACTTTGAGGAAATCTTGCCATTTTAATGGGATGTTGCCTTGCCTACCAATTGCATTGTTAGACTTCGATATCATATTGTTATTCTCAACTTTTGACCGTAGTTTTAAGTAAAAGTGTGTATGCGCTAAAAATGTTTTTTACTTCTTTATTTATTTTCTTCGCGGGATACACCTTTCGTTTTAATTTACGCAGAAAATATCGTTCGCTAGTCTATACGTATAACCTTCTAAGATACGTCTTTTTTTTTCATGTATACACGAAGGACTCGCGAGATGTTTTCTTAAGTGCAGTTAAAACGCTGTCAAGGATACGCTTCGCCAGTGCTTCGTTTGTTTTTTTGTAGATTATAAAGGAAGTGGAACGTACAAAAGTATGATGGAGTTTTTACACATTGAAAATTTGTGGTGCGTGCTTTTAGACTAACTAACAATAAGTCTTTTAAAATGCCTTCTTTTCCCTGCACCAAACAGCACTTTAAAAATAAGAGAACTTAAATCCTTTTAAAATATTAAGGTATCGTAGTATTTCGTCAGAAATTAAGTCCTTTTCATGGGTATACTTATATATTCAATAGCGTATAAAATTTCTCGGTTAGGATCTCTCTTTCTTTTCGGGAACGTAGCAACGAAGTTTAAAATACTAAATTTAGTCGAATTTTGCGGAATTTCTGGATTCATGCATTGAAATAGATTTTTTATATTTACGACGAATGAGTCACGAAAACTTAAATTGGCCTCCAAGTTCTACACACGAAAATAAAATTGTAAATTCAAAAATGGAGGGGGTTAAGAAGCCAAATTATGACGAAGTTCGTTTCTTTGGCAAGATTCGTCGGAGAGCACGTAATTCACCCCAACATTGGTCATATAGCATAAACGAAACAAGTGTTCCAATCGAAAACTGCTTGGGTTTGGTTTGGTTGGATGACCATCAATTTTTAATAACTTCTTTTTTTTTTAAAGATTCCAACGGGACACTTCTCTCAATTCATTATATGTATGTGCATTTATAAAACTTTAAATCTCGCTTAAATTCAGAGGAAAAACTAAGCCCGTTGATCTTTAAAAAATGTCAGATGATGATAGGCGAGGAACATGAGAAAGTGAAGCGAATACAATGGTGCGCAAGCGGGTAAAATTGACGAGGGAAAATATTAAGGCGAAGTCTTCGGAAGAGGACAATAGGATGAGTTTTGCATCCTATTGGGACGGGGTTCGAAAACCACTTTATAACTGGCGGACCAAATCTGCAGCCGCGATTGCGTCTTCAGCGGAGACCGGATAATAACAGGTTCCCCTTCAGACTTATTGTTATCACAAAATAAATGAAAATCAAGCTTAAAAAATTTGTGTGGCCAACACATGACTTTCTCCATATTTAGGGTATAGATATTTAAATTATTATGAATAGCATTATGAGGCAAAGTTATCATTTCGTATCGTAAAAGAATACAGTCGTCCTTATTGAATATGTTTACATAATTCACCGCTACATGGTGGTGGCGCTGTATACCGGAAATTTACGAATGAGCAAAATATCTCCAAAATGGATGGTTCTACGAAAATTTGTTTCAAACAGAACGTGGGAGAAATATTATTCTCTACAACTTTGGCCCTCACGAAGATTACCAATGACGTTTTTAAAGAGATTTGACGGAAACCAAAAAACCCGATTATTTATAAATAATTCCTAAACAATAACTGCTATGGAAAATTGTTTCAAATAGAAGTTGTAGGAAATTACATTATAATCTTTGTATAGAATTGTATATACAATAATGATGTTTTAACGGAGAAATATCGGTTAAACCGAATCGGGTTTCGAATAAACCTCGACTTCCGGTTAATCTGTATTGTCCAAAAAACTAATCAGTTCTTTGTGCTCATGCTAAAGTGTTATATATGAAGTTTGGTAACGATATGGCACGTACTTTTTGAGTTAGAGCACCTACAATCACACACACACACAGACATCATTCCGAAAATACTCTAAACGTGTTCTAGAGACCTCAAAACGTGTATTTCCGTTGAAATCTCGAAGTCGATTTTTTTCGTCATCACAATACTTTTCCATTACTACGTATGGAGAAAGTAAAAATGTAGAAAATATAATTTCCTACACGAAACGTTTAGTTGACAGAAATTAATCCATAATCGGACGCGTGGAGTCTATGTGATCTCCATTAGATACGTATTTAATAGACCATTAGCCCATAAGCAACTACTTAATTTGTAGTTAGTTCGGTCCAGGAACGTGTACATTTTTTTGCTCTCTTAGGTCGTTTTAGAATATTTTGTACTTATACAATTCGTTAAATGAGTAGAATAAACAAAATCATGATGAAATTACAGGAAAATTTAACACGGGGTCAAATACATAGATGCCAAGCGCCCACATGTGTGTACTTAAGGGCTATATTACCCAAGATAAATTATTTTAGACAAGTATAAGTGCCCGTCAAAAATGACGGGGATGATCGATTATTCTGAAATAAAATTGAGGCAGTCTTCTTTGGCCTGAAATCATACCTTTACTGAGAGGGTTACCTTCGATCCGAGCGAAGGTTCGAAGCCCTCGCCGCGAGTATCTATTGTGCTTCAAAAGCTGACCTTAGTCCTTTCTTGCCAGGTGTATTTCTGTGTGTCAGAGCGTGGCAGAGGGAGTGACAAAAGGACAAATGGACAGAATAAGGGTTTTATATATTATCGATAAATTAAAACGTTTTGTTATTATATCATAATGCTATTCTGAAAATTTCATCAAATTCGGTTAAGTCGTTTGCGACATATTAAGCTTCAAAAAGCATTACATAACAAAGGAACAGAGGGACAACGGGACAAAGTCTTTTATATATGTTTTGTGATAGCTTAAAGAAGAATGTTTAATCTCGAGGATACTTAAAGGTAGCGCTCTTAATTTGAGAGAATCGTCAGGATCTAAGAGGCTGACCGTAATGAAAGAAAATTGATTTGTTCATTTCAGCTAACTCGCAAGCAAACCTTATCAGTCTTTTTCAATAACGATAGCAGAGAGACGAAAGCTAACAACCATACCCTCGAAAACAGAGACGCCACGCAAATCATCCCTTTACCAAGGCTCGGAGAGCTTTAAAACCGCCTATTCCAACGGGTTATGCTAGCAAAAATGTCAAGTAAAAAAATCAATAATGTAGTTATGAAAACCTCCGCCAGGATTTTTCTATGCTTCTTCGTAAAGCGACGTGTTGTCGTAAACTGATCATACTCATTATACATATTTTGCTCTGACGTGAACTCATTCGTGTTTGTTTGAGTAAAGTATATCGAGGCCGTTAAATGCAGCAGAATTTTGCACCTTGTACATTTGACCAATTTAGAAAAACTGAAGCAACGCGGTGTTTTCAACATGATGTCTCCTTTCTCTCTCTCTGTCTCTCTATTCGTTGCCATAGCTTTGCTGTCCTTAGAAGAATTCCCGCTTGAGCATATCTTGAATATCTTCTGGTAGTCCAAGAGTCATGAAATACGTACCTGCAGCGATAAGGATCCGCAAATCCGTGCAGTTAATTATCTGGCTTGTACTCATCATAAGAACAAAGCGATTTAAACTCGATCGGAACGATTCCTTTAATTATATCTCTAACAAAAATGTCTATTTATTGAGTTTTTCCTGTAATTTTAAGAGAATTCGCTAATAACAGAATTGAAGAAAATTGCTCGCCGACAGATGGCTGCAAAAATGCAATAGATCTCTGATCTTTAAACGGTCAAGCAAACTACACGTTTCACTAATGTTATTCACTGCATGAAACCTAATACGCATTTTAAAAATGCATTCGAGGAATCTTCATCTTAAATTTACTTTTATTATACGCTGGCAAAGTGTATGCTGTCCATCAACGGTGGGCGTAGTAAATAACGTGTATTGTACCGCAAAGTCGAGTCCATTTAATTTTAAGTTAACAACAAATAAAAGAAATACAGGAGGTCACAAAATGGGCATTGAATTTGTAAATTGTTTAATCGCACTTTTGTAAATGCGAAAGAATTGAATCATACCCCATTATCTTAAACTGTAAAACAAAATTTACTGGTTTAATTGGAAGATTATTGCAGGGACGCGAGACATCTACTTCCCCCTATATTGCATATGTTCACGTTCCTTGTTAATGCTTCAATTTTCCGGTGACCGAATTCCAGTTACATACATATAATAAGTATATTTTTCGCAATCGTAAAAAATATAATTACGAATATCAGACATCAGTCGATTAGCTAAAAAAAAAAAAAAAAACTCGCGATGCCATAATTGGTCGAAAAATACGTGCAAAATGAACTTTAAGCGCGTGACTCATACTCTCGCGTCACGGCGCATTCGAAAAAATAAACGTAATTAATAGAATCCAGATCCGCTAAACGCCAAGGAACATGACCTACACGGATCCTCGATAACCAACTCAACCGACGTAAAAAGGCCTTGCTAAGCAATTTGCATCACTACATACGTAGCTGGAGAACTAGGACACCGTTAAGAGGAGGGAGGGATGGGGGAAATCTTCGTTTGCGTTGCCTAGCGAAACGACTACAACCAAACCCAACGCGCGGTTAGACCCCTTTAATTGATCCATCCGCCGCTGCACAAATGCGAGACCGAACGAAAATCATTCACCCGATCAAGACCCCGTCGCCGTGGAAACAAAAAAAAAAGAAAAACAATTGGCGCAGAAAATCCACGAATAGTCCATCTTTTGGCGGGAAAAAACAGCCTTAATCCGACGTATCTCTGGAAACTTAAATAACGCAATAACCTTGCGTCCCTTAGCATTAAAAAAAACCCCTTACGTAATATCGCATGACCTAGAGCCTTCAGGGGGGGGGGGGGGGGGGGGGGGAACATTATATCTCAACGCCATCTCTCTTCTGTCTCCCGCATGACTTCCGAAAGGAGAGGAGAGCCATCTCACAAACCATCCCTTCGATTGAATGGACCAGCCCACGCCGGCGGCGTCTCTTCCACCACCCCTCTTGCTATATTCCTACCTCCCCTATATAATTCCTCCACCCCTCCCCTACACCTCCCCTTTACCCTCCAAGCCGACCCGGACTCTCTCTCTCTCTCTCTATCCCTCTCCCCGCCAATCCCTATCCGTCTCTCCTGGGACCGCTTCGCTCCTCCCTATCCTCCCCTCACCTCCCTCCCTCCTCCCTCTCTTTCTTTTTTTTAAAACCCCATCTGCGATCTCGTGCTGCACATCAATGCAGACGCAGTGCCAGCCGTTGCATACTGCTCCCTCTCTAGCTCTTTACCTATCTCTCTCTCTTCAGTCCTCTATCTCTCTTCTTCTCTTTTTATATTTCTCTCTGACTCGATATATACTCTTTCTGATACTCTTTCACTCCCTCTGAAAATAAAATATCCTCTCGCTACAGTCTTTATCTCTAGCTTTATTCTTTCCACGCATTCTCTCTCACGCTCTCCCTACTTTCTCTCTCTCTCATCTCTTCTCTCTCTGCCTCTCTTCCTCTCAGTCTCTCTCCACTTTCCTTCTCTACAATCCATCCGCTGTCCCTCTCTCATCTCTTCTATACCCTCTCTTCTCTCTCTCTCCCCCCCTCTCTCTCTCTCCCTCTGTCTCGCTTCTCTCTCCCTCTCTCTTCTCCATATGCCTCTTTTCCATCTCATTCTTCTTTCTCCTCTCTCCATTTACTTATCTCTCCCCCTATTTATTCTCACCCTCTCTTCTCACTCTCTCCCTCTCTTCTTTCCCTTCATCTCCTCTCTTCCACTCTCTTTCTATCTCTCTCTCCCTCTCTCTATCGCACTTTCTACCTCATTTCTTTATCTCACCTGCTATATCCCTCTCTACCTCTCCCTCCATCTCTCTCTCAATCTCTCTAACTCACTCTCAATCTCTCTCTCTAACTCTCTCTAAGTCTCAATCTCTCTCTAACTCTCATTCTCTCTCTCTAACTCTCATTCTCTCTCTCTAACTCTCATTCTCTCTCTCTAACTCTCTCTCCATCTCTCTCTCAATCACTCTAACTCTCATTCTCTCTCTTTCGCTCCATATATATATATATATATATATATATATATATAACTCTCTCAATCTCTCTCAATCTTTCTCTCTCTTCCTGTCTCACTCCCTCTACATCTCTCTACTTCTCCTATACCTTTCTCTCCCACTACTCGCTGCCTTTCTCCCTCCTCTGTCTCTCCTCTATCCCCCTTGTCTCTCTTTCACTCCATATATTTCCTTCTATACCCCTCTCTCTCTGTCTCTCTCTCTCTCCTCTTGGATCACGGATTCCACCCATCAAAAGCCTCATCTCCACCACTCCCCCCCACACACACTCCCTGTCTCCCTCCCTTGCAAATCCTGTCTTCTCCCCCTTCTCTCTTTATCCACACCCTCTTTCCTCTTCCCCCCTACACACACTCCCCCTCCCATCACAGTCAGCCACCGAGAGAGTGAGATAAAGAGAAAGAGATGGAGGGGTGATAGGGGAGGGAGTGAAGGAGGGAGGGAGGGAGGGAGGGAAGGAAGGATCGAGGCACGAGGGAGGGATTTCCAGCCACCGCCCCGAAAACCCTGGAAGAACTTTTTCCAGGCGTCTGCGCAAAGTGGTCGAGTCAAGTTCAAGAGGTTTTCGGCTGCCATTTGCGATTCTGCGGCCTTTTTTATTGCTTCTATTTTATTTTTTTTGAATTTGCTAACCTATCGCACCTTCCCCCCCTCCCTCCCCCCCTCCTCCTACCCCCTTCTCCCCCTCGTCTCCTTTCCAACCTCTCACCCGTGTGCAATCTCCATAGATTTTGGAAGGGGCGAACGTTAAAAAAAAATGAACAAAAATAAATTAATTAAAAACAAATACAGGGACGGAGTATGCGTGCGCTCCTTTTCCGGGTGTTTTTTTAATCCGATGATTCGATCGCGGTCGGAAATTAACTCCGGGCGTCTATCTCTCACCGTGAAAAAAATCGAAAATAATAAGGTCGATATATCGGGTAGGAATAAGGATCGATTTATCGGACCCCAAAAAACGGTTAGACGGAAGTTTAAACCTCAAATAGGTACCCATGTTTAAAAAAAACTCTGCGGATGCGCGGAATGGTCGAAAGTAGTCGAAACTATATCGATCGCTCGATTCGATTGTTCGATTATTATCGCTTAGGTCGATTACCGACGTGACCACAGGATTCGTTCTTCTGTCGTGCGTGTCGATAGTTGGTGCGAATAAACGGTCGTGTTCTCCGTAGCAGCCAAAGACCATTTTTTAAAATAAAAATTTCCTTGTTACTTATATTTTTTTTTACGGTACATGCATGACAGTTTTTTTTTGTCTCACAAAATGGTCGGCGATTCGGATTAAAGACTAAAAGTCACGCAAAAACGACACACCGACTATTTTTCGGTCCGTGACAAAAAGCAAACCGTCGGGAAGTTAAATTAAGTCACACACGTCCAAAACGAAAGGTCACTTTTTTTTAATAAAACCAAAAAGAAACATAGGAAGCGATCGCAGGAGCGCGGCGTTTTATACCGTCGGCATGGTATCCATCCAACGACAACGGTATCCCAGACGCTTAATTGTTGCCGGCGCCCGAATTATATGCGCCATCCCTGAGGAAAGGTGATAACGGCTCAGAGGGTGGTGTGTGTCAGGGGATGGGAGGAGATTCGCGCCGGATGGAGTTAGGCGAAGAGATAGAGAGAGGGAGAGAGAGAGTAGAGAACACGCCGGGGAGAGCTCATTGTTATCGGAAACCTCTGCCTGTTTAATCGATGACGGACTTTTCGGAAGCTTCCGACTATGGCCGCGCGCCTGAAACTCTGCAGTCCGCAAATACGCGTCGATGACGTTTCTGCAGCGATTTTTTGTTTTTTTTTGGGAGAGTAGACAGGAGGCGTGCCCTCTTACTATCTTTTTGTGTGTGTGTAGGATGAACCAGGCGAGGCGTAAAACCGTGTGTTTGTGTATATATATATATATATATAAATACTACGGAAGAGGTAAGTAAGGATATTTAGGGCAACTAGGTGTTGAAAGAAACCCAGTGAACACTTACCGGAAGTAGAGTAGAGTGTTCACTGGGTTTCCTTCAACATCTAGTTGCTCTATATATATATATATATATATAAATACTAAGGAAGAGGAAAGGTAAGTAAGGATATTTTGGGCAACGAAGGGATCATCCCGAAAGCTCTAACCTCTACAAATGTGTCTCTCCAACACCCCAGCGGCTCTACTTCCGGTAAGTGTTCACTGGGTTTCCTTCAACACCTAGTTGCCCAAATATATATATATATATATATATATATATATATATATATATATATATATATATAGTGGTCCATTAAATTTCTATGGTACAGATTCGGCGGGATGGAAAAGGGTGGGGTGGAAACAGGAGGGAGGGTGAGGATTATTATGCCCCCCTCCCCACCCATCCCCCACTCTTCCTCCCCCCCCTCCTCCCCTCCCCCACAAAAACCTTCCTCCTACTCTACACCTGTGATGGAAAGGAGAAAAGGATATAACGACTATCTCACGTTCATAATTGGTTCCTTAAATCTTTCTAATAACTGCTAAAGTCAAGCCAAAAGTTATTCCCTTGCTTTTCACGGCATGAGCGGTTTTAAAGAAGGTCATGTAAAGGGAAACTGCGCAAAACTGGATACATTCCCACGCGTATAGGAAAACATGAGCGCCTTCTTGATCTAAACGAGCTAAAATTCAACTGTATTTTATTCAGAATTGCTTCCCTTATTATTCTTCAAAACCTCTTGAGTCTAGCTGAAATACTTCGTGAAACATTTAATTCTTGGAGGCTTGTTGGAAACACTGCAAAAGTGAAATTGATGGCCGTGCAACTCGAGGAAGTTTTCCAAAACGAAAACCGTGCTAAAGTGAAAACGCGTTAAAGGTAAACATTGCAATTCGAGGGACAGGATAGATAATTATTTTTTGAGCACCACGGTTAAACTAAAAACATTATATAAATTGAGATTTGATGCAACCCTGAAGAGGTCGTAAGCTTATAAGAGGGTTTTCTTAAATGCTTTCATAAACCAGGAATGTACTGCGATGAAATGTAGAGACATGTATGTAAGCTTTAAGAAAATAAAAGCATTTGAAACTCAAAAAGTGGGCGAGATTGAGATTAGACAGTCTATTCTACCGTCTAACCTAAGGGGTGCCCAACCTCATCGATGTGACGAGCACCAAGTTTTACCCTAAAATAGCAAGCGAGCACCGTGTTGTGCCCTAGAACATCAAGCGAGCACCACTATATTTCTGAAAAAGTTATGAATGATCATGAATAAAATCAAACCAACCAATCAAAGTTATTCTTGATGATCTTGAATACTCTTAGAAAGAAATCAACTGCGCAAATTAAATTATTGGTTCTAAGAAATACGATATTAAGCGCCGTGCAAGAGCAGAGTCAGGCTGCCAAAGAGCACACAGCTTTGCTCGAGAGCACCAAGTTAGGAACCCCTGATCTAACCCATAAGTGGGCGAGAGTGCCTCAAACGTCTGCTCCTCAAATATTTGTATTCCGAAATTTTACCGCCAGTTACTTAGCTGAACCTTAAAATAAAAATACAGCACAATCTTCAATAAATGTTTGCTATACTACCTTATCTTAATATATAATTTAGTGTGTTTGTGTGTTTGTATATGCCCGTTTATAACTTAAGAACCAAAAGTTCCACAAATTTCAAACTTTACACATGATTTTATAACATTCCTGAAAAGATTTTAGGCTACTGTGTTTCCCCCCACCTCCCCCCTGTAAGCCCCCACTCTCTTGGAATTTTTTTAAATTTTCATATTTTTTCAATTTTTTTTACAAATGTCGTACATTATTCCTTCTAAAATGTGTGTACAAAATTTGGGGGTCCTACGTCTCCCCGTTCCCCCATAATTTTGATTTAAAATTAACCCGGTCAACACCGGGTACTGCAGTATAAGTACTATACTATCTCGTTGTATGTCCTCGCATTAATCTTACACTTAAGACTTACTTCGGCATTAATGCAGTAGGAGAAGCGATCGTTTCAATATTAAAGAGTCTAAAGTAGTACTCAGAATACACGCACTACAGAAATACATCTTTTACGGCGATTCAACACGCAATATCCGGTTTACTGGCGTTTTATTTGGCCTTCTGTTCGAGGAGACGATAGGAGATGATTTCGTTTGCCGAGACTCGACGTATTTTAGGCATGAAAACCTTGTGCAGGCGATAGTAAATGGCATTCGCCTTCTCTCTGGTTTGTCCTAATCCCAATCGTTATTTTTGGGGTGAACTACCGTTTCCGTCGTCAGCTCCTTTCCTTGTAACATCAATTTTTTTATCTCCTAAGGCTATGAATTACACAGAAAACTTAAGAGGATATAGGTGTATCTATTATCAATTTGAAAATCTCTCCAGGTTCTGAAATTCGGGTGATATGTTGTTACCGGGCACAAATGTGACGTGATAAATATAGGGTATTTGTGGGGAAAATCAAAGATCCGAAAAACGTTCAAAATCGCAAAGCTCGTCAGGCCGTCGGATACCACGTACTATACATGTATATATGATCCAAAACATTATGAAACCGAATTCCTTATGGGGACCGGAAGTATTTAAAGAACGAAGAAGCTTTTCAATAAGAAGAAGGTTCACGCGGGAACTGTACCAAGAATGCTAAAAAAAATATAAAAAATAAAAAATAAAAAAAATAAAAAATATATAAAATTAATAAAAATAAAAAAATAAAAATGAAAAGTGAGGAGAAAGGATACGTTTTTGAGAGGGAAAACGAGAAGGAGAACAGAGCGAGAGAAACAGGAAAAAAAGAGAATGGCGGTGAAAGGAAAGATATGAGAAAGAGCGGGAGATAGAGACAGAGAGAGAGAGAGGATGATGGCGAAAGAGAAAGAGTGGAAGACAGAAAATAAGAGTGGGAGTTATGGGAAAGAGAGAGGGTGATAGGAAGAGAGGATGAGATAAAGATTGAGGTAGACGAGGAGGAGGAGGAAGAGAGAGAGAGAGAGAGAGAGAGGAAAAGCGAGAGAGAATGATCGAGAAAGAAAAAGGGAAGAAAAAGAGAGCAGGAGAGAGGAAGGGGGAAAAGAGAGTGGAAGATAAAATGAAAACGAGTAGGAATTTTTAAAAAACTCAAAAATAAAATCTTTTCGCTTTACCAAATAGGCGGCCTTAAAAAGGATAAAACAATAAAAAATTCAGATAATTTGTTCGTTATAAAAGATTTTGGTGTCATATTCTTTCCATTACCGTTGCTTTACATATCATTTTCGTAATAATTTCGCTTTGATAGGAGGTTTTCAAGGAGGAGCTTCATTAAAGAAATGTGTTTTGCTAATTTCGCTTTGATAGGAGGTTTTCAAGGCTGAGCTTCATTAAAGAAATGTGTTTTGCTATTAACTTTATATTAAAAATCCATTTACTCCAGCTTATGGAATGAGATTATTACCTAAATGATACGTAAAGTTATAGTAATGACAAGTAAATGACACCAACATCTTTTATAGCGAACAAATAATCTGAAATTTTTCTGTTTTATATCCTAATGAAAGGGTGGGTTGGAGACTACGGCGATGTAGCTATTTCAAAAAAACGAGAAACTCCTTAACCGTACAAGGTGAATATCTAGAGGCACAAACAACCATTAAAAAAGGGGAGGAGGAGGCAAGGAAAAGAAAACACCAAAAAGAAAACCAGGTGAGAAAAAAAATATATATGTTATATACTATTTTGCCTATTTTGTAAAGCAAAAAGACTTAATTTCTGAATTTTTTAAAATTCTTACTTGTTTTTATCATTTAAGAGCGAAAACGAGTGACATCCAATGAAAAATAACGAACGTAAATAATTTACCTCAATCGCTTCCTTACAATGATGGATGTCAAATTTTGTGATTTGTGGAACATTGTCACTTCAAACGACTCTTAGCGCTTGTAGGCTCGTCAGTTTAAATCGCAAAGCAAATAAGATGAGAAACCCGGTACCGGCATTAGCTTATACTCTTTTCGAAAGGCACCAAGGAGGACCAACTGCTTTATGTCCTTTCCCAAGGATGAAGCGTTGTTGATTCGCGTGCTATCCTCTAAACACGTAAATAGAGGGCCGCAAGACCTATTGAAAAAATGCAACTTCCGCAGGTTTTCAATAACTCAGCGTAGCAGGTCAACGCTCTCTTCACTACGCCACGGCACATGATATCACAAGTTTTGAAAAATTTCGAAGATACTTTTCTACCCAGAAACCATCTACCGCAGCGTGATGAATAAAAATGCATTCTCAAAAGAACCATCTACTGATTACGAGTCGTTAATTGTTTTGCGAAAAAGTACAAAATTTTTAAACCGATAGTGAACATTATTGAGGTATAAAATGACATAATAGAAATAAGCTAAAAATTTCGTAAAAGTAAGCGTTATAACCTCTCTCGCCATATATTGGTCAAAACGACAACTCACGTTGAAATCCGTATTTCTCCGCTAATCTTTCTAACGTTGGGGGAACAGAATGCTGTGTGAATATGTAGCAGTTCCATTTCTTGCTACTAAAACGCCCCCGGACTAACCGGCAGCGCCACCGCAACCAAATAGAATTTTGGAAAGTTTAAACATTCACAGTTTAACTTATATATAAAATACGAAATTTTTTATGCGCTAAAAACCATCTGAAACCCATTAGCTTTCAAACAATGTAACATTCATTACGATACGATAATTCGTTGAAGAGATATGAGGGAACAAAAAATGGTCTACCCCAAAATATATAAATAAATATCTCTCTCTTGTGCTGACGAAGGGATCATGCCGAAAGCTCTAACCTCTACAGATGTGTCTCTCCATCACCCCAGCGGCTCTACTTCCGGTAAGTGTTCACTAGGTTTCCTTCAACACCTAGTTGCCCTATATATATATATATATATATATATATATATATATATATATATATATATATATATATATATATATATATATAGAGAGAGAGAGAGAGAGAGAGAAAGGTAGGCAAAAAGAGTGAATGACAGAATGACAGAGAGATAAAGAGACGAGAGGAACTTCTGGAAACGTCTACTGCAGCCCGACAGCGCGTGGCTTCGCCGAATCCGCACCCTCTTTCACCCCCTCCTCCCCCCTCCACACCTCCCCACCTTACCAAAATCCTTCCTCTACCCTCCCCTAAAAATCCTTTCCCCCCCTCTCCCTCCCTCTGACGGGAAGAAACGTGAGAAAGAGGGGTAGGGTGAATCGAGAGGGTGTGTGTGTGTGTGTGCGCGCGCGAGAGAAGGAGACGGAGAGGGATGGAAGTTGCACCTCCAGCCATTCACGTTCGTAGGGAGAGTGGGTAAGGTCGCGTTCACAACCTAACGTGCACGACGTGAACCCCGGGGATGAGGGGAGGGGAAGAGGGATGGGGGAGGAGGGTGGGGGGGGGGGAGAGAGAGGGAGAGAGGAAAAACCGCGGGACCTCACAGCAAAGAGGTCGCACGCAGGAGGGAAATAAAATGCACGTATAGATCACGTCCTGTGGAGAGAAAAAAAACGAAAACAAGGTCCTATGCAGGGGTGGTGGTGTGTGTGGTAGTAGTAAGAGGAGGAGGTGGATGCATCAGGAAAGCACGGTATTCACGAAGATATTCGCAGGTGTTTTTGTGCTATATATATATATATATATATATATATTCCTTCCCTTTCTTCCTCCCGATCTCTGCGAGGGGTGTTTTAACGCCGTGTATTTGGGGTGTGGCCGCCCCTAGACGGTTCCATTGAGGGGAGCTCGAGCCTGGGAGAGAGAGAGAGAGAGAGAGGGGTGGGGGAAGGGAGCGGTCCGGGAGGGAGGGGGAGGAGAGAGTATGGGCGGGGCAAGGGAAAGGGTGGGGGAGGTAAGGGGGAGAGGGGGGAGCGAGCTCCGAGTTGAAGAGAGTGGCGAAGGGGTAGAGGAGAGGAGGAGGGGGAGTGGGGGAGGAGGATGGGGGGGAAGAGGGGTGGAAAGAGACTCGGATTGGTACGGAAAAGAGGCGGTTGGCGGCGTTAAGAGGGTTGGAAAGAGCTAGAAAAGGGAGGACGGTAGGTGAGGGAGGGCAAAAAAAAGGACAGAAATAGCTAGAAAAGGGCCAAAGAGTAGAGTATAAAAGGGGGCAAAAAGGGATGAGACGAGCAAGAAATGGGCGGGAATTGGTAGAGAGAGGCAGTGAAGGAACTCGAAGGGGCAAGAAAGGAGCACGACGGGTCAGAATACGGCAAGAAGAGGGACTGGAAGGACGAGAAGAGGGCATGGGAAAGCAGGCGATGGGAGGAAAAGAAGAAGGATTCGAAGTGGGTGCAGAAAGGGAGTGGGGGGGGGGGAATGAGGAATGGATAGACTATAAGGGGCAAAATTTTGAGAATTAAATACCACTGAGGGAGGCAAAATAGCGGGGACAGATTAGGGTAGGAGAAAGTTAAAAAATAAAATGAAGAGGGGGCACTTCAGGTAGAAAATGCGAAAAAAGTAGGGGATGAAAGAGCATTGGAGGGGAGAGGAAAAGAGGGACAGACAGACAGACAGGCAGACAAACGACTGTATTGAGGGCGAAATTTAGACTATATAGTCCCTTCTTAGACTGAACCCTAAGTTAGTAATTACAAATGAGAATAAAAAAATAATAGCATATAAACATACAGATACATTGGCAGAAACAAAAGCCTAAAACTTAAAAGAGAGAGAGGGAGGGAGAGAGACAGGGAGAGAGACAGGGAGAGAGACAGGGAGAGAGACAGGGAGAGAGACAGGGAGAGAGACAGGGGGAGTGAGAGAGAGAGGGAGAGAGAGAGAGAGGGGGAGAGAGAGATAGAGAAAAGAAGCGAGAAGGAGGAAGTTTTTAGGGAAAGGGTAAGCGAGTAACAAAAAGGAAAGGAGAAAGGGAAGGAGAAAGGGAAGGTTTAACGGAGGAGGAAAGGGAGGGGGGGGGGTTAACAGGAAGGAATTCAATGGAGAAGGGAGAATAGGATGGAATAGGGCAAAGGTAACGGGAAGGAGAGAGGGAGAGAGAGAGAGGAATCTCGAAATTTTAGAAGGGAGAGAGTTGGAGGTTCTGGAAGGGTCCAAAGCTCAGGAGAGGGGAGGTCGAACGGAGAAAAGGAGTGGAGGGGGAAAGGAGGGGAGGTGGAAAGGTGTGGAGGGGAAGGAAGTTGAAGGGATGCTGGGTCAAGTGCGAGAGAAAGAGAGAGAGAGAGGGATAGGTGGAAGGATTTAGGCAAGGGGGGAGGGGGGGGGGGGAAAGAAAGAGTAAATGGGAGGGGAGGGTGAGATATCCAGGTGAGCGGAGGTGAAAGAAATAGGAAGAAATTGAGAGAGATTAAAGCGTATGAGAGAGGTGGAGAATTGAGGGAGGAGAAGGGGGAAACGAGGAGGAAGGAGAGGGGGAAGAGATAGGGAAGAAAAAAATGAAGAAGAGAGAGAAAGACGGAAAAGAGAGGTAGAAGAGAGATAGGGAGAAGAGAGAGAAGGAGAAGAGAGAGAGAGAAGGAGAAGAGAGAGAGGGAGAGGTAGATAGATAGATAATAATTGTATTCCGGAAACATGATTACAAGGTACCTTAACTATAATAATACACATAACAAGCAAGTCCGTATTGAAGTGCGGAGACAATTATGTTGAATACAGTACGCAGTATTACACACACACATTTAATAACAATACCACATACGTATACATGAACATATATACGTACGATATAATTCTTCCAGAAAAAAGAAATAAATAAATCATATATAAATCTTATATAAATCATAAAAAATATGACGACAGGTCCGAGCTAGGAACAAAAATTTACGTTGAGAAGTAATAGACTATACAATTTTAGTTTTAAATAGAAGAGAGAGGTAGAAGAGAGAGAGAGAGGGAGAAAATAGAGAGGAAGAATATAGAGAGGGAGAAGAGAGAGAAAGAGGGAGATGATAAAGAGGGAGAAGAAAGAGGAAGAATATAGAGGGAGAGAAGAGAGAGAGGGAGAGAGAGAGAGAATAGGAAAATAAACGAAGTGATGAGTGAGAGGAGGAGGAGAGGAACGGAGAAAGGAAGGGAGAGAGAGAGAGAAGAAGGGAGAGAAAAAGTGAGTGAATAAGTTAAATAAGTGGAACGAAAAAAAAACGAGTGAGAAGAAATAAAAGGAGCGAGGAGGTAAGATTGGCAGGAACACTTTCATAAAGAGGTAGGGAAGACAAAATGGGAGAAAAAAAATATTTCAAGGTAAACAAGCGGGGTGTGGGTTGGGAAAAATATGGTTAACAGAGAAGTGGAGAGAGAAAACAGGAGTTAAGAGAGGGAGGAAGAAGCGAGACATAGAGAAGGAGAGAGAGAGGAAGGAGAGAAAGAGATTAAAAGTATCAGATTGGGGTGGTGGATAAAAATATCGGTACAATAAACGTACAAACTTTCTCATATACTAATGTATCGTTTAGTTATCTTTAGAAAAATATGAACTAGGTAGAATCATTAGGAACATCAACTTAAGTAAGTATTCGAAATTTGATGAAAATCTCTTTAGCCGTTTTTTTAAGAAAATCACATTGTTGTTAAAGGTGCATAGAATAAACTAGCCTTATTGATTACGTAAACTCAAGAAACTGTACGAAATTTGATCAAAATCGTTAAAGCCGTTTCTGAGAAAATCGAATTGTTGTTAAAAATGCGTAGAATAAACTTCCCTTAATTATTGATCAATGTCGACCATTTTTTCATAGCTTCTGTTCTGTATGATTGAATGCCTAAATACGAGATTTCATTCGTTTTCGCTCTATCGTTTAGGCTCTAGAGCCGCGAACAGACAGACCCACAGAAAGACGGCATTGCGAAAATCACTTTTGCGGACTAATTGTAAGCTACGCCTGAAACGTATACTTCCGTCGAAATCTCGAGGTGGAATGTTTTCGCGATTACAACAACTTTCTCGATATATATTTCGTATATGAGAAAGCAGAAAGGTGGATTACAGAATGTAGTAGAAGGGATAGAGATATAAGAGGGGGAAAAAGTCGAGTGTAGGAGAAGGAAGAGGAAAATGGAGGAGAGGCGTTATATGAGCGGTTTTAGGAAGGGTGGAGAGAGAGGTGTACTCCAGAGTTTATGAGCTGTGAGATATCCAGGTGGGAAAAGAAACGGTGAAATAGTAGACGAGCGGAGGTCAGGTGGAATATACTATATATATATATATATATATATATATATATATATATATATATATATATATATATATATATATATATATATATATATGGTATATATATATATATATATATCCTATAATATAAAAAGCTAGGTTTGTCACTCTGTCTCTGTACGTAACGCTTTTGACATGCTTATATCTCTGGAACTACTCGATGGATTTTCAAGTTCTGTACCGTTTTGGATTCGTCAAACTTTCAAAATTTAGATCCGCAAAATATTTTTGTCAATAGGTCCATCTTGAGCTGCTACAAGGGCTGAAGGGGGGACATGTTTTGTATGGAAATTTATGTCTCCTGGGCAGAGGTTTGTACCGATTGAGCTGAAATTTTCAGCATAAGCTTTTCTCACAAGATATAGCTGTACCTGCAAATTTGCGCTCGATCGGTGAAGAGGATGATCAGGTGGCTGCCATACAAAGAGTTCGTTCTGAACGGTGATTTCTGAAGCATTTTCGCAATAACTCGATGAAAAGTGAATGGACCAAGTTCAAATTTGGTATTATTCAATGATGAGAGAACCTTTACCAGAAATGTCGTACCGAGAGAATTATTACAGGGATAAAGCCATTTTTGTGATATTAATTTTGTGTGATAAAAATAAAAAAATGCTAGATGCTAGAAACACCTTTTTTGGCGAAATTTTCATCGTCAATATTATTGACGGGTATTACGCTAGTGTATGTATGTATATGTGTATGTGTATATATATATATATATATATATATATATATATATATATATATATAATTATATATATATACACATATACATACACTAATATAATTATATATATATATATATATAATTATATATATATATATATATACATATAAAGAGATAAAGAAAGGAAGCGGAAGAGAAAGGATGGTGGGGGACAATATAGAAGGGAACTTGAAAGGGAGGGAAGGAAAACAAAGTAAAAAGAAAAGAGAGACAAACGACTTTATTGAGGGCGAAATTGACACTATAATATAGTCCATTCTTACATTTAACCTTACGTTAATAATTACGAAGGAGAATAAATAATAATAACATATACGCATACAAACACATTCGCAGAAAAACAAAAACCTGAACTAAGGAAAACAAAAAAAAACACAAGTAAGACATCCAATTACAAATTCGGAAACGACTAAAAAAAAGAGAGGGTAGAAAAGAGAGAGAGAGAAGAGAGAATACGGAGAGAGATATGTCATGAATGAAAGACGAAGAAAGATGGTGGAACCCGGCGAGAGAGGGAAAAGATAAGAGGTAGGGAGATTAGAAATGAGAAGAGAGCACGGCATGTTGGGAAGGAGGAGGAGCAGGAGCAATGGAGAAAGGAGGCTGGGATGGAATGGGAGGGAGGGGAGGGGAAGAGAGAGGAGGAGGGTAAGGAGGCGGGGAGGGGGGAGGGAGAATGAAGAATGGCGTGGTTGGAAAGATCCTTAGATGGGAAGAGAGAGAGGGAAGGAAGAGAAGGGGAAATGCTATAGGAGGAGAGATGCTAGCTAGGGAGGGATGCTGAAGGAGGAAGTGAGGGAGAGACTTTTGGGAGGGGGAGGAGAATGGGGGGAGGGGGAAGGAGGGGGGAAGCTGGGAGTAAGTTAGACCAAGTGAGGATTTAGGTAGCGAACCGGAAGGATGGGAAAAGGTGAGGTTGGGAGGAAGGTTGGGACTCGCGTGGGAGAGTGAGTGAGAGAGAGAAAGGGATGGAGAGAGAGAGGGAGATGGAGAGAGAGGGAGATGGAGAGAGAGAGGGAGATGGAGAGAGAGAGGGGGGAGAAGAGAGAGGGGGGAGAAGAGAGATGGGGGAGAAGAGAGAGGGGGAGAAGAGAGAGGGGGGAGAAGAGAGAGGGGGGAGAAGAGAGAGAGAGACATTGCCTCAGAGGGAATAGGGATGATGATATTGAAAGAGGAGAGGGGAAGAAAGCAAGAAACCTCTACAGAGGTCACGGGGTCGGGAAAGGAGAGGGTGGGAGGAAAAAGGGAAGCGACCGGAAAGATAGAGAGAGAGGGAGAGAGAGAGAGATGCAAAGATGAAAGTTAGGACTGGAGTTTCTGGATCAGACGGAGTTTGCGAGCGACGGGAGAGAGAGGTGAATGGGAATGGGATACAAATGGAAAAACAGATTCAAAGTGAGAAAAAGGGAAGGAGAGGCGAGAGGGAAAATTATCAGGTGGGCAAAGACAGTGTGAGAAGAACAGGGACAAATGAAGGAGGATGGGGGATAAGTGGAGAAAAGTAAAGGGGGAGGGAGGAAGGAAACGAAGGATGGGGAAAAGAAGAGAAATTGTAGAAAATGGAGATGAGAATGCGAAGAGAAAAAAGGGGAGAGGGCGAAGGAGACAGAGGAAGACACGGGGAAATGAATCAAGTGCGAGGGTGAAGAGAAAATAAGAGCTGAAGGAAAGGAAAATGGGAGAAAGTTGGAGAACGGACGTGAGTGGGAGAGAAAGGAGAAGAGATGGAGAAAGATGGACGAAAGAATGGAGAGGGGGAAGGGGGAGGGGAGAGAAAGACAGACAGACAGCAAACTTTATCAAGGGCGAAACTGAGACTATATACAGTGAAATCTCGTTACAACGTACTTCACAATTACGTAATTTCAAATTAACGTACTTTTTTTTAATTCCCGTCAATTTTCCCGTATAAATACCATATAAATATTTCGAAATAACGCACTTCAACTTAACGTACTTTTCAATAATACGTATGAAATTCAGAGATCCCGAAAAAATATTTTTGTGATTTTAACGTATGTTTTCATCCGTAAATGACTCAACTATAACCAATTCTTGCTCATTCAAGTCGTTTACACCAATTTTTGAAGGCATCTTTCGCTTTGAGTACGGAAAGATCTGCGGAATTCCGCCAAAATACCGAAAGAAGGAATTTTCCTAGCTGAAAAATGTAGAACCTATGTTCATTTATCCCTACCGTTATTTACACAACAGCATTGAGATAAAATCTCAAGTTATAGGAAAAATATCTCTTGTTCGACACATTATCTCCAGTTTCGGTTTGCGCCGGACCTGCGAGAATGTCTAACCCCCTACTGAGATCTTTCCAGAGAAAATATTGTACTCCTTATGGGTATATATTCAGTATACCGTACTTTCAGTATAAAGTATAAAAATTCATGCTGCGTAGAGATACGTTGTATCGAGATTTTACTGTAGTTCCTTCTTACATTTAAGGAAGGGAGGAGAGAAAGAGAGAGAGAGAGGAAGGGAGGGAGGGAGAGAGAGAAAAGGAGAGAGGGAGAGAAAGGGAGAGAAGAAATACGGAAGAAATAGGGAAACAGAAGGTTTAAAAAGGAAGTAAGCTGGAGCGAGGAATAGGATGGACGCGAATGTTAGATAGAAAGACATTCGGGGAACATAGATGTGGAGAGTGAAGAATAGAATCCAGAAAAGCAGATAGTAAAAAAAGACACAGGGAATATGCCTATTTCGGCCCATTGAACGGATACCTTCACTGCACGGATTGAACGTAACCAAGGTGATATCAGCGGACCGAAAACCAGTGTAGAGAGAGAGAGAGAGAGAGGGAGAGACAGAGAGGGAGAGAGGGAGAGAGAGAGAGAGGGAGAGGTAGAGAGAGCAGGATACATGGATATGCGGACAATCGTTTTAAGTACATAGACTGGGTGGAAGATATGAGATAGAGAGGGGAGGAAAGGGACGTTATCATTGGTAAACGAGGTCGGAAAGTTGTGCGAGAGCAAAGAGAGGGAGAGAGAGGGAGAGAGAGAGAGAGGGAGAGAGAGAGCTCTGGTTATGCTAATCGGAAGGGAGGAATACTTTAGGGAGTGCAGAGGAAGCTATGTCGAGAGGATCAAGTGAGACGGGTGAGGGAGAGGAAGGAGAGAGAGAGAGAGAGAGAGAGAGAGAGAGAGAGGGAGAGAGAGAGGAGAGAGACATTCAGGGCAGGGAAAGGGAAAGAGAAAGTGTAGAGGAGAATATAAAAGATAAGGAAAGAGAGAAAAAGAGGGAGAGGAAGAGAGAGAGGAGAGTGAGAGAGGGAAAGAGGGAGGGAGAGAGAGAGAGGGAGGAGGGTGAGAAAGAGAGAAGGAGAGGGACAGACAGACAGACAAACGACTTTATTAGGGCGAAATTGAGACCATATAGTCCCTTATTACATTTAACCCTGCGTCAACGATTACAAATGAGAATAAAATTGTAATAATAATTTCACTGAAAAGAACCAGAAAAAATAAACGGAAGGACATACAAGCGAAATAGCAAATTACAAATTTGGAAAATTTCTATATAAAGGACAGAGTAATTGCGATGAAAATCTACGAAAGACGTGACTTGGCCATCTTACTGAAAGACCACGAAGGAAAACATGGAGAGGGAAGGAGAGGGAGAGATGGGAGAAAAATGAAAGAAATAGGAGAGGGAGAGAGAGAGAAGGGGTGAGTATAAGAGAGAAACAGAGATGGAGAGAGGATGAAATGAATAAATAAGAGAGATAGGGAGAAAGGAGTTGGGAGATAGGATAAAAAAAGCATGGGAGGAATAGTAGAAAGAAATTGATAGAGAAAGGAATATATATATATATAGAGAGAGAGAGAGAAAATGAGAGAGAAAGGGAGATGTTAAGAAATAATTACAGGAGTAAAGAAAGAACGAATGTCTGAGAAAGGGAGAGAGATAAAAAAACAGAAAAAAACAGAACAGGAAAGATAAGAGATAGGGATTGACAGAGACAGAAAGGTAGCGACTACGTAATAATTACAAACGTCCAGGAAGATTAACGAAGAGAGAAAAAGAGAGAGACAAGAGTACAAGCACGTGAAAAACGAAAAATGCTGCGATAGAGATAGAGACATACAGACAGACAGACATAGAACTTTATTGAGGTCGAAATTGAGGCTATATAATGCCTTCTTACATTTAACCCAAAAAGAAAGAGAGAGAGAGGGAGAGAGAGGGGGAGAGAGAGAGAGAAAGAGAGAGAGAGAGATAAGAAGGAGAGGCAAGAAAATACAAAAGTTTAAGGGCAAGAGGGTAACCGTGAAATATATTTTTTGAAACCGTCCTCGGAAGACAGGCCATAAGAGATGCGAGGGAAATAACCAGGGATAAAGAAGGGGGTAAACGATGAATTAAACAGGAAGAAAGGAAGGAAGATAGATAGAGAGAGAGAGAGTGTGTGTGTGTGCGCGCGGCAGAACGTAGGGTGTCATACTAGAGGTGGGAGGCGGAATAAAATGGGAGGCGGCACAGGGCGTGGAGACCGGGGTGGCTTGCAGCGAAGGAAGGGGAGGAGGGAGAGGGAGGGAGAGAGAGAGCTACATAGCTGGTGTGGAGGCAGGAAGAAAAAAACAGGGTGGGGCAGTTTGAAAGGGACGGGGCCACTGACCGGGACCTCCCCCAGACTCCCGGATCGATTGTTGGGGCACCGGAAGCTGTGTGTTTGCGTGCGAGTGTGTGTGTGTGTGCGCGCCCATCCTGAGAGACCCCCTTGCTACACCTCCCCTTTCCCGCCGTATCCCACGCCCTCCCTCTTTACCTCAGTACGACCCGGGATGGAACTGTCCCACATTTTGTACGGGAATACGAGGCCTCGGAGCGAGAGAGAGAGAGAAGGGAGAGAGAGAGAGAGGGAAAGATGGAGGGATATGGAGATTTGGGGAGAGTAAGGGAGGGGGATTGAGAAAAAGAGGGGGAAAGAGGGAGGGAGAAAGATGGAGGGAAATGGAGTGAGATGGGGGAGAGTTAGTAAGGGAGGGAGACGGAGAGAGAGGGAAAGAGAGTAGGAGAGTGAGGAAGGGAGATTGAAAGAGGGAGAGAGAGGTAGGGATAGAGAGAGGAGAGGGAGGGAGGGAGAGAGAGGGAGGGAGAGAGAGAGGGAAACGGAAAAAGAGGGAGAGAGAGACAGGGAGACAGAGAAAGAGAGGGAGAGAGGTAGAGAGAGGGGGGGAAAGAGAGAGAGAGGAGAGAGAGGGAGGAGGAGAGAAACAGGGAGACGGAGAGGCAGAGATAGAGAGAGATGGGGATAAAGAGGGAAATAGAGAGAGTGCGGGAGTGAGATGGAGAGAGAGGGAGGGAGATGGGGAGAGAGATTGATAAGGATAGAGTAAGAAAGAGAGGGAGAGTTGGAGTGAGAGGAAGTGAGAGGGAGAGAGATGGAGAAATAGGGCGATAGAGAGGTAGAAAGTGTTGGAGAGAGGAGAGGAGAGAGTTGGATAAGGAGAGACGGGGAGAGTGTCAGAGAGGAGTGTCAGAGAGGAGTGAGTGGGAAAGGGAGAGAGATGGAGAGAATGGGAGAGATGGAGAGAATGGGAGAGGTGGAGAGAAAGGGAGAGAGATGGTGAGAGAATACTCTCTCCATCTTCTTCTACTACAGTAATATTATACTAAGGTGGGAGAGGGGGGATGTGGCCTTCGCACTCATTCACCCCTTTACCTTTCCACTACAAAAACAACTCCTCCGGGATACAGCGGAAAAAATAATATTCCTTTTCTCCCTCCCTCCCTCCCTTTCTTTCTTTCTCCAGCAAAATGGCGTGGATAGCGGAGTTTTTGCCTATGGAACGGGTGGAGAAGGACGGCATTTACAGATACAGATAACGAAATATGTTCCTTAATTGATTGGCGACGTATATGCGAAACAACGTATAGCGGGGCAACGTATAGCGGGGTTTTACTGTACAAGGAGGAAGACTCCGAGTGTGAAAAAACGTAATGAAAATCGCTCACGTAAAAGGAGTAATTTGTTAGTATTTTTGTTTTACACGCGCACACGTTCCCCTTTTTTGCCTCCGTAAGGATTAACGGCTCTTTGGATTGGATGGGAGGTGGGTGGGCGCGGCGTGAAATGGGCGACTCTAAAAGTAAAGACGCGACTGCAGTTTCAGACTGGTGCGGTGGCGAAGCGGGAGTGGACCGTAAAAATGGTTTATAAAACTTTCAGGTGAGAGAGAGAGAAAAAGATCTCGGTCAAGAAGAAAATCGTCCGCGTAAGGCTGTGGCTACACTGCAACCGTATCAGAAGACAACGGACATGTCGGGAGGAATCAAACAAAATGTGCCTTATCGACGTGGCTACACTGCCGACGACAGACTGCGTCAGACGACGAGTCATCACTCCAGACCACTCCCGACTGTCTGGACGAACCAAACGTGTTTGAATTTCTTCAGACTTACTCCCGACTTCCTTGGTTACGCAAGGCGACTTCACTCGTTCCATAGAGTCAGTCAGGAATTACGATTCTAGTTTTAATATGGATATATATTTGGTGCAGGAGAGACGCCCCCTCTCGGACCAAACGGATAAACGTTACCACAACAAATTAAAATATTCACCCTCTCCATGTACGTTCCCAAAGATCATGCACCCAAATCGCCTTGTCCCTTGTCCCTCTTCAAAAACGAATTTTCTAATAGATATTCATCCCAATCGTCATCGGAACTTGAAAGAGGTCATTATAACAAGGTAGCGGACGCCAGACTGGTCTGTCGTAATGTAGCCACACGGCCAGACATGTCTGTGGTGGAGAACGGTCTGGAGGTCGGGTCTAATGCGGTACAGCTCCTGTGGGAAAGCGTTCGCGTTCGTGTCGGACGCATAGGGTACGTAGTTGATAAGGTAAGCATACATAACTTTGCAAGGTGCACTGGAACAAGCTGGGAAAGTGTCTGCTGCGGAAGTAGATTTATTTACAAAAAATCGGTACAACATACATTGTACAAACTTTCTCATAAGCTAATACGTCGTTAATTATCTTTCGAAAAAAATTAAATATGTAAAATCATTACAAACATCAACTTAAATGATTAAACAAAATTTGATGAAAGTCGTATGAGCCGTTTTTTTTAGAAAATCCAATTGTTATTAAGTTTGTCCAAGAATAAACTAGCCTTATATTCATTTATTGAGAAATATGAACTATGTAGTATTATTTTGGACGCTAACTTAAGCAACTGCACCAAATTTTATCAAAATCTTTAGAGCCGTTTTTGAGAAAATCAAACTGTTGTTAAAATTGCTTGGAATAAACTGCCCGTAATTATTGTGCAATGTCAACCATTTCTTCGTAGCTTCTATTTTGTATAATAAAGTGCCTAAGTAAGAGATTAGATAATTTTCGCTCTAGCGTTTAGGCTCTGAGCCGCGAGCAGACCGACAGACGGACGGACAGACGGCATTGCGAAAACCCCTTTTTCGGGCTCAGGTACACCTAAAACGTATATATAGGATCAAAATCTCGAGATCGAATTTTCTCGCGATATACTTTCTATATGAGAACGTAAAAAATCCAAGATTCAAATTTCGAGGAAAAATATACACTTAAAAGAATTTCCACCTACTTTGAAGGTACGCTGTACAAATAAAAGCATCGAGCCCGTTGCCATGGTAGGCATTTTCTTTGTATCCGATTTTTCCCGATGATATTTAAGAATGTAGGTACGATAAATCTAGAGGAATTTGGATTTCAAAAATAAGATTAACAAATTCTATTCTCTCCGATAGATCAAGTCCCGAGTTCGAATTTTGACGGGAAATAATATAAAAACTCAATTATATGAGCCTCATCACCGATTTACGCGATTTTCTTGAGGGCAATTATGGGATCCAAATTAGCCCCTGGAATATTAATTACTAGCTGATCCCGCTCAATCTTTGCGCGGTGAATTTTCAATTGATTTATAAAAAATGATGAAGTATGTAAAATAAGTTGATCTAAATAATTTACATTTAACTCTAAAAATGCATTTCCTTACACAGTAATTGATCGCGAACTTTTATGTTTTTCTTTTTATTCAAATATATGTCCTTTCTTTTTTTATATAACAATCAATGGAACCGTTTATGTAGATTATCAATGAAGAGAAGATAACCATGTAATGTGTTTAAAAAAATAACGTGTGTCCCTATTCTCATTTAATCTTAAATTTATGCGTGAGGCTATCTGCGTTAATAAACATTATGGATGTATTATAATATAATGGTTCTACTTACAAAGAGATAATATTCCAGCATTCAAACGATAATAAGAAGATTCAACTGCTTTGATTGAACTGAATAATTATCCGTAAATATTTATGTTTCTATGTATAAATGTTGACATTGCTACAGCAATAATTTCGATGCTTAAACAAAGTGCGAAGTGAGTAACGCTATTCCTTCACCTATTTGAAGGTTTAATTGACATTAATTGAATCGGAGGCAACAAATACGGTCGCCTTGACAACGTCCGGAAAGAGTACGAAATATGCGTAAAATTTCGAAAAGAATTGCGTATTACTGAATGATTCGACCGTGTAACATGTAAACATCGCAATAATAAGATAGTATAGAGTTTTAGCCGTCGAATAAAGTAAAAACGAAGAAAATCGGTGCATATTTACTAGTTTTAATGAATGAAGGAAAAAGCCTTGCACTCGGAAAAATCGAAAATCCCGTGTAAACTTATGGGAAAATATAATTGTCTCCTGGATTCGAACCCGGGACTTTATGAAAATGAGAATAGTTTTCTATGGACCTCCTAGCTCGTAGAAACAAAATGTAGTTTACCGCATATCTCTACGACGAACGGCTTTTGAGATACAGGGTGGGGCGGACGGACGGTCGGCTATTATAGATATAGACTAGTATAAAAGACCGTCAATATGACGGCATATCTTTAGTTAACCTTAAAATAGTTGCCTCCCGCCCTCTCTCTCCTCCTTCCTCCCTCCCCCTCACTCCTTCTCCCTACCTCCCTCTCTCTCTCTCTTAAATGTAAGAAGGGACTATATAGTCTCAATTTCGCCCTCAATATAGGCGTTTGTCTATCTCCCTCCCTCCCTTCTTCCCCTCACTCCCCCTCCCTCTCTCCAACCCTTCCCCCTAATTCCCTGTCACCACCTCCCCCCTCATCCCGACTCTCCACCCCCTCCCCCTCATTCCCTCTCCCCCCTTCCCTCCCTCTCTATCTCCACCTCCCTCCCTCTCTCCCCCTCCGTTACCATCCCTCTCTCTCCTTCCCTATCTCATATTAAAAGCATTCAAAGCACGCTTACACCCATAAGGATTGATATAACAATAGGATTTTGAGGTCTAACAATATAATTGGTAACCAAGGCAACATCCCGTTAAAATGGTAAGATTTCCACAAAATACGTAAAAGAAAACGTTTAACATGAGCGGCTTCGAACTGTAGGCGGAAAAAGATGAACAGAATAAGAAACGTCGTAATTTTTTCTTCAAAATGGTTCATATCCGAAGATCGTATGTTAATTCTTTCTAATTTTAATTTCCAAAACAATAAAAGCCTACACGCCAAAAAATCGACTTTTACGTGTTACCATACGTAAAATGGAAATGTCTTCCTTTGGAGTCGAACCCAGGACTTTTTTTTAAGATTTATTTTCGTCATTACCTTAAAATATGTTAATCGAGCATTCCTGCCAAGTTTCGAGATCCTATCTCAATTCTTACTCGAGTTAATACCATAATTCGCTACCAGAGGCACGATCTATGGAATAGCGTGACCAACCAACAGACCTGGGCTATTATTATAATAATTTCGCATTACCACATGTAGCTCTCATATGTAGTAACTTAACTAAATATTTGATTTCTCTAGATTGAACCGTTTCAAGGACATCGCCTTCACAGACGGACGGATAGACTGACAAAATGAACACACAAGCTGATTTTTATTTTTTCAAATCGCTAATAAACGATTTGGAAGTATTGACATGTAAACGGACAATACTTTTTTCTCTAAGAAATTGATTATAGTACATTACCAACAAATTGACGTGTCCAGACTTTGTAATACCTGTACGCGTGCATGATAAATATATTCGGCGTCCAATTGCAAACAGTTGTAAAAAAGAATACGGGAAACATTTTCACATCGAGAACACAAAGAGCATAATAAAACAGGCAAGATTCGATTGATCGACGCGACAGACGATCCAGGGGAAAAAATTCATGGAGAATTTTCGATAACATCGAATCGTGTCCACGAGATATCGATAATTAATGCATCGGCGACGATTTGCATAGGACGAAATCGATGTTTTTTTTAGAGAATTAAATTTTTCCAATATCGTCTTCGAGATCGGCTTTTTTAACACAACAAAAAACGCACGCGGTCCGAAACCGACGACGTTTAAATAACATGTAAAACATCGATGAAACATCAAACACACTTGGCCGAAGAACGGAGGAAATGCAAATTAAACTCGTTACTAAATCCAAATAAACAAACAAAACAAATGAATAAATTATTCCGATCGATACGTCTCGAATTCGCTTTTAGACTCGCAAAACACGAAAAGAAATAAAACGATTTAAAAAAATCTGATGTGGCCAACACATGACTTCTCCATATTTGGGTCATAGATATTTAAATTATTATGAATAGCATTATAAGACAAAATAATTAATTCCTATCGTAAAAGAATACAGTCGTCCTTACTGCCGTAAATTAGCTATATTTTGAATGTTTACAGAATTCACCGCTACATGGTGGTGGCGCTGTATACTGGAAATTACGAATAACTCACATAACTCCGAAATGGAAGGTTCTACGAAAATTTGTTTCACACAAAACTTGGAAAAAATACTATTCTCTACAACTTTGGTCTTCACGAAGATTACCAATAACAACGTTTTTAGGGAGATATTTGGCGGAAACCGAATAATTCCTAAACAATAACTGCTATGGAAAATTATTGCAAATGAAAGTTGTAGTAAATCACATTCTCTATAACCTTTGTATAGAATTGTATATACAATAATGATGTTTTAACAGAAAAATATCTGTTAAACCGAATCGGGTTTCGAATAAACCTCGACTTACGGATAACCGGTACTGTCCAAAAACTGTTTTTTTGTGCTAATGCGAAAGTGTTATATATTTTAATTTGGTAACGATAGTGCAAGTACTTTTCGAGTTAGAGCGCCCACAATCACAGACACACACAGACATCATTCCAAAAATAGTCTAAACGTATTCTAGGGATCTCAAAACGTGTATTTCCGTTGAAATCTCGAAGTCGATTTTTTTCGTGATCACAATACTTTCCCATTGCTACGTATGGGGAAAGCAAAAAGAAATAGCGACCTAGCAACGCGCCCTATGAGGCATTTCCTCGCTTAGCAACTCCCGCGATGTAGTCTCGTCTAGATTTTCAACCGATCCGCATTGTTCCTTTTTCCTTTTTTTTCCCCCATCCGCGGCACTCTTCTCGATTCGCGGAGAATTCGACAATGAGGTCACGAGGGGAACCCATTTCCGACCTACCCAAACAGATAGTAACTCGCATCGAATTCTCTAGCTTGAGATACGGATGATTTTGGACCCGGGGGAGGGGTGGGGGAGGGGAGGGGGAGGTTCCTTATTACGGCTAATTTTACGGTCGGATTAAACTACCGCGGAGAGCGCACACGAAAGCGAACGAGAAATCGCCTTGGCAACGCAAGGAAGGATAAAGGGAATGCGTTCTTTTTTAAATTTCCGATTATATTCGAGGAATTCGGAGCTCTTGAACATTAACGAAATTTTTTTTCTTTCTCCATTCGTAGTATTCGTTGTATTCGTGAAGAAAATCGAATTCGGGATTTAAACGGAAATACACGTTTTGAGGTCCCCTGTGCACTAATAATCAGATCAGAATAAAACATTATATTCATGGTTTTTATTAGTAAATGGGAAAAGGTTTTACCTGAAACTGGTCAACCGGAAGTGGACGTCTTCCGGTTATTTCAAATAACTCATTTAGTAATCAATGTATGTCATGATCAAGGTAGTAGACGACGTAATTTTCTACAACAAAAAGCTACACTGGGAAGGAAAAGGCATAAAGGTAAATGGAGAACATCTGAGTCACATGCGCTTTGCAGATGACATCATACTGTTCGCAAGACGCCCAGAAGCCGAGAAGCAGGACTTCAGATGAACCTTAATAAAACAAAGGTTATGTACAACTCCTTCACAAATTCTGAGAAGATACATATCAATGGAGCTGAACTCGGAGATGTAACCAGCTTTGTTTACTTGGGTCAACTCATCACTACTGATGGTACGCTTCTTGGAGAAATCAACCGGAGAGTGAAGATGGCATGGAGTGCTTTTGGCAAGAATGCGAACATCTTTAAATCAAATATACCAGTCTTCTTACAAAGGAGACTGTATAACCAATGTGTTCTGCCTGTTCTGACATATGGATGTGAAACATGGACAGTGAACGCAAGAATGTTACAGCGCCTGCAAACAACACAGAGGAGCATGGAGAGATGCATGTTAGGGATCACCCGAAGAGATCGCAAGAGGAACGACTGGGTAAGAAAGAAGACGGGATTCTGTGACGTGATTAGAAGAGTGAAGACGCTAAAATGGCAGTGGGCGGGCCACATTGCTAGAAGAAATTACCGGCGTTGGACGTCCAGCGTCATCGAATGGATCCCAAGAAGCATCAAGAGACAGAAAAGAAGACTGAAAGACAGGTGGGACAGAGCTTTTTAAAAAGGCTGATTTTATATATATATATAGGGCAACTAGGTGTTGTGCTGACGAAGGGATCATCCCGAAAGCTCTAACCTCTACAAATGTGTCTCTCCAACACCCCAGCGGCTCTACTTCCGGTAAGTGTTCACTGGGTTTCCTTCAACACCTAGTTGCCCTAAATATCCTTACTTACCTTTCCTCTTCCGTAGTATTTATATACTATATATATATAGTATATATATAGTATATATATATATATATATATATATATATATATATATATATATATAACACATTTATATATGTACTTATGTGAAGGTGGCAACAAAGTGTTGGAGGGAGCCTGGAGTTGAAGAGCCGCTGGGTGTGCCGAAGACGCACGAAAACAACAAATTCGGAAGTCGTTTCTCTCCGTCTCTAAGGGCTTCGGCCCCAAAAGCTTCCGAATTTGTCTTGTTTTCCCTTATATCTCTTTTTCATGCGTCTTCGGCACCCCCAGCGGCTCTCCAATTCTGGTAAGTGTCCACTGGGCTACTATGTATGTAGGTATGTATGTGTGTATGTATATATGTATGTACGATAAGACATGCGGAAATTTGTCAGAAACAGGCTTATATAAAGTTCCTTACGGAACAGATGTTCGGGATGATGATAATTTTTAGAAAGCATTTCCGGGGTATCTCCTTATCCTCACGTTTTTGCATAATGGGACCACCCTCCCTCAAAAAAAAAAAAAATGGCTTAACTTGGTCGTAAGAGAAGTCTGGTGCCTCCGCCTTTTCCCCTCTCCCCACGTACCGTGCCATTTCCCCTCGAGACGGAGCGTTTCTCGTACGGAGGGAGAGAGAGAGAGAGAGAGATTTTCCATGGATAAGAAAAACAGCTTCTGCGTCCGATTAAGAATAAGCGGAATCCCGCATTGCTCCCAAGGCTGCGGACTCATACATCCTAAAGACCGCTTACGAATAAAAGATGAATTATGCTTGCAGCATCCTGAATTTTTTTTAAGGCACTAGAAATGATTATGACTAAAACAATGCGCGTATAATTTAACACGGGAGGCCACCCGGGGGTGGTTAAGTACAGAGGACACCGAAGGTTATGTAGGAAAATCGGGATTTGATTCCTGCCTCACAGGGCTGAACGCATGATGAATTAAATGGATAATTATAGAGTTCGTCTTACGGCTGAAAAAATTCAAAAAATAAGGAATTTAAATTAAACAAGTTAGGAAAGTGCACAGCGTATCACAAATGGGCGCTTCTCGTGCAATGAAGTATTTTAAAGAAATTATATACGTGTACGTGAGGGAAATGGCGTTTTAAAGGTCTTTTATTCGAGATAAATAATCAGTTTTCTTCCTATTTGAAAATACTGTATGCACACGTAAGGAAATTGAACATTTGTTAGCAACAATGAAGAAGTAAACATGCAATAAAGTTCAAATCGAATTAAGACGCTCGTATTTGACTTTCTTGATAACGGCTACTCCGACGATAAATAATAATACTCCTAATACGCCACTGCACGAAACGCGTTCATTTGTGATGCGCTGTACACTTTCCTAACTTTTTACTTTCTCCATACGTAGTTTAGGGAAAGTATTGTGATCACGAAAAAAATCGACTTCGAGATTTCAACGGATATACACGTTTTGATGTCCCTAGAACACGTTTAGACTATTTTCGGAATGATGTCTGTGTGTGTGTGTTTGTGGATGGATGGATGTATGTGATTGTGGACGCTCTGAATCAAAAAGTACTTGTCATATTAATACCAAATTTCATATATAACACTTTAGCATGAGCACGAAGAACTGATTAGTTTTTGGACAATACCGGTTAACCGGAAGTCGAGGTTTATTCGAAACCCGATTCGTTTTTTGCGATATTTCTCCGATAATACCTCATTATTGTATACATTGACCATTACAAACATTATAGAAAATATAATTTCTTACATCTTTTATTTCAAACAATTTCAATAGCAGTTATTGTTTAGAATTATTTATAAATAATCTGTTTTTACTGTTTCCGTCAAATATCTCCTTAAAAACGTCGTTATTGGTCATCTTCGTGAGGACCAAAGTTGTAGAGAATAATATTTCTTCCGGGTTCATTTTGAAACATTTTCGTAGAACCATCCATTTCGGAGATATTTAACTTATTCGTAATTTCCAGTATACAGCGCCACAACCATGTAGCGGTGAATTCTGTAAACATATTCTAAATATACCTAATTTACGGCAATAAGGAGGACTGTTTTCGTTTACGATAAGAAATAATAATTTTGCCTTATAATACTATTCATAATAATTTAAACATTTATACCCCAAATATGGAGAAAGTCATGTGTTGGCCATATCAAATTTTTTAATGTTCAGATAGATTTATATGTATTTGTTTTACTTCTGTAATGTCCACAGGCCCCAATAATGATAGGTTCCGCTTTACGACGGTGGCCTGGAACTGGAATCCGTCGTAAAACAGGGAGCTTGACTGTGCTAATTTTTTTTCGGATCAATTATTCTCGAGTACAATATAATATGCGTTGTTATAATGTTGCGCGTGACGTGCCATGTCTCGTGAGAAGGCGGCCTATGTAACTGCAACTTACGAACAAACGTGCCATACTCTCCAATAATGTCTCGGATAAATTGACTTGATCACGCTTAGATGTAAAGACGCTTTCTGGATTCGCTTTCAAAAATACTAAAAAAAAAACAAGTTGGTAACTTAGTAAAGCAGTGTTTGGCGATTTTCTTCCGCTACAAAATAAAATAGACGAGGTTAGTTCAACGAAAACGTCCTGGCGTCGCCTCTTTTATGAATGCGCTCTCTCTCTCTCTCTATCTCTCTCTTGCTCTCTCTCTCTCTATCTCTCTTTATTGTCATTTGTAATTCATAACGTAGGGTTAAATGTAAGAAGAGACTATGTAGTCTCAATTTCGCCCTAAATAAAATCGTTTGTCTGTCTGTCTCTCTCTCTCTCCCACTCTCTCTTTATCTCTCACGGGCGCTTTGATGATATTTCCACCCATCGACAGCTTCTACCCGTAGTAAACATAAGCTACTTATTTCCTCCCATTCCGCGCCGCCAACTTTAATCTTCTTGTCTCTCCTTTCGGCGACGATTATTCCGGTTCACTCGATGCGAGTTTTCTTTCGTTTTTCGTTGTCGAATTTTTTACAGATTGCAATAATAAAAAATCTGCAGTGCCATAAACCTTGTGACAATTGCCTGAAATTATTACATCCGAGGCGGATTGAAAACATTGTTTTTTTTCAAGCCGTCGCTGCGGGAACGCTTAAATAACAAACGAACGCGTACTTTTTGAAGGGACTAATACGATTTCACGAAATTTCGGAACGTGAGAAAACAATTTATTTGAAATTCATAAGACTATAAAAGGATTTCGTTTTATTTGCTCAGGATCGGGGAAATTAGCCGGATAAGTGCATATTCGTTCTACGGCTATAGGTAAAACAAAAACGTTGTAGGAGAGGATTATTGAATTGTAAATGCAAAGAGGAAAAATCTGATGTGGCCAACACATGACTTTCTCCATATTTGGGGTATAGATATTTAAATTATTATGAATAGCATTATGAGGCAAAATTATTATTTCGTATCGTAAAACAATACAGTCGTCCCTATTGCCGTAAATTATATTTTTATTGTGTTTCAAGAATTCACCGCTGCATGGTGCTGGCGCTGTATACTGGTAATAAGAAAAAGCAAAATATCTCCGAAGTGGATGGTTCTACGAAAACTCGTTTCAAACAAAACTTGGAAGAAATATTATTCTCTACAACTTTGGTCCTTACGAAGAATACCAATAACGACGTTTTTAAGGAGATATTAGACGTAAACCGAAAAAACCGATTATTTACAAATAATTCCTAAACGATAACTGCTATAGAAAATTGTTTCAAATGGAAGTTGTAGGAAATTAAATTTGATACATTTTTTGTAACGGTCAATGTATACAATAATGATGTTTTAACGGATAAATATCGCAAAAACCGAATCGACTTCCAGTTAACCGTTATTGTCCAAAAACTAATTAGTTCTTTGTGCCCCTACCAAAGTGTTACATATGAAATTTGGTATCGATATGGCAAGTACTTTTTGAGTTAGGGCGCCCAAAATCACATACACACACACAGACATCATTCCCAAAATAGTCTAAACGTGATCTAGGGACCACAAAACGTATTTCCGTTGAAATCTCGAAGTCGATTTTTTTCGTTATCACAATACTTTCCCATTACTACGTGTGGAGAAAGTAAAAAGTGGGTGAGTTTCAATTGAATCAATTTTTCTGGAAAAAATAACTATTCCTTCTCTTCAAGCGAAGTTTGAAATATTTCTGCCAGGCGATCCTTCTGTTTTCTTATCTACGTAGCACGTACTTGGACAGCGAATTCAAACTCAGTACAGTTGCAGTACACACACACACTGATTTGAAATGTAAAAAATACACGTTTTAAATCACCTGCAAAGATGGGACGAGGAAATAGAAGGCGAGGGAAATTTAAGCGTGAAATCGCAGAAAAAAGTTGAAGAAAATAAAAAAACGTGTATGAGCTACACGCATCGTGGGAAACACCGTTCACTCCGGGGAAAAATAATTACCGCGGCGTCTTTCGAGAAACGGAAAGCTAGAGCTGTGAATCTAGAATTAAAGTAAGTTTCAGAAAATGTTTTTTTTAATTAAATAAAATAAAAAAGGAAGAAAGGAGTTGAATTGTTATGCTCATTAATGAGGGAGCATCCGAATAGCATCGCAAATAGAGTCACACACACACAAAACTATGGAATTTGTTAAGCGTAAGAGAATGGGAAAATAAAATGGATGCATATAAAATTTTCGCCATTTTAAGAATGAAGACGTGAACAACCAGGTTCAACTCATAATTACGTGTCGGTGAATTTTGGCTTATATAATCTCTTCAGTAAATCTTAGCTATACGAAATACCCGCGGAAAAATTATTTCAGCATATGAGGAAGCCGGAACTTCACGTGAGTCGCGAGCCTTTACTCAACCCTTAAAAAAAAGTATATTTTCTTCATTGAAATTCGACAGAAAAGGGTTTTTTTTGCAACAAGTGCAAGTAAAATATAGAAAATTACACAGATTGCATCTTCATCAAAGCTTCACGTGTCGTACGATATTCTCTCGGGCGCCGTGCATTTCGCGCTCACGATTTAGTGAATAAACGCATAAAATTGCTTAAATCCATTCGGAATGAGTCTTGTTAGCCCGAACTCGTGCATTTATATTAAATTTGAGCAAATGACGTCTCTCAGGTGATACGTTTTATATCTCGTATAATATACAATATACTACGCTTAGTAGTGAATTACAGTATACCTAGCACAATCCTTGCAATAAACGCTTATCACAAATATTAACTATTCGACCGTTTAAAGCTCTTTATATGACGCTCTTGTCATAGCAAGCAGTCGCAAAGTAAACGCTCCTATGAAATGAAGGCGTTCGCCATTCAATAAATTCATTAGGAACGATGCTGCTTTCGAGGCATTAAAACCCGAAACTACGTCCGTTCAATTCCCCCAAATGAAACCACCAATCCCCCTTAAACGCAGCGCTGTCCGCGGCGAATCTTGCCAAGCTGCACATCCCTAACGACGACGCTATCCCAAGAACACCGTATCCGTTGTTACGCAATCAAAGTTTGACGCTTCCATTCCCCTTCCCCGGAGAATGCGACGCTAATCCTAGATTCATCTCCCTCGACCTCCCCCCTCCCCTGGAAATGCGGCAACCCTCACGACATTAAAGCAATGCTTCGTTCAGTACCTTCAAGGGGCCGGGACGAAAACGAACTATTGAGTACGGAAAATTTTTCGTTCGTTTTATTTTTTTCTTCTTCTTCTTCTTTTTCTAGATCCTACGGTCCTTTAAAAAAAAACCTGCACAACCGCACGGATTGAGAGAGAGTCGCGGTGAGGTAAATATAAACCTCCCCCTATTCCAAAGTCTTTCACAGCACGCGGACCGCATTGTATTCGCATCGAACAAAAAGAGGAAGCGCGGAGCTTTATTTTTGGATATCATGCGGTTCTTCGAGGGATGCACAACGGTCTAAAGGAATCTTTCCTTGCGTGAGTTGTAAACGCATGCGTTTTCATCTGGAATGGCGCGGTGTGGAAAACATGACGGAAGGTGGAAGCCAATTGCATATATAAAGTAATTATTTGAGCCACGAACATACTATAAATACACACAAATCTATCACTCGATCGATGTTTATTTTGGAGTTGTCATTTCCAAAGAAATGCAACTCTCCGAATAAAATTCATTTGTTTATGATTTCTTTCACACAGAAAATATTAACACATTTGCCTAGACATAATGAAGTCTTTACTTTTCTATACCTTTTGAAAATTACTGATGAAGATGAGTTGTTGAAAAAGACGTGAAGATTCTCATCTGACGTAGACGGATGCAAAGCGAAAAGAAGCTGCCTTTTCTTTCAGATTAACGGCGTATTTTTCAATTAATATTGCACTTTAGTTTTAGCGTAAATGGAACATATCCTCATTGAAATAATGACACCGTTTCGGGCAAAATTTTCAGGAGCCTATCTGTCGCGTTAAGCGAGGTATGGTATATGGTATAATATATACGTATGTATGTATATACACATGGACCTGAACAAATCTGTTCAAAATCTATGGGCGACTTCCAAAATCCAGGCACCATATGTAAATATATATGCATTACATATACACTATACGTGCGAAGAAAATAATATAAAAATACTATCTAATAATATATTATAGAAGAAAAATAAGTCTCCATTTTGCCATACATAAACTTTTTCTTAAATGTCTGTGTGTGTGTGTGTATACTTGCGGAAGAGGAAAGGTAAATAAGGATATTTAGGGCAACACAGTTGTCTCTTTTGTGCTGACTAAGAGATCATCCCGAAAACTCCAACAACGTCTACAAATGTGTCTCTCCAACAACCCATCGGCTCACCTGGTAAGTGCTTACTGGGTTTCCTTCAACACCTAGTTGCTATATATATATATATATACTAGTGTAATTCCCGTTGAAATATCAACGGAAGAATTATAGAAAGATTGATTATTAATATTTGCACTTAAAATAATTAATAGCACACTATTACATATGAAATATTTCGTCTAATATATTACATTTCTAGTGAATATTCTGTTGTCGTTTAGTAAATGCCTTTGGTTTTTATTTTCTGCTATAAAATTCTGATATTCTTCTCCCACCTTGTTCTCGTCAATGCTACATATAATTGTCGGTGTGCAAAGACAGGGAAATAATTATATGTATACATATATAACGTAAAGAAAATAATTAAATTTCGTGCACTTAACGTTATGATTGTTTAAAATTGTACTCTGTACTTACGAAGAAAGAAAGCTTACTCGAATCCTCAATAATGTTCTCCGTCGTTATGTAAATAAAACTCTTTAAAAGATTTAAATTACAAACTAACTAATTAATCAATTATCAGAATAATTTCTTTGAATACCATCTGAACAAAAACAAATCACCAATTTATTTCAACATTGTAAACTGGTCTCTTGACGATTGAATGGATCATTGTATTGGAGATCCTTATTGACAAAAAAATAAACTAATTGTTTATCGTAGAAACCGTTACATAAACAAACATAAGTGTTTGTTATATAATCCCGTCGTTTTCGCCGAAAGAAAGGAGAGTTGTTGACTTACATGTGGCGCCGAGCTATCGGGCAGAATGAGAACTACATTTCGATGTCGGCCATCTTGCGTTCCTTGCAGAACAACGTTTTTATTATGGAGAATTATATATATCAAACAAAGAACTGGGACTAAAACATGGGCATCGTAGCAGAGAATAACCCAGATCCTGCAAAAGATGCAAATTATGCAGGATGTAGCAGAAACTCCGTGCCGGGAATCACTCGAATAGATTGAAACCAGCTTCGCCTAGAGACGGAATGCAGACGCCTCACGCTCAAATAAAAGCCGTAGGATTAAAAAGTTCTGCGTTCCGAAACCGCGCGAATGCCACGCCTGAATCGCATACGAAATTTCTACCGCGCGCTGCAATCTTTGTTTGCTAAAGGATTCCTATTACGATCCAGGTATGCATTTTTTTTAAACGGGAGATTCATATTCGCGGTTTACACAGAATTCTGAGTTGCCAGTGAAAGACTCGATAGCGATGGTAACTAGGAATGCTAATTATTTCAGATGATAACACATATATTTTAAAAAGAAATATTTGTTTATAAGTACAGTAGAACTTCTATAACTAGAATTCTCCATGGCACACAGTGAGTTCATTTTACAGGGTAAAATTTTTTCGTTTTATTTTTCTTCTATAACTCCAAATATGTATATGTAATTCTAATATTTTTTGTTTCCACTTTAAGATCGACTTGTAGAATTTTCAATGCAATAAGATAACGCCACGATTCTAATTTCATTTATTTTTTTTATAGTTTCGAAGCAGCCAATGTAGGAATAAATAAAGCGTTGGTTTTTGGCGTATGTTTAAATGGAAGACTGACGACAGTTGCCGTGATAAAAGCGCAAAACAATGGTTTATATATCGGAAATATTTTTTAAGGTCCATCCATAAAGAGTAATTTTTTTTAATAGGTTTTCATGATTAGACATAGTAGAAGTTTTCCGGAAGAGAGTTTTGCGCCTAGATTTGGTCATTAGTTTAACAACAATGAATAACGATCACTGACAGAAAAGAATAGACGAAAGATTGATGACTTTAAAAAAAAATCGGTACAATAAACATTGTACAAACTTTCTCATATACTAATGCTTCGTTTAGTTACCTTTTGAAAAATATGAACTATTTAGAATCGTTATAAATATCAACTTAAATAATTACACGAAATTTGACAAAAATCGCATGAGCTGTTTTTTTAGAAAATCCAATTGTTATTTGAGTTGCCAAGAATAAACTAGCCTTATAGAATATGAACTACGTAGTATTATTGCAGACGTAAACTCAAGTAACTGTACGAAATTTTATCAAAATCGTTCGAGCCGTTTTTGAGGAAATTAAATTGTTGTTAAAGTTTCTCAAGAATAAACTAGCCTTATATTCATTTTTAAGGAATATCAACAATGAAGTATTATTGAAGAAGTAAACTCAAGTAACTCTATAACCGCGAACAGACAGTTACACAGACAGCTTGGTGAAAACGACCTTTTCGGACTCAGGTACACCTAAAACGTACATTTCCATCAAAATCTCGAGATCGAATTTATTCGCGATTACAATACTTTATCAGTATATCAAAAATTAAAAAGATATTTCGTCACGGTCGATTCATAATAAACAAAAAATTTCAATCGATAGTTTACCTTAACACGACGCAACATTGGAGCGCCAATCTTCGTCGTGGAAGACGAAGACCGATACATACATCCCAGATTAATAATTCCATCTATAAGTTAAAATTAATTAATCTTCTTCCTTGCTGTTTTCGAGCCGACGGCTTAAAATGTAAATGCTACCGTGGATTATGAATGAGCCTTGGCTTGGAGAGCCCGTTACTCCTCTCACCTTCCTTCCTCCGTCTGCCATAATCACGAAAGCGATCACGCGCAAGAGTGTCCTTAAGATGGAAGCATCGAGCAATTAAGGCGAGTAATTAAGTTTGAATAACGCTTAACGAAACCTCGAGACGAACCAAATTTACCAAGATTCATAGGAAGAGGGAGAGAGAGGATCCTAGTCTTAAGAAAACATCTGGAAGAGTGATAGAGTGTAAACATCGATATCCCGCTTTAACGTACTTTCGCTATAACGTACTTTCGCTATAACATACTTTCGCCATAACGTCTTTTGATATAACGTACTTTCGCTATAACGTACTCATAACATCGATACTATGTACCTAGATTCCCGTGCAACGCACTTACAGGACGCCAACTTCCCCATGACGTACACCGGGTCAAATTACGGCCAATCAGAAGCTGCGCACACACCGCTCTAGAATATCCTGTTTACAACGCACTGTCTCTTAGTATTTTCAGTTCGGTCCAGGTAAAATTGTGTTTTCTGAACGAATTTTACAAATTTTAACCCATTTAATAAATGAAAACGTCTTCTAGTACAAGGAAACGTGTTGTTGATGCCTCTAATATCACGAGCAAAGTGCGAGAATCAATTACTTTGGAGGGTAAACTAAGCATGATTAGAAAATATGAGAGTGGAAATTCGATAAGCGAAACTGGAAGGTCTACGAACTTTTTAAAATGATTGATGATTTTAATACTTTGTACGTATAACACTTAATGGGCTCTATTGGTAAAAAAAACATGGGTAAAAAACATGTTTAGGCTTGAGTCTGGAACCTAATCCCGCCTTTATCATGTAATTCCTATACTCGCTTGACGTACTTTCGCTTTACATGCCAAAACTCCGGAACACGTCTTTACGTTATAGCGGGGTATTGCTGTATAATGAAGACCAGCACGAAATGCTCCACTATTTTATTTTACAGTGAAACAGCAACTGTGATACGGACAGAGATTAAATCGCATTGGGTGAATGCATTAGTTTGTGGAGATGTCGATAGGGGGAACGTTGAGTCCCGCGTGGCTAACACGAAGTTGGACAGCGCGAGTTTTCCCACCCGTATGCAAGATGGGAGATACTGTGCGTTTTTTTAATAGGACTTCATTTCGCGCGCCACCCTATGCACATATATATTCAAGCGTTGCTATATCTCCTCGTGCATACCTCACACACAATCGCTCGAGATCCTTAGCCGACGACGCGTCGCGACGGTCCAACCTCTACAAACAAATTAATGGAAGGACGAGAGGGATGAATGAAAATGGAAACCGTTGGATTTTAAATGAAAGCGTATGTATGTAAATTGCAGCGTGATTCGATCCCTTCGCATGAATGTAACCATTTCGCGCGCGCGTGCACAAGTTAGGATTCCGTTTTAGACTTCCTGAATTTACCATAAAAAGAGGGAGGAAGTCACACTAACGAAAGGTTATACAGTGGAACTCGGTTATAACGGCCTCGATTAATACAACTCGGATATAAGGACATTTTTCAGGTCCCATCCCCGTTTATATAATATTGCAACATATTCACCTCGGTTATAACGTATTAACGCATTCGGTTATAGCGACAATGCACAGGGTCAACGCAACACATTTTTGTATATTTGGGTGAAAAGAAGAGGACTAATATCATATAAATGTCATCACATGATCCATGTTTTATTATTATTAATTTTTGCTGATCGCCAATATATTGAAGGACCGCCCTGGTGGGGAGGAATCCAACAGCGAAAACTCTTTACTCATTGTCAGTGTGGTTCGCACGAGCCGTTTTCTAAAACCAAGTCAGTGGACGTCAATTTCAATGAAACAACAGTAACAGAATGGTTGGCCGAGATGAACGTAGAAAGTTTTAAAAGTTATGAAGATATCAATTCATATGCAGAAGTCGACCACGACTTTATAACACCAGAAGCTCAAACGGACTTAAACATCGTGAGGGAGGTCATGGAAGGGCAGCGTGGAAATTATAGCAAAGAAGAAGATGAAAAAATGGTAATCAAGACGAATCAGTTCCAGCGGTTAAAGAAGCTATGCAAGTAATAAAAGTGATATTTTATGAATCGAAGGAGATTTATAAAAAGACATTTTGCATTATTCACTGCATTTAGGAGGACCTCGAAAAACATTTCAAGTTGGCACATAGGACAGAAAAATTTCAGATTATTTTACTAATCACTAAAAATATTTTTATGTTAAATGTAGTTATTATATCATAATATAATGTTTTAAGGTACTTATAAGATCATAATGTAAAATTTAGAATTTGGAAACTAATTCTATGTTCTCATGCACCTCGGTTATAACGACAATAAATTTCCAGTCCCTAAAATGCCGTTATAACCGAGTTCCACTGTGTGTGTGTGTATATATATCGTACACACACACACACACACACATATATGCGCGTGATTTTTCCACTCTCTCGATAAAATTCTCCATTTTATTTTAATCATAAGTATTTATTTTAACGTGTTTCATACTATTATATTTATTTTCCTCTACTAAATTTTTCATCCATGGACGCATTTATTTTCTTTTCTTTTATTTATTTTTATATTAGCTCATAAATAGCACTTTACGACCTTTTACGACAACGATAAAAAATACGAATACATAGGACCATGTCAGCGGCAGAATTCGCACCCGGGACCCTAGAATTGGGAGCTAGACACGCTAACCGTCCGTATGAAAATGTCCCAAAGCATCTTTAAGAAAGTCACGTTCACTAATTTTCGTCTAGACGACAGGAGGGGTAACTACGGCTCGCGGGCCACATCACACCCGCGGGAGCACTTTATATGGCCCGCGATGTCGTTAAGAAAGCGAACCGTGAAATGTAACACAGAAAATTTCGCTTTTTTTTTTTGGTTAAAATTATGGCCGGAAATTTTTTCTTGTTAGGTTTGGACGATAAAATTAATTATCAATTTTCACGGACAGGAGCCTTCGCATTCCGTAAAGTGACTTCCGATGCGGCCCGCTGAAGCATCTTCATCTGTTAATAGGGACCACCTGAGCAACAGCAACGGTTAATGCGGCTCGTCTAGTAAAAAAATTTCACACCCCCGGTCTACACTCTGGAAAAAAGAAGAAGTTACGAATAGTTTTGAGGAACAGCGACATCGAATTCATAATTTTTTATTTATAATACACGAAGTATGTACATAATGCGTTTCATAATTCAGGAGGTGATACCGGAACAAAATGTTTTCGCATCGACGTGGTTGAACAAAGCGCTTTCTATGGGTACGTGTGCCGTCATCACTCTGTGTCGCTAATGTTACCATGACAGCACGGGCAAGACCTGAGGGAAACGGTCCCCTGTTTATCCATGCATTTTACGGTGTGCGAGCGAACCGTCGCAAGAGACGCAGAGAGAGAGAGGGCGTCGTGGAACACCTGGCTTAACACACGCAGGGAGATGAATAAACGCCTCATTGGACCGATTATGGCCTTCATATGTGGCAGCTAGCCGCACAAACTGGCGTTTAATCACGGCCAAAGAAGAGTTTTTCGAACGAATTTCGCAAGAACTTTTCGATTCGGATTGACCTGATGAATCCACAGTCAAAATATGATCTTGCGTCAGCGTTTTTCCGAACTGGGCACCGCGTTTGATTTTTGGTGGTAAGGCGAAAAAAAAATATTGTTATGTAAATAAACCAACCATTTGCAAATGTCGGCGGGACATTAAGGCAATAGGAAAAGGAACAACCGACCGACCACTTTATCCTACGCAACGATAAATATTTGGCATAATCCAAAAAATAAAATAGATTGAGAATACCACACCATCACACCCAAAAGTAGTGGTGCACAAACTTTTCCTCCCGAGGGCCACAGTAACCCATTGCTGTATTCGTCGCGGGCCACATAGCTCAATCCCTCCTTTTTCGCGGGCCGCACCCAATCGAGAATAGAGTTTTTGGAACAACCTGAGGAAAATTAGTGCGTCAAAATTATCTGATTTGTTTTAAACGCATTTATCCGTATCGTGAGATTAGAAAGGTGAACTCAAACTGTTTCATTTAAATAATTTTCTATTTTCCTTTTAAGTTACATTGTGTGCTGTAATTGTTAAACTCATGGCGGGCTTTGGGGGGGGGAGGAGAGAAGAGGGGGGCGGAGGCGGATGTGGCTCGTGGGCCGTAGTTTCGGTACCACTTACCTAAAGATGACTTCCTTACAATTTAGGCGTATATATTTTATTTTTTTTGAAAAACCGAGCGATTCTCGCAAAAAGGATTCCCTCTTTTTAGGCGCGTTTCGCTTCCAGCGTGGGCGCCTATTATCGTCGGTCTGTCCGTCCGTCCGTCCGCATGTTCGTTCTCGGCTTCTACCGAACGGATTTTCATGAAATTCGATATTAAGGACTTTCAATAAACGCAAAAATAATCACGTACGCTAATCAGGGGTACCACTTTACAGGTGATAAAAAATCAACTTTCCGTCATACCTCGTAAAGTATTGCTCATATCAAAATATTTTACAAATAAAACTTGTAGAACTAATAAATTAGAGTATTTCTTTTACTATACATTTTTATCGTAGGTGCAGCCGTTATCCATAAAATCGAACAGGAAAGTCTTATATCGAGTTGAACTTGGGAAATTTCTTGCATGGTTACTTCTTCATTGTTGCTAACATAAACATTCTCACAAACAAACGTTTAATTTACTTACGTGTGCATGCACTATTTTGAAATAGGATTAAAATGGATTATTTATGATGAAGAAAAGAACTTTAAAACGCAATTTCCCTTACGTACTCAATTGCACGAAACGCGCCCATTTGTGATACGTTGCACACTTTCCTAACTTGTTTTTTATTCCTTCTGGTGTTTCACCGACGTTAAAACAACTATTACGAGAAAAAACGGAAGCGCTATAAGAAAGATTAAAAAAAGGTATAAAAAACAAAAACTTGTCTGAAAAAAAAACAAAAGAAAAGAATGCACTGCGAAGTTAAATAAACGATTTTTGCATCGTCTACGGAGCTTTCGGGTTGAACATTAAAAAAAAAATTCCTTCCTTCAATCCCTCGACATAATCCCTCTCTATCTCTCTCTGGTCCTTCCTACACAATTACGCCTCTCCTCATCCCCTTCCTGGAGCACGGATTGGCCCTCACGTTTAATCTTAATAACAAAAACAAGCGATCTCATGCATTCCAATGAGCTACGGGAATATCTCCAGACCGAGAGAGAGAGAGAGCTCTCCTCGTTATATCATAAAGTGGGTGAGAACCCACCCAGTTGTACGTGTGTGTGTCTGTGTGTCTGCGCGCGCGCGCTCTTGCAAGGCCCTCTCTCTCCCGGACAACCTCCCAATGATATATTCCTCGGCTGCAGAGTTGCCTCCCGATAATGGGTTTGAGGTGAGCCGGGAAGGGAATCTGGGAGTGAAAGAGGGTGGTTAAAGGAGGGGAGGGTGGAGCGGATGAGGGGGGGGGGGGAGGGGGTGGAGGCGAGGAGGAGAGGGGGAGGTGCCGAGGGTGGAGACCACCGGCGGTCGTCATGGCAACCTACATCCACTTGGCTTGCCCGCACATCTCTGCAGCGCCGAGGGAGTGGAGATAGAGTGGAGAGGGGGGGGAGGAGGGGGAGGAAAGGGGGGGAGAGGAGAAAGGGGGGGAGAGGAGGATTTTGAAAGGGGGAATGTGTAAAAGAAAAAAGAGCGAGAAAGGTGGAGAGAGAGAGAGAGAGACGAGAAAACGGAAGGAGGATAACGAAATGAAAAGAGAGAGAGAAAGCGATGAAAGAGGAAAGAAGAGAATACGATAGATCCACGCAGAGATACGACAAAAGCAGGAAGGAAAGAAAGACGGATAAAATGGCGGATATATATATATATAGAGAGAGGGGGGGGAGAGAAATTTAGAGGGAAAGGAGAAATATTGAGATAATAGAGGAAATAAGAGGAGAAAACGGCATGAGATAAAAAACAGGATAGAAAAAAATGAAAATGTTTACCTAAGTTACAGTAGCTCAAAACTTAACTCGAGAGGAAGAGAAGTCACAAAATACAGAAGTATATATAGTACTTGAAGTACGAAAGGAAGGAGAGAAATATAAGGAGTGAAGAGGAATGGGTCAGGGGTTAAGTATTTTATTGTGCAGCTCTGACTTGTTTGTGCAGCTCTAAAAATCCAAATGTGCAGTTCTAATATTAGTTTTGTGCAGCGTAATTATATAAAAATCGCTTCAGTTTATACCTGAAATTTTACAATATACTCGTAAAAGAAATCCATTCCTTATTAGGCAAAGATATGGATGAGACTGCGTTATATTTAAATTATAACGATATTTGTCACGAAAAACTCGATCTCAGAGAACTTGTAAAGAATGAATCGGGGATCAAGGTTTTTTAAAGAGGTTATGATTATATTATCCAGGATAGATGCACTGACACTGCATTCTGCAGATGTGGATAAGAGGTGCATAAGTGCCAACAATCTACTAAAGACATCACTTCGTGGAGGGAATTTGTTGTTATCAACAGAAGAAAAATACTTATACGTCCATCACAGCATGCCCAATCTAGTCAATTGAAATCCCAGACGGGCAGTTCTTACGTATGTGGTTGCAAGAAAAAAATTGAAAAAATGTGAATTTAACCAGCGACAATGAATCCACTCGGAAACAGAGATGGTGTAAAGGAGTATTTCCAGAGCAAAAAAAAAATAATGATGACAACAAATAAAATAAATAAAAAATTTTAACTTCTGGATACACACACATACATTTTGTTCTTTTATTATTATTTTTTCTTTCTTTACATAAATTACTTCAATGCATAGGAGTATATGTATAAATAATTTATATTTACAATAAGTTAAACATAATATAATCATATGATTTTATTTTTCTTTTCGAATTTCCTACTTGTACTTGCTTCTGAAGTTCTAAATTTTTCTTAAAATAACCCCTGGAATGGGTAGAGGAAAATAGTGGGAGATAAACGACAAGATAGGACGAGAGAGAGGATTGCCAAGGAAGCGCATAAGATACCAATCCTCTGAAATGCACGGTTTCTCAAACCGATCTTAACGCCATCTTTTCGAAACGTGTAGGTACCTTGCAAAGCAAGTAACGGGTGTACAAAACAGTAAGAAAGACGGAAGTAATGCCAAAACTGATGTGTAGGATATAAATTGGACTATCAGGCGAATAACGGAGCTTGAATATAAGGAGAAGGTGGAAAGCACCAAGAACACTCTGAAAAAATATAGCATATAATATGCGAAATGTATGTAAATATATGTATGTGTGTGATAAGTAATATGCGTATACAAATGAAACTATCCAGGAACAAGAAACTCCTATTTTCAACTAAAGTAAGCGATGACCTGAGGAAGATATTAGTTAAATGTTATATGTATACTTATACGAAGCGGAAACTTGGACCCTTGTAAAAAAAATCGGTACAACATACATTGTACAAACTTTCTCATATACTAATGCGTCGTTTAGTTATCTTTAGAAAATGAAAATCGTATGAGCCTGCTTTTAGAAAATCCAATTTTTCTTCAAGTTGCCGAAGAATAAACTAGCCTTATATTCATTCATTGAGAAATATGAACTATATAGTAATATTGAAGACGTTAATTCAAGTAACTGTACGAAATTTGATCAAAATGGTTAGAGCCGTTTTTGAGAAAATCAAATTGTCGTTAAAACTTCCCTTAATTATTGAGCAGTTTCATAGCCACTTCTCTGTATGACAAAATACGTAAATACGAGATTTCATTCATTTTCGCTCTACCGTTTAGGTACAGACAAGACGGCATTGCGAAAACCACTTTTTCGGACTCAGCTACACCTAAAACGTATATTTCCGTAAAAATCTCGAGGACGAATTTTCGCGATTACAATACTTTCTCAATATAATACTACGTATATATGAGAAAGCAAAAAGGTAGTACATACGCAATTTAAAATGCCTCAAAATTTGGATGTGGGAAAGGATTCTTAAGACAAAATAAAGAAAGAAATCAGCGGGGGTTTAAGGAAAATCAAAAAAGATGAGCTCATTAACAGGTGCAAATGATTATGAAGAGGAAAAAGCGAGCTGGATCGGGAATTTCTAGAGGATTGATTTTACCGTTAAAGATAGTAGGACTGAAGGAAAACTTAAAGATAAAACAGGAAGGAAAAGGTTCCAGCTTATAAAGCGAAAGGGAAAGATTACTGATCACGGTTGCAAATGTTGGGGGGGAAAAGTTTGGCATCTAGCCATATGCTTTTCGGTGAACAAGATACTAATGATGCTCATATTATGTATGTATCATACTTACTCGTATATAAACCGCTTGAAGTTTTAACAGGTTGCAGCTAAAGATTGACACTTGGAAAATGACATAACTGAATATAAGACGAATTCCATGTTTTTACAATGTGATTTCAAATGAACGGTGGAATGAAAATAAATTACGATCTACAGTCTGTATTTTAACACTAGAACGTCGGACGGGACAATTTTGTCCCATTCTGATGTTACGTCCCCTACAGTTTCTGTGATTCCGGTTTAATTTAGTCGAGATTTCGTGACTTTTAATCATTTGAGGGTTGCATTCCACTCTACACTTTTGAACATCCTCCCCTCGATATTAAGGATTATAAAACCATTTTACCCTAGAACGGCGGATGGGACAATTTTGTCCCAAAATGAGTTACTACTTTGTTTCACATTCTCTGTGATATTATTTTATGCAGGCGGCTTTGTAACATTGTTGTAGACTATGGCATGCCCTTCCCCTCCTCTCCTCTCATCTTTCGCCAGTCCAACTTCTAGCCCCACCCTTCCCCCCTCCCACCTACCACTTGCTCCCGCAGTGTGATGCAGGTTAGAACGTGTTCCTGCAGCACTGCACTGTTTGCGGGCTAATTTACTAGAGCGTTTCAGTTGAGTACAGCATGCTAAAGTATCCAATTAGTAATGTAGAGACTACAGCGTTCATAAAAAATGAACCTAGTACTGCGACTGCACGACTTTGTCGTATAGGACATTTTTGTCCCGTCCGCCGTTCTAGGAAGTACGCCATGTTCAGACGTTCTTGTGTTAATTATTCCATTCACTCCTATTTTATTTAGTATTTACTCTTTTTTCCATCCAATCTGTCCGATTTATCCTTACAAAAAAATATCAACCTCTCTATGTAATTTTCTTGGTCATGCGTGATGGTGTAATGCTCAATCGGCGTTTTCATCGGTTGAATGGCAAGCCTATCCGGGTTCCGGACGTCAATTATGTCGGTGACGCTCGATTGCAGCGGCGTTTCTAAGGCGTGGATGAAACGCGAACTAATAGAATATATATGTGATGATATAATTCGAAGTTATTTGCCGTTGGAATTCTTATTACATTTTTGATATTTGAAAGATAAGAATGAATCGTTTATAAGAATAATAAGCACGGGATTTTAAGTTAAATAATATATTTCCCCCCGTCATATTGACGGTCTTATATACTAGTATGTGTGTGCGTATGTTCTATAGTAAAGGAAGAGTGTCGGAGGAGGATACAGAAAGGTAAGCAAAGATATTGACCAAATAAAGCAAAGAGAAATGCAGAGATAGAGAGAAAGGGATTGTGCTAAATAGAGCTAAGAGGAACAGATGGAATTACAGGAAGAGAGGGAGAGAGAATTTTGCAAGGGTTGACGAGGGAACGGAAGAGGCAGGAGAGAGAAAGGTAGACCCCGGGCGGGGTGAGTTTTACGGTTGTGCGATGTAGAGGTCGGTCGTTGGCCGATTCCTGTAGTAGGCGTACGATGCCCGAGGCGGTTTCTACGCGGTCAGACCCTGTGAAAAGGGTAAAAAGGGTTCGATTTCATATCACTCTTTTTTTATTTATAGGCCATCCCGAAGGGTGAGGGAGAGAGAGAGAGATGGGAGAAAGGGTCAAAGTGTTTATATATAGGTATGTATATATATATATATATGTATATATATATTATATTGAAAGTATGCGTCTGGGCGTGGACGAGCGCGTGTCCGTATATGTGTGTATCCCTTTCGACCCTCACGCGGTAACACGTGACCGTATCCCGGGGAAACTCTCTGTCTCTATGTATATAGCACAAGGCGGGTAAAAAAATGGGCGGGAGAAATTATGGAATTAAAAAAAAAAAGTATGCCATTTCTCGCGAAACGTGACGCATTAAGAGTTTTGCCGGAATTTTTATGTCGTGACCGTGAACCGCGAGAAATCCATGTCTTTTGATTACTGTTTTTAAATCTCGCCGTCGCGGGAACATTTATCGGAAAATAAAAGTCACGAAGAATTGAAAAGAAATATAAACGAATAATACACCGACGCGACGTAATGCATAAGCAAAACCAAATTAGTAGCGTTAAAACGCATAATTCCGTTAACATTTACTAGGATAATAAAAGCAATACGGATTATGAAGCAATCTATTTTTTTAATGCGTGTATTTTTCACGAGCTTGAATACAATTGCAATGGGCAGGGCTGGGCAAAAACTCAAGGTTCACGTTCACCACTGCATTTTATCAATTGAGTTTGTTATACTACTAGGTAGTGTAATACCCATAAAAAATGACGGGAGGAAAGATACGATCGTTCAAACTCTTTAGGAAGATCATATTAACATCAGAAACAATTGTCTTGAAAATCGTTTCCCTCCCTCCCTCACCCCTCGCCCTCCCTCTCTCTTCCCCTCCCTCTCCCCCAGTCTCTCTCCCTCTATCTCGTATTAAAAGCATTCAAAGCACGTTTATACCCATAATGATTGAAATAACAATACGATATCGACGTCTAACAATGGAATAGGTAGGCATGGTAACAACCCGTTAAAAATGGAAAGATTTCCTCAAACTGTGTTAATTAAACGTTTAAATTGAGCGATTTCGAACTGTAGGCGGAAAGAAAATGAAAAGAATAAGTTACTATATAATGTTTTCTTAAAAATGGTTTATATCCGAAGATTGTAGGTCAATTATTTCTAACTTTAATCTAAAAAAGAATGAAAGCCTGCACGTCGAAATGTCCATTTTTACGTGCTACCTTATGAGAAATGGAAATTATCCCCTACAATCGAACCCGGGTCTTTGATCTCGAGTTCGATATATTAAAACGTTTTTTTATTCTATCATAATGCTATCCTGAAAATTTCATCAAATTCGGTTCAGTCGTTCGCGAGATATTAAGCTTCATAATGCATTACATACGTTTGCTAAGGCTTTTATTTATACGATGGAGGTAATATTTTTGTTTGTTGCATGTATGGTGTATATGTACTGTATATATGATATGATTCGTGTTGCATGCTGGTGAACATGTAATGTATACAGATTTTTTAAAATTTCCCGATTCTAAATTGCATCGCACCGAAACTTACTCTGGATTGTGGATTTTGGAAATGGCTCATGGATTTGGAACAGATTTGCCCAAGTATTGCAATAAGGATAGCATCACAATCTGTAAGCTCTCGATTTTGGCAAATTATTTTAAAAAAAGGTCTCCTAGTAACATGTTTAAAAGAATGGAATTCATGGGAGATTCACAGCAGCGGCAATGGGAATCAAATAAATCATTTCGGCTCGATGTTTGTGCAGTAACTTTACTACACTCGGGCAACTGCACCCCCTAAATAAACATTTCCGCTTCAATAATATTATTGTTAATTTATTTACCCTTATAATCGAACCAGGGATTTTCCTTGATGCATCGTCGTGAGGACATCTGTTGGGGCTGGTTGATATTAGCATAGCTCGCCTAGTCCCTACCTAAGAAAATATTCCCGTTCTGAAACAGGAGAAATGGTCTCCTACGGTAGTTCAGCGGTAGAATAACCGCCCATATTTTCCATATTAAGAATACTTGTTGGATAGAATTTTCATTATGACACCAATTTAAATTTTCATCATTTAATCTGATAATCTGAAATCATAGGTTGCATAAAAATCCGTACGGCCTGCCCAAATTATTCTTTGCTATAAACGGGCGCTAATTTTCGATCGTCTTAATATATAATTATTAGATTACAAAATTGTATAGTTTTAAATTTATCAATTTAATGAATAATTGCCGAATGCCTCTCTTTGGGAGAATTTTCATTTCACTATACCAATTTAAAGTTTTTTTAACCTCAAATTCACGTTTTTTAGGCGCATTTCGCTTCCAGGTGAGCGCATATTATCGTCGGTCTGTCTGTCCTTCCGACCGTATGTTCGTTCTCGGCTTCTACTGAACGGATTTTCATGAAATTAGAAATTAAGGACTTACAATAAAATATAATAAGAAAATCGCAAAAACGAATTACGTACGCCAATCAGGGGTACCATTTTACTGGTGGCAAAAACTTAAATTTTCGTCATATCTCATATATATAAATTGCTCATAACAAAATATTTTTCAAACAAAACTTGTAGAACTAGTAAAGCAGAGTATTTCTTTTCCTATATATTTTTAACGCAGAAGTAGACGTTATCAATAAAATCAAACCATAATGTCTTAATTCGAGTTGAACTTTCTTTCTTGCATTGTTACTTTTTCATTGTTGCTAACATAAACAATCTCACAAACAAACGTTTAATTTACTTGTGTGCATGCACTATTTTGAAATAGGATTAAAATGGATTATTTATGATGAAGAAAATAACTTTTAAACGCCATTTCCCTTACGTACAGGTATATAATTTCTTTCTAATACTCCATTGCTCGAAACGCGCCCATTTTTGATACGTTGTACACTTTCCTAACTTGTTTTTATTAAGCATCTGCCGTGAAGGATATGACTTTGAGTCGTTCTCCCTCAAAACCTTCAAGACTTACTTTTTGGACTGCCAAAGTTATAAATAGACAAACACCAACCAGAAGAATCGATGGGGGGGAGAGGGGGGAGAGAGATATAGAAAAAAAAAGGTTCATCGACCATGTTTCGTCGCGGATTCGTAAAGGATCAAAAATTGAAATTAACAGGACTATCATTTTCACTTCCCCCTGTTATTCCAATGCGTCTCGCCGCACATCGGAAATTGATGACGTCGACGATGTCTGAGCAGCAGACTTTCCTCCCTCTAATGCCCACACGCTCTCCAATCTCCTCTCCTCTCTCTCTCTCTTTCTCGCTCTTCTTCTCCCACTCCCCTTTCCTATTGCGTACTTTGCATACTCCTCCCTTCGGTATCCTTGCGTTGCCTTGGATACGAGGGGAATGTGTGTGTGTGGAAAGGAACATGACGCCCCCTGACTACCTAAGACCTCTCTCTCTCTCTACCTCTCTCTCTTTATTGAATGCCAAGCAGGAAAAGTCCTTGACAAACTCCCTGACAAAGGACATTAAAAAAATAAACGAGACAGAGGTCACGTTTTTGTAAGGCGTCAAAAAATCAGCTAATAATGAAAGCTGATTACTAGTGATTTTCGTTGAGTTAAAACACATCATTAGCCGGGTTGTTCATGTCTATATGTGTGCGTGTGAGTGTATGTTTGTGTGTGCACATATACGTAGTACAAGGAAAAAGTTTGCGGATTGTCCTTCAGGGTGCACTGCAAGTGCTTCACGATAGATCACCTGTACTTTGTTATCAAGCACTAACAAAGAAACAAAACCAGTTCGTATTGCGTGACTAGTTTCCTTGTGATAAGCTATGGAGTATTGTCGGTGTTTGTGCAAATTTTAATTTGAACTAATGTGCTTATTTAATTTATTATGGTGATAAATAATAACATAAAGCACATAATTCCTTAAAACATTCCCCATCTGCTACAATACATTTCTGCCAGTGTTAATACAGCTACTGGAAGCAATCCTGGAAGGCTTCTTTTTGGATTGGTACACAGTACCTTCTGTGTTGCTGCGATGACTTTTTCCTCATTGCCTGAGCTAACTTAGAACCAAGTTATCGTAACTAAGTAACTAGTAATACAATATGAATGGATTTTATCTCTCTGTGTAGCTAAAGGATACTATTTGACAATAATAATGTACACGTGATCTGTCATCAAAATTTCCGTGTAAGTCGAACAATGTTTAAACCAATACCTTTTTTGAAGCAACGCAGTCGGCTGTGCAGTACATACTACCGGCAGTGTAAAGAGAACTTCAGTGGAAATGTACGGCAAACGCCATCTTTTGAGTAGCTGGTCTAGCAACCTAATACGCACGGCAGTTACACAAATTTGTCATTCACTTCATTGGATAATTAAAGCCGAAAAAAGCAGAGCTTATAAAAACAAAATGTTAAGAAAATTAAAATTTATTCATTAGAATACAACACACTTAAGTAAAACTGATAGTAATTGTAAGAAGAGTATTAGTACATAGTATATACGTATTTAAGCAGATTCTGCAGGTGACAATGGCATTACATCATTTGTCTCTGTTTTACGAATATACTTGTCCAGTGATAATTTTATAGCATGCAATTGCATCATTAACTGCTCTAGATACCTTCGTGAACCGTTGGGTGCTTGGGTCCCGCGCCTCAAAACCAGCCAGTGCTTTCTCTATCATGTGAAAACATCCTGCCATCTGTTTAGTTTCAAATCTTTTTGGTGGCTCAGCGTCCTGTTCTTCCTCTGAAATTTCGCCTTTATTTCTCTGGTCTTCAAGCTCCATCAAATCTTCGTTGCACAATTCCTTTTCATCACACTGTAATAATTCATGAAAATCATTTGCTTCGACATTTAATTCTAACGTCCTGCCCATTTCTACGAGTTCATCGAATACATCTTGCTCTTCAAATCCCCTGAATTCCTGAATAAACTGGGGGATGAACTTTTTCCAAACAGCATTCATGGCAGATGAAGTAATTTCACGCCAGGCAGCATCGATGTTCTTAACAGCTTTATAAATATCACATTCTTTCCAGAACTGCTTCAATGATATTCCATTCTCCCCTTCAGTAGCTTTCACTGCTTGGCTGAACGTTCTCCGTAGATAATATTTTTTAAAAGTCTGTATGACTCCATGATCCGTCGGTTGTAACAGAGAAGTTGTGTTTGGTGGCAAGTACATCACCTTGATGTTCTCATGATAGTCACACAGAGTAGCTGGGTGGCCTGGGGCATTGTCAACCAACAACAATATCTTAAATGGTATGTTATTTTCCTCGCAATAGTTTTTGACCTCAGGCACAAAATTGTGGGAAAACCAGTCTAGAAAAATTAGTTGAGTCACCCATGCCTTTGGATTAGATTTCCATATAACAGGCAGTGAAGCCTTTGCAATGTTTTTGAGGGCCCTAGGGTTTTCACTGTGGTAAACTAACAGTGGTTTTATTTTGCAGTCCCCAGCAACATTTCCTCCTACTAGGAGCGTCAGCCTGTCCTTTTATACCTTGAATCCTGGCATAGTTTTTCCTTCTTTCGCGATATAAGAACGATCTGGCATTTTCTTCCAGTATAACCCAGTTTCTTCCACATTAAAAATCTGTTGTGGACGGTAATCCTCATTTTCGATGGCTTCTGCCAAAATCTTAGGGAACTCTGTGGCTGCTATTGTGTCTGCACTAGCAGCCTCACCAGTCACTTTGATACTGCGCAGTTTAGCACGAACCGTAAACCTATTAAAACATCCAGAACTTGCGTTGAATGTATCACCACTCTCACTCACTCTTTTAGATTTCAAAAAGACTCAAGGCTTTTTCCTGTATGAGCCTAAGGCTTAATGGCATTCGTCCTTGGTATTGATCTTCAATCCAAACAGTCATTAATTTTTCCGTTTCTTCTATTAATATGGCTCTTTTCTTCGTGATAATTGTAGACTGCATTAGCACAGAACTTTTTACGTTCTTTAATTCGATCTTTATCCCTTATAATTGTTCTAATTGTCCACTCATTCATCTCATAAACGCGCTATGCCAAAAAACTTTTCACCTTTAATAATTTCTGCTTTGGTTTCCAAAGTTATAGTGTGCCTCTTCTTATTAACACTGCCAATATTGTCACCACTCTTACGTTTCTCAGCCATAATGAGAGCTTATACCTAGTTGGTTTATCAAGTTTGTTTTAATGCAATTACGAGATAACTTTCATGCACTTAAAAGCTCTTTCAAAATAAAAAACAAATCTAACAAAAGCACTTCTGTCTGCTACGTTTCCTGCAGTGTACAAGTAACGCCATCTATCGAGCAGCTGTCTAACTAACTGTATACGCGCGGCAGTTCAACTACCCTAATGACACATTCTGATCTGCGGATCCGTGTATCTGCGGATCCGTGTAACTCGGATCCGTGTAAGTCGGGGACTTACTGTGTGTGTGTGTGTATACACATACACACACACAAACACAGTGGAAACCGGTCAACACGAAATACTGGAGACTGGCAGAATTATTTCGTTTTAACTGAATTTCCTGTTAATAGCAATGATGATGAAATTTTCAAAATTTCATTTTTCAAAGACGGAAGTAAGCTCGTAGGTAAATCCATTATACATATCAATAAAGAGACGTCATTAGCAAAATATTTTATTACGCCGATTAAATGAACTCAATTAATTTATTTAACAAACAATTTTAACATTTTCTTCCTATAGCAGTGATGTTGCTGTGATAGTTCTAGCTTTATCTTTCAGTAACAAAATCTGTATTTTTTTCTGTGCCACAAAGTATTCCAAATCGTCTACCATTTCATGCATAGTATTTTCTTTACTTGATTGAACTTCCGAAAAAAACGACGCTTTTTTAAAAACATTCCAGGGTGGTCCGCAGCGCTTGGTTTGGACAACATTTCGTCGTTACCGTCATTAACACTGATGTCGCTGTCATTTTCTCCTAGTACGCTGGGCCTAACAATATATTCACAATGTCACTGTCTGTGTTATAATTGGTGCGGAGGCAATATGGCCGTCAACTGCAATGTAGTCAAGTGTGATTTCCGTAGAAAAATTCAAAAAGGCCCCAATCATGGGGAAACTATCTCAAATGCTATTTTTCTTCTGGAACACAAATGCGAGAGAAAAGAATCGAATGAAACAGTTTTTTTAATTTACACAACTTTTAAGAAGTGTATAGAGTAAATATGAAACACCAACCCAATGGTTTGATTCAATGATTTTACTGCCAATTAAAAATTTTACAGTGTTTCCTTCGTCTCCAAACAGTCGCATAAATTCTTCGAGAGTCGGAATCATTCTTAGGCACGTTTCGCTTCCAGCGTGAGCGCCTATTATCATCGGTCTGTCCGTCCGTCGTCATTTTCAAGAGTTGATTGTAGGACGTAGTTCGGTATGTGGCCGTTGCCATTTGCGGCGCCACAGTCAAGAGACGTCATTTCCGTCAAGCCAACAATGAGAAATCTATATTTTACACTCATTTGGCCTTATATGATCTGTAAGGTATCGTTTAGTAAATTTAATCTGATAGGGGGCAACATTTTCAACAAAAAGGTCCGATAGGGCATATAATTACGACTTATAGTTTAGGAGATAAAAATTCGAGAACGTCCCGCCAATTTTATCCAACTGGGGGAATTAAACGTCCCTGGAATCGAACTCGGGTCGTTATTTTGCACGGTGATTACAGATAAGAGTCTTTATGTGTGGCTCTCTTTAAAGTTGAAAGAATGGCTAAAATACATTCAGCCGTTCCCGAGTTATTATACATTATTTGTGGTGTCTTAAAACTTACCTACATATATACCTACATACATACATATGCATATATATATATATCACGGTAAGTTAATATAAAAGTTGTCAAAAATGGGGGGGTGTCAGCGTTAAGGGACAAAGCCTGGTTTTCTTTAATTTTTCCTTCGGTTTAAGGTAAGGTGACTATTAAAACCCTGCAATGTATTCATATGTTTATAGAATCGAAGGAAAACCTCTGATAACAATGACGGTGCTATATGCAGCTCGTGTCGTTCCTTTGTTGGAATGGTAATCTAAAAAAAATGCACTAGAGAGATGGAGCGAAAGAGAGAGAGAAAGTAGGGAGATATGCCCGCTTCCTAACCAACATTCTCCGTCCTAACACACGCGACGTGATTTTTCAACGGAGCGGTTAGGGATTCTCTCGTTCGGGGACTGTTTTAACTTTTTTTAAATTTTTTAATCCGAAAAAGATTTGTGTCGGAGATTTTTATTATTTTATTTTTGTTAAAAACGATCTCTCCATTTTTGTTGGGAGGGAGAAACCCCCTTTACAAGTCTCCGAAAGGATTAGAAAAGGGAGGAGCTTCCGGCTGTAACGGAAAGAAGGGTACGTGACCGGCGCCACGACGGCAGGAATTTGAAACAACCGGTGATAAATCTTAAGTTTACAAGACGAACAAGAAGCCCTTTTTAAAAATTATTTTCTAAAAATCGAGTCGATCTCTTGAATAAAAAAAAAGGGTTTAGAAGAAATTCTTTTCACACACACATACACGTACTACGAGATTTAAGTTATTTATCGAAGGAAATTTGGTATTTATAGCTGGATTCTATTTACGATCGAGACGACTCCTTCGACGGTTTAGCGAATTAGGTGCCCGTTTTAGCTGCAAAGCATCCTTCATCAGTGGCGTTCGTCCGTTATTGGTCGATCCCGTTATAGTGTACATACTGCATGAATTAAGGCAGGGGTAGGCGATCCACAGCACAAGGGGTGCATGCGGCTCTCTATGGTTACTTTATAGGGCCCGCGAATCTACGATGAAAAAGCGAACTGATAAATTCAACACACGATTTCATAATGTTAATTAAAATATTATTACGGTCATAAAACCTCGGACGTTGAAATAATAAATCCGAAATATTTTCGGATTTGATTTTCGCTTGTTATAATACAGCACAAACACTCTACGTTAACTTCCGAAGTAAACTCTCATGTGGCCTCCTGAAGCATACGTACGTGAAACTAAAAAATGCGGCCCAACATTTACAAAAGTTCGAGAAAGCCCCATCGGTTATGGACCACTTTCGATATTGCGTCAAATTTATCCATTAATTATTACTAATCTTCACGAACAAGCACTTCTAAAATCTAAACATTAAGATAGTATTGGGGTATCCCCGGGTATGACAAATAGCCACTACAAGGTTATATTAAAAAAACCAGGTGCGAATTTCGGCTACAAAGCAGACGTCTTCAGTGGTAATTCGCCGAAAGTAGATTCAAAAAGATTCTCTCGGAATATTTTTTTGCCATAAGACGAGCTCGATAATTCTCTGTGTAAGCATTAAGCTTAATAAAACGTTCGCTGGAATATGTTCGAAGGTAAAGTACAGGTAAACTCGGACATAAATCCCGACCGCAATAGGATCGATCAAAATCGATTACTATCGATACTGATAGCTTACCTTTCGAACTTCTCGATTTCTCCTCTTCTATAGCGCGCCAACATCTGGCGCTTGGGCGTTGAAGTTACGAGTGGAACGTAAGCGCTGTCAAACTTTCAACTTTTTTTTGCATCTTATCTTTCCATCCTTCTGGCTACTGTTTCCACCGATTTCTCCTATCTTTTTCTCCTCTCTCTTTGTGTTCGTTCTTTCGATGGAGTTGGGTGCCGTCTATAAACACCTCATCTTCGCCACAGAACACACGCCTCTTCAATCTCGAGAAAAATCCAAGTTTTTTTTCTTCCTTCTCGTAGGGCAACTTTTACGTTATCTTTCCTCTGGTAAGTGTGTGTGTGTATATATATATGTGATTGAGCCGGGCGTGATTTATCTATACATATTATACAGAAAAAATCCCATAAGCCAAGGGCAACTGCAGTTTTGTAAATGAATGATGTTTTTCCGAGCGGTTTATACGAAACGAATACACCACTCCCTCGTTATCCGCGAGTGATGCGTTCTGAGAAAACTTCGCGAATACTGGGTCCTATATTTACATTATTACAGTAGGGATAGGTTAGAGACCTCTATGGACCGAACAATAGAAATAATTTTATAATTATTTTAAAAAGCAATAATGCAACTAAACGTATGTAAATAATTCTTAATTGCCGTCTGGGAAAAATTTCTAACGTTTGTTACCAAGTATTATAGTCAGTACGGATTTTAATCCATTTTCACGAAAGAAATCGTAATGTATAGGACAAATTAATATAAGCAGAATATTTTATTAGGGAGAAAAAATATATCGTAGTACAGCGTCTGCATACTTTTGCTCTAATCTATGTTTTCGAGAGATCCGCGGACATGCGAGACCTTGCTCGCGGATACTGAGTAATATGGTATAGAGTACAAATTGCGTATCAGAATCCGCGGATACGGAAGTCGCGGATAGCGGGGGAGTAATGTACATGGAATGTGAATTTTGCGGCCTAGATAGCCTATATATGTATATATATAAAGAAGTGCTAGAAGGAAAACTGGATGGAAAAAGAGAAAAAGGTAGGAAAAGGTTTCAGCTAGTAGACGACTTGAAAGGGAAAGAGAGCTATCAAGTCATGAAGAAAACTGCGGAAAATAGGAGTATATGGAGATCCAAGTTTAACCTAGAATAATCACGGACCTGTCAACGGACAGACTACCTATGATGATGATGATATATATATATATCATCATAGGTAGTCTGTCCGTTATTAAAAACCAAACATACATCCCTTATAAAATATATTCATAAAACTCATATTCAAAACATATTCCAGTTAAACTAATCTAAATCCAAGAGGTTCATGGTAGGAACGAAGAAACAGAGAGCAAAGGGAGGAGGGGGGGGGGGCGTAAGCGAACATGCGGCTTGCCCCCTATATATCTATATATATATATACATACACACACACACGAGTTTAATTGTCAGTAATTATTCTCGAGGACGCTGAAGTCGAGAGATCAATCATATTAATTACTCTGTATGGAGAAAGTCGTGTTCAGGGCACATCAGACTTTTTTCAACGTAGGGATGCAATAAGAACATTTACACTTTTGCACTGTAAGCATTCGAGTGATATTATTTTTTGTTTTAAAGAGAGACCACAAGTTTTAGCCAGTACTTACCACCGAATCCAACGTCGTTATCTCCATTCCTGACCCAACATTTCACGTTCTTAATTCCAAGTCCTTCACGTGCACTCAACGTCTTCGCGGAGGTAGGGTAAATCAGTTGAATCGCAATGTCTCATATCCGTGTCTGAAAAGAACAAGTGGGGAAAAAATAATTGAAAATGTCATAAAAGTTGGAAGGACTTATATCATCCTCATTAATACATTAATTGGAAACAAAAAATAAAAGTTCCAGAACCATTAAAAAAAAATATTTATGCGGAGGGAGGGGGGGATATTCAGAGACAATTTAAACCATTCAGCAGACTAGTAATTTATCAGAGTCGAGGTGAAATAATTTTACTAGGTCTGTTCGCGTTCAATGTATTATGTTTTAAAGAGATAATTTGGATAATTATTTTTCAATTTTAATAGTTCGTGTCAATCAATGAATTTTCCACAGATTGAATTTTCCAATTAGTTCATAGATTTTCCGCTAGGTGCCTTCAAATTCGGAAAATTCAAAAATTTTGAAAAGGAACTGCAGCCAAACCATTGAAGCTACAGAATTGAAGTTTTCACGGATCGCAAGGTCTGTTGAAGATTTACATTCTAACTGTATTGGTTGTCTCCTACCCAAATAGTGGAGGCAAACCAAGAAAATTACAAAGAAAACGAACTTCCACCTCTTGCTTTCCTTGATTTGGACGTACATTTTCCTTTCTTCAGGCACCGCGTATCCTTGGTTACCTCGATATTTATCCGGGAATCAATCAAAGGACGGCTTATTGTTAGTACAAATGTTAGAGAAATCCTGAGTAAAGTTGTTCGTTCGCACTTTCCCTTGCATTGATTGATTTTAACATGCCCTGAAGATCTGAATTTAATTTTTATGCAAGAATATTTTCTAAATTGATCGTGTCTCATGTCTCTAAATTAATCAGCGAGTGGAAAAATTAGAAGTTGGAAATATTTACGTTTCTACGGAGATTGTTAGATCGTTGGCAATAACGTCACATTCTTCATGTCGTTAAGAAATTAATCAATAAGATTTTCACATTAAAATAAAATCGATTGGCGACTTAAGCACGCATGTGAGTGCATTTGTACTTAGAGAAACGAAGAAGTAATATAAAAAAATTTATAATGGAAAAGACTGTCAATTTGTCTTATTCTCCCAAATAAAACCGACATATTTTGGATGTTAAATACGACTATACGTACATGCGGAGGTTCTAAATCGCCTAAGAAGGTAATGGAATAATCCGTAGATGGCGTAAAATGTATTTTTTAAATTTTCCTAAACTAAATTTTAAAGTTTTTTTTTACTGATCCTCCATCGCTGCAATAGTTAAAGAGGCGTAGGAACGACGAAAAAAAAAAGATAACCCGGTTCGTCTTCCGCGCGTTAAGCGCTCATTTGTTCGACTTGCAAGAGTGTATCCTTCCGCGAAAGCGGTTTTTCCCCCCAATACAGCGAAGTGGGACGATTCCAAGCGTCGATTAAAAAAAAAATCTTTAATCCTCTTAATATGTAAAAGTAGAACGAGTTCTCAGTACCACGATGGATTACTGCTCCATTAACGCTACAATTTTCCGGGAGATTGCAATTTCTTCTTTGTTAACGGTAATGCGATGAGAGGGATTGAGTTCGAAAATTTTTTTTTTAATGCCCTATTGTTTTACATTTTTATGCAACCAACGGCCTTGTTCGAGATGCACATGGAAGGGACTGCTCCTCCTTGGTTACTGCAGTTTCTAACAAGTATGCATCAAAAACAACTTTTTTTAATTTAAACAACATCTAGGAAGTGTATATAGAGTAAAGATGAAACGTCAACCCTACCGTTTGATTCAATGATTTTATTTATTAAAATAAAAATTTCACGGTCTTTTATTCGTCTCCAAACATTGGCACAAATTCTTCAAGAGTCGGAATCGTTTTTAAGGGTTGAATGTAGGACGTAGTTCGGTGCGTGGCCGTTGCTATTAGCTGCGCCACTGTCAAGTGACGCCATTTCCGTCAAGCCAACAATGAGAAATCCACATTTTCCTCTCCCTTGCCCTTATATGATCTGTAAGGTATCGATTAATAAATTTAATCGGGTAGAGGACAACATTTGTAACAAAAAAATCCGTAATAGTGTATAATTATGACTTATAGTTTAGGAGATAAAAATTCTTGAAAGTCACGCCCCTGTTATACAATTGGGAGAATTAAAGGTCCCTGGAATCGAACTCGGGTCGTTATGTTGCACAGTGATTACACATAAGAATCTTTATGTGTGGCATTCTTTAAAATTGAAAGAATGGCTAAAATACATGGAGCCGTTCTCGAGTTATTAGACATTATTTATGTTGTCTTAAAACTTACCTAGTGACATACACAATACCTAATGAATGAATGAACCTAACTCGACATCAGCGTCCTCAAGGATAATTTTCTGTAATTACACTCGTCAATTGTTTTTAAACACTTAGAATAAGCTTACAGTGAAAAGTACTTTTCATGTTGAAAAATCAATAAATAAACATAATTGTTAGTCGTTGCTATGGATAACATAATACCGACGCGCAATTACAATTACCCTTGTCAGCGGAAAAAAGAAAAAAGAAACGGTAATAAAAACGTTTACTTCCGGTTGACCAGTTTCAGCCAAAACCTTTTCCAGGTATTTATTTCGAATCTATTAAGATGCCGGTGATCTGACTGAACGTAAAGTTAATCTACAAAACAGCCAAAATTCAACTGAAAAAGCCTTCATGTGGTGGAATTCCATATTCAAGAAAATAAGGAGCCGTTGAACTTGGTAAAAGTAACACATTGTTGGAAAATATTTCCTATACTATATACAGAGTGTCTGATAAGTGACATGCGACCTCTTTCTGTGGGGTTGGGCCAAATGAAAAGGTTTACAAATCAAAACCACGGACCATTTATGGACTTGAAAACAATATTCGCGACGTTCTTTGGTGGCGCCGCAAATATCAACGGCCTCATACCGAACTACGTCCTATTACCGAACCTTAAAACTGATTCCGACTCTTGAAGAATTTAAGCGAATGTTTGGACGCAAGGAAAAGACCGTACAATTTTTAATTGACAGTAAAATCATCGAATCAAACCGTTGCATTGGGTTGGTGTTTCATCTTTACTCTATACACTTCATAAAAGTTGTTTAAATTTGAATAACTTGTTTATATATATATATACACATACATACATATATACATACATGATTTCCAAATAGAGCGGAACTTTTAACAAGTTTTACCAATTGTCCTTATTTTCCTGAAGTTGTAGTCCAATTGAATTACTAACTTTTGGAACGCCCTCTATACATAGTATAACGAATTAAAAGCTTAAAACGGCGCTAAATAGTCTGAAAAAGTCCTAGCACTTACCATGTAAAAACGGAAATCGTTCAGTGAAACACTTGGGCGTCAAAATGGCTTCCCTTCCCCCCCCCCCCCCCCATCTCCCCCGGAAACCGCCGACCAGATAGAAGAGGGAATAAACTGTTTGAACATACGTACATACGTACGATAATTCGATAAGTGTGAGAGAGAGAGAAAAGGAAGCAAAGTATAGCAATTGGAATTCACGTCCGTCTGCCGATACAGGTCGCGAAACGGGTGTTTCGGAAGTCTTACAAGGGCACGTACTATATACGACTATGAAAGTGCGTCGAATATGGAGAAACGATTTCATCCAATAATTCGTTTCCCTAAGACATAGGAAGAAGCGAAAAAAATCACGTGTAAGAAACCTGATTAATCGTTTCTTATATGGCCAGTTTCGCTTCCAAGCATTAGCTCCTATTAGCGTCGGTCCGCCCGTCCGTCCACATGTTCGTTCTCGGTTTCTACATAACGGATTTTCATGAAATTTTACACTAAGGACTTACAATCAAAGATGATAAGAAAATCGCATAATTGAATAACGTAAGCGAATCAGGGGTACCACTTTACCGGTGACGAAAAATGAACTTTCCGTCACATCTCGTAAAGTGTTGCTCATATCAAAATATATTTCAGATAAAAGTTGTAGAACAAGTAAAGAAGAGTATTTCTTTTCCTATACATTTTTATCGTAGGAGTAGCCGTTATCAAGAAAATCTAACAAGAATATCTTAATTCGAGTTGAAATTTCTTGCATGGTTACTTCATCATTGTTGCTGATACAAACGTTTATATAATCATTTATTTCAAATACTCCATTGCACGAAACGCTCCCATTTGTGCTCCAGAAGGAATAATAGTCTTTGGCATATAAAAGTTTTTCGGCAGAGATATATGTTAATGAAGATCTATATGTTAAACATACAAAATAATTCTATAAGAATGGCGACGAATTGAACGAATGCGTAAAAACTCACGAAAAATAGTCGTAATTTTTCGATTTTTCGAATGTGATTTGAATTTCTACGATATGAGAATTCATTTCCATAGTTTTCTCGGCATAACTGTGAAAATCCCGCTTCGATATCCCATTTTTAAGATATTTTAAAATGCTAAAGAATAAAAGGCTTGCACGCTTCGTTTCAGCTCTGCCCATGTTATTCAAATGTAGAAACTATATGCTCCTAGAATCAAACCCAAGGACTACTACGTGCACGGCGAGCAGTTTCAAATTGAAAAGTTGAATAGCCGAGTGATTACTGGAAGATTGATCGAAAAAGATTGATTCGTTATTTAAAGAGATATTTTTTGCGTCGTTGCTAGGGAATAAAGCAATTCCTTCGTAACTAGCAGGAAAATCTCGAAAGGTTCTTCTGATGTGCGATTTCATTTGGGACTTTTTTCGCACATTTTCTAAAATTACAAAAAGTTCTTATGTATTCGGTATGTCTGTCAGTCCGTCCTTTTGCCTTCGCGCGCAATATCTCTCAAAATCCTCAAGCTTGGAACGGTCTTATTTTTTGCGATAGATATGTTCATAAAAGATGTATATGTTGTAAAAAAAATTGGTCAAGTTCTGGGAAGCAAACGGAAAATACAGCTAAATATGTACGTGCGAATGTAGGCAACCGCCAATACACCACAAATATTACTCTTTAATCCCGTTGGAAAGATATCAGCCGTTAAAATACAGTATAGAAAGCGCCTTATAAAAAATTTACTCTGCAATCAATCATTCACTTGTTTTCTAAAACTACCTAGATGTCGCACGCATCGACAACAATCGTTTCCATGGATAACACTCAGCAGTTACGCAATCTCATCCCGACGTGACTAATTGACAAAAGAAGCGTTTCAATTAAATTTCCACATTAAATTAAAAGAGTCAAACGTGAATGCCATAGATAATTATTTCTGACTTAAAAAAAACGAATCCAGGCTCACGTGCCAGGAAAAGGGACCAATTAATATCTTCAGCCGTCTCTGATGGCGGGAGAGAAAAATTTTTTTTCAAGGAATTGACGAGAATTTATGGATCCAAATGACGTTTATGTTCAAGGTCGAGTTCTAAAACCTTTCGCACGATAAAAATGCCCGACTGAAACGCGCCATTGCGATTTTCAGCGCCGCTATAATTATCACAATATTGCACATTTTTAAACAATATACAAACTTTCGGTAATCCACTTATAGCATTATAACCCCCAGCGTATGATATACCATATGCGGTGCAAACTACATAAGACGCTTTTTTTAAGAATACTAAAACATCCCCCTGCAGACCAACCAATCTGGAAAATTTTGCATCTTTAAATAATATTCAATACGTTAATTGTGTAAATTCATTTTTAGACCCATGTAATTTCACTTTTGTTTCGAAAACTTAATTAACTACTCTCAAAGCAATGTATTTTTAACATTACAATGCTAAGCAGCGTATCACGTAAACATTTCATCAAAAACAATTGGCATTAAATAAAAACGATGACAAAATATTTCATGGAATAAAATTTTAGAACTGTGCAATTTCACTTACTTTCGCTTAATAGCATACTTGTTTATTTACATTCGTTGCTGTGGATACGGCCAACAATACGAAAGCCATAATGGACCCGTACAGATAGTTCGTAAGGAGATTTCCAATATCCCGTTAAAAGGCAAACGGACAAACGGACGGATCCCAAATTTTTTCTATATCTTATTCAGATTTAGAACTACATATCATGAAAATTTGGCATTTCTACATTACGTATTTTTACGTAATTTACGTCAGACATACGGATGAATCGAATACGTGAACTTTTTTATTATAAAAAAGCGATAAAAAATAAACTAAAACCATTTTTAATTGAGATATAATGGTCTTGATAGGACGCCATGAATAGTCCATTAAAAAAGTAAACGAAACCACAAAGACTTAAAAATTTATGGAATCCGCTGATTAATTAAAAGAGAGAGACTTTCTCCTAAAAATTTCCAGGTATGGCGGCAAGCTGCTGCTGAGGAGTTATCGCATTCTTTTTTATTTCTACCCGCTTAATAAGAAAAGCAGGAAATCGCTGCAGGGCATTATAATTTTGCAATTAAGACAGGAGCTCGGGAAATGAACAGTTATACAGTATAGCAGAAAGACTTAAGTTTATGTTATTTGAATGTAGAATTAAAATCTGTGTCGAATGGGAGCGGATAATTGCTTTTAGTCCAAAAAATAAGTGGGGAAAATTTCCCCATCTTTAACAATGGGAAACAAAACTGACATAGCAACGAGTCCATATAGCTTTTAAATGGGAAACACGTCACTGCATAGAAATGAAATAATTCTTTTAAAGGGAGGCGGTAGATCTCTACCAAATATGTGCAGTCTTATGATGACGTCATAATCCTAAATCAAAAAACGTAATGTATAAATGTAATTCGCTCCGCAATTCTTCCCTCGCCTGTTTGTTTGTACGATCGTTCAAAGAATACATCCTGTATTTTTTTAAATTTACGTACGTTATCGCACGAAACTCGCCTTTGTTATGAAACACTGTAAACTTTCCTAACTCGTCGGATTGTAATATGGACATCCGTACTTTGTATCGTTACATCTGGGACGATTAAAATCCATTGTTGAATGACTATCCGTTTCTAAACATTCATTATGCCTCGGGCGACAATGTAACTACCGCGTTATAGCCGTATCGCAACCGTATTTTAAGGTTCGAACAGCCATTCCTACTTTATCGTTCTGTAGCTTTAAGTTTTCTTCCTTTCCTCAAAGACGAACGCTTCTTAGCGGAAAAAAACTAAATAAAAAAGAAAATGCGACGCCTTCGTCACACGGAGGATTTGTTCCAAACGTCACGCGAACTCCTCGCGGTGCATCACGGGATTCTCCTCCTCCGGGACGGCGGCACTCGGCCGGCTTCGAAAAAACAAAAAAAAAACGTTGAGACAGGAGTGATTGGTCTGGTTTGCCGTTTCCGGGACGAAAAGAGTCGGGGATCCACGTCATCAACGTCAGCAGCGCTAAAAGAGGTTATTTTTATCTTTTTTTTTTTTAAGCTTCGCAGGAAGAAATGCATCCGCAGCCATACTAACGTAAAAGTTTTTCTTTTTTTTTTCGTTCCTGTAATCTGCCGCTTGAAGAATAAACGAGTTGGGAAAGTACTGAGAAATCATACATTAGAAGGCGATTGTATTTACAAACAAATCTAAGATTCAAATTTTTAAGGGTACATTTTGCAAGCAATTCCTCCCATATTGAAGGTTCACTGTACAAATAGTCTCTCTTGTGAGGCAACAATGGGGGCAAAATCAGCCCCTGAAAATTGGCATTTTAATTATAATTTCGGATCGCCACTTGTAGCTCTCATATGCAGTAACTTATCCTGAATATTCGGTTTCTTTAAATTGAATAGTTTCAGAGACATCGCCTTCACAGACGGACGGACAGACAGACAAAGTGAATACATAGGCTGATTTTGTAAAAAAAACTCCCTAAAACGCAAGGTGAGAACATTTGGAGAAAGTTAACGCAGAATATCGATCAGCCCTTGGTTTTAGGGGTTTCTCGTGTTTGTCACGCGAGAGGCCCGCACGAAACAATGGAGGTTTTTGTTTTCACCATTGCGGTACCAAATATATCGTAGCAACGGATCCCTCGGGACTGTTTAGATACCACGTGTTTCATTATTGTACCAACTCTTATCGTAGTTACCGATTCTTCGAACTGCTTACGAACCAAGTGTATCGTTATGTCTACGTCTAAATGAACGTGTTAAACTTCGATTCGACGAAATGGTGGGTGGCAGGGGATGCAATGTACCCGTTAGCATCGATTTTTAATCTGCCCTATTCCTACCAGGCTATGACTTTTTTATTTTTATTCACGATTACTTCTACAATTAAATTTATTTGTCAGTGAGACTTTGTGTATTCTATTATTTTATATTTATACATAAATGAACACCATTAACTTTTTAAAAACTCTTTGCGTTTCAGTTATATAGTCCCTAATATAAAATTCTGACGTTGACTACCACGATGTAACTCAGAGACACATTGATACAATCGCTGCCACATTTGCCCCTCAAAAATAAGCCGTGTATCCAAGCAATGTTTCAGTGACTGTGGTCTAAATATTTGTAATGAACATTCTAAAAAGGTTGTCATTTGTAAAACATGCATAAAAAATGAGTTACATAATATATTTAATATAATACCTAACATTTTATAAAAATATTTGTGCCTGAAATAAGATATAAAAATTCTATTTAACCATGTATAATATGTAACCGTTAATAATAGTGTCCAAATAAATCATATCTTACAAATTTATCATGTGTGTCCCTAAGTTACATCTCGGTAGTTAACGTTGGTGAAAGAGCTCGGTAGGATTAGGGTTAATGAAGTCCTTGAATTTCGCCAATTTGTAGAGATGCAAGATTAACTACGACAGTAAAACAAGACAACCCCACGAACGCCTGTTGTAACAATTTAATTACGATTGATTTCTAAGAGTTGATCCTTTAATTAGGTACTTACAGCATTTATTGAGATAGGTCAAGACTCGCGAGGCATCAACATCACAAAAGTGAACGATGAAATGAAGATTCAATTGCTTCGATTAAATCGTTAGAAAAGTTTCCCATATGCAGTCAACAGAATAATTATCCGTAAATATTTATGTTGATATGCATCATTAATTTCGAAGCGAATAACGCTTTTCCTTCACCTATTTAAGGTTTAATTGGCATTAATTGAATCGGAGGCAACAATGAGGGTCGCCTTGACAACGTCCGGAAAGAGTACGAAATATCCGTAAAAATTCGAAAACAATTGTGTATTTCTGAAAACTTCGACAGTGTAACATGTAAACATCGCAAGAATAAGATAGTATAGAGCTTTAGCCGTCGAATCAAGCAAAAAAGAAGACAATCGGTCCATATTTACGCATTTTAACGTATGAAGGAAAAAAACCTTGCACACTGAAAAATCAAAAATCCCGTGTAAACTTATGGGAACATATAATTGTCTCCTGGATTCGAACCCAGGACTTTGTGAAAATGAGAATAGTTTTCTAGGGACTTCCTAGCTCGTAGAAACAAAATGTAGTTTACCGCATATCTCTACGACTATGGGCTTTTGAGATACAGGGGGACGGAAGGACGGACGGACGGACACTTCCAAAATTATTGGATACCATTGTTTCCGCTGCTATGACAAAACTTTCTAATTGTTGATAGCGGTGCGTACGCTTCCTATAGTGATATTAATTACTTATAGATATTTTGTTATCCATAGAAACAGCTAACTATTTTCTTTACTTGTGTTTTTTTAAATAAAGACTATTGAAAGTTTGTGTGATCGCTGATAATTATTCCTGAGGACGCCGACGTCGAAAGTGATTATATTCATTCCTCTGTATGGAGAAAGTCATTTGTTGGCCACGTCAGAGTTTTTACTTTTATTTTTTCATCGACACATATTTTACATCAACACAAGCAAACCTAAACACTTACTGCTTAACGAGAACTTTATGGACCGTTGACTAATTTCGATTAGCCCTCCTTACTAAATGCCAGCAATGTTTTCCGCACGATCGTATGTATGTACGTGTTATATAGCGCATGTCTGTTTATTTGACGTTTAAATGGGGATTTGCCGATTTCAACTAAACGGAAGTGTTTCATCAAAAAGGGAATCTTCCCTCCTTTGAGAATTACGCGGCGCAATTCGACAAGCAAATTAAGTAATTTATAAATGAGAAACGAACATCTAATTTTCGGGAAAAATTACGAGTTTAAAAAAAAAATGCTGAAATTGACGCACGCGCGGTTAGGTACGCACCGATGATATTTGCGCCCAATAGTTTACACATTCAAGGCAGCCGATTTTTTGTCGCATAGCAACTGTTTTTTTTCTCTCTCTCTCTCTTACTCAATTATCTTCTGTTTTTAATTTCTGTTCGATGATCAAGGGTCAAAATTCCCTCTCTCGTTTCTCTACCATGTTCGATTTAATTCGTCGAGACAGCTTTGCCCGTCATGGCAGTTATATGCGTAACGACAGTTCCGTCCGTTATGTTACACAAAACCGCACGGGACGTATCGTTTTTGTCATTGCCGGTATCGTGGTCGATCAACCCGTGTGAATAAAACAAAACACGCGTGCCTTTTGGCGAGAGGATCGCTCGGCAACCGATAAAGATCGATAAAAAAAATTAAACTCTTCGCACAATTCGACGAAATATCGATTTTTTTAAAATGCGTTTTCATCTGGAACAGAAAAAAATTAACCCCGTACGAGTGATTATAAAAAATACAGTGGAACTTCTATAAGTCGAACATGAAGGAAAACGAAAAATATTCGAGATAGAAAATTCGAGCTATATGTATAAAAAAAGAAGGAGATTTCGTCCTGCAAAAAATGACTTCAATTCGAGTTATGGAAAATTCGACTAATAGACGCTACACTGTGCGAACAATGGCGAACGAACGAAAGAATTCGTTTAGTGTGTACAGTCAGACGAATGCGAACGAATGCCTATAAATGCACTCGTTCGCCTTCGCTAGGGTTCGCTTTTCGGTCGCACATTCTACTTGCAGTCTTGCACGTGTTGCAAATAAAGAAATAAATAATGGAGTGGACAAATGACATCATATTAGAATTAATTGAATTATATCGGGAATGACCATGTTTATGGGACCCGACAAATAAAAACTATAAGTTAACATAAAAAAATGATGAATGGAAGGGGATTGCGTAACGTTTAGCCTCTTTATTCTAGTTTTTTTCCTAAGTAGTTCACTGAACGCTATTAATGATGCACTTGCGATAATAATGTCTTCGTCGAACATTGTTATTACAATTTTCAAAAAATCTGATGTGGCCAACACGTGACTTTCTCCATATTTGGGGTATAGATATTTAAATTATTATGAATAGCATTATGAGGCAAAATTATCATTTCGTATCGTAAAACAACACAGTTATTATTATTGCCGTAAATTATATTTTGAATATGTTTACAGAATTCACCGCTACATGATGTTGGCGCTGTATACTCGAAATTAAGAAAAAGTTGAATATCTCCGAAATGGATGCTTCTACGAAAATTTGTTTCAAACAAAACCTGGAAGAAATATTATTCTCTACAACTTTGGTCCTCACGAAGATTACCAATAACGACGTTTTTAAGGAAATATTTGACTGAAACCGAAAACACCGATTATTTATAAATAATTCCTAAACAATAATTGCTATGGAAAATTGTTTCAAATGAAAGTTGTAGGAAATTACATTCTCTATAACCTTTGTATCAAATTATATATATACAATAATGATGTTTTAACGGAGAAATATCTGTTAAACCGTATCGGGTTTCGAATAAACCTCCACTTCCGGTTAACTGGAAAAACTAATCAGCTCTTCGTGCGCATATCAAAGTGTTATATATGAAATTTGATAACGATATGGCAAGTACTTTTCGAGTTAGAGCGCCCACAATCACATACATGCACACACACACAAACATCATTCCGAAAATAGTCTAAACGTGCTCTAGGGACCTCAAAACATGTATTTCCGTTGAAATCTCGAAGTCGATTTCTTTCATGAAAACAATACTTATAGGTACTGCGTATATGGAGAAAGTAAAAAAGAAAATGCAACACACAATTGAGTTAGCGTTTAGCAAGGTCTAAATAACCGAACCGAAATAGCCTCTCAACCTGATAACCAGTAAAAACTTTTAAGATGTTTTGTTTACCTAAGCAACCCTCTAGAAAACTATCGACTCTCTGACCCGAAAAAAATTCCCTAGCAACGAATCGAAATCTGCTTCCTTGTATTTAACGCTAAAGTCACTTGGTTTCACGGTAGAAAAATTTCACGCCATGATTGCATTTTTTCCTAACGATACAAAGTTTAACTAAGAAATGGTTTTATCTGCTCAATTTCAGTCAGTGAAAAAAAAACGCGACTTTGAGGTTTGTTCTATTTGGAAGAGATATGCGACGGAGACATTTGTATCTTGACGGGTAAAGATAGAAACAGGTACGGAGCCATGAGAGACAGGTGAGTGAAAAGGCAGTTAATGCCGAAATTAGATGTCTCCTCCCTTTACGAATCGAACTAGATGCCACAAATTGATGGATACGCGAACGTCAAATTGTCAATCGTCGATATGCGACACTTTCGGCCAAAAATATGGATCCGAAAGAAACATTATAGAAAACCCTTGTAGCCTATTTGTAAATTGAGAAAAAAGATATTTAGCGACAGTTTTAAGCCTATTCCGCGAAACATTTTCTTAAAACAAATCCAAATCTATTTTGGATTGTTCGATTTACGAAAAGGAATGAAGGTTAAGAGTGGTTATCTTTTGTCAAATACGCATCGATTGAACGAAGTTCATTGAAAGACCGTTACAGACAATAACTTAATAGATAATCACGGAGCTTTATTTCTTCCGGAACGCGACGGAACGCCGTTCCGGAAATTATTTTCGTGACAAGTATACAATCAAGAAACTTGATAAGAATAAAAATTTATGAATTTTGGAAACACTATCAATTGAAAACATTTATTACTAGATTGACGTGCTTTTCGCATAAGAAATGAAAACCACCGTCTACGAAATGACTTTTATGACCTGACGTTTATAATAACCACCTTTACGTCGACAAAAAACTTTGAAAAATATTAAACGTTTATTTTTTAATGAAAGCAACCCATGCACAATGCAACGGTTTGTAAATACAAAAAGCAAGAAAAATCAAAAGTCGAAAGACTCTTGCAATAAATTTTACGAAAAAACATAGACATGCGCAATAGTTGTCGTCATAACCGAAGCTAAATCACGATTTAAGTTCATCAGACCCATTATATGCACCTATAAAAGTTTTACGAAATTGATATTGCGTCCTGTTTATTAACGTATCTCTAACATGGCATAAACTTATTTATAAAACCTTTTCACAGAAAATGAAAGGAGGAAATATGTAATGGTCTTTTTTGATCGGCCTACTGTCGATGGAAGCGTTGATTCCGAAATAGGTATTTAGGAAATTTTTCGGAAAGGAAGTCTGTGTTTTTACTTTCTCCATACGTAGTAATGGGAAAGAATTGTGATCACGAAAAAAATCGATTTCGAGATTTCAACGGAAATACACGTTTTGAGGTCCCTAGAATACGTTTAGACTATTTTCGGAATGACGTCTGTGTGTGTATGTGACTGTGGACGCTCTATCTCAAAAAGTACATGTCATATCGTTACCAAACTTCATATATAACACTTTAGCATGAGCACAAAGAACTGATTAGTTTTCGGACAATAACGGTTAAACGGAAGTCGAGGTTTATTCGAAACCCGATTAGGTTTTTGCGATATTTCTCTGTTAAAACATCATTATTGTATATACAATTCTATACAAAAGTTATAGAGAATGTAATTTCCTATAACTCTCATTTGAAACAATTTTCCATAGCAGTTATTTTTTAGGAAATATTTATAAATAATCGGTTTTTTCGGTTTCCGTCAAATATCTCCTTGAAAACGTCGTTATTGGTATTCTTCGTAAGGACCAAAGTTATAGAGAATAATATTCCTTCCAAGTTTTGTTTGAAACAAATTTTCGTAGAACCACCCATTTCCGAGATATTCAACTTTTTCGTAATTTCCAGTATACAGTGCCACCATGATGTAGCAATGAATTCTGTAAACATATTCAAAATATAATTTACGGCAATAAGGACGACTGTATTTTTTTACGATACGAAATAATAATTTTGCCTCATAATGCTATTCATAATAATTTAAATATATATACCCCAAACATGGAGAAAGTCATGTGTTGGCCACATCAGATTTTTAAAAAATATTTGTATGGTTATTTGGAGGTTCCTCTTTTCATTTTCATTGATAAATAAAGATTTTATATTCGTTAGACAGAAGTCGAACAAAAAAGCAATGACATTATAAAATACATAAACTTTTACAATCTAGATAGAACGCGTCAATTATATTTACCTAATGCAAATGAACGTTATTTTTATCCTCACAATCTCAATGGTACCTTCTATTACATTGGTTCACAATCTTTTTGACATGACGCTCCCCCTTTTGGTTTTCACAAAACCCCCACGCCCCCCCCCCCCCCCTCCCCTCCCCAATAATTTTATTTGTATGAATTCAACGCGGTTCACGTGTACTTAATATTATTGTTCATTTGCGTTTTATTGGTTATTTTGTAATAAAATTTTCTCGTGCATTTTATTATACAAATATTTTGTAACAAATTCGTATTGTAGTTCTTGATCAACCAACCCGTAATCATTTTACAGCATGTATCTGTGCATAAGTATCATTATAATGAAAAATACGCATAAAAACATGAGATTAAATTGAAAATTTCCAAATGAACAAAACATTATCCAATATAATATTATATGCACTTTAATTAACAATTATAATATGGTCGTGGTAATGTTCATAATGGTTTTCAGCAAAAGTTGACATTAAATCCTATTTTACCTTATGGTCTGAAGCTCTCCCCCCCCCCCCCCCCTCCCCCCCCTGTAAGTTACTGGCGCCCTCGCAATTTGGTAACCACGGTTCTAGTTATCTCCAAGTTTCGCCCCTTAGTTATTCCACCAACGCGATATCATACCACCCCGAGAGAGAGAGAGAGAGAGAGAGAGAGAGAGAGAGAGAGAGAGAGAGAGAGAGAGAGAGAGAGAGACGGTATGCATGACAACGGAACAATTTAAACAAATTTTCGTTTCCACACGATAAATATTAGCTCGAAATATATTATGATTAACATTCCGAAACAGTCTACGTCATAGAGCAAACAATTTTCCGAGAAAGAAATGTTTACTTAAAATGTCGGGAAAACTTTCACAGTTTTGCGGGAAAAAGAAAAAAAAGGTTCCTAAAAGGAAAACAAAAGCATGAGGTCAATTTTCCAGGCAAATGGAAAATAATCCTAACCTAAGCATAGAAATGTATTTCATGTTTTTCATCATCAAAGTGTCAAATGCAAAAACTTTCGTTTCGTAAATATCAGAAAATGGAAACTATTTAGATTTTTTATAGCTAAACAAGTATATATCAGAAAAAAATATTTAAATTAAATACTTTTAGGAAGTGTGTAGAGTCAAGATGAAACACCAACCAAACCAAACGACTGAAATTTTTTGGATGCAGAATTGTAGAAGTTGGTCACGAGTTACTTTACAAATTCCCAACATATACGAGCGGTTATAATTATACAGGCGAACTTCTGAAAGTCGAACGTTTATAATTCGAAATGAATTCATTTTTTACACAACTATGTGTAATTCTATTTTTTTCGCGTTATTCTTTTCAATAACTCGAATTTTCTACGAGTCGAACGATTTTTTTTGTTTGCTTCCCTGGAGGTTCGACTTATAGATGAAGTTCCGCTTCACATCAAAGTTAACGATAAAAATGCGCCAATCAGACAAACACGTAATTTTAAAAGTACGTGATTAAAACATTACTCCGCACTTGTGCACAATGTGCACAATTGGGTTCCATTGAGCGTACGTGCATAGAAATTCGGATTACGTAGCGTCCATCCGACGTACTCGAAGACAAATCGAGGTTAATTATCCTTGTCTAATTGGCTCCCTTGGCGTGGAAGATTACTCTCATAAAGCGTAATGCAGCGTAAACCTGATAATCGGAAGCGGGGAAAAATTTAATCGGAAAACGGAAACGATAATGAAAAAATCTGATGTGGCCAACACATGACTTTCTCCATATTTGGGGTATAGATATTTTAATTATTATGAATAGCATTATAAGGCAAAATTATTATTTCGTATCGTAAAAGAATACAGTTGTCTTTATTCTCGTAAATTAGGTATAGTTTGAATATGTTTACAGAATTCACCGCTACATGGTGGTGGCGATGTATACTGGTATTAAGAATAAGCAAAATATCTCCGAAATGGATGGTTCTAAGAAAATTTGTTTCAAACGAAACTTGGAAGAAATATTATTCTCTACAACTTTGGTTCTCACAAAGATTACCAATAACGATGTTTTCAAGGAGATATTTGACGGAAACCGAAAACACCGATTATTTATAAATAATTCCTAAACAATAACTGCTATGGAAAATTGTTTGAAATAAAAGATGTAGGAAATTATATTTTCTACATTTTTTTGTAATCGTCAATGTATACAATAATGACGTATTATCGGAGAAATATCGCAAAAACCGAATCGGGTTCGAAAAAACCTCGACTTCCGGATAGCCTTTATTGTTCAAAAACTTATCAGCTCTTCGTGCTCATACCAAAGTGTTATATATGAAATTTGGTAACGATATGACAAGTACTTTTTGAGTTAGAGCATCCACAGTCAGATACACAGACATCATTCCGAAAATAGTCTAAACGTGTTCTAGATACCTCAAAACGTGTATTTCCGTTGAAATCTCGAAGCCGATTTTTTTCGTGATCACAATACTTTCCCATTACTACGTATGGAGAAAGTGAAAATAGAAATGATCGTCTGCAGCGAAACAAAAAAGCATAGTTTTTTCTATTGTCCGATATTCGACCCATTCGGCTTTTAAAAGTATAATAATACCGTTTAAACGGGGGAATTTTCTCAAAACCTGATCGATTCATTCAGCGCCAGCACTAAGTTTATAAATACAAATAAAAGAGAGGGTCAAATGCCTGAGCAAATTACATACGGCGCTTTTTTTTTAAAAGAATACTAAATTAAAAACATTCCCCTGCAGACCAACCTATCTGGAAAATTTTGCATCTTTAAATAATATTCAATACATAGATAACGTAAATACATTTTCAGACCTATTTAATTTCCCTTTTTTCGAAAAATTAATTAACTAATCTAACAGCAATGTATTTTACCGTTAAAAAGTTAAGCAGCATATCACGTAAACATTTCTTACAAAATCAATTGGCATCAAATAACAAAGTCAAAATATTTCATAGAACAAAATTTTGGAACTGTGCAATTTCACTTACTTTTTCGCTTAATAGCATACTTGCTTATTTACATTCGTTGCTGTGGATACGGCCAACAATACGAAAGCCATAATGGACCCGTACAGATAGTTCTTAAAAGGTTTTCTAATATCCCGTTACAAATCAAACGGACGGAACCCAAATTTATTTCAAATCTAGTTCGAATGTAGAACTACATATATATACAGAAAATTTAGTGTTTGGAGCTTATGTAATTTTGAGTTATTTCGTACACAGCCGGACAAACTGATGAAATTAAACAAGTTAGGAAAGTGTACAACGTATCACAAATGGGCGCGTTTCGTGCAATGGAGTATTAGAAAGAAATTATATACTAGTACCTAAGGGAAATAGCGTTTTAAAGTTATTTTCTTCATCATAAATAATCCATTTTCTTCCTATTTAAAAATATTGCATGTACACGTAAGGAAATTAAACGTTTGTTTGTGAGATTGTTTATGTTAGCAACAATGAAGAAGTAATCATGCAAGAAATTTTCAAAGTTCAACTTGATATGAGTTTCTTGTTTGATTTTATCGATAACGGCTACTCCTACGATAAAAATGTATAGGAAAGGAAATACTCTTCTTTACCAGTTCTACAAGTTGTATTTGAAAAATATTTTGATATGAGCAATACTTTACGAGATATGACGAAAATTTAAATTTTTGTCACCAGTAAAATGGTATCCCTGATTGGCGTACGAGATTAATTTTTGTGATTTTCTTCTTATATTTGATTGAAAGTCCTTAATATCAAATTTCATGAAAATCGGATCCGTAAAAGCCGAGAACGAACATGCGGACGGACGGATGGACGGACGAACGGACGGACAGACGGAATAGGCGCTCAAGCTGTAAGCGAGACGCGCCTAAAAAGGCTAAAACCGAAGACAACCAATAAGGCACTCGAGTACAGCTTATGTTTCATACTGATCGAAGTACGTTCTGTTATATCTCTATCCGAAAAATTTAAAACAATAAAATAACTTTTATCCTCTCGCAGTCGCGTTGACAAAATGTCGCTGGAATCGAACCCTGGACACTCTTTTCCGAGGTTTTTCGACATTTCTGAATCGTAATAATGGGACGCCCGCGCGTGCGCACGAACATTTCGGTAATTAATTCTTACTGAGAGCGCTTTTGTTAAAAAACAGCGTGACGGAAAGACTTAGGTCCATTTCACACGGGCAACTGCTATCCACGCCACGTCACGCCACTCCACAGGAGTTCAATGTGGACGAACAAGTAGTTTTAAAAGCTTACGGCACCTTTCCGCGCGGACTGCGACGTAATGTAGGGGAAAGCGGTTTTGGAGAGGGAAGTTGAGGGGGAAAGCGAAGCTTTGGAACTCGCAGGTTGGCCAAACTACCGGATCCAATTTTAAAAGAGGCGGAAATGTTCTGAACTGTAGCTTATCATGTATAAATGTAGTTTGACTTTGCACTTATTTAACTTTGAAAGAAGAAACTATTTTCCAAAGCAAATTTTTATTCGGCAATTAAATACAATGTAACCAAACAACAAACGGAACGGCGATAATAGAAAGATGAATGTAACAGGACAGCGGCACGTCGGCAACATAACAAGGCACAAGTGAGCTCTCCCACGATTGTAAACACCCTCACCCCTACCGAGTTCGCGTTTCTAAAGTGGACTCTTCCGCACCGAAAATCGTCTTCCTCCACGTGGCGCCACTACAAGCCACCGTGAGCAACGTGAAACTAACGGGCAACTTCCAGCCGCTCCACTCCACTCGCTTCCACAAGCGCGCACGCAGTTGACGCGGGTGTTTCACTTGTCAGCCACCGTTTTTCAGATTGTTTTCTTGAATTTGTGTTTTTAATAATGACCGACTACGTCGATGTGGAAGCATTGATTAATGCAATCCGGGAGCGGCCACCTTTGTGGGATCTCGGTTCTAAGGACTACTCGAATAGGATAAAAAGACAGCAGTGTTGGAAAGAGTTGTGCGCAGCAGTGTCGGAAAATTTTGAGGAGTTAAGTCAGGAAAGGCAAAAAGAAATTGGTAAGTAACGATCAGATTTTATTATTTTACGGCAAATTTGAATACCAAACAAATCGTTTTTCACTGACCTAGAAATAAGTAAATATTTTTAATTGTGCGATACGTAATATAATAAGTTCAATATATATACTACATTGATAAACACACATTTAAAAGTTCAATTACTTTTGTTTTAAGAATTCTTTGCACTGTATTCTATCATTCTGCCATGGTGATCAGGGTCGGATTAAGCGGTTCATGGGCCCCACGCAAAACACAGGTTCTGGGGCCCGGCCCAAGATGGAGCCGGATTAATTAAGAGAACCTATAATGCTTTCATAATAGTGACAACAAGAGTTTTTGGACAATATAGGTCAACCGGAAGTGGATGTTTATTCTTGTCGTTTTTCCGTTTTTTTAATGTCTCCTTTAAAACTCAATTTCCATAAATAGTTTTTATCGTAAACGTTGTAGAGAATAAAATTTGCTGCGCGTTTTGTTTGAAACAATTTTTCATCAAACCGATAGTTTAATAGATATTTTGGTTTTTCGTCGTTTTTACTTTCTCCATACGTAGTAATGGGAAAGTATTGTGATCACGAAAAAAATCGGCTTCGAGATTTCAACGGAAATACACGTTTTGAGGTCTCTAGAACACGTTTAGACTATTTTCGGAATGATGTCTGTGTGTGTCTGATTGTGAGTGGATGTATGTGATTGTGGGCGCTCTAACTCGAAAAGTACTTGCCATATCGTTACCAAACTTCATATATAACACTTTAACATGAGCACAAAGAACTGATTAGTTTTTGGACAATAACGGATAACCGAAAGTCGAGGTTTATTCGAAACCCGATTCGGTTTTTGCGATATTTCTTCGTTAAAACATCATTATTGTATATACAATTCTATACAAAGCTTATAGAGAATGTAATTTTCTACAACTTTCATTTGAAAGAATTTTCCATAGCAGTTGTTGTTTAGGAATTATTTATAAATAATCGGTTTTTTCGGTTTCCATCAAATATCTCCTTAAAAACGTCCTTATTGGTAATCTTCGTGAGGACCAAAGTCGTAGAGAATAATATTTCTTCCAGGTTTTGTTTGAAACAAATTTTCGTAGAACCATCCATTTCGGATATATTTCGCTTTATCTTAATACCAGTATACAGCGCCAACACCATGTAGCGGTGAATTCTGTAAACATTCAAAATATACGTAATTTACGGCAACTAGGGCGTGTTTTCTTTTACGATACGAAATAATAATTTTGCCTCGTAATATTATTCATAATAATTTAAATATCTATACCCCAAATATGGAGAAAGTCATGTGCTGGCCACATCAGATTTTTTCCAAATATCTCCTTTAAAACACAATTTTCATAAATAGTTGTAATTATAAAAGTTGTAGAGAATCTAAGTCGATAGAAGTTTCATTTGGAACATTTTTTCATAAAGCCGATAGTTCAAGAGATATTTCGATTTTTCTTCTAAATTTATGTTAAATACGTCGCGAAGTGATACCATTGTTACCGCTGCTATGATAATACTTTCTAATTGTTGATAGCTGTGTGTACGCCTCCAAGGGTGATATTAATTATCATAGATACTTTCTTATATATAGAAGCAGTTGACAATTTTCTTTACTTGTTTTTAATTTCTCTATACGTAGTAATGGGAAAGTATAGTGATCACGAAAAAAATCGACTTCGAGATTTCAACGGAAATACACGTTTTGAGGTCCCTAGAACACGTTTAGACTATTTTAAGAATGATGTCTGTCTCTCCATGTGTGTGGATGTATGTGATTGTGGGCGCTCTAAATCAAAAAGAACTTGCCCTATCATTACCAAACTTCATATATAACACTTTAGCATGAGCACAAGGAATTGATTAGTTTTTGGACAATAACGGTTAACCGAAAGTCGAGATTTATTCACAACCCGATTCGGTTTTTGCGATATTTCTCCGTTAAAACATCTTTATTATGTATACAATTATATACAAATGTTATAGAGAGTGTAATTTACTACAACTTTCATTTGAAACAATTTTCCATATCAGTTATTATTTTGCAATTATTTATAAAAAATAATCGGTTTTTTCGGATTTCGTCAAATATCTCTTTAAAAACTTCGTAATTTGTCATCTTCGTAAGGAACAAAGTTGTAGAGAATAATATTTCTTCCAGGTTTTGTTTGAAACAAATTTTCGTAGAAGCATCCATTTCTGAGATATTCAACTTTTTCTTAATTTCGAGTATACAACGCCAACACCATGTAGCGGTGAATTCCGTAAACATTCAAAATATACGTAATTTATGGCAATAAGGACGACTTTATTCTTTTACGATACGAAATGATAATTTTGCCTCATAATGCTATTCATAATAATTTAAATATCTATACCCCAAATATGGAGAAAGTCATGTGTTGGCCACATCAGATTTTTTTATTCTTAAACGTGTTATAATCGATCGATTTTCATTTTCTAAAGATAACTAAAGGACGCATTAGTACCTATATATATATGAGAAAGTTTGTACAATGTATGTTGTACCGATTTTTTTTAGAACTCGATTTACAACGAAAATGGAAGGGCATCCGGAGCTCTTTTTCAAGAGAACTCCAAAAGAGAAAATCTCTTCCTAGTGGCTCTGGAGCAACAAGGAAAACCTATGTATACTTCGAACAGCTGTCTTTTTTGCTGGGCTACGCAACAACCCAGTAAGTAGATACCTACTGCTTTACCACAATGGTAGATGAAATACTGTTCAAAACTTCACTACTTTGTTTTACTGTTACAGGACGGTAGCTAACGTCGCCGGAGGTGATGAGTTCGATGGAGATGAAGATCCGTTTGAGGTAGGAGCTGCAATTGTCGAAGAGAATTCGGAAAGATTTCCGTCACAGGAACCTGGTCCCAGTTCCGACCCCATACGCACCCGCTCCAGGAAGAGAGCAAAGTCTTCTTCTGTCATCACGGCAGAAGGCAAATTGTGTGCCATACTGACCAAGTGTCTAGAAAGAAGAGCTGAGTCAGATGACGATGACAGACACTTTCTGCTGTCACTCCTCCCTGAGTTGAAGCAGATTCCACCGGCAAACAAAATGGACGTGAAACTGGAAATAATGTCCGTAATCAGGAGACACCAGATGAAAGGGAATATTCCTGAATATATCAGGAATCTGCCCTTTTGAAACGTGCCTCCATCCGTTCCAAACCTGCCCCACTCCTTCCCGAATCGACCTTACCCCCATGCCGAATCATCCGTGTTCCAACACAAACCATCCATACTCCAATCCGAACCAGCCCTACGTTAATCCAAATCAAATCTTTATGAATCCTCAAACGTTATTTCACCAGACCCTTCCATTATTACATCCCACTGTCACTCCGACCAGAGCATTAACGAAACTGTGGATGAATAAATTAATTTTGATATAAACGTTTAGTTGTTTTATTAATGTTTATCTTTTTTAGAAATTCTTGTTTCTTTTTCTTCTCTAAAACAAATATCTACTGACAAAGAAATGCTTTTATTTACCGTAATGTTACAGCCAGTCTTTCTTTCCCAGTAACGCATCTTCGCATATTTGTGTCTTGTAGGTCAAAAGAACTTTCTAGCACACTATAAAGTTCGTTAAATGACTTTGATGACGTTCTGAAGTAGTTGAAAAACTTATTGTGCAGGGCACATTTTATACAAAGTACAATCTGGTACTTAATAACGGATGAACCCAATGCGTTCTGTTCATTGTTCTTCTAACTTTTCGCTTTCTCTTTAACAACACTACTCCAGCAACCACTTCTTCTGCCTCCAACATGGCGACTAACGTTGAAACTCCGATTGGTGAAATAAAAATGGTAGGGGGAACCGAAGTGGAAAGGAGTGGACTAGGCGGGAACGAAAGCAAGTGGTGTGGTGTGGCGTGGCGTGGATAGCAGTTGCCCGTGTGAAAGGAACCTTAACGGATCATTAAGAAATACCACACAAAAGGCCTTTATTTCTTGTTTTTTTGGACACCGTGTAAAAGGAGGAATGCTAGCGATTAAAAGTTATAGTCGACAATTTCTCAACAACAAACCAGGAATGGACCATATACATACATACATTCACAAATACATACATGCATACATGCATACATACAAACATACATACAAACATACATACAAACATACATACATACATCCATACATACATACATGCATGCATACATACATGCATGCATACATACATGCATGCATACATACATGCATGCATACATACATGCATGCATACATACATGCATGCATACATACATGCATGCATACATACATGCATGCATACATACATGCATGCATACATACATACATGCATACATACATACATACATACATACATACATGCATATACACACGTATATTTGGAGCAACTAGGTGTTGAAGGAAACCCATTGAGCACTTACAGGAAGTAGTAACAAATGATAATAAGAACCAACGAAAGTAAACAGACTCCTCTCTTTTTTTCTCCTTTTCTTATTTCACACCCCAAAATAAAAAAACAACATCCCCCCGCAAGACCTCAACTCCCTCTGAGGACGAGAAGACGCAACAGCATCAGAAACCCAACGACACCCAATTACGGCATGATAAGGTCAAGGGTGAAAGGAAAGAAGGAGACTTATGGAGGGAGAGAGTGAGAGAGAGGGGGGGAGAAAGAAAGGAAGGAAGGATGGAGAAAGGGAAGGAGAAAGTTGGAAGGGAAGAAAATTCGTTTTAAAAAAAAAGGACTGCGAGTCGCCGTTGTGAAAGGGATGAGGTCTGCTTGAAGGTCGACCTTGGCCTTTTTTTTATTTTTATGGGAGCGAAACTTGAGACGTTGGTGTGGCGGGTGGCAGGGGGTGTGTGTGTGGACGTGGTGAAAAAATAAAGGTGGTGAAAATTTCGGAAGATGAAAGGGAAAAGGAGGGATGGGAAAAAACACGTGAACAATCACTTCGTCGAGGGAGGGAATATTTAACGCGTTTAATAAGGTCCCACGAAAATGCTGATATTTACGTCGACAGGTGAGAAAGGAGAGAGGTTGGTTAAAAGAAGGATCTCCTTGGAGACCAATAAAAATCTCGCAAAGTCAAAACCTAATTAATAAAGGCAATTAAAATTTTATTTCTTGCGCGCTTTTTTTATTTTCTCCGTACGTAGTAATGGGAAAGTATTGTGATGATGAAAAAAATCCATTTCGAGATTTCAACGGAAATACACGTTTTGAGGTCCCTAGAGCACGTTTAGACTATTTTCGGAATGATGTCTGTGTGGAAGTATGTGCTTGTGGGCGCTCTAACTCAAAAAGTACTTGCCATATTAATACCAAATTTCATATATAACACTTTAGCATGAGCACAAAGAACATTAGTTTTTGGACAATAACGGTTAACCGAAAGTCGAGATTTATTCGAAATGTGATTCGGTTTTTGCTAAATATCTCTGTTAAAACATCATTATTGTATGTACAATTCTGTACAAATGTTATAGAGAATGTAATTTCCTACAACTTTCATTTGAAACTATTTTCCATATCAGTTATTATTTAGCAATTATTTATAAAAATAATCGGTTTTTTCGGTTTTCGTCAAATATCTCCTTAAAAACGTCGTAATTGGTAATCTTCGTAAGGACCAAAGTTGTAGAGAATAATATTCCTTCCAAGTTTTGTTTGAAACAAATTTTCGTAGAACCATCCATTTCGGAGATATTTTGCTTTTTCTTAATACCAGTATACAGTGCCGCCACCATGTAGCGGTGAATTCTGTAAACATTCAAAATATACCTAATTTACGGCAATAAGGACGACTGTATTCTTTTACGATAGGAAATAATAATTTTGCCTTATAATGCTATTCATAATAATTTAAATATCTATACCCCAAATATGGAGAGTCGTGTTGGCCACATTAGATTTTGTTTATTTTTCTTTAGGCAAGTCTCGTCAAGGTGGTAAACTACGTTAATTTAATTTTATTTACCAGCGATGAAGGAAGGAAAAACAAGTCTTGCTTCAACGAAGTGCTTTCAAGGCAGGTATGTCAAACTCGAAGGAGCATTCAGGGCCGCATTGAAGCGATGGATGTCATAGAAGGGTCGCATTAGGATTATAGTTGTTCAATGAGGGCCAGACTAGGCAAATTAGACTTATCTGGAAGATTGGTCACCTGTAATGCTGTTTAAAAGAAGCAATAATTTAGAAACCGCGTTCTATTGTGTCTCAATAGCCAAGACAAAATCTTGTGTCCTTTTCACAAAAATAAAGTATTTATATAAAATCTCGAAAGATTTAGTTGAGAGAAAAATTGACGTTGGAGCCGCAGAAAGGCAGAGGAAGAGCCGCCATGTTGTAAGGTGTAGTTTATTGTAAATTCCACTAATATATTTTAGTAAGTCTGTCCGTCCGTATATCTGTTCCTTTATGCAGGCCCACATTTCTAAACCGATTCCGACCAAATTTGGCACGATTGTATGGGAATGGCAAGAGGAATTTCGTTTCCGTCTGTCTGTTTGATTAAAAATGGCGACCGATTTGAGCGTTAAACTGCGCGTATTTTCTTGGTAAAATCAGATATTAAAAATTTCCGCATAATTTCGCTCAGGAACACGATATTTTTTGCAATTCTCACGAACGAGATAATTTGCCAGGATTTTTTTCTCTGATTAGCTCAGGTCACATGAACATTCGAATGTGCGATCCGAGGAACACTATTTTTTTAGGATATTATATTTATAAATAAATAAATAAATATATATATATATATATATTCAAGCTGTTCGAAACAAACGTGTATATTCAGATCGTACTAAAAAAACGTACGATACGGCAATATTTTAAGCAACGAACTTGGCGACCAAGAAATTCTTTCTATCCCTCTATCCAACTAAACCGGCGCTGCTGCGGCCGATAAATTTACACGTATAGTATATCGCCAGAAGAAGTGATCGCAGTTAATTTTCAAACCAAAACTTCCGAACCATTTGCGCCTTTTTTTTTAAGTTCGGAGCAAATGGATGGGCAACGTCTCTTATCCGTATTCCACCTCTATACATTACATATATATATATATATATATATATATATATATATATATATATATATATTCCTCCTTCTTATTTCTTTTTTTATGTCGTAACGATCGACCAATCATTCAGATGGATGTACTATGCGACCGTTAAGCTCCTGGCGCATTCGATTTTACTCTTTTTTTACGAGGGAGTTTTATCCTCCATAAAAACAAAAATAAAGAATTAAGCTTCGTCGGTATTTGAAAAAAACAACAGCCATTCGAGATCCATTTAAGTCATACATAGAGACGATTCGACACATGTCACATCCGCAAAGTTTAAACTGACTAATCAGGGACCAATAATTAAGTAATCTGAAACAAATACGCAGCACTTGCTAATCCTATTTAACAATAACGTCTCACTCGGAGAAGCTTTAGGGCCGCACTGAAGTGGTGTAATGTTATAGAAGGGTCGCATTAGGACTACAGTTGTTCAATGAGGGCCAGACTTGGCAAAATAGACTTCATCTAGAAAATTGGTCGCTTGTTATGGTTATTAAAAGCAATGGTTTGGAAATCGCATTTTATCTTAACTCAATGACTGAGAAAAAAATCGTGTCATTTTCACAAAAACGAAGTACATATTTATATAAAATTTCGAACGATTATTCGAGAGAAAAGTATGTATGTACTAATACTTCCGAATGTTAGGTTTCACATTGCCAGTTGCTAAACGTAAAATAGATTCCAAGTTTACATCTGTAACTTTACTGCGTCGTTTCGACTTACGTTAATTATGGAAAATGTTTGCTCGCATGTAGATTCGAAAATAAATGTAAAAAAATGCTTCTTTCTGAATAAAGTTCGGGTGTAATTCTCTTTGCAAGCATCTGTAAAAGTTCACAAGATTGCCCTCTTTAAATTTTCCGCGAAATATGACAGATGACTGTAAGTCGATTACTTTCAACTGTATAGTGGTGCTCATTTCAGAAGTACATAACAAATAAAAATAGATTTGAAAACATCTGGAATTCAAGGTCATATTTCTTAAAATCCGAAAACAGTTTTGGAAAGCTTCTTCAAGCAGAGCTATATATAGAGTGAAATCTCGTTACAACGTACTTCGCAATTACGTATATTTCAAATTAACGTACTTTTAGGCTCCGTAGAGATACGTTGTATCGATATTTTACTGTAGTATACGAGTAGATAGTTTCAGTCACTCACATTAAAGCATTGAGCTCGTTGCGCTAGTTGAAGATTTCCAGTAAACATTAGCGCTGAACATACACGGATTTCAATTTTGTCTCCAAAAATAAGAAACTACAATTTTTAACTTCCCGACAGTTCAAGTCGCCAGATCGAATCTTTGAAGGGAAACAATTTTAAAAAGAAAATATATAAACCAGTGCATTTCTTATACCACGATAAAAATGGGGTAAAATGCCCCATAAAAATTGGAATGTTAAAATTTTAGGACTTTTTCCATTGGTATTGAACAAAATCATACAAACCTGCCAAATTATAGGCATCTAGCTCATCTGCAAGCGCCTTATGTTTTTTTACTCTCTCATGAACTAAATATATTAAGAAAGTATTGTAATCGCGGAAAAATTCGATCTAGAAATTTTCACGGAAATTATACATCCTAGTAGGTGTAACCGAGTCCGAAAAAGTTGTTTTCGCAATGCCGTCTGTCTGTCTGTTACTGTCTCTGGATTCTAAACGGTACAGTGAAAATGAATGAAATCTCTTACTTAGGCATTTTATCATACAGAGTATGAAGGAATGGTTGACATTGCTCAATAATTAAGGGAAGTTTATTCTAGGCAACTTTAACAATAATTTGATTTTCTCAAAAACGGCTATAACGATTTTGATCAAATTTCATGACATTACTTGAGTATACGTCTGCAATAATACTACATACTTTATATTTCTCAATGAATGAATATAAGGCTAGTTTATTCTTGGGCTACTTGAAGAAAAATTGGATTTTCTAAAAACAGGCTCATACGATTTTCATTTTTTAAAGATAACTAAACGACGCATTAGTATATGAGAAAGTTTGTACAATGTATGTTGTACCGATTTTTTAATCTTCCTATGGGGAAATAATGGGATAAAAACAACTCCTAAAATGAAAATTTTAACAATTTCGGAGTTTTATCTTCGGCTGTGACCAAATCCTATCTGGAAGTGCCTTATAAATTGTATTCTCCTATATCATTCTCCTATCTAAGAAGCTGCTACATACGGGTGTCCATTTAATCTCTCCGGTGTTTTAAGACGCTATATTTTTTTAACAATTAGAAATATCGAAAAAAGCCAAACTGCCAATTGAAGCCTATCTCAAAGACTTTTAGGTAGGGAGTTGGCAACATGGTTGTGAGCATCGTTGTCTGCGCAGCACGCCACCGTCTGACCTACGTGTCATTGTGCCCGAGTGCAATGGAGACTCCGCAAGTGAAGGCACAGTGCGTTCTGTGGTTTGCTGAATTTAAATCAGTGATTCGTGTGCAAAGAGAATTCAGACAGACGTACAGCTGAGATCCTCCCACGGATAAAACGATGGTATCAAAAGTTTAAAGAAACGGGTAGTGTCTTGCCGACAAAGGAACCTGGCCGGCCATCAACCTCTGAAGAGGATGTTGAACGTGTACGGCTTTCGTTTTCCCATAGTCCGAAGAAGTCTCTTAGACAATGTAGCAAACAATTACAAATCCCGAAATCCACTGTGCATAATGTGTTCTGTTAGACAATGTTGCAAACAATTAAAAATCCAAAATCCACTGTGCATAATGTGTTCTGTTAGACAATGTTGCAAACAATTACAAATCCACTGTGCATAATGTGTTACACAAACGACTACACTTACATGCTTAAAAACTGCAGCTTCTGCAAGAATTAAAACCACAAGATAAACCTGTACGTTTCGAGTTAGCTTCCTTTGTCTGTGATCGCCTATCAGAAAATGAAAATTACATATAAAGACTATAATGTTTACCGATGAAGGGACTCTTCACACAAATGGTGTAGTGAACCGACATAACTGTCGAATATGGGGGAATAAAAACCCTCGGGAAGTCATTCGACATGTTTCTGCATCAGAGAAAATTAATGTGTGGTGTGGCCTTCTCCACAACAAAGTTACTGGACCTTTCTTCTTTTCTGAGGCCACCATAACTGGCACCATTTATCTTGATGTGCTCGAGAACTTTGTTTTTCCACAGCTGGAAGAAGACGTAATCGTTTTCCAACATGATGGTGCTCCTCCTCACTTCAGCCTAATCGTTCGTGATGCACTTAATGAAAGATTTCCTGGTCATTGGCTGGGAAGAGAAGCTCCAATTCGTTGGCCTCCAAGGTCACCTGATTTGATCCCCTTAGATTTTTTTCTTTGGGGTATGTAAAAGGAGTTGTTTATGGCAACACAGGCCAGATTGAAAGCTTAGATGAACTTAAACAGGGAATCCGAGCAGCAGTTGAAACAGTCACTCGAGAAATGTTGGCTCGAGTCTGGGCTGAAATTATCGGCTAGAAATCTGCCGTGGGACAAAAGCTGCATACATAGAAGTTTATAACTTTTTTAGTTATACATTTTTATTGTTCTTCATTTCTTATGATATCTGTATTGGTTTAAAAAATATAGCTTCTTAAAATACCGGAGAGATTAAATGGACACCCTGTATGTATTATAGATGAATTTATGTATGCCCCATAATGCAAAAATTTCAACATCAACAGAGGGCTGCACTTTGTGCACCCCCGATTTAAAACGTTTCATTTTATACAAAAAATAAGCAGAAAATCCACTCTCTATGTCTAGTTTCCTTTAGGTTATATAGAGGTGCGGCGTAAACTCCTTTAAATTAATCGCGTCGCCAAGGTTACCGCAGAGGTTGTAAACAAGCCGTACTTGCAGAAGGGGATGTCGTAAATGTTTCGAGGGATTTGTGAAGGGATGGAGCCGAGGATTGGGTTTATTTACCAAATAAAAAGAGCGGATAGAGTGGACGGTAGCAAAGAGCCACCAAGCAAACGGCCTCTTTAACCAAGATTAGTTACCCTTGATTTTTTCCGTATTTCGGTACGGGAAAGACATTTTTTGAATCGGAATTTTAAAACTGCAATCTAAAGCGTTACAACTCGCCTTAATTTCTGAGTGTAAACATTTAATATCCTCTTCCGTTATTCGATTAGTATATATTACGTAAACTTTTTCAATAAACATTCGAAGCTTTTGATGAAATCCCCTATATAATTTGCTTGGTTATATGTACGTCAAAGTGTAATGCTCAGTCGGCGTTTTCATTGTTTGTATGACAAGCCAATCATGGTTCGGGATGTCACTTATGTCAGTTATACTCGACTGCAGCACCGTTTCTAAGGCGTGAAAGAAACTCGAACTAATAGAATATATATGTGATGATATAATTGGAAGTTATTTGCCGCTATATTTTTTAATATTTTTGATATTTGGAAGATATGAATAAATTGTATAATAAGTACGAGGATAATAAGTACGAGATTTTAACTTAAATAATGGATGTATTCCTTTCAATCATATTGACGGGTTTACAAAACAGTATACTGATGGTTAATGAAAAACAGGAATGGTAAAATTTCTCGATGATTTAGCGTGATTTCGAATGACCTAACTGCGACTAAGTGTGTCGTTATAATGCTGAAATATTACTTAAAAAAAGGCAGGGTACTACTGGGTTATTCCGGACCCATTTTGAAAATTAATTTTTTCACGACAAAAAGAAATCTCGCAAACATGCCTGTGGCGACATTTACCCACCCGATCACCGGACATTGATGAGGGATAGTTTCGTTCCAGAGAGGCGAAGGGCGAGATAGCGCACGGAGACGGCTACACCCGATATAAAAGACATAATCTAAAAAGAGAAAGCGAGCCGAAGGCTCGACAATATCCTCGGTTAATTGCAAATAAATAATTTTTTTGACAATTTCTCATTTTCTTAGTTTGTTTTAATGTATTCCTGGGAAAGGGTTATGGCAAACGATTATTTTTAAAGAGGGTCCGGGATAACCCAGTAGTACCAAATAGTCGGAAATAAAGAAATAATTTAAAGTTCAATTCGAGAGCGGAAATGTATAGAAAATCACGGTATTATTGCCTTAGAGAGGTAACTAATAGCACAAGTAAGAATTTAAAAAAATTCAAAAGTAAAATTTTTCTGCGTTATACAATATGCGGCCTTAAAAGGATAAAACAATGAAAAATTCAGATTATAGGTTCATCATAAAAGATTCTGGTGTCATATTCTTTACATTACTGTTGCTTTACATATCATTTTCGCTTTACATATCATTTTTGTAATAATTTCGCTTTGATAGGAGGTTTTCAAGGATGAGCTTCATTACAGAAATGTGTTTTGCTATTAACTTTATATTCAAAATCCATTTACTCCAGCTTATGGAATGAGATTATTACCTAAATGATACGTAAAGTTATAGTAATGACAAGTAAATGACACCAAAATCTTTTATAACGAACAAATAATCTGAAATTTCCTTGTTTTACCCTTTTAAGGCCGCCTATTTTATAAAGCAAAAAGATTTTATTTCTGAATTTTTTAAAATTCTTACTTGTTTCCATCTTTTTACAGAGAAAATGAATAACATTCAATGAAAAATAACGGAAGTAAATAATTTACCTCAATCGCTTTCTTAAAATAACAATGTCAAATTTTGTGATTTGTGGAACATTGTGACTTCAAATGACTCTATCGCTTGTAGGCCCGTCAGTTTAAATCACAAAGCTAATAAGAAGAGAAACCCGGTAACGTCGTTAGCTTACTCTTTTCGAAAAGCACCAAGGAGGACCAGAGGTTTTATTTCCCTTCCGAAGCATGCGTAGGTAACTTCTTTTTACAAGGGTCCATGTTTCCGCTTGGTACAAGTATACATATATCATTTAACTAATATCTTCCTCAGCTCTTCTCTTACTTTAGTTGAAAACAGGAGTTTACTACTCCTGTATGGTTTCATTTGTATACGCATATTGCTTATCACACACATTAATATATTTACATACATTTTACATATTATATGCTATATTTTTTTAGAGTGTTCTTGGTGCTTTCCCCCTTCTCCTTATATTCAAGCCCCATTAATCGCCTGATAGTCCAATTTATATCCTACACATCAGTTTTGGCATTACTTCCGTCTTTCTTGCTGTTTTGCACACCCATTACTTGCTTTTCTAGGTACCTAAATGGTTCGAAAAGATGGCGTTAAGATCGGTTTGAGAAACCGTGCAATTCAGGGGACTGGCATCCTATGCGCTTCCTTGGCAATCCTCTCTCTCTCTCTCTCTTGTCCTATCTTGTCGTTTATCTTCCTCTATTTTCCTCTACCCGTTCCTCTTCACTTTTTATATTTCTCTCCTTCCTTTCCTACTTCAAATACTATGTACTTCTGTATTTTGTGATTTCTCTTCCTCTCGAGTTAAGGACTGAATGTTTTGAGCTAATGTGTCTTACGTTAATATTTTCATTTTTTCTATCCTTTTTATTTCCCATGCCGTTTTCCCCTTATTTTCTCTATTATCTCAATCTTTCTCCTTTCTCTCTCTATAAACCATCTGCAAGCCACAAGCCTTCAAACAATGTAACATTCTTTACGATCCGATCATTCGTTCAAGAGATATGAGGGAACAAAAAATGGTCTACCTCAAAAAAAAATGTATATATATATATATATATGTTTAAAGAAAAGGAAAGGTAATAATAAAGGTGGCAGCAAGGTGTTGGAGGAAGCCCAGTGGACACTTACCTAGATTGGAGAGGCGCTGGGGGTGCTGAAGACAAACAGTACATGTCTCTCCGTCGCTGAAGGACGTCAGCCCGTAAGCTACCACCATATTTGTGTTGTTTTTGTGTTTTTCGTGTGTCTTCAGCACCCTCAGCGGCTCTCCAATCTAGGTAAGTGTCCACTGGGCTTCCTCCAACACCTTGTTGCCACCTTTATATATATATATATATCGGACGAACTCATATAAAACATTTTATAAAAATATAGGTACTTTATAGTTTAATGTGTATCAGAACACCTGGAAAATATTTCTAGCATTCGATTTTTTTTATCGCTTAAACGAGTTGTGAAAAATAAATGAAAATATACAGCTAAATTGACTATTGAACTCCATTTATTCCTCTTTTTTCTAATTTGAATTTCGCTAAATTACGGCTGCAATTTCATACAAATAAAGTATTTCATACAAATAAATTTTGGAGGAGTAGGAGGAGCCAAGAGAAATTAATTTTGCGACATTCATTCTAAGTTTATGAATGTTAAATATGGAAATTCGTGGGCAGTAGATGCTGCATCAAATATGCACTTCCGTTCTCTCTCTCTCTCTCCTCTCTCTATTTCTCTTAATCCGCTGCAGGGCGCAGCACCGTTCCCCGGACGAGAGGGGGAGGGGGAGAGAGAGAGAGATATCGCATCACCTTTGCATAATACCGTTCATTCCCCTGAAAAAGCGTTTTAAAACGCTTAAAATAAGAGCGTGCTGACGTTCCGCCGCATAACGGAATCCGTCCTAATTTTAGATTCGAATTTTTTTTTTTTTTTGGGCTGCACAGTCGGCCACCTCTTGCGACAGAATGCAGCTCAATATAAATAGCCACGCGTTAAGGGAAAAAGGATAATTTTTTCTAAAACATGGAGAACCTAGAAGTGGAACGGTTCGTTATGTATTTTTACCTGCAAGCGACTTGCATGGAGATACAGATGAAATGAAACTCGCTATGTAAATTTACGCTTTAATTTATACTCGGCATCGGTCTCACGGGACGGTAACAAAATGAACGTCACCATCTAGAGGGTCTCCCATGGGCGACCGGTCGCACTTTAGGAGGGTCGGTGTCGCCCACGCATCCATCCATGCATTAAGGCTTATGTGCCTGAGTAAGGAGTTCTATTTTCTAATATGAACTTAATTAAATCAAAGACCAGAAATGCTCTCACTAATGAACAGCTCGAAGAATGTTTACTTCTCTCTGTTTCTAGTTACATGCCCAATCACCGATCATTAGCTGAAGATATGCAGTATAAACGTTCCCATAATCGCGCAAATCAAGATTAAATTTAATTTAATTAATCAGTTGTATAATGTCGTTTGATGTATAATGTATAATAAATGCATTTTGCGGTATATTTGTAGCCTAATTCATTATTAAAATACCTTTTTATATATTGAAAAAATAAGTATAGCCCATGATATGAAAATGTTTGGGCACCCCTGATCTAGAGTCATGAGCCACTAACAATAATAGTTATAATAGAATAATAGTTATAATAATGATATTATTAATCGAGTAAAATCAGCGTATTTATTTCCGACAAAGTTGGACAGAGATTTTTCGCGTTATAGTTACAGACGAGGAGGATATAAATATATTTGAATTTAACCGTTTAAAATAAAACTTACACCCAAAGGAGAATTGCTGTAGAGCCAACTTTACGGCTAAAATCGAATTTATCAAACTATTGCAGGTCCCCATTCGGTGACCATGAAATTGTTAGGAAAATCGAACGCCCATTTCGACTGCAAAGCATCCGTCGTCAGTGGTGATTCAGGTGCTCATCTTTAAAAGTCTACGGTCAAGGAATGGGCACTGATGGATACACCGGCGATACTTAGCCCTTCTCATCCACACGGGTGTTTAAAAAAATTAAAATTAACGTCACACATGTTCTTTATTATAATTTAACATCGGCGCGTCGCCATTAATAACGGAATCTTTGCATGAAAAATTGGTTTTCCCGACCTTCGTATGGCTATTTCCAATACCGATTTCCGAATGAAAAACTTAGTTCAAGCATAATCAACGCTTTTATACCAATACAATTTGATTAAACGATTTAATTTACTTAAGCTTGATTGCCTATTTCTTTTCTTATTTACATATTTCCAGTCAAATGCCTTACGACATTTATAATTCCATACCTCTTGACTTAAAAAAAAATTGGAACTGATCACATCCACGAGGTGTTTGCTTTTCATTACAAATTTATTTTAAGTTCTCATATTCGTATTTTAACAGCCGCCGTGTGAAAACAACTTCGTTAAATTAATTCAAAATAAAATCCTGCACGGTTCTTATTTTTCTTCAAGCGTTTATCTTTAGAGATCGTTCTAGACAGATAACAATTCAAATCGGAATTAGACATCTTAATTTTTTCTGACTTTGCGGTATCCCTTTGGGACACACATCGATGACTGAGTTTTTCACTGGCCAATTCGGTAAAGATTTTCATTGCATGTACAAAGGAAGCCAGTTCCTATATAATTTTCCCATATAACATAGTAAAGAACGCCTTTCAAAGGCCCATGAAATCCAATTATAGAGTACATTCTTTTCCTCCTTGTTTACCTTCAATTTTCACCTTTGTCCAAAAAAAAAAGGGAATCCTTTCTAGCATAAACTGCGCCGCGATCATTTTAATTAACTTCAGTTGCTTTTTTTTCAATCAACTACGGAATTCAGAAACCAAACGAATACATATTATCGTCAATGATTCTTTTCTCATGCGATCACTGTAATCGAACGCGGAATTAGAAACCTATTTAATTAATTTAAAGAAGGCAGCATTTTATAGCTATAAACCGCTTAATGTTAACAATCGAATTGAACCAAATCAGATCACATTAAGCGGTCCGTAAACTATATTTTATGAACAAAAAAGGAAGGGATAATTTATTTATGGGTAATGTTTTTTTCTGCGAGATATGACGGAAAGTTCATTTTTTGTTCCCCAATCTTTTCATATTATATAATTTTTTCTCGCCCTTTGCTCAAAAAATCTTTAGAATAAAAAGTTCATGGAAGTCCGTTCAATAGTTTCGATGAAGAAACGTGCTGGCAGATAAGCGGACACGACCTGACCATAAGTCGATAATAATTTTTTTTTTTAATCGCCTGTGTATTCACTTTGTCTGTCTGTCTGTTCGTATGACCATCCGTCTTTGCAAGCGATATCTCCGAAACGGTTCAACCTAGAGAAATCAAAATTTCAGGATAAGGAACTACATATGAGCTGAATGTGGCAGTCCGAAATTCATATTAAAAATCCAATCTTCAGTGTAGAATGGTGCCCCATTATTAAGAAAAACACGCAAATCGGTTTATATAATTGTTTTTTTAAATTATTTCCCGTCAAGATACGAACTCGGGACTTGAACTATCGAAAAGATTAGAAATTGTAGTTTCTTATTTTTGATGACGGAATTCAAATCCCTTTAGATTTAGCGTACATTTTTAGTTCTTTTTTTCCGGAAAAAAATGGAAGTTTTTTTCTGGGCCCCAACAATCGACTGCCATGGCAACGAGCTCAATGTTTTTTATATGGTTAAACTTTTAATGGGTATCAGAGGGCTGTATCCTGATGCCATTAATATTAAACAATTACCAACGGGAGAAATTTATATTTCGTAGAAAAAATCTCTTCATAATATCTGTCTGCTTTCGCAGTGCTTTCCTGACTTGTCACCGTCTGTTACGAACACAAAATCTTTCGTGAAAATTGAGTAATTATAAAAACCCTTCAAAGAGACGATCACGTGCTCCGAAATATTTCTCGAAATTTTACGTCATTAAAAAAAAACCTCTTTAGTGTAATCGGAAACGCCTACACATTGGACGCCGAGAAAAACGTCCCGTCCGAATTACACACTTCTCTCAAAGCGTTAGGAATGAAGAAAAAGGTAGGAACAAAAAGGAGAGGGGGAGGGGAGAGAGTGTGTGAGAGAGAGTGTGTGAGAGAGAGTGTGTGAGAGAGAGTGAGAAAGAGAGAGAGTGAGAGAGAGAGTGAGAGAGAGTGAGAGAGAGAGTGAGATAGAGAGAGAGAGAGAGTGAGAGACAGAGTGAGAGAGAGAGTGAGAGAGTGAGAGAGAGTGAGAGAGTGTGAGTGAGAGAGAGTGTGTGAGAGAGTGTGTGAGAGAGTGTGTGAGACAGAGAGTGTGAGAGAGAGAGTGTGTGTGTGAGAGAGAGAGAGAGAGAGAGAGAGAGAGAGTGAGTGAAAAAAAGAATCAATTAAACGGAGGTCAGGCAGACGTTTCGAATATCCATTCGTCAACAAATAGGATATGTTTGCGGAGCGAGAAATTGCTTCCCATCAATGAGGGAGCGTGTTTGCCTTCAATTAGAACAGACGGATTGGGATGACGAGAGGGAATGAAAGAGAGAGACGGACCTGGATAACACCCTGTGCCCTGCCACACACGCAAAAAAACTAATTAGAATATATATCTTTGTAAATCAAAACGTTTATTAATTTTTTTTTCATCGAAATGGAGAATATAGTATATACATTTTTTCATGAAAATGTTTTTTTTGTCAACGTTTTTTCTGTGGTAACGGATAGACAAGAGAAAGCTCAAAATAATACTTCAATGCGAAACTTCAGCATACCTTGCATTAATAATTTTTGTTCCTTTAACATCTTATAAGATTTTATATATATATATATATAAACTTACGGAAGAGGAAAGGTAAATGAGGATATTTGGGGCAACTAGGTGTTGAAAGAAACCCAGTGAGCACTTACCGGAAGGAGAGCCGCTGGGGTGTCGCAGAGACACATTTGTAGAAGTTATTGGAGCTTTCGGGATGATCCCTTTGTCAGCACAAGAGATAAACACCTAGTTGCCCTCTATATATATATATATATATATATATATATATATATATATATATATATATATATATATATAACCCATGTCATACAATCCTAGCTCACCATCGAAAACCGTGCTTTTGTTCGTTTATTCATATTATGATAATCTCGTTAGCAATGCCTCCATTTGTGGCGAAATAAAGCATCCTACATGTCGCACATCTTATATGCAGTAAAATAAATACGATAGAAAGACTTGAAAATCAGGAATTATATTTCAAAAGAATATACTTAAATGTATATAATAGTATATAGTTTTTTTAAATTTTGTCAAAGGGACAACGGAATTTTTTATTCAAAAAATGGACTCGCAAGGTGGAAGTCGGAAAAACAAAATCGTATCTTTTTTATTTTAAATAATTCTATAAACCTTTAATAAAACGAGAACACAAAGGGACATAGTACATACAGATAGGGAGGTTAATGCATTTTCCATGTCCGACTGTCCGAGGATTTTTTTTTTTTTTGACAATAAGCCGAGCCCGAAAATTCTCCCGGGGATTCAGCGATAATAAAGAGAGAGAGAGAGAGGGGAAGGGGGAGAGAGAGAGGAAGGGGGAGAGGGAGAGAGAGAAAGGGGGGGAGAGGGAGAGAGAGGGGGGGAGAGAGGGGGGAGAGAGGGAGAGAGAGGGAGGGAGAGAGAGAGGAAGAGTTAGAGAGAGACAGAGAGAGAGAGTAAGAAAGACAGAAAGAGAGTAAGAAAAGGAGATAGTAATGTAGGAGATAGAGAGAGTAAGAGAGATACAGAGAGAAAGAGTAAGAGAGAGAGAAAGACAGAGACAGAGAGTAAGAAAGAGACAGTAATGTATCAGAGAGAGAGCAAGAGAGAGAAAGAGAGAGTAAGAGAGAGAAAGTGAGAGAAAAAGAGAGAATGAGTAAGAGAGAGAAATACAGAAAGTGTAACAGAGTAATGTATGAGAGAGAAAGAGAGAGAAAGAAAGAGGGAGTAAGAGAGAGAGAGAGAAAGAGGAAGTAAGAGAGAGAGAGATATATATTCCTTCATTTTTTTGTAGGTAAGTGAGAGATAAAAAAAAGAGAGAGAGAGATTGGAAGTCAATATGGCAAAATTCTATAAGGTACTACCCGGAAAATTTAAAAAAAACATCAATATCCCATCGAGGGAAAAAAACGAGGATTCGCTCCGTCGGATCCACTCCAGAACGTTATCAACGTTCGAGTTTTATTTTTCCTCCCTCTTCGAGGCCTCTAACGTTCTCCGTTGTTTTTTTTTGTCCGCGAATTTATTTTATAAAAAAAAGTTTCTTTACATTCTCCGCCTCGGTCAGAAATTGGTTTCGAAAATTTTCATAGTTATTTCCTCCCTCTCATTGATCTCTCTCGGATCTATTTCGTCCATTAAAAACTGCTGCAATGGAGGTAGTGCACTAATGAAAGAATATTTTTTTTTTAAACGATTGAATAAGGGCGCCAGTACTTAGGAACTATTCGCGGAGTTTGAATTTGAGGGCAAGATTTTTTCCTACGTTGATGGAAAATTGAAAAAACTTCGGAAGTGCGCTTGGATCAAACTTTTTTTTTTACTGGGCGAATTATTTGTTTTTTGTAGTGTTTTTGTTATTTTTATGAAAAAACGTCAGTATGTAATTGCAAGGGCCGGTCAAATGGGAGGATGCGGCGGATACGTATAATGGGACCCCTCCTCCCCCTCCCCCGAGAAGACCTCAATCGTTCAAGCATAAGAGTGTAAATTTTGCAAACACTTTTACTAATAGCCACTTGCGAAATGATTTCCTATTAAATAAACACTCCGTAAGAGTTATAATATTAAACTGGAGATGCATAAATCGTTCGTTGTTACTGTAAAGATTAACATCGTGTGGGGCCCACATTGATATTCGCATCCGGGCCCCCTTCAGTGCATGGCCTACTCTGTTTATCTGCTTCATCCGTACGTCCGTCTACGTGCAAAATTACGCAAAAATGGCGTAAGTTAAAATCGCCGACGTTCCAGGGTTACATGTAGAATAAATTTGATGTAATCAGCTTCCGGGGAGTAATTGGGAAAAAATATCTAAAAAGTAACATACTACTAGAAATTATTTCATTTGATATTTTTAACATAAAATAATAATGAAAAACGTAAAAAATAAATTATATATATATACACACACACGTATAACTAAACTTTGGTAAATAATAAAGGAACTCAACTGTAATTTACTATTAAACGCCTCGTTTAAATTGCTATGCAATTATTCCCTCACTTGAACTATCGGAAAGTTTAGAAATTTCAGTTACTTATTTTTGTGAAGAAAGAATTCAAGTCCCTTTAGATTTCAGCGCCATTTTTTTTAGTTTTTATCGAAAAAAGTGGGTTTTTCCGAGTTTCAACAAAGGAAATGCTTAAATACCGTGGCAACTAGCTCGATGCTTTCATTTGCACAGTGTGCCTTCAAAATGGTCGGAAATGCTCGCAAATTGCATCCTTAAAAATTGAACCTTAGATTTCTTTCGTAAAAAAAATCGACTTATAACATCTGCTTTCGCAATACCTGTTTTATTTACCTCCTGACATCATCACCGTCACCGTTGTTATTTAAATCCGTCCTCCGGCAGGAGCGTTAGATAGTACTTACTCATGTCTTTCGAAAAAAAAACTTCGCTTCTCCATCTAAGTTTTCTATCAACTGAAGCCATTTTCCTTCCAGTTTTCCTTATAATATCACATTAAATCGTGAAGTCTCCTCTCGAGAAACGTTCTCTTCTGCACATTTTCCTTCTTCCCGTCAACCTTAATAGATCTCCGCAAATTCTTTTTTAGCGCGCACGTTTGAAGTTTATAGTCTCCTACTGTGAAACAGCTTTCCAAACCGATAAATTTCTCACAAGTAAGTTGCGTTCCAAATACAAACGGATTTTCTTGATGAAAATTCCTTGATGGAATTTAATATACGAGACTGAGACTTGGTAGAATTCCGCGACGTTGAGGAAATGCGACGTTGTTGAAATTAACGCGACACCAGTGGCGCCCTAAAAAAAATTTCGGTTAAGTCAGTCGGAAATCTGAATGTTTAAAAGTCACCTTACAGAGGCAACAACAACACAGAGTTTATCAAACCGTGGGCCGGGAAATTATTTTAGATGTCGAGTGAAATGCAAAAAATATAAAAAAAAATTCACGAACAATAAAATTTCATCGGGAAATTTCAGGCAATACGATGAGATAAAAGTCATTAACAGTTATATAAAATAAAGGAATACGTATTAAAGCTTGCTATTTTTACTCTTTTTCAATTAAAATTCAGTTGAACTGGTCTAACACGTTCCGCTGAGCAACTTAATAACAACTAAATATTTTCCGTCTCGAAATGCACCATCCTTTAATTAACCCGCGAAATTGCGACGCTTAATATATTCTCCCGGGCGAAATAATCAATCCGTCTAAAAAAAAACAAAAAACCCGCGTGGGCGAATTAGAGAGAGTTCGTGCGTTCTGTCCTTCCCTTCCCTTGTTTATACATTCCCGTGCACCGGCCAATAAGAGAGCTAGAAATGAGCGTTACGTCGACGTGGGGTTTGCGACCAATGAAAAGGAAGCTATATGAACAAAAGGGAGAGGGAAAATGGGGGAGGGAGAAAGAGAAGGGGAGGGAGAGGAAGGGAGGGTATAGGGAAGGGAGTGAGCCTCCTTCCGTGTATGTGAGCAATCCAGGAGAATGTTCCCCGGGTAAAAAAAATTGAGAAGAAGGATGAATGGACGGATGTGAAAGGGCGGGAGAGAGAGAGAGAGAGAGAGAGAGAGAGAGAGAGAGAGAGAGAGAGAGAGAGAGAGAGAGAGAGAGAGAGAGAGAGAGAGTGGGAGAGAGGGTGTGAGAGAGTGTGAGAGAGAGAGAGAGAGAGAGAGAGAGAGAGAGGGAGAGAGAGGGAGAGAGAGGGAGAGAAAGAGAGAGGGTGTGAGGGAGAGGGAGAGAAAGAGATAGGTGGAGAGGGAGAAAGAGAGAGAGGGAGAGAGAAAAAAGAGAGAAGGAGAGAGAGGGTGTGAGAGAGAGGGAGAAAGCGAGAAAAAGGAGATAGAGAGGGAAAGAGAGAAGAGAGAGAGAGGGAAAGAGAGAAGAGAGAGAGAGAGGGAGAGAGGATGTTTGAGAGAGAGGGAGAAAGAGATAGGGGGAGAGAGAGGGTGTGAGAGAGAGGTAGAAAGCGAGAAAAAAGAGAGAAAGAGAGAGGGGAGGAGGGTGAGAGAGAGAATGTGAGAGAGAGGGAGAAAGAGAAATGGGGAGAGAGAGAAAGGGAGAGAGAGAAAAAATAGAGAAGAGAGAGAAAGAGACAGAGAGAGAATGGAAGCGGAATAATAATAATAATATGCCATCTTTATTTAGGTCGATACATAGAATCCTGACGAACACAAACATCCATGACCTAGGCGGGATTCGAACCCGCGACCTTAGTAACCGTTGGCAAGGTACTCTTAACCATCCGTCTACAAAGGCAAAGAGACAGACAGAGAGAGAGGAAGATAAAGTGGAAAATGGATAGAGAGAGTGGAAGAGTAAAGAGATCGTGAAAAAAAGAGAGAGACAGACAGACAGACAAACGACTTTATTTAGGGCGAAAATGAGACTGTGAAGTCCCTTCTTACATTTAACCCTTTAGCGCAAGGGGGAGAGGAAAAAAAACAGGACAGAAGAATGACACAACGGACTTGGAATATAAGAATATACACGCATAAGGGGAAGGACGAAATAAGCGAGAGCCACGATGATGCGCATGGAAGAAGAGGATGATGCCATTCAGTATATGAAGGGCGAGAAGTGTGATGGAGCGTGGAAAGGGGGGGAGTTAGAAAGAGAAAGGAACTTTTGGGGGGGGAGGGGGGGAGGAAGGGCAATCGTGTGTGTCTATCTCCCAGGCAACGCCCTGGCTGACGCAGGGGGGAAAGTCGTCAAGGGTGGGCGAAAATGCCGGCCCTCACATACGCCAGCGAGGTGAGTCTTATGCGTGGCATAAGAATCTTACTCCTTTTCTTTCTTCCTTCTAGCTCTCAGAGTAAATAACATGAGCATTTTACGTTTTTTCCTCTCTCTCTCTCTCAGGACATTTATATAGAGTCTCAGCGACCCCTACTTTCCATTTCGGGTACTGCATTATTTCTCCGCCAGGGCGCAGCACCGTAGGAACATACATAGTATACCTTTTTTATGTGTGTATGTTTCTATATATATATATATTGCAAAAACCGCGAGCGTCTTCTGTGTTATTTTATCCGCCGCTGCAATGGATATGGTCCGCTCTGAAATATTGCGTTCCCAACCAGGTTTTTTTTTTGAAGAAATAATGGAGCTCCATCGGAATACGCGGGGCTCAATTCATAAAAATGTGATGTGGCTTGTAAGTTATATGTATCGGGGAGTCGTGGCGTAGTGGTGCGGGCGCTGGCCTGCTACGCTTAGCAAACTCGGTGTGAACCGGGTTGCCCGGCTCCCCATTTGCGTGGTTATGTGGAGAACACGCAAATCAGCGCCCCGTCCTTCGGAAGGGACGTAAAGCCGTTGGTCCCCTTGGTGTTTCTCGTTAAGAGTAGGCTAATGCCGGCACCGGGTTTCACTCCTCCCTTGCTTTGTGATTTAGACTGAGAAGCCTTCTAGCGCTGGAGTCGTTTGAAGTCACAAGGTCCCCCCAATTGGTTGGTTATATGTACCGTAAGTCTTAAGCTCATAATGTTGATTTCTTCGTTTTGAAAAAAAATTTCAAGGATATTATGTTTCGGATGTTTGTTTGTTTGTGTGTCTCATTATGCACGCCCAAAACTATAAGACCTAGAACAACCAAATTTGGTTCGTTTCTTACTTACATCTTAACTTAGTGAATGGTCGAGGTTTGGTCAACCGGGATTAGTCAGTGCTATAATAATATAGGGGATTGACATGCTCTCCGTAAGATAACACGTAAAAATGGATTTCTTGACGTGCACGATTTTATTCTTTTGCAAATTTGAATGACTTAAAACGAAGATAGGAACTCGGGAAAAAACATGTATTAAGCTGAGGGAATCAACTTTTTAATTTTCAAAGACAAATTTCGAATCTAAGCCGAATTAGCGCAAAATTTAATTTTTGTCGATAAAAAAAGATATTATTTTAGGTTTGTAACAATGGAAAATGCTAAATATGTATCATGGCTACGAGATCAATGCTTTAAAATGGGAACTGATTTCGCCTGATATGTAATCCGGGTAATTTTGCCACTTCTCAAATGATCCCATCTTTAAACTTAAAAATTGTTGGTACTCTTTAACGAAATGCAAACAGAATCCAGCGCTAGAACGTAAAATAAGATAATACTCAGTTCAGAAACCGTTTCACTTGACACACTGCAGAGCAAACCTCGTTTCTTTCCTTAATCCGGCTTAGAAGCGAAGAAGAATAATCATAACTCAGACCTGTTTACACGCAATTCCGAGGACGAGGGCATTTATAATTGAGCGATAAACGTTAAGAGAGATTAGAAATAATGTCCGTGCTTTCGAAATTTCCTAGGACGAGAGCATTTATAATTGAGCGATAAAGGTTAAGAGAGATTAGAAACAATGTCCGTGCTTTCGAAATTTCGCCGAATTGGTGAATTTCAAAACGCCATGCGCCTTTTTCTTAATGGTTAAAGTTTACTTGAAAAAGTTCCAAGTTTCGAAGTTCAACAAGGAAATATATGCTAGATTTTTCCGATAAGATATAGTTATGAAAATTAAACAATTATGCGTAAAAAATGTTACATTACCAAAAACAATGGATGGCGTTAATGACTAATTTTAAAGCTATAACTTTCGAAATGAAACATGGGAGTGGGTCTTAGAATTTTTCACTAAAGTACGCTTATGGAAAATTATATCAAATGTTTTATAAAAGTGTTATATTATCAAAAACAGAATAAAGCGAGAGAAATTATGCCTAACGTAAAAGATTTAAAAAGTTTGAGCGCCTGATATCTAGTCCCCTGTTGAAATGAAGATGCAATTTTTATGCCGGAATGCAACAACCTAGCTTCAACTATTGTAAGATGCATGCTGGATGTCCACCCGTTTTGCACGGTGCGTTCGTTCATGGAAAATGCAGCGTAGTTATGAAATAACTACAGCTTTTATTATTATTTTTTATAGAATGACAGAAATTTAAATTGGACATTTAGTAAAAAAATAATTCAAAATTTACAAGACCGTTAAAGGATTAACGAATTATAAAGTTCCTCAAGAGAGCTACCCATCGTTTTCGATGTGCATTTAATTACATTAGGAAAACATTAAGATTAAAAACTAACGTTGTAAATCCTCGATAACACTATGGAAACGCAATCGTGTGCGACGCATTTCATTTAAATCTGCATGAAGAACTGCGTAATTACAAGGTTTGGTGTCTTAACTTTAAGAAAAAACTCGATTTCTTTTAAACGTGACCATTTTCCGTAACACGCAGCTAAATCACTCATCTCTTGACACCCATGAATTAACTTGGCAAAGCTACAGTCGAAAATCTTTCGCAAGTCGGGCAGCTATAGATCGATTTTTCGATATATCGAAGTCGTTATGAAAAATTTACAAGATCGTTAAAAGGGTTAATGAATGACGAAACCTTCTCAAGAAAAGCGAAAAATCGACTTAAAAGTCAGTCGCTTTAACCTTATATACCACATCATGATGATCTTTAATTAATTTCCTTGTGCTGCATGTGAAAACAATTATTACCGTCCGAAAAAACTTCAGGCTTATAGTTATAACTGGCATGATTACTCCGGCGATGCACGGAAACCTTGGTTTGCAAAGGCAAACGGTATAGCATGTTAGATCAGTTCCCATTTAAAAACAATGATCTCGTTTCCATGATATTTAGCATTTTCCATTGTTACAAACCTATAAAAATGTACCTTTTTTCATAATCAAATATTAAATGTTTGCTAAATCGGCTTAGATTCAAATTCTGTCTAAAAAAACATAAAGTTGATTCTTTCCGCTCAATACATGTTTTTTCCCCGAATTCGTATCTTCATTTCAAGTAATATAAATTAACAAAAGAATAAAGCGATCAAATTTTACATGTTATCATATGGAAAAATGTCAATCCCCTATATTGGCAGAACTGAATAATCCCGGTTGACCAAACCTTCACCATTCACCAAGTTATCATGAAATTAACAACCGCAGAAAATTTGGTCCTTATATGTCGTATGGTTTGGGCGTGCATGATGAGAGAGACAAACTTTCGGTAATATTATCAACGTATAGTATATTGAGTAAGGGGTGGCCTGTGTCAGTCACAACCCGAAGCGAAATTATTAATTGAATGCATATAAATTCAAAAAAATTATCTATTGCAATTTCCACATTTGATAAATTATTTTGAAGCGTGTGTTTGTTCATGAAACTCCTCCTAAACGATAAATCTAGAATAACCAAATTTGGTACGATTCTTCCTTACATCCTAACTTAGTGAATGGACAAGGTTTGGTCAACCGGGATTAATCAGTGCTGCCAATATAGGGGATAAACTTTTTTCCATAAGATAACACCTATGAATCCATTTCTCGACTTGCAAGGTATTCTTCCTTCGAGCATCAAAATACGTAAATACGGACCGATTTTTTTCATTTCAATGAAGCTTATAAATAGACGAAAGTATTAGCGTTATTCGATTCGCACTTTTGTTGAAGCAACGAAACGATCGATGTTTATGGATAGCAACGTAAATAGATACTAATATTATTTAGGAAGCGTTTATTGATGAAAGTAATTGAACCTTCTTTCGTCTATTGAATACTGGAATCTTACATTTTTTGTAAGTAAAATCATTATATTCTACATTACAATGTTTATTAACGTAAATAAGCTCACGTATCTGGTGTACATTTACTGGAGTTAGTGTTCAATCATGGCCAACTGTACGTTGCTTTTTCAAGACATAAAAGTAAATATTTCAGCGAGGCATAATTACACAAGAAATTAAGCTGGATTTGGCGAAAGTAATATTATAGGAAATAAAATTATCGTTATATTTCAATGCAATAGGCTCGGAAACGGATTGTTACAAGCAAATATGATTAATTGTTAAGAAAAGCTAATTTTAATTTAAAAAGCATCTACTATATATTTTAAAGAGTTTGTATGTTGGGCTGTAGTAGCTTCACTAAATCCGTTGAAATTCAACGGGAAATTCTGCTAGTGTGTGTATATATATATATATATATATATATATATATATATATATATATATATATATAATAAGATTGTTCATTCTCTTTTATCTCCTTTACCACGTGATACTACGCTCAGCACGCGCGTCCACTCCAATTAATTCGTAGGTCTTATAAAACTCCCCTTCCTCCAAATCTTCCCGAAGTGTTCCCTTATAGAGATTCAAGGACAAGGCTGCAGTTTCGGAGATGGCGGAAGGGAAAGAGGGCAGCACGATAGGGCTTAAGCCTTTTCAGACGTCGAAACGACGGCGTCCTTTGTTCGGCGCCATTGTTTTAAAGAAGCACTCCGGATATACTACATATAAGCCCGTCATTATGACTGGAAGGAATATATTATTTTTAACTTAAAATCTCGTACTTATTATTCTCATAAACAATTCATTCATATCATTCAAATAAGAAAAATGTATTAAAAATTCTAGAGGCAAATTGCTTCAGAAAATGTCATCACAAATATATTCTATTAGTTCTCGTTGCTTCCATGCCTTATAAACGGCGCTGCGGTCGAGCATCACGGACATAAGCGATGTTCCGCACCTTGATTGGCTTTTGCCATTCAACCAATGAAAATGACGAATGTGCATTACACCATCACGCCTAACCAAGCGAACTACATAGTGGTGTTGATGCTCTATTAAACGAGACTGTTCGAGACAAAAAAATCCGACGCCACGTTAATTTAAATCCCTAATAAATTTTAAAATTAGTAAACGACGGCCCGTTCCGTAAAATTTAAACGTGACGTTGGCCACCGTCCTTTTTAAAGCCTTGGTTCCCTTCCTTCCGGTTGAAGGTGATGTACAATACCAAAAGAAGAAAGAATCACTCTATATAATCTCGAATTTCAAGATGGAGATCGGAAACGTTTTGAATATTTCTCACATAGTATTAGTTTACGCTATTTTAATTGGGTCTTTCTGGATCGTTTTAACCTGCTGGCTGGACCATTTTTCATTTGCTGTCCTTCTTTTCAGAGATTGAAGTATTTTTCTGGAATCTTCTTTTTCCAAATTACTTCTGCGATGCTCCATCGCCGCTAATTTCCTAATAAAATTTCGGTTCCTAGATTTCCCGGCAGGGGCGCCGATGAAGGCTATGGATTTGTCATTCGTAGCTGTATAATATTTAATACACAATGAATCGTAGTTTTGCGAGACCAGGAAATATTATAATTTGATGTAACGCTTATTATTAATACTTTTACATCCAGATATGGGGATAGAAATAGTTAGAAATTACTAGAAATGAAGGATAATATTTTCGAAAGTCGGAAGCTTACTGAACTCGGGCGTTCAATAAACACGGTCGTATAGGCAACTTTTACTACTTCCAAACTCACGGAGGCTTAATACATTTAATGCTACATCGAAATAAGAGAAATCATAGCGTTATTTTCCGTGAACGAAAATCTACAACCTTTAAGAGACCCGTTTGCAACCGTTCGTGTGTAAATTAAATGCGGCTTAAACGAATGTGCCAGAACACACCCTTTTTTTTGGAATACCTACGGAATTATTTTTGTCTAGTAATTATAATAATTAACACACCACCGCCACATTGATCATTCGTTCTAGAGAAAAAAAATTCCTCTCGAAAAGCGCGAGACGCGAAACGAGAAACCTTTCGCGCGACGGATAATCACAATCCAGACGGATATTCGACACGCGTTCCTGGAAAATTGGACGATTCTTCCGAGATTCCATGTTCCTCTCTTGTCTCCATCTCCTTTTGGACGACGGAATTCCCGGAAGCAATCCCGTTGCTAGGAAATGATGCGGATTTTACAAGTTGCTAAGGTACGCATACAATGTATGTGTGTGTGTGTATGTATGTTTGTGTGTATGTATGTATGTGTAGAGGGTGAGTAGAGGGGTCGTTAGCGTGTCTAGTTCCCAATGCTAGGGTCGCAGGTTCGAATCCTGCCGAGGGCATGGCCGTGTGTGTTCGTCCTTGTTAACGTCGTTACATGTTATTGTTGCTGTTACGATATTCAGTATAATTGCCCCTGTGCTGTCTTTGAATTCTTGTCAATATATATAAATAAATAAATATATATATAATACTATATATATTATTTATATATATATATTATTTATATATATTATATATATATATATATATATATATATAATATTATATATATATATAAGGAATAATCATTGTGAAAGTCAAGTACCTCCGAGAAATGTGGAAGGGCACCGAAAGGCTTGAGAAAAGAATATAGAAAGAGAGTGAATTATCGAGAAAGAGAAGAAAAGAGAGATAGAGAGATAAAGGAAAGGGAAGAGAGAGGATGATAGAGGAGGAGAGGAAAAGATAGAAAAACCGAAGAGAACCATGGATAAGGAAAACAGAGAGCGAAAGGAAGACGGAGAGGAATAGAGAAGATAAGGAGAGAGAGAAAGAGAGTTAAGGTAAACAGAGAGAGAGAGAGAATAACGTTAAAGAAGAAAAGGAAAGAGATGTAAAGAATAAGGAAGATGGAGAGGAAGAGAGAAGGGGATAGGAGAGAGAGAGAGAGAATAAATTGAAGAAGAGAGGAAAATAAATGTAGAGAGAGGAAGGAACAAGAAGGAAGAGAGGGACAGAGAGAAGAAGATGGAGGAAGAGAGAGAGGAAATTGGATGTAGAGAGAAAGGGAGAGGAAGGAAGAGAAAAGAAGAGAGGGAGAGAGTGACAAGAAGATGAAGGAAGAGAATAATAAAGAGGAAGAGAGATGTAGAGAGAAAGTAAGAGGGAGGAAGAGAGGGAGAGAGGGACAGAGAGATGGAGGAAGCGATGAATAGAGGAAAAGAGATGCAGAGAGAAAGAAAAAGGTGGAAAGAGAGGAAGAGAGATGTAGATAGGTAGATAGATGAAGATAATAATCATAATTATGAATCATATGTAAAAGGCAGTGTCACTTTGGCCCTTTGTCCTTCTGTCCCTTTGTCCTTCTGTCTCTTTGTCTTATAATGCTTTCTGAAGCTTAATATCTCGCAAACGACTGAAGCGAATTTGATGGAATTTTCAGGATAGCATTATGATATAATAACAAAACGTTTTAATGTATCGGTAATACTTAAAAGCCTTATTCTGCCCCTTTGTCCTTTTGTCACTCCCTCTATTAAGCCCTAAAAAACAGAAATATATCTGGCAAGAGGGGACTAATTTCAGCTTTTGAAGCACAATAGATACTCGCGGCGAGGGTTTCGAACCTTCGCTCGGATCGAAGGCAACCCTCTCAGCAGGAGGCATGATTTCAGTTCAAGGAAGACTGCCTCAATTTTATTTCAGAATAATCGATCATCCCGGTCATTTTTGACGGGCACTTATACTAGTAATAATAATAACAATAATCCGTCTTTATTATGAACGATATTTAGACAATGATGTCCAGTCTTACATATAACTCATACGAACACAAACATCCATGTCCTTGGCGAGATTCGAACCCGCGACCTTAGTATCTATCCGTTGGCAGTTACTCTTTTACTACCAAGAGGGAAATAGAGAGGATAGGGAGAGAATAACAGAAGAATAGGAAAAATACAGGAACACTAGAATGAAAGACGAAGTTTTTCTCAAACTTTCAACTGTCCCGGCCCCTTTGAACGTTATGAGGTCCCCTTTTGAATTGAAAATAGTAAAAATAATAAACTTGAATACGAATTCATTTATTGTATATATAACTGTTAATAATTTATATCACATCGTATTACCTAAAATTTCCTGATGAAAGTTTATTATTCGTGAATCTCCACCTATATATTTTACTAAGTCTGTATGTCTATCTGTCTGTCTGTCTGTTCCTTTATGCACGCCAACGTTTCTCAACCGATTCCGACCGAATTTGGCATTATTGTAGGGGGTACCAAGGGGAAGGTCAACACTGGGTTTTAGTGTCCGTCTGTCCGCTTGATTCAAAATGGCGGCCGATTTAAACATTAAACTACGCGTATTTTCCCGAGTTGTTGATTTTAATCAAACTTTGTACGATTGTGGATATAATTCATACGTGGTTTTTGTTTCTCTCTGTCCGTTTTATTCAAAATGGCGGCCGATTGAATTCTTGAATACCATGCATCATCTAGAATTCCGATCGGATTTGAACCAAATTTCCCCGGGCAACGCCGGATATTTCCGATAATATTTTATATTTTGGCCCACATTTTGAGAATAACCGCTACTAGAACACCATAAAACAAAACACCATAATGGCATGACTACTGCAAACCCAACCATCCATTCCCAAAGCAACATTTCCTAATAAAAAAAATAACCTAACCGAAAACTAACGGTTATAACATAGTATTGCGAATTGAAATCCCTTCGGCAAACCGCACGTTTAGGCAACGCATCGCATCGCTGGAGATGCTGCCACGCAACGGGAACAAACAAAAAAAAAAGACGGCTGTAAAAAACTCTCTTATTTATTTCCTTACATTCGTCCACCTCCACCTGGTTTCTGAGTCTTCCTCTTGCTCACTTGCCCGTCTTAAACAGGAACCACCGAGTGAGTGTGTGCGCGCGTGTGCATGGAGATGGAGAGAAAGATCCGGAGGGGGTTACCTAGGCAACGGGCTTCCGAAAAGGGGAGAACCTACCGGAAAGAGGTTTTTTTTGAGAGAGAGAGAGAGAACAGAGAGGGTATGGGGCAGAGTATTGCGTGTGGAAGGAAGGCAGCTTCAGCCGAATTCCTCTCTCTCTCTCTCCATCTCTCTCTCTCTCTCTCTAACGTTCTATACCTCCATGTTGCTCTCTCTCACCCGCACCCTAAGCTTCTTCTTCCTTTGAGTTACCTCCCTACCCCCCCCTTCCCCCCTTCTCTTCTCTCTCTCTTTCCCAGAACCCCATTTTCCGGGAGATTCCGGGGGCTCTTATATCCCCCCCATCCTTCCTCCCCTATTCCCCCCCTTTTCCATCCCCTTCGCAGTTTTTATAACTCCAACGCCTTCTCCTCTTTCAACCCCCACCCTCCCCTCTCTCCCCTCCCTCTCCCCCCTCCCTCTCCCTCCCCCCCTCCTTATTCCCCCCTCTCTCTCTTCCTAGCAAGCCCCCTCACAATGCTGCTCTTTCCCCGGGAAAACAGGACCTTTCAGCGGAGGTGGTGGAGCTCCTGCACGTACGCATGAATATGTATGTGGATATATAAATTCAAATCTCGAAGACACACACAGATATAGTTACATATATATATACACACACACAGAGTAAAACTTTTATGAGTCGGACCTCAAGGGAAACAAAAAAATATTCTAGTTGTAGAAGAATATTAACACGAAAAAGATTTTGTATGCAAAATGAATTCGCTTCGAGTTATAGAAAATTCGATTTATAGGACGATCCTACGTATGTACACAGACACATACATACATACCGAGCATGTTATTCATTTATAACCGGAAATATTAAGCATTCTGAAATTTGTATGCGTGTTTTCATCGTGGAAACTTTTTTAATCGATTTGGAATTTTTAGTCCTGCGACTTCTTCCTTTTGATCCAATCCGTCAAGCGTGAAGCGCGTATATATATATTATACACACCTACGTCTTTGTACTTAACAACGCGATAATTTATTCCACCTCGTGGGCGCACGGGAATTTTATCATATTTTTACATTTTATTAATTTTAACACACGCGAAACGGAAGTCTTTCAGACGTCATTTCGTATTCTGACACGTTAACTTACATACCTATTGAAGTATTCATACAAATGCTGTTACCTTTTTTCGCTACGCTTCTTCGGAAGATGGAAAATTGAATTATTTAAAGGGAAGAGTCCTTTTTTTTTTACTTTCCGCGTTTGGTAATATTCAACCATACAGGCATAGACACGAATATTCATACATGTACGTATATACTGTAGACCCTCGTCAACCGCGAAGGTTTACGTCCTCGAGTCTACATACCCGCGGTTGGCTAGTGCCCCAGCGCTTATGGGTAATTGGAGGTTGAGGGAACTGATTTGTGATAGACATTCCTAACAATTCCTAGAGAATACACACCTCAAGTTGAAAAAATATCCATGACACACTTCAGATAACCATGTTTATCGTGCCAAAAAAAAATACAAAAGAAAATGCGTCTGAAGAACAAAGAAGTGCTGTACGTTAATGGATAAGAGAAGCCCCTATTGACTCCGCCCGCCTGGCCTTGCGCTTCAAAGAACGCCGTTTGAAACCAAAGAAGCTACCCATAAAAATTCTTCGAACCACCATCTCCCGAAAAATTCGTTTTCCCATACGGGGAGCTAAAAAATCCTCTATCTCCAAAATGCCTCTCCTTGTAACGACTAGTTACGGCGCAACTACTTCGATAGCATAAATTTTAACATAAATAAAATTGGCCAACTAGACACGACACGATACTCATGACTGGATACCGCTGTAGGCAAAACCAGGTACATTCCTTCAACCGCGGATGCTCAAAACCGGGGTTGGCGAGGAACTGCTGTAAGATGTAGTCTTATCATGTATTCAAAGGACTAAACGATTTCTTTATACGAAAAACAGGTATATAAACCGGGACGTGTCTATTATTATATTTCTGTTTTTTACATGAACTCTAACGCGATGTAAACAAAGTCGTCATAGCTTCAACGTATTTTTATCGCTGTTAAATATTTTACCAAACTTGTCAAGTGTGATTTTTTTTAAATCACTAAAGTCGTATAAAGAAACATAATATCCCTCTACAAAAATACCCGACTAAATTTTATTTTCTAAAAAATATTTTTGTGCGGCTTATACGGAGATTTTACTGTGTTCACAACAGAACATATGACGCAAAAGCCAGTAGGCAAATGAGGGGAAAAAGACAACTTTGTCTAAAACCTTTGCCACCGACTGCGTGTTGCAAAATGCGGTTCCTTCTCTATGGTGCCACACGCCACTTTGCTATCACTGTCTGCCAGAATACCTTGATTAGTGGAATGGATGAGGCTGACCCATGTCCTGGATACTTTCCTCGCCTCACTCTCCTGCATTTATTTCACTGAATTTATGTTAAACAGCACGCGTTTAAGACGGAACCATCATGCCTTAAAGATTGAATCACTAAGGGTCTTCAGCAACAAAATTAGCAGCTATCATAAATGAACTAAGAATCATTTGCAGCACTGTATTTTTGGCTCACAGAGAACAACACAATGAACATCTCCACTAGTCCAAAAATAAAGACAAGGCAAAGGAATTTTCTATTGTTTATCTGTAAGTTATACTCCGTATATTAAGACAAAATTGTTTTTCTCATATGACAACTGACATTTGTTTCACACTGTGTGTATATGTATGTGTGTGTTAGGCAAGTATGCTTATATAAATACACTTTTACCACTTCCTCAAGTCCCCTAAGCGTCCGGAAAACCTTACCACCAAACAAGTAAAGGAGCCCTTTTACAATAACCGTAATGTAAGATTGTTACTCATCTTGGTACACACTTAATATGTACATTCGTGTCCCTGCGGTGTGAGTGAGCCCGCTCGCTTTTCGGTACTGTTCTTTTGACGTAGGGGGAACCCCTCTCTCGCTCCACAATGCCGGGTCGCTTTTTTTTACAATGGATTTTTTCTCTCTTACTCCCTCGTTTCTCTTTAAATTTTTCTCCTCTCCCTCAACTTCGCTGTTTTCGGCAAGGGAATTCTTAACACTTTCAGGCCTGGTGTGCACGATTGCGTACAGCGTTTTCGCGTGGATGGGAGTTTTTAAGTGGGATTTCAGGGGGGGAGACGGAGGTGGTGCGAACGTCGGGGTGAAATTATTTTTTGCTGAATTTTCGGTCGGATATCTCTAAAAGAGAGAAGCAAAATGCACCGATGAAATCAAGACAAGAATAACGAAAGCAAAAACCGCTTTCAGAACAAAGAAACTCCTACTGACGGGGAATATAAAGGAGGACATCCGTAAGAAGTTGATAAAATGCTATATACGGAGTAGGTATAGCTTGGTACGGCGCAGAAACGTAGACTCTTATGAAAAATGTTATAAAATACTTGGATGGCGGCCATTCCTGTGTCTAATGCGGCCAGAATGCTTATATGTGTCTTAACAGAAGTGATCGAGATTGTACATAAATGCTTTATTTATATGAAAAGGAAACGATATTTTGGCATTCTTGCTGAGGTTCTGAAGAACGTGTTTTCTAAATTATTGTTGTTTTTAATGGCAAAAAATACGTCTAATATTCTAGATCAGCGGTTCTCAAATTTTATAGTTAAATCCCGTTATTATATTAAGGGGCTATTACGGCAGTTCTTAATAATAGACTTTGTCTGTCCTTCTGTCTGTGATCTGAACTCGTTTGACTTTAATTTAATACTTCAACGATCGCCATCCGTCGTTTTTAATGGGCAGTAGCAATAGTATATCATAAAGATGAAAAATTGATGTCGTAAATCCTCAATAATACAAATGAAAATTCATCTGGTTAACAAAACTTTCATTTAAATCGCTATAGAGTACTAATTACTAAGCTTGGTGTCTAAACTTCATCAAAAAAATCGATTTAAAAAAATGTAATAATTTCCGTAACACGCAGCTAAATTACTCATCTCTTGACCCCTGATTTAATTAACCAAAACAAAAGTCGACATTTTTCTCAAGTCGAACATCTATCGATAAAATTTTCGATATATCGAATTCGTTATTTTCCTTTCCTCGTCGGTGCGATCCAAAGTGTAAATCCCCGGAAATCGAAGTATAAGGTAAATAAAAGGGTCTGGGATTGGGTAGATAAGGATTTGGGTGCACCGAAAAAGAAAAAAACATCGTGGGGTAGAACACACACGATTACAACGCGATGGAGTTGGAATGGAAAAAAACTATCTATTTATTTTTCTTTCCATCGATATCAATTATTCCGGGCTCGAGTGCATTTGCTTCCGAAACCCTTTTTAAAAAACCGGCAAAACTACTGGTTTCCTGACCTCTTTACCCTTTCAGTCCGCCAACAATCCTTATCGTCCACACTACCCCTCTATCTCCATGGAAACTTACATTCCTTCCTGGCTGCCTTCAATTGCGTTGAATAAACCTCTTCAACCGCTCCTAATACTTCCTCATTGTTTGTCTCCTTCTCCGTCCGACTTATTTCCACGCCGCGGCTACTTATAGGTATAAGATTCTATTTTATCTACGAGGTTCGTATTCTCTTAGACCTTAGGTATTATCTGCACACAAAAAGGTTCGGACAATCAACAGCTGAGATCTAGACACACACATTATATGCGATTAGATTATTTTTTTTAATTTCCGAGACTTTTTTTTGCAGCCGTATTATTTTGATGGTGCGTATCTGCTAACAGATGATGGCACCGAAACATAATCATCATCAGCCATTTTCAATCCACTGACGGATGAAGGCCTCCCCCAGGCTTTTCCAGTTTTCCCTGTTAATTACCTCCAAGAGTTTAGCAAGCTGACTGTCCCACCATGTGTTTCGGTCTTCTTTTCGGTCTCTTGATGTTTCTTGGGATCCATCCGATGACACTGGACGTCCAACGCTGGTCATTTCTTCTAGCACTGCCATTTTACTGCCACTGCCACTGCCATTTTAGCGCCTTCACTCTTCTAATAACGTCACAGACTCCCATCTTCTTTCTTACCCAGTCGTTCCTCTTGCGGTCTCTTCTGGTGATCCCTAACATGCATCTCTCCATGCTTCTCTTTGTTGTTTGCAGGCGCTGTAACATTCTTGCGTTCACGGTCCATGTTTCATATTCATATGTCAGAACAGGCAGAACACATTGGTTATACAGTCTCCTTTTTAGGAAGACTGGAATATTTGACTTAAAGATGTTCGCATTCTTGCCAAAAGCATTCCATGCCATCTTCACTCTTCGGTTGATTTCTCCAAGAAGCGAACCATCAGTAGTGATGAGTTGATCCAAGTAAACATATCTGGTACCTTCTCCGAGTTCTGCTCCGTTGATACAAATGTGTATCTTCTCAGAATTTGTTTTATTAAGGTTCATCTTAAGTCCAGCCTCTCGGCTTGCCTGCTGAAGCTCTTCGGTTCTTCTACGGAGCTATTCTGGGCTTCCTGCAAACAGTATGATGTCAACTGCCTTTTTCTTCCCAGTCTAGCGTTTTGAATACTATCCTCTATAGCTGCTGTAAATAACTTAGGGGGCATAGTATCTACTTGTCTCACTCCCTTTTCCGTCTTAAAGTAACTCCTTCCTTCATGCAGCTGGACAGATGTTGTTGCATTTTCGTAGATATTCTTGATCAAGGTTATGTACGTTTCTTCTACTTCTTGTTTCTTTAGTGCACGTAGCACCGACAGTTCGGACAGAGTCGAATGCTTTCTCGTAGTCGACGAAGAACATACATAGAGGTAATTCGTACTCGTTAGTCAGACTGATTACCTCTCTCACGACTTGGATGTGGTCCATCGTGCTATACCCACTGCGAAATCCAGCTTGCTCTCTGGGTTGGGCAGAATCAAGATGGTTTTGAAGGCGCATAGTGATTATTTTGGTCAATACTTTGTAGACTGTTGGGAGTAGTTATTCAAGTCTACTTTGGAACCTTTCTTGTGCAGAAGGATAATACATGCGTGGTTCCATGTTTCTGGTATCTTTTTCTTCCTCAGACACGAAGCGAAAATATTAGCGAGAATAGTTTTCTTTATGATTACCCGTTGCTTTGAATACTTCCGTTGTGATACCATCCACTCCAGATGCTTTTCCATTCTTCATACTTCTGATTGCCTGTCTCACCTACTCCGGAAGGATATCTGGGACCACTTCGGTGGGTATATTTTCTTCTTCATTCACTTCATCATTTGCTCGAGGATCCTAACTCAACTTGGTGCAAAATTCTTGTACCCGTTTTAGGGCATGGAGGGTTATAGAGCCGTCTTCTAGCATCAAGACCACTAGCTGTCTCTCTCCGATCGAGAGATGTTGCTTCATTTTCTTGTAGCTTCTATTGCTTTCTATCGTTTTCTCAATTAGCTCCTAATTATATTTCTTCACATCTTCCTTGATGCACTTCCTTATAGTTTTGTTTATTTCTGCAAAATGGATCATTTCTTTAGGATCATTAGTAATTATCATTTTCCTTCTTTTTTCCATCAGCAGTCTTGTTTTTTCGGTAAACCTTTTCCCTGGCTTTGTTTTAACTGTTCCGCCTATTTCTTCAGCGGTTTCCTTGAGTATCTCTATTAATTGTGATTCAACTTCTTGGTCTTCCAGCGAACTGAAACGATTTTTCAGTTCGAGCTGAAATCCTTCTTTTCATTCTTTTAGCACTAGCGTCCTGATACTAGACTTAGGCTTACTCTTTATAAGCCTTTGTCATTTCAACTTTGAGTTGAACTTTACTCTGTATCTTACAAAGCGATGGTCGCTTCCAGTTTTAAACTGGTTGAGGACGGAACAGTCTTCAGCCAATTGCTTCTTATTTACTAGTATGTAGTCAATTTCGTTTTTGGTACCATTGGGTCCTTTACAGATCCATTTTCTATTGGGACTATTTTTGAAGAAAGTGTTTATATATACTGGAACATTCAGCAAAGTCTACAAGTCGGCCCCCTCATTCGTTTCTGTCTCCATATCTCCAATTTCCAACTGTGCTGTCTTTTACCTTTTGTTCTCCTACCTTGGCATTGAAATCACCCATGACCACTTTTAGATGGCAGCTTCCTTTGTCGTGCAGTTCTCCAACTTCTTGGTAGAAATCTTTCACTTCCTCATCCGAGTATGATGACGTTGGCGCATAAACTTGGACTATTTGAAGTTGATATCTTTCATTTATTTGAAGCACTAGTCTAGCTGCCCGCTCGGATGAACTCTCCATTTCCACGATATTATTCTTCAATTTTTTGTTGATGATGAATCCAACTCCTCCTGTTCTTCCTGTGTCAGTTCCCCTGTAATAAAAAATATGTCCACTCTTCAACTCCAATAGGACTTCAGCTTTTCTTCTCAACTCACTAAGCCCTAAAATGTCCCACCTGAACTTCTCCAGTTGTTCTTGGAGCTCTTGAAGTCTATCTTCGCTGGACAAAGTCCGGCAGTTAAAGGTAGTTAGGTTGAGGTTAAAGGAATTGGGTAAGGATGAGAAACAGTGGCAGTGGGTGTTTAACCTCCGGGGATTCTTAGTATCCTCTGACTTCATGCCTTGTTCCTGACCACTGCCACGGTCAGAGGCAATCCAGCCTCCGGAGAATGAGGGCCGTTTATATGGGGGAACCTATCTCTACAATTATGATGTAAATACAGGATCCCTTATCCGCGAGACTTTAATAGAACGCATGCTTCACGGATGAGAAAATTCCCGCTTAATTCCTTTTTCATCCTTTCAATACTTCAAAAAAGAAAATTTGGAGAGTTTCAGATGATGCGCTTTATTTTATGCATTAATGTTTTTGTTTTTCATTGCAGAAGGCGGCGAAGTATGGGAGTAAAAGCTGAATTTTTCTGCAGTCTGGGATCCGTAGGTACGTTAGGTTGCCCAGAACCTCACAACAGCAGAGAGAATTCGTAAATTGTTCGATTTTACGTTTATGAAAACGAAAAACTTACATTTGAACAATTTTTATTTCTGAATTACCTACCTGTAATATAGAAACGGAGGAAATTTTTTTGCCAAAGTCAAAGCAAGAATGTGCAACAAAGAATCGCAATGAGTCCTGATTGCTGGTTGGTTCTACATTTTTAAAGAAATTCGATAGGGTGTGATATCGACGAAAACGATATTAAAACATCTGTTACTGCAGGACAGATTTTAATCTTGCTTTCCGCTATTTATCTGAAAACATGGGAGTTTCAAATATTAGTTTGCGGATGATTCTATACGTTTTCGATATGAATTCGATATGCATTCGATATGTATTCGATATATACTCGATCTCTCGATATGTATTCGACATGTACTCGATATATATTCGTATTCGATATATTCCTGACTATTTAAGCTTCCATAAATTTCGCGATGTGATCGAATTATATGCGTAAACAACGATTTATATGCAATTCTAAATTGCTCAGAATTAAAGCGGCGATTTTTCAAATTATTATTAATACACGACAAGTCCGTTAAAACAAAATAATGGCGACTCGCATTCATTGAAAAATTAACCGAAATAAAGGTAAAAATAAATTATTATTATTATTATTATTTATTCTACGGAAAAATACGCAGGAAAAACTTTTTCTCGATCGCATGCGAACGGAAAGAATTCCATATGGCAACAAAATATCGTTGCCAAGTTGAATACTGAGTGCCATACGAAGAGAGAAAATGCGTACAAAATCCTAGGAAAAAATAGTTTTCCATAGCAACGGAAAGCGTGGAATATAAACCTCGCAGAGGACACTCGTTGTGATGGAATGCGTTTCGAGATAAGAAGATAAAGGAACCCTTTTGCAAAAAAAATAACAAACGCCATATTGCACACGGATGCGAATTGACGAATAAATAAAGTAAACGTATTTGGAAGACACCTTGGGGAAAAAAACTTCTACGATGTAAATTATATATGAGAAAGTACGAGTAGCTTCTCCGGACTCGTTTCATAAATCCTACAGCGAACTTATTGATTCTGGTAGTGCGTATATAAAAATATTTAGTGAGAAAAATAATATATACCATGGAAATTCTAGCACCGCTCATGCGAGCGCTTATTTAAAAATAAATGTTTTTTTATATTAAAAATTTAAACCGCAAATGTGCAATAAAATTTGATACATCCCTGAATGAGTTCGGCACAAAAAGACTGCGCGCTTCGTTTTAAGCCAATGCATCATGTCGGATTAAAAAATTCACAAAGCCGAGACAAATAGTTTCTAAAGGTTGCTCTAAAATATTCGGAACGAGAACGTGAGCGGGAATTTCCAACCGGACGAAAAATTATGGCTCGAAAAAGGAGCATTCACTCTTCGCACTTTGGGTTAAAAATCGCGCGGTGCTGCCACGCAGCGGGAATTTCGTCAGCCGTCTTGAAAAGTGCACTGTCAAAGTTTTTTTGACATTTTTTTCGTCTTAAATGGAATCCATAAACGTATCAAAAGTTCAAATGCTTACTTAAAACCATACAGAAAAGCAGTAATCTGAGAATTAAATATTGAGCTCACCACGTGACTTGGAAACAAGGGAAGATCGAAGATGCGTCAGCGGTCGGTGAATTGCCTCTTGAGGACGGCTTCTTTTACCTGAAACAATCGTTCGGTTAATTCAAACACTATATGATTATCAAGTTCATTTCCTGAATTCAGTTGTAACACGGTGACATTATCACCATTAAATACATAATTTTGCAAGTCAATTGCACGCCAAATATGACGGGTATGGGTGAATTGTCCACGTTTTAATCAAATGGAGCACCTAGAATCGAACCCATGACAAACGGCGATCAACTAAAAAAATTTTTAAAAGGGGTAAGGTCAAGTAAATCCTGAAAGTATGAATCGAATGGGATTTACCACAATGCCCCTGGATATTATGCCGCCGGTGATGCTCTGAGCGTTATGGACATATAGACAGACCCGGGCTTTTATTATAGAAATTTATAGGTTAACCGTCATTAAAGCTATACCAGTAAAGTTAATCTTGTTGGAGTTGAGCGATGGTAATTGATTAATCAAAAAGAGCGATTTTTTTATTGAAACAGTATGATAAAATATATTGTTATACCCTAGAACGGGGGTGGGGAAACTATGGACTAGCTACTGCGGTTGCTTAGGTGGGCCGCATTAACAGATGAAAATGCTTCGGCGGGCCACATTAGTGTCTACATCGGAAGTTATTTGAGAGAATTCGAAGGTTTATATCAGTGAAAATCGATAATTAATATTATTTTATCGTCTAATATTCACAAGAAAAGGTTTTCCGGCCCTAATTTTAACCAAAAAAATACGAAATTGTCTGTGTTACATTTCATGGCTCGTCTTCGTAATAATATAGCGAGCCCTAGATGAAGAAAGCCGAAAAATTCTGATTCAGCCATAATACATACGTATATACTAATTATAACTTAAGGACGTTTAGAAAATACCGTCCAATGAATGATAAAAGTATTTCTGATCCTGAATCACGAAACAAAAATATATGCAAAAAACATATTTCCCAATTATCTAATAAGCAATTTCTATGCATTTCATATGACTTGAGGCGACATCTCTATAAACTCTAATTAGGTTCTCCATAAGAACCTACTGCCAGTGAATCACCACTGATGACGGATACTTTGGAGCAGAAATGTGCATCTGATTTTTTCCAACCATTTGATGGCTTTGATACATAGGATAAATTTTATTTTTTTTCTAAAAACCATAAGGCGTTCTCGATTATTCTCCACCGTATTCAAGTGTCCCATTGATATACGTATGGACATACAAACATACGGCATTTTTTTGCATTCACATTTTATTTTAGGAAATTTAGAGCATAATCCGATACCCGTAAGATAAAAACACATGCCGTATGAATCGAACTCGCTAAAAAAAAAAAAACAAAGACATGGAAGTCAGACGCATAATCCTCTATTTTTTGTTAGGTATAAAGAGACACGCAGCAGACGCAAGGAAACATACACACAAAAAAATCGTTTTATTTTTAAGTCACACGACTTCTTTTTTTACCGATAAAAAAAGATTAAAAAATACGAAAAAAAAGAGGATCCGTCGTAACGAGAAGAGGACCGCGGTTCGTTGGGAAGTGCCTTCGAAGCAATCAAGACACCCCCTCATTTCCAGACAACAATACTACTTTGCCGTCCCGCCGTCGGAGGGCGCTTTTAAGGAGCTCCTCGATTGCATCTCACCCTGATCCTATCTCAACCCTTCCTTTCCTCTCTCTCTCTCTCTCCCACGCTGGCTGACTCTAAAAAAAAAACTGCAGCCATGTCCTCAAACCTTATAGAGCAGTGCTTCTCAACCTTTTTTTTTTCGCTCCACGGCACACCGTCATGCATGCTTATGAACATCGCGGCACACCAAACCACCCATAATTAATCTCACTGCGTAAATACTCATTTTTAAAGATAAAAACTAGCGTAACAAGTAAAAGTCGCAGTTATATTAGATTGCTAAGATTGGTAAAGCAATAATTGTATAATTTTATTATACATAAAATTCATATATAATTTAAAAATTAAATATCTTCAGAGTGTGCGGCACACTAGTCCCTTCCTCGCGGCACACTAATGTGCCGCGGCACACCGGTTGAGAACCGCTGCTTTAGTGTATAGTTGGCGCTTTATAAAAAAAAACCGATGTGGCCAATACATGACTTTCTCCATACAGAGCAATGAATATTTTTGCTCTCGACGTCAGTGTCCTCAAGAATAAGTATCAGCAATTACGCTAGTGAATAATTTTCAAGTCTTTAATTTAAAAAAACAATAAGCGAAGAAAATTATAAGCTGTGTTTATGGATAAAAAAGTTTCGATGCGCAATTAAAGTAACCATTGGCAGCGTACGCAACGCTATCAACAATTGAAATTTTTAACATAGCAGCTGAAACAATGGTATCACTTAGTGACGTACTTAACGTAAAATTAGACGGATTATCGTAATATCTCTTAAACAATCGGCTTTATGAAAAAATATTTCAAACAAAACTTGTAGAAAATGACATTGTATATTTTTTTATGATAACGACTATTTATGAAAATTATGTTTTAAAGGAGGTATTATTTAAAAACGGAAAAACGACAAGAATAAACATCCACTTCCGGTCGACTTATATTGTCCAAAAACTAATCAACTCTTGCCCCTATTATGAAAATATAATATTTGAAATTTGGTACTGAAAGGACAAATACTTTTTGAGTTAGAGCGCCCAAAAAATTCCTATCACATACAGACGCACACACAGACAGACAGACGTCATCGAGAAAATAGCCATACTTGTTCTAATGACATCAAAACGTGTATTTCCGTTGAAATCTCGAATTCGAATTTTTTCATGAATACAATGCTTTTCTCTATACTACGTGTATAAGGGTTAAATGCAAGAAAGGACTTCACAGTCTCAATTTCGCCCTAAATAAAGTCGTTTGTCTGTCTGTCTGTCTATATGGATAAAGCAAAAAGAGCCACGAAAGAACGTAGTAAGGGGAGGGGGTAAAACTCTCCGAGCCGCAAAAGAGTCCGCTCAAGGATCTAAAAATCACCGAAACGACTTATAGCACCTATATGGCCAATACACTAGTTTATATACCTACCGTATTTTCCTAAAGTAAACAAATTTCGAGTAAAATATTATTTTAATGATCTTCAAATAGTAAAGGCGCCGTACTGCATCCGAGTCACCCTAGGATTGACACACATTAAAATATATACCCAGTATGAATTATTTTATAAAACAATATTAATTTCAGAGGAAGAAAGAGCAGAAAAAATGCAAGAAGGTGGAAAGGAATTGACACAAGTTAATTAAAAAACATCATAACAACAAAAGCGCTTCTTATATATATATTCATCCTATTGCGCTGACGAAAGGATCATCCTGAAATCTCCAATAACCTCTACAAATGTCTCTCTCCGACACCCCAGCGGCTCTCCTTCCGGTAAATCTCACTGGGCGTCCTTCAACACCTACCTGCCCTAAATATCCTCATTTATCTTTCCTCTTCCGCAAGTGTGTGTTTGTATGTAACGCAAAACGTAAAATGGCCGCTATATCACATCAAGATGGAGGATTCATCCGTTCGAAAAAGCGCATGCGAAAAACGTAACAGAATTTCTTTACGCACACCTCATTTTCAAACATATTATACTTACATGTATTGGTACTGAAATATCTACGCACGCATCGGAAGGATGCGAAAATGCCTAATTTTCGTCGTTCTTTTTCGAACTTCAGAACGCTTGAAAAAAATCTATTTAGGGTTGCCAACTCTTGATATTTTTTAGGGAAGGACGCTAGTTGGAAAACAATTAAGTTTTTTTTTTGGGAGGAGGGAGGGGGAAGAAATAAGTGAAAATAATGCTTGAAATTGAATAAAGAAACATATTTACAAATAATAAACAATCGGTACAACATACATTGTACAGACTTTCTCATATAATAATGCGTCGTTTAGTTATCTTTATAAAATGAAAATCGTATCAGACAGTTTTTATAAAATCCAATTTTTCTTAAATTTGCCCAAGAATAAACTAGCCTTATATTCATTCATTGAGAAAAATGAAATATGTAGTATTACTGCAGACGTATACTCAAGTAATGGTACGAAATTTTATCAACATCGCTCCAGTCGTTTTTGAGAAAATCTAATTATTGTTAAAGTTGTCTAGAATAAACCAGCCTTATACTCATTTTTCGTGAAATATGAACTATTCAGTATTATTGAAGACATATACTCAAGTAACTGTACGAAATTTGATCAAAATCGTTATAGCCGTTTCTGAAAAAATCAAATTGTTGTTAAAAATGCGCAGAATAAACTTCGCTTAATTGTTGAGCAATGTCAACCAATTCTTCACATACTATGCTCAGTATGACAAAATGCTTAAGTACGAGATTTCATTCATTTTCGCTCTACCGTTGAGGCTCTAGCTCCAGTAACAGACAGACGGCATTGCGAAAACCACTTTTTCGGAATCATCGACACCTGAAACGTATATTACCGTAAAAATCTCGAGATCGATTTTTTTCGCGATAACAATACTTTCTCAATATACTTCGTATATGAGAAAGTAATACAAAAAGAAGGAGAAATCGGTCCTTCCCCGTATTGGGGAAGGACGCAAGACAAAACACTTGAAAAAAGGACTGTCCTTCCCAAAGGAGGACGGTTGGCAACCCTAAATCTATCCCAGGAACGTCATAACAATAGTGCAGCTCATTTTTCATTGGATAAAACGCAAATCCCAAAATGGCCGCTATATCATATCAAGATGGAGGATTCGTCCGTCCGACAGAAGCGCATGCGCAAACGTAGGACAGTTTCTCATTTCTCAGGCACGCCTCATCCTCAAAAGTATCACGTGTACAGAAATATTTGTGCAAAAATCGGATTAGGGCGAAATGCCTATTTTTCGCGGTTCTTTTTAAGAACTTCAGTACGCAGAGCAATTTTATACGAATTTGGCAATTGTTCACTTGAAAATTGTCCTGTCTTCTCAATTTAGCCCAAATAATGTCGTCTGTCTGTCTTATGATGCATAAGAATCATAATACAAAATTATTTCGCCAGAGGCGCGAAAATATGGCCTCAATTCCTTCGTAAAATTGGGTCGGCAGCCAATTATCGCTAATCTCGGATTTTAAAAGAATTGGATCGTTCTGACCTTATTTCTAAGCTTCGACGCTCGCAAAAATAACAAAAATCTCCAACTTCCCTTAAAAAGCTTCCTCCTCTCTCAAATCGTCATGACGACGTTCGCTTAACTTTCGTGCAAAGTCTTCCCGTAATTCATCTCAGAAAGAGGAACACCTCCCGATAATTAAAGCCATTTCTCTCCACAGAACACTACAAGTGCCGCCGAGTTAAATTTCCTTTCGGCGACAGCGTCGGGAGGAGATGAAACAACGATTTCGGCGCTTTTTAACTTATCCAAGGAGACGAGAGAGGCGTTTCTATGACGACGCTGCTTTAATTCCTTTGGAGCGGGCATTTCGAGTTTAAGCGAGGCGGAGATTGTTGTCGGAATCTTTGCAGAGATTTTTTTTCTCTCAGACGTTTTCCTCTCGGAAAGGAAAGAGAAAAAAGTGACGATCGGATTTTTAATTACGGCAAAAGAAACTCGAGCGTAAGAATTGGATCGCAGTTGCGGAATCTCGCGTAGAGGGGAATGTCTACGATTTCTGAGACATTTCCTGGTTTGCGACTATGTTAATAAAAAAATGGCCTATAATTGCTGGGATTTTCGGAAACTAACATGGCGGATATGCAATTAAAGGAAATGTTTATGTTTGAAGCGGTTCAAAATCCTCCTTTGTCAAAGAGATCTAAAGTCCAAGGGATGAAAATAATGATGGGCTTTTCTCCCCGGGAGATCGGTAAATAAATATACAGTGAGACCTCTAAAAGTCGAACCTCAAGGGAAACAAAAAATATATTCGACTTTTAGAAAATTCGAGTTATAGAAAGAAAATAACGTGAAAAAATATTTTGTCCTGTAAATAATGAATTCACTTCGAGTTATGGAAAATTAGAATTTTCGACTTTCCACTTATTATATAAAAGCTCGGCAACAATTAAGCAGAATAAACAACGTTTAAAAATAAAAAATACCTATATAAAAAACCTTTTAGTACATCTATAGATATCTACAAAGAAAATGTTTGTTTGTATGTATGTATGTTTTTTATAGCTCACCAACTACAGCACGTAGAAACAAAAGGAAGGTATAATTTTAAGCGGAATAAAGAGGTAAGTGGAGTAGTCACGTTTTTATATCGATTTGATTGACCTTTCTAATTTAAAAAAATATTTTCTTTGTTAATTTTCTCCATTTAAATAACATAGGGATAAGTGTAGCTTATATTTCATTTGAATTTTAAAATTGCTTATAAACATGGTACGAACTTGATCCTCGGATGGTTATATGAAGTAAAGAACAAAGTTTATTTTTATTGAGAAAGAATCCGAATCCTGATGGAATTAGCGTAAAAATGCGTTTACAATTAGAAAAATTCGAGATTTTATCAATTTAATGAGAATACCAATTTTATAAGCTACCATGACAACTCCCATTGTCACCGAAGTTGGGAGTCCTATGTATTTATATGGGAAAATGTTTAACCTAAAATCGTCTTTCAATTTATGCGTACGATTTTGCTTTGTTTAAATGGCAACCGAATATTTGTGGATTTTAATTGAAATATTACTAATAAATAGTTTATAATTATATTTTCGTGTGGCGTCGAGTTCTCCAACTACGTGAGTAACTGAAATAATTAGACGTAGATATTACACAAATTGTGATTGGATAAATCGTTTCATTGTTCCTAAAGTATTGTTGACATAAACAATTTTCTAGTAACATAACTCATGGATGAAAGAATCGAGCTAATAGTCGTAGGATAATATTCACTCTGTGATTCTTAAACGTTCGCTATTTCCTTTTTCGTCTTCCGTTAAATGAATTAATTTCGGTACTTTCTTTGTTCATCCATTTTCTGAAGATTATTGCGCTCTTGCTGATTTTGCTTACAGTTTTCGTTTCGAAGATGTCGCAACGAAATTTCGCGGAGGAATATAATTTTACCCTGTGGATAAATAGGCTATATGGCGACAAAAAATTTGGGGACAGGGAGAGGTTAATTCAATAATTATTTTCCCATAAGTTTACACGTAATTTCTGATTTTTCACAGTGCAAGATTATCTTCCTTCATACATCTAAATAGGTAAATGCGGAGCGGTTTCATTTATTTTTGCTTTACTGGACGGTTAAAACTGTGTTGTCCTTTAGATGTTAACATGTTACCACGGTCGAAGTTTCAGATTCAGTAGATCCGCTGAAATTCAAAGGGCACTTCTGCTAGTGTGTATGTATGTATGTGTGTGTATATATATAAGAACTAGTTGCCCTAAATAAATATATATATATATATATATATATAATGCGAAAGATTATATAGACTATCAGAAAGAGGAAGGCGAACTGGATTTGGCATTACCTGAGGACAGTGTGCATGATTAAAGAAGTGCTAGAAGGAAAACTGGATGGAAAAAGAGAAAGAGGTAGGAAAAGGTTTCACCTGATAGACGACTTGAAAGGGAAAGAGAGCTATCAAGACAAGAAGACTGCGGAAAATAGGAGTACATATATGGAGAACCAGGTTTAACCATGAATAATCACGGACCTGTCAACGGACAGGCTACCTATGATGATGATGATATAATGCCTCTCACCTAACTGATCTACTTTCGAAATAGAATTCTAATCTCTCCCGCAACGGTTCATACCAACGGATAGCAAAGGACATTAGAAACCATAAAATATTCGGCCCAAACCATTGGTATGACAGAAAACACCGTGGACTCAACGCTTACATATATCTTCACTTTATGAGATGAGAAAACTTCCGCCATTGCCGCGACACCTCCTGCTGGCGTAGGTGGGAAACTTTGTGGACATTTTTCGCCCAGAGGACATCTATCAAGATGAACGACAAAGCGAACGTGTCGGACACGGGAATACGTTTGTCACTTGTTTTCCGCGGCGGGCGTAAACAATAAGATGTCGCTTCTTATCCTGCGCTTCCTTGGAAGACGGCGTAGAAATGCAATAACAAAAGAGATTTTAAAAAAAGGGGGCAACGGATTGTTGAAGATTGGTTTCCATGACATGTCGTCTAGGATAGCTACTTTGCAGAAGAAAACGCTTCTCATTACGTTTATGATGAGGGTGATTTCCCGAAAAAATTACTGCGGTAACAATAACAAATAACGTTTTCCATTATAAAATTCGATAATGTGTATTTTGAGTTTTTTTTTATATACTAGTTTAATGCCCGTCAAATACAACGGGAGGAAAGATGCGATCGTTCAAATTATTTAGGGAGATCATATTAACATCAGAAACAACTGTCTTGAAAATCGTTTCCCCCTCCCTTCCTCACCCCTCTCCCTCCCTCTCTCTCCCCCATCTCTCCCCCCTCCATCTCCCCCACTCTATCTCGTATTAAAAGCATTCAAAGCATGTTTATACCCATAAGGATTGAATTAACAATATGATATAGAGGTCTAACAATGGAATTGGTAGTCAAGGTAACATCCCGTTAAAAATGTCAAGATTTCCTCAAACTGTGTTAATTAAACGTTTAAATTGAGCGATTTAGAACTGTAGGCGGAAAAAAGATGAAAAGAATAAGAAACTTTGTAATGTTTTCTTCAAAATGGTTTATATCCGAAGATTGTGGGCCAATTCTTCCTAATTTTAATCTAAAAAAGAATGGAAGCCTGCAAGTCGAAATGTCAATTTTTACGTGTTACCTTATGGGAAATGGAAATTCGATACATTAAAACGTCTTGTTGTTATATCATATCCTGAAAATTTCATCAAATTCGGTAAAGTCGTTTGCGAGATATTAAGCTTCCAAAAACGTTCCAACAACGTTTGCTAAGGCTTTCATTTTTTATGATATGTATATGAAGATTTCTCCCATTAAAGTAATTGACGAACTGAGGAGAATCTGGAGTTTGATCACCTATGCGTAAATTTAGATTACCTATCTTATTTCATTTTTCATGTTGTTATATCCATACATATTTGTCCGCTCCTTTGTAAGTAGCATCAATGTGAAAATGCAGGATCACAATTTCGCCTTTCCAACTTTTATACCTTCGGAGATATTCAAAAAACAGAATTTTACATGGACCCCTATCCGACTCTTCATATTTTTCAAAACTCGAATCTAAATAAAACAGAGGGCAGCAGCACAGATATCTAAACTCCAAGTTTCAGCTATCTAGCGTCAGCGGTTTCCTTACAATTTCAATATATGCATACAGTGAGACAGCCGCCGAGCTGAAACTGTAAGCGCATTATTTTTAAGCTCGCTAAAAAACCAGTTGACTTACAATACGTTAACGTCCATCTTATTAAGTGCCGGAATTTCCGGCAAAATTCTGTGTAAGGTTACTACAACATTTTCTGTGGAATATTTGAGGAATTTCCCCCGTTCAATACTAACAAGGTGACAAACGAATACTTTTAAAACAAACTAAATGAGACACTTTTTCTATATTGACGGCTGCATTGGAAAAAGCCAATTATAATACCGGATTAGAGTTTTCAAAAATCGGAAGTTACCTAGGGATTATCAGGTGTCACGAAAGTGAAAATCAGGTCTAGATTATTTCGACAGAGAATTGTCGAGATCGCCTTACGGCTGAAAAGAATATTCGAGAAAAAACACTTTAAAAAAACTAGTCTCAGGTATCTCAAATAGCCAATAACAAGGTTACGAAAAAAACCAGACGCGCAATTCGGCTGAGAAGCAGCCGTCTTCAGCGGCATTTCACCGAAAAAAAAAATTCTAGATTGTTGTGGCTATTGGATGCAGCTGATTCATTAATATTTTTAAAGTGCTTGTTCTCGAAGTCTGAATTGGTTTTTTATATAACATTTCACCATTGAAATTTTTATTTTAAGAATTTTAATTAAAAAAATATGAATCTGTGAGTTGAATTTTAAGGAACTTTCTTTGTAATCATAACTGTGCGGTCCGCATTAAAAGCTCTCGGAGGATAATAATGTCAATGATTTTCCTCGGAAGGCCAGCGAATGTTCCGATGAATACCTCATTGTTGCAAATACGCGCGTCATAACTCCTTCCCAATATTTTCTTTCACTTTCATACTGTTTATTATAAAATCGTAATGGTCATCATGATGCGTAACGCTCTAATTTTGTGAATAACTCGATTAGAAATAAACTTAGAAGCCTGAAATTTCTCAGGATTTCAATGTTGATGAATCTTTACGTTATGACTAAAATAATTTCGAAAAAGGTCACGGGTTCGACTCCAGAGGATGAATGTCGTTTCCCATAAGATACCAAGTAAAAATCACCTTTTTGGTTTGAAGGCTTTCATTCTTTTACTCTTTAAAATACCTTAAAATTATGTTATCGTCACGAAATTTGCGCTAAAAAACGCCAAAATGAATGAGGATTCTTATTGTTACCGTCGGATACTCAATCTCTTTCGAATTCGCTCGTATTTTAAATTTATACTCGAGTTTTGGTAAATTTTTTAACATTTAAATAATAAGATTCCATGGTTACCGGTATTGTTGTTCTCGGTAATTTCCGTGCATATGCACTTAAATAAAGGCTTAAAGATCGAAAATAAGATTAAAACTTGCTCGAAATGACCGAAGATATGAATTTAACGCAAATAAATCGAACGCAGTGTTCATGTTATTTATATATTTTTATCTATATTACTAAAATCCTATTTCTGGTTGTCTCTCTCTCTCTTTAACGCTCTATACATCGGCCATTTTTAATCTCCGGGAACTTCAGCCCGCTTAAGTTTTATTTTTATCAAGTTATTCAACTAATTTTCTTAATTTGTTATTAAAAACCAAATATAGATTCCTTATAAAATATATTCATTAAACAGGGAAGGCATCGTTAAAAAAAAAAAACATTCCAGTTAAACTAATCTAAATCCAATAGGTTCATGGTAGGAACGAAGAAACAGCGAGCAATGGAGGAGGAAGGGGGGTTGGCGAGCGCCAGCTTGCCCCCTAGTTTACACAGACACACATACATACATACATATAACACAGACACACACACACTTATATATAAACAGAATTCGAATTATAGCTGAGTTGAACCAGCAAAGACGAGTTAAGAAGCACGCCATAACTCCTAAAAACCTAAGCCAAAATGTATTGGAGAGACTTCATTCGTATTGAACGCGGCGCTAATCTTCCTCTCAATTTTTTTATTATTATTTCACGATCCAGTGAATGGACTCTCTAGGAAGCGACTTCTCCCCGAAAATTAAATCTCTCTTCTACACGATCGTCGTCCTCGTTTTACAGATGCTTTTTGTTTATTTTTTCCCCAAACACGATTGCTTCCGCGACTTTCCGTTTTTTTCCGTCTGGAGAAAAGAAGAAGGAAAAAAATCGAAGGCGGAAAAAAAAAACAAAACCGAAACGAAAACGCGTGGAAAACGAAAATAAATAATAATATAAATTACGTACGCGAAAAAATTTCCGATCGAATCAATTTTTTCTCCTTTTCAATCGAGAGTTCACGAGCGATGTGTGCGTAAAAATAAATAAAAGAGGGAAAAAAACGCTAGTCTCACGAGAAGAGGGAATGCCTCTCTGTCCGCATTGACGAGAAATCGGGAGAAAATAAAAATAAAAATTCGGAATTTCGAACGTTTCGTCTTCTCTTTCCCCCTTCACCCCTCCCTTCCCCCTCCTCCCGCCAAATCCTTCCCCTCCCCTACCTCCCTCCCCCCCTCCCTCTCTCTCCCTCTCCCAGACTCTCAAAAAGATTACGGTAATCCTCTTTCATTTCCGAACCGCCGCGTCCGGCGAGACGAACCGGAATAGAAAATAAATAATAGACAAAAATAAAAGGTTCGGTTTTTTAAAAATTTTAGCGAAAGGCACGGAATCTCTTGAAAATTTTTCTTGACGGATTATGAAATGATAATCAAAAACGGCGTGAAAAAATGAAAAAAGGGGGGAAAATGAAAAAAAGGCGGGAAATATGAAAAAAAAAAGGCGGGAAAAATGAAAAAAGGAGGGGAAATGAATAAAAGGGCGGGAAAAATGAAAAAAGGCGGGAAAATGAAAAAAAAGGCAGGAAAAATAATTATGGGTGTGTGTTTATATATATATATATATATATATATATATATATATATATATATAGGGATGGATACGTAGGAGTTACGAGTATCAACGAGATAACCAATACACGACCGGACGCGAGACGACACGTTATAACGGAAGAGTGAGAGAAGGACTATCTCCGAAAGAGAGAGAGAACGATCCTTCCCACAATCCCTCCTGTTCCTCCTCCTCCCCCCCTCCCCTCCCCTTCACCTCCTCCTCTCTCCACATTCCTCTTACACGTTCACCCGGAAGGGACTTTTTTGGGAGAGGGAAAGGGAAATAAAACAAACAAACTCACGGCACCCTCTCCATGATATCCCTCCGCTTCTCTATCCACCTGCTATACTCCTATTCCGAACGTATCTTCCGTTCTCCCACTCTTCCTTTATCCCTCTGTCCCTCTATCTCTCTCTCTCCAACTATTCCTCTCTCTTTTCCATCTTCTTCTGTTTCTCTCTTAACCTCCTCTTTATCCTGTCCTTTAAACAATATCTCTTTCCCTCTCTCTCTCTCTTCCTATCTCTTTAGGGTTAAATGTAAGAAGGGACTATGTAGTCTCAATTTCGCCCGAAATAAAGTCGTTTGTCTGTCTGTCTGTCTCTTCCACACCCTTTCTTTCTTCCTCTTCTTCTCATCCTCCTCTTTTCTGCCTCTTTCTCACCTCTCTTGCACTTTTTCTCTTTCCCTCTCTCTTTCTCTCTGTAATCCTTTTCTCCTTCTCTTCTTCACCTTAACCTTTCTCTGTCTATCTCTCTCTCAATTCCCCCCTCTCTCTCTCTGTATCTCTCTTTCTCCTCTCCTCTCCCAATTTATCACCTCTTTCCCTCTTTCAATCTCTTTCTCCTCATCTTCTTCTTCTGCATTACCAGTTGCCACTTTCTCTCTTTCTATTTTTCTCTCTCTCTCTCTTTGCCTTTATCTCTCCCCCTTCCTCTCTCTCTCTCTTGGAATCTCTAGCCCTACCTTTCTTCCTCTCTTTCTCTCTCTCGCTTTCTTCCTCTATTTCTCCTTCTCTTTCTCTCTCATCCATCCTTTCTTCGTCTCCTTTTTTTTCCTCTTCCTCTTTCTTCCTCTTGTTCGCCTTACCTCACTTCCTCTCCGTCTGCTATTTCTCTCTATTATTTACCACCTCTCATCCTTCCCCTCTTCCTTTTCCCTCTTATTCTCCTTCCCTTTATTATTCCGTCCATCTCCCTCCACCTTTCTCCTCTCTTCCCCATTTGCCACTTCCCCCTCCCACACCACTTTTTCCATTCTGTCTTCCTCTCTTATCTCACCCCTTTTTTTTTAGGATTCCCCGTTTCTCCATCTTTCCCCCCTCTCTTTTTCTCTTTATTTCTCCCTTCTCCCTCTCTCTTGTTTCCTCTCCTTCCTCTCTCTCTCTCTCTCTCTTTCACCGTCCGACGCAACTCTGTCTCGACCCCTCCTCCAAGTGTAACGACATAGCTCAATCAACCGTCTGGAGTACACACTCCTCACGTGAAAAATAAGTTCCCCCATGCCGTCTCATCCACCTCCTCTTCCATTTCGTCCTTTTGGTGCCGTGTGGAGCATCGCGATGATAGGGGAAGAGAGGGAGATAGAGAGGGGGAGAGAGAGGGAGGGAGAGGGAGGGAGAGGGAGGGAGAGGGAGGGGGAAGAGAGAGAGGGAGAGGGAGAAATATGGAGGGAAGCGACGAAAACGCCACCTCCCTTGCGGTGCTCGGTCCCTGGGAGGTGCCCCTGGGGTTGGTGCCGGCCCCGGAGCAGAATGCGAGGGAGGCATATATAGTATATAGGAAGGGCGTGGGATGGCGAGTCCGTGTCAGCGATGAGGGGATTAGGAAAGGGGAGAAAGAGGGGAGGGAGAGAGAGAGAAAGGAGGGGAAAGAGAGGGAGAGAGAAAGAGAGATGGAGTGGGGCCACCACCAAGTGCACCGACCCCTGCCGGCGTCTATCGATGTTACACGGCTCAGTCGCGGCGTTGCCGGACCTCGCGGGCGTCTCCGACGTCGCGGGGACACGGAGGGGATCTTGCAACGTCGGCCCGGCGCTCGGCGTTGTGGAGGAGGGAGGACAGGCGGCGGCGCGGTGGAGGGAATATAAAGGAGGAGGGGGTTTTGGGTGTGGAGGTTTTTTTCTTTTTATTTTTGGAGGCAGCGATGCAGGATTTGGAAGGGTGTGGAAGGGCTTGGAGAGAGAGAGGGGGGGGAGAGAGATCCTGGTGATCGGTGGCTGCAGGGGTGCGGATGAAGGGAAAAAAGAGGTAGGGAGGGAGAGGGTGAGAGGGAGATAAGAGGGAAGGAGAGATGGGCGTGGTGTGTGTGTGTGTAGGGGGAGATTGGGAGGGGTGTGGAGGAAAGGGAGGAAGCAAAGTGGGGTTTAAAGGTGTTGGGATCCTCTATCAAAAGAACCCTTATACTTGGGGTGCGTTTCCTCAATTTCCATCCATCCTCTTTGCCTCGGTATAAAATAAACAGTTTCATTGAAGTCGCGGACGAATTAAGGGAAATAATATCCATCAACGAAATAGTTCGCTTTCATTTCTATTTCAGCAGCTCACGTAATCACGCGTCGCGCTTCCAGATTGGCGTGCTGGCTCGCACTGTCAGTCGGACTTTCTTAGTAACGTTTAATTCCAGACGAAGCCGCGTCCGTACTCGCTGGGCTGTGCCCAACACCATTCACGTGTCGTACGCGCCCGAACGTATGCGGCCCTGTGTTCGGACGGAAGCAATTAGACGCTTTTCGAATGGAATGGATCAGTTATACCCACGGCAGTTAGGTACTGCTGCCGGCTTTGGTAGAGGGGTGGTTATAGTGTCTAGCTTCTCAATGCTGAGGTCGCGGATTCGAATCCTGCCGATGGCCTGGCCCTATGAGTTTCGTCATCGTTGTTACTGTTATTCCGCTCATCGTAAAAAGGCCGCAAATTGCTGTTTATAAGTTAGCGAAAAATAAATAAATGAATAACGGGGACGTGGCTTGTTCTGGGAAGCAGAAGCGAATTTCAATCTCCTGGTCATTTACCAGCAATTCGAACCAAGAAATACAAAATTATTTATGCATATGGCCTTTCCGGGATCTTTCCATTCAAAAGCTAATGTGTGCTCTCTCATATTTTACCACAAATATCGAAGTACATACACCGTATTTACCCAATTCTGAAATGTTGTATTAACGAAGATTCTGTTATTTTTGGCTCATAAAATCAATCAACACTGCAGACCTACATGCTTTAAAAAATAACATTATTTTACTTCATTGTAATTCACATGTTCCCTCCGTATCAATCTCTGGTAAGCGCATTCTCTTCTTCTAGGGGTCTATAAAGCTGAGATAAAATGCGATTGCAATACAAAGAGACTTATTCCATGGAAAGCAGTAGTGGCATTTCGTAAACACACCCGGGATTGGTGGTACTCTTTGCACAACAAAGATAGCAGGTTGAGTTTGACCCGGAGTCTCCGGGTTTTGAGATTAAGGGTTAAATTCTCCGGGTCAACAATATATATATATATATATATATATATATATATATATATGAATCAAGGTGGAATAGATCAATAAATAAACTCGTTCCTCGCATTTTATATGGATCAAACATTTAAAAACAACAAAAACATACATTGTCTAGTTCACCAGGTCAAATTATGAAATCTCCGGGTCACTTTAGAAATTCTCAGGGCCATTCACGAATTTGAGGTGGCAAAACCTACCCGTGCGTCGTCATTGACGACCTCCAAACCCGCCTGAACGACTTCCGGTCTGCAGTCCGGATCATGGATACCTTCGTTACACACACACACACACACACAGAAGCACACCTCCGAATCGTCGAAGAAAGAAACACTAAAAATAAACGGACAAATTTTCTCGACTACCCCTTCCCTTGTGCGAATCGGATGGAGAAAAAAACGCGCGCCTAAGGATGAAGAATTCGACGGAGAGAGAGAGAGAGAGAGAGAAATAAAAGAAAACGCATCACGCGTCTCCGTGGTGGAGAAGTCCTTTTTAAAAAATCCGCCGAGACGCTCTTCACTTCGGGAGTGTGTTTGCGCTTATATTTCGCAAGGGATTAAATTTCGCGCTGCGCTCCCTTTCGGGGGTTTTTAAAAAGAAAACGGGGATTTTTTTATCTGTCGCCAAGATTGAAGAGGGTCTCTCATTGTCTCTCTCTCTCTCTCCGGTAGCATTTAATTTGTTTGCAGAGGATTTTCGTTGGCTCCGTCTCTCGTAAATGATAAATTGGATTCTTAAGGCTTCCAGACATGTTTATTTATTTATCTATCATCGACCATCAACGCGTAAAACAGCACACGCTAGGCCAATTACGACAACGTAGGCCTTTATGCTTGGCGTTCCCACGGCTAGCGTATTAGAGGATGGATGGAAGAGGCCTTCTTCGTCTATCAAAATAAATCAAATCGGTATTCTGTGTTTGCGATGATGACCAAATAAAGCAAATATGGGACAGGCACGGTAAACCCTTGTGTGTGCGTGGAGGGTTTGGTTTATCTGTGGCTGAATAAATCCGACGTCTATTTATCCAAACGCGTGCGAAATTCGACTATAAACCGTCCGGAATCGAGCGCGCATCGTATTTTGCGTATTTACCAGCAGAGCCGCCCCGGGCCCCGCGATTTCAGAGGCTCCGCGCTCCTATATTACCGCAAGGATTTAATTTGGCGGTTAATGATAACGGGGCCCGGCATAGGTCGATTTGCCCCGTGTCCCGCACCTCTGTCAGGGCGGCCCTGTATGTACCCATGGGCAAAATGAGAATTGCATTATCAAAATTTAAACAAAGACATTTCTTAACACTGCTACAAGCTTGCTCCATCTTTTCCTGATCAGGCTTATTTTTAAGTCCCTGAATTATGTAAATTCCGCGAGTAGAAGAGAAAGCAACGCAGTCTATTGCAGAATTATAAATATATACGCAGACGATGTCATATAAGTCGCGGAGAAGGCAGAAGATCTGCAAACGTTGCTTGAGAAAGTGAGTGAAGAAGGTGTGAAAGTGGGACTTAAAATTAATATTTAATAAAACGAAGTTCATGATAATAAGTAGTTCAATAACAAAAAGCGATATAGGCTTCTATCAAAAGATAGAAAGAGTGAAATAATTTGAATGAGGTGAGCTCAATGAAGAATGGGATCCAAAAAGAGAAATGGAAGCTAGAAAAGAATATGCCAGGAGTGAAAGCACATCATGTAATCAAAATCTAAAGCTCCAGTTTACGCAAGGGAAAGCTCAAGTGCTAAGTGTGGTCAGTCCAGAGACGTACTACCTAGGCGATATGGTGCCTATGGCAACATTTTAGGAAACACCTTGGTTATGTGTGATATACTTTTTTCTACGTTTTAATAAAGGATGCAACAGCGTTTTTATTACATACAAATTAACGTTTGACTGTTGAAATAATACTTATTTGTGGGAAAATGAACTTTTGACACTTTTTTCGGGAAATTTTGCCGCCTTCGCCATACCCTAATCACGGCACTGGGTCAGTCTCACTCTAAAGCCGCGTACACACTTGAGCAGAACCTCGGCGCGAACATAGTGTGGACGGCGCGGCGAACGCCGTCCCAAACATTTAAGGCGAACATTTTGTGTTCGACACGAGGTTCGCGGCGTCCCACCAGTCGTCGGTATTTTGGCGTCACATCAAAGGGATGTTCGCGACGAGGTTCTTCAAGTTTGGACGTTTCCACGAACGTTGTTTTGAACCATGCATTCACTCGGAATCGATTCCAGGAATTGTTTGTCTCTCACTCCAGAGAGAAACAATCCCATAATTCACTCAACTCCTCAGTCTGGTTGTTCTCGCCACAGAGCGAACATGGAGTGGACACGGGATAAAACTTGACGGTTAATAGAAGCTTATAGGTGTAAAAGAGATGTTGTGGGATCAGCGCGGCATGCTTTGCATTTCAATAAAATAAAAAAAAAGTCTGATGCGTGGATGGAGATAGCATCGGAGGTGGAAATAAATGTTGACGGGTGCAAAAAGAAGATGACTTCTTCACTTGCAGCCTTACGAAGGGAGAACAGCAAACGAACATGACCTTGTTCGCGACGTTGTTCGGCAGAATGGGCCCCTACAAACTTTCAGCGAACATCAACCCGAACATGGACTTGTTCGCAACGAGGTTCGCGACTTAAGGCAGTGGTTCTCAAACAGTTTTGGTTCGCGTCAACCTATGTTCAGTTCATTCAGTTATGCGTCACCCCGTTTACAGTCCCATTATCTTCGAGTCACCTTTAAAGATAAATCGTACTTTCCCTACCACATAAAGGTAGAATTGTGGCATCTGAATAAGCACGGGCGTTTATTCTCCTGGTTTTTTCTTTATATTCATAAGCCAGAATTTGATACATTCTGAATTTATGAAATATTCGCGTCACTCCTCAAAAACCATCGCTTCACCCTGGTGTGTCATGTCACCCCAGCTGAGAATCACTGCTCCAAGGAGTCGAAACGTGGACTCCAAAAAAAAAGGAACCTCGGAACTAAGCGGCACATAGTACTCGTATATGGCCCGCTAGGCGTTTAAAAGGTTAAACTCTCAATTCAAAGATGCGATATTTTCCTAGTCTCGCAGAAACGAGGAACTTCTATACGGTTTTGCGTACTATTAAACAAAAAAAAACCCATTCCTATCCATTCGCTTCGATTTACCCCGGTCTTCCTTTGATATCATCTTTCCCCTTGACCTCTCCAGGTTCTCTTCGAGCGAATCCATCGCAACGCGTCGACGGCTCGAACTCAGCGTACAAATCATTAAAAAAAAAGAGTCGGCCGCCTATATATATATATTTTTTTTTTCGACCATGGTGCCAAAATAAAAAAAAATAAACCCTCTTTTTCCTCTCTCCTGGATCTCCAAGTGGACTCGAGCGAGAGGATAAGAACGGAGATGAAAGTATTCGTGCCAGAAGCGGAGGAGATGCCGACATCCTCTGCGGAATTCGACCCGAAAACCTTGCGGGAGCTCTCTCTGCGCATGAAAATTTTCGTCTCCGCCTCCGAGAAAGGAACAATCTCGCTAAGTGCTAAACACTTCGGACGTTATATATATATATATATATATATATATACACGTACGTATATAACGGTTTTTAATCGTGAAGAAGGAGGTGTGCAAATTTCGTAAATTGAAGCGCGATTTTTTTTATCGTAACCAAAAATTAACGAACGAGAATTTATAAAAATATATAACGTTATATTAGATTCTTCCGACGGTTTTTTAAATTGTAAAAAGGGTGTGTGAAAAATTTAGTAAATTAACGCGAAAATTTAATAGTTGCTAAAAATTATTGAACTAGAATTCCAAATATATATATATATATATATATATATATATATATTACATCGCATTTTAAGGAAATGAAGCATTTTTATTTTTTGGCTAGAAAAATCCCATATCTCAAATATAGCCCACTTACAATAGTATAGCTTTTCACTGTCACTCCTTATTGTTATTAATAGGTTATTGCAAACGAAATTCCAAAATCTAAAGAAAATCTCAGTTTATTGTTAATGAACGAAAGTGCAAGAATATATATATATATATAACATTCTTTTAATTAAACATTTGTTATCTTGAAAAAACCCAGACCTCAAACAGGGCCGGCCTTAGGCCAATTGTACCTATTGGACCCAATCGGGCCCCGCGGCTGAGGGGGCCCCACAATGGTGTAGGGGCTCAAAACTATCTATTGGTGATGATTCTTTTTAGATTTATCCATAGTCCCATCCATACCCAAGTGGTCTCATGAGAGGCCATCTGATGCTCTCAGGATGCAGGAAACTACGCCTTTTAGATGTAGGGGCCCCGCCAAAAGTTTTCTAATTGGGCCCCGCAATTTCTAGGGCCGGTCCTGACCTCAAATATATAGTACACTAAAAGTGTGACTAATCATCATCACTGGTTATAGTTATCAGTAGACTATTGCAATCAAAAAGGAATTTAGCTCAAGAAAATCAGCAGCTTGTTGCTATCAGCCGCTTGATGTAACCACTCAAAATATAACCCAATGTGATTCCAATCGAGCGACACCCACTGTATACAGGATCTCATCTTTTTAAAATATGCAACAGCCGCATCTGATGCCGTACGACTTTAGGTGAGTTACGGTTTAACGGAAACGAATAAATATGTTTTTTGACCATTAAATGGTGGGTTCAAAAGTAAATAAAATGAATTTTTTAGTTCGGTTTACGTCTTGAAACCCAAATAAGTTTTGTATGACTCACGTATCCGCCGAAAAGCTGAAAAGCGGACGATAACGTATATCTCCGATCGGATCATTGAATTACCGCACGAGGGCGGCTTATCTGTATCAAAAAAATGGGCGAAATTCAAACATTTTATTTCAGGAAATTTCAAATGTCCGTCGATGGTTTATTTTAAAAAAATCGTTTCTCTATTAGGCATCTGATTGACTGAAACAAAATTGCAGTTTTCGAAGGTATCCAAACTTATAAGGAGAATTCCTTAAAAAGTGAAATCCCTAATGTAACATGAAATATAAGCTTGGCTATATGTATATGTGTAACCGTACGCACAACGATGGATTTGAAGCAACTAATAAACATTTGTTTCACTCAAAGCTTCGGCGAGCCGTATTAGAAATCGCTAGAACCGATATATATATATACCTTATATTTGAACTTACCTAAGAGATTGTGCGTTATCATAAAAGTAAAAGTCGATTCCAGACACGGTTTTAGACTTAAAAATAATAAATAGGAAGGGTTTATGGCAAAAAGTTTTAATTTAAAAAACATAAATACTGCCTCCATTACATGACACTGATCGATTTTTTCATCAAATCTTATATGAGGGCTGCTTGAAATGTTCTAACCATACGCATGTGGTCAGAGGGCCGTAGGTCACACATCCCTACGTTAAAATACGTCTCGTTCTGATGGGAAAGTCAAATACCGCTGTCATAGCTCACTAACAAAACGCAAGCGCCAATCTGCAAGATTAGTAGTGGATTAACTGAGGTTAATAAGATCATATACATATATCGTTAAAATAAACAAAAACTGCAAGGACTTGGGCATATCCAGAGACTTAGTTTTGTAAAAGGCAGGAAATAAAAAAAGAAACAAAACAAAATTTAACGAACTCTATCGGAAGAAAATGCACTTCTACCAGAGATCTTAATAATCGACGGGAAGGATTTAAAAAAAAAAAAGAAAAATTTTAACGCGGTCGAAAACAGTCGAACCTCGACATCCGCACACCGAGCATGCGCCACTCGACGCACGAAAAGCGTTCGGCGGTACGAAAAAAACCGCGAAATGAAATAAAAGAAAGGAATGCCGACGTTCCCTGGACTCCGCCCTTGCATGCAAAAAAAAAATAAATGAAAATGTGAAAAAAGGGAATTAGGAATAGGTTTACTTAAAAAAAACTCAGGTATGTGATTACTTTGATTAAAACGGGGAGAAGTTATATCGATCGATAGATACGAATTTATTTTATGAAATGTAATCCAGCTGTGTCGCCACATTAACTTTTTATGCGTGTGTGTTTGTGCGTGTGTATGTCTACACCCATGCACACACACACACCCATATATGTGCATGTAAACGAATGATTTCTAGGGCTCGTAAAACGAAGCTGGATATATCGAGATTTGATATATAGTTTAGATATATCGAGGTTTCGATATCTCGAAGTAGACGCGTCTGACAATGAGAGAATTTTAATCCGCTGACATTAAGTACAACAATTCCAATTATAATTTTCCTTGATTATGCGAAACAAATTCGATTGTTCGTCAGGGGCGTAACTACGGTTTTGGGGTACCCGCGCAAGTCAAGTTTTTGGGGCCCCCATCTATATAAAAATGTATGCAATTATTATACCGCTTTGATTTTTATCGATATTTTTGACGTTTTTATTCAAAAAATACGTTGAGACTTCTATAATTCTAACATTATAAGGATAGGACAAAACAACTCCAAACACTTGAGATGGGTATTTTCGTCTTCATTTCGAGCGAAGAAATCTTCCATTCCCGTAAGGATATTACTACTTCGAGTACCATACGGCAGATTACGGGAAAATTTCTAAGTATTTTTGTGGGGCCCCAAATATCTTAGGGCTCCCACGCACTGCGTGGGCCTGTGCCCCTAAGTTACGCGTCTGTTGTTTGTGCATGGACATACATACGTTTAAATTCAGGTATTCAACTGATCAATTGTTTCTATAGTCGTTCTTGCATTCTCTAACTAAAACTTTCAATTCATCTTTTCTGCCTGTCGCTATTAATACACTCGATTTCTTCATACGTATCTTACACCGATTGATTCTTTTTAACTTCCCTCTTCATTAAGGTATATTCAAGGTTTTTATGGAAATGTTTCCCGATTCAAGAAATAAATGCAGGAGATCAGACTGAAGAAAATTATCCCATCTACACTGGTCGGTAAACGCTTCTCATCCTAGCTACTGCCATTATACCATTGTCGGTGGCAGCATGCGAAACACTCTTAGTGGAACGGTTCACGTATTAAACATGTGAATTATTGAGCTCGTCTTACGAGTTCTAACTTTCGGTAAATTACCAGTGAAGACGGCCGCACTGTATCCGAAATGCGCAACTTGTTTTTTTATAACATTTTCGTGATCATTGGAGATATTTGAGTTAAGTATTTTTTAAATTTTAAGTGCTAATTTTTGGAGTTTGTTAATGTCCAGAAGTTTTCTGGCGTACATACACACATATAAACAGAGTCGAGACAAGATATTTTTGCGTCCTAGGCATTAGCGGATTTTCCAAAGTAGGCAGTGGCCTAGAGGCGGCGGGATTTTGGGGTAATTGGATTTGTATACTCATTCGCCGATTTGCAAGACTGTCAATATTGCATATGATGAAGCACCGTAAAGAAGGCTTTCAGTGTGATTTACAATAATTTTGGAGGTCGAAGAAGATGAATCCGAAATCATGAAAGACCATTGGTGCCCACCTAAGGAAGCTTGTCAAGGTGCATAATAACCATAAGTACCCGGAAAAAGAACGGATTGTTCCTCTGGTATAATCTATATATATATATATATATATATATATATATATATATATATATATATATATATATATATATATATATATATATATATATATATATATATAAAACCAATCTTATTGAATTTTTTTAAGGGGTAGGAAAAATAATTTGGCCTAACTCGATAAAAACATTATAGAGAATATAATTTCCTACAACTTTTATTTGAAACAATTTCCATAGCAGTTATTGTTTAGGAATTATTTATAAATAATCAGTTTTCCGATTTCCCTCAAATATCTCCTTAAAAACGTCGTTACTGGTAATCTTCGTGAGGACCAAAGTTGTAGAGAATAATATTTCTTCCAAGTTTTGTTTGAAACAAATTTTTGTAGAACCATTTATTTCGGAGATATTTAACTTATTCTTAATTTCCAGTATACAGCGCCAGCACCATGCAGCGGTGAATTCTGTAAACATATTCAAAATATACCTAATTTACGGCAATAAGAAAGACTGTATTCTTTTACGATACGAAATGATAACTTGGCCTTACAATGCTATTCGTAATAATTTAAATATCTATACCCCCAATATGGAGAAAGTCATGTGTTGGTCACATCAGATTTTTTTTATAATGTATATGCCTGTATACCTGTACAGACAGCCAGAGGAAAGAGTGGGAGTGTGATGGGGGAGGAAGTGAAGAGGACCAAAACAAGCAAGTGAATGAGAATGATGATAGAAAAGGGGGATACTATACAGACAGAGAGAGAGACAGAGAACGTCCTGAGAAGGGCGAAGAAAGAAGAGTTTTGAATGCATTGAGAAGAGAGAGAGCGACACTCAGCGAGTCACAAGAAGTGGGCGGAGCAGGAGCTAGAGAGAGAGAAAGAGAGATCAACGCCGGAAGAGGGAGAGAGAAAGAGAGAGAGAGCAAAACCTACCTCCCCTCCCCCCCGCCATTCCTCCCTCCCTCTTCCATCTCCCTTCTCCCCCGGAGGGGTAGGAAAATGCGGAAGCGTGCTCCTTTACCCAGAACCTCTTTCCCTCCTCCTCATTCAAGCTTTTTCTCGCAGCCTGGACTTTGAGGGGTGTATGGCAGGGGTTGCTAAGAGACGTGGGGGGGGGGGGGGGAAATACGTTGATGGAGGGAGTTTGGAGCGAAGACGCCCGTGAGGGAGGTGCGTGTATGTGTGTGTGTGTGTAGTAAAGGGGTTGGAGTAGTTGCAAAATCCTCCGCCGACGTCTCTGCCTCCTACATATCGAGGGAGTGAGGTGGAGAGAAGTAGAAGAAGGGAGATAGAGAGAGAGGGAGAGGTAGAGCGTTTGGAAGTTGTTAAAGAGCACCTCTACAACCCGACTTGGATGGAATCCGTGTAAAACCATTGGGGGGAGGGGGGGGCAGGGTACGCTATGCCGCCGTCCTCTCTCCCCCTCCCCACCCCCCTCATAGGACGCTAATGATTTAGGTTGCCGGCAGTACCCGATTGGTTCTCCTCGATCTCCTCCCCCCTCTTCCCTCCCCCCACACAGAAGAAGAAAAAAAGAAACCACCCTTCCCAGCGCGCATGCGCATTAGATCTTACTCCACAAGTACTACGGTGAGGTCGAAGGGAACGGAGGATGAAAAAAAAATGGGATATACGAAGAGAAAAAAAAGAATCATCTCTTTCTTTCTCTCTCTCTCTCTCTCACGGTTCACGTTTTTCTCTCTCGCAGAGTACGATAAAAAGGGGGACGACATGAGTGCCAGGAGAGTCACGGAAACAAGTCTGGAGAGAGAGAGAGAGAGAGGAATGGTATGGGTTTGGAGGCTTTTTTCTCTCCTCCTCCTCCTACTCCATCCCGCAAACGAGAGAGTTTTTGTGATTCCGAATGGCGTCTGGATAATGATTTTTCCAGACCCGAAAGAGTCCAAATAAAATGAAATAAAACTCGGAAAAAAAAATAAATAAAATTTTTTTAAAAAATCGGGAAAATTCTTTTTTGTCGATTCGCCCAGGCAAGTCTGGGATGTGTGTTTTTTCTAAAAATCATTATTATTATTATTACTATATCGCTGGAAGATAAAAATGACGCGATGGGATGAAATTGCACGGATTTTGGGTTGATCGATTATTTTTGTTTGATTATTGTTTTTAAAATATTTTTTAGTGTTGGCATTGTTGGTACTTTCGGATGGTTCCCGATGCAGCGTGACAGTCGGCGAGGATACTCACTGGCTGTTTTTTTTATGTAAACCTCTCCTAAAATGTTGACTGTTTCGTTTATGATGAAAGGAAGATGTTTTTATCTAAAAGATATCTAACAAGATAAGGAATATCATTATTAGGTCTCATCGTAAGGTAAAGAGAGAAGGCGAATTTTTCAAATAAAAAAATATGTATATATTATATATTTTCGTACCTATTACGAATTCCTTTAAAGTGCATAATATTTCACTTGTCATAATTAGCACTGCCTTATGTATACAGATAAGGGAATAATTTAGCGTCGGCCAGCCTTGATTTTATTTTTTGCTCATAATGATTTTGTTTGTACCCATCATAGATATTTCTACCCTAATTCTCACGCAGCTTATTAAACAAGATAAAACGCAAATATGATATGAAATAATAATAAAAATCTCGTATATTGCTATTTAAGGAAATATTTCAAGGGGCAAAGAAGATCAAGCATATAAATCTTCGATTCCACCATTATTTAACGTGATAATTAAGGATAATAATTTTAAGAATTAAACTCTTCGTGTTACTTCTTAGCGTGTATCCGTATTATTTTCAATGTCCGATTTCTTTGATATCGCCGATTTAGAAAATATTTCCAGAGGTAAAGAGGATCAAAGTCTTTGATTCCACCATTACAAAAAGGTAATTAAGAATAATATTTTTTTAAAATAAAACCGTTCAGATCCGTTTTTTATTATTTTTTAACTTACTATCTTTTTTAAAAAATCGCTCACCATTTACTAATTCGATTGTCTTGATATCGTTTGCAGGTTAAAGATTTTTTTAAAAATTTCAACAAAAATTTCAGAGCATAAATTTTTAAGCCAGGGACATATTACTACTTTGCAGGGGAATTTTCCCCCAAAATCCTTTCGAAGGCGAAAGTTTCACACGCAGCCACTGAGATAAGAAGTGCGTAACGTGGTCAAGGGTAGCACTCAGGGCAAGAGAGAGAGAGACAGAAGCGAAAAGAGGACGATCGAGACGGGAGAGCGTTTGGCGCGCCATCACCCGGAAGAAAACGGACTGGGGCAAGGAGTCGCGGATTGGGGCGTTTCCCTTACGGCTTTTGTAGAGCGCGCCACCGTCGTCCTTTTTTTTTAATGGCAGAAGAGGAGATAAGCGAAGGATTAAGAGGCGGAGTAGAGACAGAGAGAGAGAGAGAGAGAGACAGACAGACAGAGAAAGAGAAAAAGACAAAGAGTGAAGAAGACGTGAACTTTTTTTTTAAAAAAAAAGAGGAAGTGCCGGGGTAGAAGAAGATGAGAAAGAAGAAGAAGAAGAAAAAAGGGCGTGGCGCGAGGGGAATATGGAGGTATGAAAAAAAAGACGAACGATTTTTTTTGTCGCGACGGTGTCCGTTCTTCTTTTGTTGTTTTTTTTTGTTTTTTAGTTCGTCCGGACGTTGTCCGGGGGCGTCTCGCGTGACTAAAATTGTATTTTTTCCGCTCTTTCTTTCGATCGAACAACCTTCCAGTCGGAGAGAATTTAACGGTGTTGAAAAACTCTTCGCTTATGATCCAGTTATCCAATCGCAGCCATTTGAGTTTTATAATTAAGAATGGAGTCGCAAATCACGTTTAAAATAATAGTATTGGACTAAATATTTTCGATTTTGATGGGAATCGAATTTTACTGTGATTCAGAGTCGACTAACAAAGATTTTCCTATTCGAGATGCATCAGTATGACGCAAATAAACAGTATGGTGGAGGTTTTGCTTTGGTTAAGATGGAGAGAAGAAGTAAATTGATTTTAAATTGTGTACAAACCACATGAAGATGTATGTTTTATATATATATATATATATAAACCGGTGTCTGTACGTTTGTCTGTAACGTTTATATACATTCTTTATACGCATTTTCTGACTCCAAGATAATAACAGAATACATTTTAAACGTTAAATACATATCTCAGTTATAATCCTTGCAGCGACGTTTACGTCTACATAACAATAACCGATGGGTATGATAGGTTAGAAAATGTAATTCCCATACGCGCATATTTTAAAACGAAGTTAACCCGGCGAATATTTTCGACCGCCTGCTATTCTAATTATGTTTCATTCCAGTGTATACACGATGCTAGTTGCGCAAACTTACTTCCACGAACTTTAATTTACTTTACTCTGGTATGGTAATGTACATACTGCGAATTTTACATGCGTCGATCCTGCGAGGGATGTGGAAGCCTGATTCTAAAATTCAAAATTACTAGAGTCCCATTTGCAATATTCAGTTGATGACGAAGTGAAAAATCCTTCCCTTTGAGTCTTATTCAAACAGATACGGCAGGGATGCGAAACTTGTACAAAATACGCTTGGCGTACTTAAATTTTTATTAAAATCCCAGAAAAAATTTGACGTACACTTTACTGGTTCCTATTTTTTTTTTTGCTGTTATGCTTCAATCGATTTATAAACTTCGATGTGAGCGTATTTATATATTTTCTTTTACGTTTTCAACCGATATAAATCTCGAAACGGACTTAGAATTGCAGAAAATATCGGAATTACTGAGTGTCGGGCGATTTCAACCAGTGCCTTCATCTTGTGCGTACGATCAAACTTTCTAGAGTCATCTCACCAAACTCGAGAGTCACAACACTAATGCCTTCCCCTTGAAATGAGATACGAGAAACACCATCTTCGAAATTACGACCAAACTCTAGCAATCTTCTATGTCTCGACGACTTCTCCTCCAAAATTAGCCCATAGTAGCATCAGTCAACAAAAGCAAGAGTAAAAATATATGTGATCCGCCCGTCTTAACTGTAAGCCGAATTGCCTAGCACTTTAGGATACGCCTGGATCTTATACTACTACATCCTTCATCTCTTGCTTGCAAACCCGCCCAACACGGGAGCGACGCGTGTTGCATACACAAACGGATACGCTCCGATTTTTAAAACGCCTTTGCAGGAGACTAAGAGACCAAGCCCTAAAAAGCCGGTGGCGGACCAAAGATAGGAGGAAAATCGAGATGAAGGCCCCTTTTCGGATACCCACACTGCCTTCTACTGGATCTATCCTTAAACTCTTTATGAGCGAAATTCCTCGCTTAAGCTCTGCAGATTCGGTCGAGGAAGAGAGCCATTCTGACGAACCGGTGTAATGAACCGGAACCCAAAGTCAAGGGGCCCTCCTTTATGCATTTCATCAAAAATTGTTCATGTGCTGTCATGCTAACGTTTCGACTCGTTTTTACCGTAAATTATATAGAACCATCCCAACTCGTAGGTCGTAATTTTTTCGTTTTCCGGGAGGGCACCACTTGTAATTGTTTTCGATCATCGCAATATTTACGGCGAGATTCGCCGAAATAATTGAAATTATTACAGGTTGATATTTTTTTCAATAAAAAATAATTACACGACGCACCAAAAAGGATTTTTTACTGGGGCCCCAAAATAGTATGCTACAGGCAGCGCCTCTTAAGAGTTTCAGAGAGGCCCGGGCCACTTCCAGATTTTTAGACCTTTGGTCACGGGCCGCTTCCAGAAATCTTAAGACCCTTGATAGACAACAAAAATTTTAAATAAGCTCCATTTTAAAATTTTATATTTTATCATGAAACGAAAATTAATTCTTGCCAGAAAAGGTAAGACCAGACTCCCATCATTCCATTTAGTGAACTGTCACACCCGCCAAAAAAAAAAAGAAATTAACAAGTGTCCGAAATTGGCTGCCCTCGAGTTCGAAGCCTTGACCAAATGGCCCACCTCTGATCTGCCCTGCTGACAGGGACAGAGAAATTCATATTAAAGAGCCGTCATCACTGTCGGACGATGTTCTCCCAGTGGCGGATTTGGAAAACATTTTTCCGCCTCATAAAAAATTCAATAAAATTGATTTAATTTATATACCAGAGGAACAATCCGTTTATTACCGGATATTTATGGTTATTACCTTGACAAGCTTCCTTAGGTGGGTACCAATAGTCTTTCATGATTTTGAAGTAATCTTCTCTCCAACCTCCATAATTTCAAAAATTCACACTGAGAGCCATCTTTACAGTGCTTCTTCATATTACTATATTGCACTTGGCGAATGAATATACAAATCCGACCGCTACGAAATCCTGCAGCCTCCAAAACCCTGCCGCCCATAAGCCATTGCCTACTTTGGCCTTATTGCAAATCCGCTGACGCATCCCCTTCATTGGGAAAGTTTGTGGATATTTCCCAGAGCAAGATTGATATGTATCAAAAAAATAAAAAGATCCGGAGTTTGATTTATAACAGGAGTTTTGAATACTTTTTATAACCTGCGAACCCATTGTTGAAGCATCTGAAATCCCACTGACCCCTCGAACACATGGTTATGACATTCAACAACACACTTAGGAGCTAAGAGCACGCATAATTTGCTTTGAAAGGCCTGACAACTGATTACCGTTGCCATGGAAATATATACCTTTTAAGTAATTACTAATTAACCAATCATAACTTCTCTAATTCAATACGACAGTATATTTTCTGCCGCGCATCCCCTGCAAGCTTACGCGGAGCTTTTAGGTACCCGAGGACCACCATTTGGGAAACTCTGAAAATACTAAAAGCTTGTGACGTTATTAAGCTAAACTTCCGACGTGAACCACACGCAACAGAGGGCGTTGGCGACTCGATTACAGTCCTCCCCTCCCCCTGAGCGGATCCCTCGACTGTACACGCCGTAGTAAATGAAAGAAAGAACTGATTCGCGTAGGACAAACAGTCCTCAGGCGCTCAAACGTCCTTCGTGAGGGTCTTAGCGTTAGCTTATCGGAATCTTCCACGAATTTCGTGCCTATTTGATATTGTTCGACGCGATCGCAATCTCGAAAGATAAAACTCCCGATTCCGAGAACCATGAGGAGTTAATGTTATCTGGACAAACCAACGTGCGCCTCAGGGCTCACGCGGGAGACAAACAGAACTCTGCGAACACGGAAACACGTCATATCGACTGTTCATGTGCAGAAGTTGAATTTTTAAAATCTAGCACGCGAACCTGGGGTCTCAAAGTAGGACGGTTTATGCCGGGAACGTCGAACTGGAGGCATGCGGCCCTTCCTGCACCTGAGTGTGGTCTGGATGCGAATTTTTGTTCTAGCTTTTATGTAAATGCAGTCGAAATTCTATAAGTCGAACGTTTATAACTCGATTTTTTCATGACTCGAAGTGAATACATTTTACAGGACGAAATCTTTTTCGTGTTATTTTTCTTCTATAACTAGAATTTTCTATAAACCGAATATTTTTTTTGTTTTCTTTGAGGTTCGACTTACGAGTTTCACTGTACTCTGTTTTGGCGAAAAGGAGACAATACTTTTCTTATTTATTGACACGCATTGGTAAATGAGTCTCAAAATTATCGTTTCATTTTTGCAAAAAATACGGACGTCTGCAGCCTTCTTGAAAAAGTCTATTTTTCCAAATGCGGCCATCATTAATCAACTGTAATACTAATGTGGCCGATCTACTACATCCGTTGCTTCATTGTGACCCTGATACCTCTTCGATACTTTACGCTGTGGTGAAGCCCAAATTCTAATGCGTTTCTTGTAAAACATTTAAAAATAATATGAGAAATTTAATACAAAACCTATTTAATCGACACAAAATATCCTCGGGTTGTTTTTCATTCCCATCCAAAACTCTTCAGGCGGGTTGGGTACGGGAGACCGTCCTTAACGCATAAAATGCTGATCGTGGATTTGGTACGGTGCCATAATGCTCGTGAGTGCCGTCACGCGGTCCAAGTATGATTTGAATCTGAGGCCCCTTAATTATGAAGCGATCTGTGTTAATTTCGCGTGGCGATGATGTGAAACTCCTATATATCCGCGAAACAGTTTGGTACGTAAAAATATGCACGTGCATTTCGGCTTCAAGCGGTTATCCGCTCCGATCGTAAATTAAAATTAACAACTGTTTAGTGGCATCGTGAATCGACATCATCGTTTTTCAAAATCCCCAGTCTCGAGGTGAGCTCGTCGTTTCATTTTTGAATGATTTGCGCGGTTTAATGGGCGTTAAAAAGTTCTCGTTCCAGCAAGCACAGATCCACAAAAAACACGTATTCGATTTTTAAAAATTGGGTAATTTACCTTCAAATCCTGCAGCAGCTGCTTAGGGTGGAGTTAGCTAGCAATTTTTTCGGTCATTTCCTCAGCATGGGTGTGTCCGTCCTCGAAAATTATATCACTAGCATCAGAACGTCCTAGAAAAGACAAAAACTATTTATTAAAATTAACAACTATTGACACACCGTAGTGACTAATAGTAAATATATTTTTTTAACGGTGAAAATTCTACTATGGAGTTTATTTTTTATGGAACTGATAATATATATATATATATTCTTTTACTTTTTTAAAAGCAGTAATCGAGTGCAGATTATACGGGATTGGAAAGTGAACTTCGAGATGAGAAGATAATGATCAGATTGGCAATACAAAAGAAGTTTAGCTTGCGCTAGAGAAAATTAGTCCTTTTTTGAGGAGGAAATCGTATTTTTTATGCAGTATATTAGAGGATAACTTAATTTGGATGCGATAAGGTGGAAGAAATTCGCTGGTCAAATTCCGGAAAAAATAAAGTCCGATTAAATGGAGGAAAGGACGTGCCAATGAAGGAGACACAAAGGTGAGGGATCCTGTACGACACTAAATAATGTTGTTACTACGAAGAAATAGAAGAAATTTCACACAAAGGCAACAGGAAAAATGTTAATCGAGAACCATTCCCGATTCCCGAAAAAAAAGAAACTGAACGGAATGGATGATCCGCCAGGATGGAGTATTATTATTATTTTTGTTTTTTTTTTTTTTTGAGCTTTTGGCATCGTAATTTGCGTAACGTGAACAGAATCGGAACTTGGCCCTATTGAAGGATTGACGACGATTCAACCAAAGTACAACTCCACGAAATCGCACAGCAAGCAAGGTGGTTTTGAAATATAAATAAATAAATAAATAAAATAAAGTAGTCGGTGAATAGACCGAGAGTAATCGAAAAATTTCGACCGGTCGAAAAAGAAAAATAAAGCGCTACGGACTTGTTCGGTCCTTCCAAACAAAACAAAAATGAACATTAAAAAAAAACTCCTGCGTCCTAATCACCAGCTTCCCCTAATGGCGTGTTTTATTTGTACGTTCCCTGAACAGCCTCGATAGACGAAAAAATAAAGAGGGTAGATAAAAAATGGAGAGGAAGGAGGGGAGTTGGAAAACGTGAATTGGAGAGTTTGCTGGGTTCTCCAAAATGATACTTTTAAAAAATCCTCTTTTTTTTTCGCTACCCCTTTCAAAACCTTCCTTACTCCCCTCTTCAGTCTGGAATGGACCCGGCGAGTGGTCGTTATTTATTCACGCAACTAACGGGCGCACCAGCTCTCAAATTGGCTGCACTAAAGCACCCCCCCCCCCCCATGCACACACACACAACAGCCAACCTAATAATGTTGTTTATACGCTGTACCGAGAGAGATACGCAATGATAACGATCATTCCACTCTCATATAAGATATATATATATATATAATCCCTATAGATGATACGTACGCTATGGATAACGAGAACAAAGAGTGGCAGAGACGTAGGAATAGTTCGAAAAAATATATAAAAGAGGAGCAATACTCGCAGAATACGATGGAATGGTGCTCCTCGTTGGCCTTTAGTCTTGCGCTTCCCTCCTTTCCTCTGACCCTGCCCGACCAGGCGTAACGGACCGCGAAAGAGGATTGGAGCGTGCCATTGGCATGTATGAGGAAATGTAGGAGAGTGATATATACGTAAACACACACACACATATATTTTTTTATTTTTTTTGAAGCTTTCGGGATGGCGCTCTTCTTCAACGACGGAGAGACGTACTATATATATATATATATATATATATATATATATACATATATATATATATATATATATATATATATACATATATATATATATATATACGGAGAGACGTACTATATATATATATATATATATATATATATATATATATATATATAGTACGTCTCTCCGTCGCTGAAGAAGGGCGCCAGCCCGAAAGCTTCAAATTTGTGTTGTTTTTGTGTTTTTCCTGTCTTTTCAGCACCTCCAGCGGCTCCCCAATTTAGGTAAGTGTCCACTGGGCTCCCTCAACACCTTGTTGTCACCTTTATTATAATCATATATATATATATACACATATATACATATATACACACATATATACATATATATACATACAGACACACACGCATATATATATATATATATGTATGTATATAAGTTGATGAAATGCTATGTATGGAGCACAATTATATATAGGGCAGAAGGATGCTAAGGAAAAATGTTTTACAATACTTGGAAAGCTTCGAAATGTGGACATGGAAAAGAATGCTGGAGATAAAATGAACAGACAGGATTTTTAACGTGGAAGTACTACGAAGAATAGGAGAGAAGCGAACGATTATCCAGACTATAAGAAAGAGTAAGGCGAACTGGATTGGACGTTACCTGAGGAGAGAGAGAGCATGATTAAAGAAGTGCTAGAAGGAAAACTGGATGCAAAATGAGGAAGAGATAAGAAAAGGTTTCAGCTGGTAGACGACTTGAAAGGGAAAGAGAGCTATCAAGACATGAAGAAAACTGCGGAAAATAGGAGTGCATATGTATGTGTGGTGAACCAGGATAAACCATGAAAAACACTGTTCTGTCTAGGGGCAGACTACCTATGATATTGATGATGCTATATACATATAAATCGTATTTAACCGGCTATGAAGCGAGATTTTTATTTTTAATCCGTCCGTGGCTCGTGTCACATTCGCGGACTAATAAATAAATGAATGAAAAATACTGACAGCGATTCTGACTAGTCTAGCATAGTTCTAATCGCGTTCATCCTGCACCGCATATCGTGGCGATAATTTTCAGATGTTTATGTAAAAAAATAACTCCAATAATTTTAATTTAGTTCCTTCAAAATTACTTATAAAACATTTTTTCCTGAAAATTAACTTCTGTAAACATGGCGTCGTCTAATTATTCAAGGCCGTCTTATATCCGGATAAATATTATGTAGCTACATAAAAAAACAGAGTGGAAAACCAGTAACTTGAATTTCAAGTGAATAAGGGAAAATTTCGAATCTGGAAATTGAGAGCAGTCGGAAGTGCTTTGCCAAATGAATGAGGACGAACGATTAAAAAAATCGTACGCATCGGATCGTCGAAAATTCGAGTTATAGACCAGCGGAGGCCAAACCTTTTGACTCGAGGGCTATAGCTCACTTCCGCACTCTTCCTGATGCACGCGCAGTCGAAAATGCAATTGGTGAATAATTTAAGGAAACTTTAATGGTTTTTAATTCGTATTCGGTCTTACACGATCTGAATTCTATCATGAAATAGAAAGAAAATATCTATTGTTTTGTTACAGTTATTATTGTCATTTTCATGTAACTGTGTGACATTTGATCGATGCACTTATGGTTGACGTGCCACCTTTCTTCGGGCAATAAAGGAACTTTTCATCATCCATCATATCCGAAACTATTAAGTGGATTCTCGTGATGTTAGGCACCAGAGACTATATGGACAAATGACAATAAGAAGATTATATAAATGGCTCGATTGACCCAAGCAGGTGTTCCACCTTTCCGCGAGAAAAAACTGAGCTTTCCATCACATCTTGTAAAAAAAAACATATTAGTCACTAGAAGAAATACCCGGCACTGCCCGGGAAAATGATATATTTCAATATTTTATGCATGGTAGGAATTATTAAATCGGCCGCCATTCCGAATCAAAAAGGCAGACGAAAACGAAATCCCGCGCTGATCTTCCTCTTGCTGTCCCCTACAATCTTGTCAAATTTGGTCGGAATCGGTAGAGAAATGGGGGCATGCATAAAGGAAGAGACAGAGTTGGCCGCCATTTTGAATCAAGCGGACTGACATTCCCCTTTTTGCCCGCTACAATCGTGGAAAATTTGGTCAGAAACGGTTGATTGTGGGCGTGCATAAAGGAACGGCGAGAAAATTGGACGGACAGACGGACACGCATTAACCTTCCCCTTTGTGCCAAATTTGGTCGGAATCGGCTGAGAAACGTGGACGTGCATAAAGGAACAGACAGATAGACTGACAGACCTACTAAAATATAGTGGTTTAGATATACAAAAAGGCTCATAAGAAAAGCAGTGGAATTAGTTATTCAACGCGATTACATAATTACGTAAATAGCCGTCTTCCTATGAATGCATCATTCCTCCATTGTCCGCCACACACCGAAGAGAAAGGAAAGGAGTGTAAAGGCGAGATAAAGAATGAATAAAGGCGAAAGAGAAGTCAAAAAAAATAAAGCGGAAGAGGGATGAAGAGAAATGAAAAAAAGGGGACCAGAATAGAGGGGGATAACGAAAGAGGTAAATATTATAGAGGAAAGGGGAAAGAACGAATAAAATGAAGAGAATAGAGGGAAAATAAAGATGGATATGACCCTTTCTGCACTGCGAGCCACATTCATGGTTGCGGATGCTGGGGGGGGGGGCGCATATTATAAGTCACGAGAGCTTCGGATGAGCGTTTTACATAAGAAGTTGCCTAGAGATTCTGCGGTGTCACAGCGGTGGAAATCGAGTTTACCAACGTTAAAAACTTAATCGGCAAAATATTCGAGACCTAAATGTATAGACGAATGGATTTCGTTACGTGAAATTTTTTATCCGTCATATTTTCATCATATTTGGTAGTGTGTGCCTAAAACCTATCGAAAGGTAGAATTAGATTCGAAATTCTAAAAGTCGAACGTCTACGTACTATATGTCGAGTTTTCCATAAATCGAATCGAAGTCATTTTTAAAGGACAAAATTTTTTCATGTTGTTTTTCTTATACAACTCGAATACATTCGATAAGTCGAATATTTTTTTTGTTTCCCTTGAGGCCTGATTTACGTAAATTCTATTTTTACTATAAAACGTGTGTTTTCGTCATATATTTGTGGGACGCATTCAACACGCTCTAAAAGGGGCCGCATCCGGCCCTATGGGCTTTATATATATATATATATATATATATTTTGCCTACTCCCGGTTCAGAGGACTAGTCCTGCAAAAACGTCCGCGTCTATAGAGAAAGGGGAGAGATATGCACCCGGAGGAGACGTGGCAACGCAGCATTCATCCCATCCACTGCGGAAACATAGTGAGGGCAGAGAGGGAAGGAAGATGCGTAAGAGACGGCCAAACAGACACGCCTTTCCTCCTCCCTTCGCCGTCGCCTCATTCCTCCTCCCCACCCTTTACACTCCCTCCCTTCTCCCTTCTCATCGACCCCACCCCGCCCTCCCTCCCCCCCTTGTGCAGCCCCACCCGCCGACGCCGCCTACTCCTCCCTCTCCCCCTCACCCTCCCTCTGCCAGGGCGAGCTCATTGAGGGCTCAGCCAATGGCCAACCTCCACGAATACTACGCCATACCAATGCGGTGTGAGTATACGGTCCCTGGCCCTCTTTACGGGGAGAATACGCGCCCTGGTAGATATACGTGTATGCCTGGATATCTACATATCGCTCTCTCTCTCTCTCTGTACGTGTGTATCCTTCTTTGTATATCTCCCCCCTTTACTCTCCGCTCTCTCTCTTTTCTCTCTCTCTCTCTCTCTCTCTCTCTCTCTCTCTCTCTCTCTCTCTCTCTCTCTCTCTCTCTCTCTCTCTCTCTCTCTCTCTCTCTCTCTCTTCCTTCTCTCTATTATTTCCTTTCTCTGCCTCTTTTTCTCCCCCTTCCTCTATTTCCTTCCCCTCTCTCCCTCCCTCTATTTCTCTTCTCTATCTCTCTTTCTTTCTATACATCCGTCTCCCTCTCCGTCTCTTTCTCCCTCTCTCTCTCTTCCTTTCTCTCTCTATCACATCTTCCTCTCTCTCTTTCTCCCCCTCTCGATTCCCTTTTTTTCTATTGGCCTTTCTCTTTCATTTTCTCTTTTTCTCTCCCCCCCCTCTAATCTCTCTCTCTCTCCTTTATCTCCCTCCCCTTTCCCCCTTTTTTTCCTCACTCTCTCTATCTCTCTTCCTCTTAAATGTAATAAGGGACTTCACAGTCTCAATTTCGCCCTAAATAAAGTCGTTTGTCTGTCTGTCTTTCACTCCATCTTTCCATACCTCTCCTTCATCATCTCCCTATCTCATTTCCCCTCTCTCTCTGTCTCCCTCCCCTCTCTCTCCCCCTCTCTCCCCTCCCCTCTCTCTCCCTCCCCCTCTCTCCCCCCTCTCTCTCCCTCCCTCTGTCTCCCTTTCTCTCCCCATCGTGAAAAAGGGGTTTATAGGGGGCACACGGTATGTACGCGTTTGTGCAGGTAGTACGTGTACGGACTCCGCTGCATGTTTTGCAGCGCGCCGGGGGAGCCCTCTGTAGCAGAACGCTTGAACCCAAATGGGCATCCGCATTACTTTGGAGGGCGCTGTCGCGGAATAATAAAAAAAAAAGTCGTTCGACCGTGCTGGGGTTTTGTTGGTGTGTGTGTGTGTGTGTGTGTGCGAATGATCGAATCTGCAGCGAGTTCGACGCGACGCGATTCCGCCGGAACGATCGGAGAAGTGGCGATTTGAATCTATGCAGATGTTTCCGTAAGTTATGATACGGAACCAAAAAAGCGACATCGCAAAAGCGCGGAAAATCTCCAGTGATGCACGCGTTTTTTTTTTTTTAATTTTAAAGCTTATGAAAGTACGAGAAGGTTAACACACACAGTTTATGCCTCATTTTCATGAATATTTTTGTATGAATACAGAGACACGTTATCCAATATGACATTTTGAGGGCATTCAGTAACACTAAAATTAATTACTCTGCCAAGTGTTTGTCTGAAAATCCCCACATTTTTAAAATTATTGATGATGGATTTTCTGCTAAATGATTAAATATTGCTGCTGTTGTTCCAATACCTTATGACAGGGGTCGGCAACCTACGGCCCGCGGGCCTCATGCGGCCCCCGAGAGCATTTTATGCGGCCCGCGAAGCCATGATGAATAAGTGATCGGTATAATTGAACACAGTCAATTCCATACCTTTTCAGTGAAATTATGGCCTTAAAAACCTTTCCTGGTGGAGTTTTAACGCTAGTAAACTAATTAGAACTGATTTTGACTAACATGAGACCACAAAATGTCTAGGTTACTCTTGATTTAAACGCTCATTCGGCCCGTCGAAGCTCTCCTTATTTCCAATGCGGCCCTCCGAAGAATTCAAAACAACGAATGCGGCCCGCCATATATAAAAGGTTGCCGACCCTTGCCTTATGACATCTCGACTACATCTGCTGATAACTTAGAGCAATAATCGCCTTCGACTTAGTACAGAATCGATTCCACCACAGTCGATATCTCGCAAGCGATCGGTCGCCCAGGAATAAGCCCAAACCATCATATTAAGTTGACAAATACATAGTTCCAAACGGAATGAATATTCGTCATTTTCAAAACCACTGGTCAATGGATTGCCTTTGATGATTGATATTTGGTAGCTGAAACGCTCATCTAATTCGCTCAACGATTTACGACAGCAGAAGTGACTTTGATCGTCCATTGTCATGGGAACTCAACCTTGCTGCCATCCGACTTTCCGTGGGTCATCCGTATTAATCATTAAAAACAAGTAATGTTATCAATAAACATGAATAAAATTGGCGCTTTTTTCTTCTTCGGTTATTAGAATCATCAACCGGCTTCCGTAATTAATTCCGGTGACTTTCATTTTTTTCATTCGAGTTAACCATTTACAGAAAAAAATCGTCCTACGAAAAATGCATTAAAAAGAAACATTTTTTTACAGATCTCCTAGCGGTATTTTAACACCATGATTTTTTTTCGTGAAAATCGAGGAATCTTTACTATTGGCGAATCTCGCCACAGTTTCACGAAATAACAGACGTTTTCCGTCACAATATAAAAAGAATGGGAAGTAAGAAAAATCGTCTTGGTCCGTCTTCATCTCGAAAATCGCTCACGTCCACCTCGCGCCTCCATGGAAATCGGTATCTAGGAAACGAATCATGTAAAACCCATACTTTCTCGACGTTTCAGCCTCCGATCCTTATTTGTTGTCCCGCCCGCCCCACTCTTTTTTTTCGTCTCCATAAGGAGAAGTACAAAGAAACATGAAAAAGGCCTTCGTTTTCAATGGATGGGGAGAGATTCTTGATGGGCATATATACATCTATAATAACATATAGGCGCTTCTGACATAGGATACATGATATAGGAGGACACAAATTATGAGGAACTTCCAGATGTGCTGGAGACTTGAAATTTGGTAGGCATGTACCGTCGTTTGGCAAAACCGAGGAAAATCGTCGAAAATTTTTTTTTAAAAAGGCTTGTTTTTTTAGGCCTTTAAAAAAATCCGAAAATTTAAACAAATATTTCATTAGAAATTGACGGAATGAATAATCGGAAGATCCTTACGCGACAGACATAAGCTGTAATGATGGGAAATGCTGAAACAGGTGAAAAAAAACCTGCCGTGACAGGGAATCGAACCCGGGTCTTACCACTTGCCAGGCGAATATTCTACCACTAAACTGCCGTATCAGACAAATTCCTGTTTTTTTAAAACTTGGTCCCGACCTAAGAAAATATTCCCTTTCTGAAACGGGAATTTGTTTGCTGCTGTATTTCATTGGTAGAATAACCGCCCGACAAGTGGAAGACCCGGGTTCGGATTTCCGGTCATGGCAGGTTTTTTCTCACCTGTTTCCACATTTTCCAAATACTATTTCATTGTTTAGGTATTCATAAATGCACTACAATGCTGAAATTTTTTCTAACGGTATAATTTGCTAAATAACAAAAACGGGAATATAGACATTTAAACATGTTCATTTATTTGTCCGTTAAAAATTCATAAAAATTAAAAGAGTTGACTAATGTTTATGTACTATCGGTCAAGTTAGGGAGCTGAAATTTTTCATAAAGTTAGAACTAGGTGTTCCTGCGGCAATTAACATTGAAAATGACAATGAATTTTATTATTGTGATCGGTAAATTTTAAAAACAATTAAATCAATATAAATTATGATTTCAGAGACGCTACGTCATTAAAATTTGGTAGAAATGCGTGACATTTGTAACAAACGTCAAAAAAAATATAGAAAATTCTTAAAATTGCAATTTCTAGGGGCTGTTTCGCCCCATTGTTGCCCCATATTCGGATCAAAATTATGACGCACTTCCAGACGACCCAGAGACTTCAAATTCGGCACGATTATAGGCCTTCGGTGACAACCAATGGTAAACATCCAACAACGTTAAAATTAAAATTTTTAGGGGTTGTTTCTACCCCATCATTGAAAGTATGTTGAAATGTTATTATATGTATAACTAGAACAATAATCCGTCACATGACGTGTAACATCAAAAATCATAACATACTGAAAACACTAAAATTAATTTTTATATAATGTTTATGTTAATATCGTCATAATAGGTGACACTTTGTGCACTTTACCTTTCGTTAAATGCTTTAATTAGGTTATTCTAATTGATAACACTGAATACCTTCTTCTTGCTTGCTTCTTTCAAGAAAAAGCTTTGGAAGATTGTAATGACTTGACCATTAATTAATAACAAAACAATACAGGTTGCATAGCAATTCATGCTAGATTAAGCGTTAATACAACAAAAGACCGCTACTATAAAAAAAATTTAGAATTTCGTTCGTCTTTTAGTTTCTGTTTGAAGTTTCTAAGTTAATATTTAAGTATTTTAATGAGCAAAAGAAAAAATGTCTGCACGGTCAAAATCGTTTTTTCCCGTGCTTTTAAATGCCATTACGAAATGATATCTGGAGTCGAACCTAGAACACTTTATGTAAAAGTAATAACATTTTCCAGTAGTTAATGTGGTCATCTAAGAACACACCAAATCTCATATCTCTATCTGCTTCCAGTGCTGAGATATTGAAAGATTCTAAGAGCGTTATACACAGACGGAAAGACAGAATTGGAAAACTATATGAGAGATGTGTTAGGAGTTTACATATTCAAGATCTTTAGTTAATCTAATCTTAAGATGCTTTTTAATTTAAGGAAAAACTTGCTTGACTTTTGATGAAAATATTATACGCTGTCCAGCCTGTAAAAATTGCTAAAACTTTGGGCAATTTTCATTTTAAACTGGTAATTGGCTTCTCCTAGACAAAGATAAAACGTAATCATGTAAAATTCAGGGGGGAAAAATCATTTGCCAGAAAAATTGACAAAAATTAAGTCAAAATGAAAAACAAACATGCTTATCTTCTTGTAAGGTTTCCACGAACAGTGAAAAAATATATAACATTAAAATAACGTCATCCTAACGAGGGAAAATCTTCTTTTTACTTTCTCATACGAAGTATATTGAGAAAGTATTGTTATCGCGATAAATTCGACCTCGAGATTTTTACGGAAATATACGTTTTAGGTGTAGCTGAATCCGAAAAAGTGGTTTTTGCAATGTCTGTCTGTCTGTTACTGGCTCTGGATCCTAAACGGTAGAGCGAAAATGAATTAAATCTCCTACTTAGGCATTTTATCATACTGATCAGGGTATATGTAGAAATGGTTGATATTGCTCAATAACTAAGATTAATTTATTCTACGTATTTTCAACTTCAACTCGATTTTCTCAAAAACGGCTCTAACGATTTTGTTCAAATTTCGTACCATTACTTGAGTGTACTTCTGCAATAATACTACATATTTCATTTTTCTCAATGAATGAATATAAGGCTATTTTATTCTTGGGCAACTTTAACAAAAATTGCATTTTCTAAAAACAGACTCATACGATTTTTATTGTCTAAAGATAACTAAACGACGCGTTAGTATATGAGAAAGTTTGCACAATGTACAATGTTGTACCGATTTTTTTTAAATGTCTCTCTGAGAAAAGAAAAACGCAGTGGCATTTGAGTTATCGGCCGTACGTCGGCATCTACGTAAAAATTGGCGGTTCAATAAAAATTGGCTATATCTCTCGAAAAGAGGCTACGAGACGTCCCGGGTCAAAAAAAATCCCACCCGCTGTCTTCCGCAATTGGTTCGGGAGAAAATATTTTTCAATATCCCGTGATTTTACGTGCATATCGTGACACACATTCTCTCCCTCTATTCGCATAAATTCTTTATCATTCTTTATCTTCCCTTCTTTCCTTTCTCTCTATCTCTCTTCTTCTCCCTTTCTTCATAAATTTCCCCTCTTCATCTCTTTCCTTCTCTCTCTCTCTCTCTCTCCCTCTCTCTCTCCCCTTTCGCTTTTCCTTTACTTCCTCAATTGCCTTTCTCCCCCTCTCTCCCTTCCTCTCTCCCTCTTCTCTCTCTCTTCCCTTCTTGGGTGTTTTCCTGCGTGGTTTTACTAGGATGGCCAAGTCAGGTTTTTCTTAGGTTTTTGCCACAAATACTTTTTGCCTTTTTACTTTCTCATATATACGACGTATATTGAGATAGTATTGCGATCGCGAAAAAAATTTTCCTCGATATTTTGATGGAAATATACGTTTTAGGTGTAGCCGAGTACGAAAAAGTGGGTTTCGCAATGCCGTCTGTCTGTCTGTTACCGGCTCTAGAGCCTAGACGGTAGAGCGAAAATGAATGAAATCCCGTGCTTAGGCATTTTATCATACTGAGCAGAATATATGTAGAAATGGTTGACATTGCTCAATAATTGAGGGAAGTTTATACTACGCATTTTTAAAAACAATTCGATTTTCTCATAAACGGCTGTAACGATTTTGATCAAATTTCTTACAGTTACTTGAGTTTACGTCATCAATAAGGCTACATATTTAATTTTTCTCAATGATTAAATATAAAGCAAGTTTATTATTGGGCAACTTTAACAAAAATTGGATTTTCTAAAAACCGGCTGATACTATTTTCATATTCTAAAGATAACTAAACGACACATTAGTATATGAGAAAGTTTGTACACTGTAGAATGTTGTGCCGATTGTTTTTAGAAGTTTTCCGAATTTTTAATTGGATATTTTGCTTGTATGTTCTAATATTTGTTTACTTTCAGGTTCTTTTCTGTGAAATGCTGTGTGTACATATACAATCATTAATATTGGTTTTTATTCTCCTTTATAAATGTTGAGGTAGTTTTATACTTTGTAAGAAGCGAGTATATAGTCTCAATTTCGCTCTTAATAAAGTCGTTTGTCTGTCTGTCTGTCCTCTCTCTCTCTCTCTTCCGTTTACTCTCCTTCTCTCTTCCTCATTCGCTTTCTCTATCCCTCTCTATCTTCCTCTTTTTCTCTTCATATCTCTTTTATTCTCCCTCTCTCTCTCCCCTATCTTTCTTCCTGTCTCTTCCTTTCTCTCCTCATCTCTTTTTCCCTCTTCTCTCTCTCCCCTCTATCGACTATTCTCTTCTCTCTTCCTCTCTCTTCCTCTATTCCTCTTCCTCTATTCCTCTTCCACTATTCCTCTTCCACTATTCCTCTTCCCCTATTCCTTTTCCTCTATTCCTCTAATCCCCTATTCCTCTATTCCTCTTCCTCTCTCCATCCATCCACTCACTCCTTCCCTCTCCCGCGCATGCGCCTTAACCCAATGTCGCAAGACGTTATATTTCATCTTCGGCAACTATTGCCCCTCAAGCGGTAAATCATCTCACCGCATGGAGGAGGCGACAGCGAAGGGGGTCGCATCTGAATTCCGAAAAAGCTTTCTTTTTTTTATTTGTTCCTCTCCTTTTTCCTTCATTTATTTCTTCCTTACTTTCCTCCTATCTAACGGCCGATCCTACGAAGATCCATAAATAATGCTCCCTTTATGTCACACAATGCGGAGCGAGTCGCGCCGAAAACAAAAGAAGGAAGAGATCCTAAAAAAATGCTAAATGGAGGATCTGTGTGGGTTCGTCCTGCAGGAGGCACGACGTGATATATATATATATATGTGTGTGTGTGTGTGTGTGTGTGAGTGCGCGCGCACATACATATATATATATATGCACACGCACACACACACATACATACATACATACATACATACATACATACATATATATATATATATATATATATATATATATATATATATATAGATTTAAGGTTGGAATAGATAGATGTCGAATGAAAGATATTCGAAATACGCCATGAATATGCGTCGAATCTCTCTCTCTCTCGTCAAATTAGTTTTATCCGGCGAGGCACTTTTATGTTTCGAATCGAGACGTTTTTATTTACGGCCAGAAACTGATACTAAAAAGAGGTAAATCTAATTTCTCGTTTCATTTTTCAAGAGTTCCCTACCATTGAGAAAAACGTAGGGAAATATAGATAGATGTTATTTTATTAAATGTTTCAAACAGAGGACAAATTTTGCAGAAGTGAACGAATCGCTCCGATAAACTCGCACATTCCGTTTCGTTGTTACTAAGATACAACGCATGCGCAGTGAAACTCTTACTATAATTTCCATGTCTGCAGCTAATAGTTTCTTAGAATTTAAAACTTAGAAAGTTTAACTGAATGTCTGGTCAATCACCACGCATTTTTAGGCGCGTTTCGCATCCAGCATAAGCGTCTATTAGCGTTGATCTGTCCATTCGTCCGTCCGCATGTTCGTTCTCAACTTCTACCCAACGGATATTCATGAAATTGGATATTAAGGACTTGCAGTCAAAGAAAATTAGAAAATCCCATAAATGAATCAAGTAAGCTAATCAGGGGTACCACTTTAGTGGTGACAAAAAATGAACTCTCCGTCATATCTCGTAAAGTATTGGTCATATCAAAATAGTTTTCAAATAAAACTTGTAGAAACAGTAAAGAAGATTATTTCTTTTCCTGTACATTTTTATCGTAGGAGTAGCCGTTATCGAGAAAATCAAACAAGAAAGTTTTCATTCGAGTTGAAATTTTCTTGCATGGTTACTTCTTCATTGTTGCTAACATAAACAACCTCACAAACAAACGTTTAATTTCCTTACGTGTGCACGCAATATTTTTAAATAGCAAGAAAATGGATTATTTATGAGGAAGAAAATAACTTTAAGACGCTATTTTCCTTACGTACACGTATATCATTTCTTTCAAATACTCCATTGCACGAAACGCGCCCGTGTGTGATGCGCTGTGCACTTTCCTAACTGTTTTAAAACGCATTTCACGAATCTAAATGTCCATCATTTTTTATCTCTTTTAAAGTTCATTAAAATATACTTTTGCGAACAGAAATATCTAGCAAAATTGCTTCTGCAAGAGAAGGCGCAGAGTAGCGGACTTTTTACGGGTTAATCGAAATGACCTCGGAGAACCCAGATTTGATGCATAAACAAATAACTAGCTTTCGCAACCGATTTCGAAAAGCCATCAAAACTGCCTCGAAAACTCAGCTAGTTGAGCGGTTCTATGAGGTAGTTTGGTTGTATTTTATGTTTTAAAAAGATTTAATTTTAAAATTAAATCTCGAAAAAGGAAGACGTTTCCATTTTCCTCAAGTTATTAGGTAAAAATCGATTTTTCGACGTGCAGGCTTTTATTGTTTTGGAAGTTAAAATTAGAAGGAATTAACATACGATCTTCGGATATGAACCTTTTTTAAGACAAAACTATGAAGTTTCTTATTCTGTTCATCTTTTTTTCGCCTACAGTTCTAAATCGCTCATGTTAAACGTTTTATTTACATATTTTGTGGAAATACTGCCATTTTAACTGGTGTTGCCTTGCCTACCAATCACAATGTTAGACCTCAAAATCCTATTTTTATATCAATCCTTATGGGAGTAAGCGTGCTTTGAATGCTTTTAATACGAGAGAGAGGAGGAGAAAGGAGGGAGGGGGAATAAGGGGGATGGATGGGGAGAAGGGAGGGAGAGAGAGGGAGGGGGATAAGGAATGAAGGGAAGGGAGAGAAGGGAGGGAGGGGAAGGAGAGGGGGAGAGAGAGGTAACCATTGTAAGATAGCCCGTCAACAACAGAATATTCACCAGAAATGTTGTATATGGCAAAATATTTCATATGTAAAAGCTTGATATTAATTATTTTAAATGGAAATAATAATATCTATCTATCTATAATTCTTCCGTTGATATTTCACCGGGTATTACACTAGATAATACATATAATATGCAAAGCCTAATTTTTTTTAGGATAAAAATATATTAAATCCCAAATGCAAAGCACTTTTATTTGAATACTAATTCTAAATTATTTTATCATTGTCACGACGTTATTTTTTTAAAAATATTCTTGTACATCGCAATTTTCTCCAGGTACGTTGAATTTATTTTGAAAAATATAATAAAACGTGATTCGACGCATTTTTTTCCAAACCCGTGAGTTGTCATAATGTTTTGAAATAATTAAGACACGAGAGACGCAAAAGTTCGTGGGGAAAAAAACAAAGGCATCCGTGTTAATTTATTATTTCTGTGAAAACTCCCGGTTAATTGAATTTCGAAACATTCATCTTCGTAGAAGGCACGTAATTAACGAGGCGGTTAAAAAAAAACAGCGAAACGGTGATAAGACTCCAAGAGAACCAGGTAGTCTATTTGGCCATTTTTTCAATTTTAAATTTAATTCGAACAAAGGCCAAAAGAAATTAATAATAACTTTTTAACTGAAAAAAATGAACTCGTTTCTATTTAAGAAAGACCTCGGTAATTTGAGAAGCTTAGAGGCATTGGATTAATTTACTCGGTGAAACCCTCAATTTACAGTTAAGTCTTTCGATCTATAACAGGGATCTCGAATTAATGGAAAGTGGATCACATTGGGGCCCTCAAGTTAAAAAAATTTTAATGCTACAATAAATATGTGGACTAGAAAATAACGGAAAGAGATACAGAAAAATACATATAAAAATTTGTAATTATTACGAACTGTATGTTTATTTGTTCTTAATCAAAATAGATACCATTTTGAGTCGTGCTCTCTTAAATTTCAACAAAATGGAGAACGGAGAATTAAGACTGTCTCCACAGCTTAGTTGGTTTAAAGCACCTACGCCGCAAGTGGTAGACCCGGGTTCAATTCCAGGTCAAGTTAAAAATATTTTCTCCTTTCCGAACTTCACATCCAACAAAACGCTTAGGATCACTATTGCGACATGACGCCCGCCATTTATAGATTGAAGTTACTATTTTAAAAACTAGGGTATATAGCTCGTCAAAAAATACGGGAGTAAAGAAAATTCGAAATGATATTATCATACAGAAATTTCCACAGTGAGATCAATTATATCCTAAACTTAACATAGTTGCGTAAATTTTTCCACGAATGAGAATGAATATTCAATATAATAATTAACGAATGCTGTTTACTGTGGTTGCTATGAAAATCATTTCCCTCTCCTTCCTTCCTTAAATGTAAGTCAATTTCGCCCTCAATAAAGACGTTTGTCTGCCTCTCTTTTGCACATCAAAAGCATTCAAAGCACGCTTACATCCATAAGGATTGAAATAACATAAGGATTTGGAGGTCTAACAATGTAACTGGTAGGCAAAGCGACATCCCGTTAAAATGGTAAGATTTCCAGAAAATATGTTAATTAAACGGTTAACGTGAGCGATTTCGAACTGTGTGCGGAAAAATATGAACAGAATAAGAAAATTTATAATATATTCTTCAGAATGGCTCGGATCCGAAGTTCGTACGATAACTCTTTCTAATTTTAATCTAAAAAATAATGAAAACTCGATTTTTACGTGTTATATAATGGGAAAATAAACGTACAGATCGTCGAAACTATATAATTATCTATTTAGCTCCCATGCAATTTCAGTTTGAGGTGCCTGGCCTATAACAATAGGTGCCTGAACTCGGTCGTTGCTAGGACCCTTCTAATACACCAAGGTTCTGACCTAGGTCCTCCATATTAAATACTCCCTTGGAATTGGACCTGATAATTCTCTTCGCAAATGTATTTTTGTACGCAAAGGTTTTTGTTTCGAGTCTTCAAGTTTTTTCTTTTGCGATCGCTGAGCCAAGTTTCCGATTGAAAGGAAGTGAAAATATTTTCTTTCGCTTTAGGGACGATTAAAACTCATCAATGGACGACGGCAGATTTTTCGAGGATTCGGTAGAAAGCGTTTCCTCCGGCGTCTGCTTTGATTAGCTTATTTGATCGGCGTCAATTTCCGCATCCGCCAAAACCATAAAGGATGTTCTATTTCTCTCGTGATAACATAGGAAGAAAATGTTTCGCATAATATAAACATCACTTAAACAAGTTGTTTTTATGTGCATTTCATTTTGGCGCATAAAGCAAAGTCTCGAGCGAAATGCGCGTTGTTTGATTTTCATTTGTCATATATAATCGTGCTCTAAGCCATCGATTTTCACCGGTGTGTCGCTCGAAATTTTTTATAATGGCTTATTAAAAAAACGGTGCAACATACATTGTACAGACTTTCTCATATACTAATGCGTCGTTTAGTTATCTTTAGAAAATGACAATCGTATCAGCCGATTTTTAGAAAATCCAATTTTTGTTATGTTGCCCAAGAATAAACTAGACATTCATTTTTTGAGAAATATGAACTGGAGTGCCCGTTGAATTTCAACGGATTTAGTGAATCGAAAACTTCGACCATGTAACATGTAAGCATCGCAAGAATAAGATAGTACACAGTTATACACGTCGAATAAAGCAAAAATGAAGAAAACCGAACCCCATTTTCCTATTTAGATGAATGAAGGAAGAAAATCTTACGAAAATAACGTATAAACTCCCTCCCCCTCCCCTCTCCCCCCCTCTCTCCCTCCCTTCTTCCTCCCCTCTCTCCCTCCCTCCCCCTCTCTCCCATATAAATGCACTGAACTCTCAATTTCGGCGACAATGGGAGTTGTCATGGTAGATTATAGTGGGTATTGTAATAAAACTGATAACATCATGTATTTCATTGATTCTAAATGCATTTTTATGCTAATGCGATCAGGATTCAGATTCTGTCTTCAATATAAATAAAATTTGTTCTTTTCTTCGTAGAACCATTCATGTCTCAAGTTCATACCATGTTTCTAAGTAATTCTAAAATTCAAATGAAAAATAAGCTGCACTCGTCCCTATGTCATTCAAATGGAGAAAATAAAAAAGAAAATGTTTTTTGAAATTAGACAGGTCAATCAAATCGATATAAAAATTTTACTATACAACCGTGCTCATTATTCCGGTTAAAATGATACCTTTCTCTTGCTTCAATGACCTGTAGTTTTCGAGTTTTAAAATTATGATACACACATACACAGATATACACATTCACTTTTATATATTAGATATAGTATTATTGAAGACGTAAACTCAAGTAACTGTACGAAATTTGATCAAAATCGTTAGAGCCATTTTTGAGAAGATCAAATTGATGTTAAAAATGCGTAGAATAAACTTCCCTTTATTATTGATCAATGTCAACCATTTCTATAAATACTCTGCTCTGTATGATAAAATGCCTAGGTACGAGATTTCATCCATTTTCGCTCTACCGTTTAGGCCCTAGATCCAATAACAGGCAGACAGACAGACAGACGACATTGCGAAAACCACTTTTTCGGATTCAGCGACACCTAAAACGTATATTTCCCTCAAAATATCGAGGAAAATATTTTTCGCGATTACAATACTTTCTCAATATACTTCGTATATGAGAAAGTAAAAAAGCAAAGTAAATTATCTTAAGCACAGTTTTTGCCTTTTTCAGAGTTATTTTAAACAACAATAAAAAACAATGTTTAGGCTTAAACTCTTCACCAATACGCACTACGCACTCCCACTTTTTTTAGTTCGGCGGATTGTAACGTGCAGTGCAGTGCTCCTGGCAAATACGAAACTGACATTTGAATAACAAATCCTTCGAAAAATAATAATAATAACAAAAATACGAGTTATCCAAGAAAAATTGATACGAAATGGCAATTTTGAAAATAAAATTTTTAATAATTAATTTATAAAATATTAAATACCTTTTATATCAACACCATTATTCGATCACATACGCTAAATAAATTTCGAACACGTGGTATGAATAACTATTCGCGCAAAACTAAAAAAATACACTACATAAATGTCATTTGCGAATCCATGTACTACATAGGTGATAGCGAGCACAAGGTAAGAATACCTACTCGCGCAAAACTAAAAAAAAATAGCGAAAGCAGAAACGACCTGAAACGCATTCGGAAATCAATTTCGAAAAAGTTAAACCAAAAAATAAAACACGCCAATTCCCGTTGACAAATTGAAACGATAATGTGAGAAAAATTACCTTCGGTAGGTTAAAACCAATTAATAAACGTATTGAACACACGCTCTCCCCTCCCCGCCCCCCCTCCTCTTCCCTCTCCCACTAATAAGTATATATATATATATAGGGCTGACGAAGGGATCATCCCGAAAGCTCCAATAATTTCTGCAAATGTGTCTCTCCAACACCCCAGCGGCTCTCCTTCCGGTAAGTGCCCACTGGGTTTCCTTCAACATCTAGTTGTCCTAAATATCCTCATTTACCTTTCCTCTTCCGTAAGTTTATATATGTGCATATATATATATATATACCTACATATATATTTATATATATATATATATACCTACATATATATTTATATAATTTTTTGCTAAGCTAACACATGGGAGGGCGAAGTAAAGTGTTTGAAACGACCGTGAAAAAAAACAGGAAATGGCCGCGCTTTTAACCGAATCCATAGGTGAAAAGGGGAAGTGGGGATGGGTGAGGAGGGGGGAAAGGGGATGGGAGGATTTACACGGTCGGTAAGAACCACAAAAAGGACACGTTTTGACCACAGCGATGGTTACTAGGCAACCCCGGGAAATAGTAGCGGAGGTTAATTATATTCTTCCCTCGGTTTTATTTTTTTATTTTTTTAGTAGACTTTTTCAGCGTGTAAAAAAATTCACCGGAAGAAACAACAATGGCGCGCGTCTATCAAACACAAAACACGATCGGTTTCGAGCCATGGTTGAAACAATAGGTGCGAAATTCCTGCGCACTTCAACTTCTGTTATTGTCAAGTGATTAAGTTGTACCCTCTAAAATAAAATAAAAAATCGGTACAACATACATTGTACAAAATTTCTCATATACTAATGCGTCGTTTAGTTATCTTTAGAAAATGAAAATCGTATCAGCCGGTTTTTAGAAAATCCAATTTTTGTTAAAGTTGCCCAAGAATAAACTAGCCTTACGTCATTCATTGAGAAAAATGAAATATGTAGTATTATTGTAGATGTATACTCAAGTAACTGTACGAAATTTTATGAAAATCGTTATAGCCGTTTTTGAGAAAATCGAATTTTTGTTGAAATTGCGTAGAATAAACTACTCTTAATTATTGAGCAATGCCAACCATTTCTATATATACTCTGCTCAGTATGATAAAATGCCTAAATACGAGATTTCATTCATTTTCGCTCTACCGTTTAGGTTCCGAGTCAGTAACAGACAGACATACGGCATTGCAAAAACCACTTTTTCGGATTCAGAGACATCCAAAACGTGTATTTCCGTCAAAACCTCGAGATCGAATTTTTTCGCGACAACGATATTTGCTAAATACTTCGTATGAGAAATTAAAAAAGAAATTAACTGAAAAATCTCGAAAAAAAAAGCACTTATGTTTAGTTTTCGTATTGTGTAAAAAAAAAGTAGTGATCCGAACGCATGCCGAAGCAGGAATGCAAGGTTCGTACACGCGTACGTCGACCCTGCTTTTGGTGATAGAACTCGTTTCCTACGAAATTCACGTTGCGATACATCGAATTATAATCGATTTTTTGTGTCATCCCTCCCCGCTGTTGTTGTAGCTTGTGCGATTATAATTTAAAGCAAACAGTGCATATTTCGCAAATGGAAAGGAAAAGGTCGATGCGCCGCGTAATGCTTACGGAGAAAATCACTCGGAATACAGTTCCCAGTAAAGATTTCTCGTTAAATAAAAATTCTCCAAACGTACATCATAAATTCCTCGCAAAAAATCGGTACGACACACCTTGTACAAACGTTCTCATATATGGGTACTAATGCGTCGTTTAGTTATCTTTAGAAAATGAAAATCGTATGAGCCTGTTTTTGGAAAATCAATTTTTGCTAAAGCTGCCCAAGAATAAACTAGCCTTATATTCATTCATTGAGAAAAATTAAATACGTAGTATTATTGTAGATGTATACTCAAATAACTTTACGAAATTTGATCAAAAACGTTAGAGCCGTTTTTGAGAAAATCGAATTGTTGCTAAAATTGCCTTGAATAAACTTGCCTTATATTCATTTTTTGAGAAATATGAACTATAGAGTATTATTGAAGATGTAAACTCAAGTAACTGTACGATATTTGATCAAAATCGTTAGAGACGTTTTTGAGAAAATCGGATTGTTGTTAAAAATGCGTAGAATAAACTACTCTTAATTAATGATCAATGTCAACCATTTCTATGTACACTCTGCTCAGTATGATAAAATGCCTATTTACCAGATTTCATTTATTTTTGCTCTACCGTCTAGGCTCCAGCGCCAGTAACAGACAGACGGCATTGCGAAAACCACTTTTTCGGATTCAGTGACACCTAAAACGTATATTCCTGTAAAAATCTCGAGGTCGAATTTTTTCGCGAAAACAATACTTTCTCGATACTTCGTATGAGAAAGTAAAAATGAAAAAGTTCAGTCGCCATTTTTTAATGAAGCAGAAAAACGAATAAGATGACGATTGCACTGTGACTGACAATGAGAAAGATTGCTATCGCAGCGGTGTGCAAAATTATCTGCATGGCGGGGGCCGCATTGGTGGCAGTGAAACCTTCGGAGACATTTTCCCATATAACCCAATGCTATAATATAGTGAGCAGAAATAATATGATGGAAAAGCCAAATTTTGCGGCCTTAATTTTGTCACGACGCAATTGGCGAAAAAACGTATATCGAATGATCGTGTCTCGGTACATATACCTAAATTTACTTAAAATTCATTAGAGGTAAAAAACCATATTTCTCTAAAAATTCGATGTTTTTAATTTTAATATTATAGATAATGTTTGCCCAAGAGTTTTTTCCAACTAAAGAATGCTATCACGTGGGACGTAAGACGCAAAAAAAAAAGGCTTGGGAGCAAGTTGTTTCAAAAGAGTCGCATCCAAATCGACGCGCGTCATTCGATATCAAGGAGCCTTGAAAAATTTCTTCGACGAAAAATGTTTGTTTGTCTTTCCCACGAGACGACCGTTCGCGGAAGTTACGGACGTAGTACATATCGTTCGTGGCACTCGGGAATCGCGAGCGATCTGCACATAACCATTGAGACACTTTCCGGGAAGCGATTTAAAAAAAAGTAATTTTTTTTCTTAACGTAGTCCGTCGAGCAGGAAAGACTCCTTCCTTTTTTTTTTAACTTAAACGGCGGACTGCTCTCGAGAACGACTAAACGCGACACTTTTCAATATATTGAGATCCTTTGGGTTTAGTGAGCAGTTCTGCAAAGTTTCGTCGTTAAATGTGGCAGCACTGCTCTCAATAATGCATTGTTGAATGCACCATAAGCGTGAGGATATGAGAAAAATTATGGAACTAGTGTATAAGTCCGTCAATATGACGGGAAGGAATATATTATTTCACTTAAAATTTCGTACTTATTATTCATATAAATAATTTATTTGTATCATTCAAATATTAAAAAATTATTAAAAATTCTTATAATTATATCATCACATATATATTCTATTAGTTCGCATTTCTTCCGCGTCTTAGAAACGGCGCCGTAGTCGAGCGTCACCGACATAAGTGATGTCACGAACCCTGATTGGCTTGCCATTCAACCAATGATAACGCCGACTGAGCATTACACATTCAAGCATAACCAAGCAAATTATATAGAGGTTGATGAATGCTGCACATAATATTTTCGATATCGGCGATTTTTATCTATTTTTCGCAAGTGTGCTAATCTTTAAATCATCATGGAATGGAACGGCTTTGGGAATCTAGTAGCTGGCTATCAAAGGAAGAAAATTCAAGTTTCAAGCATATATCATCAGATGTTATGATGTTGACTGTATTACGGTTGACACCGGTCGCCAGTCTGTCCATTAAACACGGCAACAATTTTCTAGAATGTATATCTAAGGACGATTCTCTGCATATATTATAACAAGCGAGGAAAGAATTGCAGAGCAAATTACATATGGCGGTTTTTTTTAAGAATACTAAAATAAAAACATTCTCCTGCAGACCAACCAATAAAGGAAAATATTGCATCTTTAAATAATATCCAATACATTAATTATGTAAATACATTTTCATACCTATGTAATTTCACTTTTGTTTCGAAATATTAATTAACTAATCTCACGGAAATGTATTTTAACATTACAATGTTAATCAGAATATCACGTAAACAACATTTCTTAAAAAATAATTGGAATTACATAAAACGACGACAAAATATTTCGTGGAATAAAATTTTAGAATTGTGCTATTTCAATTGCTTTCGCTTAATAGCATACGTGTTTGTTTACATTCGTTGCTGTGAATACGGCCAACAATACGAAAGCCATCATGGACCCGTATAAATAATTCGTAATGGGGTGCCCATTTGTGATACGCTGTACACTTTCCTAACTTGTTTTTATTATTGTAAAAAGGGCGGCAAATGAGAGACTTGAACACGGGCGGCCTTTGCAGTGAGTATATTCTAGCCGCGTATTTCCTCCTGGAAAAGCTTTAACATAAAAAAAAAATTAATGTGCCATAGCGGCAATAGAAGACTCATCGAAACAATGGGATACGTTTAATCAGGTTCGTTGCTTAGCACTATATATATAGGTCCACATGTACGTATTTTAACGCCGGATGACCGAGAATGGGACCGAACGAGACGTTCTCATGCAGAAAAGCGAAATGACGATATTCGTGTGACGCATCAACTATTCAATATTTTTCCCCCCTGTTGACATTTGAGGTCAGGAAAAGTTGTCTTAAGGTCACCGACGACGGGAAATCTTTTAAACATCACTGAGAAAAAGAGAGAGGGATGCCGACGTCTTTTTTTCTCTTTCCTTTCCAGATATTTCGTTTGTTCAAGAGTTCCTTGACATTTTCCTCCTATGAGTGCTAAGGAAAAACGAATTCGAGTCGAGAAGAGGAAAGTGTAAAAAGGTGTTGATATGCGGAAATGTTTTGCGTCGTAAAAAATTACATTCTAAGCATCTTTCCACCATCCCTTTTAGCCTTTAAAAGGGTCGTAAATACGTTTCTATTTTTATTTGAAATATTTTCCCCGGTATGTTCGCCAAAGAATTAACTGTTGCGAGAAATTACTCTTTGTGTCGAGCTTTCGAAACCTGCCTTCTTCTTTATTAAATGGAGCCAAATAATAGGAAGTTTTTTTACTTTCTCATACGAAGTATCGAGAAAGTATTGTTTTCGCGAAAAAATTCGACCTCGAGATTTTTACGGAAATACACGTTTTAGGTGTCGCTGAATCCGAAAAGTGGTTTTTGCAATGCCGTCTGTCTGTCTGTCTGTTACTGGCGCTGGAGCCTAGACGGTCGAACGAAAATGAATGAAATCTCGTACTTAGGCATTTTATCATACTGAGCAGAGTATAATTAGAAATGGTTGACATTGATCAATAATTAAGAGTAGTTTATTCTACGCATTTTTAACAACAATTCGATTTTCTCGAAAATGGCTATAACGATTTAGATCAAATTTCGTATAGTTAATTGAGTTTACGTCTTCAATAATACTGTATAGTTCATATTTCTCAAAAAATGAATATAAGGCTAGTTTATTCTAAGCAAATTTAACAACAATTCGATTTTCTCAGAAACGGCTCTAACGATTTTGATCAAATTTCGTTCAGTTACTTGAGTATACATCTACAATATTACTACGTATTTCATTTTTCTCAATGAATGAATATAAGGCTAGTTTATTCTTGGTAACTTTAACAAAAATTGGTTTTTCTAAAAACAGGCTCATACGATTTTCATTTTCTAAAGATAACTAAACGACGCATTAGTATATGAGAAAGTTTGTACAATGTTTGTTGTACCGATTTTTTACTTTTTTCCTTAGTATTGTATTCGTGAAAAAATTTTCTCGATGTCTGTGTGTCACTATGTGATAGGAATATTGTGGTCGCTCTAACTCAAAAAGTATTTGTCATTTCAGTGCCAAATTTCAAATGTAATATTTTCATAATAGTGGAAAGAGTTGGTTAGTTTTTGGACAATATAGGTCAACCGAAAATGGATGTTTATTCTTGTTGTTTTTCCGTTTTTACTTTCTCCATATACGTAGATTAGAGAAAGTATTGTATTCATGAAAAAAATCTGATGCGGCCAACACAAAAAATTTCTTGCATGGTTACTTCTCCATTGTTGCTAACATAAACAATCTCACAAACAAACGTTTAATTTCCTTACGTGTGCATATAATATTTTTAAACAGGAAGAAAATGGATTATTTATGATGAAGAAAAGAAATTTAAAACGCTATTTCCCTTACGTAGTACACGTATATAATTTGTTTCTAACGCCGGCTCCACACATGCGTTGTTCGTACACGAATATTTGATGTTCGCGGGAATGTACGCAAGTGTGGATAGAATGTTCGTGTTCGTGTACGAATATTCGGTGTTTGTGCCGAATAGCGAACATGTTTCCGTCTCGAGTCGGTAAATGAGCACACATCAAAGCCCACGAACATTCGCTGTGACTCACACTCTTTGCCCCTCCACACTTCGTTTACGAACATTGTATTAATTTCTGTGTGAAATAACCTGATGTAACCTTCTTTGGCGTGTAACCTTTGTTGATTAAGTGCTGTTTTCTTGTATCTTGTGCTAGTGTCTTGTTTGAAAAGAAGTTCGGTGAAGTTAGAAAAGTATAAATGGAGTGGACAAATGAAGCTGTATTCCAGATTTTAGAAGCCTTCGAAATGGAACCCTGCATCTGGAATCCAGTTCAAGATCTTCATAAAAACCGAAACGAAGTTGCAGATGCATTCTTTTCTTTTCTTCTTTTCATTTTTAGAAAGTAATAAGGCATTAGAAAATAAGCTGCAGTCGCAACAATAGTGTCGTCGTCAGAGCTCATATTCGTACGAACACTGGTTACTTTCCCGCAACTTGTCACAAATAACGAATAATCGGTATCAAAGGATGAATATGTGGAGGCTGTGTTCGACAAACAATCGTGGACAAACATGCGACCACAAATATTCGTGAATATCTGCGAATATTCGTGAACGCATGTGTGGAGCCGGCGTAATACTCCATTGCACGAAACGCGCCCATTTGTGATACGATATACACTTTCGTAACTTGTTAAGGACTTCAAAAACAACTTCCCACGAACTAAGAATGGTGCGAAGTTCAAAGGAACCAGATATTTTCCGCTGAATTTAAGATGTAAATACAGCTTGGTAAGGAGGAGTTCCTTATTTATCCTCTTTCAGAAACCCGTCCCATCTTTCTTTCTTTTTTCTCGTGCATCAAAATTTTCACCGCGACGAAAAGCCGCCGAACTGTTTCCATGGTGACGTAAACCGGTTCGACAATAATCGCAATTCAAGTCGTCTCTCTGCGTCACTTTGCTGATTCGCTCTCTCCCTTTAAAAGTGTTATACCACCGTACCAACGCGATTTTTTTTTCTTTCAAGAGCTGTTGCTTTCTTTCATTGTTCGAGGTCACACGGGTCCGCGCAGTCTTTTTTTTGTGTGAGGGACGGGATTAAACCGCGGCTGAACGACATCACATCTTCACGCGCACACGGACAAACTCAGGCGCGCACAAGGTCAACGGGAATGGGGCAATATAGCTCGGTTCCATCATCATCTTCTTCTCCTGACTGGTAATGGTACGTAGCTTATCGCCAGTAACCTTCCAATTGGCTTAAACCCCGTCTCCTTTTACTACCTCTTACTGCCCCTTTATTTTTCCTCCATCTTTTCATTCAACCCCATATCCTTTACGTCCTCCATCCAAAACAAACTCTCTTCTCGCGCCTCCAAAGACGTAAGATAGCTAACATATAAAATTGACTTCGCCGTCGTCGGTGGGAAATCGGAACTCTGTAATGCTATTTTTAACAAACTTTCCGACTAGCTAGAAAATTTACATTTGGTAGGAATGTTCGGTTCTTAAAGTACAAGCCATTTACGAAAAAAAATTTCCAAAATCGACCCGGGTTCGATTCCCGAGAATGGTTTCCATTCCTCACAAGATAACATGGAAAAATCGATATTTCGACCTGCAACCTTATGTTATTTTGCTTATTAAAATTCACATATCTGACCGACGATTTTCGGACTTGGACTGTATTAAAGAAAAATAAATGCAGTTTCTTATTCTTATCGTCTTTTATAGCTTTCGAATCTAAATCTTTCGAATTTAACGTTTTAATATCATATTTTGACAAAATTTAGCGTTTTTAACGTGAAGTTGCCTTGCCAACCAATTGCATTGTTAAACTCGAAATCCTGTTACTCTCACGTATGCTCACGTTCTCTCCGGACCTCCATGGACCCTCCCGGCCCAATTCATAGGTATCAGAGATATCTCAGAATTAGTTTTTACTTTCTCCAATATACGTAGTATACACAAAGTATTGTTTTCTTTAAAGGTGGCTGGCATTAATTTGGAAAATCAATGTTTTTCTCATGGCCAACTCTTATGCTGCATGTTCACGTATTGGATCAAGCAAAAAATTTGTTTATTTGTGCTAATGAAGGAAAAACAAAAAATACTGTTTACAAGCAAGCTTTGAAATAAATATTAAAACATTTTTCTAATGTATAATGCATTCATTCTTTGGTAAAAAATGCGCAAAAGGTGAAATGATTGTATTACCATATAATACAATTTTATTCGCCAAAGACGACTGACATAACCAGGGCATCGCCGGGTACTTTCAGCTAGTGTGTGTGTATATATATATTTATATATCTCATGCTACACTTCCTCCTCCGCGCCATCTACAAACATTAAGGGGAAGTCTTTTTGCCTCCCTCCTCCCCTCCTCATTCCCCATCTCCGCCCTTTTCTAGAAACAATGATTCGAAAGCATCGACGCCCCCGAAAAGAATGTTGCCTCCGCGGAAAACCGTGAAGTGCGGAGGCGTCCTCAAAAAAAAAGAAAGGAAAAAAGACGTCACCTCAGAGGAGCAGGAAAATAAAAGAGGACCGCGACTCCGCTTTTTTTAATGCTTGAGAGGAGCGAAAGGAGAGAAGATTAAATGAAGAGGCGTGAGAAGCAGGGCCTCTCCGAGAGCGTAAGGATGCCGGGGCAAAATCCCCCGGGTCCCGGTCCTCCTGGGGACCCCGAAAGAGTACACGAAACTTTAAAATATTATCATTATATAATTGGTCGATTGATGTCCGAAGCCAAATAGCAACCAGAAGCATGGTGACAGAATAAATAAATAAATAAATAAACAAGTCAATAGCAACACTGTATAACAAATAGGTAAAACAAAACAGCATATCAAAGTGTACACATGTAACAGATTACATGATCGTTACTGGTTCAGTCAAAGTATTTAAGAGTGCGATTTAGAAAAGAGTATTCAAGATACACACAGGTATAACAAACATATTTTATTTCTAATAATTATAATAGTAATGCCGGTAAGCACGGTATCAAAATTCTTTTGTTTTGATTTAAAATTTAAATTTTAGATACTTTCGATATTTAAAACTTTTGAGGAGAGATGGATAATACTGGATCTTTTACATCAACAGGAAAAAGACGTCGTAACTTAACTCCAGAAAACAGGAAAATGACTCGAACGGAAGCACAGAGAAAGCGACGTGAAAATTTAACATTAGAGCAGAGACAACATGAAAGAAGTAAAATTTCAAGAGCGCGTAGAGTAATTAGACATACTAACATGACCTTTGAAGAAAGACAAGAAAGTAACAATGTTAACACAAAACGCAGATTAGCAACAAAACATTCTGACAATGTAGTTTATAAAGAAATATTTGAAAATTAATAAAGAAAATTCATGATTTTTTAAATGGTTTTTGATTTAAAGTTACGTAGTAACGGGTATTTGACTAGTTAAAATAAACGATCAAGTAACGGAAAATATAAATGACGAGCATAAGTTTTATAGAGATCATCATTTTCGCCGTATTGCCAATGTTCAACGTTAATTCTATAATGCAGTGTTTGTGAAATTAGAATGTAGAAATATTGATAACTACAGCGACATATCATTTGAATTTCAACTAACATATATAAGTCCCTCCACCCCTCTCTTATATTTTCATTTGTAATTTAGATAAAATGTTTTATTCGCCAGCATATGTTTTTCTCTGTAACGCGACTCCTTAACTCCCAATTTTTCTGAGAAGGGGGATGGGGAGCCACGTGCTAACCCTTCCCCCAGGGTCCGTTTCAGCTCTTGGCGGTCATGGTGAGAAGATAATCTAGTTGTAGTATTTTTGCACCACATCGCTCGAATCCAATAGATATTCTACCTAACTAATTTTATGCTTTGAAAGTACGCTTACTTAATAGAAAGGATAAAACTTTTGCCACTGGACATCTAACAATCCGTAACCCTATATAGAGGACTTACAAGATCCTAAACCAGGGATGCCCGCGGGCCAAATGTGGCCCGCCGACAACTTTTGTTTGGTCCGATTGAAGCTGGGAGTGACTCAGCTAGATAATTCCTTTAATACCAAAAATACAATTAAAATTTGTAAGTAAATTACATTCGTTTGCCACTTTATGTTTTGTCACAAAAATTGCATGTAAAATTCGTTACGGTAATGAATAAATTGAAAATAGTGTAGTTAAATTTTTATTATGGACAAAATTTTCAACGTGGCCCGCTTAGGTCCATTCAAGGTCGATTTTGGTCCGTGCCAACTTCTGAGTTGTGCACCCCTGCCCTAAACCAAGGGTTACCAACCTGTGCTCTTTGGAAGCCTTATGGCGCTCTTTTGACAACCTGAGTCTGCTCTTCCACGGTGATTAATAATATCCCATTTATTAGGACCAACAATTTAATTTGCTCGGTCGCTCTCTTTCAAAAACGTATTGTTCAAGATCATTACGACTAATTTTGGTGTTGGTTTGATTTTATTCGTGATCATTAATATTTTTTTTAGGAATACAGTGGTGCACGATTGACAATTCAGGAAACAACTTGGTGCTCGCCACATCGGAAACGAAATGGTTGCAGAGCAACGAGAAAAATATCATCAACATTTCCTAAGTAAATAGTCAAATAATCCTTGATGAATTCATAAAGATTTCAATTCAGAACGTAAAAGCATCAAAATAAATGCACAGAGTCCACTTATGTGATCAAAATACGAATTACAAACTGCGCATTTGCAAAAACGATTAAAAAAAATAGTTGGAATAACCAGATGCGCTTTTCCGGGCATGAAGCATCCGTCATCATCGGTTTAATTTGAATCGCCACTGACGAAGGAGACTTTGTACCTGAAATGCGCATATTTTTCCCAGCCATTTAATATATATTGGGAACATCAATAAGAACTCCACAAGCGAATGAAGAGGTAGGTAAAAAGTCAAACAAATGAAAAGATCAATCACGCGAAGTAAAAAAACCTTACCGTTTTCTTATCATATGCAGCAATTTAACATTACTATTAAATGCAATACCAAATCAGAATTTATGTTTCTTTTATCAAAAATATCAAAAGTAAACAAATAAAATCAGTTCCCTGTTCCTCCGTTGCCTGCGACAGCGATCACGATTCATCGCTGCAATGTGTTCGGGCCTAACGTCCATTGAATAATGCAATTTGTTTACGTTTCTATGAGTACAGGATGGGAGCAAAAAATAAAACAACAACGATCAGCTGATCGAAAATCGGGCGGACCGCTATCGCTTGAACAAAGAAAAAGTGAAGTGTGGACCGAATAAAAAAAAAAAAGAAAACCAGGCAGCTCCACCTCGGGCTACGAATTTCATGGTCTCCTTGCCGCATCATAAATCATAAACTGTTATCGGAGCACGATCGCGCGGAGCAAAATTCAATCGGTGGAACAAACATGGTGGTATCCTTTAAAAAAAATTGAAATAACTCCGGATAATAAGAAAAACATTGGGGAATTAATTCATTCCGTCAGAAATGAAAGCAAAATATTGTCCTTCCCGGAAACTTATTCTTAGTCGTTTATATGCACGTGTGTGTGCGCGCATGTATATAATGTATATAATGTATATACATACAGGCATAAATGCATATATATATATATATATATATATATATATATACACACACACACACACATACACACATCCAAACGAATTGACTATTTATCATATGCAGCGAAACCTCAATAAGTTGAACCTAATGAGAAACAAAAAAATAAACGAAAATTCGAGTTGCAGAAGAAAAATAACGTGAAAAAGATTTCGTCCTATAAAATGAATTCACTTCGAGTTATGGAAAATACGAGTTGTGGACGTTAGAATTACAGAAGTTTGGCTGCATATAACTTTAAAAAATATAACCTCTCTGAGGGATTATAATAGCGAAGGGGGGAAAACAGGCGAAGGAAGGCATCTTTTTAAGGCGATAAAAACCTCAAAGGACCCATCACTGAACCTTGAAGAACAACGCTCTTTCTTTTTTTTCCAAACTCGAAACCTCAATAAACGATACATTCCATGTTGAGACGCCCTCAATTTTCCACGCCGAGAAAACATTCAATCCTCCAGAGTCAACTCATCAGGAGGAGAGGGAGGGAGAGAGGGAGGAGGGATGCAGGAGGAGAGAGGAAGACAAGGAGATCCCGCCGACACATTAGCGTCCCCCAAGCAAAAGACCCCACCCTCAAATGTTTCTTACACTATACGGGCTCTCCCATCCTTCCTATTTTCCCATCTATCCTTTCTCTCCCATTCTCTCTTCCTCTTTCTCACACCTTCGCCTCTCTCTCTCTCTCTGTCTTTCCTCCCTCTATCTCTTCCCTTCTCTTCCTCCATCTTCCTCTTTCCCTCTTTCTTTCACCCTCTCCATCTTTCTCCTCTCTCTCTCTGCCCTTCGTATTCTTCCTCTTTCTCACACCTTCACCTCCGTCTCTCTCTCTCTCCTTTCTCCCTCTCTCTTCCCTTCTCTCTTCCTCTTTCTCTCTCTTTCGCTCACCCTTTCTCTCTCTCTCTCTTCTCCCATCCTATCTTCTACCAAGCCTTTCTCTCCCTCTCTCTCTCTCTGTTCCTCCCTCTTTCGTATTCTCTTCCCCCAATCTTTCCGCGTCCTCTCTCTTTTCTCTCAATAATATGTCTCTCTTCGTCTCTCTCTCTCTTCCTCTTTCTCTATCTCCTTCTTCCTCTTCTCTTCTCTGTTCCTCTTTCTCATTCCTTTCTCCTCTCTCTCTCTCGCTCTCTTTCTTTCTCCACACCTCTTATCAGTGACGTATCGGGTACCCGGTAATTACCCGGTAACCGGCATACCCGGCCACATTTTCAGTACCCGGAAATTACCCGGACCCATGCACCGGGCGCTGGTACCCGGTGTCGGGTACTCGGTCCCTCATTAGCAAAAGAGGATAACAATAAAAACAAATTAAATGGAACTTAATATTTTACTTTTACTATTTAGCCTGCAAGAAACATTCAGAGAAAAACAAATTACACTAACAAGAGTTAAACTGACCCCAACGAAATAACATTTTGCATAATATGCATAATTATACTTCACGACTGGTTAACAGTACCAGCTTGAAAAATTTCATAAACTTTATAAAATCTTCTTAGGCAAGGAATGAAATAAAAGTGCATTCAAAATTTTAATTCCGACAGTGGGAGATTATGATGAATAAACAATAGTTTTTCCGCATTTCGCGGAAGGAGTTTATTACTCCGCTCTCCCCGTATATGATTCCCGCCTCAATTTGGGGGAACCCCTTGAGGACCACTAAACTAGCGTAAACAGTGGATAGGCCATCTGTGCTACCAAAGGGTTCAAGGCACTTAGTAAGGTATCATTAGAGTGAAATCGAGAAAGGCGTCAAATTTGTGAAAAATTAAAACATGTTAGGAGAGTGTACAACGTATCAGAAATGGGCGCGTTTCGTGCAATGGAGTAGTATTAGAAAGCAATTATATACCTGTACGTAAGGGAAATAGCGTTTTGAAGTTCTTTTCTTCTTCATAAATAATCCATTTTCTTCCTATTTAATAGTACTACATGCACACGTAAGGAAATTAAACGTTTGTTTGTGAGATTGTTTATGTTAGCAACAATGAAGTAACCATGCAAGAAATTTTCCAAGTTCAACTCGATATAAGACTTTCTTGTTTGATTTTCTCGATAACGGCTACTCCTACGATAAAAATATATAGGAAAGGAAATATTCTACTCTACCAGTTCTACAACTTTTATGTGAAAAATATTTTGATATGAGCAATACTTTACGAGATATGACGAAAATTTAAATTTTTGTCACCAGTAAAGAGGTACCCCTGATTGGCGTACGTGATTCATTTTTGAGATTTTCTTATTATATTTGTTTGAAAGTCCTTAATATCAAATTTCATAAAAATCCGTTCCGTAGAAGCCGAGAACGAACATGCGGACGGACGGACGGACCGACCGACGATAATAGGCGCCTAAAAAGCACAAACAAAAATGCCATAGGGCTACCCGGCCGGGTACCTGGATACCCGGCATGGCAACTTTTCTTTGCTTCCCCGGTTACCCGGTACCCGGTATTATTTTGTACCCGGTACATAACCACCTCTTACCTATCTCTTACTCCCTCCATCCCTTTCTCCATCTTATTTTCTCATCCCTCTCTCTCATCTTCTTCACCTTTCTCCTTCTCACCTCTCTCCCTCCCTCTTCCCCCCCCTATCTCCCCCTACCAGGCCTTTCTCCCCTTTTCCTTTCTCTCCTCTCTCTCCCCCATTCATATACACCCTCACCCATTCTTTCCCTGTCCCCCTTTCTCGCTTTCGTCAATATTTTATTCCCCTTCACCTCTCTCTCTTCCTTCCGCCCTCTCTCTTTCGAGCTTCTATTCCTCTTTTACTCTCTGTTCTCTCCATTTTCCCTCTTCCTCCCTTTCCTTGCCTTTATCAATATTTTATTCCTCTTCAACCCTCTTTTCCTCTCTTTCTCCCATCTGTCCCTTCTTTCACCTACAATTCTTTCCATCTCTGTACGACTCTTCCTCTACTCCCTCTCCTCTCTATTTTCTATGTTCCTGTATCTCTCTATCCCTCTTCCTGTATCAATCGCTTCATCCCCCCCTCTCTCTCTATCTCTTTTCTCATTGCTCTCTCTCTCCCTCTATCTCCTCTCTCCTTCTCCCTCTCTCTCTCTTCTCCCTCTCTTCTCTCTCTCCCCCTCTCTCTTTCCCTCTCTCTCTCTCTCCCCCTCTCTCTTTCCCTCTCTCTCTCTCCCTCTCTCTCTTTCTCTCCCTCTATCTCCTCTCTCTCCCATTCCTTTTCCCTCCCTCTCTCTCTTTCTCTCCCTCTGTCTCTTTCTCTCCCTCTGTCTCCACTCTCTCCCACTCCTTTTCCCTCCATCTTCCTCTCTCTATCTCTCTCCCTCTCTCTTTCTCTCCCTCTATCTCCTCTCTCTCCCACTCCTTTTCCCTCCCTCTCCCTCTCTCTCTTTCTCTCCCTCTGTCTCTTTCTCTCCCTCTGTCTCCTCTCTCTCCCACTCCTTTTCCCTCCATCTTCCTCTCTCTCTCCCTCTCTCTTTCTCCCTCTCTCTATCCCTCTCTCTTTCTCCCTCTCTCTTTCTCCCTCCCTCTCTCTCCCTCTACCTCCTCTCTCTCTCCCCCACTCTTTTTCCATCCATCTCCCTATCTCTCTCTCTCCTACTCTTCTCATTTCTCTCTCCCTCTTTCTCTCTCTCCCTCTTTCTCTCTCCCTCTCTCTCTCTTCACGAAGGGGAAAGAGAATTCTCTATAGACCTACCCTGTTAGGGAGGAGGGAGGCGGTGAGTGGAGGGAGGAAAGAGGGAGTGGCGATAGAGGGAAGGTTGCAGGCGGGAGGGAGGGAGAAGGGGGAGGGAGGGGAGGGTCTGATATGCAGGGGGAGCATTTTCCAGCGTCGGCAGGCGTCGCGACGTCTGCAACGTTGCCGCTCTTCTCCCCTTCACGTCCCAGCCCTCTTCAAATGCGCCCCACCTCAAATGGTCTCTCTCTCTCTCTCGAAAAGGAACGACCCTCCCGGAACCCGCTCACTCTCTCTCACAGACGGCCGTGCAGACGATTTCGAGATCGTGCTGCAAGCGCTGGACTCGTGCAGACGACCGTGTGTATCTCACAGGGAAAGATCTCTTTTATTTTGTAAGGGGAAATTTGTTTTTCTTTTTAAATAGAGACGGAGAGAGAGAGAGGGGAACGTGTCGAGGCATCGTCCATTTTTTATCATAGGCGCGTACACGTTAACGTTAATATTAAGGATAAAATCTTTAAACCAATTAATTCCGAGATCAAATAAATCTTTTGAGGTTTATTTTTTTTTTTCGAGGAATTCGTCCACGTTAATATATAAGAGAATATGCGGGTTTATCGGGTTATATATATGTATATATAAATGGGGACGGTTTTTTCCTGGAGGGGAGGGGTGGAGAGGAGGAACAAAAGAAACGCGATTTCCGCACGCTCATGAGGAATAAAGCACTTTTTAATAAACATTTTTTCTCCCTTCTCTCTTCCCATTTCCTCTGTCTCTCTGTCTCTCTCTCTCTATCTGTCCGCAAAAAAAAATCCGTTCTCACTCGACTCCCGCCGCCGCCGAACCTCTCCGTAAGGGCGCTAATGTCGCGCAGAAAATCCGGCAACGTCGCCCGCAGACGGCGGCGAGTCTATACAAGAGAGAGAGAGAGAGGGGGGGAGAAAAGAAAGAGAGCGTATATGTGTGTGTGTGATATCGACCAGGGTCGGAGAAGGGAGAGAGAGAGGGTAAAGCGAAGTTATAGGAGGTAGAAAGGGGACCTAGCCGTCGTAGGGAGGAAAGGAAAGAAGGGGGCCACGCTGTAGAGGGCCACCTTATTGAAGGAGGGAGTGGCAGAAAGTAGGGAGGGTGAGAGACAGACAAACAGACGGACAAAAGACTTCATTTAGGACGAAATTGAGACTGTGAAGTCCCTTCTTACATTTAACCCTTCCAGAGAGAGAGGGTGACGCACGAAATTATCCTCTTATTAAAATTATTATAATCATTATTATTATTATTAACGTCATTATCATCATCTGCCATCTTGCATACCGGCGAGAAAAATCGCGCTGTTCGTCCTCGTGTTAGCTACGCGGGGGACTCAACGTTCCTCCTGGCGGCATCTTCACGAACTTAGCGCATCCGCCCAATGCGATTCAATCACCGGGCGTAGTGCACGGTTGCCGTTTCGTTGCATAAACAAATAGGGGATTACTTGCATTAGTGCGACGCTCGAAAAATTAAAAAGGGTTAAGCCGGACGTTTACCCCATTTTGCGTGCATCCGCCATTGAAAGCAATATGCCTCGACCGTGTGCAAGACCGGCCTCCAATCTCTTGCCTCCCCTTTCGGTCGGTAAGAGAAGAGAGGGGATGGCTCGTCGCCCGGCAGCAGTCGCTAGAGCAACGCAAAACCGGGCGAGCGCTTTTCTTCGCGACCGCGGCGCGACAATTAAAATAAAAAAATCTACCCGAGTATACTCATCCAGCGTAGTCGGAGGGAAAAAGGGCTCGATCGCTCTCAATGCAGCGGGCGTTTTTCGCGGGGCGACGTGACGTAACAATGGCCGTCTCGCGGGCGGTTTTATTTTGTTTCATTTTTTTCTTTTTTCGTACCGCGAGAAGGAATGTTCTGGAAACGTGAAGGATTTAAAACGTGGTAAATCTAATGGAGATAAGTGACTAGCGTGTTCATTACTTGGATTAAAGGGCGGTTTATAACGCCGGCATCCCAAATCTAATGTCCCGGTTTCGAATCCTGTGATGTCTGTGTGCTCGTCTTTTAGCGTTTTTTTTTTTAAGTGCTTACGTATTCGGTTCATCCGTCTGTCTGTCCGTGTACAAAATAACTCGAAAATGACGTAAGCTACAAAAGCCAAATTTCCCGGATATATAGCTCTACATTTGGACTAGATATGGAAACATTTTGGGATCCGTCCGTCTGTCTGTTTGCCTTTTAACGGGATATTAGAAAACCTCTTACGAACTATCTATATATAGGTATATTATGTATTTCGTATTGTTGGCCGTATTCATAGCAACGAATGTAAATAAACAATTATATGCTATTAAGCGAAAGTAAGTAAAATTGCACAGTTCCAAAATTTTATTCTATGAAATATTTTGATTTTGTTATTTGATGCCAATTGTTTCTTAATAAATGTTTACGTGATATGCTGTTTAATATTTTAATGTTAAAATCATTGCCGTGAGATTAGTTAATTTTTCGACACAAAAGTGAAATTACATAGGTCTAAAAATGTATTTAAATAATTAACGTACTGAATATTATTAAAGATGCAAAATTTTCAAGATAGGCTGATCTGCGGGGGAATGTTTTTTATCTAGCATTCTTAAAAAATTTGCTCTGTAATTCTTTCCTCTGTTGTTAATTATTCGTATTTTCCTTGTGAAAAGACTATGGAGTGCTTTTTTACTATGGGAAAATCGAAAAGTATACAGTCAGAGCTCCTATAATTCGAACGCCTATAACTCAAATTTTCCATAACACGCAGTGAATTCGTTTTACGTGACAAAATCTTTTTCCTGTTATTTTTCTTGTACAACTCGAATTTTCTATAAGTCGAATAATGTTTTGTCTCCCTTGAGTATCGGACTTAGAGAAGTTCCACCGTGTGCCGTTGAAAACAAAACATTAAACTGTTTGGATAACCGAGCATGCAACATCGAGGCAGATCCACCGTCCTCAGTGGCATATTATTATCTGTTTGAAGAAATATAGAGATTAAAAAATTCTTGAAGATTATTTGTCGTTTATAAATATCTCACTCATACGGGATATAAGGGCACGTTTTGTCTCTTCGGCACTCTGCAGGAGTCGAACGGGGGACTTTAATATATGGATCCACTCGCCTATACAAAACGCTGGCCGTTTCGATCGACTGGAACAGAACGGGAAGAGCTTGCGGGTACGTCTACGAGTGTAACCTTGCAACCGAAAAATCGATTAATGCGAAATCCTCGCTTTTACGAAGCGTGCTTTCTGGAGGTCCCCGCGAATACAGGCAACGAAGATTTTTTTAGAACCTCCTATACTCTACGACTGAATCATATTCCATAGATGACGCCACAACGTCGCTACGTTCTTGACTTCTTAAATAGACGCTTTCGTATAACGATCTCCAGCTGATCTGCTAATTCAAGATGATTCTGAAAACAAAAAAAAAAGATTTTTCGAACCGTTGGTGACGTGTCGGATCGAAATAGAGCGAGATTATCGAACCGAAATTTTTAAAAACCGTTTCCCACCCCCCAATGGGGATAAAAATAAAAAAAAAGGCGATCGAGATCTCGGCAGAGTTGCGCAAAGGCGACCGAAAGGGTTGGGTTGGGTTGGTGGTCGGTCTCTTCAACGGATATATTTCGTGCAGGACCGAAGGTGAATGCGGAGTCCCGATCGTTTGTAGTCCCCATGGTTACCTGCTGCTCCTACCGGTTATTGCGTAACGAAGGAAACACCTTCCCCCCCCCCCCCCCCCCCCCCCTTCCTCGGATGCTTTTTAAAGACGTTCGAAAAAGAGGAGTAGGAAGTGATTCTCATTTACAGAGCAGTGTCGTCTAAGGGAGTGCTCGGAAGCATATTTTCCTCCGCGTCACACCTTCACGCATGTTTTTTTATAAAAACATCGCGGCACACCAAACCCCGCCCCTAATTAGTTTCACTACGTAAATACACATTTTTACAAAAAACAAGTTAGGAAAGTGTACAACGTATCACAAATGGGCGCGTTTCGTGCAATGGAGTATTAGAAAGAAATTATATACCTGTACGTAAGGGAAATAGCGTTTTAAAGTTGCTTTCTTCATCATAAATAATCCATTTTCTTCCTATTTAAAAATATTGCATGCACACGGAAGTAAATTAAACGTTTGTTTGTGAGATTGTTTATGTTAGCAACAATGAAGAAGTAAACGTAAGAAATTTTCAAAGTTCAACTCGAATTAAGACATTCTTGTTTGATTTTCTCGATAACGGCTACTCCTACGATAAAAATGTACAGGAAAGGAAATACTCTTCTTTATTAGTTCTACAACTTTTATTTGAAAAATATTTTAATATGACCAATACTTTACGAGATATGACGAAAATTTCATTTTTTGTCACCAGAAAAGTGGTACCCCTGATTGGCGTACGTGATTCATTTTTGCGATTTTCTCATTATTCTTAATATCAAATTTCATGAAAATCCGTTTTGTAGAAGCCGAGAACGAACATGCCTACGGACGGACGGACAGACCGACGATAACAGGCGCTCACGCTGGAAGTGAAACGGGCCTAAAAACCAGCATAAAACCAGTAAAGGTCGCAATTATATTAACCCTTTCAGACCTGGTGTCCATTACAATGTACATTAATTTTTAAAAATTTTCCTGACCCTCCAATAAGTTTTTCCAGCAATAAACTTTTTGAATATTATATTTCGTATCTCTTAAAAAAGAAAAGACTCGCATAAAACAAGTAAAGGTCGCAATCCTTATAATATTACCCTAACGTCTGGTGCTGCAGTTATTGGTCGTCAAGGCGATCTGCATTGTTGTCGCCTTCGAATGAGATAGAACTACACGAAAAGCGTATTGTAAAATGAAGTGCTTCAATAAGGAATGCAATTTGAAGCATGAGTATTAGTTTTCACTTATTCAATTTTCAAAAATCTATTAATCCTAAAATACTACGCAATAATATTTCTATCCAATAATCCGTAGATCTGTCAATCTTGCAGTGGGTGGGCGAGCCTTAATTACCCTAACGCTGTGTCTGCTGGCGTTAATACTGACGTTGATCAAAAAGCTAACAAACCATTGAAATAAGATCTTTTTAGTTGCCTCTGAACGCAGTTCTCGCACTTCTAGAAAATTCTAGAGTATAGATGTCAAAAGGATTTATTTGTTTCAACATTTGCCGTGGAATTTTGAGGGTGTGATTATGTCACTGTCCCAGCACAAAACAACATTTATCATTTTTTTATAAGCGCAGTTGCCAATTGCACTGATCTAGGGATATTTTTTAAAATAACGAAACCCCGATTTAACGCCACCGTTCGCCAGTCGTTAAAATCGACGCTAAAGCGGGAGTGCGGTATATCGAGGTATAAGTACAGCTTGCTCCATCAATGACGGATATAAATGGGGTGGGGATGATGGATTAATCGACTTCCTGATCGCAACGCGAACCAAACAACATGGCACCGATACTTTTTAAGCGCGTTCGCTTCCAGCGTGAGCGCCTATTAGCGTCGATCTGTCCGTCCGTCTGTCTGTCCGTCCGCATGTTCGTTTCGGCTTCTACCGAACAGATATTCATGAAATTTGATATTACGGACTTACAATCAAAGTTACTAATAAAATGGCACAAATGAATCACGTAAGCCAATCAGGGGTACCACTTTACTGGTGATGAAACATGAACTTTCCGTCATATCTCGTAAAGTATTGGTCATATCAAAATATTTTTTAAATACAACTTGTAGAATTAGTAAAGTATTTCTTTTCCTATACATTTTTATCGTAGGAGTAACCGTTATCAAGAAAATCAAACAAGAATGTCTTAAATCGACTACAAGTTGAAAAATTTCTTGCATGGTTACTTCATCATTGTTGCTAACATACACAATCTCACAAACAAACGTTTTTATTTCCTAACGTGTGCATGCAATATTTTAAAATAGGAAGAAAATGGATTATTTATGACGAACAAAAGAACTTCAAAATGCTATTTCCCTTACGTACACGTATATAATTTATTTCAAATACTCCATTGCACGAAACGCGCCCATTTGTGATACGCTGTACAATTTCCTAACTTGTTCATATTTTTATACGCTGGACGAGAGATACTAAAATTAATTTTCCGTGCATTTCATCCCAAAACAAAACAATAATGACGGCGATGCATAAAATCCCTCGCCGCTGACATTTTCCGCGTAAACGCATAGGAATCCTCCCCCTTCGGTACATTAACGTTATTTAAGAAAACAAAACGGGTGACGTAGTTCAAACTACATTATTTCAGTTGGAAAAACAACTCATTAATTTAAAAGCGATTACTCTCCTGCACACGGGCAGGCGGAAAAAACAGAAAACAAAACACTCTAGAAATTATATATATAACTTCCCCCTTTCAACACGTCTAACGCAGCGACTAATAAAAGGCGTGGCTAGTGTACGTAGTTGTCGTTGGCATTATCGTCAACTGGAGAGAGGGAGAAAGGTGAGAGGTGAGAGAGAAAGGGAAGGGGGAGAGAAAGGAAAGAGAAGATAAGAGTGTGATAAGACTCGGAAGGAAACATTTCTGAAACAGTCCGAAACACCCGAAGACTGTGAAGCGACATTTTTCGAACCGTTTTAAACCCTTTTAAAATGGAGGCAGGCGAGAAAATATCACGGAACTGCAAAACTAGGGTCGTTATAATACGTTGCCGATCAAAACGGTGACCACAATTCCATTTAGAAAGGTCGATTATTTTTTACTGTGATAATCCGTTTAGGCGAGCGAAAGTATATGTACTTACACGTTGACGTGTTACTAGGATACGCTATTCAACTTACGTTAGTAGACAAACGAGACCGAAAAATATAACGCGTGAAGATAAATGTGCTAAAAATTCGCTGCCTGTATCATCGAGAAAAATCGGATTGAATGCTGACGGTTTCTACGTTGAATTCCAGAAACGATTACGTCGATAAAAATTAACGAAATTTGATTTCATGTAACAATCAAAGATTTCATTTCCATGTTGTGTGCATATAAATCGTTAAAATATAAAAAAGTTTACACGGTATTTATGTAAACACCATAAAAGTAAAAAAAAATCTCATTCATACAAACTTCAAAGGTATAAATTCTTACTGTTTGTAACAGCAAAGTTCGCAATAGCGAGGGCTACGCGTTTAACGTTTTCGCGTGAGATCGAAGCACGTGCAATTCGTACAAACGAGCATTTTGTATTAATGCATTCCCTACTATAGCGAGGTTATATACCTGATAAGCTCCCCCGCTCGTTCGTGCTTGCACATTATGTATCCACACACAAGCACACACGCGCATGCGCACTCGCGCCTACCTGGAGCTGCTCGACGCACGATACAAAATTCACGTCCCGCGTCACCTAGGACGCAACTCAAAAATTGATACCTTTAATGGACTAATTAAGTCGCCGCCGTACCCGAAAAAGTTTTTTAAAAGTGTCCTTTTCCGCCTTATCTGCCCGGAGGAGGCAGAAGGAAAGGCGGCAGAGATGGAGAGATAGAAAAGGGAGTCAGAAAGAAGGTTGGAAGGGCCCAATAACGACCCCCGGTTTATCTTAACAGCCCCACGTCTCGGGGGAATAAATAATTAATGCGGAATCAGTTACATGGACGAGCCCCGAAAACCCTTTTAAAAAGCCCCCTTCTCAAGGTACGGATACACCGTGCGAAGGATGGAAGAGAAAAATACGGACGTTTCCGAAGGAGCAAGGAGGAGCATGAGAAATAAGACGGGAAAAAATCAAAAATTAAAACCGGATGTACCGCGGCGTAGTGGCGAGGGCGTTGGCCTGCAACGTTCTGAGCGAACCGGGTACGAATCCTGCGAAAGTAGGATTTTTTTTAGAGGTTTAGCGGCCCCCTATTTGCGTGTTTTAGAGGTGAGCACGCGAATCAGCGCTGCGTCCTTCGGAAGGGACGTATAAAGCCGTTGGTCCCCCTTGGTGTTTCTCGTTAAGAGTAGGCTAATGCCGGCGCCGGGTTTATCTCCTCCCTTTGCTTTGCGATTTAAGACTGAGAAGCCTACTAGCGCTGTTGGTCGTTTGAAGTCGCAAGGTTCCCCACAATAACAAATTAAAACCGTCGACACCGACTTGCTATGGGAATGCCCGCAATAAATAATAAACGACCTTATCGAACCGGGATACGAAAAAGGGCGGTCAGAACGAGAAGGCTATATAGGACAGAAAGAGAGAGAACCGGTATCTTTTTTTTATTATTATTATTCTCTTCCAATAACCGAATCCCTGAACTTCCTCTACCTTTCCCCCCCCCCCCCCCCTTCCTCTCTCTCCCTCCCCTCTTTTTCCCTTTTCCAAGACCTGCTTCCCTGGGCATTGGAAAAGGGACCCACCCTGGAAAGACCGCGAAAAAAAGAAGGGGGGAGGAAGTTTATACACCATATATCCCTCCTCCCCCCTTTCAACCATCTTCTCCTTCCCTACACGCCATTCAAATACTCCCTCCTGTTCTCTCTCAGACATTGCAGAACCTCTCTCTCTCTTCTCTCTCTCTCCAACCCTCTTACTCTCTCTCTCTCCCCCTCCCTCACCTCTTCAGTCAGCCAGACCCATGCAAGTCAAGCCACCACCCCTTCTCTTCATAACGGAATTCGCTCCTTTTGTTGTAAAGGCACTCCGGAAGAGGGAGCCTGCGATGAGAGGGGCGGCGTGTGATGGGAGGTCGGAAAGGGGATAACGGTCGCTCTTTTGCTGGTGTATATACATATATATATAAAGAGGGGACTGACGATGGTGCGAAGAGGGAGAGAGAGAACGAAGAGAAGAGAAAATGGCGAATTAGAGGTGATAGAAAGAGAAGGGTGAACGAGATAAAGAGAGAGAGACAGAGAGAGAAAAGAGACAGCTAATGGTAGGCAGAGACGGAGAGAGGGAGAGACAGATGAATGTAAAGGAGATATGGAGGGGATGAAATGGAGATAACCGTGAGAAATTTAGAGAAAGAGAGACAGACGGACAGACAGACAAACGACTTTATTTCGGGCAAAATTGAGACTACATAGTCCCTTCTTACATTTAACCCTAAGAGAGAGAGAGAGAGAGGAGGAGATAAAGAGAAATAGAGGTTTATGGGAGAGAGACAATAATAATAATATTTGGGTTTAGGAAAATTCGTCTAAAGACAATTCGTCTAACGGAAAATTCGTCTAAACCAAATTCATCTAAACACAATTCGTCTAACGGAAAATTCGTCTAAGGAAAATTCATCTAACCAACAATTCGTCTAACGGAAAATTCATCTAAAATCGTTTTTGCACAGGAAAATTCATCTAACCAACAATTCGTCTAACAAAAAATTCACCTAAAATCGTTTTTGCACATTTCTAAAGATAATTTCTATTAATTCTGTAATAATTAAAGTTATATTTTAATATTTGTAAACATTTAATTATTAAGATGATGATAAAAACAATAAGCATCCGTGATGCCAATATTTTGTTTTGAATGTTGTAAACCTTAACACTTTACTACCCTACCATATGCCTTGAGTGAGTAATTTGTTTATTTCCCGTTGAATTTCAACGGATTTAGTGAAGCTACTACAGCACAACATACAAACTCTTTACAATATATAGTAGATACTTTTTAACTTACAATTAGCTTTTCTTAACAATTAATCATATCTGCTTGTAACAATCCGTTTCCGAACGTATTGCATTCAAATATAGAGATAATTTTATTTCCTATCATATTACTTTCGCCAAATCCAGCTTCATTTCTCGTGTAATTATGCCTCGCTGAAATATTTACTTTTTGTCTTGTAAGCAAGAAACCCGTGAAAAGGCAACGTACAGTTGTCCATGATTGAACATTGACTGGTAAATGTACACCAGATACGTGAGCTTATCTACGTTAATAAACATTATAATGTAGATTATAATGATTTTACTTAAAAAAAATCTGATGTGGCCAACACATGACTTTCTCCATATTTGGGGTATAGTTATTTAAATTATTATGAATAGCATTATAAGGCCAAATTATTATTTCGTATCGTAAAATAATACAGTCATTCTTATTGCCGTAAATTATATTTTGAAAATGTTTACAGAATTAACCGCTACATGGTGGTGGCGCTGTATACTGGAAATTAAGAAAAAGCAAAATATATCCGAAATGGATGATTCTACGAAAATTTGTTTCAAACATAACATGAAAGATATATTATTCTCTACAACTTTGGTCCTCACGAAGATAACCAATTACGACGTTTTTAAGATGGTATTTGACAGAAACCGAAAAAACCGATTATTTATAAATAATTCCTAAACAATAACTGCTATGGAAAATTGTTTGAAATAAAAGTTGTAGGAAATTAAATTCCCTATAACATTTGTATATACAATAATGATTTTTTAAAGGATAAATATAGCAAAAACCGAATTGGGTTTCGAATAAACCTCGACATCCGGTTTACCGTTATTTTCCAAAAACTAATCAGTTCTTTGTGCTTATGCTAAATTGTTATATTTGAAATTTGGTAACGATATAGCAAGTACTTTTTGAGTTAGAGCGCCCACAATCACATACACACGCACACACAGACATCAATCCTAAAATAGTATAAACGTGTCCTAGGGACCTCAAAACGTGTATTTCCGATAAAATCTCGAAGTCGATTTTTTTCTTGATCACAATACTTTTCCATTACTACGTATGGAGAAAGTAAAAACAACGTGAGTGGAGAGGGGAGGAAGGGAGGATAGGGTAGGGGTAGAGATGGAGGGGAAGGAGTAAGGGGAGAGGAGTGGGGGTAAATGGAGCCGTGAACCGCTGAACGGTGTAAAGCAGGGTTTCCCAACCTTTACGTTGGCAAGGGCGCCTTCGGTTTAACAGCAAAGGCGACGGGCGCCAGTGTCCTCTCTCCCCCTCCCCTTCCAATCAACACTTATAGCTCGTAGCTGTAAGTTTTAAATTTTATTCTAAAAAACCATAAAACAAAAATTACAAAGTAGCGAGATTATACGGGCTGATGTTTTTTTCGAGCACCCTGAAAAGTCGCTATATCTAAGAATACTAAACGGAGAGAATTGCTAAAATGTTTATGAACATAATTTGATGTAATTTTTAAAAAAATTACAGCAAATGTCGAAAATGAGCACCACATTGCTGATTGCATATACGTGCTCTCTTCAGCATGTTGTCTGACGCGATTTTTCAACGTCCTCGAATAAAAAAATCGCCCTGTATAATACGAACATACAGCCTTTCGAATATTCTCTATAATAAAAACGTCGCTCTGTAAGGAACGCTAGATGGCCGACAGCGAAATCTAATTAGACCACTTGAAAATGTTTTGTCAGTTAGCTAATACTGAACGCATTCTATCACAATATATTTTTGCTTGTTGTTAATATTCGAGTGGCACATTTATTTGTTAATGTAAATATCATACCTATTATTTTCCCTACGTTATATATGTATAAATATAATTATTTCCCTGTCTTTGCACACCGACAATTATATGTAGCATTGACGAGAACAAGGTGGGAGAAGAATATCAGAATTTTATGGCCGAAAATAAAACCCAAAGGCATTCACTAAACGACAACAGAGTATTCACTAGAAATGTAGTATATGACGAAATATTTCATATGTAATAGTATGCTATTAATTATTTTAAATGCAAATATTAATAATCTATCTATAACTCTTCCGCTGATATTTCGACGGTAATTACACTAGTTTTATAAGAAAAGTACTAATCGGTGTTTTTAATAAATCCATGAACAGAAAAATGTGACTAGAGGGCAAACATGAAGTGACATTCCTTAATCAACAAGGAAGAAAAGAAGGATGACTGTTCACAAAAGGGGTGAGATAGATTACAATAAAGATTAAAGGTAAATGATACAATAAGCCACTTCCGAGAGGTTGGTGAATTGATGAAAAAAACTGCGAGAAAAATCATGAAATACATTAAATGACATAGTATGTAAATCCTATAACACAAAGTCCCCAAGTCCTTTTAGATTGGTATGTACTTTCCAGTATTCTGTGACCGCTAAACACTATCATTCGCATGAGCTGCAATTTTTAAGGACACCTGAACAAACCTCGGCGGGCGTCACAGCGAACCTTGGCGGGCGCCATGGCGCTCGCGGTCACCGCGTTGGGTAAAGCCTGGAAGGAGGCATTCTACTCATCCAGATTTTATCACACTTTTGTAAAACTAAGAACTCAAAACGACGCCTGTTTAGTAGCGTACGCGAACATACTTTTAGGATGATCGAATATACGTTTGGGTCCATTAAATACGATTGATAGGTACCTCGAAGAAGCTTAAACCGGAACTGGTGTTTGTGGGCAATAATCTCAGCTACTATTGTAATGAATGCTCGGGATAAAAGCTATTGATAGATTTTAATGCGCGTATCTTTTTAATCAGAATATTTGCATGAATGGGATTGCGAAGATGAAAAATAGATCGCTTAATGGCTTCTCCTTTCCCATTGAAATGTGACATTTAACTTCGACGAAAATACAAATTTCTACACTACATTATAATTCCCATCCATTGAAAAAAGGGATCTAATCCACAGCACCATAAAAACGTTTACCAATTAAATGAAGTCAAGCAACTACATCATTACACTTCAGGAGAATTTAAATGAAATGACCTCTTACCTTTGATGATTCCAACGGCGTACGAATCTGGCAAATTCTGCTCACAAACACTTTTCCAGTAGGCTGATGAGGTCCCAGATTATGAATTTACCTTCAGGAATACAAAAATCGGTCACTTCCGAACAAGGTGTACTTATCGGCACTATAGAGAAAGAACACAGCCGTCCGTCTATGAAGGCAAAGTTTGACTGACGGGCTAAGATGGCGGCAAAAAAAAAAACGCTCGCGGCGCATGTGCGAAGGTTGATTTTCAGTTGTTAGATAACTATCTCTAGCTCGCAATAGAACCAACCCAAGTAACCGGGCCCCGGCTATTGTGACGTACCCTATAAAATGTTCCTTTCAGGAATGCGAGGAGAGGCTCATAGGAACTATTCTACAAGCTCTGGTCAAAAAGGCTCGATAAGTCGAGGCTCCTGGAGAAAGGCAGGTTCAACCTTTACGTAAACCAGGAGACCACATCAATTCATCTCACATCTATAGTCGATACGCCACATGTGGCGACCGTATTGGACACCACTGACATAGATCCACTGTTATAGTACATAACATTTGAATGTAGAAATTTATTCTTGCTAATGCGCGTCATTCGTTTTCGAAAGTTGGTAATGAGAAGGGGAGGGGGACGAAGGTTGGTAGTGAGAGCAGGATGAGGGGGAAGGTTAGAGGTTCGCCTGAGGAGGCTAATACCTTGGAACGGTCCTGTCCTCGGTTAAAGAGTCAAAAGCGGGCATACACTTGTAGACTATTCCTGAGTCATTCACAGCGATAAGAATTAAGTCGATGCTCGCTGCCTACCGATTCAGAAGCAACCACAACTTTTTAAGACGACTAGAACTACCTTCAAAGGTCTTTCGGAGCTCTCGGAACTACTTCGATGTACAGAGGGGCATGCATATATTAAAGAAAATCTGATGTGGCCAAAACATGACTTTCTCCATATTTGAGGTATAGATATTTAAATTATTATGAACAGCATTATTAGGCAAAATTATTATCTCATATCGTAAAAGAATGCAGTCGTCCATATTGCCATAAATTACGTATATTTTGAATATGTTTACAGAATTCACCGCTACATGGTGCTGGCGCTGTATGCTGGTATTAAGATAAAGCAAAATATCACCGAAAATATCTACGAAAATTTGTTTCAAACAAAACATGGAAGAAATATTATTCTCTACAACTTTGGTCCTTACGAAGATTACCAATAACGATGTTTTTAAGGAGATATCTGACGGAAACCTAAAAACCGGTTATTTATAAATAACTCCTAAACAATAACTCCAATAGAAAGTTGTTCCAAATAAAAACTGTAGGAAATTACATTCTCTATAACATTTGTATAGAATTGTTTATAAAATAATGATGTTTTAACGGAGAAATATCGCTAAAACCGAATCGGGTTTCAAATAAACCAGGACTTCTGATTAACCATTATCGTTAAAAAACTAATCAGTTCTTTGTGCTCATGCCAAAGTTTTATATGTGAAGTTCGGTAACGATGTGGCAAGTACCTTTTGAGATAGAGCGCCCATAATCACACACACACACAGACATCATTCCGAAAATAGTGTAAACGTTTTCTAGGGACCTCAAAACGTGTATTTCCGTTGAAATCTCGAGGCCGATTTTTTTCGTGATCACAATACTTTCCCATTACTACGTATGGAGAAAGTAAAAGGCAAAATATTTCCGTAATGGATGGTTCTACGAAAATTTGTTTCAAACAAAACTTGGAAGAAATATTATTCTCTACAACTTTGGTCCTCAAGAAGATTACCAATAACGATGTTTTTAAGGATATCCCGAAAAACCGGTTATTTATAAATACCTCCTAAACAATAACTCCTATAGAAAATTGTTTCAAATGAAAACTGTAGGAAATTACATTCTCTATAACTTTTGTATAGAATTGTAAATACAATAACGATATTTTAACGAAGAAATATCGCAAAAACCGAATCGGGTTTCGAATAAACCTCGACCTACGGTTACCCGTTATTGTCGAAAAACTAATCAGTTCTTTATGCTAATGTTAAACTGTTATAAATGAAGTTTGGTTACGATATGGCACGCACTTTTTGAGTTAGAAGGCCCACAATAACATACACACACATACACATACACACACACACAGACATCATTCCGAAAATAGTCTAAACGTGTTCTAGGGACCTCAAAACATGTATTTCCGTTGAAATCTCGAAGTCGATTTTTTTCATGAATACAATACTTTCCCATTACTACGTATGGAGAAAGTAAAAATGTAAGACTCCAGTATTCAATAGACGAAAGAAGGTTCAATTACTTTCATCAATAAACGCTTCCTGAATAATAATCAGTATCTATTTACGTTGCTATCCATAAACATCGATCGTTTCGTAGCTTAAACAAAAGTGTGAATCGAATAACGCTAAACTTTCGTCTATTTGGAATTTCTTTGAAGCTAAATGAATCGAAGGTAACAATGACGGCCGCCTTGGCAACACCCGGGAGGGGTACGAAAAATCCACAAAATTTCGAAACAAAAAGCATATATCTGAAAACTTCGAACGTGTAACATGTAAACTTCGCAGGAATAAGTTGGTATAGTTTTATTCGTCGAATAAAGCAAAAACGAAAAAATCTGATGTGGCCAACACATGACTTTCTCCATATTTGGGGTATAGTTATTAAAATTATTATGAATAGCATTATAAGGCAAAATTATTATTTCCTATCGTAAGAGAATACAGTCGTCCTTATTGCCGTAAATTAGGTATAGTTTGAATATTTTTACAGAATTCACCGCTAGATGGTGATAGCGCTGTATACTAAAAATTCACGAATATGCAAAATATCTCCGAAATGGATGGTTCTACGAAAATTTGTTTCAAACAAAACTTGGAATAAATATTATTCTCTACAACTTTGATTCTTAAAAAGATGACCAATTACGACGTTTTTAAGGAGATATCTGACGAAAACCGAAAAAACCGATTATTTCTATAAATAATTTCCAAACAACTGCTATGGAAAATTGTTTCAAATGAAAGTTGTAGGAAATTACATTCTCTATAACATTTGTATAGAATTGTATATACAATAATGATGTTTTAATGGAGAAATATTGCAAAAACCGAATCGGGTTTTGAATAAACCTCGACTTCCGGTCAACCTTTATTGTCCAAAAACTTATCAGTTCTCTCTGCCCATACCAAAGTGTTACATATGAAATTTGGTAACGATATGGCAAGTACTTTTTGAGTTAGAGCGCCCACAATCACATACACACGCACGCACTCACACACATTCACACACACACAGACATAATTCCGAAAATAGTCTAAACGTGTTCTAGGGATCTCAAAACGTGTATTTCTGTGAAATCTCGAAGTCGATTTTTTTCATTATCACAACACTTTCCCATTACTACGTACGGATAAAGTAAAAGATCGGTCCATATTTACTTATTTTGATGCTTGAAGGAAGAAAACCTTGCAAGTCAAGAAATGGATTCATACGTGTTATCTTATGGAAAAATGTTAATCCCCTATATTGGCAGCACTGATTAATCCCGGTTGACCAAACCTTGACAATTCACTAAGTTAGGATGTAAAGAAGAAACACAAAATTTGGTTATTCTAGCTTTTATCGTTTAGGAGGAGAAACACGCAAACACACAAACAAACCCTTCAAAATATATTATAGTAGATTTATTAATTAATTAATTTAATTTTAATTATTTATTATTTTTAATTAATTATTTCAATTTAAAAATCTGTGTTCGAAGAATTTTTATTCATTTTAAAATTTACGTTTTCGAGTTGTGCTACTTTCGAAGCAAAGGTGCGATATGTACTAGAAATGCGACAGAAATTCTTTAGATGAATTTTCCGTTAGACGAATTGTTGGTTAGATGAATTTTCCTTAGACGAATTTTCCGTTAGATGAATTGTGTTTAGATGAATTTGGTTTAGACGAATTTTCCGTTAGACGAATTGTATTTAGACGAATTTACCGGTTACGATAATATTTAGGTAGATATTACAGTACAATACAAAGTATATCTACCTTCCCGTAGGTTTTAGGCACGCACCGCCAAAGCTTTCCCTTAAAATTCTCATACCCAATTCCTCCTTTTCAACGAATCTAACTGTAAGATACCTATCCTCTTCCTCCTACCTCTCTGCCTCTTTACTAACATCCTTCCTTCTATGACGTCTTTCGGTAAACAGGTCGATGTCAAAGGCATTAAATGTCCATTCTTAAATATACATAAACCCGACGAACACACAGACATCCATGTCCTAGGCTGGATTCGAGCCCGCGACTTTAGTAACCGTCGGCAAGATACTCCAACAAGGCCGACAAAGATGTGAAGAGTAAGGGAAAGAGACGGGGTAGGAGAGAAGAACAGAAAAGGAGATATGCGATAATCAAGACAAGAATAAATGGCGATTTCTGTATTTTTGTCTGTGGCTTTGCAAATAAGATTTCACCTCATCTATTGGTGCTGCCACCTTGCGGCAGTTATTATAACTGGTAGGAGCTTTCAGAAGACGGTCAGGCTATTTCCTCATTATTATAATTGTTCTCACTTCGGAAATTACGGTGTGATAACATAACTTTGAATTTTCTTTACTCCCGTCATTTTTGACGGGCTATACACTAGTACGATAATAATCTCGAGAAATTTACAGAAGGAAAGAGAAAAAAAAGAAAGAAGCATGGAATGGAGAAGGGGTTCTTAAAACTGGCGAGAGAGTGTTGAAAGAAAGATAAATAACTGAAAATAAGGAGCACAAAATATAGCAAAATATACGGACAGAGAGAGAGAGGAAGCAGTGAGAGAAAGAGAGAGCTTAAAAGAAGAACGAATTAAGGGGAGTGAAAGAATGAAGGTATTTTAAGAAACTATATTTTTTAAACCAATACAGACATGAGAAAGGATTTGAGTCCTTCCCGGCGAATGATATGGAGAAAGTTTTCTCGGGTTTCCAGCCGGGTGGTGTGGAAGCATTATTCCACACCACCCGGCTGGAAACCCCAGAAAACTTTCTCCAATACAGACATAATAGAAAATGAAAAACAATAAATGTGTAGAACTAAAATAGTTTAAAACCTGAGGCTGATAAACTTCTGTGTGCGCTCCTTTTGTCGCACGGCAGATTTCTAATCGATAATATCAATTTCGGCCAGGCTGCTTTGTCGGCAAGACACTACCCCTTTTCTTTAAACTTTTGATACCATTGCCTGATCGTTTTAACCGTTGGAGGATCTCTTGTTGTACGTCTGTCTGAACTCTCTTTGCACGCGAATCACTGATTTAAATTCAGCAACCCACAGAACGCACTGTGCTTTCACTTGTGGAGTCTCCATTGCACTCGGGCACAATGGCACGTAGGCCAGACAGTGGTGTGCTGCGCAGACAACGATGCGCACAACCATGTTGCCAACTCCCTACCTAAAACTGTTTGAGATATGCTCCGACTCGCAATTCGGCTTTTTTTCGATGTTTCTAATTGTTTAAAAAATACAGCTTCTTAAAATACCGGAGAGATTAAATTGACGCCTTGTATTAATCTGAGAGAGAGAGAGGTGGAGGATGTGGACGAGAGAGGGATGAAGAATATGGAATCATAAGAGATTACGAATGAATACCTACCTCTGACAAGAGTTGACTTTTATAACGATTCTACATAGTTCATCTTTTTCAAAAGATAACTAAACGACGCATTAGTACATGAGAAAGTTTGTACAATGAATATTGTACCGATTCTTTTAGGCGCGTTTCACATCCAGCGTGAGCGCCTATTATCGTTGGTCTGTCCGTCCGTCCATCCGTCCGTCCGTCCGTCGCATGTTCGTTCTCGGCATCTACAAATCGGATTTTCATGAAATTTGATATTAAGGACTTACAATAAAATATAATAAGAAAATCGCAAAAATGAATCACGTACGATAATCAGGGGTACCACTTTACCGGTGACAAAAAATTAAATTTTCGTCATAATATCTCGTAAGGTATTGGTCATATCAAAATATTTTTCAGATAAAAGTTGTAGAACTAGTAAATAAGAGTACCTATTTCCTTTCCTATATATTTTTACCGTAGGAGAAGCCGTTATCGAGAAAATCAAACAAAAATATCTTAATTCTAGTTGAACTCACAATTAGAAAATTTCTTGCATAGTTACGTCTTCATTGTTGCTAACATAAACAATCTCACAAACAAACGTTTAATTTCCCTACGTGTGAATGGACTATTTTTAAATAGGAAGATAATGGATTATTTATGATGAAGAAAAGAACTTTAAAACGCTATTTCCCTTACGTACAGGTATATAATTTCTTTCTAATACTCCATTGCACGAAACGCGCCCATTTGTGATACCTCGTACACTTTCCTAACTTGTTTTTTTTTTTTTTATGTTTACCGACTGCAATGTGCTCCACGGTGGAGAAGGCATAACGATAGGGGAATCTGCTACCTCCACACACGGCGTTAGGAAATGGCGTGCTTTAACTGTTGAGAGGGGAGAGGGGGTTGGAAGGATATGGAGAGAGAGAAAAGGGGGAAGGTGAGCCCGGGAGAAGCTAGAGGGGGTATACTTCACGAGAAATAAGGTTGTCTCCCAGATGTTTACGCCCACAAAGTAGAGGTGCAGCTAAAGTTGTCGTATTTACGCTTAAAGTCCACGCCCGCTACTGAATGAGAAAACGAAGCGACGCTACTAAGACACAGTATGGCAACGTCGCAAGGCTCTGGCTGGCCCAAACCTGAAAAGTACCCTTCAAATGCTCTCATCCTCCACTTCCTCGGAGGCCAAATTATTTCTCATATACTATAGTCAGATATATGTTGGGTATGTATAGTGTGTGTATATATATATATGCGTGTGTGTGTGGGGGGGGGGGAGTAGAGGTCAGTCCTATTCAATATAGTATATGGAGAGAAGCTGATGCAGGAAGCGTTAGAAGGCACGGGAGATTTCAAAATCGGAGGAAGGATTATAAGAACAGTGAAATACGCGGATGATCAAGTACTTCTAGCAAGAAAGGAAAAGGAACTCCAGAAAATGAAAACCAGACCAGTGGTAACAGGTAGAAAATACGGTATGGAAATAAATACAGAAAAATCTGATGTGGCCAATGCATGACTTTCTCCATATTTGGGGTATAGATATTTATCAAGTAGAAGAAGAAGAAAATTTGAACACAAGTATTGGAGGAAAGTCATTAGAACAAGTTTCAGATTATAAATACATTGGAATCATCATAGCGAGAGAAGCAAAGCGTACCGATGAAATCAGGACTAGAATAACGAAAGCAAAAGCCGCTTTCAGAAAGAAAGAAACTGCTACTAACGGGAAATACAAAGCAGGAAATCCGCAAGAGGTTGAGAAAATGCTATGTATGGAATATAGCTTTGTATAGGGCAGAACATGGACGCTAAGGAAAAATGATATTAAATACTTGGAAAGCTTCGAAATGTGGACATGGAGAAGAATTCTGAAGATGGACAGATAGGGCGAAAAACGAGGAAGTACTACGAAGAATAGGAGAGAAGCGAACGATTATACAGACTATAAGAAAGAGGAAGGCGAACTGGATTGGGCATTACCTCAGCAGAGACAGCATGACTAAAGAAGTGCTATACTGCGTTTCCAGAGATCGTACGGGTGAGGCGTGGCTACGGTTAGACTTGTAGGGTGAGGGAGAGAAAGTGTCAGCCAATAAGAGGTCTTAAATTTCCTACGCCTTTCAAAAATTCTTGACGAGCGCTGTTGACACGATTGCTCTCAGAACTTCACTCGTCCACAGCTGCTGTTGAAATGGGCGAAATTCGAAATGTGGCAACATTGGGTCGTAGCCTAAGCGAAATAACCCGAATGCGGACGGAATACTGCGAATCTGACCCGTACGACTTCAGGAAACGCACTATAGAAGGAAAACTGGATGGAGAAAGAGGTAGGAAAAGGTTTCAACTGGTAAACGACTTGAAAGGGAAAGAGAACTATCAAGACATGAAGAAAACTGCTGAAAATAGGAGTATATGTAGAACCAAGTTTAACTGTGAATAATCACGGACCTGTCAACGGACAGACTACCTATGACGATGATGATGTAGAGTTAGTTAGACGGCCGTGTGTGTGTGCAGTAATGTGGAAGAAGGGTTAGAAGAAGAGTAGGGACGGAAGCGAACCGGCGTCGAGGGTTAGAGAGGAGGGAAAAAGAAATTAAAATCCCGAAGACAAAAGAGGGTTGAAATGCATACAAATTGGATATGCGCGGACCGTGCGTGTGTGTCTGTGCTCTCTGCGAGTGTGCGCGCGCGCGCGTATGTGTGAGAGTAGACGGATGGAGTGGGAGGATTTTTTCGCGAATTAACGGTACGCGAGCGACGAGTCATTAAAAAAAAGAAAGAAAAAAGTGAGTTTTTTTTTGTTCCCTTCCCCGCCGCGTCGACGTGAGAATTGCGAGATATTTTCCGCGCCAGACGTGTTTTTTTTTTAATTCCGCGTACGGAGTGCGTGCGTTCGTTTGTGTGTGTGTGAGTGCGTGCGTGCCGCGAGCGCAACACCCTCGTAGTGATAAACGAGGAAGATTTTTTTTTTAATGAAAACAAAACATTTCCACTAGTAGTAGTCTTGTCTATTGTTTTTTATGCTCGTTATCTCTCTCCTAGCAACGGATGAATCGCGGCACTCCTCCTCTTTCATTCCTCCTCTGTACGCGTTATCTTGTTGCGCGACGGTAAAAAGACGAAAAATAAAACAAAACATTGACGAAATGGAGGTTGTCCCCTTTTCCACCTTCCGTGTCTCGAGTTTTTTTTTTTTAATTATTAATCAGGCGATTGTATAAAAAAGAAAGCGCGGAAGTTGTTTCTCGCGTCACGTTTTGCGCCGCGATTTCGTAATCTCAACGCGGTAATCGAATTCGAAATACGGGGAATCACCGCACGGTACAAACCTTCGAAAGAAAAAAACAATATTCCGAAAAATAAAATTCGATCATCTGGCTCGATCCCTATCGAAGGCAGACGAAAAATGCTGTATCAGTAGGAAAAAAAAACGTTTCTGTAAATATACACGTATTTCCGATGCGAGGTCTTCCTTTGGCACTTCATTTACCCTTCTGACAAGAATATAAAAACAGTGGTGTTCAACAGAATTGTCAGACTCTTTCCCACGTAATATAAAATATTATTATTAACAAGCGAGGAAAGAATTGCAGAGAAAATTACATAAGGTGGTACCCCTGATTGGCTTACGTGATTTTCTTATTCTCTTTGATCGTTAAGTCCTTAACAACAAATTTCATGGAAGTCCGTTAGGTAGAAGCCGAGAACGAACATGCGGACGGACGGACTGACAGACAGAGACAGACGGGCGCTAATAGGCGTTCACGCTTGACGCGAAACGCGCCTAAAAAGACACTTTATTCAAGGTTTAGACTCATAATTATACCGATTCGGACATTCCAAAATTCGTCGGCAAAATTTAAGCTTTATTTTCCAACAGGTTTTTTTTATAAACAAGTTAGCTCATTCATTGCCATACGTTCATCCTGCACGACAATTTGAAACAATATCTGTTTTCCAGTAACGAGGATGAACCACTCTCTCTAATTTGCTTGGTTATGCGCGATGGTGTAATAATGCTCAGTCGGCGTTTTAATTGGTTGAATGGCAAGCCCCGGGACATCGCTTATGTCAGTGACGCTCGACTCCAGCGCCGTTTCTAATGCGTGGAAGAAACGCGAACTATATATGTGATGATATATAATTCGAAGTTATTTGTCACTAGAATTTTGAATATTTTTTTTATATTTGAATGATATGAGTAAATTGTTTATGAGAATAATAATTGAATTGTCTTCTGATTCGAAAGTTTCTTCTACACCTCTTTTTAATCCCACAGACTCGACTTAACATACATACTTACATAACACGCCACTCCAAAGATTTATTTATTTTGAAAGATAAAAGGAGAAAAACTCGGATGGCCGTCGTCTGCGCGCAACACATGCTCCCACAGGAAGTTATTATTTACGAGTACACAAAAAAAAGAAAAACGAAAAAAAAACTCGAATGGTGTCGTAGCACCCGCGACAATGAAAGCGCGACGTCTTCATAAAAGAAAATAATAAAAGAAAATCGCTCGACTCACGTACGTAGTTTACCGCGACTCTCTCTCTCTCTCTCACACACACACACACTCTCTCTCTCTCTGGTCAAATTGATAAATCTTCGCGGGCGGGCAAAAAAAAGAAGTTTTTTGCGTTTCACTTTTTTTATTCGCGTAAGGTGTTGCGACGGGTGAAAAAAAATAAGTGGAAGAGGTGACGTCAGAGATGGCGACCCGAAAAAAAAAAGGAAAGCACATGTAAACAAGGAGGAAACAGGGGTTTCGAGTTTTTTTTTGCCCGAGTTTCAGAAGATCCTAAAATGTCGCGTTGCAAATCCGTCGACGTCATTTAATAGGAAATTTTAACTTTGAATTTAAAAAAAGGGAAAATGGCTAATTAGACTTTATTTTTTTTTAAAAGAGCAAGGCTATTGTGTGGAAAATGCGAGGTTTCCGGTTTCATAGTCACAGATCAAGGGAAGATCATTTTAGAGAGTTTTATATTATTTCATTAAAGTGCTCCAATGTTGTCGCTTTGTCTGTCTGTCTGTCCGTCTTTGCAATCGATTAGATCAAAATACAATACACGGCAAGTAAACGTTAAGAGATGCAGGGTGCAGGGCCGGGGTGCAAAACAATCACTATATTACAGGGCGGCAGCTTATGGGAGGGGGAGGGTGGGGGGGGGGGGTGGAAAAATGAGTGTCAAACGCAACCCTTGGAAACGTTTTTTAATAAGATTACGCTGCGGAATTCGAATAAAACCGAATTATCCGTGGCTTCGTCGTTTGGATCTTTCTGTTCTTTCAAAACACTCCAAATTAAAAACAGCATTGGCCAGAGGGGGTCCATAAATGACTTCTGCCAAACATCGTTCTTTACGTAGACGCCTTTCTTTCGACTATATATTGACGCCTCACATGACGCCATGATTTTGAGATTGTTGTCTTCTAAAGTACACGTCCTTCATCGACTACTCCGTAGAATCCACAAGGGCCCTCTGCTCTTGAGTGTTACCTGAATGATTCCTTTCATTAATTTGTAATCAAACGAAACAGCTTCAGAGATATGGCAGACGCATGCGTTCTTTATGCTTTCTGCAAACGTGCAGAGAAGAAAGGTTGGCCATCGTTTCACTTAAGGGATAAACTTATTACCTCAAACTTTGCTCGCATTTAAGATGCAACGCCTGCAGTGTCTCATTTGCCGACCTTTTCAGGGGTTATTAACAAAAATTTTTTAAAAAAAACGCCTTATGGTTTGATAAACCTACGTAGCCAATAAATGTGTAAGAATATGCGGCATATTATAATACAATCCGCCAGCCCTGGCGGGGTGTATGTAATCTATGATTCTATTTATTCCGCTGCCAAAGAATATTTTCGGAGAAATCGGCGGTCGGCAGGGGGTGGCTTCAAAAAATTTCACATTATTAAGATTCTGAGCAAATCGCTATAAACACAATGTTAAAAAATTTCGCAATTTGTTTCATATCTAATCCTATCGATAAAACTGCATAAGTAAATCATTTTTTTAAATATAGTTTGCGGCAGGGGAAGCATTCCAATTACTCAAATTAAGATTATGACCGAATGGTTATTTGTGGATAGAAAGTTCAAATTTCTTAATAAATTTATGCATAAATTGCTTTGTCATAAAATTATATTACTAAACTTTAAAGGAATTTAAAGTTTACAATTCTAAATATAACAGTATATAACAGTAGAGTACCATAAATTGTTTATAAGAATAATAAGTACGAGATTTTAAGTTAAATAATATATTCCTTCCCGTCATATTGACGGGCTTATATATATACGTACTGGTAAAAATATTATACAGAAGTAATTCAGGAGACCGGTGCCCGTCCTAATGAATTTCCGCTCCGTATTGAGTTTATCGTCTCGATAAAGATAAAAGAACATTTCTCAATCTTCACGCTTTTGTATTCTCCGAACGAAACGAGATTAGTAGAGATCAAACTGTATTATATGTCTACACGTGCTGCGTGTGTGTGTGTGCGTGTCTTTTCAGGGACGCACAGAATCGCTCCGCTCCCTCGTGGAAGGAATGCCACAACAATGACAAGAACGAAGACGGCCTCGAGGTGGCGTGACTGACTCTTCCGTCGGCAAGGACGCACGCGGATGCTAATGACACTGCCGCCCACGGCGTGCTGCGGAATGAATTTCCATAGAAACGAGAATCTTCTTGTTATTTTTTTACTTTCTTTTTGTTCCAGAGACCGAATGGTTTCCTTTGGCCCTCTAGAGTCTGAAAATTGAATCACGATCGTTCGAACGAAATTAACGGAGAGCGAAACCGAAAAGGAAAGGAATGTTTTAAAAGAAAAGACGAAAGGCGCGCGAAAGTGAGCGGTTATTCATTATTTTCGGAGAGGTTTTCTGAGGTAATCTGCCCGGACATCTTGGAGAGCACGAAGTTCGGCATTCAGAAAGACCAAAATATAGAGCCCACTCCCGATTAACCGGTTATTGATTAACCGGTAATTTAAAAAACATTAAATTTTTTATAAAGGCGTTAACATGTGCTACAATATCACTTGACCTGTAAAACTACTATAGAACAAAACTGAATTACATTTTTAAGTATTTTGTTCATTTTCTTAATACAGTGGAACTTCTATAAGCCGAACCTCAAGGGAAACAAACAAATATTCGACTTATGGAAGTTATAGAAGAAAATTAACATGAAAAATATTTCGCCCTGTAAAATGTATTCACTCCGAGTTATGGCAAATTCGAGTTATAAACGTTCGACTTATACAATTTCGACTATAACCGCTTGTTTTTTTTTTAATGTTTATACCAGTGTTTTTCAAAGCGCGGCTCGCGACCCATTACTGGGTCGCTACGAAAATCTGAGCACTCGATACATAAAACCAGCTGAAATGTCTAAAAAATGGCAGGGAACTAAATTCTTTCATCGTATAAATGCTAATCATTTGATATGAGTTACTTTTTAATCGGGAATTAATGAAAATTCATTTCAGAACATGTATTCCCCATGTTGTCTCCTTCCTTCGACTGGGTCGCGAAGCATTGCATCGGGTCTTCGCTGAAACTATGGTAGGATCAAACGGTAATTATCGATGCACCGATAACACCCGGTTAACCGGAATAGGCGAATAGGCTCGATACCGAAGCAACCGGTAAACCGGAAATTCGCTTGATTTTTTCCGAAAACGCATTTACGTTCTTATTAAAAATAATGTTTAATTTTTCTCTTAGCGAAGGTCGAAAACATTTCTACGTTGCACTAATAAGATAGACAGACAGACAAACGACTTTATTGAGAATGGAAATGGATTCATAAGAGGGGAAGGAAATGGATACGAAATTTCACGTAGAAACCTGATCGCGACCACCTATTGCCCGTTTGCGTGTGTGTGTGTGTGTGTGTGTGTGTGTGTATAACGGCATCTTCCTACTCAGCGCCAGATAATCTCGCGAATATGCGCGAAGTCTTGCGCAAATATAGCAGGAAACGCGTAAGGTCACTGTCACCCCATTATCCGTGACTTATTGGAGAAGAGGAATCCGTCCAGAGCATACAGTAAATAGGAGTTCTAACGGCTAACCGAGGATGTGCCGTCCAAACATCGCAGATCATTCGATCGCGCTCAAAACATCGCAAGGCAAACATATCGCAGGCCAAAATTATCGCGGGATAATATTATCGCATGCCGAAATTGTCGCGAGACAATATTATCGCGGGTTAAACTCACAAAATTATCGCAATCGCAAGCCAAACTCAACGCGGGCCATCATCAATAAATGTTGGCAATGTGGGCATCAATCGATAAGCAATATGATATAGAATAAAAATATGCAGAAATACAACAAATAAAGATAACAGAAGTGTGGGGGGGGGAGGAGTGGAAGGGGGAAGGTGTAAGAAATCCTCATGAGTTTGAGTTTGGCTTTCGATTACTTTGTCTTGCGATAATTTCGTGATTTTATCCCGGGATAATATTGTCTTGCGATAATTTCGGCCTGCGATAATTTTGTCACGCGATAATTTTGGACTGCGATATTTTTGTCTTGCAATTTTTCGGCGCGATCAAATTATCTGCGACATGTTGAGCGCGATGTTTTGACGTAGAACCCTAACCGAATGTCACGGTCAAAACCTAGGCCGGATTACGGACTAAGCCAGGGTAGGGAAAACGTTTGACATTATCCGCTGCGGTTACTTAGGCTGGCCGCATTAACAGGTGAAAATGCTTCGGGCGGGCCACATTACGGTTAGCATCGGAAGTTATTTGAGAGTGTGCGAAGGTTTCCATCTGTGAAATTTGATAATTAATAACATTTTTTCGCTTAAAATTCACTAGAAAAGATCTTCCTGACGTCATTTTAACAAAAAATAAACACGTAATTGTCTGTGTTACATTTCATGGTTCGCTTTCGTAATGAAATCGCTGGACGTATTAAGTGCCACTGATGTGGACCGCGGGCCGCAGTTTCTCCACCTCTGGCCTAAGCGCTATAGGCACCGTGCTTAGGGCGAACGAGCAGTTCTAACAGAAATGTGTTAACATAAAACTATGAAAGGTCCACTAAAGAAACTATCGCCTCTTTCTTTATTTTCAACAGAATTCGAATTACTCCGCAAGTAAAATACCGACGACAAAAAACGTAGAAAGCTTTTAATTTAAAGGTAACATTAGCAATGCGTTTTTTCGACATGGGAAACCTAATTTGTTGAATAAATTTTCTTGAAAAATCGGTATTTTTCTGCATGTGACCCCAATTAAGCGTGTGTATACTTATGTATGTATACATACAGTAGTAGTAATAGCAATAGTGCCCAGGGCCTAGTAAACTCTTAATCTGTCACAAAACAAAAACAAAACTGCGCTTATTTAAAAATGGATATTATCCTCCATTTCTCTGACAGAGAAGGAAAATAATATACATATATTACATCAAAAAACAATTGATGCACACTTTACAGCGAAATGAATCGTAATTCTTTAAAACCACGAAATCCATCAAAGGAGGAAAAAAAATTCGCAACGAGAACTGAATGACGAAAAAAATTTCATCACCTCTCACTGCGTCTCCAGGACGACTTGGGCACCCGCCGTTACCAAAGTAACCGGCCTTGCGTTCAAAAAAAAAACAAAAAACCGCCTGTTTTTAAAAACCTGGATAATTTTCAACCTTTTCTCCGACGGAGGAGCAAAATATAGTAATAAATATTACATCCACCCCTTTTTGCACGAGAGAAATCTTCAATATGCCTTTTCGATAAAACGATATTATAACGCCCATGAGGAAACGCGAGGCGAGGAACACGAAACGCGTGAATTTATTTATTGATGCGAAGATTTGATTTGCGTCGCACGGAAAAGAGGGAAAATGCGTCCTTGATGAATAACGCATTCCATAAGGGAGCTGCAAGCGTTAAAAAAGAAAAAAAAATGTTTCCCCGAAGCGCGTGCCAAAAACACGTCGAATACGTGTGCAAACGCCCACGGATAACAGAATTTGAGAGAAAGACGCATTTTTCAAAGACCTCATTGTTATTTTCTCCTATACGAAGTATATTGAGAAAGTACAGTAATCGCGAAAAAATTCGATCTCCAGATTTTTACGGAAATATACGTCTTAGGTATAGCTGAGTTCGAAAAGGTGGTTTTCGCAATGCCGTCTGCCTGTTATTGGATCTAAGGCCTAAACGGTAGAGTAAAAATGAATGAAATCTCGTATTTAGTCATTTAATCATACAGAGTAAAAGCTACAAAGAAATGGTTGACATTGATCAGTAATTAAGGGAAGTTTATTCTACGAATTTTTAACAACAATTTGATTTTCTCAAAAACGGCTAAAACGATTTAGATCAAATTTCGTACAGTTACTTGAGTTTAGGTCTACAATAATACTACCTATTTCATTTTTCTCAATAAATGAAAATAAGGCTAGTTTATTCTTGGGCAACTTCAACAAAAATTGGATTTTCTAAAAACAGGCTAATACGATTTTCATTTTCTAAAGATAACTAACTAAACGACTCATTAGTATGTGAGAAAGTTTGTACAATGTATGTGTTGTACCGATCTTTTTATTTTTCACCGAGGACACGACGAATCGTTGCTACTTAAACTGCCGATTTCCGTTAAGAGTATTTACGCGAACAAGACGGCTAGGATGTTCTCTTTTGTCCGTGTGTGTGTGTGAGGTTGCCATCTAATTAACAAGTTCATCGCCTCGCCGTATGAGGACGGTGTTAAGCCAGTGTAAGAGGAGCGTAATAAACTTGATGCCAAGAGTAATAACAAGTGAGGGAAGAATTGCAGAGCAAATTACATACGGCGCTTTTTTTTTAAGAATACTAAAAATTAAAAAAAAAACATTCCCCTGCAGACAAACCTATCTTGAATATTTTGCATCTTTAAATAATATTCAATACGTTAATTATGTAAATACATTTTCAGACCTATGTAATTTCACTTTTGTTTCGAAAAATTAATTAACTAATCTCCCAGCTATGTATTTTACCATTAAAATGTTAATTAGAACATCACGTAAACATTTATTAAAAACAATTGGCATTAAATAAAAACGACGACAAAATATTTCATCGGATAAAATTTTGGAACTGTGTAATTTTAGCTGAATAGCATATAATTGTTTATTTACATTCGTTGCTTTGAATACGGCCAACAATGAGAAAGCAATAATGGGCTTGTATAAATAGTTCGTAAGGGGTTTTCTAATATCATCTTAAAAGGCAAAGGGACAGATCCCAAATTTTTTCCCTATCTAGTCCAAATGTAGAACTATATAATACCCTGAAATTTTGGTGTTTTTAGCTTACGTAATTTTTGAGTTCAGACAGACGGATGAACCGAATACATAAGCTCTTTTTTTTAAAAAAAAAGCGCTAAAAACAGTGCGAGCATTCGTTGCGTAGTAATAACCGAGAGACGCAAAAAAATGAACTGGAGAACAACTACCGCTATCATGTTAACGAAATTCTAGCATCCAACGCTTTGTTTCGGCTTTTTTTTTTGAGGAATTATCCGGAATATCTCCTTCTCTTTTTTGTATGACCGCAGAATCAGTGTACCTGTTTTTTTTAAAGCAGGATCGCTTTGAAAAAATTAGGTAAAACATTGTCAAAGGATGATGTGTGGATTTTTCAGTAATACCGACAAATAAAAAACGCACTAATTTTCCGCTTTGCCTGAGTGATTTTAACGCGTTTGTTTATTTTTTTTAAAGTGAGCTTATACTACGTGTTTTCACTTTGACGTCTTGTCTGTCCGGTCCGTGAGCTTGCTTTGGTTGCAATTGTTTAACGAAACCGTAATCGTTAGAGAGCTGGAACTTGGAGTGCAGATTTATGTACTGCTGACATTTGTTTTTCTTTTCTTCCGATTTGAGTCTTGAAAAATATGCAGGGTGAGATTAAGGACACGTTTAAAATTTTTCATTTTTAATATCTCCGAAAGTATTAAATACGGAAATCTGACACTTTTAGCATTCATTTGCACGCAACTCACAAACGAGGCTCTAGTGACCGAATATGTGGCGGAATGACCACATTTAAAATAATTAATTACGATGAGCTAAATTTACGCACATACCTGGCGATCATTTTCCAAATTCTCCTGAGTTCCTCAATTAGGTGAATTGGGAGAAATCTTCGTAGCACAAAATACAAAACAAAAAATATTACCGAATTTAATAATGGAAGGAAAACGGGGGGGGGGTAATATTATCCATCTTGATGGATAGCACTACCTGCTTGCAATTATTGTTATTGGTTATTAGCTCGAAGAAATTGTAATATAGACAGCAGACTATAGTTGATAAATGCAATCGAACCTACACGCCGCCATAATTCGAACCTTCGATAAACACGAACAAGACATATTTCCCCTTTCGGTGTTCGCAAACACTAAAAAAAAACATTTTCTGTCTTCCCCTAAGAATCGAGGTATTGAGTTAGAAATGAACTATAATCTCAGGAATTAGACTCAACTTTGTGGTAAGTGATATGCATATTTCACAAGAATAAAAAACAACTTTTCAGCCAAGTTGTTTTTCCCCTGTTAAAAATGTGGACCAGCGCCTTAATGTATTCCGACGTCAAGTTTCGGAAGTTTTGGCTAGATGGAGCTTACATATCGGAATCCTGCGCGAACCTCACGTAATGTATATTCACGAGTATGAATATGCTAATGTGAGCTGCTTTTGGTGTGAATGACATTCGAAAATGAACGTCAATGCTGACTATGACAACTTAGATGTCGAAATGCGCCTTTAGCTACAGGACAATTGCTGGTTTTAGTGCTATATTCTGCGAGCGTGAATGCGAAATCGTGAGTTTTATGTGGATGTGAAATTCTCCAAAACTCGCGTAATTTTACCCCGTCACTGGCGTGAAATTAAGTTTCCGTATAGTTAATTGTTTCAGGCGTCGCTTCGTTGAACTTCTTCGTATCGCAGATATAAAAAACGTGTTAATCCCACATAAACTTCTTTTTTAAAGACCTAGGCAACGTTGATGTGCAGCATCAACAGGCGAAGTAAACACACAGCCGCTAGCAATGTTTATGCGGAATTTTACCAAGTAAGTCTTTTCATTTCTACTATAAGTCTCCGTAAACTTGGTCAAAGTGTCGTTGTATATGCGACTGTCTTATTAAACAATAGTTATAATATTAGGCAATTTTTCGGTGTACAAAGTGTTGCATTAATTTTCATTTTCACACATATAATCACGAGGCCTCAAATTAATGTCAGCCTACGAAGCACGTGCCCCACACGTGCACACACACGTGGTCCCGTCGCGTCAATCTGAACCGATTTAGCATCACAAAAAATACCAAGCGCGCAAAGTACTCTCGCGTTTCATGTCTTCGAATTCCATTCGTTACATCGTGACTCCTGGACAAATTTTTACAACCAAAAGTTTGAAAATAAAAAAAAACGAGAACAGATACATTCATTCTACCCCACCCATTCCTCACCCTTTAAAAAAATGAAAAAATGAAGCCGTTGCGTCATCTTTAATTGACCGTGACCGCGCGCTCGGGACGAAGGCAGGTGTGTTCCTTTCGGGAGCCAGTGTTTACAGTAGATTAGGTTTTTTTTTTTTTAACGTAGGAACCAGTCCGTGCCACGAAGAATCGGCTCGTTGGGCAGGTGTTTGGGGAGAAATGCAGATGGTCCCGGGAAAAAGAGAAACTACTTTTTTTCTGTTTTCATTCGGACCAGTTTGTCAAACGTCTCTCTCCTCCTCTTGCGCGGGTCAACGTTTTTAAGGGCGGAGAAATAAACCTTTCTTAAAACTAGCCCTTCAGAAAAAATATTCGTCGAGATGCGGTGGAACTTCTTATAAATCGAACCTTACAAAAAAAAATAATAATATTCGACTTACAGAAAATTCGAGTTAAAGGAGAAGAAGAAAAAAATACGATAAAGGTTTTGTCCTGTAAAAATTAATTCGCTTCCAGTTGTGGAAAATTCGATTTATAGAAGTTCGACTTATAAAAGTTCGACGGTACATACAAAAGCAATTAAGAAAGGAATATCATTCTCAACTTTCTGCTAAAATAAAATCGACAATTTATGCAATTCCAATAGGCATTAAATTGTTGGGCGTAGCAGCCGTCATCAGTGGCGGTTCATCCACAATAAGTTCTAAAGAAGAGGTTTTTCACGGGATACAAATAAACTGTCATATTCAGGCGATTTCTGTTTGAAAAGCTGTAGGAGAGACCAGTTTGTCAATGTAATATTAAGCATTTCTACATTCTGATAAGTTTTAGGCACACACTAACAATACTTTTAATTAACGCACCTAATATGTCTATCCTCCTCCTGCCTCTTTCCTATCATTCTTCCTTCTATAATTTCTTTCAGTAAACCGTTCAGTTTGCCAATACAATATTTGTGATTTGTCGAGACGGAAATTTAAACATTCGTGTTTAAATGCACGGAGGCGTTTACTTCACATTCAACCAATCATGAGAGGAATAAAAAGTGTTTTATTGACAGTAAATCGAATCCGTTTGCCAGTGGAAGCTAATTAGACCTTTCTCGAAGTATTTTATCTATATTTAGATGGTAGACTATCCGTATGAGCAGCTCAACGGAATATCTTCCGCCCGGTAAGTGGAAGGTCCCGGTTCGATTCCCGGTCAAGGCCACTATATCCACCATACGAGTTATTAAACCACACACTTTTTTTTTGTAAGATCGACATATTACGTCCGAAAATGCTATACGTTGCTATGGTTACGTGAGTTAACTGCATTATTGCCTTAAGGCAGTGGTTCTCAAACGTTTTAGGCGCGTTTCCAGCGTGAGAGCCTATTATCTTCGGTCTGTCCGTCCGTCCGTCCGCATGTTCACGTAAGCCAATCAGGGATACCACTTTACTGGTGACAAAAAATGAACTATCCGTCAATCTCGTAAAGTATTGCTCATATCGAAATATTTTTAAAATAAAAGTTGTAGAAATAGTGAATTAGAGTACTGATTTTCCTATACATTTTTATCTAGGAGTACCCGTTATCCATAAAATCAAGGAAGAATGTCTTATATCGAGTTTTGAACTTCTTGCACGGTTACTTCACCATTGTTAATAACGTAAACAATCTCACAAACAAACGTTTTATTTCCGTACCTACGTGTGCATGGAATATTTTTAAAAAGGAAGAAAATGGATTATTTATGAAGAAGAAAAGAATTTTAAAACGCTATTTCCCTTACGTGCACGTATATAATTTCTCTCAAATACTCCATTGCACGAAACGCGCTCATTTGTGATACGTTTGTGATACACTTTCCTAACTTGTATCTTTTTGTCTGCGTCATCCCATGTTCAGTTATGCGCCACCCAGTTTGCAGTTCCATTACCTTCATGTCAACTTCAGAGATGAAATGGACTTTCTCTAACACGTGAAGATAAAATGATGGCATTTAAATAAGCGCGAGTGTTTATTCTCCTGGTTTTATTTATTTTTGAAAGCCAGATTACGATACACCACGAATTTATCAAACATTCGCGTCACCCCCTCAATAACCCTCGAGTCACCCTGGAGTTGTCACGTCACCCACTGCCACTGACACATTTGATTCAGCAGGTGCAGAAATTTTTATATTTTTCAACAGATCCAAAACATATATATATATGTTTTGGATCTGTTTATATATATATATATATTGTGTCTCTCTTGTGCTGATGAAGGGATCATCCCGAAAGCTCTAACCTCTACAAATGTGTCTCTCCAACACCCCAGCGGCTCTACTTCCGGTAAGTGTTCACTGGGTTTCCTTCAACACCTAGTTGCCCAAAATATATATATATATATATACATAAGTAATACTCTTGTGCTGAAGAAGGGCGGATGCCCGAAAACTCCATTAAAAAGCCTTCCTCTATCGCCATGGACGTCCACAACACCAAGTAAGTGTCCACTGGCTTCCTCCTATCCTTCTCAACTACTAGTTTCAATCATATATATATATACATATATGCAGAGTCGCTTTTAAACTCGCGCTTACGCGAACAAAGATTTAGTTTCGATTGGAATATCACTGCGATATTTTGATCGAAACGAAACTTAACAGTCATTAGAGAGGAAATTTTCCAATTAAAAAATAATCCAATTATATCGGATGAAGCTAAAAATAACCATAAAAATGCAACGTTTCGCTGTCGTCGTTTTTCGCGCGAAACATCATGCGCATGATCCTCTCACTCGTTTATTTTATTCTTCGAGTCTGTTACACGTTACCTATACGAAAAGGTCATTGTTCGAGATGCAAAGGATTCAAACAGTTGCATTCCCCATCGCGTGTCATTTGTTTTATTTGTTACTTTTCATTTGGTTCCGCTTCGACCTGACGTATGAAAAAAAACTTTACGTCAAAAAAGTGCCACGTACAATAATACGAGACTTTTTGAAACAATTGAACGGAGCGCTAAATGAAAAGTTTAATTGCAATGTTTAGAGAAGTTTAAAAAATGTGTGTGTGTATATATATATATATATAGCTATATATTACTAATATTTATATATTACTGATGCAACTGAAATGCTCAAAGCACAATATATAACTGCATAAACAAAGCCGTTACATTTTTATTTAAATGAAGTTTGCCAAAATTAATTATTGCAATGATCCGAATACGCTAAGATAAACGCTTCTCATACTGCGGCACGCGTACCGATAGCATAACTTGAAGCTATTTATGTGTTACGCGAGAAGTATAAAAATCCTGGGCATATTAGAAATATTAAATTGATTCTACTGACGTTTTATGGTCCCCTTCTTCAAGCAATTCAATTTTTTTTCGTGTTAATTTATTCTCACTAAGATATAAACTGCTACTAATAATAAATGAAGTAATTAACATAAATATACAGAATAAAATCAATTTCTGTACCCCCAGATCCGGAGTCTTAAGCACTTGCCTTGATTGTCCAGACCAGTGGTTCTCTAACTTTCAACTGTCGCGGCCCTCTTGAATATTATGCGGCCCCCTTTGAATTGAAAAATAGTCAAAATAATAAACTTTAATACAAATTCCTTTATTTTATGCAACTGTTAATAATTTTTATCGCATCGTATTTTCTAAAAATTCCTGATTAAATTTTATTATTCGTAAATTTTTTTATATTTTGGCGTTTCACTTAACATCTAAAGTAATTTTGCGGCCCCCTCGGGGGCCGCGGCCCACAGTTTAAGAACCACTGGTCTAGGCCACGTGTGTCCAAACTTCGGCTCGCTTAGCAATTTTATGCCGTGCACCTCCAATGTTTCATAGTTTTAAAAAAAAATTTCTTTTTTATTTTTAGTTACCTCCAAATATTTTTTATCTAGAAAAATCTGTCAAACTAGCTAGCGTTAAATTGGGATCGCTTAGTAAATATTTCTCAATTAAAAATAAGTTCTATTTAACGTCGTATTTGGTCTATTCTCAAATGGTATTTCTAAGACATTATTTTAAAATATTGAAATGTAAACCTCTAAAGGGGTAATTTAAACTCGAATTTCACTCATACGGTGCCCAAGAATCTCTAGGTAACTTTCGATTTGACTTTACTCCGGTACGCCGAAGACTCGGAAAAATTTGATGGGCCCCTCCGAAAGATTCAATGCCACTAATGCACCCAAACCACGCCTAGCCTACGTGCGTAAATGGTATACGACAGGTATGTCAAACTCGAATGGGCATCACGGCCGAATTGAAGCGATGGATGTCACAGGACTACAGTTGCTTAGTGAGAGCTAGAGTTGGAAAAATGACACATTTTCTAGAAGATTGGACGTCGTTTTTTTTTTTTTTTGCCATTAAAAGCAATGGTTTAGGAAACGCGCCCTATCTTATCTCAATTACACCGACAAAATATTGCCTCCTTTTCATAAAATAAATTCCCGAATTGTGACCCCAATGCGTTCCTGAAAGTCGCATTGTAAGTAGAATTTATTATCGCAAGTCGAATATCAATTTCCCACAGACCAGGGGCCGGCGACCTTTTCTATTTGGCGAGCCATATTCGTTATTGTGAATGCTTCGGAGGACCGCATAGGAAATCACGAAACCTTCGGCGGGCCGGTTGGGCGTTTAAATAAGAATATACCTAGAGATTTTGTTATCTCATATCAGTGAAAATAAATTTCTTGCCTTACAACTCCACCAGAAAAGGTCTTGAGACCGTAATTTCAGTGAAAAAATATGGTATTCACTGATTGGGAGTTAAATTTCACCGATCACTTTTTTATCATGGCTTCGAGGTCCGCGTAAAACGCTCTCGGGGACCTCATGAAGCCCGCGGGTCGTAGGTTGCAGACCCCTGCCATAGACTTACATGTAATAAATTGAGATACGTTCCAGGGTCCTGAAAAACTATGTACCAAGCATTATTTAGGCGATAACTTAATAGTTTAAGAACCAACGAGTGTTATATGTTGTATAATAAACATTTTTAAGAATTAAAACAATCAATAAATTAATACCTACAATGCGGACGAGTCGTATCTTCAAACTGAATATCGGCCGAAAATACACACAAGAAATTAGTCTTAATTATTAAGGTCGCAAGTCCGGGTTTATCGTAAGAATCTAAAACGTTTAAGTTCAGACAAAATTTATCACTCGGGCCGCAGTTAGACACAGAAAGGGCAGCCAGTTTGACATGCCTGTTGTAGGGTGATCTGCTATCGTCCTTACTAGGGATATAAAAAGATACTATAACGCTCAGTATTGGAACCCTTCAACTGCATCATTGTGATCTAATCTTCATTAGTGGCTTCGAATTTTCCCGGTAATCACGTGAAAAAATCTCGAAGCCTTGCCAATTTAGGATCGCAAGTTCCACTCCCTTCCGAGCCCGACGTAGCAGTTAAAAAAAAAACAAACAAAACGGCGTGTGGCAGGTATTGTCGCGCCGAGCGACTTAAATAAAAATGTCGGACTCGAGCAATCGACCCAGGAAATCGACTGCACCGTCGCGACGAGCCGTAATGCGAGGGAGGAGTGGGAGAGAGAGAGAGAGGGAGAGAGGGAGAGAGAGAGAGAGGGAGAGAGAGAGGAGGGGGGAGGAGAGAGATAGGAGGGGGGAGGAGAGAGATAGGAGGGGGGAGAGAGAGTGGGGGAGGGAGAAAAATAACATAATAAAAACCTTTTCAGAAAAAAGGAGAGGGGGAGAGAGGAAAGAGAGAAGTGGAGGGAAAGAGAGGTGGGGAGGGAAGGGAAGAGAGAGGGGTGAGGGAAAGGGAGAGAGGGGTGAGGGAGAGGGGGGTGGGGGGGTGGAAATAGAGAGAAAGAGGGAGAGTAGAGGGAGAGGAGAGGGGGAAGAAAGAGGGGGAAGAGAGAGGCGGAAGAGGGAGACGGAAGAGAGAGGGGGAAGAGAGAGGGGAGAGAGAGGGGGAAGAGAGGGGGAAGAGAGGAGAGAGGGGAGGGGGAAGAGAGGAGAGAGGGGAGGGAGAGAGAGGGGAGAGAGCGGGGGAGAGAGAGGGGGGAGAGAGAGGGGGGAGAGAGAGGGGGGAGAGAGAGGAGGGAGAGAGAGGGGGGAGAGAGAGGGGGGAGAGAGAGGGGGGAGAGAGAGGGGGAGAGGGGGGGGGAAATAAGGGGGAGAGAGAGAGGACAGACAGTCAGACAAACGACTTTATTTGGGGCGAAATTGAGACTACATAGTCCCCTTCTTACATTTAACCCTACGTTATGAATTACAAATGACAATAAAATTAATAACATATAAACATACAAACAGAAAACAAATACCTGAAACTAAACAAATGAAAAAAGAACAAAACAAAGAAAACACAATTAAGAGATTGAATTACAAATTCGGAAACTTCTAAAAAGAGAAGACTAAGTATTTGTGGTAAAAACCTAGGAAGGGGAGAGGGGGGGGAGGAGAGGGGGAGAGAGGGAGAGGTGGAGGGAGAGGGGGGGGAGGGAAAGAAAGAGGAGAGAGAGGGGGGAAGGGGAGAGGGGTGAGAGAGAGGTAGAGGGGAAGGAACAAAAATAACATAATAAAAAAACTTTTTTAAAAAAACCGCCGCAATATTGCAGCAGCCCGACAGGGTAAAAAAAAGGCCTCCACCGTATCCCCATTCCACCACCTCCCTCCCTTTCCATCCCTCGTGGAGAGAAAGATTGTTTTCCACCCAAGCTCTGCGCGCAAAACGCAGAAAAATATCCATCCGACGCAACCGCAGGGACGCGCGCACGCACTATACACACACGCGCGCGCACACGATTGGACATAGAGGTTATAACATAGCTGTGTGTCTCCCTTTTTTATCCCCTTCCCTCCTACAATTTTTAACCCTCTCATACGTATATCCCCTATTTAAAAAAACCTTGCACAGAAATCTGCCATCTTGCATACAGGCGCTATCCATTCTCGTGTTAGCTACGCGGGACTCTTATGCCTCCTGGCGGCATCTCCACAAGCTAGTGCAATCGCCCAATGCACGTAAATCAGTCTCCGTTCGTGTCATAGTCGCTGTTTCATTGTAAAAACAAATTAATCAGAAGAAACTCAGTGAAATATGAGGAAGGAGAAAGACAGACAGACGGACGGACGGACGGACATAGGGCATTATACGATCGAAATTGAGACTATGTCAAACTAGAAGAAGCATTAGGGTCGCATCGGATGGATGGGGATCAGTTCGTGGTATATTCTCCCCATTTAAACTCTCACACGCCATTTATATATTTCGTCCTTCTACTTTAAAAGCACAGAACGGGTTAAAACTTTTTTTTAACGTATACTATACTACACGACCAGAAAAAAATTATCTCGAGCTCCTGGTCGGGATGTAGCGTGCTCGCACATATTCACGTACGAATACGATCTCCCGACGTACACACACACACACACATACGGCATTGGAGTATGCATGTACGAGGCCCGGCGCGCGCGCAAACACACACACACACACAGAAACGTAAACGCGCGAGCACGCCTCTCTCTCTCTTAGCTGGCCATCGATTAGTCAGGGGAAACTCAGTGAAATACTCCGACGGGATTAACATGGAAGAGTTTGCGAGCGAGGGAGAGATGTGGATATTACAGGAGGGTGGGAATGGGAAGGGCAAGGAGACAGACAGACAGACGGACGGACGGACAAAGGACTTTTTTACTCTCGAAATTGAGACTATGTCAAACTCGAAGAAGCATTAGGGTTGTTATATGAATACAGAGAACCAAAATTGGTAAAACAGACTATGCCTAGAACCTCGATCACCTGTTTTGCTTTTACAAACAAAGATTTTTACGATGTACCTGAGTAACTAAGAAGACAAGTTAGGAAAGTGTACAACGTATCACGTTTCGTGCAATGGAGTAGGTATAAGAAAGAAATTATATACCTGTAGGTAAGGAAATTGCGTTTTAAAGTTTTTTCTTCATCATAAATAATCCATTTTCTTCCTATTTAAAAATAGTGAATGCATATGTAAGGAAATTTAACGTTTGTTTGTGAGATTGTTTATGTTAGCAACAGTGAATAAGTAACCATGCAAGAAATTTTCAGTCTAACTCGAATTAAGACATTCTTGTTTAATTTTCTCAATAACAGCTACTCCTACGATAAAAATGTATAGGGGAAATACACTTCTTTACTAGTACTACAAGTTTTATTTGAAAAATATTTTTATATGACTAATACTTCACGAGATATGACAAAAATTTTTTTGTCACCACTAAAGTGGTACCTTTGATAGGCGTACGTGATTCATTTTTGCGATTTTCTTATTATCTTTGATTGTAGAGAGAGGAAAAAACAGAGAGTGAGAGAAACAGACACAAAATGGAGGGGAGTTGAAAGAGGTAGGCAAGATCAAAAGAGGAGAGGAGAGGAGAGATATTAAAATAGGGAAAAAAAGAAAAAGAAGTGAAAGAGAGAATGAAATATCAGAGGGAGAATTAGAAGAAGGGAAAATGCCATAAAGATGGAGAAGGAAAGAAAACAGAAGTGAGACGAAAGTGTGTGTATATATATATATATAAACTTACGGAAGAGGAAAGGTAAATGAGGATATTTAGGGCAAGTAGGTGTTGAAGGAAACCCAGTGAGCACTTACCGGAAGGAGAGCCACTGGGGTATTGGAGGAGAGACACATTTGTAGAGGTTAGAGCTTTCGGGATGATATTATATATATATATATATATATATATATAGAGAGAGAGAGAGAGAGAGAGAGAGAGAAATAGATGGAAGTAGAATTAGTAGAAAGAGAGCAATGGGTAGAGAGAGAGAGAGTGAGGCAACCTCTGAGTACTACTTACTAACTCCCCACGCACTCTTTGAAAGCGATTCCGATACGCGTGGTTGAGATGAGTAGAGGAGGGGGAGGAGGAAGAGAGGGGAATGAGTGAAAGATACAAGGAGGTAGTATTGCTGAGAGGGGAGAAATAGAGAGAGAGAAAGAGAGGGAGGAACAGGGTGAGAGAGAGGGAGAGGGGAAGAGAGAGGGGGGAGAGAAAGAGGGGGAAGAGGAATAATAGGGAGAGATGGAGATAGAGTGGGGAAGAGGGAAGGCAGAGAGAGAGAGGAGGGGAGAGAAAGAGAGAGAATAGGAGAGTGAGAGAAAGAGAGGGAGAGATAGGGAGGGGGGAAAGGGGAGAGAGGAATAGAGAGAGAGGGAGGGAGAGAGACGAAGAGGGAGAGAGAGGGACAGAGAGATGGAAAGAGAGAGAGAGGGAGAGAGAGGGAGAGAGAGGAAGAGAGAGATACAGGAAGAGGTACAGAGGAAGAGGACAGAAAGGTACAAAGGCTCGTTTTCTTCCTATAGAACGATAGCTGACCAGGACAGAAGTTACGATAAAAAAATCAGCCGACGTAGGGTGATATAGTACATCCTCATTATCAAGCGCTTTCCCTTGGTGCTATTGCACCCCCTGCCGCACACCATTGCGGTGGCTTGCATGGCGAACTGTAGATGTAGATGAAGAGAATGAGAGAGAGGAAGAGAGATAAAGGAAGGGAGGAAGAGGGATAGACAGAGAAAGGCAGAGAAGAAGGAGGATGAAAGAGGAGAGATTGAGGAGAGGAAGAAAGAGGCAGTTGATAATGCAGAAGAAGAAGATGAGGAGAAAGAGATTGAGAGAGGGAAAGAGGTGATAAATTGGGAGAGGAAAGGAGAAAGAGAGATACGGAGAGAGAGAGAGAGAGAGGAACTGAGAGATAGACAGACAGACAAACGACTTTATTAGGGCGAAATTGAGACTATAATAGTCCCTTCTTACATTTAACCCTGGGTCAACACTAATTACAAAAGACAATAAAATAGTAATAATAATTTAACTAAAAAGAACCAGATAATAAAAAATAAAATAAAAAATAAAATAAAATACAATAAAATAAAAAATAAAATAAAACAAAAAAAGAAAGTTTTAGGGAGAAGAAAATATGGGTAAAGATATTAAAGAGAGAAAGGGAAAGTGAAAAAAGTGCAAGAGAGGTGTGAAAGAGGAAGAGAAGACGAGAAAAGAAAGGAAGGTTGGAGGAAGTGGGGGTGGGGTTTCGTGGGGGAGAGAGAGAGAGAGAGAGAGGAGGAGGAGAAACATATTTGAATTCCTGCTTGCGTCATTAAATTCATAAGGGAAAAAATAGGGTGTAGGAGAGAGAGAGAGAGAGAGAGAGAGAGAGAGAGAGAGAGAGAGAGAGAGAGAGAGAGAGAGAGAGAGAGAGAGAGAGAGAGAGAGAGAGATAGGAGACGGAGAGAGGACGAAATTGCTTTCAGGATATTCCTCCAGTTATAGAGTTTATTAAGGAAAATAATTGCCGCTTTACTGTTTGCCGAAGGAAAAGCTACGCGGTTTTTTTTTTCAATATAAACGGCGCAGGCCAAAGTTTTCTTATTATTATAATAATTTATTTTTTTATAACCGGTCGATTCCTTTTGATAGTACCGCGTCTTTATTATTTTTTGAAAGGGCAATAACTGTGAGAGGGAAAAAGGAATGTGTATGTAAATGCCTCGGAAATCTGGATCAGAATTACCGAATTCCGTTTTTTACTTTCTCATATATACGAAGTATATTGAGAAAGTATTGTAATCGCGAAAAAATTCGACCTCGAGATTTTTAGGGAAATATACGTTTTAGGTGCAGCCGAGTACGAAAAAGTGGTTTTCTCAATGCCGTCTCTCTGTCTGTTATTGAACTTGGAGCCTAAACGGTAAAGTGAAAATTAATGAAATCTCGTACTTAGGCATTTTATCATACTGATCAGAGTTTATGAAGAAATGGTTGATATTGCTAAAAAATTAAGGGAAGTTTATTCTACGCATTTTTAACAACAATTTGATTTTCTCAAAAACGGCTGAAACGATTTTGCTCAAATTTCCTACAGTTACTTGAGTTTACGTCTTCAACAATACTATATAGTTCGTATTTCTCAAAAAATGAATATAAGGCTAGTTTATTCTAGGCAACTTTAGCAATAATTTGATTTTCTCAAAAACGGCTAGAACGGTTTTTATCAAATTTCTTACAATTACTTGAGTATACATCTGCAATATTACTGCCTATTTCATTTTTCTCAATTAATGAGTATAAGGCTAGTTTATTCTTGGGCAACTTTAACAAAAATTGAATTTTCTAAAAACCGGCTGATACGTTTTTCATTTTTTAAAGCTAACTAAACGACGACGCATTAATTTATGAGAAAGTGTGTACAATGTATGTTGTGCCGATTTTTTACAAAATATTACATTTTCTCTGTACTTTTGCAATAGAGTTTGTCAATTCAATGTTTTTAAATCTTTCGCGGACCACTTCAAACCCGGCTGAGGAACACAAAAAACCTTCTACACATGAATAATTTTTTCCACGCTGAGGGCCACATGCAATCTTTCAAATGACTGAAATTTCAGAGAACTAGTTTTCACAATATTTTCGATTTTTTTCAAATGTGTCATGCACTTAAATCAAGAGCGCATTTCGCCCACGTACTCCAGAAGTATCTTTTAGATTTCACACGTGTTATCTAATCGCTCTTCTTGCTGGCAGATATACGAATGTCTATCTATATCTCATAGAAGTTGATAACGTAAGGGCGGGCCGGATGAAGCGGTTTAGTGACCCCCTCCACTCTGCAGTTGCCCCATAATGTGGTCCAACATCCTTTCTGTTAGGTGATGAAAAGCTCCTTTATGCAAACTTCTGAAAATGCCACATTTACCTACCCATACAACGCGACTTTTTCCTTCAACTTTAGCACTGTAAACACCAAGAGTCACCTCCTGTGGCGGGCTGAGGACTTTCGGCGCCCCGGACGAGATAGCACTCCACCGTCCCACCCCCCTCCATAAATTTTATTTTTGACATTTACTAAGTACACGTCAATTCACTCGTCGATCTGTAAAAATTAACGTTGATGGAAAAGTAAAAAGGATGCCATCAATATTCTAGCCTGTTTCACCGTATAAATTGGTATCCAATATTTACTCACTCGCAGGTAATGCAGTTTGGTGCCCCGGGCGACTGCCCGGGGCGCCCGTAACTCTTGCCGACCCTGGTCGCCTTATATTCTTACTATAACACTTCTCTGCAGCCTTGCAAAGCAATCAAAAATGCCTTCGGTGTTAAACCCTAAACACTTTCATGCTAGTTCCGGCCAAACAAACGTTTACATTTAACAAGAGGAAGGATTTTCCACGTCTTAACGAATCTCTTTGTTTGATATACTAACAAAAAACGCTAAAATTTTTGAAATATTATTCTTAATAAAAATATATACATAACTACAGAAAAAAGTTTCCAAAGACTTTTTAGGCCCGTTTCGCTTCCAGCGTGAGCGCCTATTAGCGTCTGTCCGTCCGTCCGCATGTTCGTTCTAGGCTTCTACCAAACGGATTTTCATGAAATTTGATATTAAGGACTTAAAGTCAAATATAATAAGAAAATCGCATAAATAAATCACGTAAGCCAATCAGGGGTACCACTTTACTGGTGACAAAAAATAAAAGTTTCGTCATATCTCGTAAAATATTCGTCATATCAAAATATCTTCCAAATAAAACTTTTAGAACTGGTGAAGTGCGGAATTTCTTTTCCTATACATTTTTATCGTAGGAGTAGCCTTTATCGAGAAAATCAAACAAGAATGTCTCAATTCTAGTTGAACTTGGAAAATGTCTTGCATGGTTACTTCTTCGTTGTTGCCAGCATAAACACGAAACGCCGACGTTTGTGATACGCTGTGCACTTTCCTAACTTGTTTTTTCTGACCTCTGGTTTTCGTAAATTCCCGAGTATGAACGGGTTACAGAGCGTACTCCTTTGAAGGCATAAATAAGCTTCATACACGTAAGTAAAAAATTTCCACGTTAAACTGTCGTTTATCGAGCAAATCTTTTTGCCCATTTTATTAGGGAATAATAATCGAATGCCAGATCGATCTCCGTTTCTCTCTCTCTCTCTCTAAAAAAAATTAATTTTTTAGGCAAGCGAAATATTATTCCAGGGTTGGGATAAACACGACTTAGTTTTCCTTAAAGGTTTTTTCACAGTAAACAATTATTTATATTACTCGTAAGGAGATATTTATTTTAGTTATATGTACGCTTTGAGCGCACCTTATCAAGCTTTTTCCACGTTATGTTTGCTTTACGCAACGAAAACTGTTGACGTCCTCCAATCGCATTTGTTATTGAACGGAGAGTAAACGAAACAGCCTCGAAATTTAAAAAAAAAGAAAGAATATTTTCGCAAAATCCGATCCCTTGGTAAACGATATACATGTATATTTTGTTTTATTTCACCGACCGTTTCGAAACTTCCAACATTTTTCCGCGATCCTATTCGCGTGATACGACTTGACGAATGCTTCACGGGCAACGCGTATTTCCAGATTAAAAAAATACACGCATATGAAAGTAAATCCCGCAGATTGGACGCATTTTTCCCCGATTAACGACTTCCGCTCGAGTGTTTTAGGCGGAATTTTTATCGGAGGCGCGAAAAAAAATTTCGTTTTTTTTAATCTCGGATTTTTTTCTCGCGATTCGCGAGAGAGGTGATTATTTTTTTTAACGCTGTTTCCCTATATACCTTTATTTTTTCCTACCAAAAATAAAATCGTCCTTTTGTTCGTGTCGTCACTTCTGTTTTTTGTTTTGTTTTGGATGCGAGAGTGAGAGGATGAGATTATGAAATTACACGCGGGATGCCCGCGGTCCCACTAACAGTAAGAGGGACAAATGAAACTCGAGAAGCGGTCAGCGGAACGAGGCGGCTTGAACCGATTTGCTCTCAGAGGATTTACCGAAGATGTAGCACATGCAAATGAAAAGTTTCGGGGATTAAAAAAATGTACAAGCGGGTACCTCGTAAGATGTCTCTGTTAATACACTGATTTCCAATGTGGGACTAAAGAAATTATTTTAAGATCAATACAAATTTGAATATTTAAGCTAGTATACGCGTTGACATTCAGAATCGACGAGAGTCGAGTCGCCACTGAGGATGGCCGCGTTGCATAAATGAGTACCTGATTTTTTTCCCCAAGCCGTTTGTAACTACTGGTGTTGTTAATTAAGTTGGGGTCATCAGATGAATCCTATACCTTGCTTTATTTGAAATAACGGCGATCGCTACCATATTTCCCGGCCATTTTAAGAGCGTTTTATTTTATAATGCTCTCGCTCTGTCTGTCCGTCTATACGATCTATTAAATTAAAATAGTAAATAAACGGCAAGAGATATAAGACTGAAATTTGCAGGGTGTGTGTGTGTGTGACCTATGATGTCATTTATTACGCTGCTAAAGAATTTGTTTTGGAGAAATCGATGGACGACTCTGGGTGCCATGAAAATTAAATAATTATAGCCAGAAAGCAATAAGTTTCGCTATTTGTGTGACCTTTAAAGCCATCTATAACACTGCAGAACATTTTTGACAAATCAAATGGCTATAGATAGAAAGTACAAAATTTTTAATTATGTAATTTATGCCATATAATAAAATAAAATTTATAATGAATTTTAAGTTTCCAACAATAAATGAACATTAATAAATAAAACGCACTTTCTCATGTTGCGTCAGCAAATGGAGCTACAGATTTTCCTTTCCCTATTGGCCTTATGTCAAAGGTCATTTGTCTCGCAACAACTTGACGCACCCATCCCTCGCTTTGCACGTTACATGCGTTCCTGGAAAAAGACCGTGTAAAGCGAAACCGTGCAAAATGACCAGAACTCGACATGCAGCTGTTTAATTTAAATGGATTCATCATTGCTTTCGTCGTCCCAATGAACAGAATTAAAACACTTTCTGCATTTTAGCGTTGGAGACCGTTGCGAAACCATGAAATAAGAGGGCCAAGCAGTTCGAGGTAGTTAACCGAAATTGAAACAGCGCAAAACCGAAATCGCGTAAAACGAAACAGTGTAACTCGAGGTACGAGTTCAGTTTTTTGTTTTTTTTTCAGTTGTATTAAAAAAGGTGAAGATTAAAACTTCTAAAGCATATTGTTATACATCCAAGTACTGTATTATTGGAAATTATAGTCCACAAAATCCTCAGGGGAATAAAAAGTTTTTTTCTTTTAATATACCGTATATGCCCGAATATAAGACAAGGTTTTTCTAAAATTGTCCCTCAGATGAGGTGACACGCCTTATATTCGGACCCTCGAACTTTGATTATTCAAATTTATGTCAAATAATTTCTTTCTAGTTTTCTCGGTGGGAAAATGGGAGGTCGCCCTATGTTCGAGCTCGCCTTATATTCGGGCATATACTGTAATCACAAGTTAATTCAACGTAAATTGGACCGAATACCCATTATAAAATTTCGCGATCCCTTGCCATCAGAGCTCGTTTTCGAACCGACTATTTTATCACGAACGCGAGGACTAAGCAAACATCACCACGCTTCACAGAGACAGAAAAACGAGGCAAAACTTTTTAACCTTCCGGAAACCAGGTTTACGAGGAGACATCTAGCGACCAGGAGCACACTTCAAACACGCAAGCGAAGTAGGTTTATGAGTTCGCTAGTAGCTTCTCCATTAAAAAGCCCACGCCGGGACGTTAAAAGTGCAAGACGCTTTTTACTAACTATGTACACTTTCGCTGCGAAGTTGGTATGTGTGAGTGTGTGCGTGCGAGGCGTCCCTCATCTCGCATAAATGTTACGTGAGCGTATATGGGTGGGTAGTGCCACTGAAAGTTTAAAACGGGAATCGATCCGCTTGAAGGCGAACGTTTCGGGAATATGGTTTAATTTCTCGCAGAGTTTACAACGTCCAATATTTCTTCAGAAGAGGGTGGTGTCGTTTTTTTTATCGGGAATCGAATCTTTGGACGGTGAGTTAATTCACTGTTCGTATGCCGAAATAAATCTGTTATAAACAGACCAGGAGGCTCCGCCCCCTGGCCGCTTCGCGACCTGACCCCCGCCCGCCGTTCGGACCTGCGGGATTCATCTATAGTCGATCCGAAATCGGAAGACTCCTGGCCTACTTAGAGCAAGTAGCCAATCACGAACGTTTCCCCTTCCATCGCCCCTCTCAACTTTCGTGCGGGAGAGCAGATGTCGGTGCGCGCTGCCAGCTCTTGCTCAGCTGATATACTACGCAGTTTCTAAAAAAAATACTTCCCATCCGTCTTTTTGATCCACAGCAAGGAAACGGCGGTAGAAACGGCAACGCAGTCCGATGCGATCTCTTCGAGAGCAGGAGTGAGACTGGTTTCCTCCCCACTACCTTCCCAAACAAACAGTCTCCTATTGGCTGCTGTTAACTGGTGTCCGCCCCTTTTTCGAGGCCAGGAGTCTTCCGATTTCGGATCGACTATAAACAGAGCCGGCGTGATGGCGGTGCAAACGGGTCCCGCACTTAATGAGGCCCCGAACTCTCTAAAAAAAAATATTTGACGTACCTACGTGCTTATAAAGTTCACGAATTTTTTAATCTGAAAATATATCGAAGATTCGTAGTGAAAGAGATTGCTTTAGTTACTGGAATTTACTATTAAAAATTTTTGACGCGTAAGAGGCTCCGCGCGCACGCTTTGCACCGGGCTCCGCGATCTTTCAAGCCTGCTCTGATTCTATAGGAGGTTATCAATATGTATATTAATAATTCTGATTGTAGATTAATAGATCCGTATACAATTGCTGTACATGGTGTATCGAACAAAACGCTAATGAACACATAAATGTAGAATATAATGACTTTACTTAAGAAATAGTTAAGGTTTCAGCATTCAAATGATGAGAGAAGACTCAAATCGTTATATTATAATAGCTATTTACGTCGCTATGTATAAAGATTGACGTTGCTACAACAATAATTTCGAAACTTAAACAAAAGCGCGAAGCGAAGATCGCTATTTTTCGGTTAATTTGAAGGCTTAATCGGCGCTAATTGAATCTGAGACAACGTCCGGAAAGAGTACGAAAATTCCACGAATGGGAATTGATGACCTTTAATGCAACAACGTCGATTTAAAGTTTTTAATGGGAAACAGTGGGCTATATTACAATGCCATTATTTTTACTTTGCAAAAGCCATAAATTTGTACAGTGTACCTTCAAAGTACGTTAAAATGCTTGCAGAATTGAAGCATATAAAGCGGAACTTTTATAAGTCAAGGGAAACAAAGAAATTATTCGACTTGTGGAAAATTCAAGTTATAAAAAAACGATTTTGTCCCGCAAAAAATGAATTCGAGTTATGGAAAATTCGAGTTATAGACGTTCGACTGTGTGTGTGTGAGAGAGAGAGAGAGAGTCCAAAATCTCAATCGTTGTGTCCCTAAGCGTCATAGAGTGTGCCTCGCTCGCCTAGTCCTTCTCAGGGTTCTAATTATGACTAACTAGCAAAAATACCCGGCGTTGCTAGGGAAAATTTTATTAAAATCCGATCTACAACTCGACGTGAATTCCTTTTACGGGACAAAATATTTTTCGTGTTATTTTTCTTCTGCAACTCGAATTTTGTGCAAGTCGAATATTTTTTGTTTCCCTTGGGAGGTTTGTCTTGTAGAAGTTCTACTGTACTTTCAAAACGTTATCTTACGATGACGTGGAAAATAATTTATCTCATAGTACATTGCGGTATTTCTATATCGTTTCAGAACCCGGACAAAAAAAATAAATAAATAAACAAAGGTCGATTCGCCTACGATTTTATCCAAGCGCGTGGTTTTTTTCCGCAAGCGCGAACATTGTTTTATTTTTGCAGTTTCCTTTTGTGACGAATTAAAAACCTTTTAAAGGGGTATAACACCTATCAAAAGGGAACGATTGTATTTTTTTTTGTTTTGGTTTCAATAGAAAATCTGAGAAGGATCGCGAGAGAAAATTTAACTGCCGAGGAGCGAGAAACATTTCATCGTTTCGCATTTGTGTTTTTTTTTGCGACTCTCGAAAGGCGAGAAATTTCTTTATAACGGAGAGAGAGAGAGAAACGATTTTACTCGACGCTGGACAATGAAATAATTACGAAACGAAGGCGAGCCTTCTATTTAGATTTCCATCGTCCATTAGTGGAAGTTATCCTTATCGCCTGATAACTTTGTTTATTTATTTATTTTTAAAAAGCACCAAGATGGATCCGTGAATTACGTCACGCTTTATCGTGTGAAACGCACATTGAATTACAAAGTTAAAAAAAACATATTATGTTTGTTTGCGTGGTGTTTATTTTCGCAAATCGATTTGTATTTCATCGTTAAAGTCGTCGTCATAATCAGCAAGTAATTGAATACAATTTTTTTAATAAATTATTTTTTGACTGGCTTGTTTTTTCCCGCTTATATATAATTTAAATATGTATATAGTTCAAAACCGAAGGGATAATTAATCTCTGTCACTCTATAGCAATTGGACAAAATCGGTACAACATACTTTGTACAAACTTTCTCATATAATAATGCGTCGTTTAGTTATCTTTAGAAAATGAAAATCGTATCAGCCGGTTTTTAGAAAATTCAATTTTTGTTAAAGTTGCCTAAGAATAAACTAGCCTTATATTCGTTCATCAAGAAAAATGAAATATGTAGCATTATTTCAGAAGTATACTCAAGTAACTGTACGAAATTTGATCAAAATCGTTACAGCCGTTTTTGAGAAAATCAAATTGTTGTTAAAAATGTGTAGAATAAACTTCCCTTAATTATTGAGCAATATCAGCCATTTCTTCATAGCTTCTGATCAGTATGATAAAATGCTTGAGTACGAGATTTCATTCATGTTCGCTCTACCGTTTAGGCCCTAGAGCCAATAACATACAGACAGACAGATGGCATTGCGAAAACCACTTTTTCGGCCCTAAAACGTATATTTCCGTCAAAATCTCGAGGTCGAATGTTTTCGCGATAACAATACTTTCTCAATATACTTCGTATATGAGAAAGTAAAAAAGGGCGTTTATAAAAATCTGCATTGGGTATCCCAGCGCCAGGAAATCCCAGAGAGCCCACGCTCATTATAACAGTAAAACATGGTTTTCTTATATTTAAAATTTTTTTCAAATTTTCGGAAAAAATAACACAGTAGCATCTACATCTCCCTTAGGTATCTGCTCCACCCACTGCCAAAACATTTCACGGTTCATGCGAACGCAAATGAAACGGTCGGAGAGAACGAAGACTTGGTTTACGAAGAATGTATTAATTCGTCGGAGGATAATTCTTACTTTAATGATAGAATTACAAGTGTATTTGAAAGTTACTTTTAAAAAGTCTTACGAACTCGGGACTGGTACCGAAGAACGCTTAAAAGATTTCGAGTGCAGTCGAAAGTCTATAACTCGAATTTTTCATAACTCGAAGTGAATTCGTTTTACATGGCGAAATATTTTTCGTGCTATTTTTCTTCTAATACAATTAGAAAACGTCTATAAAACGAATAGTTATTTTTCTGTCTCCCTTGAGTTTCGACTTATAGAAGTTCCACTGTATTATAAGCACTTTTAAAAAATTACTTATTTCAGGTACTCTTTTAGAATCTATTTTCGGCGAAATACCTCCGAAGACAGACAGACACACGAACGACTTTATTTCTCGATAATTCTGCCTAAAAAGAATGATAAATCATTTTCCTACCGGCGATTTTCAATTTGATGCACGAATTTGTCCTGAACACGCCCATTTTACGCTTTTTTTAATGCGAAAAACTTTCGTCCTCAAGGTGTAAACCCAAATGTTGCTGACTTGCCGAAATTACGGACAATGCATGGGCATTACAGTACTATTCTAGTCATAGAAGACAAATGACATGAAAAAACGTTTTCCTGCAAAAAATGAATTCTCTTATGAAAAATTCGAGTTATATACGTTCGACTTATAGAAGTTCGACTTTATATATTTAAAAAAAATCGTTTATAAAAATTCAATTATTTACAGTGACTTTTTACAAGCCGCAATTTCTTGTCCATCAAGATTAACGGCGTCCGAACTAGGCCCTGACGTAAAATCTTTTTTCCCCTTTTTTTTTAAGGGTTTAACCCAATATGCGGAGAGGGGGGGAAGGAAGGCGAGGGGGGCGGAGGGGGGATTATACGTTTGCAAAGCCTTCCCTTCACTCCTCGCGTGTGTGTGTGTGTGTAGAATGCACAGTAAGATGTAGAATGAACTTGGTGCAACGACCTTGGTACATACAACCTGCAACACATGTGAGCCATGTAAAGAGTCGTAAATTCCTAGGCGTCCAAAAAAACACAACAACAGTTAAAGCTTTTCTCCTTCGGCGGTCTTTAAGTTACTGGAATTTTCGCTTGTCCTACTCTTAAAAGGGGGCACAAAATGGGTCGGTATCCTAGGAAACAAAGTGGGTCTATTTTTAGATAATCTTGCGCCAGAAAAAAAAAGAAATACACACACACACACACACAAGCACTTCGGAAACCGCGCCTTTCCCTAGCGGGAACTCTTTGAAACTGAACGAAAACATCTTTTCCTCACACCTCGATGACCTTGGAAGGGCTACTTTTTCGTGAGAGGATATCTGCTTCTTTCTCGATGATAAGATCTCGAGCAGGGGTTACCAACCCCGTGCTCGCGAGCACCGCAGTGCTCTTTGGCAGCCTGACGGTGCTCTTTTACGATGCTGAAAATGGTGCTGGCTAGCACCGTAATGCATGAAAGTGTAGATTTTTTTGTCTTATACGTTAGAACAGAGGTTCCCAATATGGTGCTCGCGATCACCGCTATGCTCTTTGAAATCCTTGATGGTGCTCTACAGTGCTTAATATCCCTTATTGTTAGTACCAATAATTTAATTTTCTCGGTTGATTACATTATAAACATGTTCAATATCATTAAGAATAACAATGACGTAGGTTTGATATTATTTATTATCATTTTTGACCGCGGAAGTCTCGTTCCTGTTTCGAGTGGAAGGACAGTAAGGACACTAAAATTTGTATGGCAAAATAAAATGGAACCCACAGCTGGATATCTTTTTACCCAATTATTTCATCATGTGGATCGCTAGGGAAAATTATCTCTCGAAAATCAGACCTGTGCTTATTGAAATAACATTTAATATCTTAAAAGGATGAAGAAGTTATTTCGCGTTCATAATAATTTGTACAGTTAAGACTGTTACTACATGGACAAGTTGTTCTATCGTTAGCAATTTTAAACAAGTTAAGAAAATTTACAACGTATGACAAATGGGCGTGTTTCGTGCAATGGAGTATTAGAAAGAAATTATATACCTGTACGTAAGGGAAATTGCGTTTTAAAGTTCTTTACTTCATCATAAATAATCCATTTTCCCTATGGCCAACTTGTAACAATGTATGTACTTAATAGTAATAATAATAACAGTATTTGATTGTAAGTCCTTAACATCAAATTTCATGAAAATCCGTCAGGTAGAAGCCGAGAACGAACATGCGGACGGACGGACGGACAGAACGAAGATAACAGGCGGTCACGCTGGAAGCGAAACGCGCCTAAAAATGATACTAACATTTCATACAAGACCTGTATTATTCCGGGAATTAAGAAGCGCATGCCTTTTGAAAAAAATAATTAGAACGTCTCTCACAGAAAATTTAAATACTCGCGATATGACTGAACGCGAAGAATTAAATTAATTCGCATTTGAAATTATACGCATTGAAACATTGCTACTCAGCCCTACGAATTTTTTCGGTGTAATCCGCTAATTACCTCGTAAATAAAAACGTAACCGGCTTAAAACAGAATTCGACTTTTCCATTCGCATCCGGCATTATCCCGCCTTTTTTTTTTCATTATTACGCGCCCGTCTATAGTTTCCGATTCTCCGAATTTCTTGACGATATTCGGAAATGAATAATCCGATCGCTTTATTGTCTCGAACCCTCCAATTTACGGCGGCGCTCGTGGAAATAAATCTTCGAAACGACCGCCTCTCGTAACCAAGGGGAGGATCATGAATGTTGTAATGACTTCATTGTTGGAGGCGAACTTTAACAGTCGATCCCATTTAGGCTGTGATTTATATATGAACCGACCTGTCTCACCTTGGACTTTTCAAGGAAAATTGCGCTGTAACTCGAGGCAAATTCATTCCGCGCAATGTTGATTTGATTCGCGGACATGATGACGATCGTGCCAGGCTACATGATGATGCGTTATATATATATATTATATATATATATATATATATATAATGTACTTACGGAAGAGGAAAGGTTAATGATGTGTGTGTCTTGTGCTGACGAAGGAATCATCTCGAAAGCTCTAATAACGTCTACAAATGTCTCTCCAACACCCCAGCGGCTCTCCTTCCGGTAAGTGCTCACTGGGTTTCCTTCAACACCTAGTTGCTTTAAAACTGGAAGCGACCATCGCTTGGTAAGATGCAGAATAAAATTCAACTCAAAGTTAGAAAGACAGAAGCTTATAAAGAAGAAGCCTAAGTCTATTATCAACACGCAGGTGCTAAAAGAACGAAAAGAAGAATTTCAGCTCCAACTGAAAAATCGATTCAGTGCACTGGAAGACCAAGAAGTTGAATCCCAATTTATAGAGATACTCAAGGAAACTGCTGAAGAAATAGGCGGAACAGTTAAAACAAAGCCAGAGAAAAAGTTGACTGAAAAAACAAGACTGCTGATGGAAAAAAGAAGGAAAATGATAATTACTAATGATCCTAAAGAAATGATCCATTTTGCAGAACTAAACAAAACTATAAGGAAGTGCATCAAGGAAGATGTGAAAAAATATAATTATGAACTAATCGAGAAAGCCATAGAAAACAATAGAAGTTACAAGAAAATGAAGCAACATCTCTCGATCGGAAAGAGACAGCTGGTGGCCTTGATGCTAGAAGACGGCTCCATAACCCATAGTAGGAAACTGATCCTGAAACGGGTACAAGAATTTTACACCAAGCTGTATGAGGATCCTCTAGGAAATGATGAAGTAAATGATGATGCAAACATGCCCACCGAAGAGGTCCCAGGTATCCTTCCGGAAGAGGTGAGACACGCAATCAGAAGTATGAAGAATGGAAAAGCATCTGGAATGGATGGTATCACAGCGGAAGTATTCAAAGCAATGGGGAATCATACGGAAACAATTCTCGCTAAGATTTTTAATTCCTGTCTGAGGAAGAAAAAGATACCAGAAACATGGAACCACGCATGTATTATCCTTCTGCACAAGAAAGGTTCCAAAGAAGACTTGAATAACTACAGACCGATCTGCCTACTCCCAACAGTCTACAAAATATTCACCAAAATACTCACTATGCGCCTTCAAAACCATCTTGATGCTGCCCAACCCAGAGAGCAAGCTGGATTTCGCAGTGGGTATAGCACGATGGACCACATCCAAGTCGTGAGAGAGGTAATCAGTCGGACCAACGAGTATGAATTACCTCTATGTATGTGCTTTATCGACTACGAGAAAGCATTCGACTCTGTCCGAACTTCGTCGGTGTTACGTGCACTAAAGAAACAAGGAGTAGAAGAAACGTACATAACCTTGATCAAGAATATCTACGAAAATGCGACAACATCTGTCCAGCTGCATGAAGAGACGAGTGCCTTTAAGGCCGAAAAGGGAGTGAGACAAGGAGATACTATGTCCCCTAAGTTATTTACAGCAGCTCTAGAGGAAGTATTCAAAAGGCTAGACTGGGAGGAAAAAGGCATAAAGGTAAATGGAGAATATCTGAGTCACCTGCGCTTTGCAGATGATATCATACTGTTCGCAGGGAGCCCAGAAGAGCTCCTTAGAAGAACTGAAGAGCTTGAGCAAGCAAGCCGAGAAGCTGGACTTAAGATGAATCTTAATAAATCAAAGGTTATGTACAACTCCTTCACAAATTCTGAGAAGATACATATCAACGGAGCAGAACTTGGAGAAGTAACCAGCTATGTTTACTTAGGTCAACTCATCACTACTGATGGTTCGCTTCTTGGAGAAATCAACCGGAGAGTGAAGATGGCATGGAGTGCATTTGGCAAGAATGCGAACATCTTTAAATCAAATATTCCAGTCTTCCTAAAAAGGAGACTGTATGACCAAAGTGTTCTGCCTGTTCTGACATATGGTTGTGAAACATGGACCATGAATGCCAGAATGATACAGCGCCTGCAAACAACACAGAGGGGCATGGAGAGATGCATGTTAGGGATCACCCGAAGAGACCGCAAGAGGAACGACTGGGTAAGAAAGAAGACGGGAGTCTGTGACGTGATTAGAAGAGTGAAGGTGTTAAAATGGCAGTGGGCGGGCCACATTGCTAGAAGAAATGACCAGCGTTGGACGTCCAGTGTCATCGAATGGATCCCAAGAAACATCAAGAGACCAAAAAGAAGACCGAAAGACAGGTGGGACAGAGAGCTTGTTAAGTTCTTGGGGCAAACTTGGAGGAGGGAGGCAGTTGACAGGGAAAACTGGAAGAGTCTGGGGGAGGCCTTCGTCCGTCAGTGGACTGAAAAAGGCTGATGATGATGATGATGATGATGATATATATATATATATATAAATTCTTGTGGGAGAGGAAAGGTAAATAGGTACATAAACGGTAACTAAGTGTTGAGTTAGGTAAGTCCAATAAACACCAATAAGAGAGCCGCTGAAGTGTCGCAGAGATACATTTACACACGCAAATTAGAGATTTGAGGGTGATCCCTTCTTCAGCATAAGATATATATATATATATATATATATATATATATATATATATATACTAGTGTAATGCCCGTTGAAATATCAACGGAAGAATTATAGATAGATTATTAATATTTTCATTTGAAATAATTAATATCACACTTTTACATATGAAATATTTCGTCATATACAACATTTCTAGTGAATATTCTGTTGTTGATGGGCTATCTTTAGTTAAACTTAAAATAGTTGCCTCTCTTTCCTTCCCTCTCCCTCCGCCCCCTCTCCCCCCTCTCACACCCTCTCTCTCTCACAGCCTCTCTCCCTCCCCCCTTCTTAAGGGTTAAATGTAAGAAGGGACTTCACAGTCTCAATTTCGCCCTAAATAAAGTCGTTTGTCTGTCTGTCTGTCTCCCCCCTCTCTCTCGTGTCAAAAGCATTCAAAGCACGTTTATACCCATAAGGATTGAATTAGAAATATCATATAGAGGTCTAACAACAGAATTGGAAGGCAAGGCAACATCCCGTTAAAATGGCAAGATGTGTGAATTAAACGTTTACATTGAGAAATTTCGAACTGTAGGCGGAAAAAGATGAACAGAATAAGAAACTTTATAATGTTTTCATAAAAAAGGTTCATATCCGAAGATCATAGGTCAAATATTTTTAATTTTAATCTAAAAAAGAATGAAAGCCTGCACGTCGAAATGTCCATTTTTACGTGTTACCTAATGGGAAATGGAAATTACCTCCTGGAATCGAACCAGCATCTTTGATCCCGAGTTCGATACATTAAAATATTTTGTTGTTATATCATAATGCTATTCTGAAAATTTCATCAAATTCGGTTCAGTCGTTTGCGAGATATTAAGCTTCAATAAGCATTACATGACAAAGTGCCATTGTGACACTCTTTTATTTGTTTTATATATATATATATATATATATGCTTGTTTTTGAATTTCCATCAATCTAGCTGTATAATATACAATATATTATAGATACCTATATAAATACTGATTGTTACCTGTTCGATCATCATCGGAAATTTACAAAAAACGCTTTCATTCATTTTTTTGCTATATTGGCGTGGGAAGGGGCAAAAATGCCCGGCTGCTAATAATATACTTAACATATCAAATATGTGATATATTGCAGGTAAATGCCTAAATTATATTAAAAATTTAACGACTATAAGGTTCTCTTATAAAATACGATTTTTAAAAAAAAACACCTAAGCTAGAAAAAAATAAATTAATCCTCTCAATTCCTTCGCTGAACAGAATTTCGCACTCCACCTCTAATGTCGTCGAAATATCCGTCCACATAGTATATGCACCATTTAGCGTACTACTACGAGAAAATTTGCTACGCCAGTCCCAAAGGAGAGCGTAAAAAGTGAGCAAAATCAACCCTGTTGAAAGAGAACGCGTGTTGAACAAGGAAAATTCATTACCAACCTGACCACGTTGCGTGGAAACGGACGTGGGCAAGTGGGCGAACCTCCTCCTCCTCCTCCGCTCACTGTCCAGGTGATCGCGAAGATTGTTATCTCCTCGGTGGTGGTGGTAGTCTCCTAGGCAACGCCGAAACCTGTTTTCCTATCCTGGGAAACGTGTTCCGGAGCTGAGGCCACTCAGAGTGGATAATTGGAGAGATTATATCAAGACCCAAAATCGCTTTAGCCCGCCGACTCTCTCCCTCTCTCTCCTTTTGGCGCCCCTGAGGATTTAAAAAACAATTTCACCGGTTATTGACTTATTTCGCGTTTTATATTACTTTTATTTTATTTGTTTCGGCATATTTGTTTTGCAAAATAATCCACCTTGTCTCTTTACCGTTTATTGAGAGAGAAAAACTTAAAAGTAAACAACGTACCAAATTTGCATTACATTTTAATTTATTAAGACAACAAATTTTGATTTACCATCATCATCATCAGCAACGCTGCCCACAGATAGATAGGTACGTCATTATGTGTTTTACACCGTCTTCTCCATGTTTTCTGTAATAATTGTAGACTTGTATAAATAAGTTACCAATTTATATTGTGTAATTTTATGTAAAAAAATCCTTTAATCGGCCTCGTTAAAAATCTCAACGATTAATTAAAGGTGGTAGCGTATTTAAATTTATTTTTCACAGTGAAACAGAACTTCAAAATGCTTGTAGTTAAGCTTCCGAAATTTTTAACATACTCTTCTCATAATTAGCGAATAGTACGGGAATCCTTCTGCAATGCGTCCAATGAATTGCGCTAACTCTTAATTAATGCACACATTTCAAAATTTGTCAATTAGAGAAAGTTGCGAAGAATATTTTCCACGATTAAGTATATCCCGTGGCAAAATAAAATTTCAGCCATTTGTGTAACAAATATATCAAGAACAAGCACTTGAAAAAATATTTTTTAAAACAGTCGTCTCCAGTGGTAATTCGCCGTAACCAATAAACCTTTGTTGTGGCCTTTGGAGATGCCAGAGAGTATGTAGAGAGTATTATTTTTTAATTTCTTGTTCTTGAATTTTTTTTTCAGCCACAAGACGAGATCGATAATTATCTGTTGAAATAGTATAACAAACAGAGAAAAATCATACTATATAGGTAATTTTTTCCCGAAAGAAATGAAATTTTAAGAATTAAGATTGAGCAGAACACAGACTGTACACCTGTACAGTCGTACTTCAACAAGTCGGACGTCTACAACTCCAATGCTCCATAATTCGAAGCGACTTCATTTTTCAGGACAAAAACTTTTTCGTATTGTTTTTCTTCTATAACACGAATTTTCTATGACTCGAATTTTCTACGACTCGAATTTTCTATGGCTCGAATGTTATATAACCCGAATTTTCTATAACCCGAATTTTCTATAACTCGAATTTTCCATAACTCGAATTTTCCATAAGTCGAATAATTTTTTCTTCCCTTTGAGGTACCTACGACTTATAGACGTTCTACTGTATGTTCTTACACCTACAGCGATGGGACTCTCAACTTCCAGCGGTGAAGGAGACGACTTTTAAATGACTTTTTTCTCGAAGACACGAAGAGTTTATGACGTTTTTTTTTAAGATTTAAGAAAGATAGAAAATTGAAAGGGTAAAGGAGAGCCTTCGTACCCTTGGATTCGCCGCTGAAAGTTTTATTTTTCAGCTTTAAAAAAATGAAGAAATTCCGTTGTAACGAGAGCACGCAAAATGTTAAAAATTCGTTATAGCCCTCTTTATCGTTATAAGAGGTTTATGCAGAATGTTTTCCCTAGGGTTTAGTCCAACAAATTATAAAATGTCAGGCTTTCAGCAAAACAAAACGTGGTAAATAGTAATAGACGTTACATGCAAACCCATACCCAGTGTAGGCCATGAACTTAAAGGGGGCCCGGATGCGAATTATAATGGGCCCCCCTACTATATGTATAAATATTTTATAGTAATAACGAACGATTTATGGAGCCCCTTGTTTAACATTACGACTTTTACGGAGTGTTTCTTTATTGGAAATCGGTTTGGAAGTGATTTTTGGTAAAGGTTTTTGCAAAATTTAACACTCTTGACACTTGAATAATTGAGGACCTCTGGGGGAGAGGGGGGGTGGCCATCTGGTGAATTGCGGAATCATATGTAGATGCAGGTTCTATACGTTGGGAAAATAACTCAAAGGTGATTCTTCGACCTAATCTCTTGAAAATAATTGCAACTTCTTTGAAAAACTACCCCTATATCACTCCCATTTTCAACAGGTGCATAGTACATATCGTACGCACACACACACACACCCCGCGTTAAAATAAAAAAAAGCCTAACGCCTTCGAAAACGTTAAGCAAGTTTTGCATCACTACCAAACTTACGCGCCTGCAAACGCATCCGCATGCAACCGCGGCCGAGTTAATGGGAAAAAAATCGGTACGACATACATTGTACGAACTTTCTCATATACTAATGCGTCGTTTATTTATCTTTAGAAAATGAAAATCATATGAGCCTGTTTTTAGAAAATCCAGTTTTTGTTAAAGTTGCCCAAGAATAAACTAGCCTTATATTCATTCATTGAGAAAAATAAAATACCTAGTATTATTGTAGATGTATACTCAAGTAACCGTACGAAATTTGATCGAAATCGTTAGAGCCGTTTTTGAGAAAATCCAATTGTTGCTAAAGTTGCCTAGAATAAACTAGCCTTATATTCATTTTTTGAGAAATATGAACTATACAGTATTATTGAAGACGTAAACTCAAGTAACTGTACGAAATTTGATCAAAATCGTTAGAGCCGTTTTCGAGAAAATCGGATTGTTGTTAAAAATGCGTAGAATAAACTACTCTTAATTACTGAGCAATGTCAACCATTTCTATGTATACTCTGCTCAGTATGATAAAATGCCTAAGTACGAGATTTCATTCATTTTCAGCGACACCTAAAACGTGTATTTCCGTAAAAATCTCGAGGTCGAATTTTTTCGCGAAAACAATACTTTCTCGATACTTCATATGAGAAAGTAAAAAGAGCAGCCGGCGGAATGGAACGAGACAGTAGCATGCGAGTTAATCGTGGAAATTAAAGTTCACATCGCCACGAGCGAGAAAGATGCGCTTTATTTCAGTTGCCGTGCAATTTCGGACCTTTATGCTTGTAATGTGCCCAGCACAAAAATAAACAATCGTTTTTTTATTACATTTCTCGGCTCAGTTATGTTCTAATTAATTACACCACAGAATTAATTATGCTTCAAATGTCTGCGAGAAAATTTACGCAGCTGTGTTGGCGAAAAAAACATCGTTGAGTAAAAGAGCAAAGGTTGGAACAGATCGCAGACAGGGGCGTAACTACAGTTTTGGGGCCCCCACGCGAGTCAAGTTTAAAAAAAAATATTAAATCATTTTATCTTTTTATTTTATCGATTTTTTTCTACGTACCAATTCCAAAAATACAGCGGAACCTCTGTAATAAGGTATATATAATTCTATCATTATAAGGATAGGACAAAACAACTCCAAACACTTGAGATGGGTATTTTCGTCTTCATTTCGAGCGAAGAAATCTTCCATTCCCATAAGGATGTTACTACTTCGAATACCTTACGGCAGAATACGGGGAATTTCTAAGTATTTTTGTGGGACCACAAAAAATCTTGGGGCCCTCACACACTGCGTGGGTCTACGCAAAATGAAGATTTCCACTGGAAATGGATGTTTATTCCTGTCGTTTTTCCCTTTTCTCCCAATATCTCCTTTCACACTCCATTTTCATAAATAATTCTTATTATAAATGTTGTAGATAATGTAATTTTCTACAAGTTTTGTTTGAAACATATTTTCGCAAGACCGATAGTTTGACATATCTTGATTTTTATTCTAACTTATATTAAAGACGTCGCTAAGTGGTGCCATTGTTTCCACTGCTATGATACAATTTTTAAATTGTTTATAGCGTTGCCTACGCTGCCAAGGGTAATTTTAAATGCGCAACGTTATTTGGCGCGTTTCGCTTCAAGCGTGAGCGCCTATTATCGTCGGTCCGTCCGTCCGCATGTTCGTTCTTGGCTTCTACCAAACGGATTTTCATGAAATTTGACATTAAGGACTTACAATCAAATATAATATGACAATCGCAAAAATCAATAACGTACGCCAATCAGGGGTACCACTTTACCGGTGACAAAAATGATACTTTCGTCATATCTCGTAAAGTATTAGTCAAAAAAAAATATTTTTCAAATAAAACTTATATAACTAATAAATAAGAGTATTTCCTTATCTATATATTTTCATCGTAGGAGTAGCCGTTATCGATAAAATCAAATAAGAATGTCTTAATTCGAGTTGAACTTGGAAAATTTCTTGCATGGTTACTTCTTCATTGTTGCTAACATAAACAATCTCACAAACAAACGTTTAATTTCCTTACATGTGCAAGCAATATTATTAAATAGGAAGAAAATGGATTATTTATGACGAAAAAAAGAACTTTAAAACGCTATTTCCCTTACGTACAAGTATATAATTTCTTTCCAATAGTACTCCATTGCACGAAACGCGCACATTTGTGATACGTTGTACACTCATAAGTTTTATTTTTTTATCCATAGAAAAATTTGGCAATTTCATTTACTTGTTTTTCAAATAACTACTGTTGAAAATGTTTTTAAATTAATCACGAGTGTAATCGCTGATAATTATTTCTGACGTCGAGAGTGTAATCACATTCATTGCTCTGTTATATGGAGAAAGTCATGTGTTGGACGCATCAGATTTTTTACAATTATCATGCCGTAGTACAATTCGATTTTCCGGCCGTGGTCGAGGGGTGGTTAGCGCCTCAGCCTCTTACTTAATCATAATCTCAATCGAGGGTTCGAATCCTGCTTCGGGCATGGATTCACGTGTTTGTCTTTCTTTCTTTCTTAGCCGTTAATTCCGCGTAAACATTTATTTTTGTGCGACCTAGGTTACGTTGCCGTGCAACGTCATCAGGTGACGTTGCACAGCAACGAAACGTAGGTAGCATAAAAATAAATGTTTAGGTGGAATCGCCAAGTAAATCTTTTTCATTTCGACGGGAATAGGAAACTGGAGCAAACTGAAAATTAGATTTTTTTCCCCCGTGTCTTCTTTTTACTTCCCTAGCTTGCTGCTCTTGCGTCCGTTTACGGAGAATGGGAAAACTTCCCATTCGCTGTATTTGCAAAGGAAACAACGGTTACGTGGGGCCGAAGCATTCTTTTTCGTGTTTTTTTTTTTAGATAGGCCACTTAAAAGTACATAAAACTTCAAAGGATGGAAAAATTGATTTCGCAATACTTTTTAAGAAAAGGCTTTGACCGTGCGCAACGCGTCTTATCCCGGGAATTATGCAACCCTCGCAGCCGCGGAAGTTGAGTACCTAAAGGTTTTGGCTATAGAAATGCATTTACGTTCAAGATTTCCTCAAACATTGTCCTCAAAAGTTGCACGGCGATTTTGATTTTTTTTTAAATAACGACTATAAATTGTCGCATAACGCCGCCAACCAAGTTAGCGACAAAGTTACCCTCGAAATTACCAGCGAGGTAACGTACATAAATGTACGATATCGCCTGTTTCGTTACCTTAAAATTTTAACTAGACGATAATGTAGAAATTTACCGGAAAAGGTACGAACATATTAACCAATGCAGTTACGAACAAATTTACAGACGAAGTAATAATCGAATTTCTTACGATATCACAAAAAAAATATTCACTCGTAAACGTTAAAATTTATCTAAAAAATCTGACGTGTCCAACACGTGACTTTCTCCATATAACAGAACAATGAATGTGATTACTCTCTCGACGGAGAGAGTTCTCAGAAATAATTATCAGCGATTACACCCGTGAATAATTTTCAAACATTTTCAATAATGTTTATTTAAAAAAAATAAGTAGAGAAAATTGCTAGCTGTTTCTATGGATAACAAAATATCCATGGTTAATTAACATCACCCTTGGAGGCGTGCGCACCCCTATCAACAATTAGAAAGCTTTATCATGGCAGCGGAAACAATGGTTTCACTTAGCGACGTATTTAACATAAATTTAGAGGAAAAATCGTAATATCTCTTAAAATATCGGTTGTGCGAAAATATGTTTCAAACAAAATTTGTAGAAAATTACATTATCTACAACTTTTATGATAACACCTGTTTATAAAAATGGAGTTTTAAAGGAGGTATTTGATAAAAAAGGAAAAACGATCAGAATAAACATCCATTTCCGGTAGACCAATATTGTCTAAAAACAAATAAAATTTTATGAAAATATTATATTTGAAATTTGGTACTGTAATGACAAATAATTTTTGAGTTAGAGTGCCCACAAAATTCCTATCACATACAGACACACGGACACACAGACATCCTCGAAAAAAACTTCCAAAACGTTTTCTACGGACCTCAAAACGTGTATTTCCGTTTAAATCTCGAATTCGATATTTTTCATGAATACAATACTTTCTCTATGTACTGCGTATATAAAGAAAGTAAAAAGTTGACTATAAAAATCACCAATAACGTTGCTCAAACGCTTAACCAAACCTACACCAGGAAATTTACTTTCATAGTTACGTATATTTTTTCAGACCAAGTTATCAATCTTCAATTTTCACAATGTACTGAAAGTTACCTTAAAATAACGGCAGGCTAAAATCACCAGTTAAACAATTTCTCAACGTAAACAGGGATTTTTACAAAAATCAACTTAATTACATTGTTCACGCCGACCAGCATTAGAAAAAGATATTTTTTTAATTTTCAAAAATAAGCAATGGCCTACGAAATTTGGCCAACAAATAATTTTTCAACATAAATAGGAATTCTTTTTTTAAAGCAACCTCATTATTTCTTTTTCCTGTAGACTCGCATTACAGAATATATAATTTGAAAAAATTAAAAGCGCAGCTGGAGGCGATCTTTATTTTGTGTTATTCTTTCACGGCCTTACCATTCAAACTAAGAAAAATATCTAAAAAGAGACAACAAAACTTTTAAAACGCTTTATTATTTACCCAAGCCTAAAAAGCGACGTCAATACAAATTGCGCTTAATTTATTTTTTTAAAACTTCCGTTGCCGTAGCGACGATTATGCCGAAACGCTGAACAATGTCGCGATGTCCTAACTACTTAGGAACAACAACAATGAAACATTTTATTTTAATATTTTTTGTTTAACTTATGTCGAACCATCTCGAGGGAAGATCACGAAGACGAAACAAAAGAGGAGAGAAATCCGTCAGATGTCATTCGCGGTCTGAAGTTTTCTCGTTTTTTTTTTCGCGTTGTATGCGAGGAAAAAAATCTCCGAATCGAGAGATTTTCTTTTTTTTTACGAGTGCAGCGAAACTTCTATAAGTCGAACCTCAAAGGGAAACAAAAAATAAAGAATTTTCGACTAGTAGAAAATTCGAGTTACAGAAAAAAATACGGCATGAATAAGATTTTGTGCTGCAAAAATGTTCACTTCGAGTTATGGAAAATCCGAGTCATAAAGGTTTCGACATTATCGAAGTTCGACTGCAATTGCAATTGCAATTGAGTCGCTGGGAAAGAGGAGAGTTTATTTTAGTTTACTTCCTGTTTGTCCAATTTTTTTAGCGACCTTCCCTTATAATCTAGTTACCGCTGTGCATCGGAATTGTTCCAATAACATTTCGTGAATTTAAACGGTCGCGTACACACGTACTACATCCGCCGTTCTGACAAATATAATTTTCGATAAAAAACACTTTAAAAAAACATATTCGAAAGTGTTTTTTTTTCGGGTCATAATTTATGTTGTTGACACACTTTATAAAAAAGTTTAGCTTTTTTTTTTGAAACTTCGTACACGTATATAATAATTTCGTTATGGCCATGGCGTTGGTAAAAAAAAAGCCTTAAAAAAATCGACGACCATTGCTCATAACAAAATTCGTCTTATGAAGTTAATTATTCATACCGTAATTAGGTTTATACTAGTATAAGTGCCCGTCAAAAATGACGGGGAGTCATTTTTCATTTGAATGACGCGCTATGCAAACGGCGGTTTTCACATTTTTTAAATCCTTTGTAATTAATTGAACATTTCTTTGAAAACAAAGGTGTTGTGAAATCTCTCTTTGGTTAATCGTCTCTCTCTCTCCCTCCCTTCCTACCCTTCCCCGTCACTCCCTCCCCCCTCTCGCCGCTACCCTACCCTTCCCCTCCTCACTCCCTTTCTCTCAAAAGACCAATAATTTATTTTTTATAAATTTATTTAATCTTCGTCGTTCATCGGTTGCTTGCTGACCTGCATTTGCACGGTTCAATGCATTCCGTATAGCGTTCTCTCTTCTGATTCTCTCTAACGTCTCCTGACTCTGCCTTAAAAACCCAACGCTGTCTCCTTTCTCTAGCTAATCTTCGTTTTTTATCTGCTTGTGTCTCATAATTTCCATCCATTGCTATAAATGAATAAAGCTTATTTTTTGGAGACGTTGAAATAAAAATTGAGCCTACTAATTAATCAATCAGCGGAATAATTTCTTTGACGACTATCTAAACGAAAACAAATCACCAATTTATTTCAACATTGTAAACTGGTAACACACCAAACTTACCTAAATATCATATTTAAAATGCTTCGATTTGCATAAAAATCTAAATTTCAGTGAGAATATATCGAAGAAAAATGTATTTGAAATCTATTCCGAATAAAGTTGGCTTTGCGTAATAATACAGACGATACGACATTCATTCTATGGAGTCGAACCCGTGACCTTTTTCAAAATTTATTTTAGTCATGACGTAAAGATTCCTCAACAATGAAATCCTGAGAAATTTCAGGCTTCTTAAGTTTACTTATAATCGAGTTATTCACAAAATTAGAGCGTTACGCATCATGATGACCATTACGATTTTATAACATAGAACACACACACATACATATATATACATATATATATATATAGAATTACTGACAACAGAAAAATTATTAAATTTAAATCACGAAATGCAAGAAAAAATTCATGCATATTTATTGGGGACAGCGGTCATTATAAAAGAACCTAATTACTCCGCATCCTAAACGATAAAAATTAAACTTTTCTGATGGCCAAAAGTTGAAAAATGGCAACAATTAGGCATCCTAAAAAAAGCTTCTAAAAGAAAGCGGTGATGATAACGTAATAACAAATCCAAAAAATGTGTATTTAAAAAAAAAATTGTACTCCTGAATGTTATGAAAAACATGGAATTTTAATGAAAAGCTTTTGTACATTTTCCATTTAAAAGTTAACGTGGTAAGCATACGGGCTGTTTATTTTACATTTTTAAATGCGTAGTTAGCGTTAAAAAAAAACATTAAAAAAATATTTTTCAAAGAATCAGCACGACGCTAAATTAGCACAGTGGAGCTTTCTGTACGTCGAATCTCATGTGAAACAAAAAAATATATTCGACTTATACGTAATTCGAGTTATAGAAGAAAAATAACATGAAAATTTGTGCTAAAAAATTAATTCGCTTCGAATTATGGAGCATTCGAGTTATCTACGTTCGACTTACATAAGTCCGACTGTATTTTTTTAATAATCCATTTTTTACGTATTCTATTACAGAAAATTCTGGGTTAACATACGAAAAATTATTAATTCACCGCGCTTTCAAAGTTTTCTCTGATGTTCCAGAAAGGACTGGAAATTTCTAAAAGAAAAATTCGCAAAACCATGATATTTTCCCCGAGTTTTCGCAGTAGTTTCTAGAAAGTTCGAGACGATTATGTAGAATATTTATGACGTTTTATAAGCCCTTGTATTGGGTCTATAAGGAGATATTTTCTCTGTAGCTCATGAATCATTCGCGTTTTACGCTCACAATCAGTCCTGAAAAACATTTTAATTCCTATAAGCCTTCGAGTAAGATTGCTCAACAAACTAGCCATTCCCATTGTGTTAGATACACATAACATCGTAATACAATCGATGGGCAGTTCAGGTTTTATTCCCATCTCCTATTAAATAATACCCTTATTCTGTAACCGCGTCACGCTATAGGGAGTTAGATGGGAGAATAAGGAAAACTAAAGAGCTTTTCAACCTTTTTCGATCAAACTTTCAGGAATCACTCGGCTTTTCAACTTTTCAATTTGAAACTGTTCGTCGTGTACATAGTAGACCTGGGTTCGACTCCAGGAGCATATATTTTCTCCATTTGATTAACATGGGCAGAGCTGAAATGAAACGTGCAAGCCTTTTATTCTTTAGCATTTTAAAATATCTTAAAAATGAGATATCGAAGCGGGATTTTCACAGCTTTGCCGAGAAAATTATGAAAATGAATTTCCATATTGCAGAAATTGAAATATTGAAAAAAATCCGAAAATTACGTTTAACCTCTATTTCTTCGTGATTTTTACGCATTTATTCAATTCATCGCCATGACAACTGCAATTGTTAAAGTCTATTGTTGGTTCGATCCTAATGCGTAAGAAATGTATAAGAGTTGTGATTAAATCGCGCTAACACATAATTTTTGAGGATTTTCTGTTGATATTTCAATTGGTACGACATGGAAACTAATTAATTAATTAATTTTCTCCGAATGACTGCACAAGTTTCGCGTCAAAATCGTATTTTTGAGATATTTTAAAATGTTAACGAAATAAAGCCTGCAGTCAAAAGAAGTCAATTTATGCGGGATAACTTATGAGAAAAAAACTATCCCCAGGATTCGAAAGGAAATACCCATGAAATTAACAATTTCCCTAGAAATCTACCATGCCAAAAGCATACTTCCAGCAAGTACTGCTAATAATATGAGCTTAACATCTTTTAAACGCTAAGTATGTATAATCCCAGACATTATATTATATAAAACCAATTCTGAATAACGATAGCCATAAATGACAACGTATTATTAGCCTTAAGCAGCTTGAACTCTGTCCACCAAATTCTTGCAACATGTAGCTCTCACATTTAATAACTTATCCTGAAATTTTTGAATCTCTAGGTTGAACCGTTTCAGAGATATCGGGAGGACGGACAGACAGACAAAGAGAATACATAAGCGATTTGTAAAAAAAATCGCTAATAAAACCAAACCAAACCTCAGATTTGATCAATGGTGTGTTTAAATGCATTCAGAAATAAAGCTGTCGAGCAAGTTACATTAGTAGTGCAAATTTTAAGCAAAGCAGAAGAGCAGAGCGTTGCGAGTAACCAGGTTGGGAGACCCCTTGCCCCAACACGAGGGACTCTAGAAAAACCTCAAGAGAAAGAGGAAAAACAACCCATAGGTTAGCTGCTTAACATATAGGAGTGGCCATTACGTCGCCCTTTATGGGAAGATTGGAGTCTTCAGCGGAGGCAGCGATCTGATAGGAAAATTAACAAGTTAGGAAAGTGTACAACGTATCACAAATGGAGTATTAGAAAGAAATTATATATCTGTACGTAAGGGAAATAGCGATTTCAAGTTCTTCGTCATAAATAACCCATTCTCTTCCTATTTAATAATATTGCATGCACACATAAAGAAATTAAACGTTTGGTTTTGTGATTGTTTATGATAGCAACAATGAAGTAACCATGCAAGATAATTTCAAAGTTCAACTCGAATTAAGACATTCTTGTTTGATTTTCTTGATAACAGAGTAGCGGTTATCAAGAAAATCGAACAAGAATGTCTTAATTCGAGTTGAAAATTTCATGCATGGTTACTTCTTCAATGTTGCTAACATAAACAATCTCACAAACAAACGTTTCATTTCCTTACGCGTGCATGCAATATTTTTAAATAGAAAGAAAATGGATTATTTATGATGAAGAAAAGAACTTCAAAACGCAATTTCCCTAACGTACACGTATATAATTTCTTTCTGATACTCCATTGCACGAAACGAGCCAATTTGTGATACGTAGTACAATCTCCTAACATGTTGCTTTTAACTTATAGTCATAATACCCTCCTGTAATGCACATGTTTTTAAAAAATTTTAGTAGCCCGCAAAAGAGAAAGAAAGTAACCTTTGGCATGTAAAAGTTTGGGTCTCCAAGCAATACGCCGTTATAGCAGGTTCGCATTCACAACACAGGGACCCTTTTTTTTCTCCCCTCAGCGAGCGGTGCACCATCGACCCAACCCAACCCAACACCACCACCTTGCCTTCATAGAGAAAGAGAGAGAGAGAGAGAAAGAGGACACCCTAAAGACCCCTCTGTACCTCCTGAACCCTCTTTCCAAGAAGCTTCAACCATGGGAATTCTATTCCGGAAGAGAGAGAGAGAGAAGGGTCGGGTATGGTAGGTTTCAGAAGGGCACAAGTATGGAGAGTAGAGGAAGGGAAGAGAGGGAGACGAATTGAGCGTGTGAAGATGCTTTTTACTACCCTTCCCATCTCTCTCTCTCTCTGTCTCTCTCTCTCTCTATATATATATATGTATGTATGTATGTATGTTTGTATGTATGTATGTATATGTATATATATCTTCCTCAACCTCCTCCTGCCAGTTTTTCAGGGAGATGGCATAACGGATCTTCTCAAAAAGGGTAAAGGGAAGGGATGTGTTATGAGAGAGAGAGAGGGGGGGAAGTGGGGTAAAGGAATAGGTTTGGTTTGCCTGCACATGTAAGGGCATTTTCTCACAAAGCAAGAAATAGGAGAGGTTTTTAGGACTTTTAATTTAATTTTTTAGGACCTTTAATTTACTTTTTAGGACCTCGAGACTTCTCGAATTTTAATATAGTAATTCCTTGATGAGGATTTTAATTGTTCTCCGTGGTAATAACAAAAAAAAAAGGAAACGCGTTGGTGTTTTCTTACCAACTTTTAATTATACTCCGAAAGTAGTATCTATTTTATATATATATATATATATATATATATATATATATATATATATAGAGACGCTTCTTACATAGGATATAGGACAGGGGTTCAAAACCCCGTGCTCGCGAGCACCGTAGCGTTCTTTGGCAGTCTGACGGTGCTCTTTCACGATGCCGAAAATGGTGATCAGGGGTACCACTTTACTTGTGACAAAAAATGAATTTTCTGTCGTATCTCGTAAAGTATAGGTCATATCAAAATAATATTCAAATAGAACTTGTATAACTAGTAGAGTATTTCTTTTATCTATACATTTTTGTCTTGAACTTTGAAATTTTCTTGCACGGTTACTTCAACATCGTTGCTAACATAAACAATCTCACAAACAAATGTTTAATTTCCTTACGTGTGCATGCAATGTTTTTAAATGGGAAGAAAATCGATTATTTATGACGAAGAAAAAAACTTTCAAACGCTATTTCCTTTACGTACAGGTATGTCATTTCTTTCAAATACTCCATTGCAGGAAACGCGCCCATTTGTGATACGCTGTACACTTTCCTAACTTGTTTAAATATCGAACAGAAGACCCATTAATGGCTTTGTATCGGTGGTTTATTTTTATTTAGTAGCCCGACTAGTTGAAGTTAAACGTCGTTGGGAATAACACACGCTGTTTAAATTGTGATACTTTCCAAACAGGAATTCACTTAATCGCCAATATAAATTCCAATATCCGCCTGAATTTTATGAACGCGACGACGAAATATTGATACAATTCTACGAATTGATCCGGCTGCAATGAGAACTTCGAACGTGTGCGTGAGTGATGCACAAAATACGGCCCGCGTGCCACATTCGAACCCGCTGAGGGTTTCCTTCCGGGCCCGCCAAGAGTTTAAGGAAATTAAATGACATGTGACATAAAACGAAAATGGTACGAAAATAAAAACGATATATTTATATTTTACCTCTCAAATTCCCATTTTTTCAAACATTTTTGAGTGGCGGAACACTTTGGAATAGGAAAAATAGGCGGAACACCTTGCGTTTATATATATTTACATATAAGCTTTATTTCATGCACTTAATAGAAGCACTTTCTGCTTATGCGATAGATGGAGTTAGTATGTGAGAGCAAAATAGAAATACTTTATTATTAAATTCATTAAAAAATCTAAATATATACAAAAATATTATTTTCGTTGGAATATTTCGCGGAACACTTAGGCAATGCTATCGGAACACCAGTGTTCCGCGGAACACGGGTTGAAAAACGCCGTTATAGACGATTAAATTTACAGCGTTTAACAGGTTGTAATGACGCCCTAAATTAATCCTTTAGTCCTCAGATTATTCTTCAGCGATTGGCACGTAATGAGCGTGTAAAAGGTACAACTCCATAATATATTGACGCTTGTGACATTGGAGGAGCAGGAGGACACAAATTACGAGGCACTTCCACGTGAACTAGAAACTTGAAATTTGGTACGTAGGAAGGTCAAGTGCAGGGGTGGGCGAACCTTTTACGAAGGGGGCCACATTAGCAGTTCTGGGTGGTTAGGCGGGCCACATTAGGTCTCACATAGGAAGTTATTTGAGAGAATGCGAAGGGCTCTATTAGTGAAAATCAATTATTAGCAAATTTTGGTAGAATAGCTTTGCTATATATATATATATATAAGGTTTTTCGGTTATTATTTTAGCCACCAAATGTGAAATTTACTGTTTCACATTTCACGGTTCTCTTTTATAAAGGCATCGCGGGCCGCATAAAATGCTCTCGCGGGCATGATGTGGCCCGCGGGCCGTAGTTTGCCCACCCCTGGTCTATTGAGAAAAATGCTGAATTTATTTTCTAACGGTAGATTTCGCCAAACAACCAAAACAAGATTATAGAAACTTAAACATGTTTATTTATTTGGCAGTTAAAACTCCAGAAAAGTTTTTTTTAAAAAGTAGACAAATGTTTATGGACTTCCGGTCGAGCTAGTGAGCTGAATTTTTTCAGAACGTTAGAGCTTAATGCATTAGCAGAAATTAACGTTGAAGACTATAACGAAGTTTATTATTGTGACCGTCAAAAATTCATAAAGTTTAAACATTTAAATCAAAATAAATTCATTTCTAGAGGTGCTACATCTTCGAAATTTTTGGCAGAAACGTGTGGCATTTTGATAGAGACACTGGGGAAAAATACAAAATTCTTAAAATTGCAATTCAAAGTGGGTGTTTTGCCCCATTATTGCTCCATAGGAGGGCGAAAATTAGGAAGCACTTCCGTATAACCTATGGCACGCAAGACGATTTCGGTTGGCACGCCAACGAAAAACGAAAGAAAACCAACCAAAGCATTTATCGTGCCGATTCGGCGCCGCAAAAATATCTGCGTTATTTTGTCAGATATTGCAAACGTTAGTTTTGCGGTTACGATCTCATTTATCGATCACGAATTTAATTGAGCTGGTACCCAGAAAAAAAATCGAGCACGTTTTGTGTCACGCGAGGCTGTAAAGGTAAATTCGGTAATGTTGGCACGCGGAGTGTATAAGTTTCGCCACCACTGCCCTAGAGACTTCAAACTTGGCACTAGGTTTTCAGCCAGTCGTAACCAATGAAAAAAAATCATACGTCGTTAAAATCCAAAGTTTTACAGCTCGTTTTTATGCCATTACTTAAAGCGGGCTGAATTTCTCGCAGAACGCAAGCGCCATATTACTGGTATATTATCATACATCGCTAGCGATGAGTACATAAGTAAGTCCTTCCATATTTGGGCACCGCAGATCCTAGTTACTTCATTTGCCCGCATATTAAGCGTGAGAACGGGCGTTACAACTGTTGATTCAAAGCCTCGAATATTTTCCGTTTCAAATCTTCTCTTTGACTTTTAAAAAAAGCACGTTTTTATCGGTCACCTCGCCGTGTCACTTCTAGTTTGTTTTTCTTTTTTTTTAACCGGCTTCCATTTGCAGTCGTTGGCGGTCCAGATGTATCGACAAAGGAAGGAAGGACAAACCAGCAGCACCTGATTCACCTCATCGCACTATCGCAATTTTAATCGATCGGATTTCGGTCGATCAAGCGACCTCCGATATGTCGTTCGTTAATTTAACAGATTTTTTTACTTTCTCCATACTTATACGTAGCAAAGGAGAAAGTACAGGCGACTCCCGAGATTCGACAGGAATACGTTCCTGAAAACGTGGTTGAATCTCGAACAGTAGAACGTCGAATCGGCACAAATTCAAACAATTAGAGCAGAAATAACAATGTCTAGACAGAAACTAAACCTCTCGTGGTCGGGCGGGTCGAAAATTACTTCGCGTAAACTAGTTTCTAATTCGACCGATCGATCGGCTGGGTCGATTCGACAGGTCGAATTCTCGAGTTGGTCGAATCTCGGGAGTCGCCTGTACTGTCACATTCGCGAAAAAAATCGAATTCGATATCTCGACGGAAATACGCGTACTGAGGTCCCTTTGAATCAACACGAAGCTTTATGTCTAAGATATGTATTAGTAAATCAAGAGCTGAAAATTTTTCGGCTGAAACTGGTCAACCGGAAGTGGGGGTCTATTCTTTTAGTTTTTCAGTTATTTTTTCAGGTGTCTCCTTTAAAAATCAATTTATGTAAATATTTGTTATTATCAAAAATCTAGAAAATATAATTATCAATATAATCTTTGTTTGAAACGTTTTTTTTTTTCAAATTACCGATTATTTTAGAGATATTTTGATGTTTCGACTGAATTGATATCATTATCTTAGAGATATTTTGATGTTTCGACTGAATTGATATCAAGTGAGTAGCTAAGTGATAGCATTGTTCCCGTTGCTATGATAAAAATTTCTAATTGTTGATATAAATGCTTACGCTGCCATGGGTAATTTCAATTCTGCATCGATATTTTATCATCAATAGCCACAGCTAACAATTTTGTTTACTTAATGCTTTTTCGAAATGAAAAGTATTTTTCACTGAGAAAATCTTTCAAAAAGTTTAAAAAATTGTTTGCTTTCAAGAACTCTACGCCACACGAAAATATCATTTATGCAGTTAATTAGTAATATTTCAATTAAAATCAACAAATGTTTGGTTGCCATGTAAACACATCGCACACAGAAATTGAGGAACGATATTGCGTTAAAATTTTCCCATATAAATGCATTGTAATCTCAAATCCGGTGAAAATGGGAGTTGTCACGGTAGTTTATATTAACATATGTAATTGCAGATAATTATTCTTGAGGACGCTGATGTCCAGAGCAATCATATATGTATTACTCTGTACGGAGAAAGTCATGTTTTGGGCACGTCAGACTTTTAATTCTTTTTCCTTGTGATTAAACCATATCACGCTTCAGGTTTACACGCGCGTTAGTTTTTTCTTCCTAAACCCTCACATAGCATGTTCGTCCTCGGCTTCTACCCAACGGATTTTCATGAAATTTGATATTAAGGACTTATAGTCAAGGTTAATAAGAAAATAACATAAACGAAGGACGTAATCCAATCAGGGGTACCACTTTACCGGTGACAAAAAATGAACTTTACGTCATATCTCGTAAAATACTGGTCATATCAAAATATATTTCAAATAAAAGTTGTAGAACTGGTAATGAAGAGTATTTCCTTTCCTATACATTTTTATCGTAGGAGTAGCCGTTATAGAGAAAATCAAACAAGAAAGTCTTAATTGAAAATTTCTTGCATTTCTTCATTGTTGCTAACATAAACAATCGAACAAAAATACGTTTAATTTCTTCATTGTTGCTAACATAAACAATCGAACAAAAATACGTTTAATTTCTTCATTGTTGCTAACATAAACAATCGAACAAAAATACGTTTAATTTCCTTACGTGTGAATGCAATATCTTTAAACAGGAAGGAAATAGATTACTTATGTCGAATAAAAAACTTTAAAACGCTATTTCCCTTACGTACATGTACACCTATCATTTTTTTCAAATACTCCATTGCAAGAAACGCGCCTAAATGTGATGCGCTGTGCTTTTTCCTAGCTTGTTTTTTTTTCTTTTTAATACCAAAAGGTACGCATTCATCACTGGTTCTGCGGTCGCTCTACCCGTCCCCCAGTTTTCGCTAGGGGCTATACCGGGAACGCAAATAACAGTGCGTGCGTAATCCAATCCTTTGAACAAACTGTCGTGTGGTGTGGTCATGAAATGTCTCTCTCCCTAAAAAAAATCCCCCCTCCCCTCCTAAAATTCTCCCTTCTCATTGGTCCAAGGGAATTAAACGCTACAGAACAGGTCATACGCATTATGGCTCCAAACCAGCCTGCCAAAAAAAAAAAAAAAAACAACTCTCTCCCACCTCTTCCTGCTTACCTGTTTGATTTTTCGAATCGAATAAAAACGATTCGTTTGGGGGAGGGAGGGAGGGGAGTGGAAATTTGATCTGTCCAGCACATGACTTTCCCCCGTACAGCGTGGCGGATGTGATAGCTCTCGACATGAGCGTCCTTAAGGATAATCATCGGCAATTACACTTGTGAATAGTTTTTTGAGGTTTTCAATTACCGTACATGCCTGAATATAAGGCGAGGTTTTTTTCCAAAATTATGCTTCGGATAAAGGGGTGTCGCCTTATATTCGGACCCTCGAACTTTCATTATTCAAATAATTTTTTTCTAGTTTTCACGGCGGGAAAATCGGGGGGCGCCCTATGTCCGGGGTCGCCTTATATTCGGGCATATGCGGTATTTTACATTGAAGAACGATAAGTAAATAAGATTGTTAGCTGTTGCTATGTTATAACAAAATATCGATGCGCGATTAAAATTACCCGTTGGCATTACACTAAGCATCGCTATCAACATTTTCAAAATTTTATCATAACGTCTCGACTTAAAAGTTTCGAATTAGAGTGAAGCCTCCTTACGGCGTACTTCACTATTACGAATGTTTCAAATTAACGTACTTTTTTAAATCCCGTATAAATACTGTATTAATATTTCAAAATAACGTACTACAACTTAACACTCTTTTCAATACTACGTATGAAATACAGAGGTCCCGAAAAAAAGATTTTTGTGAATTTTTAAGGTAGTACGTTTTCATCCATAAACGACTCAACTATAATGATTTCTTGCTCATTCATGTCGTTTTACACAAATTTTGAAGGCATATTTTGCCTTTGGTGCGACAAGATTTTCCAAAATCCCAAAAGAAGTGATTTTTCCGAACTGAAAAATTTAGAACCGATGATCAGTTTATCCCTCTCGTATTTATGCCGACCTCCCATTGAGATGCTTCCAGAGAACTTTCAGTATGCCGTACTTTCAATATACCGTACTTTCAGTATGTCGTAATACCGTACTTTCGGTATAAAGTATAAAAATTAACGCCACGTAGGGATACGTTGTATCGAGATTTTACTGTATTAGCAATTGAAAAATTATTTTTTTTTGTTTTTCCACACCAATGACACGTTTCGAGATGACTTCGAGTCACTCTCGTGACGCGCACGGATAAGAACCGCGCTTCTATACATTCATGGAACCGCGGCGAAATTCGAACAATAAGTTTTTTCTTCTCGCAGACGACTCTGGATGAATCAAAGTGAATATATCCCGACCGACGTGAAGGGAGACTTCCATCACAGTTCCATTTTTCCTTTTTGGGGATGTAAAGAATCGCAGCTAAAATTCCAAAAACCAGGTCAACACGCTTAAAAACGTTGCATACACAACCCTTGCTGGGTTCTGGCTGGAGACGTCTGCTAACGTCTTTAGAAAAAATATCACGGAGAATTCTCCGAGCATAGAAATTCGATGGATTTCAAAATGACTACGTCGAAATATTGAACGCTTTATAATAATTTTTCTCCTCGTTTAGTCGCCCATGAAATGCGTTTACAAACGAAATCTGTGATGCCGGGGCAACGTAAGAAAGTTATTTATTTTTTTAAAACATTGAATATATTAATTATTTAAATAATTTTCAGACCCGTGTAATTTCACTTTTGCATCAAAAAATTAATTAACTAATCTCAAAGTAATGTATTTTTACCATTACTATGTTAAGCAGCATATCACGTAAACATTTCTTCAAAGACAATTGGCATTAAATAAAAACGACAAAATATTTAATAGAATAAAATTTTAGAACTGCGCAATTTCACTTAATTTCGCTTAATAACATACGTGTTTCCTTACATTCGTTGCTGTGAATACGACCAACAATACGAAAGCAATAATGGGCCCGTATAGTTAGTTCGTAAGGGGGTTTTCTAATATCCCGTTAAAAGGCAAACGGGCAGACGGACTGATCCCCAATTTTCTCCATATCTCGTTCGAATGTAGTACTATATATCCTGAAAACTTGGTGTTTGTAGCTTACGTAATTATGGAGTTATTTTGTACACGTTCAGACAGACAGACAGATGGATGAACCGAATACATAAGCTATTCCTTATTTTTTAAAAAAAGGGCTAAAAACTAAGACAAATAACTTGAGTTTTTGATTTCCCATGTTCAAGTTCTCATTCTGGAATTCAGGTTCGATCCAGTGATTCCCAAACAGAAGAGAAAAACCTTCGACCTTTAAACGAATATGTGCTCTTCCTCTCGTCTGATTGGTTGAAAGTGTTTTCTAATTATAAACGATACCTCTAGCAGCTATTAGTATAAAATAAATTTCGATTAATCGCAAACTACATTTCGATTAATCGCACATTACATTTCGATTAATCGCAAATTACATTTTGATTAATCGAAAATTACATTTCGATTAATCGCACATTATATTTCGACTAATCGAAAAATAAAATCCGATCAATCGCGTAAACTAAGTGACAGGAAAATGTCGCAAAGACGGAGGGGAATCCCGACAACTTTTCTCGAACCGATTTTTTTTCTATTGCGAATTCCCCTCTCGACACCCTCTGTCGAAAAATTTCGTAATTAGGAGCGTAAACAAAGGGCGTGCCAATAATCGCCAGTGTGCGGTAACTTTTCACGCTCGGACGCCGGCATTGTCCGCCTGATACGCACGCGTTTATGTATAGACTCCTCTCCCTTCACTAACAGGTGCCTTGGATACGTGCGTTGAGAGAGGAATATTTATATGTTACTAAAATAACAAAAATCCTCGGGCGGGGTTTCGACACGTCCCCATTATTCGATCGCGGAAACTTCCCAACCTTCGCCGTTGATAACCATAGAAATCTTCCGTATCCATGATACACGCCGCTCGTTTTCGTATCGCGTACATCAATGCCTCGATTTGCACAAAAGATGCGCCCTTGAAGTTATTTCGCGTTTTTCGAAATTGCGTTATACAAACGGCTTATGTGATGTAAACTTTCGGGATGTATTCAAACAAAAGCAGGATGAGCCCCAATTTTAATAAACGGACAGATTTTTACAGTAGTAGTTTATAAAATTAGAATATACTTTTTAAAATAACTTAAACTTCATTTTGGATTCCTGTAAGGATATAACGCAAGAACAAGACTTGAACTATAGGAAAGCTAAAACATTGTAGTTTCATCTTTTTGGAAGGCATAAGTAATTTTAAATAAATGTGGCCAACACATGACTTTCTCCATATTTGGGGTATAAATATTTAAATTATTATGAATAGAATTATAAGGCAAAATTATTATTTCGTATCGTAAAAGAATACAGTCGTCCTTCTTGCCGTAAATTATATTTTGAATATGTCTACAGAATTCACCGCTACATGGTGGTGGCGCTGTATACTGGAAATTACGAATAAGTTAAATATCTCCGAAATGGTTTCAAACAAAACTTGGAAGAAATATTATTCTCTACAACCTTGGTCCTCAGGAAGATTACTAACGACGTTTTTAAGGAGATATTTGACGGAAACCGAAAACACCGCTTATTTATAAATAATTCCTAAACAATAACTGCTATGGAAAATTGTTTCAAATAAACGTTGTAGGAAATCACATTCTCTATAACTTTTGTATAGAGTTGAATATACAATAATGATGTTTTAACAGAGAAATATCGCAAAAACCGAATCGGGTTTCGAATAAACCTCGACTTCCGTTTAACCGGTATTGTCCAAAAACTAATCAGTTCTTTTTGCTCACGCTAAAGTGTTATATATGAAATTTGGTATTAATATGAAAAGTACTTTTTGAGTTAGAGCGTTAGAGCGCCCACAATCACATACACACACACGTACACACAGACATCATTCCGAAAATAGTCTAAACGTGTTCTAGAGACCTCAAAACGTGTATTTACGTTGAAATCTCGAAGTCGATTTTTTTCGTGATAACAATACTTTCCCTATAATACGTATGGAGAAAGTAAAAACGCGTAGGTTTAGCGCAAATATTTAGCTTTTATAGGGAAAAGTGGCAATTTTTCTGGGTTTCAACAATGGAAATTCTTAACTACCACGGGAACGAGATAAATGCTTTCATATGCCCAGTAGTGTACATTCAAACCAGGCTGAAATGCTATAGTATAGCAGCAAGCAAGCACCGTCTACTCGTATGTAATATTTCTAAAAGTCTTAAAAATTCTCTCGAATGGAAATCTATATATATATATACACACACATACGAGGGGACAAGCCCACTGCTCGCTGGCGCCAGCCAACCCCCCCCCCCCCCCCTCCCCCTTTGCTCGCTGTTTCTTCATTCCTACCATGTACCTATTGGATTTAGATTAACGGGAATATGTTTTGAGTATGAGTGTAATGAATATATTTTATAAGGGATGTATGTTTGGTTTTTAATAACAAATTAAGAAAATTAGTCGAATAACTCGATAAAAATAAACTTAAGAGGGCTGAAATTCTCGGAGAATAAAAATGGCTGAGAAATAGAGCGTTAAAGAGAGAGAGAGAGAGCCAGAAATAGGATTTTAGTAATATAGATATAAAATATAAATAACATGAATACTGCGTTCAATTTACTTGCATTTAACTCATATATTCGGTCATTTCGAGCAAGTTTTTATCTTATTTTCGATCTTTAAGCCTTTATTTAAGTGCATATGCACGGAAATTACCGAAGACAACAATACCGGTAACCATGGAATTTTATTATATAAATGTTTAAAAAAATTACCAAAACTCGACTACACATTCAAAATATGAACGAATTCGAATGAGATTGAGTATTCGACGGTAAGAATAAGAATCCTCATTCATTTTGACGTGTTTTAGCGCAAATTCTGCGTCGATAACTTAATTTTAAGAAATTAAAAAAGTAAAAGAATGAAAGCCTTCAAACCAAAAATGTGATTTTTTCGTGTTATCTTATGGGAAAAGACATTCATCCTCTGGAGTCGAACCAGTGACCTTTTTCGAAATATTTTAAAATCATAACGTAAAGATTATCAACACTGAAATCCTTGGGAAATTTCAGGCTTATAAGTTTATTTCTAATCGAGTTATTCACAAAATTAGAGCGTTACGCACCATGATGACCATAACGATTTTATTATATATATATATGTATATGTATATATATATGTGTATATATATATATATATATATATATATATATATATATATATAAGCGACAAACACGTCACGAATGGAAATTTCCCTGCTTTAAGAGTAAGGAAATATTTTATATATTATAGCATAAGCATCACGATAAAAGTTTAAATATAAAAAAAACTGTATTCTCAGCCCATTCCTTTTTTTTTTTAAGTATAAATTTCGATTAATCGGCCTCCGGAACGAATCGCGTCACATCGAATTCGCGTAGAACAAACGTTCATTAATCAAGGCATATTCTTTTATCTTTTTTCCTCAGCGGCTCCTCCTTTTTTTCTTCTTCCCCGCTTCACCATTTCTTTTTCTCTCTCTCTTATTTCGTCATAAAACACTTCCCATCATCCACATGGAAAGACGTCTTAATTAGTTCGGAGGGCCATAAGGAATACTGGAATTAAGCCAGGCCCTCCTCCTCTTTTTTTTTTCTTCGTCCCCGTAAAAGAGACAGAAAAATATCGCCCTAATTTTAAACTACCCAAAAAATGACGCTTTCGCCAGGCTATAAGTTTTCTTTCTTGTGAGCTTAAAAATATTTTTTTAAATTTTTTTTTGTTTTTTTCTACTATACAGAATTAAGCGTGTGGACGCTGTATATATACTCCATCCCTCTTTATCTCACCATAGTTTACTCTATATCCGCTTCCTCACAGTTCCTTTCGCCATGAATTCCCTTTGCCAAATAGTGTTGCTTTCTAGGCTTCTAACGTCTACTTATTTATCTGAACAATGATCCATTAACAGGCAAAGCTGCCCTGCGACAATGGGTTAATTAACGGAGGATAAACAATGGCAACAATACCATGAATCGCAACAATGCGACACTGAAATAAATAGGATAGGAGAGCAAAGAATGACTAACTGCTATTTATTGTAGAATTTCGTAAGAGAAAGGATTAAAACGTACGCATATTTAATAGCACCTGCATATATGTAGTATACGTATTTCAGGTAGGTATTTACGTGCACGTGATCTATTATAATATTATAGTAAACGTAGTTACACATAGCAACGGAGACTTTGTTTGTTATTGATGAATTCCAGCGAAGAAATTTGAATCATAGAGGATAATAGCAATTTAAACTTGAAAGAAGCTTGTCAGTTACTCGAAGTTTTGAAGATAAGGTTAGTATACAATATTTATTATTAATTAATATTAATTATAATAATAATATTAATTATATAATATTTTTAGTCGAGCAAATACCTTCGAAGAAATTTTAAAATGTCCAATTTAAGAGCCGAATATATTCGTATTATCGTGATAGGATCAATGCGCAAAGAAGAGAACTTTATCATGAATTTAGAGAAGGAATTAATGTACACAGAAGAGCTCACGCTCAAGAAAGAAGGAAAAAAGGTGCATTTTTCAAAGCGGCTGTCATTTGGTGTAAACTTATGACGTCGTAGTGGCGTCACCCGCTATTTGATCATGGACTATAATAATAAATGATAATATCGTAAATGATAATAATAATAATATTCAATACATCGATTTTAATAATGTGTTAAGTGATTCAATGTAGATAATTTATGTGAAAGTTATTAATAATAAGGGTAATTCCCATAATGTAGGAGGGAGGGAGGGTGAGAGAGAGGGGGGATAGAAAATAGGTGATAAAGCGAGGAGGAGGGAAGCGATTATTTTTTAAAAGTTTAACTAAATAGGAGTAGCCGCGAGGAACACGGGGTTGGGCGTCGGAGTTTTATAACACAGGCTTACCCACCAAAACCAACCGCTAGTACGCATGCGCATACACGGACAAACTTTCAAACCAAAAGTTTCTTCGCCGCCTTTTACTAAATTTACATTCAACGAACTCAGTCGCTGGCACAGCCTTTCGAGGATTTTTCTAATTAACATGTATCCCCCCCCAAGCAAAATTTCGAACAAGTTAGGAAAGTTTACAGCGTAGCACAAACGGGCGCGTTTCGTACTATCTGAAAGAAATGATATACGTGTACGTAAGGGAAATGGCGTTTTCAAGTTCTTTTCATCGTCGTAAACAATCCATTTTCTTCCTGTTTAAAATTTCAACTCGAATTGAGACATTCTTGTTCGATTTTCTAGATAACGCCTACTCCTACGATAAAAATGTATAGGAAAAGAAATACTCTTCTTTACTAATTCTACAAGTTTTATTTGAAAAATATTTTTATGTGAGCAATACTTTACGAGATATGACGGAAAGTTCATTTTTCGTCACCAGTAAAGTGGTACCCCCCTGATTGGCGTACGTGATTCATTTTTGCGACTTTCTTGTCATCTTTGATTGTAAGCCTAAAAATGACCTTGATGTATAGTTGTGAAATGAAAATTACTCGTAATAAAACAGACGATTCGTAAATAATTCGTAAAAAATTAGGAAAATTATACGTTGCCTCTTACATTTTTAATTCTATATTTTTGATTCCTCAAATACTAAAATAATCCAGTTTTTTTAAATAACATATATGTATGTATGCATAGAGGCGTGTATGTTGAGACATATACTAGTGTTTAAAACGCATAGTCTCGAAAGTACGGCCATCTCACTCCTTTAATTCTACTTTATTCAGGAGGAAGACGAAACTTGAACGAGACAGTCATGGTGTAACAAAGAGTTACGAAATATTATATATTTAGTTATCGAATGATAAATTGCTTACATTCAAAATAAAATATCATTCCATTCGCGCGTTTTAAATATTTAATTAGATGTGCAAGGCTATCATTGTTGCCACAATTCTTGCCCGCCATGTTTATTTATTTTTTTAATAACCAAAGTTGGCCCGCCATCTGTTAATGAAATTACGCACTTGGCCCTTAACGTAATATGAGTTACAGATTCGCGGTTTAAACGAAGAGAGATGAAAAGACAAGAAAATATATCAATTGGCGCAAAAATATAACAAGATTCTGCGACGCAATCGGCAGTTATCCTTCTTAAAGTACCTAAATAAATAAAAAAGAAGCGAACGAGAAGCGTCCTCGTGGCAACCGAACGGATTCCGATGGGCATTGGAGAGTTTTGAGAGTAGACAGTTGGGACGTAGAATTTTTTATTTAAATTCGTAGGGACCGAAACTGGGAGGTGGAGGAGGGAGGCAGGTGATAGGAAAGGCTGGAAGAATCAGTGGGGAGGCCCTTCTCCGCGTGACAATGGATAAAAATGGGCCGACGACGACGATGATGATGATGATTATTGCGTCATTCGTTTACGCAGCGCAACCGACGCGCAAACACGCATAGTAAAATTAACCGCTATTTATTACCTGGGATATTTTAATATTAATCTGCCATTTATGGCGAATTATTTTTCGATAAAATCACATTCGTGGATTCTTTAAACACGGACAATGAAGAGAGAAAGTAATGTTTGATTCGTTGAATCATTGAATTTTCCTGTTTTGATTGTTTATTTTTACAGGAGCGTCGAACAGATTCAGCGTGCGGATTCCATGGGCCGATGTCTTAACAATGGGTAAAATTACGCCACTGTTTAATCACCATGGGAACCACTGTTTCTAAGGGATTTTTCTGAACCTTCGCGTGTTTATCGTGATGTTCCCAGACTAATAAATAAAATCCCTCTTGATATGTTTAAAGTGGAGTCGAATTTTAGCCACTGACTAAAGATGTAAAAAATAAGGAACAGAAAATTTTAGGGTATTTCTGTGACATTAAATAAATCACTCTTGTAAATGAATTATTTCGCGAATAATAACGTTCCCAGAACAAGTTAGGAAAGTGTTGGGAAATAAGATATTATAAGGCGATTTTTTTACACTGTACAAATAAAAGCATTGAGCTCGTTGCCATGGCAGTTAAGTGTTGCCTTTGTTGAAACCCAGAGAAACTCCCACTTTTTTTTTATAAAAATTAAAACTTTACGCTAACTCTAAAGGGATTTGAATTCCATCTTCACAAAAATAAGAAACTACAATGTCTAAATTTTCCGATAGATCAAGTCTCGAGTTCGAATCTTTGCGGGAAATAATTTTAAAAAGCAAATATATATAAACCTCTACACCGACTTACGTGATTTACCTATGGAACAATGATAGGGGGCAATTCAGTCCCTGAAAATTGGAATTTTCGTAAGAATTTCGGATGGCAGCATGTAGCTCTCACATGTCCTGAAAAGTTGGTTTCTCTATGTTGAACCTTTTCAGAGATGTCGCCTGCACAGACGGAAGGACGGACAGACAGACAAAGCGAACATATAGGAGCATTTCTTTTTACAAAAAATAAATCGCTATAAATGAGAATGGGTAAACTAATTCCTTCGATTAGGAAGACTTATTTTAACCGACTTTCGTCGTAGGCAAAAAGAAGTCAGAATCAATAGGCGATCATAAAAAAACAACGATTTATAAAGGAGTGAGCTCCTAGAAAGCGTCTTTTCGAACCAAACGTATCATTAATTCGACCGTTTTTTTTTTTTGCGCGTTTCGCTTCTAGCGCGAGCGTCTATTCGCTTCCATCTGTCCGTCCGTCCGTTCGCATGTTCTACATATGACGGATTTTCATGAAATTTGATATTAAGGACTTACAATCAAAGATAATACGAAAATCGAAAAATTAATCACGTATGCCAATCAGGGGTACCAATTTACCGGTGACAAAAAACGAACTTTCCATCATATCTCGTCAAGTATTGCTCATATCAAAATATTTTTCAAATAAAAGTTGTAGAACTAATAAATTAGAGTATTTCTTTTCCTATACATTTTTATCGTAGGAGTAGCCGTTATCAAGAAAATAAAACGAGAATGTCTTATTTCGGATTGAACTGGAAAATTTCTTGCATGGTTACTTCTTCATTGTTGCCAACATAAACAAACTCACAAACAAACGTTTAATTTCCTTACGTGTGCATGCAAAATTTTTAAATCGGAAGAAAATGGATTATTTATGATGAAGAAAAGAACTTTAAAACGCAATTTCCCTTACGTACACTCAAAAGAGGCGAAGGAAAGTGAAAAGAATTGAACCCCTTGCAAAGAAAGAAGAAATATTTACGCTTAGCGTTCTGCACATGACATGAAAGTTGAAAATCGTCCAGATCATATAATCATTTATTTTTTAAAAAAACACTCCATTGCACGAAACGCGCTTCTTTGTGGCACGCTGTACACTTTCCTTAACTTGTTTCTTTCTTGCAGCCTATCTTCCATCGCGTAATTGAATGCAGCGAATAAATAATAACATATCTCTCACACAGCCCTCCATTCCTTCCTTCATACCATAGAGTTGGCGGGAAAGACATCAGGTTCGAATCACCATGGAGCCCGTTACGAAAAAAAATTAAACAAAACAGCTGTAGACCAGCCTCCCCTCTCACTCTCTCTCTTCCTCCTTTCCTCGACTCACTCTCTCCCTCTTCCTCAACTCTTTTAAAAGCTCCACCTGCCTCCACCTCCCCCCTTTTCTTTTTCTGTTCCCTAAAGTCCGTTTTAAAACCGACTACTGTTAGAACGAAACTTTCGCGCAGCAGCAGTTACCGGGCAACCGTTGCCGTGGTCGCAAACCCTCAAAAAAAAAAGGGGGGCGGCATTCCGTCGCAGCGACGGTCACGCAGTTCGACGGCATTCAAAACGGAGGGCGGGAGAATGTGTTATTACTTTTTAGGCGCGTTTCGCATACAGCGTGAGCGCCTGTTATCGTCGGTCTGTCCGTCCGTCCGCATGTTCGTCCTCGGCTTCTACGGAACGGATTTTCATGACATTTGATATTAAGGACTTACAACCAAAGATCATAAGAAAATCGCAAAAATGAATCACGTAAGCCAATCAGGGGTACCACTTCACTGGAGAGAAAAAATGAACTTATTACCTATACATACCTATAACATCCCAGATCTCTCTGACATCGTAACCCTCTTTGAATCTTAATATCTCGCAAATTAATGAACTGAATTTGATGTGATTTTCAGGATAGCATTGTGATGTAATAAAAATACGTTTTAACGTATTAAACTTGAGATCAAAGACCCGGGTTCGATTCCTGGAGACATTTTCTATTTTCCATAAGGTAACACGTAAAAAGGGACATTTCGACGTGCGGGCTTTCATTCTTTTTTAGATTAAAATTAGAAATAATTGACCTACAATCTTCGGATATTAACCATTTTGAAAAAAACATTATAAAGTTCCTTATTCTGTTCATCTTTTTCCGCCTACATTTCGAAATTTCTCAATGTAAACGTTTAATTCAGACAGTTTCAGGAAATCTTGCCATTTGAAGGGGATGTTGCCTTGCCTACCAATTCCATTGTTAGACCTCTATATCATATTGTTAATTCAATCCTTATGGGTATAAACGTGCTTTGAATGTTTTTAATACGAGATGGAGGAAAAGTGGGGGGGAGGGGGGAGCGAGAGGGAGGGGGAGAAAGCGAAGTAGAGGGGGAGGGAGAGAAAGAGAGGCAACTATTTTTAGTTTAACTAAAGATAGCCCGTCAACAACAATATATTGATTAGAAATGTTGTATATGGCCAAATATTTCATATGTAAAAGTGTGATATTAATTATTTTAAATGAAAATAATAATAATCTATCTATCTATAATTCTTCCGTTGATATTTCAACGGGCATTACACTAGTATCAAAATATTTTTCAAATAAAACATGTAGAACAGGTAAATTAGAGTACTACTTTTCCTATACATTTTCATCGTTAGAGTTATCAAGAAAAAGAGTAGCCGTTATCAAGAAAATCAAACAAGATTGTCTTAATTCGAGTTGAAATTTATTGCATGGTTACTTCTTCATTGTTGATAACAACACCAAACGCTTCTGGCGGCTTGCAGGGTATTCATGTAAATGTTCATATAAAACATAAACAATCTCACAAAAATACGTTTAATTTCCTTGCGTGTGCATGTAATATTTTCAAATAGGAAGAAAATGGATTATTTATGACGAAGAAAAGAACTTTAAAAACTATTTCCCTTACGTACAGGTATATAATTTTTTTCAGATAATGTATGTACTCCATTGCACGAAACGCGCCCATTTGTGATGCGCTGTACACTTTCCTAACTTGTTTTTGAATTTACGTCGGAGTCCTAACGAGCCGAAAAATCACGACGTTTTATATACAAGAGCCACGTAGTGTGTCATGTTAATAATAATAGCAATAATAACAAGTCTTGACGTATGCTTTCATCCGTAAATTACTCTAATATAACCAGTGCTGTAGTTGCGGGAGCACGATGGTATACGCCTTTTAAACTGATTTTTTTCGAATGAACAGGATATACCCTCTGCTATTTTGTTTTTTACATATAGCGTATGCCCAAGCCTTATGCAAAATTATACAGGTCGATTGAAAAGAAAACAGATCATACGTTTTCCCCTGGCATCGTAACATTACAGTCGTGTAATTTTTTGTAAAAGAACTGTGTAAGAAACCTCCCTCAGAAGTTTTACTATAGTACAGTACTCCCGCGGTTTCACTTTACGCGCCATTTTAACTTAGGACAATGGTCGGAGTATGCGCGACTCGTTTCGGTTTGCGCGAAGCTTTTAGGCCCGTCCACATCCTTCAAAACGTTAGTGATCCCTTACAAAATGGCACGAAAAAGGCCAAAATTAGCGCAGACGATAATAGTGATTTAAAAAAGAGGAAAGTGATTGCTTTAGAAGTTAAATTAGACGTAATTCGAATATCGGAAAATCGGTTTCGGTTTTCGTGGTTTCGGTTTACACGACAGTTTACAGGAACGCATTAATCGCGTAAACCGCGGGAGTGGTGTTGTATACAGTACTATACCCTTTGCTTTTTTTACGACTCCTACAGAACTGACCATATAACCAATTCTTGCTCATTCAAGTCGTTTTACAGCAATGTTGAAGGAATCTTTTGTCTTTGGTACGAAGAGATCTTCGGAACTCCGCCAAAATTCGAAAAGAAGGAATTTTTTCTTACATTTACATTTACATCAATACCCTGCAAGCCGCTAGAAGCGTTTGACAGGGGGTGTCACAACACCAAGTGAAGTCTAGCTAATTCCTCTGTTGGATTGTCTTATCGCGTCTGGGAAAAAGGATCGGTAGTATTTCTCTGTTCTAGCGATTGTTTCGACATATTTTCTCCTGCACTCTGATCTAACATTACGTTCACTAACACCGATGGGTCCGACTATGCCGCGTACGTCTTCAACGAATTCGGAGCTTTCGAATTTTTCAAATAGTTTCCTTTTGTAATCAATTCTTCTACTCTTCAACGTCTGCCATTTCAAATCTCTCAATATCTCTGACACACTCGCATCGTACCGATATTCTCCTTTTACAAATCTAGCCGCTCTACGCTGAGCCTTTTCGAGCTCCCTACTTAGACACTCCTCGAAAGGGTCCCAGACGGCGCAACAGTATTCCACGATGGGTCGTATTAGGGAAAAGTATGCGATTTCCTTCACATTCGAGGGGCATCCCCGCAGGACTCTAGAGGAAAGCCCTTGAATTCTGTTTGTCGATGCTATAACGGTTTTGATATGCTCTCTACTACACAAATTGCTACTGAGAATTACTCCTAGGTATTTGTAGCTATTGACGTATTTTAGCTTTAGTTCAGATATTTGGTAAGGGTAACGGTTGAAATTCGTGGAGTGCGTGAAGTTCATTGCGGCCATTTCTTTATATTCAGATCGAGTTTTCGAACTGGAAAATTGAGAATCGATGATTCTAGAGAGGATACGTCACTACCATTGACAGAATCGGGGAAAACCAGCAGTGTGACCAACCTACGTCTTAATTTTTACGACACCTTAGAGCATTCTAAGGTTAAATTGCTTCGTTCCTTATATCAGGTACGTGGTTTCGTTACGTTTGCATCCATTTTTCCGCTTTCCATCGTTAAAATCCTTTAACTTGAAAAAACCGACGGATTAAGGTATCTGAAATGGCCCTCTTAATTATTTCCCCCTATTACACTCAGAGAAGAATAATGCCACAGCAGGTAAAAATCCTTTTCCGAGAATCCCCGTCGTTTCCACGCCCACAGTTTCCCCTTTTCCAACCCCCACCTCTCCGGGGGTCGCAAACTTGCTGCTAGGCAACCGATCGATGACTTTTTAACCACATTGTTACGCATGCACAGGAGTAGAAAATATGTATTATATATTTGTTTAATCGTCGCCCGTTCGTTTATTTCTCGGAAACGTTACTTTTTAATCCTCGCTTATTATTATTATAAAAGGAAAATATTTTACGGTTCGCTTCGAGTGCGCGCGCGACTTTTTAAGTCCGTTTCATAATCGTATGAATTCGTGTCGATATTTTTTCGAAAGAGAATTATCGAAGTCAACATGCAAAATAATTTCCGACCAATAGGCCACAAAGAAAGTGGTCGGAAGAACCATATTTGAATATTGGCTAGAAAAGCAGCCTTAATTACTGGCGATTAAACTATGGTACATAAACTCCCCGCGAGGGCGGATCTAATTGTAAGAACTTAAACAATGGGGAGAGTGGGGACGATCACTGACTATTTTTCCATGGGGGCGGGTGATATTTTTAATTTGTACACTAAATCCTAGCCAATTATTATTTTTATTATTTTTTTATTAATTATTGCTTTTTAGGCGCGTTTCGCTTCCAGCGTGAGCGCCTATTGTCGTCGGTCCGTCCGTCCGTCCGTCTGTCTGTCCGTCCGTCCGTCCGTCCGCATGTTCGTTCTCGGCTTCAACAGAACGGATTTTCATGAAATTTAATATTAAGCACTTATAATCAAATATAAGAAGGAAATCGGAAAAATGAATCACTTACGCCAGTCAGAGGTACCACTTTACTGGTGACAAAAAATTAAATTTTCGTCATATCTCGTAAAGTACTGCTCATATCAAAATATTTTTCAAACAAAAGTTGCAGAAATTGTAAAGAAGATTATTTCCTTTCCTATACATTTTTATCGTAGGAGTATCCATTATTAAGAAAATCAAACAAAAATGTCTTAATTCGAGTTGAACTTTGAAATTATCTTGCATGGTTACTTCTTCATTGTTGCTAACATAAACAATCTCACAATCAAACGTTTAATTTCCTTACGTGTGCATGCAATATTTTTAAATAGGAAGAAAATGGATTATTTATGATGGAGAAAAGAACTTTAAAATGCTATTTGCCTTACGTACAGGTATATACTAATTTCTTTCTAATACTCCATTGCACGAAACGCGCCCATTTGTGATACGTTGTACACTTTCCTAACTTGTTTATTTTTTTAAACATAGTGGTATGTCTTATGCACTGTATTATCATGTATTATTTGGGAAAATTGGTTTCCATATGTCACGTTTCGTTACACGACGCGGTTTTTTACGAACGTACGGCGAAAAACTATTGTTTGGTTGGACTACAAAGCAGCCGTCATCAGCGGCGATTAGCAGTGATTAGATCTGATTTTTCCTACTTTTTTTTTTGAAATGGCAATAACAGTGGGAACATTTATCATCTCATCTTCCCCAAAATGTTTAGGGCAAGTATACATATTATGCGTCCCTCTGTCTGACGGTTTGCCGACACCTGCGGTCGAACTTCCATAAGTCGACACTCCCTAACTCGAATTTTTCATAACTCGAAGCGAATTCATTTTACAGGACGAAATCTTTTTCGCGTCATTTTTCTCCCGTAACTCGAATTTTCTATGAGTCGATTTTCTTTTGTTTATCCTCGAGGTTCCACTTAAAAATGTGGATCCGCTGTATTTATTCATCTTTTTTAAACTCTCTCGGGCGAATAATGAATATAATAAAACAATCAGGGAAAATTATTTTTGAGGATGTCTTACATTTTTAGTTTTACATGAGAAACACCTTGTAGCGTGTTATCATGTTAATAAAAGCCTTAGCAAACGTTGTGTTTGAAGCTTAATATCTCGCAAACGACTGAACCGAATTTGATGAAATTTTCAGGATAACATAATGATATAATAAAAAAAACCTTTTAATGTATCGGTAATATATAGAAGCCTTGTCCTGTCCCTTTGTGCTTTTGTCACTCCCTCTGTCACGATCTGAAAACCAGAAATATACCTGGAAAGAGGGGACTAAGGTCAGCTTTTGAAGCACAATAGATACTCTCGGCGAAGGTTTCGAACTTTCGCTCCGATCAAAGGCAACCCTCTCAGCAGGAGGTATGATTTCAGGTCAAAGAAGACTGCCTCAATTTTATTTCAGAATAATCGATCATCTACGTCATTTTTGACGGGCACTTATATTACTTTTATAATATCATTGTTTGTTGAACACTTTTTGTGCCATCAAACCGTCATATCTTTGCCAGTCCGTGAAAGATTTCACGTATATACAGGGTTGCCACCTCAAATTGGTCAATGACCCAGAGATTTTTCTAATTAATTTATTGGAAATAATTCAGATACAGCACAGGGTCAATTATACTGAATATCGTAACAACAATAACAAGGACGTACACACACACACGACCATGCCCTCGGACAGGTTTCGAACCTGCGGCCCTAGCATTGGGAGCTTGACACGCTAACCATCACGTCCGGCAGAACCCAGAGATTCTCATATGCGAAGAAGGAAAAGTATGTTTTTGCTATAATTAAGTGTTTGATAAGCAATAGTTAATTAGTATTCATGCAAATGTGAGGAACGTATTTATTAATTGATGGATTCCGCACTGCTTCATATATGCTGTTGACCCGGAGAATTATCCTTATCACGGAGACAAGTCTCAAAACCCGGAGACTTCGGGTCAAACTCGGAGACTTCGGGTCAAACCCGAAGAGGTAAGCAACACAGCGCATATACCAAAGATTCCTTTTTTAGGCGCGTTTCGCTTACAGCGTGAGCGCCTATTATCGTCCGTCCGTCCGTCCGCATGTTCGTTCTCGGATTCTACAGAACGGATTTTCATGAAATCTGATATTAAGAACTTTCAATAAAATATAATAAGAAAATCGGAAAAATGAATCACGTACGCCAATCAGGGGTATCACTTTACTGGTGACAAAAAATCAACTTTCCGTCATATCTCGTAAAGTATTGCTCATACCAAAATATTTTTCAAATATAAGTTGTAGAACTAATAAATTAGAGTATTTCTTTTCCTATACATTTTTATCGTAGGAGTAGCCGTTATCAAGAAAATAAAACGAGAATGTCTTATTTCGGATTGAACTTGGAAAATTTCTTGAATGGTTACTTCTTCATTGTTGCTAACATAAACAATCTCACAAACAAACGTTTAATTTCCTTACGTGTGCATGAAATATTTTTAAATAAGAAGAAAATGGATTATTTATGATGAGGAAAAGAACTTTAAAATGCTATTTCCCTTACGTACAGGTATATAATTTCTTTGTAATACTCCACTGCACGAAACGCGCCCATTTGTGATACGTTGTACACTTTCCTAACTTGTTTTAGAGATATACATGCATATCTATGGTACTGTGCTATCCACAAAGCATTTTTCTTAAAATTTTCATACCCAATTTCTTCTTTTAAGGTAGGGTACCTACCTAACATAATTTTTACTCTTCCTACTTTTCCTAACGTTCTTCTTTCTATTACTTCTTTCCAGTGCTTAATTTGTAGCCAAATATGAAAGGGAACGCCTAACCTTAACTAACCACTTAGAACAAAACTGAATACGTAATGAGGTCTATGGTCTTTAATAAATATAAGGAAACTTGGAAAGGGTAAAATTGTATAAAAAAAACAATCTTGTACAAATCAGACGTTGCCCCGAAAGAGGGGAGGTTGAAATGTACAGACATTCATCAGACTTTAAATCCTTGTAACTTAAACATTTTTTATTGGTAACACTTGAGAAACATCCTCCCAAATAAGTGAGGGAACGCCGTTCCCTTGCGTTTCCCCCAGGAATTAAGCACTGCCTCTTTCAAATTAACCTATTCCTTTCAAAATTTGACCCATCCATTTCTTGCGTCTATCCCTAGAAAATGACTTTTACGGACATGTTAGATTATAACGTTTAGAATTTTGCGGCTCAACTCCTGATTAAACTGTCTGAAATTTGTTATTCCTTTTCCTCATATATGGCATGCCCTAACTCCATACTTTTACCTGTCCTATTTTTAACCCCTGCCAAAAATGTCGGTCAAACCGAAAGGAGGACGACGTGAAACAGAAAGAGTGAATGACAGAGACCTTGCTTAAAAATTCTTTCCCATAGCCTTCCGCGTTATTTTTCCTCCTCCAAAGGCAAAGAGAGAGAGAGAGAGGAAAACACCTCGGATAAATCCCCAACTCCCATCCAAATCCATTTTGTTGGTCTCCCTCCGCAACCCACTCTACACACCCTCCCCTTAAAAAAAAAAAACAACTACGCCCCTCATTCATAGATGGCAGCTCCTTCGAAGCGTAACTCTATTTTTTTCCTCCTCTTTCCAGCGGCGACAACAATGGAATGCGACACATGACGGAGGGGGGGGAAGAGGAGGAAGGGTTTTGGAAGGGCAGCTCTACAACGGAAGGAGGGACGATTCTTCCCCATGATCGGGTTTTCTGAACGCTTCCTCTCTGTGTGCGAACCGGCGGAAACTCTTTCTCTCTCTCTTTATCACTCTCATGCGAGTCGAATGGCGCGCGCGAATAATGTGGTCCGGTCCTCATGGTGGGTGCGTTCCATGGAATTTTTATCGGAATAGATTGAAAACGGGTAGGATGGAGGGATTAAATATCTAGAAATAGAGAGAGAGAGAGAGAGAGAGAGAGAGAGATTGCACTCATCCTTCGGTCCATTTATCGTGCATCGCTACAGAGGGAGCCGAAATTTCGTAATTTTCGTTTATTTTACGAAATCTTCTTTTTAAATAGAATTTTGCGAGGGGAGATACTCGATTTAATGGTCCGATATATAAAATCGTTTTAGGTTTTCATTATTTATAAATCCGGTTTTTCTTTCCTTGAATGTATGTATTGGTAAAATATAGGGTCATTTTATACAAGGGAAAATTTTCGTTGATCCTTAGTTGTTTTTCACGATAAGGATTGTATAATTTATGAAGGTTCTATTTTTTTTTTTTAGTTAGTTGCGTGTCCACGACGACAATGAATGGAAACTGAACCATTACGTTAAGAGAAGGAGAAATTTACGGGTTTGATAAATAACTCGAGATATAAGAGCTGTTATCAGTTAGATGCGGTCTCCAAAAAAAAAGGTTTTCGCATTTTCGCATCGTTTTCGGTTATAGAAAACCGAAATCTCCGTAATCCGTGCGTATTTTCTCTTCTTTCAGAAAAGGGATGGCAAATGATTTTTGTGACGCGTGCCGAGAAAGTAATGTACATATATCATCTGATTTTTACTTTCTCCATACGTAGTAACGGGAAAGTATTGTGATCACGAAAAAAATCGACTTCGAGATTTCAACGAAAATACACGTTTTGAGGTCCCTAGAACACGTTTAGACTATTTTCGGAATGTCTGTGTGTGTGTATGTGATTGTGGGCGCTCTAACTCAAAAAGTACTTGTCATATTAATACCAAATCATATATCTATATCTATCTACATCTACAGTTCACCCTGCAAGCCACCGCAATGGTGTGTGGCAGGGGGTGCAATAGCACCAAGGTAAAGCGCATAATAATGTATAGTATCACTCTACGTCGGCTGATTTCTTTTCATAACTTCTGTTCTGCCCAGCTATCGTTCTAGGGAAAAACGAGCCTTTATACCTCTGTCCTACAGGCTATCTCTATATAACACTTTAGAATGAGCACAAAGAACTGATTTGTTTTTGGACAATATCGGTTAACCGGAATCATTATTTTATGTACAATTCTATCCAGTGTTATAGAGAATGTAATTTTCTACAACTTTCATTTGAAACAATTTTCTATTGTAGTTATTGTTTAGGAGTTATTTATAAATACCGGTTTTTTGGTTTTCTCCTTAAAATCATCGTTATTGGTAATCTTCGTGAGGACCAAAGTTGTAGAGAATAATATTTCTTCCAAGTTTTGTTTGAAACATATTTTCATAGAAACATCCATTTCGGAGATATTTAACTTATTCTTAATTTCCAGTATACAGAGTCACCACCATGTAGCGGTGAATTCTGTAAACACATTCAAAATATAATTTACGGCAATAAGGACGACTGTATTCTTTTACGATACGAAATAATAATTTTGCCTTATAATGCTATTCATAATAATTTAAATATCTATACCCCAAATATGGAGAAAGTCATGTTTTGACCACATCACATTTTTTTTCACCCCTTTAATGAGGAACGTGATATTTTATATGGAAAATACATGTTTTCGCTTGCCACGTTTTCCATCCCCGGTTTAGACCAGTGTTTCTCAAACTGTGAGCCGCGGCCCCCATCAGGGGGCCGCTAAATTATTTTAGATGTCAGGTGGAATGCCAAAATATAAAATATTCACGAATAATAAAATTTCATCGGGAAATTTTAGGAAATACGATGCGATAAAATGTATTAAACAGTTATATAAAATAAAGTAATTCGTGTTAAAGTTTATTATTTTTACTATTTTTAAATTGAAAGGGGGGACGCATAACATTCAAGGGGGCCGCGACAGTTGAAAGTTTGAGAGCCACTGGTTTAGAATATTACTGTTTTTAAGCGGAACATTTAATTTTTTTAATCAAAATACTCGCTGAAACAATTCTTTTAAAAAAACAAATTTAACCTACGTTCTGTTAATCACGAAGGCTAAAGCGCGAGAAACAGGCTGGGAACACTTCTGATATTCATCCCAAAATCAGATTATCAATAAATCAGGGATACAAATGGAATTGTACTAATATCCAAGGTTGCCATCCAAAATTCGTCAATGACCCGGAGAAAATTCAACTCTCAACCCGGAGATTTCAAAATTTCTCCCGGAAATTCTCACCGGTGAAAAGTCATGTTTTTTGCTACGTTTAAATGTTTGATACACTCCAGTTAAATGGTATTCATACAAATGTGAGGAACGTGTTTATTTATCGATCCATCCCACACTGCTTCATATGTGTTGTTGACCCGTTGACCCTTAATCCGGAGATTAGTCTCAAAACCCGGAGAGGTGGCAACACAGCTAATATCTCAAGTCAATAATAACCAAGTAACGTGCTGTGTTCGTCTCATGGAAAATTTCTCCTAACAATATTGACACAATGAATACTAAAAGAGCACATTATAGAATTAGATAATAAGAGGTGTGGAATACAAGGCAAACCTTGGTTAATTAGACCTGCTACTCATCTACACGGAAATTTTCACGATTCAACTTTGGATTAATCTCAAACGCCACAAAAGCAACAGTCGGAATCAATCGGAATATTTTTACGTCGGTGTCTCGGTTGTCACGTGACATCTTTTTATTTCCCGATTAATGTTTTTCCATTGATTGCCGTCTTCACGGAGGCGAACATTAGTCATGCGACCTTTTTGTAGGAGTAACGAAAGCGTTGCTAAGTCCGCGAAGGACATCCGCCTTTCGTGATTTTTACGACATCGAAGCGAAATTTAAAAAAATAAATAAAAACTTCTCTGACGTTCATTAACGACCGTTCCGAGCTTCCGAGATTATCGATTTTTCGTCAAACACACACACGAACCCGATAGCGAAAGTGCGCGCGTTATCGAACTTCCTGGTAACTTCTCCAACCGATAAGAAAACAAAAAATCGACTGATAAAATGATACCTGGTGGGACGCGAATTGAAACTTTCTGAAGTGAACGCCGCAATTCTCGCTAAGAAACCGCCTGAATCAATTTCTTTTTCCATCCAAGCTTTCGAATCGATATAAATAGTTAACGTTTGAGATAAATGTTTTACATTGGCTTTTATATCTCGAAATTAATAGATAAGATTTCGAACAAAACACGTGGATCAACTTCAGTAGTACCTATATGTCTGCATAAAGGTATGTATTCAAAGCGAGTGTTAAGAGGGTTGCATGCGATATAGGATACGGAAGAGATAGTAATAGTATACCTATTTACTTTGCGCCGTAAATTGTTTTATGCTTTCAACATTAGATGTCGCAAAATCGATTAAGTTAGTTTAGACAGTACTACTTCTTTCGTCGCGAACTTGAGAATGTTCTAACATTTTCTATGGCTTTCTTGCTTAAGTATCTAAGAATTTACGCGTTCTAAATAGTTTCGGATATAAATTAACTCGCTTGCTACGACGTCAAACACATTGTGTCTCGCATATCATGCAGGATTTTTTTTAAAGCTTAAATGCCTAAAATAAATATCAACAACAGCGTTCTCTTTTATTCGAATAGAAGAAAACACTCCTTAAACGTCTCCCAGACGACGTGCGAAGTGCCAAAAAAATAATAATAAAAATAAAACATTGGTGAATGGCAGGGGGGGTGTTAGGGTTTCTTTTTCACGATCGTTTACAAAAATTAACGCCTTCTAAAACGAGTAAAGAGTTCGCACGTCCTACCCAGAGGAAAAAAGAGAGAGAAAAGGACGTTGTCGTCGCATCTTTTTTTCTGAACTCGGATCGCCGTCGCTAACGAGAACCTTTTTATCCGCCTACACACACACACACACACACACGCCCCCGCTAGGCGTTTCGAAACACAAAAAACATAAACAAATAAAACCCGCCTATTGATACAAAGTTGACGCTAAGTGGGTGCAAAAAAAATAATAAAATGTCTTTTTTCCCCCACGGCAGCCTTTTTCAAAGCATGTCTCTCCGTGTGGGTCAACACTTTCGCCGCAAAAGAAAGAAAAATATTATCGCTGATGCGGTGTTCAAAAGCTGTAGCTGGGATGGGCCACCTACACCTCTCTTATGAATGCCATACAAGATAACTGGCATATCCGTCTAAAATGTATAACTGAAATACAATGGCACACCGAGGATTTATTTTTTTGGGAGGGCAAAAAAAATAATAATAAAATTATAGATGTTACTACAGTGGGAACTCCTGTGAGTCGAACATCTATAATTCGAATTTTCCGTAACTCGAAGTGAATTCATTTTTTTTACGGGACAATTCTTCTTCGTGTCATTTTTTCTATAAATCGAATTTTCCACGAGTCGTATATTTTCCTGTTTCTCTTGAGGCTCGACTTATGGAAGTTCTATGGTGTATTATTTTCTACTTTTGAACTTCCATCATTATGGCTGTATAATAAAAGATTTTAATTAACAAACATGTAAATAATAATTTGTGCCTGTTTGATCCTCAATATTTTCGTCGGAAACTTACAAAAACAATGCATTTATTTCCACCCCTGCTGAAATGCGTGGGCAATTAACCTGACATTTGCCGATGTCACGAAAGATCCAGGTCGTGTAGAATTCACACGGCCGTTTAATGGACATTGGGAATACAATAGATTTTAAAACGCGCTAATATCACCCAATTTATCTATTCGAGTTTATAAAATCATAAGTGATTATTTCCTTCGATAATTGCTCTATGGATATCTTTAAATTCAAATTTATTTAATCTACCCTTTGTATTAAAAACTCAATGTATATGGTGTACAACCTCGGGGAGCAACGAATAATACAGAACATAAAAATCTGATGTGGCCAACACATGACTTTCTCCTTATTTGGTGTATAGATATTTCAATTATTATGAATAGCATTATAAGAAATATTATTCTCTACAACTTTGGTCCTCACGAAGATGACCAATTACGACGTTTTTAAGGAGATATTTGACGGAAACCGAAATAACCGATTATTTTTTATAAATAATTCCTAAACAGTAACTGCTTTGGAAATTTCTTTCAAATAAAATATGTAGTAAATTATATTTTCTACATTTTTTGTAATGGTCAATGTATACAATAATGACGTATTATGGGAGAAATATCTCAAAAACCAAATCGGGTTTCGAATAAAACTCGACTTCCGGTTAACCGTTATTGACCAAAAACTAAACAGTTCTTTGTGCTCATGCCAAAGTGTTATATATGAAATTTGGTATCGATATAGCAAGTATTTTTTGAGTTAGAGCGCCCACAATCACATCCATCCATCCACACACACACACACACATCATTCCGAAAATAGTCTAAACGTGTTCTAGGGACCTCAAAACGTGTATTTCCGTTGAAATCTCGAAGTGGATTTTTTTCGTGATCGCAATACTTTCCCATTACTACGTATGGATAAAGTAAAAATATATATTTGTATCTATGTAATTATGTAACTAAATATACACGTATTAATACAGTAGAACGCCGATTATCCGAACCGAATTTATTCAACACCTTGCTGCGTATCTTTCTCTTGTGTACCTAGCTGTTTTTTAGGAGCGTTTCGCTTCCTGCATGAGCGTCTATCAGCTTCGGTCTGTTTATTCTCGGCTTCTTCGGATTTTCATGATGTTTTGTATTAAGGACTTACAATCAAAGAGAATAAGAAAATCACATAAACGAATCACGTAAGCCAATCAGGGGTACCACTTTACTGGTGACAAAAAAATGAACTTTACCTCATATCTCGTAAATTATTGGTCATATCAAAATATTTTTCAAATAAAAATTGTAGAACTAGTAAAGTAAAGTATTTTCTTTCCTATACATTTTTATCGTAGGAGTAGCCGTTATCAATAAAATCAAACAAGATTGTCTTAGTTCGAGTTGAACTTTCTTGCGTGGTTACTTCTTCATTGTTGCTGACATAAACAATCTCACAAATACATAAATAAACCTATATAAACACACATACACACGTATATATCGCTTAAAAATAATTTTGTAGATAACTTCCGCCGCTCGCTCGTTTTGCCGGCCGATATCCAAGGAACGGATCGATTTATCGAAGCTTCCGGTCAATGGATTCATTTGTGAGGTTTGAGGCGAAAAGAAAAAGACGGATAATCCGTTCCGGACGATAGGAATTCTCCCGTCCACCTCCCCACCCCCACCCTTCTGGTCATGGATATTGGTGACATGCACCCGTGCACCGAATTCCATCGCACCGTGCAGAGTTCCATTTCGTCACGGGCTTTGACTCCTTACAAGCGTAGACCGACGTATATATACGTTCCGAAAGAGGTCACCGGATGTTGTAATCGTGTGCTACGGAAAAAAAACACACACACACACTACCCAGGACGCCCTTTTCTGTTAGAACCTTGTCAAAATCGGCGGAAAAACTGGTTCGAAAGTTTTCAGGCGGTCGTATATAATTAAAGGAGCAAAAAAGATTTAAAAAAAAAAGAGCGTCAACAAATATGGAGGCGACAATGTGATCACATAAATACTGTTTTCCGAAACGAGCTGTGTAACGCATTGATGCCACGCAAGGGAGGATCTAGAAACTTCCCAAAGGAAGGGGGGAGGGGGGGGGAAGGCGATTATTGACAATTTTTCCATGGAGTGGGGGATATTTTTAATTTGTACACTAAATTCTTGTCAAAATTATTTTTTATTAATAAACCATGGTACACGATAGAATAGTATGATAATTATCACAGTGAAGCATATTGGGGAAAACCTCCTGCAGTACGACAACCCTTTCGGCTTCTCCTTTTGATACCCCTAAAGAATATCAAAGAGTCGCCCCCCCTCCCTCCCCCCCCCTTTGGATCCTCCACTGATACCACGTAAATTACGTTCAGAGTGTCCCTGGCACTATCATTTGGTAACGATTTTATCTAAAAAAAAAAAAAACTATGTACTCGTAGTACTGCCAAAAAAATAATAATTCGAGAAATAATCTCTAATAATGTTTTTCCAATGCATTCATTTACATAGAAATCCACTTGGTAAATTATACAATTGTACATTTGCAGTGGCGGATTTAAGGGAGAGGGGGGGTGGGGGTCGCACTTGGCCTATTACCCAACTTTTTGGGAAAAAAATTGAATATCGCGGACCGGCTATTGAGAAACGCTTATATTATAAGGGTCTTCCTCAATCTGGTATTTAAATAAAACACAACTGGATAAATATTGACGATGAAGATGACCCCGGCAGCAAAATAATGTTTTGTATTTTTCTTTTGCACTCCAGCCAACACAGCGAAATCTACGATATACAGAATTTTCATTAAAATCCCTTTAGATTTAAAGAAAATGAAATAATAACTCACACATTTAAATTCGGAACTCGGTTACTCCAACCTTACCGTATGAATAAAAGTATAACATCACGTAAGATCAAATCAAATAAAATTAAAAATCAACCGACTGCTTAATAACCCGAATATGCATTTACTATTCCGTGGTTACATTTATGTTCATCAACTGATTTTCGTCCATAAGTGGCGCAACAATACGGAGGCGTGGGTGGCCAAATACCGCGGACCCAAGAGATCCGGGGAGGATGGCCTGCGGGTCCTATAAATTTTCCGAATATCAGACGAATAACGATTTTTTGCGATTTATATTTCTTGTCCTAATTTCTGAACGACTTCCCTTTCAACCGTTATTTTAGGACGGAGTAATTTTAAAAAAAACTAACATTTAATTTCTAACCTTCATGATGATTAAATCAATAAGTGGAACTTGTTAGGTTTCACAATTGGCCTCAATTTTTAACTGAACGTGTGTATTTGCTAGTGAGGAGAGAGAGGTCCTCATCAACATTTTGCCGCAGGCCCTTCTGCTCATATAGTTAGGACAACGGTAAGATATATATTTCATTTTTAATTTCTCCATACGTAGTAATGGGAAAGTATTGTGATCACGAAAAAAATCGACTTCGAGATTTCAACGGAAATACACGTTTTGAGGTCTCTAGAACACGTTTAGACTATTTTCGGAATGATGTATGTGTGTGTGTGTGTATGTTATTGTGGGCGCTCTAACTCAAAAAGTACTTGCCATATCTTTACCAAACTTCATATATAACACTTTAGCATGAGCACAAAGAACTGATTAGTTTTTGGTCAATAACGGTTAACCGGAAGTCGAGTTTTATTCGAAACCCGATTTGGTTTTTGAGATATTTCTCCCATAATACGTCATTATTGTATGCATTGACCATTACAAAAAATGTAGAAAATATAATTTACTACATATTTTATTTGAAAGAATTTTGCAAAGCAGTTACTGTTTAGGAATTATTTATAAAAAATAATCGGTTTTTTCGGTTTCCGTCAAATATCTCCTTAAAAACGTCGCAACTGGTCATCTTCGTGAGGACCAAAGTTGTAGAGAATAATATTTCTTCCAAGTTTTGTTTGAAACAAATTTTCGTAGAACCATCCATTTCGGAGATATTTAACTTATTCTTAATTTCCAGTATACAGCGCCACCACCATGTAGCGGTGAATTCTGTAAACATATTCAAAATATAATTTACGGCAATAAGGGCGACTGTAATCTTCTACGATACGAAATGATAATTTTGTCTTATAATGCTATTCATAATAATTTAAATATCTATACACCAAATAAGGAGAAAGTCATGCGTTGGCCACATCAGATTTTTTTAAAAAAGAACAATATAAAATGTTAGATAAGGACGATAATTGATACGTGACTGGTATAAACCATCTCGTTAGAGCAAAAATAAAACGGTCGAGCAAAGAAGGATCAGGGGATCAACAAGACAGATTAGGTTCCGGTAGTCAAGGAGAATTAAAATGAAAAAGGAGAGAGATTCCGAAGGAATTTGGGTCCATTGGGGAGGAGGGGAGGAGAGAGAGAGAACTCGAGAGATGTCGCAGTTTGGGTTTATTCAAGAGTTTTGTGAACAGGGATCTCAAGCTCCCGGATCTCGGAAATTCATACAATATTTCTCATTCTCGATTCCAGAGAGAATTTTTTTTAAACTCCTCTCAATTGTTTTCTTTATTTGTAATTTTGCGCCATTTTGTGATTTAAACGCTGTAGCCAGGTGCGGTTTTCCAACCGTCCCACATTCGTAAAAACAGTCTTACCCTGAAATAAATAAAATTCCTCTTGTCCTATTCATACCTCGAGCAATTTCGTGGCCCGAAGAAGAGATAAATTGAGTAACAAATCAGTCGACGCCATATGCTTTCTACAATCTTTTTTTTTAATATAAAAATTGTGATTCGTGTAGAGAATACGAATTTGTTCTCTTTATAGAGAGAGAGAGAGAGGCATGTTAAATAAATATGTAAATCTGTAAAAAAAAATATTTATTGCTTGGGATTCTATTTTCAATTTTTGTTGATTTTTTTCGTTTTAGTCGCCATTTTCAACTTTTAAAAATGTGGCCAAGTTCTTTTTTTTTTTTTAATCTTCTCCATTTATAAATATCGGCGTTTACGTTTCGTGATGGGGTCAATTTACGTTCTATCGATAACAAATATCACGTTTCGTTGAAAAATAGTTTGTTTAATAATTTTAAAAAAAATACTAAGTCATTACAATTCCCGGGTATCACGGGAAATTTGTAAATCAAATTTTCGCGTTATCCCGCTTGAAAAAAATATCGCCGGAAACCCAAAACTCTAAGCTTATAGTAAGAAGAGAAAACCGATTGATCAGCTCTCGAGATGCTTAAAGTGTTGGGAGAATTCTGGAGGAGAGAGGAATGAAGTTCGCACGGTTTATAGGAGGACGGGGGGGGGGGGGGAGGAAGGGGGGAGAGAGGGGATGGGAGGGGAAATGGGAGGGGGGGGGGAAGGTTGGGTTGGGTGGGAAAGTGGATTTGGTCGTCCCGTCCGTCCGTTTGGGTTCGCAGCGCAGGAAGTCGAGGTCAATGATTTTGCGGTGCGAGTTAAGGAGGTTTGTGAGTAGTGGGCAGGTAAGGTAGGCATCGAAATAATTTGGGGCACGGGTTAAACTCAGATCGACGCGTGGAAATATATACATCTGCATATACGCTTAACATGATCAATTTGGGATTACACCCGATTGATAACTGATGAAATTCAACGGAGGACTTGGGTTTACACCGGGTTTTTTTGCGTATGTCTGTCCGTCTGTCTGTCAAATGAAGTTGCGACGAAACCGTAAATGATAGAAAACCGAAACTTGGAGTGTAGATGTCTGTACCGATGTCAACGAACAATTGAATATTTGCTTATTTTCGATACCGGCGTATTATTCATCGTTACCAAAGTATTGTTTATACTTCAAAAGAGCGTCGAAATATCTTTAACATGAAAAACAGATGCGACGCGAAACTATAATTCGATTGAATCATACGCAATTACGCGAAACCGACAACGACGCAAATCACCTAGTGCAGGATTTTTCAAACTTTTTTCTCGGAAATCCAACATTACTAAAAGAAAATGCATTGTTTGTTCCGCCAAAATTCTATCTCATTAAATACCGCAAGAAATCATTTCTAAGAATGTATTTAATATCTAAACGGTACAATTAAATAATTATTAAATCCCGTTAGTTGATTTTGGTCGACATGGCAACAATTTACCCCGATCATTGCGTCAAAATATCTTGGATAGACCCTTCCATTGAGGCCCTTATCGGACGAAAGATTTTCATGTAAAAAAATTTGGCTTTGAAAACTAATTTGCGGACCGATACAACGCGTATTTTTAAAAAATCTACGTAAGGGAAACTTAGATTTCCTTCTTTCGGGTTTTTTTTTTCTTTCTTTCGAGTCTCGAATACCTAAGATGATTCTAAGTAATTTTAAAGTCCAAATGAACACAGCCGGGAATAGTTATTTCGGCGCCCGGAGCAAAACACGTGAATCCTGCCTCTAGCAAAAACCCTGTATTTTACGACATTTAAAAAAATAACAATTATAATTACTGTCTTCCCGTCGCCGCCAATCTCACATTATCACGTCATTTCAATAAATTTTATGCTTGTAAATATACACTAGGCGCCGGTTATTGTGATCACATTTGTAAATTATATTTTGATTCTATTAAACGGTGATTGTAATAAGCAAAAATCATAAGAATATTATCTACAGGGTGGAATTATAATAATATACATATAGAATATAAAGTTAAACTTTATTACGTATAAGGTGAAACTTATTTATTGACAAAACTAAAATTGTTAATATTGATTATTTTTTTATACATAGGTACATAAGTACATAGAACATACAATTGATAACTATACTATTACACTTTGTAAAACGACTATAATTTAAATAGTCATTTATTTTCGTTTGCTTCAAATTGCCACTACAAAGTCGTTTGAGAGAGTTTTCAATGCTGAATAGCAATCTACAGTTTTACTAATTGATTTTCGGGAAACCGAAATATTCGGGAAAATGAATAGCTATTGATTCTTATAATAATAATAATTTTGGGTTATATATAACCCAAAATGTGATTCCAATAAACGATGAAAATATGTTACATTTTTATCATTTGAATCCGTTCCCTGAAATTTGATTCTATAAATCGGCTGATTCCAATAACCAGTTATCACAATAACCGGCGCCTACTGTATATGTTTATATTAAATTCATATAATCACAATTTTGGCGCCCCCCTAGAATAACGCGCCAAGGGCAAGAGCCCCGCTAGCCGCTACTCTCACATCCGCGTTAATCAACGCTCCTGGAATCGAACCCTTGATCTTATGATAGACGATGACTTGGCTAAAGGGTGCAAGAATTAGATCTCAGTATATCACGAAAAAAATCGTCGAAATCTCGTAAAACATTATCGAGTTATTCCACTAAAGTTCCCGCCAAAACCTTCCCTGACAAAATACAGCGATACAGACAAACACACACAGAGATTCAGCCTATTACTTTAATAGATATTACGGAAAGACACAGAAAAACACACAAAAAGATTCAGATTATTGTTATAATAGGAGAATATTAGTTATTATAAGCAAGAGTGAGTGGATAACCAGGTTTAACCATGAATAAGACACGGACCTATATAAAGACGGACTACTTATCGACTAATTTGAATACTACTACACCCCAAGAATTCCTGGAGAAGATCCTTAGTGTAATGAGAGCTTAATAAATTCATTTGAAGAACTTGCTATAGAGAATTACGCAACGAAATATCGTCGACATTTAAATGGGAAACGACTGACTGGAGGTGGACAAAAGAAGTGCTAGAATGCGCTCGGAGAGCTTTTCTAAAGAAGAAAACCTGCCGCCCAGAACAACTGACGAAATACAATGAGCGTGGAATGAGCTTCGCCTATTATGAATCAAAATGGAACAGTCGTGCGTGAGTTGGATGGGTATACAGAAGAGAGACCGACAATTGAACCAAAGGGAAATGATGACATGAGTAAATCCTTTATGATTTATGTCGAACGTAAAGCCATAACAAAAATATCGGTACAATATACATTGTACGAACTTTCTCATATACTAATGCGTCGTTTAGTTATCTTTAGAAAATGGAAATCGTATGAGCCGGTTTTTAGAAAATCCAATTTTTGTTAAAGTATTCCAAGAATAAACTAGCCTTATATTCATTTTTTGAAAAATATGAACTATTTGGTATTATTGAAGACGTAAACTCAAGTAACTGTACGAAATTTTATCAAAATCGTTATAGCCCTTATTGATCAATGGCAACCATTTATTCATAGCTTCTCCTCTGTAAGATTAAATGCCTAAGTACGAGATTTCATTCATTTTCGCCCTACCGTTTAGGCTCCAGAGCCAGTAACAGACAGACAGACGGCATTGCGAAAACCACTTTTTCGGACTCAGCGACACCTAAAACGTATATTTCCGTCAAAATCTCGAGGTCGAATTTTTTCGCAATAACAATACTTTCTCAATATACTTCGTACGTGAGAAAGTAAAAAACGGTTGAGTGATCCTCGCACGCATCTCGAAGACAAATTAACCGCTCTCATTGGCAGCTCACGCATCGTCGATTTCTAGTTTTACGTCTCTCTACGGTGTTTTACTGAGATAAATTCTCGCGATAACGAATACCTTTAAAACGAACATTTTTCGACGTGGCGAAAATATTTCTAATCATTAGCCAATTTTTTCTCTTTAAAATTAAATGCATTAAAAGTACGTAGCTACGTAACGTAGCTTTTTTATTTATCATATGGTCTTCGGCCCTATGGCTTTCGGCCCATTGGCTGTCGGCCCTTTGACAGGGTCCCGCTAAAAAGATCTCATTCACACGGACCACTAATCTGTCTCCCATTCCTTAAGCCACTCAGCTCTCTCTACAGAAACCACCAAGCTTTCAGACAGAAAAGAATTAGAACCCACCGATAAACATTTTTCAGCGAGAGGATACAAACAAAAAAAACGTGCAAGCAACCTGATTGGACAAAAGCAGAAAATTCAACCCTGCTGGCTGGTCCACACGAAAAAGTCTCGAAAGAGACCATCATACGCTTAAGACGGGAAACGAAACGAAAGATAATTTCGGATTAAATTGGTAAAACTTTAATCTGAAAGGCAGTGGGGGATCCAAAGTGGGGAGGGGGAGGCGATCGACCACCCCCACCCTTCACCCCTTTTATATTCTTTATGGGTAGCAAAAGGAGAATTTTATTTTTCATTATCCATTGGAGACCTTTGCTTCTTTTTATGTTATGGGAAAAATCAAATCAATAATGTATCTCCTTTTATATTTTATATAATCATTTATGCGTTATGATCAGGGGCGTAACTATGGTTTCGGGGCCCCCACGCAAGTCAAGTTTTTGGGGCCCCCATTTATATAAAAACATATGATATTATTATAACGTTTTGATTTTTATCGATATTTTTTACGTTTTTATTCCAAAAATACGTTGAGACTTCTATAATTCTAACATTATAAAGATAGGACAAAACAACTCCAAACACTTCACTTCATTTCGAGAATGAAATCTTTCATTCACATAAGGATGTTACTACCTCGAATACCTTACGGCAGATTACGGGAAAAATTCTGTATTTTTGTGGGACCCTAAATATCTTGGGGCCCACACGCACTGCGTGGGCCTGCGCCTGGTCATGACCAAGGAATCGAAAGTATTTTGTGAGCATTATACATAAACTTTGTAAAAACTGTACTTTTGCGATAACTATCACACTAATCTATCGTGTTCCGTGGTTTATTAATAAAAATAAATATTAAAAAATAATTTTGAAAAGGATTTAGTGCATAAAACAAAAATATCCCCCGCCATCATGGAAAAATATTCAGTAATCGCCCTTGAGAAGTTTCTAGATCCCGCCCTAGCTGAGAGGAAGCTTGAAACGTGCCTCCCTCCAGGCGGGCCTCCAAAATGGCAAGGAGTCCCCATGCAACCACCCAAAATACCTGGGTAAGACGAACGCAAGAGATATGCCGATGACGGGGGAGGAACCTGCATAAGGGGAGTATAGGAGGAGAGAGAGAAACCCGGTACTTTAATTAGACCGCCTTCGCTAATGATACCAAAGAAGGTTACTTAACGTCTTACTCTAAAGGTTTAGGTGCTAATTTGATGGATTTCCATGGCAACGTCACACTGTGAGAGAAGAGGGAGTGGTAAGGTATAAGAGGGGAGGGGACCTTCCTCCCCCCACATAACAGGTCCTCTTTAAGGGGGGAGAGAGAGAGAGTATATATCTTTCCAGTCCTTCGGTCGGTCGATTCGAAGAGCTTAATCGCGGGAGAGGGATGAATCACACAGGAAATCCATCAAAGGGAGGAGAAGAGGGAGGGAGGGTGAATGGAAGGGTTGAAAAGTGGAAGGGGGAAGGAGCGGAAGGGGAGGGGGAGAAAGGAGGGGAGGGAGAAGAGGGGAGAGAGGGGGGAAGGGGTGCGAGCGACTGTAATGATTGATGTAGGGAGTGAGAAAGTTACAAAGGTGAGGCGAGCAGAAGCGAGAGAGAGAGAAGAGAAAGAGAGTGAAGAGAGAGAGTGAAGAGAGAGAGAGAAGAGAGAAGAGAAAGAGAGAGAGAGAGAGAGAGAGAGAGAGAGAGAGAGAGAGAGAGAGAGAGAGAGAGAGAGAGAGAGAGAGAGAGAGAGAGAGAGAGAGAGAGAGAGAGAGAGAGAGAGAGAAAGGAGAGGAATACAAAGGCCGATGTTGATATTCCAGTCGTAAAAGCTTCGGACGATTGAAAAAATATATATATATACGAAGAAACAGAAAGTCGGTGGAATATAATTTGAGGATGAACATTAAGCTTCGTATTTCCTTGACTCTATAATTCGATTTTTTTTAACAACGGCAACAACGTTTTTTCCTTTTTTCCCACTGTATACATTTCACCTACATTCCTTCTTTTCGCGGAATACCAAATAGTTTGGGCGCCTCTCGTGTTTGATGACAAGTAATATAAAAGGGATTAGCAACCGTCGACTCTCGCGGTGAGTAACAACGGTAGATATGTTTCAATACAGCAGGGTGATTGCAAAATGATGAATGATTTTCCAGTGCTGTATACCGCGAGGTTGTTTTAACTGAAAATAAAAACTAACATTATGCTAGTTCTCCCGGTTACTAATATGAGAAGGGAACGGAGATTTCTCGTCAGATTTTAGGGAATTTTTTAAATATGTATTTGACGACGATAAAAATAAGTTTTCCTCGTGAGTTTCTTTAGAATACAGACGGAATTAATGGTCGCACAGATCTTGAAATTTTTAACTTTCAATCTATGTACAAACAGGCGCGCAACCAGTGGGGGGGGGGGGGGGGGGACGAGCTTAGCCCCCCTAAAAACGCTAAATTTTCTGACTTAAGAAACTTAAACTCTAAAGAGTTTGTATTAACCAGATATGTTGGTACCCAGGAGGAGCCTCTTCTCCTGTCTGTAGTTGAGGGGACCCCAGATTGTCCAAATGTTTGGTGGAATATTTGTTGTTAGAATTGAGCCCCCCCTCTCCCAAGAGAAAATCCTGGGTGCGCGCCTGTGTACAGGTGTAACCATTTCCTTAGAATCTTAATTGAGATAATTTGAAGGCAACTCCTGCCACCCACCGATTTCTCCAAAACAATTATTTCACGGAGTAGATAATGACATAATATATCACACACACCCTGCAAACGTCAGTCTTCTACCTCTTACTGTTTACTTGATATTCTAATTTAATCGGTGGCACAGATAGAAAGACAGAGCGAAAACATAAGCGAGTTAATCTTATCATATATACATTTCCGAAAGTTTGTGTCTCTCATTATGCACGTCCAAACTATAAGGCCTATAAAAAACAAATTTGGTACGGTTCTTACTTACACCTTAACTTAGTGAAATGTCAAGATTTAGCCAACCTGGATTAGACAGTGCTATAATAACATAGGGGATTAACATTTTTCCATGTGATAACACGGAAAAATCGATTGCTTGACGTGCAGGGTTTTCTTCTTTTGCAGATTTAAATTACTTAAAATGAAGATAAGAACTTGAGACAAAAACACGTATTAAGCCGAAAGAATCTACTTTATATTTTTAAAGACAGAAGACAGAAATCCAAGCTGATTTAGCGTAAAATTTAGAATTTGATCAGGAAAAAAGGTATGTTTATAGGTTCATAACAACGTAAAATACTAAATACCATGGCAACGAGACCAATGCTTTTAAATGGGGACTGATCTCACATGATTTATAAAATATAAAACGCGCCAAAAAAAATCCGAGAACTGCATCACAATGGGTCCATTCTCCCGAAATAAGGAGCGTTGCGATTCGCCCAACCTCGTAAACCTTACTCTCAAAGTCACCGCTGCGACGTCATCATCATTTCACACGCGCTTTGAAAGCGCCGATCGTTAATCAAAGACTCCGTTCGCTTAAATCAACCGAACTGCGCCTCGCCGGAAGTCCAATAACACCTCTCATTATACGACGGAACCCAATCCATAAACAGAAAAAGACGTGACTCTTTGTTTCCTGTCGCACGCAATCGCTCTGGGATGAAACCTCGACGTTTGAAAACAAAAGAAAAAGAAGAAGAACAAACAGCGTCCTACTCCATTCGGCTCTTTGTGAACATCTACCTGCACGGAAACGGGAATATGGTCCTCGAAAAATCGAGATAACCTAGGTAAAAACCACGGATTGCTCGTTCTACACCCCCCCCCTGCCATCCACCAATAAGGTGACTTGCAGGGTATCATGTAGATGTGCCTGGATAATGTTTAACTTTTAACGTTCTACCAAAAAAAAAGTACATAATGAAAACGACCTTGAAAAAAAAGGTCGCGCAGGTAAGGAAAGTAAAAAAGGCAGGTAGGAAAGTGGAAGGGTGAGAGAAGAAGAGATAGGAGAGGGAAAAAAGATAGAGATAGGGAAGGGATAGGTTGGATGTGAAAGCATGGGAATAAGAATAGAGCAGAGACAAGACAGCCACGAATCTCGGTATTATACTAGAACGGAGCGATGTAGTAGGTACATACGTACATATGGAGGATCGTTTTTCCCTAGTGAGAACATAACAGGAAAAGATAACGTCGGAAAACTAGGGACTTTCGGTGCACTGAACCCCCTGCCATCCACCAGTACGGTGATTTGCAGGGTAACATGTGAAGCCTAAGGCCCGCGGGCCGCATCCAACCCACTAGAAAATTTTATGCGGCTCGCGAAACTTGGGCCTGTAATATTTATTGCATTGTTTATTTTGTACATTTTAAGATTATGTACATATATCAGGCATGTCAAACTGGCGCTCCGCGGGATTGCTAATTTTTCTCTCACCTAAATTCTTCGAGATTCTGTATAAATACTTTATTTTTGTGAAAATGAGAAGATATTTTTCTTAGTTCTTGAAATACAATAAGACAGTTTTAAAATCATTGTTCTTAATAGCAAAACAGGTAACCAATCTTCTAGGTAAAGTCTATTTAGCCAATTCTGGCCCTCATCAAACGTATGTAATCCCAACACGGCCCTTCTATAACATCTATCACTTCAATGCGGCCCTGATGCTCCTTCGAGGTTGACATGCCTGATATATATCATATGTTGTTGTCATAACACATATCCTGGCGAAGTTTTAACGCTCTAAATCAGGGGTCGGCAACCTACGGCCCGTGGAAATATTTCACATGGATATTTTCATATATTTTTCGGTGAAACTTTGTCCTCGAGGTCTTTCTGGTGAAGTTGCAACGCTAATGAATTATGTAGACTTGATTTTCGCTTATTTGAGACCACAGAAACTTCTGATTTGTTCATTCATCCGGCCCGACGAGGTTATCCCGACTCTCAGTGCGGCCCTCCGAAGCATTCACAATTGCGAATGTGGCCCGCCGCCGTGCGGAAAAAGGTTGCCGACACCTGCTCTAAATGGTTAAAACTTTATTTCCATATTTAAAATCATGTACGATCTCTCGAGTAAGTTCCAATGTAAAAAATCTCATACGTCCCGCCACGTGAAAAAAATTGCACGGCCCTGTAAATAAAACATGTTTTTTGGGCAGTTATGAGTATGAAGGCAAGGAGGGGGTAGAGGAAAATAGCTGGATAAAGAAAAATAAAGTTCTAAAAAAAATAAATATTCGAGAGAATGTATCATAGAGCTCACCTTTGCTGGCTGCAATCCTTTCGAGGACCTGAGTACCTCCTGCACAAGTGAAATGGTTGAGTGGACGCAATTTCAATTGCAGATTGGCCGTCCTCAGCGAGAGCTAACGCACAGAAAAAGGGGATCTCTGACGAGGGCGCAGACTCCTCTTCCTATAACAAACAAAGAAATAACAAGAGTTTTTTATTAAAGTGAAATAATAATAAGTTCCAAAAAATAATTCCACCAATTTGATGAATTGCATCCACTGCGTTGGGGGAGGGTCATTCTTGGATATTTCAACGAAACGCATTCAATAATTTGCTAAGTAACAGAAATTTTGTATAATTAACTCCACCTATTCAGGGATTCAATAAAAGTTATTGCATACCTTTTAAAAGGCATTTTTGATCGTAAAAATGTGGATATTTTCAAACCATTCCAAAAGGAGAAACCATGTATGCTACAGAGGGTACTTGTAAGAATGATCGATGTTCGAACTACAGCTGGAAAAAATGTTTTATGTAGCCATTTGGGTAATCTAAAGCAGGGGTTGTCAAACTTTGTGAGGCCACAGAACCCTTACTACATTCAAATATTTTTTCTCCCGGAGCCCTAACTAAGGGGTGATAAGACAAATGGTCTTCAAATTAACTCTATATTTATAGTAATTTTTATTTACATAGTACATAAGTTAAGTAAGTTACATTTGCTGTAAGTTACGTATACATCTACATCTATATAATACCCTGCAAATCACTAGACTGGTGGGTGGCAGGGGGTGCAGCACACCAAAACCTACATAATAACGTCCCTCGTGGGGATCACTCTCCTATTATGATCCCGTATGGTCCTTGGGAAAATATACATAGTATACGTAACTTACATCAAGCAGTTTACAAGTGAGGCTCGTGTTTCCTGCTGTAAATAAGAGAAGGTATAGATCTCTTCCTCTGTCTATCACGAAAGCACATTTAGCTTCTGTGGAACCCTTGAGTTCCGCGGAACACAGTTTGGCAAACCCTGTTCTAAAGAGAACCGTTTTGCTGGACATTTGTTGGATAAAAATGTATGACAGCGGTCGGGGAAGACAAGAATGCAGAAGCGAACTCTGTAGGAGAGAGGGAGAAACGATAAGGAAAAAGGAGGGAGGAGGATGGAGCAGCAGAGGCAAGCAAAGGTGGTGACAGAAAAACCGACGGATGGATCACGCCATTTCGAACGAAACAGACTAATGGCCACTTCACGCTATAACCTTGACCGGAATAGATGATTGAGAAGGAAGCGATTGTGAAATGATAGGATAAGATGTTAGGCGAGACGTAGATAGGGGAATAGAAAATTAGAGGGAGAAAGGGATAATGAGGAAGGGACAGAGAGGGAGAGAGAGGAAGGGAGAGAGAGAGAGGAAGGAAGAGAGAGGATGGGAGAGGAAGGGAGACAGACAGACAGACGAATTTATTAAGGGCGAAATTGAGACTATAATAGTCCCTTCTTACATTTATTCCTGCGTCAACAGTTGCAAAGGAGAATTTAAAAAAATAATACTGATTATATATATATAAATATACACACATACAAACATCCGCAGAAAAGAACCTGAAAGTAAATAAAAGTAATAAAAACACAAGAAAAATATCCGATTGCAAATTCGGAAAACTTCTAAAAAAAAAGAAAGACGAAGTATTTGTGGCGAAAACCTAGGAAAGAGATGGGAGAGAGAGGAAAGGAGTATAGGAGAATGGGATAGAGAGGAAGGTATAGAGAGGAAAGGAAAAAGAGATAAAGTGAAAGAGAGAAGAAAAGAGAGACAGACAGAGAGACAGACAGACAGACAAACGACTGTATTAAGTGAGAAATTAAGACTACGCAGTCCCTTATTACATTTAACCCTTGAGAGAAGGAGAGGAAAAGGGAGAGAGAGAGGAAGGAGAGAGAGAGAGGAAGAGGGAGGGAGACTGGAAGAAAGGGGGATAGAGAGGAGGAATAGAGCGAGAGGAGGAGGAATAGGCGGAGGATAAGAGTAGGGGGAGGGGAGGGGCGGAGAACGATAACGGAGATGATTTTGTCTATAAGTGGGAAGGAGAGATACTCGAGACGAAAATGAAAAGAATGGAAAAAGAGAGAGAATCAGACAAATTCGGAGGTAAGGGGAGAATATATAGGAGACTATAATAGGTAAGGGAGGAAAGGAGTCAGATGTTATAGGAGCTCATAAGCTGGACATTACGTGAGGAGCGTTTTTGAGGGAGCAAGGGGGGAGGTAACACAGGGAAGGGAGGGGGGAGACTGGAAAAGAGGGGAGAAGAGAGGGAGGGGGAGAGAGAGAAGGAAAGAGGTAGGGAGGGGGAAGTGGTCAATTCGGACGACAGAAAGCAGAACAGCGACAAATGGGGATTGGGGCAAACTGGAAAAGGTGTAAGATGAGGACGTACGTAAAAGGAGAGACAGATAAAGAGGTTTAAAGCGATGGAGGGGAGGGAGAAGAAGGATAAGGAATGCGGAAAGGAGGAAGGGGACATAGGATAGATACCGGAGATTTTTTTAAAGACAAGAGTGACGTAAATGCAGTAGGCGCCGCTTAAATGTGGTCACTGGTTGTCAGAATCGGCCGATTTACAGAATCAAATTTCATAGATCGGATTCAAATCATCAAAAATGTACCATATTTTCGTCGCTTATTTGAATCAGATTTATGGTAATAAGAATTAAAAGTTGAGTTAAAAGCTATTAAGTTAAGTTAAGTAAGTAATCACCTTGGACTTACAAGGGGAGGGCCACTTATTGGAATCTCGGATTTTGATGAAACTTGGTAAATGGACAGTAGACGAGACGAGATTTACGAACCACCCCCCTTTTGTGCGTAGACTGTTAATAGTTTAGCCATAAAATGAACTTTTTTACTTTAGGGTCCTTTAAAGTCTATTATGAACAACCCATAACGCGCAGTATATGTAGGTAGTGTAGTGGTTATCATGCTGACTTATCAAAGCGCTATGTACTATAGGGTTCTGAATCCCGAGCTCGAAGTTTCCATGTCACATAACTGATTTTATTTTTTCTTGTCTATAACTTTACGAAAGCTTCACACCGACTCCTTTTCTCTCTCGATATTTTGTGTTTGAGCAAATCTGCAAATTTATTCCGATCACCACCAGCTTCGCCTTCACTTCCTAAAAATTACTATGTATTGTACTGCCGCTCACGTGTCGCATGGACGAACGGTTGGAAAGGTTTCGTTTGGAACAATTGCTGTCGCCAGAGAAAGTTTCGCCACCTTCATCGGTAATGGTTACAATGTTTTCGATAGATATTTATATGCATGAGCGGCAACATCAAACATAGTAATTTTTAGGAAGTGAAGGCGAAGCAGGTGGTAATCGGAATAAATTCGCTTATTTGTTCAAACACAAAATATCGAGAGAAAAGGAGTCGGTTTGAAGTTTTCGTACAGTTATAGACAAGAAAAAATAAAATCAGGATTCGAACCCTATGCATAGCGCTACGCTACATCTACTGTGAGATACAGCTTGTTCATAATAGGCTTTAAAGGAACCCAAAGTAAACAGTTCATTTTCTGGCTAAACTATTAACCGTCTACGCAAAAAAAGGGGAGTGATTCGTAAATCTCGTCTCGACTACTGTCCTTTTACCAAGTTTCAACAAAATCTGAGATTCCAGTAAGTGACCCTCCCCTGTTTAGACCTCGGCCAGATTGACGCTGACATAAGTTAACCACAATGGGAAAGTCCTACGTGATTAAGTTCAACAGCGTCAAGATTCGGACCCGGTGGGGAAGTCTGACGATATGGAGTTTAATGGGTGGGTGGACCCACAAGTTAGTACGGCCTTAAAAGACGAAGAGATTGCCCATCCTACCGCTGACTATCAACCCAAGGAGGTCGATGAGGAAAACCACAATGAATCTGAACGAATCCCAGTCAGCAAACGGCAAACTCCTGAAGCTATCGTTATCCTGAAGGAGAGCGTTGGAAGGCGTTGGTGGAACTCTTATACAATACTGAAATCACTCTCAGTAGACTATGTAGCGACAGTTCGAAGCAAACTAAAAAAGTGACTATTTGAAATAATAATCCTTTAACAAAGTTTGAGTGCAGTATTATAGCCAGGGGCGGCCTGACGTATTTTGGCGCCCCGGGCGAGAAACCGCTCCGCGCCCCCCTCTGTAAATGTTCGTTAAGATATTTTAAAAAGAGCTCGTCAATTCATTCACTGCCTCGTAAAATTATTGATAATGAAAAGTAAAGGGAATTTTATATAGATTTCCGCCTATCCCGCGATATAAATTAGTATCCACTATTTATCCACTTGCATTTTTTTGTTTTGATCGTTTTATCGATTATGTCTGTGTATGTGTGTGTCTGTGTGTCCGTATGTGTGAGACAGAAATTTAGTGTGCGCTCTAACTCAAAAACTATTCATCAGATCAGCATGAAATTCTATATTTGTAATTTTTATGTATATTCTTAAGATTTGAAAATCTTTTGATAACAATCGGTCAGCCGGAAGTAGCGGTTTACTCCTGTCAAATTTAAGTTTTTCATAAACATTTTATAATTTTTTGCATCCTGTACTATACCTACGATTTTCGGTTAACAGAATCGCCGTTTAATAGAAACAAAATATTGAACAAGTAAGGAAAGGAGTAACGAATCAGGAATAGCTTATTGTCATAAATAATCCCTCAAAATTTGGTTGAACGGCGTAATAGTTGTTCACCGGACAAGGAAGGGTGACGGACGGACTGACGGACAAAGCGATTACATTGCTGAATTTATTCTTTTTTTTAAAAAAACGCTAAGAATAAGCTGATGTGGGACTTAACGTTTGCCCAAAATTTTCATCTTAACCTGTAAAACCACGTAACAACATAAGTGAAAAATAAAATAATAGCATGTATAGTATTTTTTAAGAAGGAGTAAGGTAGAACGAGATAAGGAGGGCAATATGGTGTTAAGGTATTGAAGGAATCACACTAGACAAAAAAGAAGAAACGTTAAACGAAAAGCTTTTCAGATAAGACCTTTATTCGGCCACTGAAAAAAAGACAACTTCACTCTTCATGTGTGTGTTTCTTCGACACAATGGTATCCACCACCTACAGCACCTTAACATCTTCTTGCCACTCATATACTAACATACATTCCAAAAAAATAGCAATGGTATTTAGTATATACATAAAGAATTCTCTTGATTCGAAAAGTAGTACAAACATTTTGCAGAAAAAAACTGAAAATATAATTTAAAAAAAACAAACTATTAGAGACTTCAACAAGAACAAATACACTGAACGCGGATTGTCATGCTTTTTCCTCCTGGGACGGTTAGAAACTCTCTCGCTATCTATTACCCGTTTTTCCCGCTAACTAAACAAACAACGTCCATCGATCTTGCTTTATGGCTGAAACCTATGTGATAAATTAGATAGCTCCAATGGCCGTAATAAATCGAAAAGATCACAGGCTCATTTCGGCTGAAAAGCATTCGCCGTCATGGATGACACTCTGATTTCAGTACGTTACAAAACTTTTCAACTAATTTGATGATGTGTATAAACCGTGGTGAGGAAAGGACATTCTCGTATAATTAAATATAAAGCATTCAATAATTTACTTATTCAGTAATGCGGAGAATAATAACTTATTCTCCCACTTTCCCGCTTTTTCTTATAAGCATCATCAGATTTTTCTATAGTCTAAGCGCCAGTGAATCTAATAATATAGCGGTATTATTTCTAGCTAAGTTTTAATAGGCATGAATATTAAAAGCGAAATATAACATGTAGAGAAATTTGTGAAAAAGTCCTGTGAACCAGACGAACACTTCATTTATAGAGTAACCTAGCTCTGTTGCAATTGAAATAAAATTAAGGGCAAAACTAACCTCTGATTATCTCTGACAACGTCGGATTTTCTACTAAATCGCGCATCTGATATAAAAAAACGTTCTAAAACAACATAATATACTTAAATAATTCAACGCAAAAAAAGTTGAAAGCATCTGATATAAAAAAACGTTCTAAAACAACATAATATACTTAAACAATTCAACGCAAAAAAAGTTGAAAGCTTTATAATTCATCTTCTGAATTTTTTTTTTAGTTTTCGTTCACGTAAGACCTAGGATTATTTGAATTACGCGGCCGTCGATTTTCTGACCGTTTATCTTTCACATTCCATATATACATCCACGTGTTACCTTGAAATCCACCTAATTGGTGAGTGGCAGGGGGTTGAAATGCACCAAAGCTCAAATCGATACCGGTCATAGGTCGGGTGATAATTTTATTCATTTTTTTTTGCAACGCGACACCTGCGATCAGTAAAACGGTGATGAAATTATAGGATTATCATCCATATGGGGGAGAGAGAAATAATCTCCCCTTTAGTTCAAAAGAGAGGAAGTACGAGCAAAATTCCAACCGGCGTCGCGTGTCTATAAATAACACATAACCGCGAATGTATTCGCAAATCTGATTACCACTCCATCGGTTCTGCAACCTTCCTTTTAAGCCCCTTTTGCACCCTCACCCCTCCTCCTACTCCCGAGCTGAACGGCCTCCGAGAAATCGGATTGACAGCTCTATTGTAACATGCTTGAAAATATTTATTTTTTCCCCGAATAATAACAGAAATTTTTGACAATAAGTATGTCATCTATTATCCGTGTGTGTTCATGTGTGGATTTGTTTGTGCAAAATAAACTCACGTTTCGCGATTACCAAGAGTTACAAAATTTTGCACAAGCAATACTAAATTACTAATTCACTACTTTTTTTTTTAGACCGGAATATGCTGGGTGAAAAGTTTAAATAATTATTTTTGTTGTAGTAAGAAAAAAGACGCGACTATTATGATCAGAGTTCACGAAAAAATACTCGCTAACAAAATTAAAATCTAAGTAGTCGCCTATCCAACTGTCATTTTAGTGCAAAGAAAATCTGTGCCGTCAGAAATCTCCAAATGATTCAAATTAGTTACGGAAAACGTAATGGAAATTTACTTGATAGGAGATAAAATGAATAACGTTTGTAGTCGAAATCCTACAAGTTTTTTAAACTGTTCTTTTACTTCCCTTTTGCAAGCGCATATTGCATATTTTTAGTTTCATAAACTTTCCTATAAGTGTAATCTACCCCCAAATGACTTTGACCGCTCAACTACGGGCCTCACCTGTTGTTAGTTAAATATAAAAAGACAAGCGGATTAGAACAGTAATGAGAAATATAAAACGCCCGGTTGATGCGTCATTTCAATCAGCGAATTCCGAGTATTCAATCTGGGTGAAGTACTTATGTACGTTATCTTTGAGAGATAGAGGATTAAACACATCGATTCGACTCCCAGTTATAAGTCTCGGTTGTTGATTTAATAGTCACGTGTCAGCTAGTACTGAGTGAGGACATTTTATCTCGTCGCAATACATGATAAGTACACTGGAGATGTCGGATTACAAATTTAAAGGAACCAAGACATACTAGGTATAATGCAACAAGTTAAGAAAGTGTACATCGTATCATAAATGGGCGCGTTTCGTGCAGTGGAGTACATAATATCTGAAAGAAATGATATATCTGTACGTAAGGGAAATAGCGTTGTAAAGTTAAGAAAATTAAACGTATTGCTGTGAGATTGCTTATGTTAGCAACAAGTAACCGTACAAGATATTTTAAAGTCAACTTCAATTAAGACTTTCTTGTTTGATTTTCATTATAACGGCTACTCCTACGATAAAAATGTATAGGATAAGAAACACTCCACTAGTTCTACAATTTTTATTTGAAAACTATTTTGATATTACCAATACTTTACGAGATATGACGGAAATTTCATTTTTTGTCTCCAGTAAAGTGGCACCCCCGATTGGCTTACGTGATTCATTTATGGGATTTTCTTATTATCTTTTATCGTAAGTCCTTAATATCAAATTTCATGAAAATTCGTTCCGTAGAAGCCGAGAACGAACATGCGGACGGACGGGCAGACAGTCAGAGACAGACAGACAGACAGACAGACAGACAGACGGACGGACGGACGGACGGACAGGCCGACTCTAATAGGCGCTCAGGCTGGAAGGGAAACGCGCCTAAAAAGGTTTATGTCACTCCGTGCAATCGACCATAGACATATTTGCTACTGAAAACACTATCAATGTTTTCTCTTCACTTTTATCACATTCGTAAAATGCGAACGCGATTGTAGAAAATTCGGCTGGACGCATGTATCATGTAGCCACGTTTTGTATCTACATGTTATCCTGAAATTTACCGAAGCGGTGTGTGGCAGGGGTTGCAACGCTTCCTGTTATGATCTCGGGAAAAAAACAAGCCACCTAGACGCTCAGTGCAACAATCGATATCACGTACATTACGACAGCTAGATTTGTAAAGAGAAATTACGATGGCAAACAAAGCGCAACGTAATTGATAGAAAATATTAAATGGGCTTCGTTAGAGTAACGCAAGACTGCAGGAAATATTTAAAATGCCAGAAAAATATATTTATGTGTGGGAGGGACTAGGGAATGAAATAGTATGTACAGTGGTTCCCCAACTGGGGGTGGCGTCAGAGAGTTCCGGGGAGGGGGTGGGAGGGGTTGGAGGGGGGAGAAGAGAGGGGGGGGGGGGGGCGAAGCCATGAGGAAAAAATCAATTTTTTAATGTCAAATTCGGCTGAAATAGTTTAAACGCTTTTTTCAATCATCCCAATATGTACCAGAAACATGGATAAAATAATTATGAGTTAGTTGAACACGAATAATGATGTAAATACGAGTGCAATAAAAAACATGGTGGGGCATGACGACTTTATGAAAACCAAAAGGGAGGCGTCATGCCAAAAGGTTTGTGAACCTACCTAGATAATAGAACATAATAGGAAAATGTAAGGTAGGAAAATTAGGGACTTTTGGTGCGCTGCACACCGCCTGCCATTCGCCTATAAGGTGACTTGCAGGGCATCATGTGGGTGTATTATCGTCGTGATCGTGTATACCTACGTATGTACGTTGTGGTCATAATTAGGCTTAATAAAACCTCCTCGACAAAATATTCCGACCTCGTATATTAACATAACGATAAGGAAGCCCGTGTTTCTACACGACTGTAAAGGGATTGCTACAGTAGGTTCAGGCCTTTACATGAAGACTTTAAAGAGTTTGATGCGTTGCACACCATCCCACCAACGAAGCACGTGAATTCGAGGATTAGACGTAAGGTAACCGAAATCTAACATGAGCTCTGACAACCGAAAGGCGACATTGCCACATCATGTATGACCACTGTCCCCGACCTCGATCAACGACCTCCTGTTTCACGTCACAGCTCGAGCTAGACATAGGTTGCCATAGATACTGATAGATGTTGATTGGTGATTTAAAAAAAGAACGCTTGTTCTGTAAAATCGTCAATCTGCGTCACTAAGGATACGTGCGACGTGTCTGAAATATTTTTATACTATTTATTCAGCCATTTTATTCAGTTAGTACACACGTGGATGTGACAAGACTAAGAACCACTAAGCAGTCATTCGTATTTCTGGCGGGAAAAACTTCGAACCTATTTTGCAATCCTTTTTAGGCGCGTTTCGCTTACAGCGTGAGCGCCTATTATCGTCGGTCTGTCCGACCGTCTGTCCGTTCGTCCGTCCGTCTGCATGTTCGTTCTCGGCTTTTACAAAACAGATTTTCATGAAATTTGATATTAAGGACTTACAATCAAATATAATAAGAAAATCGCAAAAATGAATCACGTAAGCCAATCAGGGGTACGACTTTACTGGTGATAAAAAATCAACTTTCCGTCATATCTCCTAAAATATTGCTCATATCAAAATATTTTTCAAATAAAGCTTGTATAACTAATAAATAAGAGTATTTCTTTTCCTATACATTTTCATCGTAGGAGTAGCCGTTATCGATAAAATCAAATGAGAATGCCTTAATTCGAGTTGAACTTGGAAATTTTCTTGCATGATTACTTCTTCATTGTTGCTAACATAAACAATCTCACAAACAAACGTTTAATTTCCTTACGTGTGCATGAAATATTTTTAAATAGGAAGAAAATGGATTATTTATGATGAGGAAAAGAACTTTAAAACGCTATTTCCCTTACGTACAGGTATATAATTTCTTTCTAATACTCCATTGCACGAAACGCGCCCATTTGTGATACGTTGTACACTTTCCTAACTTGTTCTTTTTGCCTTTAAGGCGAGGTAGGGCTCCATTCACGTCGATTTCTAGGACATTCTTTTTTATTATTTTTTTCCTTAACGGGCGGATGTCCACTCCAGCGCCCAAAAAAAACGAAGACGTGGAATTTTCATTCACGACGACTTACAAGCCCGCCACCTACTGGCCGAAAATATTAAAACGGTAAAAATAAAAAATAAACAATGGGATACTATTTTCGGCTCGTCATTTTTTCCGCCACGTACTTTGTTTTGACATACATTATATAACCGTCCGGGAACTCTCTACCCCCCGTCCTTGAAGAGTCGTACGCTTCGACTTTCTATCGCATTTTTCTCTCTCGGGTTGAACCTCGTTTGTCTGGCGACGGCTCGTTTAGCACGAATGCCGTTTTAAAAGTAAACAAACTGTTTAGAAGCGCCGTTGTTGTTTTTTTTAATTTCATTGTTTAGGCTGAGATTACGTTCGTTTTTCTGAGGGAAATGCAGAAAAACTTCGATGATACAAAATAGTTCAATACAATAATGCTCGTTTATAAAAGGTATACTCAACAAAAACAGAGGTACATGTATCGCATTTTGCTGATTATAGCGACCTCGTCATTAAAAATACTGTTATTACAAATATCGTTACTTATCACAAATATCGCCATTACAAATATCGTTATTACACATATCGTTATTACAATAACGTTATTACAAATATCGTTATTACAAATATCTTTATTACAAATATCGTTATTAAAAACATCATTATTACAAATAACCACGTGTGAAACTGAAGGCCCGTGGGCCGCATGCGGCCCGAATGCTCATTTCTATCTCAACTAAAGCGCTCATAATTTTATATAAATGCTATATTTTTATGAAAAGGAGACGATATTTTGTCGTTCTAAAGAGTTACTGACAATGGCTAAAAAGAGGCGTCCAATCTTCTAGATAAAATTAGTTTTTACCAAATCTGGCCTTCATTATACAGTTTTAATTCCTATGCGGCCCCTTTATAACACCCATCGTTTTAATGCGGCCCTGACGCCTCTCCGAGTTTGACATGCCTGCTCTAGTTGAGCGGCTGGTAGAGAAGGCGTGCGTGTGTACGTGACCAACCGTGGAATAAAAGACATAAACTATTTAAAATGTAGGAATTATATGTTCGTTTTCATTTGGTTCAAAATGTATCCCATTTTGTTCCCACGAAGTGCTTGAATTCATTTCTTATGTGTTATTCGCTGGCTATTCCCTGGCCAATGGTAGGAAATTTGATAACCAAACAATTAAAAAAAAAAGACATTATTTCGAAACTTCGGGAACGTAAGCCGAACCTTGGCATGTTTTCTATCGATTATCAAGGTAAACTGGTGTCTTCGGGAAAGTTGCGTCATCAAGATGCGCATTTTGAGCAAAAAGTTAACCGCTCTCACCAACGTACTCGAACGGTAATGCCAACATTATGACAACTGAAGACGCTTACTTAAGCCGCGCAATAAATAAGCTTAAGACTTACTCAACCGTTTTGATGGCGCTAGATCGTTGATTCTCAACCGGGGAGACATGTCACCCCAGGGTGACGCGAATATTTTATACATTCACAGTGTATCATATTCTCACTTATAAACATAAATAAAACCAGGAGAACAAACACCTGTGCTTGTTTAAACGCCAGAATTTTATCTTTATGTGATCGTTGATTCTCAGCCGGGGAGACATGTCACCCCAGGGTTATCGAAGGGTGACGCGAATATTTTATACATTCACAGTGTATCATATTCTCACTTATAAACATAAATAAAACCAGGAGAACAAACACCTGTGCTTGTTTAAACGCCAGAATTTTATCTTTATGTGATAGGAAAAGCCCGATTTATCATTAAAGGTGACTTGAAGGTAGTGGAACTGCAAAAGGGGTGACGCATAACTGAATGAAATTAACGCAGACAAAAAAAATCGGCACAACATACATTGTACAAACTTTCTCTTATACTGATCCGTCGTTTATTCATTTATTGAATCACAAAATGTGGCCCTCCATCCATTTCGACATTTACTATCTTACAGTCCTTAATACAATTTCAGTACGAGACTGCTCTATATCATCTAAAGTCTTTTGTCTCTCTATCTGTTTGTCTGATGATTTCGCGGGTGAAAAACGAATGCAACAATTCCTTTCGCTTTCCGGTTATGTTCCTCGAAGGTTCGTCTACCTCCGCCAAAAAAAAAAAAAATAATGACTGCTTTCGGAACGAACAGTTTCCCCTCTCAAGTGAATCGTGCTTTTTACTCGCGGAAGACTTTTTTTTAATTATTATTATTGTTATTATATCTGACCTTGCCGCTTCAGCGTCTGGGAGCAAACACTTGAGGAGAGATAATAATACCATAATGCCAGCGATAAGAGGCGCGCATGTTACTCGAGTCGTGTCGGACGAACAGAGTGAGGAGGAGGAGCGTGTGAGAGTGTTTGCGAGTCCTTCGTGGTTTAGCGCGTTTTCTTCCCAACGAAAAAGTGCTTGCGTTTTCGTCGCCATCCCTTTATACATCCTGCTCCATGTCGTTTTTCGGCATTCCCGAAATTATTTTTTCAATGACGTCTTTTATTACTTTCTCATATACGAAGTAGTACACTGAGAAAGTACCTATTGTAATCGCGAAAAAATTCGATCTCGAGATTTTGATGGAAATTTACGTTTTAGGTGTACCCGAGTGCGAAAAAGTGGTTTTCGCAATGCCGTCTGTCTGTTCGTGGCTCTGGAGCCTAAACGGTAGAGCGAATTAAATCTCGTACTTAGGCAGAATAGAAGCTACGAAGAAATGGTTGACATAGTCTAAAAAAAAACGGCTCGTAAGATTTTGATCAAATTTCGTACCAATACTTGAGTATGTTTCTGCAATAATGATACATATTTCATTGTTCTCAATGAATGAATATAAGGCTAGTTTATTCTTGGGCAACTTTAACAAAAATCGAATTTTCTAAAAACAGTCTCATACGATTTCCATCAAATTTCGTACAGTTATTCAAGTTGATGTTTATAATGATTCTACATAGTTCATATTTTTCTAAAGATAACTAAACGACGCATTAATATCAGGGCCGTGCGGTGGCATGGAGCGGTGGGGCGACCGCACCAGACGCCATATTTTTTAGGCGCCTTTCCGCTAGGATATTTTTCAAACCATCGATAACTTCGGAGCTCTAAACTTTTATTCGGTTCGCGCAAATAGCTCAAGTGAAAGTCGGGACTTCCTTCGCATTTATCAGTCATTTTTATATTTCGGGGCATCCCTCACAATTGTCTCACGATGGGCGCCCGCAGGTCTAAAGCCTCTGCTCCAAGACAAAGGGGTTGCTACCCCAACCACAACTGATAATCCATAGCTTGGTCGCTCACGTACTACATTTACTACGCGAAAGTCTGTTCCGAGATACCATCTTGACCGGCAGAAAGGATGGAGAACGTTTGGAACCATTTAAAATTTAGGGCTGTCCAACTGGAGGCCCGCGGCATGATTTTTATCCGGCCCATGGTAAGGGCGAGTCGAGCGACTGCCCGGGGCGCCAAAGTGTTGGGGGCGCTATCCCGATCATCTACCTATGCATTACTTGCAGGCGAATAAATATTGGACACCGATTTATACAATGAAACAGACTGCACTCTTGATGGCATTCTTTTTATTTTTTCATTATCAATAATTTTTACAAAGCGATGAATAAATTAAGGTGTATTTTGTAAATATCTCAAAGATCATTTACGGAGGAGTAGCTGGAGTGCTATCTCGCCCAGGGCGCCAAAATTCCTCGGGCCGCCCCTGCCTTCATGCCTCTCTTCCCCCTCCTCGAAGTTTTTACCACCATGTGCAAAAAACAGATGGGGAAAACCAGGAAGATAAAAGCAACGAAAAATTTTTTCCCCGCACGCCCGCTATAGTAAAATCTCGATACAACGTATCTCTAGGGCAGGGGCGTTTTTGACGTCAGTGCAATCGGTGCAACCAGAGATTTTTTCTAAGAAGAGCCACATTTTCAAGTTATGTATAAAACGCTACATAAGAAGAGCCGCAGTCATTGACGGATCCATGGGAGAGGGGGGAGGGGGGGGGGGATGATTATCACCTCCATATCTGCATGCATGTAAATGTAACTATCCTTGCCGTTGTTTTACTTTTTGCCATTACATCTGTAAAACAAACGTTTATTCTACGTAATGATATTTTTGCGATTCCGTCAAAGGGTTTTTCCAAACCAGATCCGTGGTCTGAAAAAATTCGTTCCACAAGATCCCATCCCTTCTTATTTGAATTTACGTTTCACCCACCAGTCTTCCCTTGGTAGTTACATAGTAAAGGAAGATCGTTTCACTCCTTAGCTTCGGACGTATTGCGTTGCGCTGACAAGGGTAATTTTACTTGCGCATCGATATGTTGTTATCCACAGAAAAAGCTAACAATGGTTAGATAGATACTGATACTCGCCCTACAGAGAATTCACAAAGCAAAAACAAAGCAACGACGTTAAAAAAAAGAACTGACGCACAATAACATTTTCTGCTCATGAGCTGAACAATCGAAAAGTAAAAATGGATGAAAATTACTAATCATTTATAGCAGGGGACCCCAAACTTTTTATTGAAAGGGCTTTACGTAAGATAGCGCGGGCCACTTAAGACTTTTTCAAATGACTGATCGGGCCGTGTGAAAACTTCAAAGAGCAAGTTTCGAGGGGGGGGGGGGGGGGGTGGTTGGGTTGGGTTGGGTATGGTTGGCGGGCCGGATTAAATCACTGCGCGGGTCGTAGTCTGGGGACCCCTGATCTATAGATATCTATATAAAGTAAAAAGTTTGTATGTATGTTTTTTATAACTCGACAACTACAGCACGTAGAAACAAGAGAAAGGTGTAATTTTAATCGGAATATAGAGTTCAGTTACGTAGTTAGGTTTTTATACCGATTTGATTAAACTTTCCATTTAAAAAATATTTTATTTTTTTTTCATTTTCTCCATCTGAATAACATAGGGACGAATGCAGCTTATTTTTCATTTGAATTTTAAAATTACTCAGAAACATGGTACGAACTTGGGACTTGGATGGTTCTATGAAGGAGAGAACAAAGTTTATTTTTATTGAAGACAGAATCCGAATCCTGATCGAATTAGCGTAAAAACGCGTTTAGAATCAGATAAATATGTGATTTTATCAGTTTTATGACAATGCCAATTAAAAGCTACCATGACCATTCTCATTGTCGCCGAAGTTGAGAGTTCAATGCATTTATATGCGAAACATTTTAACGTAATATCCTTTTTCGATTTCTGTGTACAATTTCGCTTTGTTTACATGGCAACAAAAGATTAGTTTATTTTAACTGAAATTATACTAATAAATCGTTTTTAATGATATTTTCGTGTGGCGTAGAGTACTCCAAAGCAAACCTTTTAAAACTACGTAAGTAACTTAAATAATTAGATTTTCCACAAATTGTGATTGGATAAATTGTTTCATTGTTTCCAAAGTATTGTTGATATAAACAATTTTCTCGTAACAGAGCTCATGGATGAGAGAATCGAGCCAATAGATGAAGGATAATATTCATTCTGATTCTTAAACGTTCTCTATTTACTTTTTTGTCCTTCGTTAAATTAATTAATTTCTTTTGTTCCTTGGTTCATCCATCTTCTGTTGATTATTGTGTTCTTTCTGGTTTTGCGTACAGTTTTCGTTTTGAAGATATCGTCACGAAACTTCGCATAGGAATATAATATTAACCTTCGGGTAACATAGGCTATATGGCGATAAAACATTTGGTGGGAGGGAGAGCTTAATTCAATAATTATTTTCTTCCTTCATTCATCTAAATAGGTAAATGTGGAGCAGTTTTCTTCGTTTTTGCTTTATTCGATGGTTACAACTGTGTACTATCTTATTCTTGCGATGTTTACGTTACACGGTCGAAGTTTTAGATTCACTAAATCCGTTGAAATTCAACGGGAACTTCTGCTATAGGTACATATTTTTGCGCAGTAAAACTTTCCTGAAAAAAAAACAAAAATGAAATTGAATTTCTCGATTCGCAAAAGGTCATCATTAGATAACAGTCAGTATGACAATTTCGCTGAAATCTCTCTCCGCTTCAAACCTGAAGTATGTAGGTTCGATATTCAAATTTCAGCGTCCGTATGACACTCGCTCTAATCGAATATCGCATCGTTTCTGTTGTTTACGACCTCCACTAGTCCCAGCCGTGCAATGCGTCCGCCGTAATGACGCGATAACCGCCGAATTGATGGCAGTTTTGCAGGATGATTTTGTCCACGGTCACGAAATCCACTTGCCTGTGCCATCTACGGCGCTAATGACGATGTTAATAGGCTTGTGATGCCGTTTTAAATATTTTTTAAAATAAAAACATTGGTACTTTCTCCTTCGAAAATCCTACCATATTTCCCGGTTAATTGCGAATTGCTTCCACAAAGATAAATTACGTCCAGCTTTCTACACCCTCAGTAATCTAGGAAAAATTTTATCTAACAATAAAGACAAGGTTGACAATCTATTCAGGAGCGGTGTCTATAACCTCTCATGTAATGATTGTAACGCAATCTACATAGGGCAAACAGGGAGAAATTTCCACGTTAAGACCACCGAACATAGAAAATCTTCCTTACAAGGCTCATTCAAATCACACTTTTCCAAACATTTACTCGAAAACAACCATTCCTCTAACTTTAACCCAGAGGTAATTCTTTTTGCAACTGAAGGTCCCAGTTTAAATCTTTTAGAAGAGTTGGAAATACTTTTACACCACAATGATAACACACTCAACCTAGTTAACGAACTTATTTCCCCCACCCACTCTCCCTTGCTTACTTTGCTTCTCCCTAACGTCCACCCCTCCCCAATACCTTGATTCAGCCCCCCCCCCTCCCCCCGCCCTACCATTCATTGGTCCCCCCTCTACACATTTTCCTCCCCCACTCCCCTCCAATTCCGTATATATTTGCATTGCTTCTTGTTTTTGGACTTGATGATGATTAGATATTAGTCGAAACCGGTCGTATCGATTTTAATAAAGAGGAACCTATACCAAGAAATCTTTATCATTTTATTTATTTCTCATTTAATCCCACATGAAATCCAAAGCAAGAACAAAAGCGGAAGATAAGTAATTCGAGACAATATTATCGCACTGATAACTTAATTTCTCGGTATATGGACGTGTCACACCACAACCTATTATTGCAATCAACAGTGGACCTGCCTATATTCCTTCCCATCGAATGGCTATTTTTTTTCTTCGTCGTTTACCGCAACGTTAGGGTATTTAATAAATGTTATTATGCAAGATATTTTGTAGAAGCGTTTTGCGGCCTGTAAGATTTTTTTGAGAGAAAAACATTTCATGCAATTCTAATCGAAACAGACCGACTCGAAACTTTTTACAACTATGCGCCGCAAAGAAAAAGAAAATCTGCACGAGTTTAATCACAGAAAAAACCTCTAAGGTAAATGAACAATTTACTTTACTGTTTCCGCAAAAATAAAAACTTCAAGGTGCCCTCAACAATTTCATGTTATTCGGCGACAGATAATACAATTAGGCAGCCGATATGTTGCGGAATAAATCGTGTGAAATGTCCAATAAAGTCCTTTTAAGGACTTACGCATTGGTCATGCTTGGATACACTTGGATAAAATTCCTCCATTGTTTTAATAGTAAGAGGATCCCTCACGGAATCACGCTAAGCAGGCAAATTTCTTCCGCCTATGTAGCTTGTCGGAAGGTTAACGATAACGAAGGTAACTGAAACGTTCAACTTTTTTTTGTTGTTGTTTATCTACGCCACTAATTGGATGCGCAAACGGAGAGACGTTGGATAAAAGTCTTACGGAAATTCCCCTCCTCCCAGAGTTTTAAGGCATTCTGGAGCAAGAGATGCACGTCGGTGAAACGTGAAGCCTTTAAGAGACGCGGGATTAGCGCCACCGTCCTCATAAACACAACAAATATTGCCTGGGATTCGTTAAGGGTCGGAAATGGCTGTCGAAAAGGGTTATTATGAAGAAAGGGACGGGTAAGTGGCGGATTTAAGGGGGAGAAGAGTCGCACTTGTCCCGCGCCAGGGACCTCTTGAAGTAGGGGACCCCAAAAAAAAAATTTATGTACAATCTCAGAAATATAAAATATCCAGTTTTAAAATGCACGAAGGAAAATGTATTGTTTTCACCGCGCTGGTTTACTTATCAAAACGGAAGTCAAATACAGGAATGGACGTTGGTTGATGTTTCAATATGGGTTATGGGTTAAATTCTGAATAACTATCGGTACAGTGACATACAAACGAGTGTCGATTATTTTATAGGGCAATCCTAAATTTGATGAAAAATGAAAAATGAATATACCATTTATTATCATTATCATTATCTCGTTAATACAGATTTTAAGGGACTTTAATTTTCATGGCTTTTAAAAACGACATATATAATAACGATAAATGTAATAATGATATTTTTAAGAACGGCGGTGCCTTTTTTCTATTAAAAAAATAAGCTTCCGGAACGCATAGTTTTTTGCCGACGAAAAGGTGGATATTATAAACGACATTTCATAAATGGTGGTTTGCATTTCACATGTGAGAATCGCGTCAATCTAGTAATAAATAATTTGAATTTGCAGTGTTTTTTTTAATTAAAAAATTTTTATTCTTACAAGTTTCTTGATTTTATATTTTTCATAAAAATTTCTTGAACGGCGTTCCGGTACGTTCCGGCAGAATAAAAGCACTGAATGATGGTATTTTAAAGGATATTTTAATAACGATATTTGTAATAACAATATTTGTAATAACGACCTTTTTAATAACGATACTTGTGAAAACGATACTTGTAAAAACGATATTTGTAATAACGATATTTGTAATACCTAACTATATTTGTAATAACGATATGTCATAACAATATTATTAAAATCTATATTTTTAATAACAGTATATTTAATAACGATATTTTAATAGTGATGTGTGTAATGACGACTTTTGTAATAACGATATTTTTAATAACAAAGTTGCTATAATTAGCAACGCATAACTTCATTTATAAAGGAACTTCAGTATACTTTTTTATAAAATAACATTCTGCATTAACTGACTTCGTATTATTGCATTTTTTTCAGAAAAACAAACATAAACCGTTTTGCGGCAATGAAAACCATCTAAATCAGAGGCGTGCAATCTACGGCACACTCGAACATTTTATGAGGCCCGCGAAGCTTTGGTCTGCAATATTTATTGAAGATAATTTTGTACATTTAAAGATTTTATATATTTCTATATATGTCTCTCTCTAGGGCTGACGAAGGGATCATCCCGAAATCTCCGTCTACAAATGTCTCTCTCCGACACCCCAGCGGCTCTCCTTCCGGTAAGTGCTCACTGGGTTTCCTTCAACACCTAGTTGCCCTAAATGTCCTTATTTACCTTTCCTCATCCGCAAGTATTTGTGTGTGTGTATGCTTCATGAAAAGGAAAAGTAATAATGAAGGTGGCAACAAGGCGTTGGAGGGAGACCAGTAGACACTTACCTAAATCGGAGAGCCTCTGAAGGTGCTGAAGACACACGAAAAACAGAAACACATGAAAATAACACAAAGTAGAAAGCTTTTCGGGCCGAAGCCCTTCGTCCCGAAAAGCTTTCTACTTTGTGTTATTCATAATAAACGATTTTCATATTTAAAATCATCTTAAGGAAGTTTCGAGGTAAAATCTCATCCGGTCCTTGCTACTTCTAAAACAAATCACTCACATGCGTGAATGCGGTCCGCCACATAAAAAGATTACACGCCCCTGATTTAAACAATCAATTTCTATTGGATTCAAGCCATCAGGCTGACTACGTAATTCAGTTTTTCCTCCTTTATTCACAAAAAAAAATTATACACACCCGAAATGATTAGGGATCGGTTATGAGCAATGGCGTCTTGAGAAGTAGAATTGGTAAGGAAGAGAGAGGAAACGTGTCGGAATAATAATAGAAATAATAAAGGAAACGTCGATTCGTGCGTGGAAGACTCAAAACACCGGAAGTTCACGGTCGTGTTGAGGCACAGCACGCGCGCGACCGATGTGCTATGGACATTTTAATCCTTTCGATACTTCGCCTTTGTTTAAGTTCCTTCAATGCATAATATACCGCTTTTATATATATATATATAAGATTTATATTCCGTCGTAAACTTGTTTACTGGTTGTCTTGGCAAAGCGCGTCTGTTACACAATCAGAGTATGTAATGTGTAAGTCAGCAGTTTTGATTTTCATCTGTCTGTCAGCTGAAGTGGTACGTTTGACATCAATATTTTTTAAGTAATAATTAAATAATAATACTATGACGTATTAATACGTTTTAACAAAGTAGTAAATTTGACGTATTTTAAAAGTAATAATTAAATAATAATACTCTAAACAAGGGCGCGCGATGTGTGCGACCTACACGGGCGGCCGGACAACGAGGGCGGCTGATTTATCGTCAGACACGTGCAGTATTTTTTTTTAACAGTAATGCGGATTGTATTATAATGTGCCGTATATTCTCTCTACTATAGATATAGCCAGACGATGCGAAAAAAATCCATCTATTCCTACTCTATGGTTGCCATACACTCTCGATTCCCTTAGCTACGTGCTTCCCTAGAAACCGATGGCCTTCGTGATATCCCTTTCCAATCTGTTTTTTGCGTCTTTTGGGATCTATTCGATTATTTTTGGACGCTCAAGATCTGATAGGATTTCCTTTTCCTATCGGATCCATGGTCGTTCAGTTTCATATATATATATATATATACACACACACACACACACACACACACATGCAGGGCCGCCGAGATCCAGAACGGGCCCAGGGGAAAATAACCTTCTGCCCCCCTCCGAGAAATATTTTTAAAATTATAAAAAAAAGGAATTATGAATTCCTGCAACACCTATGAAACGTATGGTCAATATTCTTCAGCGAATTTTTAAAAAATATAAATTTTGATTTTCTACTTCGATTTTTAACTAAATGAATATGTCACATCTAAGCGATAATAAATTCACTTAATTACTGGCCCAGATACACTTAAATGTTGGTAATTGTTATTTAAAGAAAACTATTGAAATCAAATACAGATTTTGAATTCCCAAAAATCTTTTGGGGAGAAAACCTATAAGTATGTAAAGTTACGGGCCCCAACTCACTGCTCCGAAAAACTGATTTCATCATTGCGTTTTGCTGTCATGACTTGCACCTGCGTATTAAAAAATACGTATTATGATAGGAAAATCTTGTGACCACTCCATCTCGGGCCCCCAAAGCCCCCGGGCCCCGGGGAGTTGTCCCCACCCTCTCGGTGGCCATGCACACATGGACCCGACCCACTCCAATCCTTTTTACAGCGCCTCTCTTCCTACCCCACGCTCTCCTTCACCCACCACTCCTCCCCCTCCAGCTTCGCCTTCTTGGATGTTGACCTCTCCAACCGAGAAAACAAAATCCACACCAAAGTTCACTTAAAACCCTCCAACCGCCTTCAATACCTCCACTTCCACAGCTGGCACCCCCTCCACACCAAAGCCTCAATCCCCTAACGCCCTAGCCCGCCGAGGGTGGAGAATCTGCTCGGACAGAGACTCACTCTCCGAGTACTGCTCCGTCCTCGAAAATGCATTCCTCCAACGCGGATACCCGCCGGACCTTATCCGGGACCAAATCCGACGGGCAGTGGCACCCAGCACCCCTAACCTACACCCCAACCGCCTCGCAACCCCTGACTCTACCCCCCAACTCACCGTAATCACAACATTTTATCCCGGCATCCACGATAACCTAAAGAGCATCTTAAAGGCAGCCCACCCAATCCTCACTTCCTCCCCCAACCAGGTCTCCTTCCCCACACCCCCAATCCTCTCCTTCCGCAGACCTCCCAACATAACCCTTCGATGATAACAGAAGCTATATAGTCCTCGGATCATTCGATTCGTCCGCATGAAGCGTTTAACAACCGTTGCGTCCTACGCGCGTGCGCAGATGCCGTCCACTTTTCGCCGACGATAACATTCTTACTTTGAAACGTTTGCTTTGGTTCTAAATCTTAAATTATTATTATGTTTCAATAAAATGGTATTGTAAACGTGTTTTACGCTTAGTTACAAGCACAATTTCAACACACCAGGAAAACTAAATAAATGACGGAGCTTCACGCGTGGAAATTATTCATGGATGGATAATGATCGGACTTTATTAATTTGAGGGAAAAATTGTCAGAAATGCTTTTAAAATTGTTTTTACTTTCTCCATACGTAGTAATGGGAAAGTATTGTGATAACGAAAAAATCAACTTAGAGATTTCAATGCGCCTATTAGCGTCGGTCCGTCCGTCCGTCCACATGTTCGTTCTCGGCTTATACTGAACGGATTTTAATGAAATTTGATATTAAGGACTTATCAAGGATCAGTCGATCAAAGATAATGAGAAAAACCCCATAAATGTATCACGTAAGTCAATCAGGGGTACCACTTTAACTTTCCGTCATATCTCGTAAAGTATTGGTCATATCAAAATAGTTTACCGATAAAACTTATAGAACTAGTAAAGAAGAGTATTTCTTGTTCCATAAATTTTTATCATAGGAGTAGCCGTTATCAAGAAAATCAAACAAGAATGTCTCAATTCGAGTTGAATTCTGAAATTTCTTGCATGTTTACTTCTTCATTGTTGCTAACGTAAACAATCTCACAAGCAAACGCTCAATTTCCTTACCTGTGCATGCGATATTTTAAAATAGTAAGCAAATGGATTATTTATGACGAAGAAAAGATCAGTAAAACTCAATTTCCCTTACGTACACGTATACCTATCATTTTTTTCAAATAGTACTCCATTGCACGAAACGCGCCCATTTGTGATACGATCGATGTACGCATTCCTAACTTGTTTTAAAAACCACACGAGATTAAATTCTACAATAAAAACACACAAAAAACTTCGCGCTTCGAAATAAAGTGCAAAAAATTCGCTTCGATCTTTAATTTTTAAAAAAACCGTTTTTAGCATATTCCCTCCATTAGCAAAAAAAAGCTTTTGCGTCTTCCTTCCGCGGATATCCACGTCCTCCACAAATTCACACACACACGGAGACGTGGGCCTCGCGGGAAAAAATCCCGTGGGAACCTTAACTCCTCGATTATTTTCAAGGGTACGAACTTACTACCAGATAAACCTTGAGGGCACGGTGGAAATGGCACCGCATGGTGTCTGGTATGGGTGTCGGGAGGGGGGGGGGGGATGAGGAGAAGAGGAGAGAAAAGGGGGGAGGGGAAAGTGGAGGGAGTATGGAGCAGAAAACAACCTATAAGATACCTCTCGCGGAGGCATTGAGGCATATCACGATTAGGGTTGCCAACCTCCGGCTTTTGGGCCGGAGATCTTCGGGTCATCGCCATTAACTCCGGGTGAGTAGCTCAAATCCCCGGTTCAATTTCGTTTGCAGCGGAAAGCCCTTTTTAAGATTTTTTTTATGAATGATTTGAATTAAGATAGTCTACCGCTTTAATTTCGATTGTATTTTGTTATATACAAAAAACTTAAATTGATGACGCTCTAACGATTTGGTTAATTAGCGATATTTAAAAAATAAACAACGAATTTCAATCATATGTACTAAAATCATGAGTGCCTATCAGAACATTAAAAAATATATATCATTACATTTAAGTACAATCTGAATTATTATTACTGCAGTCTAAATTGAAATATTATAATTAATTAGCCTTTCCCTCCATATCTCTCCCTCCCTCTCTCTCACTCACACTCTACACAAGGCATGCATATGTATGTGGTATGATTAATTGTAATGTAACTTTGTAATAACCTGATTGACGGTGCCATTGAAGAGTATATGGAAAGAGGAAAATTCTTAGCAATTATGGTATGGTAAGTTGTGATGTAATTTTTGTAATATGATTAACTGAAATGTTACTTTGTAATAACCGGATTGACGATGCCCATACAATGTAAAAATTGTCCATGACAAATAAATTATTATTAACATAACATAACGTTTTATATTACTAACTTACTAACAGAAGACAACTCAAAAACAGTATCAGAAAATGGTGTTTAGAAAAACATTTCAGTTGAATAAAAGCGAGATTGTGTTTATAAAATATATTGTATTGTATTACGTTAGATGTAGATGCATAAAATTGGTAATTTATTGTGAGCCTTAGCCGCGAGCTAATGTTGAGTATATCAATAAATATTTGTTTAATTGTATTATTTACATCACCTCCTGTCGACAGACATTACTCTGACGGAACGTAAATGTACTACATTTGTAAGGCATAAATGAATAAAATAAATTACATGTGAGTGTAGGAAGAGGTTGTTGGTGTCTGGATAGGAAGAAGAAAGAAAAAAGCAGAGGAGAGAAAGTGGGTTGGTTATGGCACTGTGGAGTGTGTGTGTTGGGGAATGTGTTGGGAGGGAGGAAGGACGAACCAAGGAGGGAGGGAGGGAGGCAGTTTCCTTCCTCCCCTCCAATTCTCCCCCCCTCCCCTCCTCTCCCTCTTCCCACCTCAACCACCGCCACCGGGTAAGGGCCTTTTGTTCCATCCGAAGGTCTTAGGAAGGGTATGGTATTGGGTCGGGGGAAGGAGGAAGGCCCCTCCCTCCCTCCCAATACAAAAATAAGGGTGTGAGTTAACCTCGTTTATCCATAGGAGAAGAGGTCTGGGGATAAAGAGTAGCCGGCAGGTGGCCGTAAAGCTCTCTCTCTCTCTCTTGGACCTCATCCTCCTCCTCTCCATTTACCTGACCTCCACGCACACACACACACTTCCATCCATCGCCATGCTACTTCTTCTTCCTCCACCACGTATGTACATCTGCTCCTTCCTTACCAACCCAACCAAGTCCACGCCTCATACTACGGCACAACCTTTTCGATATCGGCCCAGATTCCTCTACCTATTTATTTATGTATTTTTTTCTTTCAAGGGTTCGGGGGCGAAAAAAGAGAGGGAAAAACTTTGGGCCTTCCCCGGATGGGACCTCTCTCATTCTGTCTCTCTCTCTCTCTCTCGCGCAAAATTCTCTCTCTCTCTCTCTCTCTCTCTACGCTTTAAGGCCGATAAGGAGGAGAGACTTCTCTATATGTACCACACAAAAGACTACGTTGGAGACCGCTTCCTCTCTCTCTCTCTTTCTCCTTTCTGTGCGAAACCTCTCTCACACATTCACTTTGGGAAGTGTCTGGTTTTCCACGTCTACCCCATACACACCAAGTTTTCGCGACTGAGAGAGGGAGATAGAAAAGAAGGGGACCGAAGCCTTACAGGATCTCTTTGCTTCATTCCTGCTGCTTTCGAAGTGTCACATATATATATATATATATATTCATCCATGGTTTTTCAATCCTAAGATTGGTTTGACATGACTAAGGAATAAACATATGATGTGGTGGTTTCCCGTTGCCTTCCACATCAGACACGCACACATGAGTGATGAAATATGAATTATGAGTACGAACACAAACATCCATTCCCTATATATATAATTAGGGCAACTAGTTGTTGAAGGAAACCCAGTGAGCACTTATCGGAAGAAGAGCCGCAGGGGTGTCGGAGAGACATTTGTAGACGTTGTTGGAGCTTTCGGGATGATCCCTTAGACAGCACAAGAGAGACACAAATGTGTATCTCCGACACCCCAGCGGCTCTCCTTCCGGCAAGTGCTCACTGGGTTTCATTCAACACCTAGTTTTATATCATCATCATCATCAGCCTTTTTCAGTCCACTGACGGACGAAGGCCTCCCCCAGACTCTTCCAGTTTTCCCTGTCAACTGCCTCCCTCCTCCAAGTTTGCCCCAAGAACTTAACAAGCTCTCTGTCCCACCTGTCTTTCGGTCTTCTTTTTGGTCTCTTGATGTTTCTTGGGATCCATTCGATGACACTGGACGTCCAACGCTGGTCATTTCTTCTAGCAATGTGGCCCGCCCACTGCCATTTTAACACCTTCACTCTTCTAATCACGTCACACACTCCCGTCTTCTTTCTTACCCAGTCGTTCCTCTTGCGGTCTCTTCGGGTGATCCCTAACATGCATCTCTCCATGCCCCTCTGTGTTGTTTGCAGGCGCTGTATCATTCTGGCATTCATGGTCCATGTTTTATATATATATATATATATATATATATACCCTAGTTTCCTTCCCACGAAACCCATCCACTTCCCATCCCCTCTACCCCCAGTGAGACACTTAGGTTTAGTTTTAGTAATACTCTTGTGCCGAAGAAGGGCGGATGCCCGAAAGCTCCTAGCAAAAGCCTTCCTCTATCGCCATGGACGTCCACAACACCAAGTAAGTGTCCACTGGCTCCCTCCTATCCCTCTCAACTACTAGTTGCAATCCTATACATATATATATATATATATATATATATATATATATATGCACACACACACACAAAGGTGGCAACAAGGTGTTCGGTTATTCTCTCTTGCAGTTGGCAACAGCGTTTTTTTTTGTTTCCCTTCGTTGCTACGGAGTATAGGAAAGACGGGTTCTACAAACGGAAATAAAAAAAGGAAAGGGTTTTCCGGATTGTTTTTTTTTCTCTTGTAAAGTGAGCTGAAATCGCGAGAGGTGTTTCCGAGCCCACCTTATGTCGGAAGGGGTTTTTGCAGTCTTCTCACGAGGAAGAGAGAGGGAGGTGGTCAGACGAGCGAACTGCGTGCGATATGTAGTCGCCAGGAACGGATCGCTAGATCGCGTGTCATTTTTTTTGGGCAGAAAGTTATATGGTGGGGTGAGTAACAAAATTAAAAATCATTTGAAATGAAATTAAAATCTTGAATGTTTCAGTGTTGTCTCTTTTTTTAAATGTACGCTGATCTGACGAAAACGCTCCTGTAATTTTAAATGCAATTTATAGATTTTAATTTTACCCCGTGCCATCCATCAATAAGGTGACCTAACAGGGTATGCAATTTCGCTCGAGACAATTCAATCAAATTAACTTTGAGAAATTTTTCTGACTTATTAATACCCTCCTGAAAGATCGCGATTCAGTCTTCGGAAACCTATCAGTCAATCTATATTGCAGTAATTCTAATTACTAGTCTCACATTAGTGCGGCCCTCTCGCTACTACGATTCCACGACAGGGAAGTGGAAGATAAATAGTAGACGAGATACACAAATGTAGTAAACAAGTTAGGAATGTGTACAGCGTATCACAAAGGGACGCATTTCGTGCAATGGAGTATTTTAAAGAAATTATATACGTGTACATACGTAAGGGAAATAGCATTTTAAAGTTCTTTTCATCATCATAAATAATCCATTTTCTTCCTATTTAAAAATATTGCATGCACACGTAAGGAAATTAAGCGTTTGCTTGTGAGATTGTTTACGTTAGCAACAATGACGAAGTAAACATGCAAGAAATTTCAGAATTCAACTCGAATTGAGACATTCTTGTTTTATTTTCTTGATAACGGCTACATTTACATCAATACCCTGCAAGCCGCTAGAAGCGTTTGGCAGGCTACTCCTATGATAAAAATTTATGGGACAAGAAATACTCTTCTTTACTAGTTCTATAAGTTTTATTGGTGAACTATTTTGATATGACCAATACTTAACGAGATATGACGGAAAGTTCCTTTTTTGTCGCCATTAAAGTGGTACTCCTGATTGGCTTACGCGATTCATTTATGAGATTTTCTGATTATCTTTGATTGTAAGTCCTTAATATCAAATTTCGTGAAAATCCGTTAGGTAGAAGCCGAGAACGAACATCTACATCTACATAATACCCTGCAAGTCACCAGATTGGTGGGTGACAGGGGGTGCAGCGCACCGAAGCCTACCTAATAACTTCTCTCGCGGGAATCACTCTCCTGTTATGATCCCGTATGGTCCTTGGGAAAAACGAACCCTGATATCGTTCGGTCCTACAGTCGATCTCTCGCATTTTATCCTCGTGATCGTGCGGACGGACGGACAGACTGACGACAATAGGCGCTCACGCTGGAAGCGAAACGCGCCTAATAAATGAAACACGGAGCAATTTAATTAAAATTATCCAATTTCGAGTTGGGTGCTTTTAAGTTTCGGAAAAAATTCTCAGGCTTACATTATCGTGAAATCCAACCCGAGACGCATTACGCTATCGTATTTGGCCTCCGTGCAATTTCAGTTTGACACCCCTGGTACGGAGGAAATGATTCCTCTAAAGGGAACCACCGGCAAAGATGGTAATAATGCACATCTCCACCGAAATGAAAGCCAATATTCTCTCTCAGACGCCATATGCATTACTTCCCCTGGATGAGAGTTTCCCCAGCGATGCGAACATAAAGGCGAGATTTTTTTCGGCTTCATTATTTGAAACGCCGCCTAACTCATGCGTTTTGGGTATTAAATTTTTTTTAGATAAATTTATCTGGTGGTGCCATGTGCGAAGAATTGGCAAGGAGATTTATTAGGAAGGAGAGCGCCTCCCTTTCTTCCGTTTTACCAAAAAGAAAAATGTTTCTCCTCCAATAAATCGTCTCGTGGGAATATATGATTTTTGCTCTTCAGGCTAGCTTCGGCTTTGCGGGTACGAAACGTGGTCTTCGGAGGAGAAGTATGCGAACACACAAACAAAAAGAACAGAATGGAGATAGAGAGAGATGCATACACTGCAACAGCGGAAGATTCGTTACCCTGAAATTCACCCAGGTGATGGGGGACAGGTGTTGTAGGATGCAACAGCGTTTCTCAACCTTTTTTCATAATACGGCCCACCTAATCTATTGGAAAATTTACGCAGCCCATCTTTACATCAATAGGGAGAAAATTATACACCACCGACTAAAATTAGCTGGTTGTTTAAAAAAACGTAAAGCAAATCATTAAAGTTTTCGTTGGTAGGTTTCATTACGTTTGCTTTTTTACAAATATATTAAATTTTAGTTATACTTGCGCGACAGTTTTTTAACATTGTTAACAGACCTTGAATTTTAAAATATATTTCGCGGCCCACGGCAAATCCTGTGGCAAACGCTGCTGTAAACTAAGTGACATATTTTATCGTCGCGATCCTGTCTTCCCATGTGTGTAGTACATTAATGCTTCATCTACTCCTAAAAACTTCCTCTGCTAAATCTCCCAACCTATATTTCTCCGAAAGACATTACCTATCATTCAGTCTTCGCATAAAAGAGACATATTAAAAAAATGATGAGCCCAAAAATAACACGATTAAAAGAGGGTGCAAATAGCTAGAAGAAACTACTATCTAAGGTTGAGGTCTGATGTAATATAAAGCACCTCAAAAGAACAAGATCGAAGTAATTGGAAAGTGCCCTACATAAATTGCAATGGGGCCAAAATACTTTCGAATTGTGTGGCGGCCGCAGGTAACAATTGAATGAGCTAGGTTATAATGTTGAAACTACGCCTTATGTTCCCTTATCGTCCTAGGGAAAAACGATCCTCTGTATCGCTCCGGCCTACAATCTATTTCGCGGATCTTATCTTCGCTGTCCTGCCTTCCGATATATACCTCATCCGCTAATCCCTCAGACATATATTTTTCTGGCAAATTAAATCTACCTTGCAGTCTTACGTTCCTCTAACGAAACCCATTTAAGATTTTCTACAATCGTAAATTCTCTTTACGACTCTATCTGCCCTTCTCCATCTCTTTAGTGAGTTCCTTTTCGTAAGGATCCCACACAGCTGACGCATATTGGACCTGAGGTCGAACGAAGGATAAATGACGTAATTCATTCACTTTTCGAACTATTCTCCATATAAAGGCCAGCTTTTTGCTAGCAGCAACTATCACTTTGCGCATGTGGGTGTCCAGCGAGAGATTCCGAAGGATCGTGACTCCTAAATATTTAACCGAATCTGAAACAGGAACCCTCACTCCGTCGAACGAATAATTAACATTTAGCGAGATATTTCTGGTCCTCCAAAAGTTGATAACGCAGCTTTTCTTTTCGTTGATTTGAAGCCGTCATTTCTTGCACCACGATGAAATAACATCTACATAAATCATTTTGGAGATATTGATGGTCTTCCGAATGGTAGAATCAAAGCAATGAGCCCGTTACCCTCCTCGCACATGCATCCATCTCGCGGAACTCATGTGACCCTGATATACGAGTTATATGGGCTTCAGACCAGGGCCCCAAAACTTTAAATGGATCGCAACTATTCCTTTAAGATCGAACGACAAATCTACGCGCATTGTGGCCCCTTAAATTCCCATTCCGCCTTGGCAAGATACGTCAGGAAACTTATGGAGGACACCAAATATAATTGGGTCAAGGATATTGGGGCATTCTCACAACTCAATATGTACGTACGAGAGAGGCGGTGGAAAGCTGGAGGGATAAAGAGTCTCCCTCGAAGAGATAAGAGAGATAGGCCTCTTCAGAGCCACGCGGCTAGTTTGCTAAGCACGCGATTTTCTATCCCTCCTCCAAGTGGGAGGTCAAATTGACAATCGCCTACCGCGATTTCTATAGTTTTTCCTTAGGAAAGCGTCAAAATTCGGGAGCATTGGATCCGTCCTATGTATTGACCTATGAATAATGTCGAGCCACAAATATTCTACAATAAAGTGGTTATCGCGTCAACAACGGGATAGAGAAATTCCAGGATAGTTGGCAAATTTTATTTTACCTTTTTTGTTGAGTTTTAATTGCTCATAGACCGCCTTAAACTACCACTTACAGGGATGATAATAATAAATCGTATTTTATTCAGGGCAATACTTGGTTGGGCAACCATGCCCATTCTTACGTACGCCCCTGACGAACACAAACATCCATATCCTAGGCGTGATTCGAACCCGCGACCTTTGGTATCCGTCTGCAGGTAACTCTAAAAGCCCGTCTATCATGGTCGATAGTAAAGATAACAAAAGATTAACTCACGCGACAATTTTTCTCGGTAGGATTCGAACCCGTGAACTTTAGAATTGGGAGCCAGACACGCCAACCAACCATCTACCGTGGACGACAAATGTACTAGTTTGAATACCACGAGTCCAAAATAATATACGCACGCATCTTGGGCGAGAGTCTGGAAGCTAAAAACCCTCGAGGGCTATTTTCCCTTTCTGTCCCTTACCATAACCGACCCTTCCCCTTCCCCCTTTCCTCCGACCCCTCCCCTCCCCTCCCCTTCCGCTGTCCTCCTCCCTTATCCTTCCATAAGCATTTACGCGGCCCTAAAGTTCTTTCACTAAACATATTCACCGCTAAGGCGCCACTCTCCTCAGGGACCGTACATAAAAAACCCAGCGTTACGTACCGCATGGAATTTTCTACGGTTTCTCTAAAAATGCCGCGCCGACTTTGTAAAAAAAAATAAAGGGAAGAAGTGGACGGGAAGGGGAAAAAAAAGCCTTTTTTTAGGGTCGGTACTATTTTTGATCTTCCACACACACCCTTTCTCCGGTAAGCTCTTAATGTCTTCGGAAATGTTTGGAAAATCGATCCTTATTGTGCGAGGTTCTTTTCGTCAGTCTTTCGTTTTTTTTTATATTTAACAAGCGAAAGAATTAAACGGCCATGAAAAGAAACGCGCGACACCTATAGAGTTTTAAAAATGTAGACACGTATAAAATTTTCTATTGAAGGTGTAGCAATTTTCTTTACATTTGGACCGTCCGTCCGTTCTTCGACTTTCTCCGCGCATCTAACGAATCTAGCGCGTTCAATTTTTTTGTGGGTATTTCGCACATAATTTCCGAAAATTATTTTGTGATTAGGAAATTTTAATTTTCCATGCGCTAGAATTTTCCGGATAGTTCAGGATGTGTACGCAAGAGGAGCAGCCTGTTGGGAATTTTTAAACTGTCTTAATTTCGTTTCAATTTACGTACTTTCCCCCACGTTGGCCTAAAGGACATAATTAATTTCGTTCATAAATTCATCATTTTAGTATAATATCACCCTATAAATTCCGGGAAATAAAATGTATAAATAAATTGGAAAGTTATTTTTTGTATAGAGTACACGTATGCAATTACGTATAGTCCCGGCCGCGGTATTTGCTTCCTTTATTATTATATAATAAATATTTTACATATATATATATATATATATAAAGGCTAAAGTATCATAGGACGGTTAAAAAGAGAAGTGTCATCAGCTCTTCGTGTATAAAATGTTAAAAATAAGATCCTTTAAGGTTATATCGATCACTCCATGTTTAACCTTACACGTATTTCAGTTACCTAGCAACCGTCATGAAAATGTTTGCGGCCGAGTAATCACAGGAATCAAGATCGGGCATTGCGACATCGGTGTGAAGGAGGTTCATGCCGTAGACCAGCGTTTCACAAAGTGTGAAACGCGACCCCCCAAGGGGACCGTGAAGCTTTTTCCGGGGGGCTGCCTAAAACGGGCCGATAACAAAGACGCTGAATTAATTTTAATCCTAAATAAACAATACGGTGATAAAAAATATACTGAATTAATCAAATTATATAGTATGCGGAAAGAAGATTTTATTGTTTTTAGTAGTTATATTAATGTTTTCTCGATCGTTCAACTCTGATGGAGCTTATTCGGCATGGAAAACTACCTTCAGTATTTGTAAAGAAAGACAACGTTCAATATGTTAACAATTTCCATATTCACTTAGTTTCTGCGTATGAATGACAATATAAATTCACGAACATACATACATATATGTGTATATACATATGTATCTCTAGATATACATATATGTCTCTCTTGTGCTGACGAAGGGATGATCCCGAAAGCTCCAATAACTTCTACAAATGTGTCTCTCCAACACCCCAGCGGCTCTCCTTCCGGTAAGTGCTAACTGGGTTTCCTTCAACACCTAGTTGTCCTAAATATCCTCATTTACCTTTCCTCTTCCGTAAGTGTATATATACATATATATATATATATATATTTATTTATTTATTTAGTTAGGGCAGTTAGGTGTTGAAGGAAACCCAGTGAGCACTTACCGAAAGGAGAGCCGCTGGGGTGTCGGGGAGACACATTTGTAGATGTTGTTGGAGCTTTCGGGATGGTCTCTTCGTCAGCACAAGAGAGACACAACTATATATGTGTGCGTGTGTGCGCGTGCGTGTGTGTGTGTATGTAATTTATATTTTTAGGAGCACATATATAGCGAGCTGTCGTTAAGAGTTGAGCCTCTACTGGTTCAGTTTCCGACTTGCACTATATTTTTCTCTCCTCCTGTTTCTTACGTAAAGGCCGTAAAATAAGTACTTTTATCAAGTATTAATTATTTTTATTTTAATCCAGGACGTGTAACTTTCCGCAATAGACCTCTCTCTTTATTTTTCAGTAATTCTGCAAGTGCGTTCGCTCGGAAATAAAAATTAACTCGGCGTGCAATTTTCTTACGATGCGCATTACATTTTTCCTCCAAAAATTTAAGCGTTAAATATCGTTTCGAAAGGGTCAAATTATTGGATTTTTTTTAGACTCGATGTTTTTCAAAGAGACATCTTTCCATCTGAAAGATTTAATTCGTTGTTAGATAAACGTCATTTTCTCTTTGGGATGGGTTTCCTATCGATTTTCAACCTATAAGTTGAATAATAAATAGGTTCTTTTCAGTGGCTGAACCCTTGGATGTCCATATTGCAGTGTTTCTCGACCGGTGGACCGCATCCCACCAGCGTGTCGCAAAAGGATTTGAAGCGAACCGCAAGAAAAAGTTTAAACAGATTAACATCGGTTAGCAATATTTAAGAACCGTTGCAAAAGTATAGCGAAAACTTAACATCTTGCGAAAACGTAATCAGTAAATAAAGAAAATTTTAATAAATTGCCTTATGCTTTTGTTAATAACCCGATACTTTTATAAAATAATAATATAAAATTTTATCCTGCCTATAACTATCTCTAATATATAGGTGATTATTACAAAGGATATAGGAGGATACAAATTATAAGGCACTTCCAGATGTGCTAGAGACTTGAAATATGGCAGTATTATAGTTTTTTTTGTCACAACCCAAGGAAAAAAATCGGTACAACATACATTGTACAAAATTTCTCATATATGGGTACCAATGCGTCGTTTATTTATCTTCAGAAAATGAAAATGGTATCAGCCTGTTTTTAGAAAATTCAATTTTTGTTCAAGTTGCCCAAGAATAAACTAGTCTTATATTCATTCATTGAGAAGAATGAAATAGGTAGTATTATTGCAGACGTATACTCAAGTAACTGCACAAAATTTGATTAAAACGTTCTAGCCGTTTTTGAGAAAATCATTGTTAAAGTTGCCTAGAATAAACTAGCCTTATATTCATTTTTTGAGAAATATGAACTACACAGTATTATTGAAGACGTAAACTCAAGTAACTGTACGAAATTTGATCAAAATTGTTGCAGCCGTTTTTGAGAAAATCAAATTGTTGTTAAAAATGCGTACAATAAACTTCCCTTAATTATTGAGAAATGTCAACCATTTCTTCGTAGCTTCTGCTCAGTATGATAAAATGCCTAAGTACGAGATTTCATTCATTTTGGCCCTACCTTTAGGCTCTAGAGTCAGTAACAGACAGACATACGGCATTGCGAAAACCACTTTTTCGGACTCGGCGACATCTAAAACGTGTATTTCCGTCAAAATCTCTAGGTCGATTTTTTTCTCAATTACAATACTTTCTCAATACACTTCGTATATAAGAAAGTAAAAATCCCAAATTGTTAAAATTCCAATTTTTATGGGTTGTTTTTACCCCATTATTGAAAGGAGGTCGAAATATTTGCAGAATGCAAGCACCGTCTACCTATATGCACATGTTGACATATAGGGGACCGCGGAAAATTTCCCTGCAGTTTAGGTATGGCCGCGGATGTTATGCTGAAGCTCAAGTGGGCCGTGTTATAAATAAGGTTGAGAAACGCTGCCTTATTGGATCAACTTTTGAACGCATTCCGCGGCAAAATTTCTCGATTCGTATATTAGAACCAAGGGGAATACATGTAACCAGAGAGTCTTAAGTATGTATGTATGTATGCATATGCAGAATAAAAGGGTCTTCGTCGACAGCGGTGGACTCTGGCTGGAGAGGAATGAGGAGGAGGGGCGGACTATGGAGGGGCGTGGCGCGTTCTCTCCCCTTCGAGAAATTTCTGGATCCACCTCTCGTTCTTCTGTGTGCTGGTCTGACGTTATTTGGACAGAAAGATACGTGGGTTTCTCAGGTTAGCTTCTATGGTCCTCAATGCTTATGTCTCGGGTTTGAATCCTGCCAACAGCACGGTCCTATGCGTTCGTAATTATTGTTTTAGACACGCTCTTTGTAAAAAAATAAACGATAAAGGGTAAATATGTAGCTTTGTCCCGGTGGCTGTTACCCACGCGTTTTGAGGTCCACTGAGTACGTTTTCACTGTTACCTCGATGATGGCAAAGTGTAATTTCGTTGCTATGATAAAATTTTATAATTGTTGATAGCGACGCGTCGCTACGCTGACAAGAGCAATTTTAAATGCGAATCGATGTTTTTAACCGTGCCAAGAGCTAACAGTTTTTTTACTTACTATTTTTTTCAATGCGAAATTTAAAAAATGTGATGTGGCCAACACATGACTTTCTCCATATTTGGGGTATAGATATTTAAATTATTATGAATAGCATTATGAGGAAAAATTATTATTTCGTATCGTAAAAGAATACAGTCGTCCTTATTGCCGTAAAGTAGGTATATTTTGATTGTTTACAGAATTCACCGCTACACGGTGCTGGCGCTGTATACTGGTATTAAGATAAAGCGAAATATCTCCGAAATGGATGGTTCTACGAAAATTTGTTTTAACAAAACTTGGAAGAAATATTATTCTCTACAACTTTGGTCCTCACGAAGATTACCAATAACGATGATTTTAAGGAGAAAACCAAAAAATCGGTTATTTATAAATAACTCCTAAACAATAACTACAATAGAAAATTGTTTCAAATGAAAGTTGTAGGAAATTACATTCTCTATATCATTTTTATAGAATTGTATATACAATAATGATGTTTTAACGAAGAAATATCGCAAAAACCGAATCGGGTTTCGAATAAACCTCGACTTTCGGTTACCCGTTATTGTCGAAAAACTAATCAGTTCTTTATGCTCATGCTAAAGTGTTATATGTGAAGTTTGGTAACGATATGGCACGTACTTTTTGAGTTACAGCGCCCACACTAACATACACACACACACAGACATCATTCCGAAAATAGTCTAAACGTGTTCTAGGGACCTCAAAACATGCATTTGAAATCTCGAAGTCGATTTTTTTCATGAATACAATACTTTCCCATTACTACGTATGGAGAAAGTAAAAAGCAATTCAAGTGTTTAATTGCCGGTAATTATTCTTGAGGACGCTGATGCCGAGAGCATTCATACTCATTACACTGTATGGAGGTAGTGTTGCGCTAAACAGATTTTTTAGATCGATTTCAGACTACCATTTCTTACACCATTCGAAGGCCATTTTAAGGTCATTCAGCATTTCCGATCGTCTTCATCATTTATTTCCCTACATACGACCGTATCGTCCGCGATAAATCTAATTTTCCTGGGATCCGCCGATATATATCCTATAAATATTTTAGTGTGCATGTATGTTATTTATACGTTTTTACACCGTTGAAGCTATCGAATTCAAAAGTTTCATGGGCCATCCTATGAACCAAAGGAAGAACTTGGTCTAGGTTTGCAGACCGTGGGGTCTCTTATACCCCATGGGGTCAACAATATACTATTTCCATAAGGATGCATGGGTAATGGTGTGGAGATACCCCAAAATGCCATGCAGCCCTTCACTGATGTGGATATAAATATACCTAAATATTAAATTACGATCACGGAAAATGGCTTATTTTACGTATGAAATACTGAATATTTTAATTCTGTTCATGTTTTGTCGTATTACATGCTAAATCGCACGATATTTTCCTTAAAGCGCAAAATTTATCGGTTTAGACGAACATTTTCCAGGCGGCAACAAGGCTAAATTTCTTAATTGTTGTCCTCTTCAAACGGAGATAGCCACGTAATGATTAATGCAAGCAAAATCCACGCCGTGGCGCGCCGTAGAGGAAGAATAGACAACGCCAAGATAAAGGGTATAAATGGATTCATGCCTAAATATAGTCTAGGAATAATTTTAAAGTATAAAGCAATAAAAATCGTTTGGTATTTAAAAGAAAACTCTTTCCAGAACGAAGCCGGGCGTTTCAGCTAGTATATACAAAATATCTTCACCCACCTGAACATATCAAATGTTTCTTAAATCTATTGGGGAAAAAAGGTGATTTCCGAAAGGTCTTTCCTTAGATCGGAAAAGGTGTTTTTTTAAAAATATCCGATCCTTAAAAAATAGAGAAACAACCGACCTTTTCCGTACTTCTTTCCCACCCATCCCCTTCTCCAGGCCAAAACCTAAATTTGTCCCCCTTCCGGATCGAAAGACAGAAGAAGAGAAAGAGAAGGAAACAAACCCGCAAAAATTGCAAAGAAACACATTTTTTTACCAAATGAAACTTCGTTTCGTACCTAAACAAATAAAAAAGAAAAAAAATTGGAACCACCAAGCATCGGAACCCCGACCGCCCACGTGATCCTCGAATATCAATTTTAAGCGTTCGCTTTATTTTTTTAAAGATGGAGGTGCTTCCGCGAGGAGGAAAGAAAACAGAGAGAGAGAGAGAGATTGAGAGGGAAACGGTATTTAAAAAAAAAACAAGCGAAGAATGAAAGTAATTATGGTGAAAGGTTTCTTGGGAAACACCTGAGATATTCGCAGAGTGCTCCGGTGCTAAAACTTGAAGAGGGCGAAAGGAGAAAAGTTGTCGCAGGATTTATTTAAAAATATCGTGTGTATATATATATATATATATATGTACGTACGTACGTATGTATGTATGTATGTATGTATGTGTGTGTGTGTGTACATATACACATATATGTGTGTGTGTGTATGCGTGCGTGCGTGTGTGTACACACACATAAACATACATACACACACACACAAATTCTGTGATGAGAAAATTCTATTTACTCAACCCGCATTATTATTTAAGAAATTATGAGATTCCTTACTCGACAACAGTAAGCTTCTAAAGTTTCGTAAAAATGTATCAAGATAAAACCCACCCTACCTTAAAACTTCGGTAAGGTTAACGAAGAACATACACCTAAAAGTAAATTCAAGGACCTATTCTACATCTACATAATACCTTTAAAATCACCAGATTGGTGGGTGGCAGAGGTTGCAGCCCACCAAAACCTACTTAATAACTTATCTCGCGGGTATCACTCTCCTGTTATGAACCCGTATGGTCCTTGGGAAAAACGAACCCTTATATCGCTACTGTTGAGGGCTGTAAGTAATTATGTACCATAAGTGATTATCGCACGACAATTTTTATTGCCGACCTTTAAGGAAATCTCCCGAGATGAAAGATGCGATCAGAATCTGAATCTCGACTTCTTGCAATGCGTGCGGCGGTCTCCTGATACGAAAACGAATAATATTGGGAAGATTTCACTCGAAAATACTCCGAGACACACATACATACACATAGAGACGATTGAATCTTCAGGGCGCGATGACAGATATACAGTTAGTATACGAAAAAAGGGAAGGATCAACTCTATAGAAAGCGATGACTATGACAAAATCGATACGTTTGGCCAGGTAATGGACCGGCGAGACATTGAGAGCTAATTGATAGAACTGCGAAATTGAAAAAAAAAACAAAAATTAAGTCGAATGAGAGGTGTCTGGTTATGGATGGTATCCAATGACCTCCAAACCTCCGTTAACCGCCTTTAATGGGTGGTAAAAATAAATCCGACAGAAGAAAACCGAATAGCAAAGAATAGGCTGAATGAAGTCGCGAATCGATCATTTCTTCCACACGTAAGTAAATTGATAAGTATATATATATATATATATATATATATATATATATATACACACACACATACATACTACGGAAGAGGAAAGGTAAATAAGGATATTTATGGCAACTAGGTTTTGAATGAAACCCAGTGAACACTTACCGGAAGGAGAGCAGCTGGGGTGTTGTAGAGACACATTTGTAAAGGTTAGAGCTTTCGGGATGATCCCTTCGTCAGCACAAGAGAGACACAACTATATATATATATATATATTGTGTCTCTCTTGTGTTAGCGAAGGGATCATCCCGAAAGCTCCAACAACGTCGACAAATTTGTCTCACCGACACCCCAGCTGCTCTCCTTCCGGTAAGTGCTCACTGGGTTTCCTTCAACACCTAGTTGCCATAAATATCCTTATTTACCTTTCCTCTTCCGCAAGTATTTATATATATATACACACACATACACAGTGAAATCTCGTTACAACGTACTTCACAATTACGTATATTTCAAATTAACGTACTTTTTTTAAATCCCCGTCAATTTCCTCGTATAACTACTGTATAAATATTTCAAAATAACGTACTCCAACTTAACGTACTTTTCAATATTTCGTATGAAATTCAGAGGTCCCGAAAAAAGATTTTTGTGGTTTTAACGTATGCTTTCATCCGTAAATGACTCAACTATAACCAATTCTTGCTCATTCAAGTCGTCTACACCAATTTTGAAGGCATTTTTTGTCTTTAGTACGGAAAGATCTGCGGAATTCCGCGAAAATCCCAAAAGAAGGAATTTTCCGAGCTGAAAAATCGTTATTTTGACAATAGCATTGGGATAAAATCTTAAGTCATACAAATATATCTATTGTTAGACTCATTATCGCCAGTTTCGGTTTGTGCCGGAGCTGCGATAATGCCGATCCCCCGCTTTGATGCTTCCAGAGAATATACTGTACTCCTTATGGGTATTTCAGTATACCGTACTTTCATTATAAAGTATAAAAATTCATGCTCCGTAGAGATACGTTGTATCGAGATTTTACTGTATAATATAAAGTCGGATTTTATGTGGAACCTTAAAGTTAAAGATATTTCGGCTCGAATAATTTTAATGTCAGTTCTGTGCCCAAAAAGTTTTGCTCGAGGGCCGCATAACCTCATCGCGAGCCACATATATCCCCCAATTCCGACCTCTTTGCGGACCACAAACAGTCGAAAATATGGTTGAAGAATAATTTAATGAAACTAAAGGGTTTAGCAGGGGGTCAGTATTGCTTGATTGAGTGTAAATGTTAAAGGCGTTCATCTACTTTGAGGATAGAGAGTAAAAAAATGAAATATATTGATTTTATAATATCCTATTTCAATTTGGTGTCTAGTATATGGCGGTTTTTTTTTAAATATCCGGACAGACGGGCAAACCGGGAAAACGTGAAAAACGAGACAAAATATCGATTCGATTTGAGAAAATACAGAGTGCTTTAGTTAAGGAGTTGCTGCGTCAGACAGACAGACAGGCATGAGGGATCTCCACAAGAAAATAACGAGACGGAATACTAAATTGATTGGCGAAAAAAACGAGGTCTCTATCTGCTTTCGTTTGTAAGAGGTGTTAACGCGACAAACGGACAGACAACCCGTACGCACAGGCGTATTGTCTGAAAAAGAACAGGTAAAAATGAAATCTTCCTCTCTCCTTTATCTCTTAGAAGACAGTTATATAGTTAAGAATCTCCGCGAATTGTTGATTCTTAATACCAGGCATGTCAAACTCGAAGGAGCATCAGGGCCGCACTGAAGTGATAGATGTTATAGAATTTGGATTTACAGATGTTTAACGAGGGCCAGAATTGGTTAAATAGACTTTACCTGGAAGATCGGTTTCTTGTTTTGCTATTGAAAACAATGATTTAAAAACTGCCTTGTTGTATCTCAACAGCTAAGAAAAAATCTTGTCTCCTTTTCACAAAAAAAAATATACAGAATCTCGAACAATTTAGTTCAGAAACAAAGTAGCGTTCGGGCCGCAGTGAGACATGCCTCCTTTATACGCTTTAATATCCTTGAAAATTTAAACCACTTCGAACTAAAAATTAATTCCAAATAATACCTGAAAAGTTCTGAAATTTCCGGGAATATACTTCTGTTATTAGAAAGAATGTAAAAGATATTTTCCTAGCCATCGTTATAAATAAAAATATTTTCAAAAAGAAATGTCTTAAAACGAAAAAAATATCGAATGAACGCGGACAGACAGACAAAAAGATAGGCGATAAGACGAGAAATATGCCGCAAGATTTTTTTAAAAAAATACCTTTTACATAGCTACCAATACGTAATAACTTAAGGCATCGCGTGGAATTTTCAGGGAGCAAGGAAACTGAGTATCTGGGAATTCTGAAAATTCAAAATCTTTAAACCGATAGGGAATTTCGCGAGAACCTCTTAAAATGTTAATAAAAACAGAAAAGGTGAACATTAGAAAGTCTAAACTTCCTATCTCTCACCCCTCCCTATCTCTGTTTCTCTCTCCATCTCTCCCTCTCTCTCTCTCTCTATCTCTTTTTCTCTCTCCATCTCTCCTTCCATCTCTATCTCCCCTCTCTCTCTCCCTCCCTCCTCTCTCAATTTCGCCCTAATAAAGTCGTTTGTCTGTCTGTCTCCTTCTCTCTCCCACCCTCTCTTCCTCCCTATCTCTCCCTCCCTCCCTCTCCCCCTCCCTATCTTCCTCCTCTCTCTTCATCCCTCTCCTCTCTCCTTTCCTCTCTCTCCCTACCAGCCCTCTCAATTTCGCCCTCAATGAAGTCGTTTGTCTGTCTGTCTCCTCTCTCCCTCCCTCTCTTCCTCCCTATCTCTCCCTCTCTCTCTCCCTCTCTCCTCCTTCCCTCCTCCTCTCTCCCACCCTCTCTCTCCCCCTCCCTCTCTCTCCCTCCTTCTCTCTCTCCCCCTCTCTCCTTTTCTCCCTCCCACTCTCTCCCTTCCTCCTCACTCTCTACATATCTCTCACTCACCCCCTCTTCCTTCCCCTTACCTCCATTTTCGATCCTAATACCCTCGAAAACACGACGCCCGAGGGCGCGCAACAATCCCACCTATTCCGCCCTTTTTCCTATCGAAATTGAAAACATCGATCCGGAAAGTTCCGTATCGATTCTTCTTCTTCCACCGCGAAAAAAAACTTCCTCCGTCGGGGTATAAAAACATTAAAAAAATGACTCCAATTAACTTCCCAACCGGATTGAAAACCGTGTTTTCCACGAAAAAAATAAACACAGCGACGAGATATGTTAGGAAATGGGGGAAAAAGTTTATTGTTTCGTGTTTCTATATCTTTGCCCTTTTAAAAGGAGAATAATCAGTTAGAATTTGCTCCTTTCTCTCTCTCTCTCCCCCTCTCTTCCTCCCGATGTCCGCTTCTGTCGAGATCGCGAGAAGGGAGATTTTTTTCCTTGCCAAGGAGTTTTAATCGGAAATTCCAACGCATTTATTCCCCTCCCATTCCGTACTCGAAATAAATTTAACATACACATCTTTATTCAACTGAAACGTTGTTTTTATTTATAAAGGCATTCGTTAAGATGATTAATGCAAACTTGGAGAATCTTGAAAAAGAAATAATGAATTTTATTTTCCTAAACTTTCTTTCCGGTCCTGATCCACGCCTACGAGAGACGTTTCCGTAAAAAGGTAATTACCGAGGCGTCTGAAGACTTTATCTAAAAAGAGATGCCTATCTGATTAAAGTAAAATTTACCCACCGATTTCGACAACAGCAGTGAATAAAAAAATGCAATTTAGCAGGTTATGCAGCCTAAAAAACTTCAAAAAAACGCTTTTCAATTACAGACGAACTTCTATAACTCGAAATTTCCATAACTCGGAATGAATTCATTTTCATGGGACAAAATGTAATTCGAATATATTTTTTTGTTTTCCTCGAGGTTCGACTTATAAAAGTTCCGCTGTAATTCCAACTGAAATTCTGTCGTAAAATTGTTCCTGCTTGGTCGTTATTTCGATTGATGAAAATTATACTTTTTCAGTCTTTATGAAACTAATTTTATCTGTTAAATCCATCCTGATTTATAATGAGAATAAAATAACGGGGCTTATACAGAATCAGCTCATAATTAAATACTGTGAGTGCCACTCCGACAGAACGAATACCTACATATATAAAAACTCCCGCTTTCATAATTTGCTGTTGCCTATTTTGTTCATTGGTTTGTTGTTTAATCAGCGAAGATGTACTTCTTAAAATACCGAACTCAGTTCACGGCTTGCATGAAACAAATTGCTTAAAAAATGTGTTAAATTCGTAAAAGGTTTCCGTGCAATACTTAAAGAGTGAGATTTTTTACTTTCTCCATATACGTAGCATAAAGAAAGTATTGTTTTCATGAAAAAATTTGATTCGAGATTTCAACGGAGATAAACGTTTTGAGTTCCCGTGAACACGTTCTGACCGTTTTTCTTTTAAGGTGGGAAACAACGCCCGGAGAAATCGCTCCTCATTAGTACCGCCTGCTTCAAAAGAACGACCCAAAAGGTTAGCACTTTAACACTTCGGACCAACCTTCACAAAAGTTTAAAATATGACGCGCATCGGAACGCCTTTAACGGCGACACGGTTAAAAAGACCTTCCGTGAACATCTGCAGGGTAAAGAGGCGAAACTAACGAATGGCATGGGAGGAGGGGGAGGGGAGAAGAGAGGACGTGACGAGGACGTTCCTATGGTAACGGAAGAAAAGCGAGTAAAACGGAAAAATTTATAGGAGTGATGTTAAATGCGTTCACGCTGAGGACGAGATGTACAAAGAAGAGAAGAAGAGAGAGGAAAGAAGAATGAGATACTCAGGGGAAAAGAGAGAGAGAGAGAGAGGAGGGGGGAAAGAAGTGGGGGAGAGAAGAGGGGTTCCTGGTCAAAATGTCCAAAGGAAAATGTCCAAAACAAAAACGTCCAAAATACATAGATAAATGTCCAAAACAAAAATGTCCGAGAAAAAATGTCCAAAACAAAAACGTCCAAAATACATAAATATCAAAGTTAAAATAAGGTCAAAACCAATTAGCCAAAAGTAATAATACCCAAGATATAAAAATGTTCAAATAACAGGAAAGTCCAATAAGAAACATTCACAAAAATTAAATCCGAAAATCAGAAAAATAACGTATTATTATGCGTACCAACTGAATATTTAACAGCCACGTACACGTAACAGCGACAAAACAAATGAAAGTGACATAGACGGAATTCCAAGTAAAATTTATTGAGGAATGTTTTTGTTATCCAAATAACCAAATAACTGTAATTGTAGATATTGGCCTACAATCTCTTCAATTCGTCTTTGGTTGGTTTGATACTTCTTGTTGGTAGTAAATTACGTCTTTATACTGCGAGTGCTTGTTGTATAAATAACCACGATATTGAAGTAAAGGCTTATCTTTCTGTGACCGGATAATTTGGGCCATCATAAATAAAGGTTTTTATATAAATAAAAAATAACCGTTATATGTCAATATTTGTTTTTAATTGTTGTATAAATAACCATGACACTGAAGTAAAGGTTTACCTTTTTGAGATTGGATATAGAAGATAAAATAACAGTTATGTTCATTTTAAATTTTTTAATTATTATAGTAGCACAGTACTACAACAATTACTGTAATTATTTTTTATTATCTTTGGAAACTGCTTGTAGGACATTATCGTTTCGGAAATTTTGACTTTTGGACAATATTGTTCAATGGACGTTTTCGTTTTGGACATTTTTTCTCAGACATTTTTGTTTTGGACATTTATGTATTTTGGACGTTTTTGTTTTGGACATTTTCCTTTGGACATTTTGACTCTGAACCGAGAGAGGAATAGATAGGAAAGAAGGGAGACAGAGAAAGATAATAAGAGAGGAAAAAGAAGGCTAAGAGACGGAGGGAAAGATAGAGAAGAGGGGGAGAGAGGGAGGAGTGCGACAGAGGGGAAAAGTGACAGACAGACAGACAAACGACTTCATTTCGGGCGAAATTGAGACTACATAGTCGCCTTCTTACATTTAACCCTACTTTATGAATTACAAATGACAATAAAAATAATAACATATAAACATACAAACAGAAGACAAATACTTGAAACTAAACAAATGAAAAAATAATAATAATACAAAGAAAACAATTAAGAGATTGAATTACAAATTAGGAAACTTCTAAGTATTTGTGGTAAAAACCTAGGAAGGACCTGACATGGCTAAAGTGACCAAATGTACTGATTTAATCAGTACAGTACTGATTTTAGAGATTGCGTACTGATTTCAAATATGTACTGAATTTTGTACTGAATTTTAAAGTTGTACTGATTTTAAAAGAAGAAAAAATGTATATTTAGTTCATTTACTGTGGGATTGACGGTTGAGGTGGCTCGGGTGCGATGTTGCCAGGATGTGTAAAGAGGACTTGCCGCACCTCCACCTATGATTGGCTGTGAGGGAGGCGAGTTTTTCAGTCTTTCCTTCCAAACCCTCACCCCTTATCTACAAATATAAATCTCAATTCCAAAGTAATGTCGTCCAGACAATAGTAGTTATGGTTGTGTATGTCATGTCATGTGAGTCATGTGACAAGTTTTATACAGAAATCTTAAATAATGAAAGAATTTTAAAAGAAATTGTTTCTCCCAATAAATATATGAAATAAATATTGGCATATTTTGTTTTTTCTTAATAGAGCATACTGTATAAAATTTCAATATATAAAGTATTATATTGAAATGTAGTTTTCTTTCATGGATAAGTATAAGAAATTAAAAAAATGTACTGATTTTACATCTAGAAAATCTGGTAGTTTTCTTTCATGAATATAAAAAATAAAAAATGTACTGATTTGACATCTAGAAAATCTGGTCACTTTAGACATGGCCAACCTAGTGAAAAGGAAGGTTGTGAGAGGAAAAGAGGGGAGAGAGGGGAGGGGGAGAGAAAGGGAGAGAAAGAGAAGGAATGGAAAGAGAGGGAGAGGGAAGGAAGAGGAGAGTGGAAGAGAGGAGGGAGGAGAAAGAAAAGGGGATAGAGGGAGGAGAAGAGAGTGAAAGGAAGAGAGAGAGGTGAGAGAGGGAAGGAAGAGAGGGGACAGAGAGGGGAAGGGAGAATAGAAGGAAGAGGGGAGGGAGAAGGAAAGGGTGGGAGAAAGGAAAGGAGAAATAAAAAGAAAGAGAAAGAAAGAGATAGTAAGACGAAGAAAAAGAAAGAAGATAAGAGTGGAAGAGATATAGATAAGGAATTCTTAGAAAGAGGAAAACAGACGAAAGGAAAAAATCGGCACAACATACATTGTACAAACTTTCTCATATAATAATGCGTCGTTTAGTTATCTTTAGAAAATGAAAATCGTATCAGCCGGTTTTTAGAAAATCCAATTTTTCTTCGAGTTTCCCAAGAATAAACTAGCCTTATATTCATTCATTGACAAAAATGAAATACGTAGTATTATTTTAGATGTATACACAAGTAACTGTACGAAATTTTATCAAAATCGTTGGAGCCGTTTTTGAGAAAATCAAATTGTAGTTAAAAATGCGTAGAATAAACTATTCTTAATTACTGAGCAATGTCAACCATTTCTATGTATGATAAAATGCCTAAGTACGAGATTTCATTCATTTTCACTTTACCGTCTAGGCTCCAGAGCCAGCATTGTAAAAACCACTTTTTCGGATTCAGCGACACCTAAAACGTATATTTCCGTAAAAATCTCGAGGTCGAATTTTTTCGCGATAACAATACTTTCTTGATACTTCGTACGAGAAAGTAAAAAATAATCGACGTAAAAAAATTCGACTTCTAGAAGAAAAACGTGAGAAATATTTTGTCCCGCAAAATGAATTCACCTCGAGTTATGGAAAGTTCGAGTTATAGTCTTTGTTATTATAGAATTTCCACTGTATGATTCCACCATATAGTCTCAATTTCGCCCTTAATAAAGTCGTTTGTCTGTCTGCGAGACTCTCTGTCTGTCTGTAACTGAAGAGAGGAGAAAGAGCAAGAAAATTACTGTTAAAGTGAAAGAGAGCAAAGATAAGGAAAAGCCAAAAACTTTTAAAATATTTGGTAGAAGCAATCAGAGCTATAGCAAGCTATCTAAGCCAACTTTGGCCTTCCTCTTGTGTACCAGAGGTAGGTTTCGCAGAAACCTAGCAGGGGAGCGCAGTAAAAAAAAAAAGGTGCGTCGTAGTCCCTCCGTTTAAGAAATGGTTCCGAGGTCCAATTCCCGAAGCCCTAGATTCCTTTGTTTGAGGAAAGGGGGCTAAGGCCATTGTATATTTTTTTTGTGTGTTTGCTCCCCTAGTTGGAAGTTCCTCTTCTACTTTTCCTAAGAGTTTGAAAATCCCTCTCCACTCTTTCAGTGTCTGTTCCTCCTCTCCATAAGACGAGCTGGGAACGAGGAGCTCTCGAGAGTAAACCTAGCCTAGCTACTTTCTTTCCCTCCCTCTCTCCTATCCCTCTCTCGCTCCGGCTCCTCTCTTTGCGTAGTTATTTCAATATTGCCACTGTGCCATCCAAGTGCTACAATAAACCTTCGTAAAAACCCGTCTTCGCTTAGGTACAAAATAGAATAGACTTTATTGACACATTACATTTACATATCCGCAGTACAGGTCTGCCAGAATGTCTCTCGTCAAAAAATGTTACTAACATAAATTATTATGCAATATGTTTACAATATATCTTCACAAAAGTCACATGCAAGGATTTACTTATCCTATATTCTACCAACGTCTTAACTATTACATTGCCTTCTATATCAAACCTACCTCATCGTCCTCCATATATTCTATCACTAAATAATAGCATTTTTTAAACTAAAATTCTTTCACTTTGTCGTCGAATTGATTTTCGTTGTTATCCCCGTAAATTTTGTAGGTAATTTATTATACACTATTCATCCCTTACAAACTTTTAACTTTCTCATATATACGTAGTATATTGAGAAAGTACCTATTGTAATTGCGAAAACATTCGATCTCGAGATTTTTCGCAATGCCGTCTGCCTGCCTGTCTGTTACCGGCCCTACAGCCTAAACGGTGGAGCGAAAATGAATGAAATCTCGTATTTAGGCCTATTATCATACAGAGCAGAAGCTATGAAGAAATGGTTGACATTGCTCCATAATTAAGGGAAGTTTATTCTACGCATTTTTAACAACAATTTGATTTTCTTAAAAACGGCCCTAACGATTTTGATAAAATTTCGTACAGTTACTTGAGTTTAGCAAATGTTCGAAGTTTTAAGGCAACACTGTGATTACACTGTATTTATTGGAAAAATTATGCAACAAATTTAAGCTTGGTAAGATGGCTAGGTTTAATATGGGCTTCCTCAACTAGCTACGTAAAACCATCAAGAGTTTTCTTTTCCGCTTGAGAACACCCCACTTTTTGGAATAATAGCAATGATGTAGAATTTGTAACATCGGAGGATGCAGGTGCTGTAAACTGTATACTAAAGCAATCCAATTAAAGAATATTTACCAGTGGAAGTAAAAAATTCTATTACCTATTTCCGCCTTTTGTCTGTTTGTTTGTTTCTTGCTGCTCTCTCTCTCCACACTATCTCTTATTTACTCCATCTCCCTGTCCTCTTATCTCCCTCTTCTTTATCCCCTTACTTTCTCCCTCTAACACCTCCCTTCTCCTTTCCGCCCCTCTCTTCCCTCCTTATCACTTCTCTTCCTCTCTCTCTCTCTTTCTCTCTTCCCGCTTCCTCTCTTTTCCCCTCCTCTTTCTACACTTACTCTCTCACCCCCTCTCTCTTCCTCTCTCACCCTCTCTTTCTTACTCTCACCCTCTCTCTTCCTCTCTCTCACCCTCTCTCTCTCACTTCCTCTCTCTCTCACCCTCTCTTCCTCTCTCTCTCTCCATCTCTCTCTCTCACCTTTCCTCTTTCTTACTTTATCTTACTCCTTCCTTAACATTAATTTTTTTCTTCACAGGATATCGATTTTCTCACAGTTTGTGCCACTATCGACTATGTTACCTTTTAATTGCCTAGTGTCTACTATGTTATATTGATTATATACATTATTATTGTTTTATACTAAATTATATTATTCCGTTTTATTTTACACTATGTATTCTATATTATTTTTTCCTTCTGTTCCATTTTATGTGTTTCATGTATATTTCCTTTCATCCTACCAGATTTTTGTATATATCTTGTAAATATTATGTCTATATCTTTATATGTATTGTGATGACGGTATACAGTGTGATTGTATTCAAGTTTTCTCCTACTGTACATATTATTTAATGTTTTATTTTTATATTTACTATCTAGGGGTTTCGCAGGTTTTTCACACTCCTCTTCTCAGTGAATGTTTTCCTGCGTGGGTTTTACTAGTTATGACAAGTTTGTTCTTATCTGGGTTTTCCCCACAAATTTAAATGTCTTAAACTTACCATTTCTCATTATATTCGAGTTTTATACTGTTCTCAACTCTTGTAATATTGTATTCTAACTTCATTTTAAACTATCTATATTGACGAAGGGTTAAATGTAAGAATGGACCTTATGGTCTAAATTTCGCCCGAATAAAGACGTTCATCTATCTATCTTCCTATCTCTCTCTCTCTCTCTCCCATTCCAAACCTTCGGGGCGGATAAATTCATCCTAAGAGGAGACGTTCTCTCGAAAAGCACTACCTTCCCCCTTAAGACGGTGAAAACACATCCGCCTCTGCGAATCGGAAATTGTATCCCGAAAATCGGCTTCACCTTAAAGTCCGAAAGAAATTCGTTTATTTTTTCTTTTCCTCCTTTTTCTCGTTCTCGCATCCTTCGGGAGGAAAGGGGAAGGAGTAGGAGATTGCTTCATTGTTTTTCAGGTTGAATTTATTGTTGTGGTCGATTGATACGCAGGAAGACTGACTGATACATTAGTTGCCATCCGTTATTCCTTCACATATATTTATACACACACACACACAAACTTAGCGGAAGAGAAGTAAATTTTATTGTTACCAAACAAGTTATATTATTTTAGCAATAACTGACGCTTTTATCTAGAAAAAAATTGCTAGTTCGGTTTGTCTCTCTGTCCGTCCGTCTGTACGAAGAATATCTCCGTAGTTCTGCAACCTAGAGAAGCCAAATTCTCGTAATACGATGGCCTGTACAAGAGCTAAATATGGTAAAATTTTGGTGGATCAAGAATCAGTTATTGGGTAGTAATCGGAAAAAATCGCTACAAAGTACATGCTGCTACAAATGTAGGAAACCTCTGCAATTCATTACTCCGATGGACTTGACAGCAGACGGAGAAAAAATCGACTTATGTGATTTGATCTGCAATTCTTCCCTCACTCGTTGAAAATTCGATTCGCAAAGTTTAGACGGGATGTTTGGGTAAGTATTTTTCAAAGGTAACCTATATTTTTATAATAAATAAATAAAGGTGGAGACCATTTTATTATTTTTCCAAAAATTACTGTAAATTTTCGGTTTTTTTTATAATATTTGGGCCGTATTGTCTGTACTTGTCCTAATGTATCTAATGTTGATGATTTTTGTCACAATGCCTCTAATAATTACGTTAACATTCACCCGCGCTGTTAAGTAATTCCCCACTAAGAACGTTTTTTTGCCGTTTGTCTTGAATGTTTAACAAATCGTACCAAACTCTTAAGAAAGAAATACTAAATAAATCAAATTTTATCATACGAACATAAGAAATAATGCAATCGAAAGTTTAATCGTTACTTGCTTAAAAATGGTATTGTACTTCTCAATTTACTTTATACCAGAATAAGATAAGTTCTATCGACAGCTGTCTAAGAACAGGCCCGAAATGTTTCAGGGTTTTGAATGATCCTTTTAAGTTTAAAAAAAGCTACAATAAATGATATTTAAAAGCTAAAAAATAATAGGGTTTAATAAATAATACATCAACAAAAACTATTTATTGAGGTGCTGTAATTATATGTATAAAACACACACCTGCATTCATGTAAACATTGATAATCCTTTCTTAATAATTTTAGTATTGCCTTGTGAGGTTCTAAGTCGCCTAAATCTCACCTCACGAGAAGGAATACAGTCGAAATTCTATAAGTCGAACGTCTGTAACTCGAATACTCCATAACCCGAAGAGATTCATTTTACAGGACAAAATCTTTTTCTTTAATATTTTACTACAATAACCCGAATTTTCTACAAGTCGAATATTTTCCTGTTTCCCTTTACGTTCGACTTATAGAAGTTTAATTATTTATATAGTAGTACCTACTAAGTATGCAACTTTTATCTTGAAAAATAAAAGAATTACCAAGTATCGTTGACCCGACGCCCTTTCACTCTAGGGTCAGTGGTTTGTTTTTAGACCCTGCCAACGTATTTTTCAATTATGTACTAAAAAGTGCATTTTCAGCTGCTTGTACACATGTACTTCCTAAAGACCGTGAAACGTAAGGGACTACTATTCTCGAACCGGCGTTTTTAAAACCCTGGTATATACATATTACAATGGGACGCATTTACAGCAGCGAAGCAGGGTTAACGGAGGGACCGCGGCGGGACCTCAGGTCAGTGACCCTTAAGCCTTAATTACTGCCTGACCTCCCCCGTCCTCCTCTCGAAAAAGGGGCTCTTTCGGGGAAACTTTTCAGAGAACACAAATGGACGTGGGTTTCAAAAACACGAATATGTATACATATATATAAATCTGCGGAACTAATGACGACCCGTTTTCTTCCTTTGTTTTCGCATGTTAACAACCTTTGAAAAATATCTCTCCCTTTTCCCATCTTTCCTTCCTTTGCTGTACAGATTGCCCTGTCCGAAAACACAGGTGAAATTTTTCTTCGCGTTACTTTTTTCGAACGAAGTCCCTCCGAGTGCAGTTATTCACTTCGTGAAATGCTTTTAAAATTTTATGCATTTACACCCTTCGGTAATTAAACGGCCTGCAGTAGCGGACATTACGCAAGTGGAGACATATTTTTTTTGATTAGGAAATAATATTTAAAAGAAAAACTTGCAGGAAAAACGATATGCAATTTAAAAAATAAACTGCCGCATACCATCTGGACCGGAACGTGGCCTAGGCAAGGGATTCTTAACCTTTTATGCCGAGCTGTAACATGGAATATCAAGCAAGCGCCACTACACTTCTGAAAAAAAATAGGAATGATAACAAATAAAATCAAACAAACCTCGAAGATATTCTCGAAGTTCTTGAATGCGTTTAGAAACAATACGGCAGAGAAAATTAAATTATTGGTTCTAAGAAACGGATTTTAAGCATCGTAGAAGGGTGCAGACAGTCTGTCAAAGAGCACCATCAGGCTGCCAAAGAGCACAGCGGTGCTCGCGAGCACCAGGTTGGAAACCCCTGGCGTAGGCACCACAAGCACTGTGCCTAGGGTCTACGAAAAGTTCAGACAATAATAAGTTAAAAAATAAAACTATCAAAGATCTATAAAAGAAACTACCGTCTCTTTCTATACTTTCAATAAAATTCGAATTACTCCGCAAATAAAATGCCGGTTAAATTATTTCAAAATTTGCTAAGAAAAAACACACATAAAGCTTATGGTTTAATGGTAATATTAGTGACAGGCCCGCAGCGGCCATATTTGCTGCCTGGGTGCAGGCAGTTTATGCCACCCCTTACGGACTTATAAAAGCACCCTGGCCCAGATTTTTTTCGATTTTTAGATTAAAAGTTGTATTTAATTTAAGAAATAAATTGTGCAAAAAACAAAATTAAGAGAATTTCTTGCCTTCGCCCGTGAATTGCCGCCCCTAATATGTTACCGTCCGGGTGCGATGCACCCATAAGTCCTGTTTGGTAATGTGATTCTTTGAACAAGGAAAACCTAATTTGTAAAATAAATTTCCTTGAGAAGTCAATAATTATATTTCTCCGTATGTATCCCCAATATAAGCATCATCATGTGTATACGTTAATATACATATAATAGCCAAAAGGCTAATGAGTCATAGTGAATAAGGCCTACGAAACTCTTAATCTGGCCATGTATATGTACCTACTACCATAGGAGTATCAGACATAATATTTTCGACCACTGTAACTTCAACCTTAACTTAGTAAGCTGCATAAATTATTTTATAACATGTTAATTATAAAAAAGCTGCGTCAATTAACATATTCTTTATAAGCAAGTGAGTCTATTATTTAAATCCTTCTTATTACAGTAGACGTGATAATGGCTCGCAAAAATGCGTGCGATGGCGTGCAAAAATTAGTCGGCGAGCGCAAATTCGACAACTGTGCGGGGTTTATTCGCGATAATTGAATTCGAATTTAGAAAGCGCGCGTTTTCTTTGGTAGGATTCTGAAAGAAATTTCAGCATTGTTCGAAGTGTGTTTAAATTATACCGCCGAAAGGAAAAATAATCATTGGTTTTGAACGTCAGTATTTCCATATATTATGTACGTAAATTAGTTTTTAAGTTCTCGGCTATTAAGACCCCCAGCGATTGAATTAATAAATTTAACGTAGAAGAAAATCCGAATGACCGCGCGGAAAGAAACACTGTACGGATAAAAAGTGACATGATGGAAATTTAACTTATATGCGAGTGTGCATAATACTGAACAAAAATGTGAAGATTGAGAAGTAGAAAAATTCATAACTTGACCGGGACTCGAATGCCTGCTTAGCCCGGTTTGGTAGTTTAGTTGGTTAAAGCACCTTCCAGGCAAATGAGATGACCCGGATTCGAGTCCCGGTCAAGTTGAAAATCTTTTTTTTTCTCAATCTTCATACTGTACGAATATTATATAATGAGAAATAATAAATTTTCCTAATATCTTAAAAGGCAATTAACATTTTAAATAAACGTAACTAGAACACTGTTCAACCGAATACGCCTTACGCATTTAGAATATGTCCTAGGTCACGAAATCATTTCCTGCGACCCGCGAATCTACGATGAAAAAGCGACCCCTAATTGTAAGATATAACGCAAAAATCCACATTTTCTGATAAAATTACGATAATAAAGCATTTAATATTGAAATGCTAAGCCTAAAAATCAATTTTAGACTTGATTTTCACTTATATGATACCGCAGAATCATTAGGTAACTTCCGATGCGGCCCGCAATGTAGAAAAGGTCGCCCAATCCTGTCCTAGATCTTTGATTACTCCGTTTACTACTACATTTGCATGGTATCCTACAAGTCACCTTATTAGTGGATGGAAGGTCGTCTGTTTACGCCCGAGATTTGTTTAAAAAAATCAATCAAACTTCGCAATGTGTTGTAAAAATAACGCCGCCCTCTAATAATTAAGTCACCGCGAGGTCCGCACAGGTGTGATCGAACACTAGGTCATCCATAAACCGATCAAACTTTCACGAGGCACGCTACAGAAAAATGCCAATTACGGTCTTGATAAATAAAATTTTCGAGTCTTAAAAAAAAAAATCTGCCATTCGCGAGAGATATAGTAGCGTCGGCAAAGTTGAGCTCGTTTTCAGTTGATTAATGCGTATTTCGAATCGGAGTCGTCCACCTTTCTTTTGTCACGTATTAATGGAAAAGAGGAAAACTTTTCTTCTGAAGGTAAATAAAAATGTTGAAGAGGCTCTGGTGCAGCAGGGAAGGCAGGAGGGAGGAGGGGTGGGGTGGGGAGAGAGATAGGGGGGGGAGGTAAAGGAGAGGGAGTAAGATATAAGGATGGAGAGGGGGGGTGGGAGTCGAAAAGGAGGGGGAAGTGGAAGAAAGATGGAGGGAGGGAGAGGTTGAGGAAAAATGAAGGGAGGGAGAGGGCCAGAGTAGGAGGAAGAAGCGAGAGGAGTGGGGGAAGGTGAGAGAGAGGAGAGAAAGAGGAGAAAAATGGAGAAGCGAGGACAGACAGACAGACGACTTTATTAGGACGAAATTGAGACTATATAGTCCCTTCTTACATTTAACCCTGGAAGAGAGGAGAGGAGAGAGGGAGGGAAGGAGACAGAGAGAGAGAGAAGGAACGAGAAGACAGACAGACGTACGACTTTATTGAGGGAGAAATTGAGAATATATAGAAGAAGGATAGAAGGAAGGAAAGAGGGAGAGAGAGGGAAGGAGAAAAAGAAGAAAGGAGAGGGAGGACGAGAGAGGAGAGGAAGAGGAGGAAGGAGAGAGGTAAAAGGGAACGAGGGAGGAAGAGGGGAAAGGAGAAAGAAAAGGAAGAAGGGACGGAAGGAAAGAGGGAAGAAGAAAACGAAAGAAGGTGAGAGAGATGAAGGGAGAATGAGAGAGAGAGAGGAAGAATGCAGGAGGGAGGGAGAAGATGGGAAAGAGGGAGAGGGAAGGGGAAAGATAAGGAAGGAGAGGGAGAATGAGAGAGGAGGAATGAGAGGGAGATTGAGATGAAGATGGAGAAGAGGAAGGATAGAGAAAGAATAGATAAGAGGGAAGATGAGAGAGAGGGGGAGGGAGGGGGGAAGGAGTAAAGGGGAGTAGAAGGAGATAGCAAGAGAGAGAGAGGTCTCGAAATACCGTATTAGCCCGAATATAAGGCGAGGTTTTTTTTTTCAAAAATTGTCTTTCAGGAAAGTTGGGGTCGCCTTATATTCGGGTCCTTAAGTACGAAGAAGTTACATTTGTTTTTGGATTTTCTCACTGGGAAAATAAGGAGTCGCCTTATATTCGGGCTAATACGGTATATACAAGACGAGAGAGAGAGAGAAGATAATGAACAAGGAATTGAAAGAGAATGACGAAAAAGGAGAGATGAGAATAGAGAAAGAGAAAAGAGAGAGGGGGATGAGGAAAGAGAGGGGGGGAGAAAGAGAGAAAAAGGAAGGGAGGATGAGAGAGAGGGTGAGGGAGAGGAAGAGAGAGAGAGGGTTAGAGAAAGGAAGAGAGAGGGTGAGAGAGAGAGGGAGAGAAAGGTAGGGTTAGAATGGAGAGCAGGTACAGGTGGAGGGAGACGTAGGAAGGGATAGAGTGGGATAGAGGAGGAGGGGAGGGAGGGGAGGATAGGCAGAGAGAGATGGGGGGGAGAGAGCGCCTATGGATGCTGAGCAAGCCCTCAATTTGGGTCGCGACCCCCAGACTTGGTCGGGGGCTCCAGACTACGTGACGTACCAAACGTTGCAGAGGCAGAGAGCATGTCGCTACTAGTTTTTTTTTAATTCCTCCCCTACGTCCCGAAAGAGACTCGTTGCCGCTTAATTTTCACGCCGATAAAATTTTGCGAGGAATCTTTTTTGCGTGAGAAATTTCTTCTTTTTTTTCGTCTCTTCTCGTCTATTACTTAGGGACGCGTTAAGGGAATCGCCGCCTCGGGAGACTGGAAACATAATTATCTCTTCATAATGTTTTCGTCCCGTTCTTCTGTCTCGTCTTTTCATGATTGCCTGGTAGCTGTAATTTTTTCGTCGTGATTAGTTCGAAAGTATAAATAATACAATAAATAATTTTTGATTTCCGGAAAAAATCCAAGGAAAATATTTTTATACGTATTGTAAATAGAGCCTAAACGGTATAGCAAAAATGAATGAAATCTCGTACTTAGGCATTTTATCATGCAGAATAGAGGCTATGAAGAAATGGTTGACATTGCACAATAATTAAGGGAAGTTTATTCTAGGCAATTTTAACAACAATTTGATTTTCTTAAAAACGGCCGCAACGATTTTGATCAAATTTCGTACAGTTACTTGAGTTTACGTCTGCCATAATACTACGTAGTTCATATTTCTCAAAAAATTAATATAAGGCTAGTTTATTCTTGGGAAACTTTAATAACAATTTGATTTTCTAAAACACGGCTAGTACGATTTTCATCAAATTTCGTATAGTTATTTAAGTTGATGTTTATAACGATTCCACATAGTTCATATTTTTCAAAAGATAACTAAACGACGCATTAGTATATGAGAAAGTTTGTACAATGTATATTGTACAGATTTTTTTTTCTTCAAGGACCAATACGACAGTGCTCCCCAACCGGCGTGCCGCAAGGATGGCACTAGTGTGCCGCACACTCTGAGGTTATTTAATTAATTTAATTAATTGAAGAGCATGACATTTTTACACTTTGAATTGAGTATGTACTTAATTTACAATAAAATTATACAATTATTTGAATATTACTTTACCAATCATAACAATCTAATATAATTGCGACTTTCACTTGTTTTAAGCTAGTCTTTTATTTTAAAATGTGTATTTACGCAGTGAAATTACTTCGGGGTGGTTTGGTGTGCCGTGATGTTTTTATGCATCCATCAGATGTGCCGTGGAGCAAAAAAGGTTGGAGAGCACTGCAATACGAGACCATTAACAGGAGAGCGATGCCCGCGAGAGAGATGTTACTTAGGTTTTGTTGCGCTGCACCTCCTGCCACCCGCAAATTTGGTGATAATTTAGATGTAGGACCGCACGTTTAAAAAAAAAAAGATCCCGAGCGTCTCGCCCAGCGGGAGCTAGCGAGCGAGCGAGCTTGGTCCATTTTGGATTTGGGTGTGACTCCAGTTGTGACGAACGAGGAGAGAGAAGAATGAATCGATGACGCCGCCCGGGTCGTACCATTTCCCGCAGACCTAATAATTAGGTCGGGACGCTCTTTTTTGAAAAAAAAGGGGTCGGAGGGTGCCTTAAGGAGGGCAGAGCGGGGGAAAGGATGCTGGAGCATTAATGAAACCGACATCTTAACGTCTTTAACTAAGATCGAAGGTGATCGCCGCATAGGAACCTGAGGCAATACAAAGGAAAGCAATCGAAAGGAATATATTCAAATAACAAAATGGTTCATCCTCGTAGGATTACATAAAAAATTCTGATGTGTCCCGCACATGACTTTCTCCATACAGAGTGATTAACACGATTGCTCTCGACACCAGCGCCCTCAAGAATAATTATCGGAAATTACACTCGCGAATAATTTTCAAACACTTTCAGTAATATTTGCATTGAAAAAACAATAAGTAAACGAAATTGTTAACTGTTGCTATAGACAGCAAAATATCGATGCGCAATTAATATCACCCTTGGCAGCGTACGCGTCGCTATCGACAAATTTTAATGTAGTAACGAAATAAAATCAACTCAGAGCAAAAATTCATATATCTCTTAAACGATCGATCTTGTGAAAAAATATTTCAAACAAAACTTGTAGAAAATTACATTTTCTACAAATTTGGTGATGGAGAATATTTAAGTAAATTGAGTTTTAAAGGAGGCATTTACAAAAAACCGAAAAATGACAAGAACAAAACTTTCGCATCCGGTCATAATCTGTTCAGGTCTTGATTAATTAAATCTTTCACTGCTATGCCCGAAGTATAACCGGTTAAAAATTTTGTTTTTATTTTCCATTATGTCTGTTCGGTGTATTTGATTGTTCGGGCATGCGCTGTCATATATGTGTGTATAAACTTATTTTTGTGAGCTGTAATGGCCTTGCTTCTCTATGATGTAATACGAGTACATAATTCTTAATGGAGGAATACCCTCCCATGTTTATTCTCGACAATGTTAGTGTTGATAAAATGGTGGTCTCGCGGCCGTAATCTGTCCGCTAAAGATATCACTAATGCGATTACTAATTATGAACCTAATAAAAATAATGAGTCGGTATGTAGTTCCTGTGATATTAGTACCCATAGCGATAATGAAGATATATTGTAAATATATTCAGGCGCATGCGTGACACAGTAAAACTGGAAAACGCAAGCAAGCGAGTATGCCGTCGAGGATTGGCGATTGAACCGCGGACCAAATGCATATTCGTCCAGTTTTTCTTGATATTAATGGTATTATAACGTTTTTAAAGTTTTCAAAAATAAACTCAGCAGTCAGGGTTAAAAATCTTAAGTATAAAGTTTTGTGCTGATCTGATTATTAATTTTTGAGATAGAGCGACCAAAAAGTCCTATCCCTTACACACACACACACGCAGACCTCACCGACAAAATAGTCCAAACGTACTCAAAGGGACCTAAAACGTGTATTTCCGTAGAAATCTCTAATTCGATTTTTTTCTCGAATACCTTTTTCCTACACCACGTGCGGAGAAAGTAATAATAAAAAGCACCGATAATCGCCTTTGAATAATTTTAAAATCCAAAGAAACCAAGCGTCCGACAGATTGTTTCAAAAATAGTACGCGGAATGAACCTGGTAAAATCAAAGTTCCGTCCTGAGTCGTTCGGTTGTCGAATGAGTAACGTAGTACATACTGCTTCTCAAGAGTTGCTGCTCTTCTTCTCTTGATTGCCTCCGGATGTAAAGAAAATCCCGCCTTTAACGACGAAATGAAATGACTGGGAGCCTTTTAAGGTCGATTTTTCTCTACAGTTTCATTACGAGTAATTTCTTCTCTTGACATCATCGATGGAAACATTTAACTCAAGGTAGTAGGCGATTCGTGGCAAAGTGAAATGGTTGATTTAACCGGATGTGCATTTCTTCCACAGAAACATATGTTCATAATGTAGTCTTTATGCTCATTGTATTTTCACTAAAAAGCTTTGTTACTCGCCCTATGCTGGACCATTTCGGGTCTCTTGATCAGTGGGTTTTCAAACTTTCAACTGTCGCGGACCCCTTTCAATTGAAAAATAGTAAAAACAATAAACTTTAATACGAATTCTTTTATTTTATATAACTGTTAATAATTTTTATCACATCGTATTTCCTAAAATTTCCTGATGAAAATTTATTATTCGAGAATATTTTATATATTGGCATTTCACCTAACATCTAAAATAATTTTGCGGCCCCCAATTTGAGAAACACTGCTCTAGATGGCCCTAAGGCTAGAACCACACGGGCGTTTTTCCGCGACGAAGACCGACGTCAAGATAACGCTACAAAATAGGTCTTATGTTTCCTTTACCAAACGTTTCCGGCAGTTTGCAGGGTATTAATTTAAATGTAAATGTGATGCAATTCCTGGAACGCGTGAAATTAATGGCAGCCATATTATCATTATTTAATTAATGCTTTCAGTTCTTACAACGATTCGAAATAGCGCGAATACCCCACCCATTGCAATATCTTTACGTAGTTTTCTCGATTAACCTTTCCTCTCGTCAGCGATATGTGTGGCCTTTTCGTTTGAAGACAGAATCCCGCACCGGACGGAACGTTCTGGAAAAATAATGTTTCCACTCTTCCTTTAATTGTCGAACTTTCGGAAAGCTTCCTATTCCCCTTGCATCCGGATTACTAATTCGTCATGGTCGAGAGATGATCGACATTTTGTCAATAATTTTATATCTCTTCGAGTCAACCACAACTAAAACATGATATGCTCTGAATAAAAAAAATTGTACCTTCCACTAAAAAAAGACAAATAATTTTTTAAATCTGCGTTTCGTGAGTAAATTCCAAAAAGTTGAGCCTGTTTTCGTTTTAATGGAAAATTCGCTGAAGCTCACCCGCCAACAAATTTCTTATTTTGCTTGAAATTTTTATGGGCAAGGCATCTTTACAAATACAAACTGAATTTCGAGGCATCCCAGCCTTTGAAACAAGGTACACATTTATAATTCAACAAAGAATTACCGAGCTTGTCTTATGGCTGAAAAAATTCAATAACGAGCACTTTTAAAAAAAGTTAAAAAAACATGCACATTTCGGTTGCAAAGCTGCCGTCTTCAGTGGTAATTCACCAAAAATAGATGTTCTTCAGATATCTGAGACAGGTACTTTATTAAGAGCTTGTTCTTGAATGTACTTATTTACAGTTTTACATACGTGTATTACAACATTTGGACGCATTAACTTCATTGGTAACTCGCCACAAGCAATTTATTAGAGGAAAAATATTCTTCCAGTTGCATATCCATATCGTTGATCCATTTACTAAACTAAGTTTTTTTCGCGGCGCCCTTAAAAAAAATCATCTGCGGCATCCCAGTGTGTCGCGGCACCCAATTCTAGAAACACGCTCTCCTCGTCCGAGCATATTAATTAGCCTTATTCACCTGTTAAACGGAAATTTGCAAGAGCCACACGCGGATAAAGCTACTGACCAATGTGCGAATACTTGCCGGAGTCGATGGGTTTTTCATGTGCCTTCTCTCCAGGGGAGGCCCGAGGTATTTTGGAGAGAAACCGATCATCGTCCCACTTTTTGAAAGACATTTTTTTTAAAGAGCTCGTTAATTTATTCATTGCCTCGTAAAATGATTGATAATGAAAAGTAAAGGGAATTTTATATAGATTCCCGCGGCTGTCCCGCGATATAAATTGGTATCCACTATTCATCTATTTGCAAGTAATGTAGAGATAGATGGCAGGATTGGCGCCCCCAATACTTGGGCGCCCCGGGCAGCCGCCCGCCTCGCCGGTCCCTCGGGCCGGTCCTGCCTCACTCCAATATCTCCTTCGGAGGAAAAGTTTCTCGAAAACAAAAGAAGCGTGGGAGGACAGATGTCGTCCCTGGTTACCGCTTTTTGTTACAAACACGGCCATCTTCATTGAGGTTCCACATTCCTTGCGGAGACAAAACGCTTCCCCTCTCCGGTTAAGTGCTTTGGATAATTAGTCTTTCGATTACCAAACGAATAAATAATGGCCTGTTAAAAAGGTTAAGAAAACCAGACGCGCATCTCTTGCTGCGAGGCAGACGTCATCAGTGGTTACTCGTCGATGGTAGGTCATGATCGAATCGGAATAAATCTATGATACAGGATATACAGTGGAACTCCTACAAGTCGAATCTCAAGGGTAACAAAAAATATATTCGACTTATAGAAAATTCGAGTTATGGGAGAAAAAAAACACGAAAAAGCATTTTGCCCAGAAAAATGAAATCACTCCGAGTTACGGAGAATTCGATTTAGAGACACGTTCGACTTTACAGAATTTCGACTAAAGTTCATTATTAAAATATCACTGCCGGTGACTCGCCAATTGATGACGGCTGCTATTTATCCGAATTGATTTTCCCATGCTCCTGATGGCTGTTGTATTGCGTCAGACTGATTGTTTTTTAGCAACTAGGCGAGCTCAATAATTCTCTTCTGAACGAAATTTCTGATAGGCTGAAATTTATTCGTTCCGCTCATCCAATAAAAAAAATTGGCCCTTCCTCGTTTTTGTATGCTGTCTGTTGTGTTTAACTTAAGAGAAGTCTGCTGGGTATATCTTTCTGAAATAATTTTCCAAATATTTCTCGAATCGACGAGGTTTACGAAGGCGTAGAAACGTCGCAGTTTAAGCTCGAGTCTCAAAATTTCGTTTTGTCGCGCGCTTCGTTTCGCAAAAAAATAAGCATCGTGTTTAAAAATCAATCTTTTGCATCCGTGAACAAATTCTAACTTATTCATTAACGAAATCTGACGGCGAAATTATGCAATCCGCAACACAAAAAAATCGTTCGAGTATTTATTCGGTAAAAATTTGCGAATTGTCTTTTTAACGCATCCTTCGTTACAATTTTTTAAACAAACTTTTGATTGAATAATGTTCTCAGGTATTTGTAATGATAAACGTACCTCTACCATGACCTTCAAATTAATTAATTCAGCCCAATCTTTTTACTTTCTCCATATTCGTAGTATATAAAGTATTGTTTCCATGAAAAAAATCGATTTCGATATTTTAACGGAAATACCTACACGTTGTGATTGATGTCCCTTGAACACGTTTTGACTATTTTCTCGAAGATGCCTGTGTGTGCGTGAGATAAGATTTTTGTGGGCGCCCTAACTATTATATATAATGTAATTCTCTACATGTTTTGTATGAAACAATTTTTTATAAAACGGATAGTTTCAGAGATACTTCATTTTTATACTAAACTAGCAGAAATTCTCGGCATTGCCCGGGAAAATTTCTTTTAAATCCGATCGGAATTCTAGATCATACATGGGATTTAAGAATTCACTCTGCCGCCGTGTTGAATAAAATGGGTAGAGAGAAAAAAACTACGTATGAATTATCTCGGGGAGCCCTCCACAATCGTAAAAAATTTGTTCAAACCTACCTGCGAAAATACGCGCAGTTTAATCAGTACCCAACGTCCAATTACGGATAAGGAAGTAGTCTTTTCCCACCTTTCCCACTGTGTATAAGATGTACAAAATAAAGAAATTAAGGAAAATCAGGAAATTCAGGAAAATCAGCAAGTTTAGGAAAATCAGCAAATTCAGGAAAAGAATTTCCCTGAGATTCCTGTTTTACCTGTATTTCCTGATTTTCCTATATCTTTCGTTTCATAAAATTTAATAAGGGGAATCAGGAAATACAAATAATCAGGAAATTGAGAAATTTAGGCAAAACAGGAAAATCATAATAATCAGGTAAACCAGGTAAATAAGGATATTCTGGATATACAGGAACATCAGGAAATTCAGGAATTTCAGGATAATCAGAAAATTCGAGATAATTAGGAAATTAAGGAAAACAAAAAAATTATGAAAATCGGGAAAATCAGCAAAATCAGGTGATTCAGGAAAATAAGGAAATTCAGGTAAATCAGGAATATCAAGAAATTCAGGAAAGGCAGGAATTTCAGGAAATTCAGGAAACTCGGGAAAATCAGCAAATTCAGGATAATCAGCAAATTTACGAAAATCAGCAACATCAGGAAATAATTAACCTGATGTTCCTGAATTTCCTGATTTTCCGGAATTCCCTGATTTTCCTGAATTTGCTGAATTTCCTTATATTCCTGAATTTTCTGATTTTTCTGATTTTCCTGAATTTCCTGATTTTCCTGATTTTCCTGAATTTCCGGTTTTTCCTGAATTTCCGGTTTTTCCTGAATTTCCTGATTTTTCTGATTTAGCTGATTTTCCTGTATTTCCTGAATTTCCTGAATATCCCGATTTTCCTGAATTTCCTGATTTTCCTGAATTTGTTGATTTTCATGAATTTCCTGATTTTTCTGATTTTCCTGAATTTCCCGATTTTATTGATATTCTTGAATTTCCTGATTTTTCTGAATTTCCTGATTTTTCTGAATTTCCTGATTTCCTGAATTTCCTGATTTATCTGAATTTCCTGAATTTCCTGATTGTCCTGAATTTCCTGATTTTCCTGTTATTCCAGAAATTCCTGATTTTCCTGATTTACCTGTATTTCCTGATATTCCTGAATTTCCTGATTTACCTGTATTTCCTGATATTCCTGAATTTCCTGATTTTCATGATTTTCCTGAATTTCCTGATATTCCTGATTTACATGATTTTGCTAATTTACCTGATTTTTCTGAATATCCTGATTTTCCTGAATTTCCTGATTTTCCTGAATATGCTGATTTGCATGAATTTCCTGATTTTTCTGATTTTCCTGAATTTCGTGATTTTCCCGGTTTACCTGAATTTCCTGATTTTATTGATATTCCTGAATTACCTGATTTTTCTGAATTTCCCGATTTATCTGATTTTCCTTATTTTCCTGATTTTCCTGATTTACCTGAATTTCCTGATATTCCACAATTTCCTGATTTTCCTGATTTACCTGTATTTCCTGATTTTCCTGAATTTCCTGATTTTCCTGAATTTCCTGATTTTGCTGATATTCCTCAATTTCCTGATTTTCCTGAATTTCCTGATTTTCCTGAATTTCCTGATTTTCCTGAATTTCCTGATTTTCCTGAATTTCCTGATTTTTCTGATTTTCCTAAATTTACTGGTTTTGCTGAATTTCCTGATTTTCCTGATTTTTCTGATTTTCCTGAATTTCCTGATTTACCTGATTTTCCTGAATTTCCTGATTTTTCTGATTTTCCTGATTTTCCTAAATTTGCTGATTTTCCTAAATTTCCTGATTTTCTTGATTTACCTGAATTTCAGGAAAAACCGGAAATTCAGGAAAATCAAGAAAATCAGAAAAATCAGGAAATTCAGGAAAATCAAAAACATCAGGAAATTCAGAAAAATCAGGAAATTCAGGAAAATCAGTAAAAACAGGAAATTCAGAAAAATCAGGAAATTCAGGAAAATCAGTAAAAACAGGAAATTCAGGGAAATCAGGAATTTCAGGAAAATCAGAAAAATCAGGAAATTCAGGAAAATCAGCAAATTTAGGAAAATCAGGAAAATCAGAAAAATCAGGAAATTCAGAAAAATCAGGAAATTCAGGAAAATCAGTAAAATCAGGAAATTCAGAAATATATGGAAATTCAGGAAAATCAGGAAATTCAGGAAAATCAGGAAATTCAGGAAAATCAGGAAATTCAGGAAATTCAGGAAAATCAGGAAATCAGGATAATCAGGAAATTCAGGAATATCAGGAAATTCAGGAAAATCAGGAAACTCAGGAAATTCAGCAAATTTAGGAAAATCAGATTTTTCAGGAAAATAATTTTCGTGATTTTCCTGAATTTCCTGTTTTTCCTGATTTTCCTGATTTACCTGAATTTCCTGAATTTCCTGACTCTCCTGAATGTCCTGATTTTTCTGATTTTCCTGAATTTCCTGATTTTCCCGATTTTCCTGAATTTCCTGAATTTCCTGATTTTCCTGAATTTCCTGAATTTCCTGATTTTCCTGAATTTCCTGATTTTCCTGAATTTCCTGATATTCCTGAATTTCCTGATTATCCTGATTTACCTGATTTTCCTGAATTTCCTGATTTTCCTGAATTTCCTGATTTTCCTGAATTTCCTGATTTTACTGATTTTCCTGAATTTCCTGATTTTTCTGAATTTCCTGATTTTTCTGATTTTCCTGATTTTCCTAAATTTGCTGATTTTCCTGAATTTCCTGATTTTTCTGATTTTCCTGAAATTCCTGATTTCCCTGAATTTCCTGATTTTACTGATTTTCCTGAATTTTCTGATTTTTCTGAATTTCCTGATTTTTCTGATTTTCCTGAATTTCCTGATTTTCCTGAATTTCCTGATTTTCTTGATTTTCCTGAATTTCCTGATTTTCTTGATTTACCTGAATTTCAGGAAAAACCGGAAATTCAGGAAAATCAAGAAAATCAGGAAATTCAGGAAAATCAGGAAATTCAGGAAAATCAGAAAAATCAGGAAATTCAGAAAAATCAGGAAATTCAGGAAAATCAGTAAAATCAGGAAATTCAGGGAAATCAGGAATTTCAGGAAAATCAGAAAAATCAGGAAATTCAGGAAAATCAGCAAATTTAGGAAAATCAGGAAAATCAGAAAAATCAGGAAATTCAGAAAAATCAGGAAATTCAGGAAAATCAGTAAAATCAGGAAATTCAGGAATATCAGGAAATTCAGGAAAATCAGGAAATTCAGGAAAATCAGGAAATTCAGGAAAATCAGGAAATTCAGGAAAATCAGGTAAATCAGGATAATCAGGAAATTCAGGAATGTCAGGAAATTCAGGAAAATCAGGAAAATCAGGAAATTCAGGAAAATCAGGAAATTCAGGAAAATCAGGAAATTCAGGAAAATTAGGAAATTCAGGAAAATCAGGAAATTCAGGATAATCAGGAAACTCAGGAAAATCAGGAAATTCAGCAAATTTAGGAAAATCAGAAATTTCAGGAAAATAATTTTCGTGATTTTCCTGAATTTCCTGTTTTTCCTGATTTTTCTGAATTTTCTGATTTTTCTGATTTTCCTGAATTTCCTGATTTTCCTGAATTTCCTGATTTACCTGATTTTCCTGAATTTCCTGACTCTCCTGAATGTCCTGATTTTTCTGATTTTCCTGAATTTCCTGATTTTCCCGATTTACCTGAATTTCCTGATTTTACTGATTTTACTGATTTTTCTGAATTTTCTGATTTTCCTGAATTTCCTGATTTTGCTGATTTTCCTGAATTTACTGATTTTCCTGAATTTCCTGACTTTCCTGAATGTCCTGATTTTCCTGAATTTCCTGATTTTCCTGATTTTGCTGATATTCCTGAATTTCCTGATTTTCCTGAATTTCCTGATTTTCCTGAATTTCCTGATTTTTCTGATTTTCCTGAATTTACTGATTTTCCTGAATTTCCTGATTTTCTTAATTTACCTGAATTTCCTGATTTTCCTGAGTTTAGTGCTTTTTTTGTATTTCCTGATTTACCTATATCTTTCATTTTTTTAAATATAATAAGGAGAATCAGGAAAATCTGGTAAATCAGGAAATTGAGAAATTTAGGTATAAAGGAAAATCATAATAATCTGGTAAATTAGGTAAATAAGAAAATTCTGGATATTCAGGAACATCAGGAATTTCAGGAAAATCAGGAAATTCAAGATAATCAGGAAATTCAGGAAAATTAAAAAAATCAGGAAAATCGGGAAAATCAGCAAAATTAGGAAATTCAGGATAATCAGGTAAATCAGGAAAATCAGGAAATCAATCAACCGTCAGCTTGAAATCAGCGATTTCTCTTACGGATCCTCCCCCTCCATAACCCCCCTTCCCTTGGTCTGTTTTTGCTCATCTTCAAACTAGATCCTATACTTGTATTGAAAGTGACAAATATCAAATTTGAACTTCCTAAGTTAATTCACTCGAGAGTTATCGTCGAAAAACCAAATCGGTGACACCCCCAAACCCCCACTTAAATTTTTTTTTGAGATACACCGCATAGCCTATATTTTAAGCTGGACCAGTCTAAAGATAAGCTGCAAGTTTCAGAAAAATTCGACCAGCCGTTTATGCGTGATGCGGTAACAAACAAACAGACAGACAACAATTGTGCAAACCGGTTGAAATGTCTTCTTGTGATGCAAAACACACAAAAAAAGTATAACTCTGACAAAAAACAAATGTACAGACAGAGGTTATAATTTTATTTATATAGATTTGATAGCGTTGCGTACGCTGCCAAGGGTCATTTTAATCACGCATCTAAATTTTGTTGTTATCCATAGAAAAAGTTAATAATTTTCTTTACTTATTGTTTTTTACTTTCTCCACTTACGTACTAGTATAAAGTATTGTTTTCATGAAAAAAATCGACTTCGAGATTTCAACGGAAACACACGTTTGGAGGTCTCAAGAGCACGTTTAGACTATTTTCGGAATGATGTGTGTGTGTGTGATTGTGGGCGCTCTAACTCAAAAAGTACTTGCCATATCGTTACCAAATTTCATATCTAACACTTCGATATGAGCACGGAGAGGTGATTAGTTTTTGGACAATTACGGTTAACCGGAAGTCGAAGTTTATTCCAAACCCGATTCGGTTTTGGCGAAATATATCCGACGAAACATCATTATTGCAATAATACAATTCGATACAAAGGTTATAGAGAATGCAATTTCCCGCAACTTTCATTTGAAACAATTTTACATAGCAATTATTGTTTAGGAATTATTTATAAATAATCGGTTTTTTCGGTTTCCGTCAAACATCTCCTTAAAAACGTCGTTATTGGTAATATTCGTGAGGACCAAAGTTGTAGAGAATAACATAAGTTTTGTTTGAAACAAATTTTCGTAGAACCATCCATTTCGGAGATATTTTGCTTATTCGTAAATTTCCAGTATACAGCGCCACCACCATGTAGCGTTGAATTCTGTAAACATATTCATAATATAATTTACGGCAATAAGGACGACTGTATTCTTTTACGATACGAAATAATAATTTCGCCTTATAATGCTATTCATAATAATTTAAATATCCATACCCAAAATATGGAAAAAGTCACGTGTTGGTCACATCAGATTTTTTTTAAATATATACCATTGAAAACGTTTTTAAATTGTTCTCGAGTGTAATTCTCTGATGAATGTTTCTGAGAACGCTGATGTCGAGAGAACATATTCGTTGCTCCATATGGAGAAAGTCGTGCGTTGGCCTCATCAGATTTTTAAAATAATGGGATTTCTTTAATTCGTCGAGACTTGCACCAACCCACCGAAGATCTTAACAGGAGCAAGAACCCTCTCTCTCTCTCTCTCTCTCTCTCTCACATCATCCTTCCCACCAAAGATCCTTCGACGTCGAGATATTATTGGAGCGCATCACGCACAAAAAAAAAGTGAGCGAGAGTCCCCCCGTTCAAAGGCGTTCCAAAAGATCGATACCAGTCTCCTGAAAAAGGACGTAATCCCGGGGAGAGAGAGAGAGACTGATATCTCCATTGATTCCGTGCGAAATTTTGCGGGCTATAAATAATATCTGCGTGCCTATTTGATGCAGGAGTTTCCCCGGATCCGTTTCTTTCTTTTTTTGCTCCGAGCGACGGTAACGTAGCAACCAGAATCTCCTCCCCCCCCCCCCCCCCCTCTCTCTATCTATCTCGCTCGCTTGTAGATCGCGGGGGAACTCGGGCACGGGTGTTTTTAGAGACTTGTATCAATTTCGGATGAATTTATGCTCTAGCTCCCTCAGACTACGACGAAGATCCCAATGGAATGCGACCTTGTTAGACTTGCCGAAGTTTCAGAGGGCGCCTATATTGTCACGGACGTCAGGAATTTAATAACGTTTTTCCTTCTGAAAAAAAGCGCAATAAATAACTTCTTCGCGTAGTCTTTTTAAAAAGTTTTCTCTCCTTCTTCCCGAGAAATGGGATTATGAAATAATTAATTACTGGTGACAGGTGCTTCGTCGCCGCGTCAAAAATTTTACTCCGAGGCACAACATAATTATTGTATCAAACGACAATGGTATCACTTGGCGACGTATTTAACAAATTTATACGAAAAATCAAAATATCTCTTAAACTATCACCCTTTTGAAAAAATATTTCAAACAAAACTTGTAGAAAATTACATCATCTACAAGTTTTACAATGAAAACTATTTATGACAATTGAGTCTGGGAAAAAAACTAAAGAAAGGACTAGACTAAACATCCACTTCCTGTGGACCAGTTTCAACTAAAACTTTTCAAATCTTCATTTGCTAATAAAAAAATATTAAGTATAAAGTTTTGAGCTGATTTGATAATTAGATTTTGAGTTAGAGCGCCCACAAAAATCCTATCGTATACACACGCACACAAATCATCGAGAAAACAGTCAAAAACGTGTTCTACGGACATCAAAACGCGAATTTCCGTTGAAATCTCGAATTCGATTTTTTTTCATGAAAAAACAATGCTTTCTCTATATAGTAGGTATGTACTACGAATATGGAGAAAGTAAAAAAGCGCAAAAGATTACTTTTTTGCGTAGTCTTTTGTAAGAGCTTAATTTTCTTCTTCCCGAGAAATGGGATGATGAAAAAATTACTTGCTTCTAGGCGACAGGTGCTCCGTCAAATATTTACTCAGAGGTACATAATTATTGTGTTAAGAGGGAGGATTTAAATCGTAAATCAGGAAGCAAAATTCCAGGAACGATTTCTGATAATCGAGAGGAAGGAAATTAACGAATCATTCGGAAATTCAATTACGCGTGACCGATAACTTTCAAAAGCTACAGGAATTCTGATAATTAATTTTCGTTTAATTTCTCGATACGAATAAGGCTTTGAAATTTCCTACGAAACGATGAATGGAGGAGGACACGGTTGAATCGGGCTACATAGCACCGTGGACTCGATATTACCATCCACGGAAATTTACAAAGACGCTGACATTAATATATCTTTCCAAGAAATCATTTCAAAATTTTCCAAAAACCATTTCCAAATTTTCCAAAAATCAACACCTCTAACAGGAAAATTTATAAGCTTCTCTTAGAAATAGCGTTCTGAGTCTATAATAATTTTTCCGATACTAAAATTCACCGAAAGAACTTCTTAAAAACCTCCAAAAACAAAAGACAAAAAAAACTAATGAATACGGGTATAAAAACAGACAAAGCCACAGCACGAATAATTTTATGTTTACGATCTAAGCTATTTTTAAATACTTCAACACCGAGAGACCAACTGACTACAACGATTATTTATAATTTACATCATCAATTATAATTATTACATTTCAAAAAACATCCAAAAATCTTTTATTTGCTAGCGCTACGTTCCTACTGTCCTGACGACATCTTCCGTGTACATGCGGTTGTCGCAAAAACTTTCGTCCCTCAAACTTTTGTCCTAAAACTTATGAGACCGACTATTCGATAAACAACAGCCAATTACGACGACATACAAATTTTGTCTCTCGTCCTTTTTAATACATTTTTAAATAAATAATGAACTACGCATTTGGTTACCATTTCCTCCTCCCGTCTGTCAAAAATGTATCCTCTGACTTCCTGCAAAAAAGTTTTTTTTTTCGCTACTGTCTCTTTAGTATCTCATAATAATATATGTATGTACCTTTCTCCACACATCTTCCCATCTCTTTTCCCTTCCCTTTCTCTCTGTATACGAAAGTTAAGGTAAATTTATAATTCTTATTTTTTTTATATCTCATTTTACATCTACTTCATATATTTCCGAATGTTTGTTTGTTTGCATGTCTCGTCTCACTACTACAAGACTTAAACAACCAAATTTGGTATCGTTCTTACTGACATCTTAACTTAGTGAACTCTCTAGGTTTGGTCAACCGGGATTAGTCAGTGCTATAACAATATAGGGGATTAACATTTTTCCATAAAATGATAACACGTAAAAATCGATATCTTTTGACTGTGCAAGCTCTTAATCTTTTGCAAATTTAAATTAATTACAAAACGACACGAACTCGGGATAAAAACATATATTAAGCTGAGAGAATCAAATTTATATATTTTTTAAATGCAGAGTTCGAATATAAGCCTATTTAGTGTAAAATTCAGATTTCGATCATGAAAAAATGTATCTTTTTTATAGGTTTGTAAGAATGGAAAATGCTAAATGCCATGGCAACGAGATCAATGTTTTAAATGGCACCTGATCTAACATGCTATATCGAGCAACGCCGGGTAATTTTGCTAGTATCTTATATAATGTGCCTTGTTACGTAACTTTCCAATGTTTTGATGGCTTGTGCCATAATGTAAATTTTCCCTATATACAATATATATGGATTTTTCACCTCTCCCCCCATTTCCCTTATCGGTTTGTTTCCTGCATGGGGTTTTCACTTGGTTCATCCTAAAGTTTTCTCACAAATAAACATTTCTGTATTAGTTTTTCTGGATCATACAGTGTGAGTAAATAACTGTCGTATTATGCGTTTCACTGTTTATTCTAACTATGGGTTGAACGTAAGAAGAGGACCCGATGGTATCAATTTCACCCGAATAAAGTCGTTTGTCTGTCTGTCTGTCTGTCTCCCTCTCTCCATCTTTCTCTCTCCGCCATCAAAACCGTTTCGATCTTTCCCTTCTATTCCCTTAGCGACGCTCGTTACAACTTCGAGGGAGTGTATCTGCTCCAGAAATCTTTCTCACGGCGCGGACGAAATGTACAAGAATGGATGGCAACTTAATGGGATCGCTCGTTACCTCAGTTCTCCTTCTATATATATTTTTTCTTTTTTGTCTCTTCAGAATGTCGATATCCGAACGTTTCACAATATATCAGTTCGGTAAGATCTCCTATTTTGTACGAATTTTATGGATGTACATTTTAAATGAATTATGCGCATACGTGTGCGTGTTTGTACGATTAGGTGTGTTTATATATATATGTGTGTGTGTGCGCGTGTGCGCGTTTTCTTTAATGAGCGGGGCTTCGAAACTTTCAGGGCCCTAAGAAGCGGAGTCTAAGGAACTGTCGAGACCGAAGAATTATGGGGCCCTGAGCATTGCGGGGTCCTGGGCTGAAGCCCATGCCTATGTCCGGCCCTGGTTCGACTTATAGAATTCCGACCGTACGTTAATAACATGAGTACACCGGCGCGATAAATTTTCGTACCATACATTTATTTAATAACACTCATGTAATGTATGTCTGTATGTAACGCACTACTTCAGCGAATATCTACTAAACTACATTTTAGCATCGAATTCCGTTTTTTTTTATTAAATAATAACGAGTAATTTTCGCGTAATTCTTAACATGAGACGCAAGAGTGCAAACATTAAACGTTAATCCGTGGTTTACGTGCCGTGGAAGGATCTCTATAAACGTGTTCTATAGGGAGTTTCGTTGCAATCGCTTTCTTGCCTTGCGTGCCCCGTTGTTCTCTTCGCAGGGTTGGGATTTTCGTCACGTAGACGCCACATGGCCTCGGGAAGCCTCCTTTCGCACGGACCTAATAATCTTCCCGATACTACGCGAAAAAATAAATGAAGCAGCTCGCGTGCCGCGAGTCGTTCTCGCCCGGTTAAATTGATTTATGCCTCGTTTTTTTTTTAATTTTTTTGTGTTTTAGACAAGTGGAGAATTAATCGATCGTTTCAAATCGCGTTTTTTTTTAACTTGGAAGGAACGAGAGGAGAATTACTTTAGAAATTTAACGAAAAAATGGTCCGTATAGTCATCGTTCAGTAATTTTGAGAATTTTCTTTCTTTTTACGTGACAAATAAATTACCCTCTCTTATCGCTCATCCCTATTCTCACTTATTTTTAATTTTCCTATCCGTTTCTTACTTATTAAAATTCCTGCGGATAAACAAATGCACTAAACCTACATACGGCCCGCTTTTTAGCATGGGGCGTAAAACTGCAAGAGATAGGACGATCGATTCCACACAAATATCAGCAATTTTTTATTGAAATACGCATGGCCGGCGGGCAGAAAAGGGAAAGATCTGAAATAAAAAGCCGGTAATGACTACCGTAAAAATCGGTTAATTTGGTAGGAAACGTAATTTTTTAAAAATAGAGTTAAAATTTAATTCGATTCGACATCGATTGCAGCGTCAAAATGCATTCACTGGATAAGACTTATGCAGGTACTTTAAAATTGGAATTTTAGAAGATAGTAATACACTTCGAATAATTTTTTCCTCGTTTATTTGCTTCCAGGACCTCCTTTTTTTCTGCCTGCCAGCAATTGCGGTAGTCAACATCTACATGATATCCTGCAAGGCAAGGTGGATGGCGGGGGATGCAGTGCGGTCACCAATTTTCCTCCCTTAGCGCTTCCTATTACGTTCTCTAATCCTCGTAAAACCCTTTCTATTTTCAACCTCAACCATATTAATTATGCTCTATTATCACCGACCTGAGACCTATGTAATACTATGTTAACTCATATGCAGCACTCCGATGTACAATGCTAAAGCTTTCGGAATATGTTAATGTGGCCCGCCACACATAAAAGGATGAGAACGCACTAAATATTTATTTTGCCTCAGAACTGTAAAAATGAAATTGTGAGCAAGTGAAATTAAATACGAAACAGCGAAATACCTTCGGATAATAAGCCGGAAACCCAAAAAAGGTAAATTTCAAAATTGTAACCTAAACATTAAAATAGAGTGTTTTGGAGTAACAATTAAATAATAAAAGGTTGAAGATTCCCTGTTTGAATAAGGTAAAAAGTAATCTTTTCTAGCTGTTGCGCATGGGCAGATAAACATTTTTACCGTTCTCATGGGAAGATTTCGAGTGTTACTATCGGTCGGAATCAATAACGAACATTTTTTGGATTCATAATATCACTACAAAAGGTTTACCGGCCATAATTTAAGTTAACGAGTGTGAAATTATCCGCATAAAAGTTCGCGGATCCATTGCGGATTCTTATGCAATGGTAATGCTTGATACCTAATACGTCCCCGCGGGATTTGGTTTTTTCCCGCTTCTTTTCTCATTTAAATAAAATGTAGGTCATCGGCATCATCTGAATAAAGTCGCGTTCTTCAAGTGTCTCGATTATTCTCAATTTTTTTACCTGAAAAAACATTTTCATAATGAAGAAATTCAGCGTGGTCACGCTGATGAGCCGCTGATGACGGCGGTTACGCATTCACGCGCAATATACGGTGGTTTTCCGAATCGAAAGAGAAGAATGAATAACTCGAATAATTTCTAAATAGTGATTCGAAGCTAAATATAACAGAATATTGTCGGTAAGGGAAATCATCTTAAGGAAATCGAAAATGAAAGTCGTAGACGTTACAGTCAGAGAGGATCGTATGTATTTTTAGATTTTTTAAAATGTGATGTAACTTAAATTATATATATATATATAGGAAAGGTAATTATAAAGGTGGCAACAAGGTGTTGGAAGAAGCCCATTGGGCCTTTACCAAAACTAGAGAGCCGCTGAGGGTGCTGAAGATACAAGAAAAACAGCATAAATTTGAAAGTTTTTCGGGCCAAAGCCCTTCGTCAGCAACGAATAGAGAAGTACTGTGTGTGCATGCGTGTGTGTGTGTATAGGTGTAGGAGGAAACCCAGTGAGCACTTACCGGAAGGAGATGATCGAGAAGACCCCTTCGTCAGCGCAAGAGAGACACAACTCTCTCTTGTGCTGACGAAGGGATCATCCCGAAAGCTTCAACAACGTCTACAAATGTGTCTCTCCAACACCCCAGCGGCTCTCTTTCCGGTAAGTGCTTACTGGGTTTCCTTCAATACCTAGTTGCTCTAAATATCCTCATTTACCTTTCCTCTTCCGCAAGTATATAATGTGTGTGTGTGTATTAAAATGTGAATCCTCTTAACTAAGCCTATGTATGATTCGAGATAGCAAAAGGATTCAAGAAGGTAGCCGAAAAAACGGCGAGAAAGACGGAAAATATATCTCGAAATTGATTTGGCCAACTTCAGAGAAACAGAAAAACTTTTCTTCTCTTCAGAGAAAACTGAAACAATCTTGGGAGTGTCTTTTTTTTTAAAGGAGAAATCCATCAAATTTTCGCAGTCACGTACTACTCCCATAAATTCTTCGAAGATCTTTCTACCTATAATCAGGCGCGTAACTTGGGGGGCGCAGGCCCACGCAGTGCGTGTGGCCCTCAAGATATTTAGGGCTCCACAAAAATACTTAGAATTTTTCCCGTAATCTGCCGTAAGGTATTCGAGGTAGTAATAGCCTTATTGGAATGAAAGATTTCGTCGCTCGAAATGAAACCGAAAATAACCATCTCAAATGCTTGGAGTTGTTTTGTCCTATCCTTATAATGTTAGAATTATAGAAGTCCCAACGTATTTTTGGAATTAAAAACGTAAAAAACATCGATAAAAATCAAAACGGTATAATAATTTCATATATTTTTAGATAAGTGGGGGCCCCAAAAACCTCACTTGCGTGGGGGTCCCAAAACGCCCCTGCCTATAATCCCTCTCCTATCCGTCTACAGGCCATTATGCAGTGGAACTTCTGCAAGTCGAACCTCAAGGGGAACAAAAAATATTGGACACACAGAAAATTCGAGTTATAGAAGAAAAATAAAATGAAAAAGATTTTGTACTGTAAAATTAAATTACTTCGAGTTATGGAATATTCGAGTTATAGACGTTCGACTTATGTTAGCTAGACTATAGGTATATGAGTATACACACGAAAACGATACACGAAAATCTCTCTCTCTTCCCCCCTTTCTCTCTCTCTCTCTCCCTCACTCTCTCTCTCCCTCACTCTCTCTCTCCCTCACTCTCTCTCTCTCCCCCTTTCTCTCTCTCTCCCTCTCCCTTCCGTTCGTCACTTCGCCTTCTGTCGAAAGGATGGCAATATCTGTCGCCGTCATCGATTAAAAACAAACCGTTGAAATGTACGAAATAAATACGTCTCTTAGCGACGTCTGAAAACAGACAGGCAGACATACAGAGCTTTTCAATCACCTCTGTTAACTGAATAGGGGGCGCACTGATGTCTATCATAAATGATGATATACGCCCGAAGGAGGGCCGCGTTGTTTTCGAAATATCCAGATGGTCAAATTGTAGGTTGGGAGTACACCTGAAGGTCGGATCTCTTATAAATTTCCATTTCCCATAAAATAACACGTATAAACCGACTTTTCGACGTGCAGGCATTTATTATTTTTTAGATTAAAGTTAGAAAGAACTAACCTACGATTTTCGGATCTGAACCATTTTGAAGAAAAATTATATAGTTTCTTATTCCGTTCATCTTTTTTTTTTTGCCTACAGCTCGAAATCGCTCATGTTAAACTTTTAATTCACATAGTTTTGGGGAATTTCGTCATTTTAGCGGAATGTTGCCTTGCCTACCAATTACATTGTTAGACCTCGAAATCCTATTGTTATTTCAGTCATTATGGGTGTAAGCGTGCTTTGATTGTTTTTAAACTGAGGGAGAGAGAGAAGGAATGAGAGGGAATTGATTTTCAAGACAATTGATGTTTCCGATGTCAATGTCATCACCATAAATAGCTTGAACGATCGAATCTTTACTAGCGTCATTTTTGACGGGCTATACACTAGCGAGAGTTCATATTAGACTTTTAACTAAAGAAGTCCTGTATTACATCTGAATCTACATGATACCCTGCAAGTCAGTCACCTTATCTGTGTATGGGAGGGGATGCAGCGCAGAACAAAAGTTTTCATACGTCACCTCTCCCTATTACGTGTCAGTGTAAATTAAAATAATGATGCATTAAGGTTAAGACTAGAAATGGTCTCACGACAACGATTTTTAATTAAAATCTTAAAATTTCCATCCCTAACGCTTTTCGGGCCTTCATAAAATGATCTCGCGTGTGCCTCGACCTATTATTTACGCAAAGACAATTTTCTATTTTTTACTTTCTCCATATACGTAGTTATAAGAGCAGGTATTGTTTTCATAAAAAATTCGAATTCGAGATTTCAACGGAAATACACGTTTTGAGGTCCCATGAACACGTTTTGACCGTTTTCTCGATGATGTCTGTGTGTCTGTCTGTATGTCCGTATGTGTGTGACAGAAGTTTTATGGGCGCTCTAACTAAAAAACTATTCATCAGAACAGCATGAAATTCTATATTTGTGATTTTATATATATTCTTAAGATTTGAAAAGATTTTGATAAAAATCGGTCAGCCGGAAGTAGCAGTCTACCCGTCAAATTTTCGTTTTTCTTAAATATTTCGCCTAAAACTGAATTTTTGTTAACACACACACACATATACATACATACACACACATATATATATATAATGTAAGTTGTAAATATTATTTTTTTCTACAATTCTTGTTTGAAATAAATTTTCATATGAGGAACATTTCAGGAGATGTTCAATTTTCTTCAAAATTGTCGGTTAGTGGACAGCTCGCGCGCGTGGTAGTGACGGCAAAGTTGAATTCACAAAACAATTGAATCGCAAGCGCTTAAGCGTGTTGTTGAACTGTTCCTATCGCCGTATTTATTTGATTTTAGTTGACAAGTTACGTATGGAGAAAATCATGTGTTGGACACATCAATTTATTTTTGTAAAATAATTTGGATCTTTGTATTACTTGTATGTCGCGCTATTTCTGTGCAAAATTCCTAGTAAAACGTAGACGTCAGCGATATTCACATTTCAAATATGAAAACACCTTTTAAATTGATTAACTTCACTCCCTGCCATTTCTCTCAAAAGAAAAAGCAACAGCTTTATAATTTCGCCGTGTAAATATTGTCTCCTAAACACGTACTTATATCCCTGCTCGTTAATGCAAGATAAAATTATTTTTCGTTCAAAAACTTATATGTACATACATTATGCATTAATTATATATTCCGCAATGCTTTCGCCCGCAAAAGTATATTTACACGAAAGGACAAACAGTCCCTAAATTTTCGAAAAACAATACTTTCTCTATACTACGTATATGGAGAAAGTAAAAATGTTTGTCACGTTCGACACAATATTAGCGCCCAAACTCATTACAAGCAGCGTTCTTTTTTTTTTAGCTTTAGGCTAACAATATTATCTTTTAAAAAAACTTTTTTTTCGCTGTTAAAAAAACTTTGAAAATGATATTTTGGAGGCACTCGTCTCTTAATTGGTTATGCGAGAGACCGCGCAATAAACTAATTAAAATTTCAGGCGATGAAACGTGCACGCGCAACAAAAAATTTAAAAATAGGACAAATTTTTCACTTGAGAATTAACCGAGAGGCAATGTTGTATATTTGTATATTATATATATATATATATATATATATATATATATATATATATATATATATATATATATATATATATTAATTGCACTTTTACGAACAGGATCGGAAAATTAACGCCACGTCGCACTCTATCGAACCGACCGTTATATTAACACAGGAAACAAAGAAAAAATAAACCGTTGACCCTTCTAAAATTGAATAAGGGATTCCGTCAATGGGAAGAGAGGAAGCGGTAATCCGCGGACGGTTGACGCGTGAGACCTCTGCAAACGACATAGCGGCCCGCGGAATAACTTCGCGGACACCTTAACGATTTTTCCTATCTTTTTCTGTTTTAATGGGAATAAAAAAAAGAAGTTTTTTTTAATTCTCTCAAATTATGGAATCGACATATCCTTGCAAACGCACGTACGAGTCTTTTCCCCCCGATTTCCGTCCTCAGATTCGATAGAACGTCGTTCATTTCCTAATGCGTTTTCGATATACGCGTTACTGAAAAAAATAAGACGTTTATTTTTATACACTTCTCGCTCAAAACGAACAAAAAATAAATAATAGTGCGAAATTAGCGTCGAAAGAAGTTGCATGGGGAAAAGAACCAGTAATCTGCGAGTTTGGACCTAAAAAGAAATTCGTCGTGCAGAAACATAACGTCGTCATATACATATAGGATGAGAATCGAATAAAGATAAATGAATTTTTGGAAAATTCTTTTTTTAATCCGATACTTCTTTCGAGAATTTTAAGATACCATACATCAAATAAATAGCATAGAAAAGCATGAAGTGAATCGCAAAATTTTTCTCCGGCTTAACGTTATAACGCGATTGTCGCATTTTCATCGTTGGTCGAATTATTAATTAGTTTTCACGACAAAACAGATAAACTTCAGCTTTAAACTGATTTTTGTACCTGATCGTTTGTTTTATAATGAAAAAGTTTTTTTTTTAATGTCCAGCAGATGACTTTCTCCACACAGAGTAACGACTGTGATTGTTCTCGACGTCAGCGACTTCGAAGAATAATTGGACGTACTTGACATAAATCAAAATATATTTCAAACTGTTTTGTGAAAAAATGATTCAAACAAAAGTTGTACATAATTATATTTGCCACGACCATGATAATAACATACGTTCACATAAATGTAGTCCTAAAGAATATACAGGCGACTCCCGAGATTCGACAGGGATGCGGTCCTAAAAACGTGGTCGAATCTCGAACCATCGAATGTCGAATCAGCACAAATTCAAACAGAGCAGAAATAACGACGTCTAGGCTGAAACTAAACCTATCGTGGTCAGGCGGACCGAAAATTACTTCGCGTAAACTACTTTCTAATTCGACCGACGATCAGCTGGGTCGATTCGACCGGTCTAATTCTCGAGTTGGTCGAATCTCGAACGGTCGAATCTCGGGAGTCTCCTGTATTTGGAAAAAACCTGAGGTGACCAACGCATGACTTTCTCCATGCGGAGCTATGAATATGATTGCTCTCTCGACATCAGCTTTCTCAGAAATATTTGGCACGATTACACTCGAGAATAATTGAAAAACATTTTCAATAGTCTTTATTTAAAAAAATGAGAAAGCAAAAACAATAAGTAAATAGTTAACTTTTTCTATGGATAACAAAATTTCTACGCGCAATTAAAATTATCCTTGGCAGCGTACGCAACGCTAATAGCAATTAGAAAATTGTGTTATAGCAGCGGAAACAATGGTATCACTTAGCGACGTATTTAAAATAAATTTAGAATAAAAATCAAGATATGTCTTAAACTGTCGGTTTTATGAAACATTGTTTCAAACAAAACTTGTGGAAAATTACAGTCTATAATTTTTATAATAACAACTATATACAGAAATTGAGTTATAAAGGAGATATTTGGAAACAAAAAACGGAAAAAACTATCTAGAATAAACACCCACTTCCGGTGGATTAATGTCAGCCATTTTCCTTTTCATGTATTCATTTGCTAATGAAAATCTTAAATACAAAGTTTTTTGTTGATTTGATTATTAGTTTTTGAAGTAGAGTTTCCGCAAAATGTCTATCACATACACGCGCACACAAAAGATATCGGAAAAATATAAAAAAATAACCATACTCAGGGGACCATTAAATTTGTATCTCCGATGACATCTCGAATTCGATTTTTTTTTCACGAATACAAACAATACTTTCTCCTTATTACCAAGCACGAATAAAATAAAAATGGCTGTCATGGTTTTTTTTTCTCGGACGAGTCAGGTCCCAACCTCCATTTCCCTTTTATAACAACGAGCGAATTAATCATCCTTCGGGGAAAAAATTTACATACGCTGAATCACTGGGGGAAATAATAAATATTAAAATTTTGGACGCTTCGGCAGCCTGTCTCAAAGCGATTCATCGAAATAAGCTCAGGGACGGCCAATAACACTCGTCCCTGGCGTAACAATGGCATTTTTTTCTCCTCCCACTCTCGTCCTGATCGCCGTTGTTGGTACACCTGGTAGTGGGCGTTACAAAGGTACGTTACGTCTGCACGATTGGCTTAAATTCGTGACGACAACGGGACGATAATTTTTTCTTTAATTCGATTAACACCTTTAAAAGCTTACTGCTTTAGTAATAAAGGCCTCTCTCGACCGCGCTGCATATGCACGTGATAAAAAAATTGAATCGAATACCTTTTTCCTTAATACGTAAGCCTTAATCTGTTGACTCCATGTAATTCGCAGCATCAATAAGAGCCGTGACACCATTTTCCACTCCGTAATGACGTACTACTCGCGGATCTCATCTCTGTATATATATTTTTTTTCCTGGCTCGAAGTCACACAACGACATGTTTTATTTTTCTGGACGCCAGTAAGCCTGATGCATTTTTTAAAAAAAGTCTATCCAAGAAACTAAGCGTGAAAAAGGTTCTCGTGTTTCGATTAAAACGTCAGAAAAAAATATTGTTTTCTATATATATATATATATATATATTTTTTTTTTAACGACTTCAAAGTTCAGCCGCACTAGCGTCACCTAACATTCATTCGTGTAAACTCTCCTCGCGATGCAGTTGGCATAAAATATTTTTGCGAATCGTTCTTACGGTGGTTTGAAACGCCTGCGAGCTGCTTATTGTAATTGTTTTGTACACAAGGGGGCTCTGCCCGTGGTAATTTTAAGGAGCCCGATCCCGCATTACTGCTCGTTTCGCTCTCATGTTAATTTCAAACTAATTTTAAATTAAATTAAATTAATATTTAAAAAAAAATAATAATTTTCACTATCTGATTAGTAGCAATAAATAAAACGATTAAAGTATTTTTCAAAATATAAGTACCAAAAAATAAAAGGATTGAGGTATTATTAAGAATTATAATAAAAGGATATTTCATGTGTTAGGATTGTGACGTCATAACATTTTCTTACGCAGACGGCATTAAAAGTATAAATCTACTAATTACCATTAAAAAGCATTAAATCACAGCAATTGTAATTCATATCATTAATTCCATATTTTAAATCATTAGACTAATTGCCATTCTAGTCAGTAATTTTCGTCGTTAAAGAATCGTAAAATTTTCCTCTTTTTCTGATTGAAAACAAATATTTACGCCAGCACCGGACGGATTTCAATTTTGCCTTTAAAGAAAAACCTTCGTTCTTTCTCTTATGGAAGAGTTCACGTCCTTAGCTCGTATATGAATTACAACTAATTAAAAATTTAATGACTTATAGCGATTTCCATTCTTATCTTACGCGGGCTTGGAATGAAAAAATGGAGGTCAGATAAGCAACCCTTTAAAATTGATCATTTTTCGAAATCTCGAATTTTTATCCTAAGTTGTACCCAATGACCTATAACCATGCCGAATTTCGTATCTGTAGTCATTCTAGATGCACCTTAATTTCATATCCTGTTCCCTCCTATACCTATGCTTGTATACCGTATTTATCCGAATACAATACGACTCCCCTTTACAGAATCTAATTTTGGGTGGAAAATGTTTTATAAGGTATTCTGAAACAAATGACTGTTTGATGTTTCGTTTAAATCTGTAAAAAAAAGTTACCACAATGTGCATGGCGAGGGTAAATTCAGTTTTAAAAAAAAGCTAGACTACTCACAACCACCGTCAACATTATTCATTTTTTTAATTTCTTTGTTCGCGAAAATAAGAATATTCCTAACTTTAGATTTAAAAAAAACTAGTCTGATAGTTAGATAAATACGGTATTTAAGAAGCAGCTATTTCTAACAGATGGACATGTATTCTTTCTTGCAGGTTTTCAGTTTCACCAGGGGACAAGTGCTAACATGGATGCTTAAGATGGAGGATTGAGGTTCACAAAAGCGATTACTTTTACTGATCAGATACGCGTATTTTGGCTTTCCTTTTTAACTCAACACAAAAGCTTGTTTGGTCGAATCCCTTTTTTTAAAGTTCATACTAATACGGTTATGAAGAACACGACTTAAAGGTTGTCATCGTCAATTAAAGAGCAACGCGTATTATGTGTAAATGATGCAGTCAGTTGCTAAAGTATTCATTCTTCCGTTTAGACAGGTTGAAATAATAAAATATGTACAGCAAAATCTCGAAACTCGGTCATGTTAGGTGACAAATAAAAGAGTGAGTGATGGAAGCTTGTAATAAGATACGCTAGGCTCTCCACACACACACCTCCTCCCCCTCCCTCATGCCGAAAATTATGCCTCTCCTCCCCCTCTCCACTTTCTGCCACGTCATCAGCTACTGGAAAGGAGAGGGGGAGGGAGAGGTTCTTCTTCGAAGGCGTCGCGGTGCCTTGTGGGAACATGGCCGCCGATTCAGAACGTTTCCGAGATTTGTACGACAAAAACTTCAAAATTAATTTTGCATTCACGCATCTGGACGACAGTATTTGATACAGTAGGCTGAATAAACGCTCCGAACACGATAAAAGCAAAGTAATTGTCAATGGGTGGCCAAATTAAAATGAACATAGGGAAAAAAGCCGTGCAAGTTATTCGAATCCGCCCACGCAATGGCGTACGGAAGATATAACTACAGAAACGGAGACATTGAATCACTTAAACGGAATTCTGAAAATTTCTGCTTGGCGACATACATATGTTTATAATACCACATGAAATGCAACTCATCGCGGGAACAAATATCGAGAAACGAGGTAAAAACATTTGGAACGTAGGCGGACGCCATCCTGGACCGGGTTTGTAAAAGTTTTCACGATTGGACGCCATTGTAATGGTTAACAAGTAATTTTAACATTATTATGTGATTCAAAAAGAAGGATTCTCACCAGCTATGGACGATGTGTCTTGCACCGACGCCTTGTTAGTTCGGGTTGGGTTGAATCAAGCCGTCGAAATCTTGAGGCGCCGTCAAGGTCGCGGTTGCTTCACGAAGACTCGGCAGACACTGTGACGCGGGACGGTACAACAACGCCCCTACCGCCCCCAGGGGAGATTAACGCTAACGAATTTTACTATTGGAACTTTGTTTATCCGTTCGCTGTGCAATCAAAATTCATTAACGAGGGAGTCTTATGTATAAACGTTAATATTAAAATTACTCACGAAAATTATAATAAATTTCTGTTTACAAATGGCTTTTTTAATGTGATCAAAACAAATTTTTAGCCCAATAGAATTCTACGTGACACTGCACGGTAATCTACGTGTTGGTGGCTAAGGCGATGCGATGTTGCCAAATTTTCCCGAATAAAAAAAACTGAACTGGAACCGAAATTAAGTTACAAAAATCCCTTAAAACAGGGGTCGGCAACTTTGCAACATGGCGGGCCACATCTGCGGTTGGGAATACTTCGGCGGGCCGCATTGTTGGTTCTGAGTGATCATATAGGTGAAAATCAAATGTCTAGATAAGGATTTTAGGGCAAAAATATCGAAATTATATTTTTTTGTTATGATAATAATTTTGCCAAAAAAGATGAATTTGTGTGTTAAATTTTTACTGATCGAGTATTCATCATAACATAGCGGGCCGGAGGTTCTCCACCCCTGCCTTAAAAGATATCTTCGATTTAATAATGCATTCAAATCGATATCAGCCAAATGTATTTAACGCATTCAAAAATATTTCCAATCATTCGCCCACATATTTTAACATCAATCGTAAGAAAAAACGAATTTATTCGGGGAAATAAATTACTTGTTATTTTCCAAAGACCAACCGAACCTAAGAGAATTAAAAATCAAGAGGAAAATGAGCATAACTTTTAGTTTTAATCTAAATCGTTTTTGTCTAAGCTAAGTTTGACGAGCTTGAAACTTGGTAAAATATTAGGGTTTTCGTAATAAAATCGACATGGAGTTCGTTTTTATTTTTTTTTAAATTGATTCGTCGTTTAACTTAATTACTGCTGTTAAAAATTCAATCATTTCATTATTTTTTCGATTGTTTTTGGCATCGTTAACGTAAAGCAAGGGCCTGTACACAAAATAGACTGAGCTTTTAGTATTCCGTTATCTAGATATTTAGGAGAACGGTGGATAAAGGAGAAAAGGAATGGAGGAGGAAAGGGCTTAAGAATTGTTAGACAGACAGACAGACAGACAGACAAACGACTTTATTATGGCGAAATTGAGACTACATAGTCCCTTCTTACATTTAACCCTGCGTCAACAATTACAAATGAGAATGAAATAGTAATAATAATGTCACAGAAAAGAACCAGAAAAATAAATAAATAGAAAAACATACAAGCAAAACACCAAATTACAAATTCGGAAGGAGAGAGGAGAGAGACAAAGACTTATTTAATTAAACTCCCTTAAGCTATGATACGATTAAAAAAACAGCTGGAATTAAGTACGTACAATCACCGTCTTCTCTTTCTTTTTCGATAGGCATTAAAACAGAAGTGCTCTCGTAAGTTCAGAATGCATCATCATAAATTTCCCATGCAACCGATTAAAAATTTATAAACGTCGGAGATTTCGAGGAACTCCATTATTCTTTTTTCGTAAATCAAACGATTTCGACGATTTAGAACACGGTCGTTAAACGAGGAATAAAATCCCTGATTTCTTCCTCCGCATTCGGCTCAAAGTCGCGGGTTCGTGCCCCGGACGGTAACCTGTTTAAAGAACAAACCGCTACTAAAAACGTAACGCGTTTAAATTTAGTATATCCGCCTACATACTAACATGTCGGTCAAACGCACGCGACAGAAGGAAAAAAAAAGAAGTAGATAATAATTCAAAATCGAATTTAGTCACGCCTAAGGTGAATGATTAGTCTCCAAGGGAGGACTTGGCGTATCTTTCACCACTAGAGGGAGGAGAGAAAAAATAAATAAAAGAAGTAAAAGAATACACGGGTAACCGTGGGTTGGAAAAGACGGAGTGACACACAGAAAGCATCCATCTTGGAGTTGTTTCCGTGTTGCTGGTCCCTAGCCAAGCAACGACAGAGAGAGAGAGAGAGAGAGATAGGGGAGATAGGTTTGAAAACAGGGGGCTGAAAGGTGGAGGGGAGCTTTAAGGACACGAGCCGAAGCTGCGGAATCGATCTTACTATAGTATACTGCGTGTCGCAAGACACGTACGCCCTTTTTACTTTTGTATCACGCACTTCCGTCAATATAACTTAGGATATATATATATATATATATAAAGGAACGGAAACGATACGATTCTAGATTCCTGTCAATTAGATTGTGCGCGATAAGAGGCTGAAAACGTAATGGATGAGGTCACTGGTGTAGTTTAGGGCGTAAGGTTCACAGCCGAAGAGGTCGCCGGTATACTTAACCCCGATCCATCGCTTTGCAATGTAGATTTGTTCCCGTAAAGTGTTAAGGGCATAACCGTGTAAAAGGAAAACAGTGCTATAAAAGTAAAGCCGCGTAAAGCGAGACCGCGCAGAGACCGTGCAGAGTGGCGTGTTAGGATTTTCCAAAGGTATACAGGGATACACGTGTTTAAATTTGGTCGCGTCCTGACCTCGATTTTCGGCAGTTTTGTTGCGTAGTATCCGGAGTTGCTTCCTTTATCCTTTCTTTATATATATATAATTTCTGAGTCAAACTGAGGCGTTTTTTAAAATCCTTCTGTAGGATGTTTGAAACCTGCCCTAAAAAGAAAATAATGGCCGTGCAATCAGCACGAGGCAGTTTACCAAAAGATAACCGTGCTAAAGCGAAACTGCAATTCCATGTGTATCGTGCATCGTGCATGGGGTAACGGACTGTTGCCACAAGTACATAGTGCTGCTATGGAGGTAGCTTCCCCCTTTCCACCATTGGTAGTATTGGCAAAAACATAACTTACACTAATCATAACTAATTAGAATTAAAATTAATAATAAGGTAATGAGAATATATATATATATATATATATATATATATATATATATATATATATATATATATTCATTCTGTTGTGCTGACGAAGGGATCATCCCGAAAGCTCCAATGAATTCTACAAATGTCTCTCTCCGACACCCCAGCGGCTCTCCTTCCGGTAAGTGCTCACTGGGTTTCCTTCAACACCTAGTTTCCCTAAATATCCTCATTTACCTTTCCTCTTCCGTAAGTTTATATATATATATATATATATATATATATATATATACACTACGGAAGAGGAAAGGTAAGTAAGGATATTTAGGGCAACTAGGTGTTGAAGGAAACCCAGTGAACACTTACCGGAAGTAGAGCCGCTGGGGTGTTGGAGAGTACATTTGTAGAGGTTGGAGCTTTCGGGATGATCCCTTCGTCAGCACAAGAGAGACACCTAATTGCCCTATATATATATATATATATATAAAGGTAACGTAGGAAAACTAGAGACCTTTGTTCTGCGGTGCACCCCCTACCATCCACCAATAAGGTGACTTCAAGGGTCATTCAGATGTATCATTCCGTCCTAGGCACGCCATTTCAATAACGTAGCTTAAAGTGTAAATTACCAATGCTCTTGAGTTTTTTTCTGCTCAACAAATGAGCATACGATGATGATCCTTGACCGAAGCCACGAATTATTAATTCTGCTGCTTACCAATCCTGTTTTGCCATGGTGACAGCGAATGTACGTTGTGTAATTACGGTGAAATGGCACCCACTTCCGTACGCATTTGGCGTTTTTAGAGGTAAACTCGTAAATAAAAATACATAATTACACTTTCCTTCGCGCAATTATCTCAAATTTGCAGCCATCAAGAGTTCAAGGATATGACGAAAATATTTTGGATTAAAATTTCACTTTTAAAGGAAGCATAGCCCTCTAATGAAGTTTCTCGCCGCAAATGTCCGCTGTGCATAAAATTAAAAAAAAAACGAAGTCCCCCTTTGGCAGGAAGAAGAGCCACTTAACGGAACATTCATGCATCAATATCTACGTTATTATAATAATTGATGCTCGCGGAGTTTTTAAATTCACTATACCATTATAATTATCGTAATAGAAATATTCTAGCCTCAAATATGATTGACGTTGTGACGCAATTGTGACAGCATTTCCGACGAGTCCAAAGATTTATCTAACCGATTAAATCTATCCTCTGAATGACCGGTTACTCTCCTTCTAATCAAATTAACATTTACATACTATCCATTTTTATGAAGTACGCGGAGCGTAAAACATATGGATGAAAAAAAGTTATTCAGAACGGCTACGCACCCAGCACAGACGGACGTCGGTGAATACATCAGATAGTATTACTCCATAACAATGTGATTATTGCAATTATTAAATTTCATTAAAAATTACAGATGAGCGAGGAATTTTATTACGAAAAACAAATGTCCAGTTTCCACTAGGTCAAAACTAATCAAAGGAAATCATAATAAGCGCGACAATCTATATAAATATTCACTGCCGTGGGTTTACGAAGAATGCACGTTCCTTCTTCTCTTTAAATAATTTAGCGATAGTTTTTTTTTTCTAATTTAGTCAATTGGCGAAAATTTGAAACCATAACCTACACATGGACTAAACTTTAAGTTTTCCAAAATACGTATCCATAAAGTTAGGTTCGCGGAGAGCATTTGTAAGTTAGTCTTCTTTCCATTCATCGAATCGCAGATGTTTCTCATTTAAGCAACATTTAAAACAACATTTTTTCTTTAAAAAAAACGTAGTAATCGATTTATGTACGCTCTTTTTCTCGCACTGCGGCAACGTTTTCTTGGAAGGACCTATCGCAATCTATGAAGACCTTGGTAGACGGGTGGTTAGAGCACCTGCTCCACGGATACTAATAGGTCGCGGGTTCGAATCCCGCCAAGTATTATATGGATGTTTGTGTTCGTGAGATTTATATGTGTAAGAACGGACGTGATTGCCTAAATATCGCTCTTAATTATAATATATATTATTAATTTATTATATCATTATTATAAAGACACTCCCGTGTTTTGGAGAAACAGCGAAAGTGAGAGAGAGCGTTGTTTTTTTGTTTTAATTCCTTTCGCGACGAAGGAGATGTGAAAAAAAAAACATTTCGCACTTCCATCACTTCACCTTCTCCAATTCGAACCTCTTTTTTTTTACACCTTTTATTTTGGTCGCGTAAATTAGCGACGAAGATCAACGACCTCCTCCTCCTCCTCCTATGCAGTACATCACCTCAGCAGTAAAGAAAAGTGACTGTCGGGGGAAATAAAATCGCGAAAATCTCGCATTTCCAAAACCAAAGGGAGTAAGTAAAAACCTACTGGAAAAATGCACTCCAGGTAGCAGGAAGGAAGACGGAAACCGAAAACATCTACCGACTATGTATAGGTAAAACGCACCCCACTCTCCCACCCTCACAAACACTCCGGGAGTTATAGGAGGTAAACCAGGTAGGCGAAGGAGTTTTGAAGGATTTTTAGAAAGCGGAGGAAATCCTTTAAAAGGAAGGGATCGGAAACAACGCTGAAAAAATAGCGGGACGGGAAGAGGAGAAAAGGTTCAAAAAATTTCTAAGAAAACTCATTGTGCTACCAAAACCCCTTAAGGAGAGAGGAGGTAAAAATTCTGAACCAGGTAGAGAGAGAAGGGGGGGGAGAGGAAGAGAGGGAGAGAGAGAGAGGGAGAAAGAGGGGAGAATCCTAAGGAACCCTCAGGAAGGCCGGCAATAGGGTAAGGAGAGGGAAGTATAACACTGAAAGATGTCCCTAAAAATCCAGAGCTTTCTACAGAAGAAGGAACGCCGACACTCTCCAGAGAACACACACACGCACACAACACGCACGCCTGTACAAGATGGCGTAGAGCAGATGGACACGAGCGTTCTCTACCACGTGCTCACCGCCTTTTCTTACTCTCCACCCTCCCCCACTTCTCCCCTCCATAGCACGCGTTGCGTGTGGAACCATTAGATAACGCCCTCCCTTCCCACCCCTTCTCTCAACCCTTCTTTTATCGTCTACAACAGTGGCAGGCAACCTTTTATACCTTTCGGGCCGCATTGGTGGCTGCAAATTCCTCGGCGGGCCGCACTGAAAATTGTCGATGCTTCTGCGAATCAGATTAGACTTTAAATCGGACTAATTAAATTAAAACATAAATACTCCTTAACCGTACAAAGTATTCATGTTTTAATTTAATTAATCCATCTCGCCGTAGTCTCCGATCTTTTTTTTAATTATTTAAATCGGACGTTATAACTAGAAATTCTGAGGTATCACAGAAGTGAAAATCAATCCTAAATTATGTTTTCAGAGTTAACATTTCAATATCAAGTGTTTTATTATAATAATTTGAATGTATGTGATATGAACGTGTGTTAAATCTCTTTTTAATAATAGCTTCGCGAGTCGCGTGAGGTTCGCGGGCCGCAGGTTGCTCACAACTGCTCTCTACAAGAAGACCCAGGGGCCATAGGACAGAGAGGTTCTCAATCTGGTGCTCGCGAGCACCTCTGTGCTCTTCTGCAGTGCTTAAAAATCCCGTTTCTTATAACCCAATAATTTAATTTGCTCGGTCGATTCCTTTATAAACGTATCCAAGGACGGTGAGAACAACTTTGACGTAGGTTTGTTTTTATTCGGCATCGTTCCTATTTCAGCAAAAGTTTAGTGGTGCTATTATAGCGCAGTGTTTCCCAAAGTGGGAGCCGCGAAACTTTTTTCCGGGGATCCGCCGAAAAATGCTGAATTAATGTAAATCCTAAATAAACAATAATCCGATAAAAATTATGGATAGATATATAATTTATTTAACATGCAAGTAACGTGTTATAATATTCTAACGTTGAATTAATTCAATGATACAGTATGTAGAAAGGAGATCTTAATGTTTTTACTATTTCTTCAATTGTTCAATTGTTCTTCAATAACCATGCTAAAGTAGTCACGCCGTCGGGAGTATTTCTTTGCATTGATAACAGAAAAGCCACATTTAATTGTAAACAAACAATTTAATATAAAAATACTTAATAGGTATCATCAAAGTTCGTTATTCATTATTTTTTTGAAATTGCAAAAATCACCTTTTGTCATTTTTATAAGTTGGATGGACCTCGAAATTTTTTATTCACATCAAGGGAACCTTCTTACTAAAAGAGTTTGGAAACCACTATTCTAGCACAAAACTTCGTGCTCGAAAAGCTTAGGAACCCCCTGCTGTATGGGGTGAAATTTTCTTTTTCTGGAAAGTACTTATTCCGCACAAGGACGAAGAGGGATCGTTCACGGCATCCCAGGATTTCAGCCTCGAACCCAGATTCTTTCTCGAACGCCCAACGATGTGGATCGCGGGTGCCTTATGGGCTCGTCGCTTATCCCTAAGGGGAAAAAAGAGTAAGGACCCCCCGCGGAAGGTCTTGAAAGGCCCAATCGTCCGTGAAAATACGCGCCGGCGCAGGGGGTGAATTCCAGAATTAACGGCTCAAAATGCACGTCGCCTTAGGGCGAAAGGCAATCGGACTCCTCGTGAGGAATTCCAACCTTTTTGTGTGTGTGAGGACGTCGATTGGGATCAAGGAGGTTCTCAAAGTCAAATATCCTTGGGGATGAAGGTTCAAATGGGCGATTTCGAAATATATATATATGGCTGGTCGAAGACAGCTATAAGAATGGGGTGTGTGTGATCTGGATCTTCGAGACCAAGTCGATACAAGCCACACATTTGCCCATGAAAATATCACAAGTTGGAGAATAACGTCCGAGCCGAAGAGAGTCTTCAAATATTCGCTAAATCTTGGAGTGTCAGCTTCAATAGTTAAAAAATACATTTTCAGCGTAAGCATTTACGAATATTATATTTTTTTAAGACGATGGAAAAACATTTTCCGCTCCTAAATGAGTAGGTACATACAACAGAAAACGTAAAAATGAAGGGAAATTATAGATTTTTATTTTTAATTCAGTTATTTATTTCTCCTTGTTCGCGGAAATTAATTCTCGCGACATTGGTAAATTAATATGACTTTCAACAGTATTTCAGCAGAAATAAAATTATGATATTAGGGGATCGATGCTACAAGTACGATAACATACACATTATTCCGATACATGAATTAAAATTTAAGACATCGTTCATTCCTACCCGTCATTTCTGACGGCCAATAATGAGCATGTATATTATACATTTTGAGGTTCTTCATTATCTTTTACAGGTCATGGTCGTATTATATGTACTCGCAGCATCTTCCATCGCCAGCGCCGCAGTGCTCTTTGGCAGTCTGGCGGTGCTCTTTTACGATGCTGAAAATGGTGCTCGCGAGCACCGTTATGCATGAAAACGTAGATTTTGAGTCTTGTACCTCAGAACAGAGGTTCCCAATCTGGTGCTCGCGAGCACCGCTGTGCTTTTCGACAGCCTGACTGTGCCTTTCTACGGTGCTTAATATTCCATTCCTTAGGACCAATAATATAATTTGCTCGGTCGATTTCATTCTAAACGTATTCAAGAACATCAAGAATAACTTTGATGTAGGTTACCAGTGTAGTTGTGCTCTTTTGATATTCTAGGATACAATTTGGTGCTCGACACATCGAAAAGGTTGGGAATCCCTTATATAAGTCATGAGAGGACCGTAATTTCATTTCGACGGTAAATCCTGATCTGGTTAAAAGCTGCCAATATCGATTCGAGACTTAAATCTCATTGTCAGTGGGAAAAGTAGAGAACGAAAAGGCAGTATTTTAATTTATCATCCATTTCAATTTCTCTCCTTTTTATAAGGTTATATCTCGGTCGACAGCAAGGACTTTCTTTAAAAGTTAAGAAAAAAAGAAGAAAGAGCGGAGGCGGAAATGATATCCTTAGCGCCTATTAGATTTATTTTTGTATTCATTCAAAAATTTCTCTTTGGACGAATCATTCTGAAGTTAATTTATTACGGGAACGTCCGTTTTTTTCAGTTTGAGGAGATGGATGTGTTCCAAAAAGCGAATGATATTTTGGAAATTTTTGTTTTGGCGAAGGAAAAAATATGCTGAATTATAAATGAAATATACATACACAACTATATATATATATATAAATGGTGGGGCATAAGTAATCACCCCATTTGAAATAACTGACTTTAGGTTAAATGATTTTTTGTTTTTTTCAGAAATAAAGTAGAGACCTGGGAAATTATTATATATCCTCTGCGTAACTGAATAAGCGTCTTGCAAGAAAGTATTCCACCGTACGTTTCTACTTGTCTCTTCGACAATCCTAATGGATCTCCAAGAGTTAATTATCCACAAATATCTTACCCTTCCTCTTCCTCAGCGCACACGTCTAATGACCACGAGTTTTCAAATAAGATTTCCTATGGTTGGTGAATTACGCGTGATATTCATCTTCGTTTAGTTTAGTTTAAAATGTTTTTACTTCCGCGTCAGATCCATACATTTCATTGCTTACAAAGGAGATATACAAATCATTGGTTTTCTTCATACATGGGCCTGACCGAAAAACCCTGTTATAAGCTTGAAGCCTTTTCAGGGCTGGTTAAGGTGACAAGTTCCTTATACAGTAAACTCCCTATTTACGAACACCGTACGTTCCTGAAAAGTAATTCGTAAACAGAAAGTTCGTAAATCGGGAAAATTTTCTCATTAATGCAACGTTAAAATCATGGGACGTGTTCGAAAACAAATTTTTCCTCCTACAAGTGCAATAAAAAGGAGAACGGAAAAAATTATAATACATTTTAACAAATGCATCTTAATCATGACTTATTCATTCGTCGAATTTGGCGTCATTTTCCACATTAAGCGGAATTTTTGGGGTAGAGCTCTTACTGGTGTGAGGACAGATTAGCAGGCGTGGTAATGTTGAAGAAGGTGCACAACTTTCAACATTTATATCAAAAGAGTGGTGTTGCAAAGGAATGAAAAACGCATCCAATGAAGTCTTGATGCGAACGCCGTTTCATATTTTCATATATTTCTTCATACTGCGGCGGTCATTTTGACGTCGCAAGTCAAATTTGTGACGTAAAAAATGTTCGTAACACCGAAAGTTCGTGAAACCGAACGCTCGTAAATCGGGAGTTTATTATAACTAACCAAGTGGTAGTTTAGCTCGTCGTTGTGAAATTACTCTTAAGATATACCTGATGATAACGCTCAGTACGCATCCCAAAAGCCTAACTAGGCTGAACGAACTCTCAATTTTTCTCCCCAATTTGTCCCGAGCGCCATCACACGCGCACCCTTCTTAAAATCATGTCGAAGTTATAAACGTTCGGCAACCCATGCACCTTGACGCATTTGCCAAAACGTTACCAAATAACGATGAGCAAACACGAGTCCGTCCCTTTCCTTCCGAATTTCATTGACGGAATCCACAAAGTCCACGGACAAGCAAACTTTAAAAGGAACGAGAAAAAAGAAAGAACCGTTTCGGATTTTATAACCCGGCGAAATAGCGCGAAGGAATTGAAATGGAAACGAATAATGCAGCGACGGCCTGGAAATGTATAAGGGACGAGGAGAAGGCCAAGAAAGGTCGCGAAAGGAAGAAAAAGGGACGGTTGGGCGACGGAACCGTAGCAAAGAGGGTCCCTAGACTGTTTAACTATCCTCTCAAGAGGGTGGGAGGTAGGGAAAATGGGAGGGAGGAGACTTCCTAGAAAAGGCCAGCAGCTTGTAGGCGAGATGGTGAACGTTGTATAGGAGATTGTGTGTGTGGCACGGGCCAAAAACTTATCCTTCATCCTTAAATCCCCCCTCCCCCACTCCCCCCCTTCCTTGGCTGTCGAATTGGGCACGGGTCGTCATAAGGAATGGGTAAGAAAAGACGATGATAGCGACCCCCTTTAGGATCAAGGGGGAAGGAAATAGGCAGTCACGCAGCGTGTTAAGTCGTGCGGTGGGAGGAATAAGGAATGAGGTAGAAGGGGGAGGTTTATGGGGGTGGGAGGGGAGGGGAGGAGGGAGGGGGACTCCTCTCCCTCCCTCCCTCCTCCTCCATCTTAACACGTCTACGAAAGAGGTAGAGCAGATGCTCCTCCCGTAACATCGAGCTCCTTTCTTCCGTTTCTATTCAGGAAAAGAACGATATAAAAGAAGGATATGGCGTGCGCACGTATCGAGTCTTCTTTAAGGACTTTTTTTTTAAGTGAAGAAGGTGGCGCTGCTGAGAAATCTAGTTATAATGTAAGCCTGCGGGACCGCACATTTACTTTATTTATTTATGCTGAATCTACGTCGGACTGAAAAAAAATTTGACTACAGGTTCAGCACGTAAGGAAAAATATTTTTGAAAATTTGTTAAGCTTTGCGACAAATTCGTATGTACCTCTAAAAAATAAAAAGGGATATTTACTTACTGGATTTTTGAGAAAATGCATTTTTTTTAAAATCGCACGTAGCATCTACGTGAATGTCACCCACCAATCATTCAATGCACGATTAAATTTCAATCTAATATTAAAACTTGGCTCCATCTACAATCTACATCTACATGGTACCCAGCAAGACACCTTATTGGTGGGAGAACAATATAAAATTAATGTAAATGTAATTAATGTAAAATAAATAAATACCTAATTGCGTTTTACTACAGAATTTTACTTTCTACATATGTATAGGGCATTCGACGGGGAATACTAAAACGTATGTATTATACATGTGAATAGTATTTTATTCTGTAAAGGATTCGAATTACACTGTACCCTTTTTTCGTGCGTCAACAAATCGAATCAAAGAGAGTGCCAGGATGCCATCTATAACTTCGAAGATTCTTTGACGTATGCATCATTTTATATCCCTTCTCGCATCAAATTAGTATTCCAAGTCATCTTGGTACGTCCCTTTCCAAAATATTTTTTCCCTATCTCTTCGGAAATAAAAATTTATTTTCTCTCTGGGTTTGACGTATTCCAAGAGTTGGTGTTTTTTTATATTCAAGTTAACGTCACCTTCTACCTGGCCAAGTTTCACGTTTTCAAAACAAATTACCAGCGGCAAGTTATTGGTTCGATTCAATGTATATATTAACTTAGGATGATAAGAGAACATGATAGGAAAGGATGACGTAGGAAATGTGGGGATTTTTTGTACACCGAACTCCCTGCCATCCACCAATAAGGTGACTTGCAGGATATCATGTAGATATATTTTTTCTGACAGAAAATAGTAAATGATTCGCAAGTGTGTCGCGCAAATGAATTTAGAGATATTTCGCCCTTAATAGGAAAATAAGTGGGAAATGAGTTTTTTACATCAATATAAAAAATTTCATACTGGTTTTGATAAAAAATAAAACGGATGTATTTTGATGACAGTTTCATGCACCAATAACATCCTATCTGTGTACTAGCGCAGAAATGCTTCAGGCGCGGGTGGGTTAAGTCAGCAAAAAAATGCTAACATTAGACGATTTAGAGATGACGTACCAATTATAAAAACAATGTACCATTAGATCCCATGTCTCCAGTCAAGGTCGGCCAATCAATGAAGGGGGCCCGGATACGAATATCCATAGGAGCCCCATGAGATTAAAATAAATAGTTATAACGAATGAAATTTAACTTCTTATTACTTATGTACTTATAATTTACAATAATCGCAATCCACAATTTACAACATACAATTACAGCAAACGAACTTCAACAAAAACGTCGTTAAGCTGTAAGTAGTATACAAGGAAACATTACAGTAAACAGGAGATTACTCTGTGCTTAAGATGTCTCCGGTTTTTTTTTATTATAACATTTTCAGAGTGTTTTTTATTGTAACCCAGTTTGGAAAGTGATTTTTTAGTTCAAGTTTATACAAAATTTACACCAAAATTAAAAAAAATGTTTTATGCATAATCTCAGAAATATTAAACATCTCATTATAAAAGCCACGAAGGAAAAAAATTTATTTTTCTTTTTGCACCGCGATACTTAATTTATTAAAACGGGAAACCAAATAATGGGATAGAGGTGAGGTTTCGGTATATATAATTAGAGTGCAGGGCCTCAAACTGTTTAGCGCCAGGGGCCCGAATAGTTTAGCGCCAGGGTCCTCAGAATGTTGTATTATGTAGATGTCACAATACATCCCTCAATTTATATTCAAATCTAAACATCGACCTTCAAAGAGATAAAAAGCGTAGAGAATATTTCGAATAAAGAACTATTGTCGTCTTCTACGAACGCAACTCATTTAACAATCGAAATAAAATCCGAGAAGATTCGAGCGAGCCACCCGCGCGAATAACACGATACAAATACAAACCTGAAAGGATTCTAACTTAAGAGAATCACTTGTTTTGGGGATTTTTTTACGCGCCGAAATAAAAAGCGCGCTGATGTTTCGGAAAACGAACGACGGGATGTCCGCTCCAATTTTTCGGCGGATGCACCGCACGGATTCGCGAGACAAAGAAGAAAAAAATATCCTCTCCCCGTCGCAAAGAATGCACGACGTGCACCTTTTATGTCCCCAGGCAGAGCAAGAGGGATTTGCAGGTTTTGCCGCATAGCGACAAAAATGCACTAATCTATGCCAATTGTATTTTCTTCCTCTTCGCGTTTATATTCATCGGACAGGAGATGGGCCTAGCGACAGTATGCGGATGGCTGCTTAAAAATGTCGAATTCTCACGCGTAGAAATGTCGTATCCTTAACGATTTTTTGAAAAAGAGTACGTACTGTACGACAGAAAAAAAGCTTTTATCTGACAGATTATTTAAATGAGAGAGTTTCGGAATGGTTTAATAATATTTTGGCTTTATTTATTAATTTCATTTATGTTTATTTATTTTGGGTATTTATTTTATTTGTTTGATTGTTTTTGTTTACTTTTATTTGGTTATTTATTTTACTTGTTTATTTATTGTTTGATTATTTTATTTGATTTTTATTTTATTTATTTATTGAAATAAAATAAAACAGCCATCATTAGGCTTTTTACAATGGGTTTATCAACAAAAAATCATGTGTATTTATTCATTTGTTTGTTTATATTTATTTATTTTTATTCATATATATATATACCCAGAGCCAGATAGATGGAGGGCCATTTGGCCCGGGCCCGGAGGGCCCCCCAAAATTTATTCTAAAGGATTTTTATTCATATATTTGTATGGCTTTCGGAGTGGGGTGGGGCTCCACATTTGTGACTGGCCCGGGCCCCATCTCACCTCTCTCAGGTCCTGTATATACCTATATATATAAGCACTATGTCCGCAACGATCATGGAAATGTTTTATTGTTCCCTTATTATGATGTGAATCGTCGCAACGTCGTGGAGGCCGGAGCCCTCCCTTCCATTGTTTTCAGTGGCCTTTCTTTTAAAAACGCCCCAAAATGGCTATGCACTAGTCATGCACCGTCGCGTCATCGGCGACCGCCTCTTCAAAAGGACGGGGAATTCGGCGGCGATGGGGCGCGCCTCATAACGCGTCCTACGCTTCAACATTACGAGGTCGAAGATTCTCGCAAGTGCAGCAAAAAGCCTCACAGACGAAGGCAACGTCGGTTCTCGAGAGTTCTTTTCCGGGTGGCCATTTCCTCCTCCCAATCGACAGGAGAGATCGCAAAATAAAAACGTCTAAATCCTGATTCGAATCGCATCCAAGGGGAATTTAGTGAAAACGCAAAGGTAACACAGTCGAACTTTTTTTTTTTAAATCGAAAGTCTATAACTCGACGCGAATTCGTTTTACAAGACGAAATCTTTTTCTTGTCATTTTTCTCCTATAACTCGAATTTTCTACGAATCGAATACTTTTTGTTTCCCTTGAGGTTCGACTTTACAGAGGTTCTGCTGTATTTCCTACGTCTCTTCGTAAATGATCATGGAGCGTTTTGAACTGACGAAAGATCGTTCACGAGGGTTGTGACCGATGAAAAATTAAGTGTGATAACGATGACTATTCTTCAGCATTTCCTCTTTGATTCGCTTAGATTTGGTTTTCTGATCTGTCGTTTAGTTAAATATTTATATAGGTCCAAAAATCTTCGAAGAAAATGAATATTATATTTTTTTTAAATAACTGTGCATGGCAGAAACGCGTACTCTATTTCCATTTGGTGTACCAACTCGAAAGTGTACTGACATTTTATAATAAACTTTTTAAACCCATGTATCAAATGAACTAAAATGCGCACCTCTGCTGCACATATTTACTTTTTTATTCTACGTTCAATTTGTTCACCACGACTGATGATGAAAGTAACAGCTCTTTTTGTCGATTTTGGAGTTACTCTATACAACTATATATATAACAAGTTAGGAAAGTACTGCGAAAGCAGATAATATTATACCTAAGGCAATTTATTTTACAAAAAAATAAATTACTTCGTAGTTTAATATTAATGGCAATATAACATAGCCCACTGATCCCCATTATAATCTTACCCATATAAAAGCAGTGAGACCGTTGCCATGTTAGTCGATTTTTGAGACCCAGAAAAACTCCCACTTTTTTCGATAAAAATGAAAAATGCACGCTAAAAACTAAAGGGATTTGAATTCCGTCTTCAAAAATGAGAAACTACAATTTCTAAACTTTCCGACAGTTCAAGTCTTGAGTTCGAATCTTGACGGAAAATAATTTAAAAAAGCAAATATATAAATTTAATCACCGATTTTACGTGCTTTTCATGTGGGGCAATAATGGGGCAAAATTGTCCCCCCCAGCAGCCGATCCCAAATTCTCGCCACGTGTAGTTCTCATATGTAGTAACTCATCCTAAAAATTTGGTTTCTCTAGGTTGAACCGTTACAGAGATATCGTCTGCACAGTCGGACGGACGAACAGACAGACAAAGTGAATGCATAAGCGATTAGTAAAAAAAATCCCTAAAAATGATCGGAAAAACTAAATGAAGAACTTACGAAATAAGCAATTGGCTGCTTCGTGGCAGAAACGCGCATATGGTTTTCCAAACCTTTACCTATGGCCGTCTGATTTACCTTCGTCGGTAATTATTTACTTGTCAATCTACGATTGGCTCATCTCACCCATGGTCACATAAGATCAGCTCATTGAAAGCATGAATGCCGAACGGGAATGCCCTTGCGCACGGTAGGACCTCAGAAGGTCTTCTTCTGTCTCTCTAATGAGAATGGAATCCATTATTCGCGCAGTCGCGAAAGGAAGGTTGGATCAGGCCAGCTTAGGGGAAAACTAAGGGAATAATAATTTTTTGTTCAATATACACATCTACAGGATAATACTCTATACGTATTTATGACGCTGAATTGATAATACAATAACTTATTTCGTTATGATTAAGAAATATTACTTTTGTATCAGTTGTTTAGCTTTCGTAAATGGTTAACCCTCCCACCGGACCCCGGGCATATGACGTTGGGCCATGCAGATTTTCGCCATAAGACCGTCTGAAGGATTAAAAAAAAAAAGCAAACGACAAACGTCGAAACTTTTCCAGGCGTTTGCACAGCAAGTAGGAGAGAAAAAATTATGGAGAAAAATTATGTTATTTCACGGAGTAAAAAAAAATAATGACACCGTCGCAATGCTGCAGTTTTCATTTTGGTACCACCGTCTCGCCCACACACACACACACGCGCGCGCGCAAACCGGTAGGTGTCGTTTTTATGCAGATTTTACGCATGCTAACGAGATGCCGAATACTGCGATACTACCCACAACTCCAACGAAAAAGTACACTTCATACATCGAGGCGGGTTCAACCTCGCATGCAGCAGCGATGGGGAATAATATACAAGGCAACAAACAAATAAATTATTTTTTCGTTACTCTTTCGACAAAAAAGTGTTCCGTCGTTTAACTTCGCTCACATAGTATTATGGAGAAAACTTCAGCGGGCGAAGGCAGCGGTGGAAGCATAAAAAAAAATAGTCAGGCAGCGTAGATAGCATGCGGACGAAATTTAAAATTAGTAACTCAACGAGCGACCTAGAGAGACTAACTTAATGACAATGGAAAAAAGAGATGGAGGGAGATGGAAGCTTTTTTTGGAACGACTCCAGCGTCATACTGGCTCACCGAGACAGAAAGAGAGAGAGAGAAGAAGATAGAAAGAGAGGAAGATAGAAAAACAGAGGGAGAGAAGAAGATAGAGAGGGAGAGAAAAAGATAGGGGGAGATCCTTCGCTTGGCACAGAACATTTTGGCCGTTGGCTTCGTACTCCAAGTAACTAGATCGTACGATGTACTGCTCCTCGTACAACCCCCAGTAAGACACACACACACACAAACGCGGGCGAGAGAGCTGAATGACACATATTCCTCTGGAGTGTGGTCCAGAAAAAATTAAGAGACATTTTTGACGACGTTTATCCTGGATTCTGTCCGCCACCCAGATATATATATATATATATATATATATATATATATATATATATATATATATATATAAATGTTTAAAGAAAAGGAAAGGGGTGATAATAAAGGTGGCAACAAGGTGTTGGAGGACGCCCAGTGGACACTTACCTAGATTGGAGAGCCGCTGGGTGTGCTGAAGACACACGAAAAACACAAAAACACAATAAAAAACACAAATATGGAGCTTTCGGGCTGACGCCCTTCTTCAGCGACGGAGAGACGTGTTTTTTGTGTCTTCAGCACCCCCAGCGGCTCTACAATCTAGGTAAGTCTAGGTAAGTGTCCACTGGGCTTCCTCCAACATCTTGTTGCCACCTATATATATATATAGAGATAGAGAGAGAGAGGGAGGTTGAGCACGTGCGTGCGTGCGGCATGTGTGCGCGCGTGCGTGTGGGGGAGGAGGTGGAGGTAGGTGGTAGAAAGCAATGAACTATAGTGTGCCGGACAAGTCGGTGGTTGACCACCTGCTGGTCTTGGAAGTGCCCGCCTGGCAGACGTTTTTGAGAGTGGGGGGGGAGGAGGAAGGGGAGGGGGGGAAGATGAGGAGAAAGGGGTGTGAGAGGGAAGGTAGGTTAAGTTGGCTTATTAAACTGACGCGAGTGGGAAGAGCAGGATGAAGAAGGGGGAGGGGGGGAGAGAAAGGGAACAATAGGGGAGTGGAGAGGGGGGGGGGGGGAAGGTAGGGTTGAATCGCGGAAATAAATAAATGAAAAATATATATCTTCCTTCGTTGAGTATTCGAATGAAACATATGACGCTCGTAAAAGAAACGACTCGTTTAAATTTGTTTTCAATGTTTTTCTTAAATTTTTAAATTCGACCGCCGTGGAACGAATTACGATCTTCTTCTTGTTTTTTCTTCTTCCCATTCTCCTCCCTATTTTCCCAAAAAGTGGTTTTAATGGTCTGAGTGCATAAAGATAAGTTGGGAAAATAGAGACTTGATATATTTTTTTATTCTTTTTGACTGAATGAGAGGGCAGAAGAAAGAATTTATCTTTTGAATTCTTCGATAAATCGGTCTTTTTTTAAAATAATTCATTTCAGTTAATTTGGATAAACAAGAGCGTTTATCTTTTGGTCCACCGTGATTAAACGAAAAATACATCGCTGAATACAGTATACGACGATATTGGGATTTGAACTGCCTCCACTGTACTAATTCCAGTTGATTATAAATAATTCCACGAACAGCACGGGAAAAGATATAATTCAAAGATATAGTTAAAAAATAAATGTTATTGTTCTCACTCTTGATAATCGAACGCAGAGTAACGAAAATTTTCCATTAAAAAATCGATCAAAACTGTTTTCATTTGGTATTTTGTAAATAATAGGTTTCCATGTGAAAAACACAAAATAATAGAAATTTATTTACTATTTTCATTAGGAAATATGTATCGAAGTACCGAATGCCCATCGATCTTATTCCGCTAATTAACCTACTGGAAAAACGTTAGTTTAAACATCGTTTTACTCTCATTTTCTTTGGCTTTCGTGTCCACGAATGCGATCGGATATAAGTCCTTTTATTGAACAGAATACTTTTCTAAATTTAAAACATGAGTAGGCGCCAAAACCTCAAGGCCACTCGTTCGAACCTTGGCCATGGCTATGACGCGTGCGGTGAATTTTTGATCCGCGATCTTCGCCTGCGTCCGCACAACGTACTCGACGGCCAAGTTGTGTGCGGCGAAATGAGTCGGGCATAACATTGCGAGGATGATAATCGACGCGGAAAACAACGCTCCAAGAAAAGAAGAAAGTCAATTCCCACCCAAGAATGCTCTCTCATGACTCAACGCGATCGCCACGAAGTGAGAACTGAGGAGCGAGAATTTCCATTTCAGAGAATCCAGTCGAGAACATTTCGGTCGTACCTCGATTACACGAACCGAAGTAGAATGCAAGAAATTTCGAGTCATCGAAATTTTTGATTTATCGAATCTTCGAGATATCGAAAATTCTAGTCATCGATACTTCGAGTTATCGAAATTTATTTCAAAGTATCTATTCTGGCTGGTCAAAATTAAAATGACCGCGGTCCAACGATATGAAAAGGGTTATTAATCCACGAAAAAAAAGTGGCAGTCGATATTTACTAACAAGACGCGTCTCATTTCAACAATACCTCGAATCGACTTAGCCGAGAGTAAACACGAGAAATGGGACTTGACTGATAAGGAGTGCAATGAGAAATTTACAAAAAATTACCAAATAAAAGTAATATGGTTGTGAGCTATTAATGGAGTATAGTAAACAGAAACCAAGCATATTTAAGTCTAGGGAGAACAGTTTAACATTTTTTGCAATTAATATTTGATAAATTACATTGTAATAACGTAAATAGCATTGACAAAAGAGCGGTTTCTTTGAATATGACATATAGCGACACAAAATAAGTTTAAATTTTAGTAACATTTATTTTTTAAAAAGCAATTTAAACAAAGCAATTCATAAAAAAATTATTCGGTAGTTCATAGTGATACAATTAATAAATACTATAGCCACAATGATATCTTTCAGTCAGTGGCGTAGCAAGGTGAAGCCGGGCCCTGGTTCGAGAATTCTTTACGGGCCCCCCTCTCCTCCAATATATATTTTTTGGCTATTTTATTTTTTAAGGGGAAAATTTAAATGAAATGTTTCATGATCTCGGATTCTTTTCACTGTATTTAGCAGCTCTTGCGGTTTAAAATGACACAAAGGGTAAAATTTTGTATATGTCGACCACGGGTCTTCGGGCCCCCTCGAGCTCCGGGCCCTGGATCGCCCGATCCATCGGATCCATGGTCCCTACGCCACTGCTTTTAGTTCATTTTTAACTTAAAAGCTACAAATTATTTCGACGCGACACTAGAGCAGAAATAGATATCACTCATAGGCTAATTAATTAAATTTTTTGTCAATACAACACTATTCGATCAGTTTCTTAAATTTATATAAGCTACAAAATATTTCGACGCTACAGCAGAAATATATATCTTTATTTTATATTTATATAAAATTTATTTTGGCAATACCGATAGACATACGTTTCGATTTTAACTCACTCGATAGTACCTTTTAGAAGGACAAAAAGTTTTCTTTTAAATTAAAGAAAGTTTGCAATCCGAACAATTATCCCCTTAGGAAGTTCCGATGACCTCAATCCGACGACCAAAAAAAAAAAACTGAAGATCGTAGGGCGAATAATCACCCCTCCCCCCTCAGCATCAATCTGGCCCGGGTTTCACAAAAAAGGCCCGGAGGCGAATGGAAGTCGACGAGACCGCGGCGTCGGAACTTCTTCAAGAAGGAGCGTACAGAATGATGTAATGACGCAAAGGGGCAGGTGTGTGTGTGTGGGTCGAAGGGCAGGTGCTCTGGGCGCCAAGGAGGTCACAGCTAAGAAGAAGTGAGAGTGGGGGGAGGGGAGAGCAGATGGCCAGTATCCTATCTCGAAGGCACACACCTCAAGGATTCCTTTCTTTCTTTCTTTTTTTTCACGACGCGTATAAGCATCTGCTCCTACCGTTTTGAGTCGCGTGCCTTGCCTCGACTCCTTATAGTATCTCCAACTCCTCTTCCTCCTTCAATTTCCGACCACTTTTCTCCCCTCCCTTCCTTCCCTCCTTGACTTCCTCCTCCTTTTACTCTTTCTCTCCGCAAGAGACCGTGACTACTACGAAACAATTGCCGCCCGCTTCGCGCATGCGTTGCGTCTTCAACCGCTCGCACGTGGGTGAAAAGGAGAATTGGTTTTGTCTTCAAAGGCGGGTAACCAGGAGAAAAGTCGAGAAAGAACGTGCCCGTCCATTGATAATATCGGCGAGATTGTTTACTGTCGCCGTGGAGACGACAAATTTGACAAATTAATTCGTCAGGTTGGGTTTGCGCTATTTAATCTGTAGGTCCGCCAAAAGCGTGAGGCCGCAAAAGGACAAAAAAAATCCATCATCGTTGCATTCATTCCGCTCTTCTTGTTCTGAGAGCGCAAACAAAAATTTCCCCTTCTCGCGATACGGATCGAAAATTATTACTTTTTAAAGATGCGAATCGAAACCTCGCCTTTGACGTGCGCGCATTAATAATACGGCCGCCATAAGTTTGGCGCTTAATAAATTCTTCCGTTTCATTCTATTTTTTTCAAGGTGGGTATTATTTTTCTTCGTTCCTTAGAGACGAGCCGCGGTCTCGCGTGAAGAACTCTCTCCCCATCTCTCTCTCTCTCTCTCTTTCGCAGGAATCGCTGTGCCTTGACGAAGATGAACTCGAGCGGGACAAGACATTATACGAGAAGAAGCAACGCAGCAGCGTCAGAAAGACGCGCACGAAGCAAATTCTAATCGCGTCTGGCTAGAGGAAAAAAAATATATATACAAACACATACATACATAGATACACATACACGTGCTATATATGCTTAAGGAAAAGGAAAGGTAATAATAAAGATGACAACAAGGTGTTGGAGGGAGCCCAGTGGACACTTACCAAAACTGAAGAGCCGCTGGGAGGTGCTGAAGACACGAAAAACACAAAGTAGAAAGCTTTTCGGGCCGAAGTCCTTCGTCAGCGATGGAGAGAAACGTGTCTGTGTGTATAGACTGGTAAGTAGTGTGCCTGCCTTCTAACCCAAACGTCGCGGGTTCGAATCCCGCTGTGGACATGGACTATGTGATTCGTCTTGGGGTTTTTCCCCCTACCTACAGACAAGCCCTTGGTTTGCGGGAAAGGCATCATTAAAATAAATAAATGTGTGTGTGTGTGTGTGTATATATATATATAAAGAGCGAAGAGGAATTTCTAAAAAAAGCAGAGGAATCGAAAGGCTTCCTTCACGTATGTATGTATTCTTTTGTTTCTGAATAAATTTTCTCATTAAACCGGATGGCGATTTTCCCGTAGGGAAAATCTGCAGAGAGGCAGTGTTCGATAATGTGTTGAAGTTGGATAAGGTCACGCTTGAAATATTGCAGCAATTCTATTATACACGCGATGATGTGCGCACGATGAATCAAGCTTTATATCAATACCATTATAGTGTGTTCAAGAACATGTGCTTAAAAAAATATGCTTGTCTCAGGTTTCTCCATTAGGCACGAAAAGGTTATTTTAAAAAAAACAGACGCGCATTTCGGCTACAAAGCAGCCCTTTTCAGCGGTAATTCACCGAAAATTTTCAGGTTTTTTAAAAATAATCTTGTTGTGTCCAATGGATACAAGTAATATACTGTATATACTGTAGATATAATATTTTAAGCGCTTGTTGTTGAATTTTTTCAGCCATAAGACGAGCCCTCTGTTGATGTATTAGAATGGAAAAATATACTTTTTATGTCGGCATCACAAAGGTCGTTTAGTTGCTACGGCTTACACGGTATCACTCTTGATAAACATCGTTTTGCAACCTCGAACCCACTTTCGAAAGATTTGCAAATCCCACTCGCTAACATTGCATTCACCTTGAATAGCGTGGCGAATATTATCGCCACGAGTTCGACGAGCATCGAAATCCAATTGTACACCCTTATGCTCCGAACACATCCTCATCACGTGAACGACATCCTATTCGGACGAGATCAGCTTTGTATTTAATTCTTCATTCCAACAATATTGACCGTGGAAATTAAAACGTACCTTCGCGTCGGCATGCAGGTCCGTCTCAAGGACGGGTCGGCGGAGCGGTTTTAGCAGGCTTTTTTGTTTTCATTTTTTTTTACCATTTCTGAAAGTAACATCCACGGTTGCATTTTAAAGACGTCGAAATCCGAAGCGGCAATCTGCTACAAATTTCTATCTTGAAGGACCGAGCGATATCAGGGCTCGTTTTTCCCAAGGACCATACGGGATCATAATAGGAGAGTGATCCCCACGAGGGACGTTATTATGTAGGTTTTGGTGTGCTGCACCCCCCCCTGCCACCCATCAGTCTGGTTATTTTCAGGGTATTATGTAGATGTAGATAAAATTCTCTCCCGGTGTATTTTTACCGAGTATTCGGCTCGAATACTTTGGAATTTTATTAAATTTAATCGTCCATCCGTCATGCGTCGAATGTGCTCTTTAATTAACGAAGGAATTATCGAGCCAATCTTATGGCTGTAATAAAACTGAAAAAAACGGCTTCTTGGTGACCTGGGCAACTTTAATAAGTAATGATCAGAGCCGGCTAGAAAAAATTGCAGGGCTCGGCGCAAAGTGAAAAATTTTCAATAGTAAATTCTAACAAACAAAGCAACCACTGTCACTATGACAGCGCTCGATATTTTCTCTGAAGTTTAAAAAAAAAATACGTACTTTATAAGTACAGCAAATATTTTTGGTCTCTGTATACGCAGTGCCTTGTGCAGACGAAACATTGGCATCGTCATCAATAATAATTGTAATCAATTTGCCCCACGACGACATTTTCCAAAGATCGATGCCCTAATGTTCAAAACTGAGACGAAATGATATTATAATTGAAATATTTAAACTAACACAACTGATGACGACTGCTTCGCCGCCGAAATGCTCACCTGATTTCTTCGACCGTTTGTATGCGACTTGAGAAGAGCATTCTACCCCATTAAAGTGGTACCCCTGATTGGCTTACGTGATAAATTCACGCGATTTTCTTATTGTCTTTGACTGTTAAGTCCTTAAATCAAATTTCATGAAAATCCGTTCGGTAGAACATGCGGATTGGCGGACAGACCGGCGCTAATAGGCGCTTATGCTGGAAGTTATAATATAAATTATTTATCATTTTAACGTGTTTTTTTTTAGAGAAGTAAATTAATTCAACTGAAAAAAAATTGGGCATTAAAGGGCTAAATAAGATTATCCAACCATCCGTGGATCCGAGACCCAAATTCTATCGGGATAAGATAAAAGAAAATTCGATTCGCGAAAATTAAGCTAAACACACAGCATTTACAGCACCCGCAATATAGTCCGTTCCCTTTTACACGGGCTCCGTCCCGGCGGTATTCCACCTCGTTCGCGTGAATAACTGTCAAGGCTGCCACGCTTCGTGGTGCACGTGTGCATGCACGCCGGGGCGAGAGATGGCGGGCGTTACGAGAGGGAATCGGAGAACGCTCACGGCGCCTGTGACACGGCATTCCCTTTGACATGATTCTTTTATATGCATCGGAAAATGAGAAGATATTCCTGTCTTGGAAAAAAAAACGATATAGCATACACTCCGGCTTACGCGATAGTTGCGTTCCCGATAGCAATGACAATATAAACGGAGGTGAAACATTTGCTTAAATTCGCTTTTCTGCGTGAAATCATCTCACTTCCAATTATTTTTTATTTTGTTACTAAATAAAAACAAAAACTAGAGAAAACGACGATTAATTTATTTTTGTTGAAACATTTAATCATTTTAATAACGAACATTTACATGAAATTATTTATTGGCTGTGTTTGCCGGCTGAAGTTGACGGCTGTGAATCACCATCATTTGATGTCTTCGCCCGACGTTTAAAAAAAACTTGTCTAAGGACGCACGCTTAATCTTCTCTTTGTAGAGCTCCTTCTATGTAGGTATATTACTAACAATGTGGATATCTTTAATTGGACCAACATAAAAATAATTATCTAAAATTTTTTATACGCCAAAAGTCTGTCGGTTTTCCTAATAAAAAAAAGAGAAATAATTTTTAAAATTTCATATGAAACGCTAACTCGCAATTAAGTCGAAATCGCAATATATATATATAGGCGGAACAGGTAAAACAAAGCCAGAGAAAACGTTGACCGAAAAAACAAGACTGCTGACGGAAAAAAAAAGGAAAATGATAATTACTAATGATCCTAAAGAAATGATCCATTTTGCAGAACTAAACAAAACTATAAGGAAGTGCATCAAGGAAGATGTGAAAAAATATAATTATGAGCTAATCGAGAAAGCCATAGAAAACAATCGAAGTTACAAGAAAATGAAGCAACATCCCTCGATCGGAAAGAGACAGCTGGTGGCCCTGATGCTAGAAGATGGCTCCATAACCCATAGTAGGAAACTAATCCTGAAACGGGTACAAGAATTTTACACCAAGCTGTATGAGGATCCTCTAGGAAATGAGGAAGTAAATGATGATGGAAACATGCCCACCGAAGAGGTCCCAGATATCCTTCCGGAAGAGGTGAGACACGCAATCAGAAGTATGAAGAATGGAAAAGCTTCTGGAATGGATGGTATCACAGCAGAAGTATTCAAAGCGATGGGTAATCACACGGAAACAATTCTCGCTAAGATTTTTAATTCCTGTCTGAGGAAGAAAAAGATACCAGAAACATGGAACCACGCATGTATTATCCTTCTGCACAAGAAAGGTTCCAAAGAAGACTTGAGTAACTACAGACCGATCAGCCTACTCTCAACAGTCTACAAAATATTCACCAAAATACTCACTATGCGCCTTCAAAACCATCTTGATTCTGCCCAACCCAGAGAGCAAGCTGGATTTCGCAGTGGGTATAGCACGATTGACCACATCCAAGTCGTGAGAGAGGTAATCAGTCGGACTAACGAGTATGAATTACCTCTATGTATGTGCTTTATCGACTACGAGAAAGCATTCGACTCTGTCCGAACTTCGTCGGTGTTACGTGCACTAAAGAAACAAGGAGTAGAAGAAACGTACTTAACCTTGATCAAGAATATCTACGAAAATGCGACAACATCTGTCCAGCTGCATGAAGAGACGAGTGCCTTGAAGGCCGAAAAGGGAGTGAGACAAGGAGATACTATGTCCCCTAAGTTATTTACAACAGCTCTAGAGGAAGTATTCAAAAGGCTAGACTGGGAGGAAAAAGGCATAAAGGTAAATGGAGAATATCTGAGTCACCTGCGCTTTGCAGATGATATCATACTGTTCGCAGGGAGCCCAGAGGAGCTCCGTAGAAGAACTGAAGAGCTTGAACAAGCAAGCCGAGAAGCTGGACTTAAGATGAATCTTAATAAAACAAAGGTTATGTACAACTCCTTCACAAATTCTGAGAAGATACATATCAACGGAGCAGAACTCGGAAAAGTAACCAGCTATGTTTACTTAGGTCAGCTCATCACTACTGATGGTTCGCTTCTTGGAGAAATCAACCGGAGAGTGAAGATGGCATGGAGTGCTTTTGGCAAGAATGCGAACATCTTTAAATCAAATATTCCAGTCTTCCTAAAAAGGAGACTGTATAACCAATGTGTTCTGCCTGTTCTGACATATGGTTGTGAAACATGGACCATGAATGCCAGAATGATACAGCGCCTGCAAACAACACAGAGGAGCATGGAGAGATGCATGTTAGGGATCACCCGAAGAGACCGCAAGAGGAACGAGTGGGTAAGAAAGAAGACGGGAGTCTGTGACGTGATTAAAAGAGCGAAGGTGCTAAAATGGCAGTGGGCGGGCCACATTGCTAGAAGAAATGACCAGCGTTGGACGTCCAGTGTCATCGAATGGATCCCAAGAAACATCAAGAGACCGAAAAGAAGACCGAAAGACAGGTCGGACAGAGAGCTTGTTAAGTTCTTGGTGCAAACTTGGAGGAGGGAGGCAGTTGACAGGGAAAACTGGAAGAGTCTGGGGGAGGCCTTCGTCCGTCAGTGGACTGAAAAAGGCTGATGATGATGATATATATATCTGAATAATGTATGTCTACTCACGGCGGAATCATCCTCGTTCGCGGATCGTGTAAAATGCAACGGTGCAGTGGAAGAATACAATCGTTCGAGAGGCTTCGATGCAATTCAGATAATGCGCTGAAGAGGAACGTTTCGGACAAAAATCCAAGCGACTATAACAGCCGTTACCGAGGATGGTAATTGAAAGAACAGGGCAGACGAGCCGTGCTAAATGTCAAATTTGAAGCGCCATCTACGCGGCCATATTCCCTCGAGGTAAAATGTGCTTTGAATCGGGGGAGGGGGGTTTGTCTCCCCCTCGACGTTAAATGGCTGCATTGCGCGTGTCATCATTGCGGTTAGGACGCTTTGTTTGCCGGTTAAAATATAGCAGGTATTACGAAGGCGTTATCGCTGTAACAAAAATATTTCGAAAACGTTTTGCCCCAAAAAAAAAACAGCTTGGGGATTCATACCCAGGACTGATTTCTATCTATAGGTACTATACAAAGTAACGCTTTGCTGCACCGGTTCCAATGGAATTTCGCGAAAACTTCAGCAATGCTCCCAATTCGTCTACAATTTTAAAATGAAAACTATATGTTTACTTCATAACCGACATAAATATTGTTACACACCTAGTTTTAACTACCTGGAACTATTTTTGGCATAAATTCATGCATGAAGGGGGTAAGCCTACAAGGCGTATCTTTTTTCAAACCACTTTCTTCGATATCCCGGCAAAGCTATCATGGCTAAATGGATTCGTATGGATATTCGTATAACGGGAACAGAAATTACGTATTTCATTTGGTAATGCGCAGTTGACTGTAAACAAGAGAATTTACCTGCAAATGCGATATTTTAAACGCATCATTTTTTCCCACCAATGATTGGGAAATAAAATATAAGCGATCTGAATTGAGGATTGACAACCCTTGCCGATCTCTTTCCTGGCGAGTAATATTCTAGCTGTTTTGTGATGACGGAATAGGTACTACATTAAAAACTTTAACTAAAACAACGTTTTAAGATTTGAATAAAAAAGAAACGTAGATGGATAGCGTTTTAACGCGAACGTTAGATTGAAACTTCTGGAGAAATACAGACCAGAAACCTTAGCAGACGAAGTACTAGGAATAATTGAAGCAACTTCCTATATAGGAGGGTGAGAACTAAATGACAAAATGCGTGCGGTACGCTGTAGAACTTCAATTATATCGAATATCTTTTTTTCCTTTAGCAATTAGAGATCACAGCAGGACATTGAAGTCTACGAGATTTTTTTAAGCGTCTGGTGCACTGCACCCATCTGTCTGGCGAATTTCATGCTTTTATGTAAACATAAGACGAATTTAAAAAAACAGGAGCGTTGAAGATTAATTTGGCCAGATTAATGAACTTCATCATCAAAGAATTGGCACTGTTTAGTTTCAATAAAAAGTTTAGTAATCTCAGCAATTTTGGGCATTCGTTACGTTAATCAAAAATCATTTCTTATTTAGTTACGTTACATGTAACGTTTTCCATCGTTGTATTATAAACAAGGAACCACGATTGTGTACAAGGCATCAATTCCTTGACAGAAAATATGCCGTGGATATCGTTTAATGGAATACACCCCCTGCCCCCCACAAAATTTTCCTGCCTTTTATTCTTTTCCTTTTCTATTTTCGCCCATTTTGTTTTCACCGTTCTCCATTCGTTCTTTTTGTTTTCGCCTTTTTGACCCTCGCCCTTTTGACCTGTAACCATTCATGGTAACCCTGGAAAACGCCTTAGTAAATATCACCTCAGCGATCTGTTAAGCTCAGAGTGGATGCTCGCTTCTGCAGTTGGGATCGGGTTGTAGAGCATGTGGTATTCAACCATACAATCCACAACGAATACCAGATCATGCATATGCAATTGCGAATAATGCAGGGGCAACGGTACAAGCCTATAAAGAGTATAAGGAGTAAACAACAACAGCTACCCCAAAGAACATTACGCAGGTGACATTTTCTGCTTCATCAAAAGCCTCTGTAACACCAATATCTTCATCAAATTTCGTAATTCCTGCACTTGAACCTCAACCATCTATGTCATTTAAACATATTAGTCCCATTCCAGGCATTCCTAAGCCCCTGAATACTGGTAGGCGTAAGCAGCATTCAGTTCTTCTCACATCACCAGTGAACAAAGCGACAGAAGCAAAATAAAATCCCATTGAAGTAGACTGCTCAAGTACAAAACGCTATTAGGCGACGCGGTAGACTCTGGTCGGCAACCTTTTCTATATGGCGGGCCACATTCGTTGTTGTGATTGCTTCGGAGGGCCGCACTGGATATCGCGAGAGATTCTGCGGGCCGGATGGGCGTTTAAATCGGAAGTTACCCAGGGATTTTGTGGCCTCGTATTAGTATTAATCAATTCTAATTAGGTTACTAGCGTTATAACTCCAACAGAAAAGGTTTTGGAACCAAAATTTCACTGAAAAAATATGGAATTGTCTGTGTAAAATGAAACCGATCACCTTTTCATCATGACTTCGCGGGCCGCATAAAACGTTCTCGAGGGCCGTAGGTTCCCGACCCGTGCAGTAGACCAAGACAAATAAGGGAACCATCCCCACAAACATCTTCGAGTGACGAAGGCAACTTTAGTGCAGCATGTGATCGTCACTACCACCTTAAGAATGGACCAAAATGCGACTGGATGAAGTGTCTCGTGTCATCGCTGGATGCGTGTGCCGTTGGTCAATAAACGCGGAAATTGTGCCTAAATGGCTTTAATTTGTGCGCTAATATTTCTTGTACATGACTTAATAAATGCTTTACATTCGGTATACGTCTTTGTCTGCTAGCATAGTTTGGTTGTTATTTTTGCATGTTGAACCTTGTACCTGTGACGGTTACCTTACCCGCGCTGGTGAGGAATATGCCAGTTTGAAAATTTTTTAATAAGTTTCGTTGACTATCACTGTTACGCAGTTTAAACGTTATTGACATTTTATATAAAACAGCAGATTACAACAATGCCGTAATGTTATTGTACGATTTTTCTCATATGGAAGACAATGGCGAACATTCCAACATATTTGTATATCCTTTCCCAAATCACATGAATTATCTTTCGTGGGGACATACAATTTTAATTGCCCTGGAAAAACATGATTGGAATTTAAATGAGAAAAATACCAAAGCAAGATAATATTTTTTCGATAGACTCGGCCGATCTCAACTTGAATAACAAGATTTATTTTGATCCACATCAACAAATTTTCTCAAGCCTACAATTTATGCTTTTCTTAGGACTAGACATGGGACAAGCATTAAGTAACTCCCTTCCATAACCTCCATTCATATCGCGTTATTTTTTAAATTAAGCAACCATAATGATCGACCATTGGAAAAAGGTAATCTTGAAAACATTCACAAAATAATAAGCACGCTATGTGAAATGTTTGATAGCGCCGCATGGATCGAGTAACCGGGCAATTCTCCTGCCCGGCGATTATGTAATTAATGCCTTCGACTGACTGGGTAAGCAAGAAGCAAACCAGCAATTATAATTCTTATCAAAATATCAAGTGCCAGGCACTAGTTGCCACGCAATAGATCTCGATATGTAAGAATATTTTTTCCGAATGAAAACACGCTATCACGAAATCGAAAGTTCTTCTTACCTTGTGGCTTTTTTCCTAGATCACGAAGACGCGAATCGATAATGGTCGCCTTGGGGGACGTTAGGTTAAGAGGAATTTCAGGTGGGTGCGAGCATGAATGAATCTCAACTTGAACCGGGCACGATGCCACCTTCTAATTCTTTTTTTCGGATTACAAAATACACAAAACCGACGTTTGCAATATTTAAACCCGACAAACGAACTCGGAAGGTAACACGGAATGAAAATGCACGTTCGTGACGCGAGCTCCTTTAACGGGATTTTAAGGCGCGTAAAATACTTTTTAACCCTTCATTAAAGCAAGAGATGCGCTAACCACTGGAGTTAATTGAGAACTCATGCCAACTTGCCGACAAAAATGCTAAAAAGCATCAAAGCTTCCCGCGCAGGACTTTTAACCGTGAAAATATCTCAAGTTTTTTACAACTGCCAATGTACTGGGTTGCAGTTGGACAAAAACCTTTTTAGTATGCAAAAATATTTTGCGTAGGCAGAAAATGAAAGTGGTATTTTTTATGTATGCGTGCTTTGATGGTAAAAAGTTTGGTACTATTATTATTGATCATGAAAAAAATATTCTACCCCGAACGGGGCGAATTCACATTTTAAACTATCCTAATACACTATCCCTAGCGAATTATACTGTGTGAACAAGTCAGCATTTGGGCACCAGGGTACCAAGATAGTATGCCAATTTAATCATGCGAATTTTTTCAAAAGAACAATCCTTTTTTTATTAATGTCATGAAAATGACAGCAACTGATGAAATGAAGGAAAAAGGAAATTTGTTGACCAAAAAATAAGGCGGGGTTGCGAACTTTGGTCAGAGGGTTAAATTCGGGGGGTAAAAAAGCAGAGAAATATATAGGTTAAAAAAATAAAAACAACAAGAGGATTAATCAGTTACAAATACAGTTTATTTTTCTAGTGAATTATTCCTAGTGAATCATTTATTCACAAGTCTGAAAAATAAAATATCAGCAAACATGAAAAATTAACATACATTATCTTTAAGTACTCTTTTACCCAAAAAGGAGGTAATATGTTGAACTTCAAAATACATTTGTTCAAGATTATCATACGCACATTAAAACATGTATAATAAAAATATATGTGAAGAATTTTGCATGGAACTATCTAGGTATTAGGCTGAGTATATTTCTTTGGGTAAACACATCTCCAAATAAACAAACCTATTTATTTTTTACGTAACGTTATATTTCAAACACACACACAACCCTGATGTAGAAGGTTAATCTGGATTTGAGTAGGGTTTTTTTTTAAGGGGATTTCACAGGAATCAGGAGGTTCTTTTATTCTCGTTAAGGGTGTTAAGAGGTAATAAGGAAGGAAAATACTTTTACTGAGCACATGTTCTGAGGGAAATAATTGGGGTATATTTGTTTAATTTATTTAAATATATAGATATATGTGTATGTATATATACTTTGAAGACAGAATCACTCCATTATACCGAGTCACACTGAAAAGAGGCCGATCAGGGTCACACTCACTACACGAACAACCACTCGTTCGAAATAAAAAGCCCACTTTTTTCCACCTTTTTTTTTGATCCCCTCAACAATTTAATGCATGCCTCGCGACCAACCTTGCGACAACATGGCGGCCGGGCGCACTTTTTGGTCTTTTTTTTCGTCTATTTTGTTCAAAGAGTAAAAATCGACGACATATGGATGTTATGGATCTTGGCTGTGGGCCGTCTAACCACACATTACAAAGGCGTGTAGTATTGCATGTCTTTCAAGAAGGGGTTTTTCTTGGGCGCGCACACGTTTTCCCCCATCATCCAACTCGCACACAACGCCCTCAATAATCCCCTCTCCTCCGCCAATGTCCGTCAAATTTTTTTTTTAAAGATGTCGTTGAGCAACATGGTTTTTTGGTTCGTGGTGACTGCCTCACAAGTCAAATCTATTTTTCCTTCTTCCAAAAAAAAAAATCGTGGGTTTTCCAACTTTCTTCCTCTCTTCTCAAGATACAAAGAGGGGGAGGCGATTCACTAGTCGGAAGCGAGAGACCACCAACAACACACACTAGGTCGGCCACTGTTCACAACTCCCGAAAAAACACACACACTCAAAAAACCGTCAACAAAGACATAATTCAGATCATATGTATTACTACAGTGCAGGGGTAGCCTGCTAGATTTGGGATGCGGCAATTATCCTAAGAACCTCGACAATAATTTTTTTTTATTTCAAGAGTTTTTGCCGACTCAAAAACGGAAAGGAAGCGAGGAGAGATTATTTTATAATTATTATCATTAAACATTATTAGTTTTATTTTTCTCGTTTACGTACTGGAGATAAGAAAATACTTTTGCGAACAGAAAGTTTGCTTGTCTCATACCAACCTTTCCTTTGAATTTCGTAAAAATTGTAATACAAAAATACCTTATCCCAAACCTAACATAGCTCCACAAATTACAAATGGAAACAGGTTTTTAAAATTTTTTTCATATACCCTAAAGCCTACTTGTCCCATCTCTCTCGCATTTTTTTTCTTTTCTCAAAAGATCGAACAAGTAACTCGTACCCACAAACAATGCACCTCAAAACATGAAGCCGTGGTATTTATTATTTTGAACTAATTAACCATGAAATACCGTAAATAGCATTATTACAATTACGACAAAAAAACACCAGGACGATGACTGCAAATGGAAAGGGGAGAAAATTCCACGTCTTATTAGTTTTTGGACAAAAAGTTTTCACTAGTCTTCCAAGAATCACAAACAAATGACAAAGAATATAAAGAGGTTCCAACATCCTTCACCTCCTCGATCCATATAATATAAGTATATTTTCTTAAGACGTCCATCCAATATCTCAAACCATCAACGAATGCTAGCAAAAAAAAACCACAACTCGTTCAACTTTGACACTCCTGTAAACTGGGATAGTACAAATATACAACTATATAAATTATAACCATCATTAATATTCAATATATTACGGTACTTTAATGGCCATTTAAGCAGAAAAATGGACCCGTCTTTGCTGTTGGCGGTTATTATTTATTACTCGTTTAAATGACATGTTGGTCATGGCTACATATGGCCATTCATAATATTTTTTTCTAAATATCTATTAACGCAGATATATCATTAAATGCATTCACTCACTCCCTACGCCAGGAACATAAAATCACAAATCCCCACATTCTCTAAATTTACAATGGCAATTTTCAAAAACACATAATCAGTCTTTCAAATCACAGTAAAGCTTTGATATGGTACACACAGACGTGTGTTTTTCTGTGCTAATACAAAAGACAGGCAAAAAATAAATATTAAATAAAATAAGTCCCCAAAAGTACCATCCCAAAATCCTCCAATTTTGTAGCCCTCACGTTTTTGCCTTTTTTTCAGAAGTTCTTTTTTGGAAGTGTTTTAACAAGGAATTGGAACCGACTTGAAACGGGACGACCACCTGGCACTGGTCGAACCCATCAAAAAATGCCTTTTGTACTCACGTCCAGAAATGTATCCAATTAAAAAAAATGTCTACAATTCTCGATTCTGGGATGCTCTCAGGGGTACAGAGATCAAATGTAAAAAAAAAGTGATGAGAGAAATTACATAAGACCATTTCACAGGCCAAAAATATAGCAAAAAAATATACTCAAAGAAAGAGCAGAGGATTTGACGCACAAGATGGAAAAAAATCCTTAAATAAATTAAAACGGGCATTCTTATTTATACTATTCTCAATTCTTCTTTTTTTGTGTCTACTTATATTTACACATTTTTTTTCCTTGGCCAACAGCAAAAAAGGCCTTTTCCTGTCCCCTGTTATAAGGCAGCGAATACATTACAGAACACTCTCAAGCTGTGTCACGGGGCACTACAGGAGTGCAGACCAAACGACCCACGGGCCCTTTTCCCAAACATCATACAAAAAAAAAAGACCGCGGGCCATTAAATAATTTAAGTCCAATAGTGCCCGGTCACACACCTGCACTGCACATAACCACCTGGACTACACACTAATAGACTTATTACATGCTGAGCAGGTCTTTTTTTGTATTTTTTTTTCGGTTTTTTAAATTTATACCACGGATTGCAAAGAGCTGCCGGAACTGACACAAATTCAAAGAACTGCCTATCGATTAAAAAGGATCCCAACTTTATTTATTGCTTTCAGAGTGACTTTTATTATCAAGGCAGACAAAACCAGTCCCTTTTTTTCCTCCATCATTCGAATGCTAGGACGAAGTTCCCCATAAAACATTGTGCCAATCCCACCTCTGTACTTTTTTTTTAAACGCTAACATTACAATCCCCTCCGAGATTTTTTTTATTATTTTAGTAGTTAACAAAGTCAGAGATATATATTATGAATATATTATAGTCCCATTTAAGCGGAACACTTTTTTTGTTTCTCAACACGTATGTAACCTCAAAGTTTTTTTAGGCCTGAACCCATTTCGACATTAAGATTAATAACAATGCTAAATATTGACGCCTCTTTCAATCAGTCAAAAAGCTGGTGGCAAAAACTTCTCACTCTCGTTTTTTTTTTCGATACGGAAACAAAAAAAATCAGCCCCTGCCACTAAAAAGAAAATAAAAATCACCATTTATTTACTTCCTTTTTTCCTATAATCTGGGAAACCCCCGGAATGAGAAAAGGGAGGATTTATTACAAAGAGAGAAGCACAAGATTATCAACACTGGCAAAAAGGAGCGGTATATTTTTTTAAAAATTACTCTCTCCGCTGTTTTAGAAACCTTTCACTAAGCCTCAAAAAAATGTCATCTTCCTTTTCTTAATATAAGTATTAATACGGATATCGCTAAAGAACGGCGTCACCAACTGTATTTTTTTTTTTTAAACTATCCGACGATTCCCTCCACTTTCACTCAGACCTTTACACGACTTTCAAGCATTTTTTTCTTTCTACTGGCACGAAATAAGTAAGACGCAGAGAGACAGCCCTAGCAACTCTTGAACTGGACAAAGATTCACGGGGGTTGGGAAGAAAAAGTTTTCAAGTCTTTCTCTTTTCGACGCTCAAAAAACTTCTTATTTTCCTGCTCTGCGAAGAAGGGGTACGAGGGAGGGGAGATGTGGTTATTTTCCTTCAAAATATTCTCGCGGGATAGAGAAAAATGCGGCTGCACCAACGAACAAATACACGCACGCACACGAGGAAAAAACGCATGCACGACCTCCCAAAAAACCTCTCTCTCTCTCTCTCTTACACTATCTTCAAATATGGCTTCTCAATTATTTGCATGTGAAGACAGGACGCATAAACCCGTCCCAATTATTGCGGCGAAATAAAATATATTTATATATATTATATAATATATGAGCATCCGCGCACTTTTTTTTCTTTAAGTAATGAGTTGGGGGGGGAGCAGTTGAGGGGGAAGAGAGGGGGGGGGAGGATTTCAGAAAAAGGACAAGAAGAACCATACGAAAAAAAGTCACACACGCACGCACTCAACCAAAAAAGAAAACATTCTCCAAGGGATTTTGTCAATCATATAATTATTATCAATAATAATATAATAAGGAAACCATTTTTAAACCATGTCACCCTTTTTCTCTTTCCTCCTCCCCCCCCAAACAGTCTGACTGACATTGGCATGATTTTTCATTTAATAAGTCTCTCTCTCAAACAAATACTCTTATTTTGAACATAAGAAAAAAGCTTTGCAAGAAGGTATTTTTTTGCCTTTTTTCAACAGTTAAATACACAAAGGGCTAAAGAACGTTCATAAAATCAACTTTAAAAAAAATCAATACGACATCATTATTTCTTTTTGTTATTCAAAGGAGGAAATGCGCGTTGAGGGAGGCATTCCAAGCAAAAAATTTCTGGAAGACAACTCCAGCTTTTTTTCCACAAACATTCAATGAGAAAAATATGACAAGGAGAAAAACAAACCTTCACACACTTTTGAAATCATTTGAGCAGACTAACATAAAAAATAACTTCTCAAGATTCATTAATACTATATAGCTACGTTATAATATATTTATATAATATATAGGATCATAATAAAATAGAAAAACCACTATACTAATACTCTGAAGTTATCATTATTGTGCAAACTTATCCTTGGGGATTGGGGGAAAATTTGCCTTAGTATACAATCAGAATGAATAACGTGTTCCTTTGTCACAAAATTACTTAGAAACATGCAAAAACTGTCTAAGAGCTAAGCATTGATCAAAACTTGAAATATTTATATGTATATATATTAAATAAAAATAAAGTGAAATTTCGAGTTACTAAAAAAAGCATTTACACTCTGCTATGACGCGTTTTTTTTCTTTTATGCCTCCACTAAATAGAGCTCTCCCTATAAGTATATATTTTTTTTTAACAGCTACACACAAAGAATACATGTTCTTGAACATTCACAAATACTGAACTTGCAATTGAGGCACAGGGCAGCTCAGTCTGGGCAGAGGACATGGGAGGTGAGAAAAAATATATTCATTTATATATATTTATATAAAAAAAAAGAATTAGACTTATCACACTGTATGAAATTACCCTCTGCCCCCTCTTTGGAACAAAAAGGATTTAACTCAAAGAGGGCCATTTACACAATTGAGCATTAAAAAAAGAATGTTGTGTCAGTGTGTGTGTTTGTGTGTGTATGTGTTTGTGTATGTGAAATGTGTGTAATGCATATACATACATACATATATATATGCATGTGTGTGTGTGTGTGTGTGTAGCTTCGAAGATGACAAGACTAACCAGCCATCCGCGAGTTCCTTTTTAATATTAATACAAGTCTAAATGAACCTGCAGCAGGTGCAAGCAAGATAGATAAATAATTAATTCCTCTAATACTCTTCAATAACTTATGACCTATATCACATCAGAACAGAAACAAACAACAGACTTCCTCCTACCTAACAAGGGATATGTTCTTCTTTTTTTTAATGATAATATCCTGGCAATAACAAGGAATGATACTGTCCAGATGACTTTTTTAAAAATGTTCTTCCCTGCAATAATAGATCGGGACAATAATGCTACCAATAATATAATAATAATAATAATAATTAATATAATTATAACTTAATCACGATTATACATTTTGGTTCTGCATCCTACCCTCCGCCCCACGCTAAAACTCCCTCCAATTTATTGGATACCATCAAAAATGCTTTTATATATATTTTAAAAGACAAAATGCTCGCCCGTTTGCCAAATGCTAAATTTGCCTAATCCGATGCCTTGAAAATAAAGCTAACTGCTCGAGTAGGAATAAAGGGTCCCTACGCGCACCGACGAGAGAGACGATTGCGCGTCAAGAAGAACCTTTCCCCCCTCGTTTCTGTTCAGCTGCGGGACGCCATCGATACAAGCAGGGCAGAGGAAAGGAGCACACATCCTACCGGCAATGCCCAAATGATGGGATCTTCTCAAAAAAAATATATATATATTATTATTAATAAGGAAAAAAAAGTTGACTTTTTTTAATACAACACAGAGGACGACATTAGCCAGCCGATGGGGGATTATACTTTTTTTATTTTTTTTAAAGGAGGGCTCAAAAAATGCACAATTATAACTACACGATCTAGATTTACGGCGGAGTCTTCCATAGAGGGCAGTCCGGCTCCCGATTTCCCGATGGCAGTTATAAGAATCACAGCCCTTCTGCAGAATTAAGAACTAGTGGTAGATGCCCGGTCCTCTGTCCGACTGAGTGCTGTTTCATTTAACCATTTTTTTATATCATTAATAACGTCATTAAATTACTTATTGTTTATATCGTTTAAATAATTATGAATTGCCTATCATAAATTTAAATTCCCGAGAAAAAAAATTGAAAAAGAAATCTCAAAAGAGACTATTTTCTACAACATTTTGTCTTTTTTTAGTACAAGTTACCTACACACACACACACACACACACAAAATACAAAAATCTAAATCTCATTAAAATATCTTAATACTCTTAAAATGTGTGATATAGTATGCATTCGTACATATATGGCCCACCCAAGACCCCACACACAAAGGGGCAGGTCTGGCCAAATTCAAATATCTCCACAACACCGTGGATCGTAATGAAGCATGCAAAAACTGGATCCTTTTTAGTTTTAAATTTTCATTTTTGAGAACGTTCACAGAATGTACCGGCGATGATGAAAAAGAGAACATCCACACATTCAAAACTAAATATTCAACAAAAAAGGTAACATAAAATATAGATTTTAAATAATTTACTCTTTCGTTGTATAAAATTTTATCCTCTTCCAAAACGGGGAATCCCCCCACACCCAAAAACCCCCCGAAAATTTCCTTTCCCCGCCGCCAAAAAAATGCGCTTTAACACGACGCGCGCCGTCAAAAATCGGACAACCCCAAAACAATCCGAATTGAAAGGGGTCCCCCATTGGGAGCAGCGGGGGGGGGTACGGAAATATAGAGGGGGTTGGGGAGAGAGATTATTCATTTTTTCTTATAATCTTAAGGTTAAAATGGGAGATTTTTTCCAGAGACGCATCTCGGAAGGGGGCGGAAGGAAGGTTTTTTTATGCCACACCTCCATTTAACTACCCCCCTTTCTTTCCGGGCGCCCCCTTTAAGAGAAGATGCGAATAGCCTGTTTCACCGGGTGCTGACACACCGGGCAGTGAGCATCCGCCCTGGAACACACCCTCTGCCCGCACTCCATGCAGAAAAGGTTGTGACCGCACGGTACCAAAGCGGCTACTACCTCCCTCTCGCAGCACACCACGCACTCTCTCCTGCCCCCTGGGGCCGCCCCGCCGCTGCCGATGCTCGCCAAGGAACCGACGGAATCAGTGGGCGACACCGACGACCCCACCGCCGTCACGCCCAAAGGGTCGGAACCGACCCTTCTCGCCGGCAAATGGGGCGAAGTTGGCTCCCCGTTCCCGACGATGGTCGGTGAGAAACGACCGGCTGTGCCGGACTTGAGATCTGACCACGGTCCCGAAGGAGGCCCTTCGAACGATGGGGACTCCCCCAAACCCTCGTCCCTGTCCAGACCACCCCAAGGGGTGCTCCCCGTCCCGAACGTGCCGTTGGCCGCTGTTATGCCTCCGGATGTGGAAGATGAAGAAGACGACGACGAAGATGATGAACCGCCTCCGGACAGGGAAGAAGAGAACTCAGAAGGGAACAGCACGCTGTCCAGTGGGGCAGATTCCAGCAGTGAAGAAGGGAAAGCCACGTCAGGAGGGGCCCTGGCGAAAGGGCTGTCCCCGTTGCGACCCAGCTTCCCGCAAACCCTAGACGCCAGGTCGTTGCACGCCTTTATGTTCGGGTATAGAAACCCCAAACCGTTCTTGTAAAGCGACGCCAGGATCTCCTCTCCTACTATCCCGCCCCTTCCGACGTCCCCGTCATCCGCGAAGTCCGGGGCTACACCCCCGCACGGGACGGCTCCCCCGACCCCGCCCCCCGTACGCACCGCGATGTGCGCCTCGATCTCCTTCCGTGCAGCCTCCACGCTCTCCGGCAACCCGGTCACCTCGAACACCGGCTCTTTGTCCCTCGATGGGGTGACTATGTAAGTGTGCGTCTGATGCTGGATCCGCTTTATGGTCGCCCCTTTCGGACCGACAACCAACCCCACCACGCGGTACGGCACCCTCACCTGGATCGTTACGTGGCCTGGGACGTTGGCAGGCGGTCCGGGTACCGTGCCACCTCCGGTTCCCACCCCTCCTCCGACCCCTCCCACGCCCCCGCCACCCAAAGTGCTCTTCCGCGATGCGCGAATCTGGGAGAAATGCTCGGCCGCTGAGAGGATCTCACGCTTTGCCTTGGCTACATCTTCCTTACGGCCTGTGACCACGAACACTGGTTCTTCGCCCCTCACTGGCGTCTTGATGTAGGTGTTTGTCTTCGCCCTCAGTGCCTTTATCTTGCAGCCTGGAAGAGATTCACGAGAATGGATAACGCACCGATCATACACCAATCAACAAAAAAATACCCATGCAACATCACAAAGCTTCTCACTGAGATGTTCAGAGACACTAAATGTTTACAAGTGCACATGCTTTCCCTATATAATAATGCCCGGAGACTACAATACCACGCATGGCGGCAAAAATTTAATTTGCGTTGCGTTGTATAATCCTCGCAAAAATATAAATGACAAAATCTCTCAATTTAAATTACGGCATACCCACAAATTGTGCAAATCACACTACTGTCTATAAAAACCCGAATGTTTACCGAAGAGCATGAAAATTTATGGACTTACAACATTACCTTGCAATCCTGTAATACAAACGATATGCACCGATAATTAATCGGTCTGATTTTAATTACAACGGTATTAATTTCACAATTGTTTCATTAGTTGAGCACAATACAAAATCAATCGTCAAATATTGCTACTTTAGGGTTACACACGGAAGTTAGATTCGCGCAATCATGGCACGGTAAACGGCAATATTAAACTCCATTCAAGGAAATCCATCGACGGTATCACAAACAAAAAAATAATTTAAGTGATCAACATTTGAACAACCTTCGTAATAAGAATGACGAGTACACTCAATTTTGGTTAATATCGAAATGGACTAAAACCTAAACCGACATAATTGCATTTCAAATCTCCAATTATGAATACGTCGACGACGATTATGTCATCCATTACCTAACTGGGATAAGGAGACAAACCTCGAGGATATTACTTTACGTGGCAGCCAGCCATCGCCAATCACTTAATCGCTATTATTTTCTTTATTATTACGAAATATCTACCAATGAAACCAACGCAACCAAGCAGATTTAAAACACAAACTCAATGAATTATGGAAAACCCTAGTTCTTTTCGCATGCCAAGTAAACACTAGTCGTACAAAAGCATTTATTGCATACCGTTTACACCCACCATTCCTCCGTCATACCTCATCTGATAACGCGACAAGCAAAAAAAACCTGCATACGAACGCTAGAAGATGCAGAGCGCGTTATGTTGTTTACTTTTCCAATCGATATAAGACCGACAAGTTACCGTACTGCAATCGATCTAAACATTATCTCCTGCGATGAGTAATACCTAACAAGGACGACCAATAGGGCTTGTAAAAAAAACTCTTCAGAGATACCATTACTCATAACTGCAACGCCGCCGCCATTGCAGAACGAATAGATCCATTTCCTTCATTTCGGAAGACATTATAATTACTCTCGTACGTGGGTGCAGATGTTGGAGACAACTGCAGCCCCATAGAAAAAAAACCTCTCTCCATGCTTCCTGTACATTTTGTAAACAGAAGCAGCAAGGTTTCGTCAGGCGCCAACGGCAGAGGGGAGGGAGATAACCACGCCTCCCGTCAGAGGGAGACACCGACAAAACAACCCGACTCCGGATAAAAGCGTGCGCCAAACGAGGAAGCGAGAGCCTAGAACGGCACAGAAAACAACTCGCACCGGAGGAGACGAACGGGTTTTTGGCGCCAACATTCACACACCCACACGCAATACACCTCGGAAGAAGAGCAAATATTTCACGCGTCTCACATCGCACCTCTTCTTTATCTCGAGAGACCTGGGAGTAAACGATTCTAAGAGACGGGAAAGAATTTCCGCGCGATAGCGGAGTTATATCAACGTACATTTTCCAAACCTGGTCCCAACGAGTTACAAACAGCTATCTCTGAAATGACGACGGTCAAAATGGATTCATAACCACAATGCCTTTACATGGAGGAGGTAATCTGACCAGAGTCGATTACAATTTGTCAAAAATTACATTTATAGGCCTCCAATTTATATCAAAGGCATCTGGATGATTAAATCATGAAAAATCATTTAATATATGCTTCGAATGAGACCACAATAATTTTTTTTATTAGGAGTGACCATCAAAACGCACCAAAATCATAGGTTCCTTTCTTAAGAGAATATTTACACCAATTTCACCCATCAATTAATTGCCCCCTCCATTCCAGTACATCATAGTTTTCATTACTCCATTTGGTAGCGATCGCAAACCAATCGCGACAACCTAGTTGGAACGGGATATTTTCCGATAGGCAACTAGTAACCAAAGTGGACTAACAACGTACATACCCTTAACAACACACAAATCGATACATCGGACAGACAACAGCAACGGACTATATTCGACAGAGACGAACACTCAAGACACCCAGAACAATAAATATATCGAGGGGAAACGCATCTTTTTTCCTACTCTTTCTGTACGTGCTCTACACTCCCTTGCCCTTTATACAACCCAACTAATCGAATAAAACTCCCCCTCAGACCATTACACGAAACGCTAGTTCGACGACTGACACGAGCAGCTCGTGTGTGTCGTATATATCAATACATATTCACACGTATATGGATACATATTTATTTATTTAAGATACGTACAATAAGTGCACGTGGTCTGCAGACGAGGGAACACGGGTAAAAAGACACCCGCGAAGGACCGGATGGGACGGAAGACCAGCTGCTTGTCTGCACGGCACGAAAAATTCAGCACGCAACCGAACGAACCAACCAAAGAGGAAAGGGGTTGGAGAGGGGGGAAACTCAGACAACCTTGTGGCCCTTGGTCGTATTACTAGGCCTCCCGGACGAGAGAAAGAGAGGACACATCCACCCACAAGGAGATAGAGAGAAAAGACAAGAGAGCGCCAAGTGGGCCCCAAAAATGTGTTGGTTAAGAGCGGAAGAAGACAAGAAAAGGAGGAAAAAAAAAAGGGGTGGCTTCCGTCGAGCCCGTAGACCAGTCACGCACGTGGAGAGGAAGGAGCAATCGAGCACACAGGAAAAAATACATATATAAAAACCCACTCACTCACTCACTCCTTCCATCCCACTCACCCCTTCCCACCGTAGACTTCCCAAATCCCTCTCTCCAGAAGAGGGGGAGAGAAACGTGGCAACGCCGCGAACTACTCCTACACCGGCAGGCTGAAGAGGGGCGGAAGGAAGAGAGACCGGGAGAGGGGAGATTGAGAGGAAAAATGGGAGAAAAGGGGGAAGAGGGGAAATTAGTTGAGGGAAGGAACCGATCGCATTTTAAAACGGGTGCAAAGCACGGAGCGCCGAGTAAAATAAATAATGGGACATTATGAACGGAAAACAAAAATAACCCATTCCTTTTTATACCATCGAGGACGAAATACAGACGAACATCTATACATCGAACGCCTATATGTCGAATTTTCCACGACTCTAAGTGAATTCATTTTAAAGGAGAAAATCTTTTTCGTGTAATTTTTCTTTCTGTAAGTGAAATATTTTTTTGGTTCCCTTGAGGTTCGACTTATACAAGCTCCACTGTATCTTCCGACTGTAGGCCGGAGTTATGTAAGAGGGTCGTTTTTCCCCAGGACGACAAGATAGCGTAATAGGAAAGAGGTCATGTAGAAAAACTTGGGGCTTTTAGTGCGTTGCACCCCTGCCATCAACCAAAATGGTGGCCTTCAGGGCACCATGTACAATTATATGGACCTTTTACACACCAGAGGCAATCCATACAAGTCCAAAATGAGAAAAACATCGGTACTTCGGGTGCATCTAATTAACATCCCGGGCAAAACCCGGCGAAATAATACCATCTGGAACCTTCTCGAACACCCGAGAGAACCTCTTCACGAAGGGAGAGTGAACGAGCCTGAAAGGAGGCGGGCATAGGAGTAGCTGGAGCGTGTCGAAGGTCAGGTTGAAGGATTCGAGAGGCAGTGAAGGGATCACCAGACGTCGACCGGGAGGGAGGAGAGAGAGATAGATAGAGAAATAACACCTTCCCCCTGAGGCATTCGCTATTAACCCCCAACCACGCCACCGAAAGACTCTTCCGAGACGCCGGTGCCAAAAAGCGACGCGTATATAAAAGACGCCCGCGGGATGCACGTCTGAAAAAGCTAGCGACGTCGGGGCAGCGACCTCTCCTGCCCTCTACACCACCACATCTCAACCAAGAGGTGCGGCGGGAGAGAGAGAGAGAGAAAGAGGAAGCGGCAATGGAGGGGAATAGAGAGAGAGAGAGAGCGAGGCCGGGAGGGGAGGCAGAAACGCGTAGTTGCCAAGGAAACGCGCCGCAGCGAACCACCTCCCTCCTCGTAGTCATCCGCAGAGAGGGGAAAGGCGGGGGTTGATGGTGGTGGTAGAGGCGAGGCGCCCCTCCCCTTCCCGCCGACATCCCGGGAGGACAAAGAGGGGGATAGAGGAAACTAGGGAGGGGGAGCGGTGGGTGGGTGCATTGCAGGGGGTATGCGCGGAGGCAAGAAAAATTTTAAAAAGAAACGAGAAAACGGAGGGGGGAGACCACGTGGGGATTCGTAATAAGCCCGAAAAAAATACCCTAATTTATCGATCTCGAACTGCGGAATAGCATCCTAGGGCGTTTATTAAGAGGAGAGTATAGCCATGAAATAGGTGCGCTAGCCGAGAGGCATTTGTTCCGAGGAATTTAACCTCCGTCGATACGGAATGGAAACGGGTCTACTAAGCCATTACCAAGATGTGACCGTATTTATTAAGTTTCGAGCTAAGAGACCAGAAAATCGAGCTTAAAAGCTTGATACGCTGATAAACTGAAGATAGAAATTGGTCATTTTCATAGAAATTAGTCATTTTCATTGAAATTGGTCATTTTTTACAGGGAAACCGCCGGAAAAGTGTAACTTCTACAAGTCGAACGTCTATAACTCGAATTTTCCATAATTCCAAGTGAATTCATTTTAAAGAACAAAATATTTTCTTTTTCTTCTATAACTCGAATGTTTTATGAATGTTTCGCTTGAGTTTCGACATATAGAAGTTCCAATGCGCTCGAAATACTGATTGGAAAACAAAATAAAGAATTTAACCGACGACTAACAATGCACAGGAATAGAAAATGATCAAGTCATCTCAGCATTGCTTAATAAGAGCTTGTAAAAAACCACATTACAAGCGGTGCTAAAATATTAATTTTAGCTAACTAAATGGCAAAATACCGACAAATGCGTGAAACACGTGCACATCGAACCGAACCTCCACTTGCACACAACCGCAGCGCTCCCCTAAAACACGCGAAACCCGGATCAAAATCTGCAGCAGATCCAAAGACTTACCGAGCGCATTTACTCCAGCATCCACACCCTCCCCTGCCGAGCGCATCGATTCGTTCGGCGAGAAAAAAATACACAAGCTCATCTCGACGAGCGTAAAACGCGTGCTATTAAATGCGCACGACCTCACTGAAGCGCGCGCGATCCTTTTTCACGACGCACCGGGAGAGGAGGGCGGGAGGGGAAAGGGGAATGCGATGTCGGCGCGTCCAATGACACGAAGGAAGGAATCCCAAGAGCGCGGACAAGTCCCAAATTATCCCACCTAAATTCAACCTTGAAGTGTGTCGGAGAACATTGCCGGACCAAACCACGCTCTTTACGGTGCCCAAGACTCATTTGACGTAAAATATACAACATACGGGAACGAATCAGACGACTTGCCGTAAACACAATCTTCCTGTAAGAACAACATGAAATGATTCAACGACGACAGTCCTATCGACTGAAGAGGTGATGTTTAAAACTGCAGAGGTTTACGTCCACGCGGTTCGATTGATATTTGGGATTTACAATACGGTCGCCATACATCTGGCATCAACGCCGCAGGCATGTGACGAATTGAACTTCTTTATCAGATACTTTCCTCAATTTTATTAGCCGATTTAACAGCATTACCGAAAGAAATCATTGAGATTTCAATTTAAGTATCTCGATGGTTTAAATCGGCAATTAAAATTATAATGTCTTGAACGATATTTTAATTGAAGCACACACACTAATGACATTTTAAAAAAATGGTAATGAATTTCATAATAAATACTATAAGATAATAATTTAATAGTGAATATTAAAATCTCAAACCCATTTTGAAATTATTACTCTTAATATAGCATATATTTTTATTATCGGATGGCATCCCAATCCTGTTTCATACCGCCGGGTGTCTAAAACGATTATCTCCGATTAAGACCACCTTGCAGATCAAATTCTCTAGTAGTTCTATGATTACAGGAGCAAACTCTTCGTTGTAGCCTTCGAATCAATCAGTCGTCCAATTAATAAACATTCGCTAATATGAACCATCTTGTATTTAAAATTTACACATGGTGTGATAACAAAAACTCCCATGAGAACTTGACATTATATAATTTGAACCGATTTACAACGTGAGAGCCAACTAAAAAATTTCAACCAACCCAAGAGAATCGAATATCATAATTTCCCATTATGAAGAGGATCTAAATAATACAATTACACTCTCTGGCAATCTTACAAACCTCTTAAGCTACAAACGACCATTCACTACAGACCCCTTCAACACCAATGCACGAACAAAAAAAAGATCCTCATAGATATAAAAAATAAATAAACCCAGACCTTCAAAGATCGCCATTTTCAAGGCTTTATTCTCTCGCGCCCACAGAGTTTGGTAAAGATACCTGGCGGGCGGAAAAATTCCACAAAAATGAAGGTCGTCCCGGACCTTGAGAGAACGCGGGAAAGAGGAAGGCTAGAGGAAGAGAAGCCAAGGGTGAAGACGTCTTAAGACAAAGGAAATGAAGAATGGTTAGGGCGCTGAATGCGATTGGGGGGGGAACCAAGCACAGGGAGGAGATGGAGAGAGCTGCACAAGCCCCCCCCCCCACTCCCCCCTCCTACCAAAACGAACTCTCGCACGTGCCAAAGCCGCCCCCTCACGTTCGATATTCGATTCGATTCGTAAGAGGGCGAGGCGGAAGAGGAGGGAGGCGACGCTCTGGGGAGCCCCACCATCCAGGTGCGGGAGAGGTACGCACCCGCACCCACACGCTGGGATCAAGGGACCACTCGCCGTGACACGGAGTGTACAAAATTTAGGCGACTATTACACACAGTGTTAAAACGCTCCTGAAGATAATGTGTGGGAACTTAAAATGGGGATATAATTATCGAACTCGATTATCTAACGTCCGATTACAGTCGAACTTCCACTCGAATTTTCCAGAAATCGAAGTGGATTCGATTTACCGGGGAAAACGTTCGAAACGAGAAAAACCGTATTTCCACTACTGGAATATGTTTTGGTTTCCCTTCGAAGTTCCACCGTATTACAGACTCCAAGAGCTGGAGCATGAAGTCAGAACGCCTTTAATCGGGATATAAAACGCTCGATTGGAAAAGAGACATCCGCAGCCACCAAAAATCATTAGTAAACAAGAGAATAACAAAAACTGCCCGATCCCCATCAAGTTTAATTATTTTATCGTCGAGGATCATGAAACTATCGGTTATAACCTGAAAGGTGATACAGATAATTCCAAAAACTCCAACAAGAGAGCAATTAGCAACTTTGATGCCCAACCCAACAATATCCTTCAGAGAGACACGTAATTCAGAAAAAATCGACCAAACACGTTACCATGGAAATGATAATCGAAGGCATACGGGGGCGCAATTTAAGACAATGATTCGTAGACAATCCCCGTCATCACAACGAAGACTTCCACGACCACGGAAGTAGTTAGCACGGAATCGTTACCGATGATAGGCTTGCACGAGTAAAATTACTATAATGGGAGGCAAATGTCGGACTGACAGGTTCAATTTCTAACAAAGTTCACTTGGGAAACGACTAACCCAAACAAACGACTCGTGCGATACACGGCTTCCGATCGAAATGACTCGAATACACGAGGCATTCGACCCGATTGAGACCACTATCTCCTAAAAACGATCACATTAATAGAACTAATGCCATTTTAACGTCCTACAACCCACCATATAATTACGACAATTAAAAGAAAAACGACGGAGGATACAGATCAAACGTGCACCTTTTCACATGCCCTACACCACGAGGCAGAGAACGAAAGCGGAAACCTTTTTGAAGCTGTAGAGAAAAAGGCGTGTCTCGCTAAGCTAAATCGACTCGTATTTTGATAAATCACTCAAGCTCCCGAGGAGGAAGCAAGTTTATCGCGCCTACGGAAAGGAAAAAAAATGAGATAACGCGTAGAGGGAAACGGTGCGACCTTTTTCGAGTAAACGCATTTACAGCACCCAGCCACCCAGAGAAATGCAGCTTAAGGCACTCTTTGAGAACCTCGCCAAAATAAAGTCACAACCTAAATTAACATTAAATTGTAACGCCTATTCACAAGTGCCGTCCAATCATATTAACAGATCATAACCACCAAGTGAACGAACCACTGGATGGACAAAAAAAAACGCTAATCACAGCGGTATCTTATTAAGTTTAGTCAACGCTTCCACTTCCCTGACAATCACAATCCCAAAGCTCAGTCATAAGTTATTTAAACGAATCATCCCATTCCGACCTCGACATACATTTTCGTCCAGATAAATATTTTTTCCTCTATTAAAAAACGAGGAAAAGACACCAGTGCTATATTCCTTGGGTAAAACAGTCCGAAAAAAAAACCACAACTTCCTAGAGCACGAAGAAACGCGACGCATTGTTGTGAAAAAGAGACCGCCCTTCGGACTTAATTTTAACCCGCGTCGACCGGCGTGTGGTCTAAAATAAAGGATACCACGGAAACAGTGAAAACTAAAATAAAGTCACGCACTCTGCTATATAAGCGTGTTATATGAGAGAAACACCGCTCTCTCTCTCTCACTGGGCAGAGGGACTTCCTACTTAAAGACCGCGGGAAAAAAACACGGGCCCCATGGATTGTAATTGAGGAAATCCTTCGGAAAAGATTCCGAGGGAACGTACGAACCCGAGTTCACGCCACGAGGACGGTAGATTATCAAACCTTACCACCGCACGTTACGAACGACGGTATCGTTTTCCTGCGTCCCTGCGACAAAGAGTTCCGACCTAGACCGACACAGGCGTGGCCGAAAAAAAAAATTGCGCCCGAAATACGCGCCTTGAAATTTTTTTTAAACACCCCGCGACGCCGCGGGTCGAACTTCCGACAGGAAAACGAGGTCGCCAAATAAATTATTTCGATTTTTTAAGGTTTTAAAAAAAACCCTCGAAAAAACAATTTAAACACCTCATTTCCCGCGAAAGAAAGCAACTGCCTACCGGAGAGCGACGCTATTAGGAAAAAATACGACACGGGGCGTGGTTCGGCGCTCAAGACCCCGCAAAACACACACACACGGTCGAGTCTCCTTCCACCGCCCTCTCCAAAACAAAAGGAGTAAAACCAAATCCGTACAAAGCTCGCCCCACCCTCTTCTTCAACAACACTGCATTTATGGCACCCACGAAACGCGTTATAAGCATGCGAAATTAATCCTCCCCAACTCACTTCCACTGGTCCTTCTAAGGCTATGAGAGTGAGAGAGAGAATGAATCGGGAATAAATTATAAACGATGATTCTTTGTCGCGCTTCCAAAGGAAACGCACGGTTGAAAATAAAAAGGGTGGCAGGCGGCTAAAAGAAGAGGGATAGACGTAGAGCGGGAGACAGAAAGTGTAGGTATAGAGAAAGAGGGGTGTATAGAGAGAGAGACGGGGAGTGCTGGCAACGTGCCAAGAGTCATCTCTCTTGCCCGGGAAGAGCAACGAACCGACCGAAATGAGGGGTGAGACGGTGAATGCGACAGTGCATGAGGGACTTAGGATAGGTATATAGAGGAGAGAGAAAGGAGGGGAAGAGAACGTGTTCCATAAGAGAAAAACAAGAGAGAGAGACGACGGGAGAGGGTGTCCACGATTAACTCGACGCACTCGACCGGACGCGGTGTAAAAGAGAAGAAAATTAAAAAAAGAAACGCGAGGCAGACGCGTGGAATTTCTTTCGCACCTCGAATGCACCGAGCCGCACGGCCGCCTAAAAGGATTAAAACAAAATAAAAAAACATTTCGGACCGCAGGTTCGGTGGTAGAAGCAGCAGCCAGCCAGCCAGCCACCTTCCGACGACGGGTTTTTACACGCGAAGACAGCTGTCCCCAACAACGGACCGGGATGATGAAATTGTTATTGACGGAACGAATGAACTCGCATCGGACGCGTTCACGACCGGCGCTGAAAACCAGAGTCACCGATACGCAATACGGATTTCGACTGATACAACTGCGCTAACGTCTTTAAAAAAAAAATATCACTTGCCTTCGGAATAACTAACGATGACGCAGCGAATGACTGCGAAGAGGAAAAGACAAGAGGGCAATGTTCACGTTATACTCAACGCGCAATCGAAAATACAAGGAACATGCTCCTGCACTTACTGAGGTCACCTTCGACCAATTAAAAAAACCTAAAAGTTAATAATTACTGTAAGAATATTCCTTTACCGCGAATAAATATATACCGCAATACCCCGATCTAAATCGTTACCAAGTATTGCGGGGGAAAACAAAAGGAGTAAGAAGAAAATTTTTTGACGAGCAGTTTATACTGACAAGTTCGTCCCATGACTAACACCCGGGCTACGGCACATGGCGAATGGTTTGCAGACGCTGCCGCGACAGGGCGTAAAAGTTACATCACGTGAGAGAATCGCTACAAGGAGCACGCGGTAGGGAAATACATACTAGGGATAATCCAGAGGGGAAAAACGTTTCGACATACACTATTCGGTCACACAATGTAACAAGAGTTACACGAGACAAACAGCAGTCAGACGCTCATTCAATAGCAAAACACAGTAGTTACCTTCTAGCAGAGATATCCTCTTCGCCGATTATTTTTAACTAACATGACTAAGCTCTCTTATTAGACCACGTGCTCAGAAGTGCACAAAATCTTAATCTACGGCTAGATGTTAAGCGTCGGTAAGATTTCTGCAGATCAGTAGCACTTGCAGTCAGCGACGTGTAATTACATAACGCGGAGCACGATTCAAAACTCGAATTATACGCAAACTGCTGTACTTTTAGTTCATAGGAACTTAATATATGCGAATAATGATGGCTAAGCGCATGACACTACCCAGAAAAAGTACCATGCAAGCATATCCGACCATACTAGATATTTTTAGAATTTCGTATAAAAAAGCATGCCATTACAAAAATTTAAAGCGAAAATGTCGTTATTATGCTAGCATTTTGGCCGGTGCATAACCAATTCACGTCATTAACGGAAGAATTACACCTGATAACTTGGGCGACTTGAAAAGGACTACTAATATACTACGTGTAAAGATTGCGTAGAATTAACCAACACGACACGAATAACCTTACCTGGTTCGAGGTAGCGCGACCACTTAGTAAAAAAATTCCGGTTAAGGTAAGAAAGTTACGATTAGTGGTTAGGTGTGAACGGTAATATTTCCAGACGTCCTTTCAACTCGGCTATCATCCGTATGCCCTTGAACCGGTTCAACGTCCCGCAGAAAGTGAAACCGGCAACTTACTACGAAGTTCTTGTCGCAATCATATACAGGCAGGACAATTACATCGCCCCTTCATATGCCAAGTGCACGTGAGAATACCTTGCCACTAATTAAACTTTTTGCGAAAGAATTTAATTTTTCTTCGTAAGAATAAAAGGATTTGGGAATAAGACCTAAATAGTCATTAATTAATTTTGCACTATAAGCGACAATTCTGAAATTGTAACATTTCACCTATAAAATTCTCAAGGCAAAACCGATTATTTCGAAATAAAATTAACACTACTGCAAAAGTGATAATGAAACGCCTCCAAAACATTTAACAGCAAAATCTGTTATTACTAATAACATGTCTCCATGGTTACTTAAATTTAACTTACTATATAAACAATTACAAACATTCTATAACGCTATCAATGAATATTTCCGCCCGTTCTCTAAAATTGGGAATGGGCCGCAAATTCCGACTAACGAAATCCTCTTCTGTGAAACTCGTCACATCACTAAATAAAATAAAACGCATTTTTCAGAATAAAGGGTACGGCAATATCGATTACTTGCCCAGACGCCCCAGATAACATTAACAGTACTAACTGCAGGTTACACATACCACCTTTGAATAAGTCATAAATTACTACTCAAGTTTCATAAAAACCTAAAATGTCCACCTAAACTTCCTGTAGTGTTGTTTAACTTAACATTTCCGAGCACATGGTAGCCGATTGCTTCGCCTCGCCTTTGCCGCCATGACAGGTCCGTTCTGACACCCTTATCTACACCGGGAAGCGCGAGAAATAAGCATCACAGAGAACTTAGCAAAATTTACCTTGTCGCCCAACAATTTCCGCCACATGTTCAGAACTAGGTACAGGCACACACTCCGTCATGTTCTGGCTCTTCTTTCCTCTAGCTTCATCCGTGAATGTAGTATTGAGTGTCTCATGTTCAGTCGTTGTCGAAGCATCACTCAATCCTAACATGGATAATTCAAACGCTAGTTGCAGTGCTCTTTGGTCTTCAAGACCGCTGTTATTTCGATCCATATCTGGAAACAGACTAGCAGGCATCACAGGAAAGGAATTACGATATACAATAAAAAAAGACCACTGTACAAAAATAAAGCTTCTTATGCTGCTGTACCGGGACCGGCTCGTGTGCCGAGCAGTGTGGCCGGCAACGCGACTGCAGTGAAACGGTCGCTTTTGCCTGTTTAGGATAAGGCATGTGCTCACTGAACGTCACAGAACCTAGCGCTACTCTCGGACGGCGGCCGATTTAAAATGTCTTCCCCTATTGGCTCATTCCCCTTCCACTAAATTTCGAGGAAATGTAACCAAGATTCCTATTGGCCTTCCCCCCACCACGAACCCGACTTCCGCTTATCGTCCGCATGTCATTATTTCTTCCATACCGCATACATATATAAATTATTACCTAGGTATTAATGTTATTGTAGTGTTTTTATAAATTCATTATTTCAATATGTATTTCCTTTTAGATAAAAAGACATCTTATAATTTATATAATCAAGTCTGCATCCTCGTGGTAGGCCGGTATTTCCATCATACCTAATAAGTAATACCTTCACTGAACGCCGCTTTAAGGTTGACAAAAGCTTCTTCCGTGGATTTTGTAGGATGACTCCGGGTAAACGAAACATACTACACATTCTCAAAATACTTTTTTGCCTTTACACCGCTTAAATTGGACCGGCTAAAAATTAAAACCAAATACTGGCAGTATGATAATAAAACTTTTATTTTAAACAAATTAGCACAAAATGGAATTAATATCGAAATAAGAATAAACTGGATTATTACAATGTTATAAATGCCGAATTATAAATATCAACGACAGGCGTTATCTTTTTTTGACGTGCACGTTGGGTAAATCTCTCGAAAGCATTACAAGGTGAAACTTCAGCAATAATTAATTGTTATAAAATATTAAAGCATTATTCTTTCATAGACTCCTCCGTTGGCTTTACTGGACCACCGACGTCTTGATCTTTATCCCTCTTCTTGGATCCTGACACGATGTCATCAATTCTCAGCAGGAGAATAGCGGTCTGTAAAAGAAAACGTTACCATATGAACAATGCACGTTAAATACAACAAACATTTTGAAACTGGGAGCTGTAGTTACCTCAACAGCCGTTTTGTACACTTGCATCTTCACAGAGAGTGGCTCCCAAATGCCCAACTCTTTCATATTAGCAAGCTGCCCTGTTTCTCCGTTTATTCCCCAAAAAGTATCCCCTGAAACGATATTAACAATTAGTGTAAAGTTCAACGAACAACTGCAAACGTGTATCAATCCCGTTTACATTATTACCGGTAGCATGCTTTGCACGAAGAGCTGTTAGGGTGCGTATAGTGTTAGCCCCACAATTTTGCGCCAAAGTCCTGGGTATGACCTCGAGTGCTTGGGCCACAGCTCGGTATGGCCATTGTGCCACACCTTGCACGGATTTCCCCTTCTCCGTAACGATCTAGGTGAAACCAGCAAAAATATACCTTATAAAACTACAATCTGTAGTTTATAATCATCTAACATGCTATAATATTTCAACACATTTGGATGTGGGACGGAAATAACTAATTTCCAAACTTAGATTGAGAATTTGAAGTGCTTCATATGTTAAAACTTTTAATATAATGAAAACTTTCCTTACTAACAAAGTTCTGCACTGCATATAAAATAAACTAAGCTTTCCAAAATAGGAAAACATCAGAGTTCAACAGTAATACCACCAATATCATAATTTGAAAATAAGACCATAAAATTCAAGCATTATGCTCAAACATGTCTGCAATAGGTACACAACAGAATTAAAAGATCCATATCCTTCTTGAAATAAATTCCTTAAAATTACATTCTCCCATTTGTTTTAAATTTATCCATTTCATAGTTTCACTTCAATGGAAACAAATTTGGTTGTTTTAAGATATAAAATATTTTAATGAAAAACTTATATAATCAATACCCATGATGATAACTAATTAAATAAAATGACATATAACAACCTTTTATCCACAACAAAACATCCATTTTTTAGTATGCTCTTACAAAAATATTTTCTAAACAATTTCACTTGTTAAAAATACAAACATTTTTGCAAAATAGAAAATACTTTTATGCAAAAATTGTAATTTATAGGTTTCTAAAAATATATATATAGGTTTAAAAATCAGTAACAAAATAGGGATCATTCAAGCATAACATAAAACATCTATTTCTTCACAAATCAAAAAGTGTGTTGTGACATACTATGCTTATCTTATTTGAATACGTTTCAGGATTGACCTGTATATTCTTTTATATACAGTGAAACTCAGATATAACGAGCACGGATATAATGAGTTCCCGGCTATAGCGAGCAAACAGTAAATAAACATTTCCTATGCTTAAAGTCATGTACAAAATTTTTCGATTTTACGAGCATGCTTCTCGGATATAACGAATAAAACTGGAATGTCTGGAAGGAAAATTTGTCAGATATTTGTGAGTTTGAAACCCATTCTATTGTATTACATCCTCAAGTGGTCAGTTTTTACCTGTTTGTACCATTACGGTTACTGTATTCCCTATTAACAGCCCTATTTTAAAGATGCAGGCTGAAAATTTTGCAGTTAAATTAGCACACAAGGATTTTAGCTGCAGTAACGGATGGCTGGACCGTTTCAAAAATCAGTACAACATCGTTTATGTTCACATAAGTGGAGAGGCCATATCCGCTGACACAAAAACAGCCAGTGAGTGGATAAAAAATGTTTGGGAAGACTACAAGAAGAATTACATGGAAGATGAAACCGGACTCTGGACCAGAGTGAAATAAAGATATTTTTTAATAGTTTGTCATATGTTTTAATTAAAACGTACCCTAAACATCCAGAATTGCATAGTATGTAAGCACTGCAAATTAAATGCCATGAAGCTATTGCCATTTTGTGCAGTCTCAAATTGTGCTACGCAATGAGCAGAGTAAGATAATGACCAATTTAAATGTGAATTGAAAACTAAACTCTTAGGAAACTGGCTGCATGGCTTCAGATCCACTGACAAACCCATTATGTAACCAACCACTCAAAAGGTTTCATTCAGTTGATTATCAAAGTTGCCACGAGTTTTTAATCACAAGATCTAACCTCAAATTAATCATATTAAGCGTACTTTGTTAAACAATTCCATAGTTAAGAACAGGAAGAAGATAACAATATACTATCCACATGAACACTACATTACTGACCTGGCTTTTGTTATAATGCAACATCATCAGATACAACAATAAAACAACCATTGTTCTATATACCCTCCCCAATACCTCCCTCCCCCATCCTCTGCTGCAGCCTTTTCCTCCCTACCTCTCTTAATAACCCCTGAATAATCATTTCCCCTTTCTCATCTTGATCTTTTCCATTTACCCCCTCCACCTCAACTTCTCTATATAATCAATGTTCTTTTTCTGTAGCTGATGATGTTACATGGCAATGAAGCCAAAGTCAGAGCAGGTTTCATATGGATTACATATGGTAGTACTATTCCCATTTTTAACTCACTACAGATGCAGTGATGGAATGAATGATCCTAACATCCTTATGTGACAGGCATAAGCTGTAATGATGGGAAGATGTGGAAACAGGTGAAAAAATCTGCTATGACCGGGAATTGAACCCGGCAAGTGGAAGACCTGGGTTTACAAGATCAAAAGCATTTTCTTCCTTTTATCAGAGAAAATTGACCTAGTCTCCTTAATTGGAGATAATACCTAAAGCAGAGGTCTCAAACTCGCATTGGTGTGCGGGCTGCATGACGGCTCTCTGACCATCCGCGGGCCGCATCCATTACTTTCCCTGTCTTCACACCTTATCGTATTCTTTGTATTATATTCACTCTCCATTTCCACAAGAGAGGAATAGCTCTATTACACGTCTTACACGCAGTCATTACAAAAATGCTAGATTTGGCCTCGAGGATTAAGCCCTTCTGATACGCATGAAACTCACTGGCAGTGGGGTAAACATTCTTCAGTAACTCAACCATGCAGGCTGATATAAATTGGAATGATTTAATACTCTTCTTAGATTATTTAGAAATATTTACGTGAAATATTTTATAAGAAATAGATTTGAGTTTGGGTCACGTAGTATAAAGTAAATTGTTTCGCAGGCCGCACAAATGCACCGCGCGGGCCTCATGTGGCCTGCGAGTTTGAGATGCCTGACCTAAAGCAACAAGTCCCCCAGTTTTCCTGCATTTTATGTTGTTATAGGGGTTTTTTCATCATGACAATTTTCAACATGCTTTTCTCACTTGCAACTAAACCTCATAAAAGTTATACACCAGTGCTAAAAATATTATGTAATCTAAAATAAACATCAAAATATTCACATTTATAAAAAAACACATTTGCTTTGTTTGTATGATGCATGCCTGAAATAGGATTAACTAGAGCCCTGGAAACCAAAATAATTCCTAGAAACAATTTTAGTAATGCCATTGTTTGCATAAAGGTGGAATGCAATTTGTTAGAAATGGAAGTTTGGCATAGTCTTAAAGAAAATAATGTCTCTCTTAAATTTCCACTTCCATTTGGCTAAAAATTTTCCTGATTTTGAAAAAGAAGCTACATTGATCTATTTGGTACCTTCAATGTTCTAACAGAGAATAATGTAAAGGTTATTGAAATGAATCCACATTAATTTTTGTTGAATTGAATAAACAAAACCAGCCCTTTTCATAATTCCATTTTATCCACATGCGACACATTCCTTTTGAAAAACATCAATCCTGCATGGATCGAAAAAATACATAATATTATATTCCTCCAATTTCTTTAGTGATGCTGTAATTTGACAAAAAAAATTTAGCTGCACACAGGGCCGGCCTTAGGCCAACTGTACCTATTGGATCCAATCGGGCCCCGCGGCTAAGGGGCTCCAAACTACCTATTGGTGATGATTCTTTTTAGATTTATCCATAGTCCCATCCATACCCAAGTGGTCTCATGAGAGGCCATCTGATGCTCTCAGAATGCAGGAAACTACGCCTTTTACATGTAGGGGCCCTGCCAAAAGTTTTCTAATTGGGCCCCGCAATTTCTAGGGCCGGTCCTGGCTGCACATAGTACAAAAAATTTGGGCAAAATTTGAGAAACAGCTGATGGAAGAACAATTTGCCACCTTTTCCTGTAAGAAGCACAGCCTTGCAGAAATATTACCAACAGGAAAAACATGAGTCACCTATCCCAAAAAAACAAAACTGTGCAGTGTAAAATAATAAGTAAATATCAAAATGAAGTGAAAGAACTCAGGAGGGTCTAGGAACAATAAAATTGGGAAACAACCCCTTACTCTAAAAACCTGAGAATGCCCTTAACTAAAATCACACAATCAAAATGTCTGGAATGGCTCACAATGAAAAAATTACGTTCCTAGGCCACTTCAAAGGAAAATCCACAGTAATACCATGAAAATAGAAAAATAAAAGGAGAAGAAGGTACCTTAGCACCCATACACGAATACACTGTCCAAAGCATGCAATTATAGACTCGCCACAAAGCATATAAGTATCCCAAGCCACCACAGGAAGCCACAATGCCATAATATACTTATAGTATTACATTATAAGAAGTGTATAATCTCACTAAAAAAATTCCAGCATATATTTACAAAAATATGCCTTTCATGTGCGCAAGGTATAGGCTACATAGTCCTATGCCTGCTCAACCCACAACAAAGTTTGAACCCACAACCAGCAGATTACTTACACCTCCACAAAAACCAACATATGTAGATTGCCAAGTTTAAAAAGCAGAACAATAGCACAGCACCAGTGGAACATCAGCGTTAGCTTGGCAGTAGCAGAAATTTTACAGAACTCTAGCGTATCTTACTCCCTGTCCAGTTTTTATTAATTATTTACAATTGTTTTATTAAGAATTGTTATTATGTTCTTATATTTATAAGTATATGGAGAACCAAGTTTAACCTAGAATAACCACGGACCTGTCAACGAACAGACTACCTATGATGATTATTTAACTAGTTATTATATTCCAAATATGGCTGTTTTTGGATATAAATTAATTAATTAAAAGATAGGATATTGTGCATTACAGAATAATGCCAAATGCTGTGATTAGAATCCAACACATGCAACAATAAGCTGCTCTTAGTTAATTTAGAAAGTAAGACTTAAGTGGTGCTGAAGCCTAGTGGAACTCATTCAATTAAGAAAAGAGAATGATCCATAACTGGGGTTGGCCAAACAATATAGCTTAGGAGAGGCAATGTTAAAATCTGCTGAGAAGCACATGTTAGGAACCAATGAACAGCAACATTACTTAGAATTTTACATATATATAAATACTAAATATAATAAATATTTATTAATCACAAACAGGATTCTTCATTTACAAGTATTATGATAGATATACCGACAATGATAACAAATATGAGCACATGCAACCCTTGGCAGAATTCAAAGCTATAACTGTATTTTTGGGAGTCATGCTAACCAAGGTGAGTTTACAAATCCACACTATGGATCAGAAGTCCACTTTTGAAATGGATTACTGATTAAATTTAATGCCTACCATGGTACAGCTCAAACAAATTACCTTTGACAAAGCACAACATTGAAAAGACAGAAAAATAACTAATTAAATGTACTGCTTTTTTGAAAATAAAATAGCATCTTAATAAATTAATGTATGTATGCTTCATCAGCTATATTACAATATTAACATTCTCTAACAACTCAAAATTAAAAGACCTATTCAAAAGCCACAGGTATTAAAAAAATGCAAGAGATATTTTTCATAATATGCCTTGAGAAGAAAACAGGATTAACGCTGAATTAATGTGCTATTTAATTAGTTTCACACCAAAAGTCCATAAAAACTGCAAATAGCTTCCACTATAAAAATCAGTCAATCTCGCATTAGTGCTACAGAATAAGCACAAGGGCCAGGGACACCCATTTTAGGATGTAGGATACGACCACTGGGAGTGTGATCAAAAATCTTGAGGGGGGAAGGTGTTGTGACTTCAGTCTATTTATACCGCCATTGAAGTGCATCCAGGTTGGTTTTTGGCTAGAATCACTTAGTTAGGTGGAGTTGTGGTACACATTTCTTGCTTATTTGTATGAGTTACCTCCTGCTTTCAACAACTATTCGCACGAGAGCTCTGCTTCCTTTGATTTGCATCTAAGGATTATTGTTATATGATTACATGTTAAAATTTTTACCACAACATCAAGTAAATTATTGTTAATGTAATAATTTTTTACATGTTGAACTAAGAGAAACTGCAAAGTGATTCGTGGTGCTATGCATTAAATCAAAAAACATGATTCGGATGGTTTCATTAAATTTTGAACACCTGAACAATGTGAGGAAAATTTCCGTTATAATTACTGCAAAATAATTTCAAACAAAATTATCTCCGCTAATAATACAACCATCATTTCACTGATTTTCTACAGGGTAACTTGAAATTTAATTTCTAACGTAACACTAATTCCCTACAGCAGTGGTTGGCAACCTTTTTTTGCATGGTGGGCTGCATTGGAAATTGCCAATGGATTATAGTTAAATCGTAAGTTACCTAGAGATTCTTAGGCACCATATGCATGGAAATCAAGTTTCTTAGAAATATCTTTGAGAAAGAAATAAAAAACAGCATTAAAATGAACTTGAACTGAGAAATACTTACTAAGAGGTTGTAATTTAACGTTAGATTTTTAACAGATTTTACTACATGGAAAATCATATTTGGTAGTTAAATGAAAAAAGTTTTGAAAACTATGAAACACTGGCAGTGGGCAGCATAAAATTGCTTAGTGGGGCACATCCGGCCCACGGGTGGCAGATTGGGCACCCCTGCAATGCTTCTCAACCTTTTTTGATACACGGCACACCAAACCCCCCTAATAAAGACATTTATCTATCTGATTAATTACTATGCTTTAATTCATATTTTTAAAGAAAATACAAGCATTACACAAGTAGAAAAGGTAAAGAATATTATGACGAAAAATAATATTTAAATTGCTGAATAATTTTAAATGAAGCACATAAATAAATGATGTGAAAATGTTATGCTCTTCAATTGGATAATTGGGCTTGCCTTTTCAAACAAATATGCTTTGTGTTTGCCTCAACATTAGGGAGAGCTACACTAAGCTCCTCATCTAAGTTCTTTTAACACGTCCTTTTATTATTTTTAGTAAGGGTCACTGATGGAAATCTTAATTCTCTCAAATACATAGTTGGTAATTGGAGCAACACATCTACTGCAATGTCAGATATTAACCTTTAGCATTTATCCAAAATACTTTCAGGACCATAATAAATTTAAGTTTAATTGCACAACCATTTCTAAGCAGTGGCAGATCCAAGGGAGGGATGATCGCCATCCCTCTCCCCCTGGATATTCTTTAGAGGGTAGCAAAAAGGGGAAGCCAAAAGGATTGTCATGCTGCAGGAGGTTTTCCCCAATAGGCTTCACTGTGATAATTACCATACTATTCTATCGTGTACCATGGTTTATTAATAGAAAATAATTCTGACAAGAATTTAGTGTACAAATTAATGGAAAAATAGTCAATAATCAAAATGGCTGAATCAGAATAATAGCATTTCATTTAACATTACTATTATCACACCATGCTATTATATTCTCCAAAGAAAAATACAGGGTAAACAAATAATGCGCGAATAAGGTCAGATTAAAATTAAGTTTTGTTTTGAAAAATTTTCATGAGGCCATGAAGCCATCTGGGAATTTATTTACTTCATGGACTTTTAACTGAAATGCCATTTAGAACTCACAAAATGATTTCACAAAATAATTCTAATTAGAGTAACGTCATTAGCTTCTAATTTTTTATGACAGGCGATCCATAAGCTCATCCACTTTAATTTGTGCTGAATGGCTGTTGGTACACCTGTGACAAAGGCATATAATTTTTTTAGCACAATTTGTCAAAGTACACTAGTGTAGCATGCTGGGTTAGAGCCAAGGTGTTACGTTTATTGATACGTTTTGTAAAAAAAGCTTTCTTGCCTTAATAAGTTGTTTTAAGAATACTGACAACCCCATGGCAACAACATGACTGCGCATCATTTGTCATTTTAATAACTTGAAAATTACGCTTTCCATGTACACTTACACACATAATATTAAACAACAGAATTGTTATACCAATATTAAGGTTAATGGGAACAGGGAATAGTATTTTACACAATGTTTAGTCAATATTAGAAAGAATACTCATAACAATGCCAAAACAGAAAACAATGTCTCAAATGCAATTGGTTTATCAGACATTAAATACCCTCAATGTTAGATTTTATCAAATCTAGTTCTAGTTATCAGACCATGAGAAAATAAATGTTCAGGGTTAATATGACTTACAAATCATAAATTCAAAGCTATATTTACAGGAAAGTGTTGGTGCAAATTACTTTTTGACAAATCAACTTTTCCCATCCAACATTTCAGAAAAACTCAACTCTTTGAGTAGAATGTCAATACATGTATGCAATGCTTACATTGCTGACAGAGTACAGTTATGTGTAAGGGTGGCTTGAAGTATTTTGTTCCCAGGTAAGAAACCACTCCAGCATTCCCTTCTGTAAATTTTTGTGAAGTAAAAGGAATGTCATCCTGATTCTTGCCTGTTCTACTACATCAATTGGAATCCAACATTTATTCCCTTGCAAGCAATTCATAGATAGATGATCTATGATCCCTAATACTTAGGCGACCTGGAAAGCTGTCCAGATCACCGTCACCCTGGACTGCCCCTGGCTGTGGGCGTGTCCAGTAAATTTGGTTGACTATTGCTTCAGGCATACATGAATGGCGAAAAATCTCATTGACTGTAAATCCAGAAAATGTCAATATGCAAGGGTTGAGCTAACCAGATATATATTTCTGCTACAAAGCAACCATCCTCATTGACAATTCAGTGACTGCAGATACTACAAACAAAGACAGTTGTTTTATAGCCTAAATGCACATGTGACTTGATCAACCAGTTTATGACTATAGGAGTTTTCTGGATGTAAAAAAAAAAAGGAATCCAGCCACAATTTGAGCTCAATATTTCAGTTTTAGGATCTAATCAGTATTTTCTCTCCAAAGAATGATAAATTCAGAAATTCTTGCTTTTGCATACATAATCGTCCAATTAAAACTCCCTAATCAAAGAGTTGAACAGGAAAGAATATCAAAACTTAACCCTATTTTTTAAAAGTTTAATTACAACCCAAGTTTGCAAAAAATATTACAAAATCATCTTCCTCCTATTTGTCATTATTTTTTAATAATGAAAAATTCCCTATCCCTTCATCAATGCTTAAAGTAGTTAATAACAGCTTTTTTTATTGCTTACCTTGAGAAAGAAATTAGAAAGTTATTTTAATGTGATATGCAGGGTGATTCATGACTAAGTCAATACTTCAGGAGCTTATTTCTAAGGCCATTCCATTTCAGAAATGTCATATGAAAATTGGTCTGACTTTCAATAATAATGGAACTATGGGTATTTGAAATTCAAGATGATTTGAACTTAATTAACTTGTTTATTGGTATAAGTTCTTAAATAGTAAATTTCTGCTTATAATAAAGGTTAAAATGGCTTAGGCTTGGATGAACACCCTGACTTGACTACTGAATGCATAACCATTCAAGAACTTCAACGTCATTTGCATGTCTTGCAGCAACTACAATTACAAGTTAGTAAATCACTACTTTCAATGAAACATTACTTTTCACAGTAATGAATCTTTACACTTCTGCAATGAAAACCTTCTGAGAACAATAAATTCAGAGTTAGTCTTTGTAGTCCACACCATATATGCCAATATTTCTTCACAAAATAACAGAATCAAAAGATGAGGAAACTTTAGCATTTTACATTAACAACAACCAAGTTGTACATCTTTTAAGGTAATTTTAAAGTGAAGTTTTCTTATCTGTACCTAATAATAACTTACCTCCATTACTTAGTATTAGTATTTATGTAGAGGTATATAAAAACCAGATAAGAAGTCCCAACTGATAGAAATCATTATAGATATAAAATGTTGTTGTTCTGCTTATTTACAATAAACTAAGCACTAAGCATAACTCTATAAATTGCCACTTATATCAAAGGATTGTAAAGAAATACAAAACCAGCTGTTAGCCATAATACAAACCTCTGCCATACCAGAAATACCTGCTGCTTCAGCAAACAGCTTAACAACTTAAATAAGCCAGACAGCATTTACGAGTAAAATGCTCCATCAAGGTTTTATGATTGGGAGACTAATAGAAGCTCTATCTTTTTTAAAATGTTTCTGTAATAAACAGTGCCATGATGAGCAACTTTAAGACTTTACGAGCAAAACTTTGGATAGCCCAGATTTGGAAGTGTCTGCCAAAAACCTACTGGAAGGCAGAATTACTATGTATATTACAAACAGAACCAATTTCCTCTCAATACATTTTTAAATTCCTCTCAACCTTGTCAACCACATATAAAAACCCGATGCTTATTTATCCATTTTCTAATAGATTCAATCGTATCCAAACCTGTGAAACAGCCATTTCTACGGCACCTCCACCTGGCAATAGCCTTGGATCAAGGAGGATATTTCTAGCTACATGCAAAGCATCCTGCAAGTTCCTCTCAGTTTCATTTAGAACATCTTTACTAGCACCACGAAGTAGGATTGTACAAGCCTTAGGATCTTGGCATTCAGTAACAAAACAGAAGTATTCGTCTCCCATCTGCAAGAAACAAAAGGAACAGGTTAGATTCATTTGAAGTCAATATACAATCTATAATATCTATTTAAATCCACTAGTAAAATTTTGAAAATAAAACAATGACGTAATACTATAACCTTTTAACTTTCAATAGACAAAAAAGGGAAAATTTAAAAATCATATTGGTATTAAAAGAGAGATTAATGCTTATGACAAAATGCCAAACCTTCTTAACTTCAAACAGTCCAGCACCCATTCCTACATCCTCCTCCTTAAGTTCATCGGTTCTATTCACAACAGTTGCCCCACAAGCACGAGCAATCCTGTTGTTGTCAGACTTCCTCACTCTTCGAAGAGCTGTAATGCCAGCCTGTAATAAAATGAACCACAATGTAACAAAATATCTCAAACATTCCAAGTATAATTTTCTTATCTTGATAAATACTGCTAATTCCTTATGACTATTTTATCACCTTGATAAAATAATGCTGAGCAAGATCTGATATTCCTTTCTCGGTGAATATAACATCAGGCTTCATTCTAATTATATCTTCGCACAGTTTTTGAACGTGCTCTTCTTCTATCTGTAGCATACGGGTGAAATCATCATCTTTCATGATTTCAACATTTGTCTGGAATAAAACAGAACATCAAAGTTGCTTAAAAAACAAAGGTTTTATAAGGTTTCTCTACATTTTCTGAAATATATTCTTCCTGAAATGAAACCCGTACTTATTTACTTCATTATTCAATACCCCTTAAACAATTCAACCACTTTTACAATGAACTTATAAATAGTGACAATAAATAAGCATTCATTACCACAAAAGGGGTTGAACCATATCCCTCAATCAAAGCTGACAATGAATGTACAAAATAAATACATTTATTTTTAAAGAAATACATAAGTTGCTGATACTTTTATTCCTACATGCATCAGAAAAAACAAATTTATAAAAATCTTTTATTGCTGTATGCTACATTTTTAACAAGATTATTTCCATAATACAATTCAGTTGCAAAATAAGCTAATACTACAGCTTATTTCCAGATATGAGAAAACAATATTCAAGATAAACCATTAAGTTTTCAGATACTGCTAACAAGGGGACCTTACGACATGTTCGTCGCCGATTTGGTTGAAACTTGGTGAGCATGTAGCACACACCTATTGATGAAAAACGCACTTAAAATCAGAAATTAAAGTGAACCTACTTCACACCAGATTCTCGCTTTTGGGGTGAAAAGGGGAAAACCACAATAATGATCGATAATCAAGGTTATACATATATTAAGTATACGTATGGAACACCTAAATATTTCTATGCAGTTATAATTCCATCCTCTCCAAATATTCTGTATTTCATTAGCTCATCAGCTGATTGGTATAGTCTTTGCAAAATCGCTAGGTAGACTTCCCGCAAAACATGAATCAAAAACAAAAAACATAAAATAAGCAAACTGAAATAAATTTATTTAGTTAATGATTCTAGTATGTACAGGCATCCTTCAATATTCCTCCTTAATTGGTTCTGCAGAGACTGGACGATAAGCAAAAAGACAAATATTGAGGGTTATTTTCCATTAGATGCAATGTTATAAATGTATAATTCATTCCTGAAAACCCAAAAAGCAGACAAAAATATTGATATTACCTTATCTTATGGAGTTATTGGTACTACAAACACAATCTATAGGAATATATGGCCCACAGGCCACATTCGGCAGGTGGGAGCATTTTATGAGGCCTGCGAATGCAACTACAAATATGGCCGCCTCGTAATCGATTGATTTAATCACAAACACAGAGCTCAAATTCACACTCAACAATATAAAACTGTGCCAAAACGCAATCTAAGAAAGAACGAACAACACAATGTGAGGCTGAGACCAGTGGAGACAGGGGTTGATGTATACTAAAACAGATCACCCAAAACTTCTAACTCAACATGATGAAATCATCTCAGTGGTATGCTTTAATTTGCTGTTATCCGCAGTCACAAGGGGAAGACAGACATCCTACGTGATGTTTTCATTTCTCGATCATAAGGTTATAAGTTAATACTGCTGAGAACGACAAATCCTTAGCATCTCATTGTTTGACGAGTAATCGTCTGAGAGTCCCTCTTCGTAGGTTCCAGCTATTTCGATGAACGAATAAGCAAGGGAATGGACGCATGAATGGGGTTTGGTTATAATTGGTTATGAACAAATAAGTGAAAAGATGAAAATCGGGGGGACGAATACCAAGGGACGCCTGTACAATTAACAATATAAGTAATTTAAAACCCATAGAATGACATATATGAACTTAATCTTAACTGTCGCATTTCCTGTTTTCAGATTTTTCTGTTAAGATTTTCGCGTTATTCCTTCTATTAAATAGTTTTAAATGAGATAGGAAAGAGAGAACCAAAGTCCACTATAAATCAAGAAACTATTTTTATAGATCATTTTTTGTCCGATTTAAAATGATTGGCAGCAGTGGTGCTGCAGTTTTCTACATGGCATCAGTTTGGCCATCTCATCTCAACTTCGTTATTGATGATGTCTCTCTAAGTAAGATATAATGTGGAGCTTATTGAATGTAATACTTATGGACAAGTCCAAGTGTTTTAAAATTGTTAACTGGTGATAATTTAATGCTTTAACATATTTATTTATAGTACTCTAGTTAATACTTAACATGACGATATAATTCTAAAATTTTGCTCTTATACCCCACAAAAATCAAGCTGCGCATTATACACGAGTATATACAGTACATATACTCTGCAACTTGTACAAGTCCAAATAATGCCACATCCTCTCTAATAAACAATTCTTGCACATTAAATGCTGGATATCCAAGTCATATGACATGAGGTGAGTTAAAAAGGTGACTGCTTCAGACAGCACTTTCAAATCATTTGTCATTTACAAATAACTAAATTGAAGCTCTTTTCATACACTCACAGCAGTGTGATAACAATTCTTGCCTTCTCTCAAATATTATCATGCATCATAATGTAACAAGATAGAATAAGAATTTTTTTTAAATTCAAAAATAAAATCTTTTTGTTTATTGGATGTCAAAGTTATCCTTTGTCGTCAGAAATACCCTCAGGAAATATAATTTTCATATAAAGTTAAAATTTCACAGATCTACCACAGAGGAATGCAAATACTTTTCCAAAGGAACAATTACTCCATCTTCTACAGGTTACGAGTTATCAATGATTTTATGAAAAAGTTCAAATTTTTTAACTAATAGTGAACATTGTAGAGGCATAAGATGACATAGACAAAATAAGGAAAAGTTTTCGTACAATGAAGTGTTATCACTTCGCTCGCCATCTATTGGTCAAAATGACAACTCAGGCTGAAATCCGGATTTCCCGCTATTGTTTCTACTGTCAGAGCACAGAACATTATCACTAAGAAGTACCATTTCAATTTCTTGTGCTAAAACACTCCCAGACATATCAGCAGAGCCACCAATACGAAATAGATTTTTCACAGTTTTACTTCTAGATGAGATACGAAATTGTTTATGGCCTAAAAACCATCTACAAGCCATATGCTTTCAATCAATTCAACATTCAATTCAATCCGATCATTTGTTCAAAAGATCTGAGGGAGCAAAAAATGGCCTACCCAAAAATATATAAATATCGGACGAACGCATAAAAAAGAATTCTATGACTGATGATTTATTGTACAACTATAATTGCGTTTCAATATGTATCCTTTAAAGTTTCAAGTAAACTGAGTTTTCAAGGCCAGATATTGTTTCAATAATGTTCAATTTTGCAAATACTATATCAAAACTAGAATTATCATTACTATGTGAATTCTGAGAGAGAGTAACATTTAACTAATTATCTCTTTCACATGAACAAAACAAGTGCAAGAGTAAGAGCCACATCCTAAATCCAGATGTCAGGGTAGATTTCGTGATGCAGATAAGAATTTAAATTTATATACATGATGTATATACCATACATATGATCAGGGTGACCGCTAGAGGTGCTGGGTCCAGGGTAAATCACCTTAACACATATCACTGTTAACATTTATCACCAAATAACTTAGGCTTTCCTTGCTGTGATATCAAAGCACGGGAACTAATAAAATGTGAGGCCTGGGATGGTCATCCCAATTCACCCTACCCTAGGGACGGCCCTTCATATGATGTAAATATACTGCCTACTAAGTAACTTGACCAAATTGATAAAACATAGCAGAGAAATATAATCACCATCCTGCAATTTTTAGCTGACAATGGTGAACAGGCACCTTGTTTGTTGTTCTAATATCAATCCTGGGAGATGGCAATTTTTGGATTTTTAAAAATATACTTACTAGTATTTTAAAATCCTTTCCAACACACCAACCATGATACAATTATAGTCGCTAGAAGATTTTAACCATAAATTTCAAGGAGCCCCTGATCTCCAGTGAGGTTATAATAGTTCCACAGATATTAAAATGGATAACTCTTTAACCATAAAAAACAAATACTTAAAAGACACACAGGAGTGGAAGTTTAAAAGGTGATAGAATGAACTTCATATTTAGAGATTTACAAGTGTACTAGAGTGCGCTTCTGTCTGACAGGTTCCTGTCACTGCCAAAAGACAAATTTGCAGGCATCGTGTGCAATACAAGGTCCCTGGCACAGAAATATTTCTCATAAATCTGGTATTGATCCTTTTCCTATTTTCCTATTCTTGTGCGAGTGTGCGGTTGCTGAGTATGTCCCTGTCAAGATCGCACAGATTCATAAATCTACCAGCAACAGCAAAATAAATCTTGTTAACACTTTCCCATTCTGGGAATAGTGCCAGCGTGAGTGAGCAAGTGCCTGAGAGTGATTGCCGGTCTCTGACAAAGAATAAAACATTTAAGTGTGCTTGTTATTCATCATAATGGACAGCAATAAATGATAATACTGTAGTTACCCAAATCCAAGACAAACTCGAATCTAAGACGACCCTCCCTATCGAAAGATTGTTAAAACAGAAAAAAGATTTTGTGACCTAACTACATGTGATTCCTGAAAAAAATTTAAAAATTTACAAAACTGGCATAAATTTTTATAGTCCCATAATTTTGTTGAATATCAAACAAAAAATATTTTATTACCTAGTTGCACATCATTCCTACAGAAATTGAATCTCTACAAAACAAAAACTTTTATAGTCCCATAATTTTTCTTTTGTCATGTTTTATCAGTCATCATCACACACTATTCGCATCAAGATTTTTCTCTCTCTCACTATCTTTATCACTCCCAATTACATCCATACTTTCCCAAAAAACGTCACCCTCACAATCATGGCACTGGATAAGCAGCACTTCTTAAATGTCTTCACTAATACTTCTGGATTTATCTGTTGCCATGATGTCTTGATCCATTGACAGAGCACTGCAACGTTAGTTTTCCATTTGGTGTTAGAAGGTGGCCTTCACTCAGCATATAAACACTTTAAATTATCTTTAAAAGGCTTGTTGACAGCAACATTGAGAAGTTGTGATGTTATTCCTCCCGGTGTTATTACAAGGTCAGCATTCATTGACCTAATTGAATCTTTAACCTCAAGAGTTATGTGTTCTCTGAACACATCAAGTACAAGCATCCCTCTCTCTCTCTCTTAATAATGCACCTGGTCTGCTATTCCAGATGAAGTGCAACCAGTCTCTCATAAGTTCTTTTTACATCCATCCCTTCTTATTACATCTAACTATTATTCCAGTAGGCAGTTCTTCCTTGGACACTGCTTTTCGTTCAAGGATAACATATGAAATTTTGTTCCATCTGCCAAAACAGCCAACATTACTGTAACTTGCATTTTTTCGTTACCTGTCGTTCTTATTATCACAGATTTCACACTTTTTTCATTGGCAGTATAATTAGATGGCATGTCGAAGAAAACTGAAGTTTCAACGGGGTTGCCTATCTGTCTCACAAGATACTTGTTAGTTTTTCTAAGTCAAATTAGATGTTTCTGATAGGCAAAAAGTTTCTCACTGAAGTATGCAGACAATTTTTGGCACAGTGAAGTTCTTCGGCATAAGGAGAATCCATTTCGTTGCATCATTCATGCACACCAACTATTACTGAGCTTGAATTTGTTACATTTTTAGTGTGCTCGCAATTTCTTGTGCTTCAAGTTTAATCGTTTCACACAAAACTGTCATTCTGCTCTGTCTCTGAGTACATACAAACGCAGACACTTGTTTTTCTACATCATGAAAACGACCACATTTTGGACCACCGAACGATTTCCGACTAGATTTAGCACATTCAAATTTCTGTTTTGAGATTTTCCATCTATGCACATTTGCCTCAGTGATACTGAATTTTCTACTGGCTTCACATTTATTAGTTTTTTCTGCTTATTTTACCACCATCAGTTTAAAATTTGCATCGTAACTATGCCTAATTCCTTTTGATATCTTTCCCTTTACAGCTGTACTTCTTATCTCTATATGATCTGCCATTTTAAAGTCAAGCGTGACGTGTTTAAAACGAATATAAGACAGAATCACAATCCGAGAATTTATGAAGAACTTTTGAACGAAGTAATCCCTACACACTACACACACCCTTTGTTTACATTTCTGCAAAATACTATCAGCCACTACAAATTTTCGATTTTTGACATTTTCTTTGGATAAAAATCAAATTTTACTTTGTACTCGAATTGAAGATACCCTCGATTTTTGTGGGTTGATATTTGGAAAAAATCCTCATCTTGGATTTTGGTAAATACGGCAATGAGATTCCACAGAGGGGGCTATTCTTCCCTTGACCAATTGTGTACCCTCCTTTATTCACTTGTCATCCCTCAAAGTGTAGATTATTTCTTCAGCATTGAAAATGTTTATAATGCTTACATATGGTCCATTCTTTTTCTTTTCATGGTCTTTGGTGTACTACGTAGATATTTGAATGTTGTACAATCATGAGTCTTGATTTTTCCATTACTGGAATCAGTCGTATATTGCTAGGGTGACAAAATGCCGGTGGTCTTTACCTAAGTTGTTTTAGGTAACTTCAGTTTCCATCCTCATATTGCTTACACTTATCCTAATTTTTCCTTACATTTACCCTAATACTAATTGCTTATACTTATCCTCATCATTCTTTATACCTAACCCAATTATGGGTTGATAAATTAATTTAAAAAATATTTATTGAAAAAGACAGAAAAATTCATTTTATAAAACAACTATTTGACTAAATGTTAGTTTTATTTCAGTGATATGTTAATAATTTTTCCATAATAAAATAATAAAGCAACGCCTAGAACAAACATCACAGATGACAAAAAAAACCCTGGAGAAGCTACAAGGGGATTTAATCTTCGGCTCGTAAGGGTTAAATGGTACTTAGGGAATAAGCGGCTCGCACTACCTAGTTCAATGTTTAGCTGCTAGATGGCACTTCTTATTCACTCCTTTGTGCCTCCCAAGGACTTCCTACTTTGACCATTACATAGCACTGTATGCATTACTCGCTCTGACTGCAATATTTCTTGCCATTCCATTCCTAGCGGAATGAGATTTTCCTGAGTACACATGACACTGGGTTTTTTTTTACTACTCTTTTGTTATGTGCAAAGAAAATTTGGCAGCTAAAGTGCAATATATCTCCCTGACTGTGTCGCCACAAATGGAGTCTATTTAGCTTGTAAACCAAGTCTCAGGGTTAGGTTCCATTTCAAGCACCCATAATAACTTTCACGCAAAATGTAATTGTTGCGGCACTGCTGTCGCACATCAGTTGTTTCAAAAAATGAGTGGTTGCGGCGCTCTCTGGACTCAGGAGAATCCCATTCCACCGGGAATGAGAAGGCATTAAACATCACGATCAGATCAAGTAACGGCGAAAGTAGGAAGTTCATGGGAGGCACAAAGGCACGCATAAAAAGTGCCATCTAGCAGCTAAACATTGAACTAAGTAGTGGGAGCCACTTACTCCCTAAGTACCGGTTAAATCTCTAAAAATTGTCATTACAACGTGCAATGAAAAGATATACATGACTTAAACCATGCCGGACCAGTCACAATTTTTAGCACATCAAAAAATATGCTTTTACCTGCACTTTGGCAACGTGAATGATAAAGAGGTAAAACTTGGAGTGTAGATTTCTGTACTGCTGCCATTTTTTTTTCTTTAGATTTTAATTTTGAAAAGTATACAGGTTCAGATAGTGTCCCATTAAAAATTTTTTTAATACCTACAAAGGAATAAAATGTGGAAAGCTGAAATTTTGAGCATACAATTTCATGTACCACTTACTAATGAGGCTCTAGTACAGGGGCTTGCAACCTATTGTCCACGAGCCACATCTGGCCCATATGAGCACTTTATGCAGCCCACGAAGCTTTGGTGGCGATATTGACTATGATATTTATTGCAGACAATTTTGTAGATTTTAAGCTCAATTGTTGCCATAACACATTGCATGGTGAAGTTTAAAAAAAAACAGTTAAAACTGTATTTTCAGTTTTAAAATCACATATAATCTCTTGAGCTAGTTTTGATATAAACTCTCATCCAGCCTGTCGAGGCACTTGTGGACCTCTAATATGGCTTGCCAAAGCTCTCATACGTATGAATGCAGCCCACTATGTAAAAAGGTTGCATGCCCCTGCTCTAGTGACTGAATTTGGTGGTGTAACCACACAATAAATAAAAAGTGCACTATTTATCTTTGTTCACAACTATAAGATGACTCCAAAAATAAAAAGGAAAAAATCTGATGTGGCCAACACATGACTTTCTCCATATTTGGGGTATAGATATTTAAATTATTATGAATAATATTACTAGGCAAAATTATTATTTCGTATCGTAAAAGAAGACACGTCCTTGTTGCCATAAATTACGTATATTTTGAATGTTTACAGAATTCACCGCTACATGGTGTTGGTGCTGTATACTGGTATTAAGATAAAGCGAAATATATCCGAGATGGATGGTTCTACGAAAATTAGTTTCAAACAAAACTTGGAAGAAATATTATTCTCTACAACTTTGGTCCTTATGAAGATTACCAATAACGATGTTTTTAAGGAGATATTTAACGGAAACCGAAAAACCGGTTATTTATAAATAACTCCTAAACAATAACCCCTATAGAAAATTGTTTCAAATGAAAACTGTCGGAAATTACATTCTCTATAACATTTGTATAGAATTATATATAAAATAATGATGTTTTAACGAAGAAATATCGCAAAAACCGAATCGGGTTTCGAATAAACCTCGACTTCCGGTTATCCGTTATTGTCGAAAAACTAATCAGTTCTTTGTGCTCATGTTAAAGTGTTATATATGAAGTTTGGTAACGATATGGCACGTACTTTTTGAGTTAGAGCGCCCACAATAACATACACACACACACAGACATCATTCCGAAAATAGTCTAAACGTGTTCTAGGGACCTCAAAACATGTATTTCCGTTGAAATCTCGAAGTCGATTTTTTTCATGAATACAATACTTTCCCATTACTATGTATGGTGAAAGTAAAAACCCTTGCTTTGTAGCCAGGTAAAATGGTATACCGGCAACGCACGAGATTCAACCTGAATGTGTTCCTGAAAACGCGGTTGAATCTCGAGCACCATTTTCCCATTAAAGTACATGTTATTACTGGGGTATGCGTTCCAGCATCTTGGGAGAAAATTATTGATTTCCATCTCATATTACGTAAATGTTAAAATAACATTACTAAAGTGCTAAGAAAACAATATTAAATCATTAAAAAGCATAAAATAACTAACTAAGACTAAAGAAAACATGACATAAATAAAAATATTTTCACACCTGAAATCTTTTTTAACTGTACTTACTGGAATGGATAAAATAGTTTCAACCCTTCAGCACCAATAGTATATTCTTTCTTAGAAAAAGTATATTAGGCAAAATCAAATTTCCTCTACCTCAGTGATGCCTGCTGCACCGGTTGACACGAGCACAAATGATAGTTACTATGTCTTCGCTTTCACTGTTATTAAATTCATGAACTGCCTGAATACAAGCCGATGTTTTCTGTCAAAATCTATCATGAAAAAATCACCCCTTGGCTCAAATGCGAGTCTGAGGAAAATTTGGGTTATGGTTAAATCTCGTAGTCACTCATAGATGGCAGCACATCTCTCATGTTAGTACTATATTTTCCGTAAAGTAAATATTTGACCTACGATGAATATTAATGAATAAATAATAATGGCTAGAATATTGAATTTAGCACTACCTGTGCTTTGTTACCGTTTAAGGCTGGGTTTTTCACATTATTTGAGTGGTCACATGATTTGCAGACGATTATGCAAAATGCGTTGACGGCTTTGGATGCTCAACTGTTTGAATATCGGTAAATAAAGAGAGATCTGCTCTGAAGGTATGAGCAACGGCTTGAACCACAAAACCAGCTGATAATGAAAAGTAAAACTTTACATGGAACGTGTATAATTATAAAAATGCAATTTCTTAAAGCAATGTAAATGATAATTTCATTGAAAATAGACTTGGATGAAAAAATATCTTGGCGAGATAGCTGTTACTATATTTGACCTTTTGTGAAAATGAAGATGAATAAAATTACTGCCACTGAACATTATTCAGCAATGCAAAATTATTAATTGGGGTAATATTTCAAAATGTCAACAACTAAACCATTTCCCACTTTTCTTCAATCTCGAATAATGTATTCTAAGCTGTGCATGAATGCCCAGCACACTTCAGCATAAAATCTACGAAATTTACATTTTTGCAAAAACATTGTGAAAATTTTTGGAGGGTCGGCTTCTATTCGGGCAGATATGGTATCATTATTTCTCTTTGCCTCAAAATTACTTTTTCAAACAAGTCATTCTTTCTGTAAATTTTCTTTCGAAAATTTGAAAAATAAAATTCACAAAGTTATTTGAAAAAAATAATCTGCTTAGAGTATGAGACTCCAAACCCCGAACTGAATGCAAAGGGCACCCTCCCAAAGATTTCATCAGTCCCTCTGTTTGTAAACAAGAAAGATGTTCCGACAGCAAAAGAAACATAATAAGCAGTAACTCACGACATTAATTCTTGGTCTGCTAGCAGGGAACGATGTGAGACTGATATCGAATGAGCTGACGGACATAACCCAAACGCTTTAAGTGTCCTCGCTGAAAATTCACCAGTAGATGCCTTTATAAGCACATCTTAAAAACATTCCTTTTTGTTTCATGGAAGATTCAACTGATTCTTCAAACAGAATCACAGAAACTTAAGTAATTATATGTAGTTACAAGTTCAACTAATCGGCTTGGTCGAATAGGCGAGCTTTGACTGGTCGAAAGTTGAATTGGGGTTATAATGCATAATGGTCGAATTCTCAAGTTAACTGAATGTTGAGCGCTCGAATCTTGGGCGTCGCCTGTATTATATTTGCCCTGTATTTAAATCTCAATCTGAAGCCTCATCAACTCTTCGTTATCAATGCTATAGACAACTTTGTAAAATTTAAATGACTAGTCCTTCAGGAACCAAAACTAATAGCCCGATTCTTTTATTTATTTTACTTTTGTTTGGCCTAACCCACTCTTAATCCTCGAGTACTCGCGTCTTGGTCGAATTGACTCAGATCAACTTTAAATGTCTATATCTTTTTATTTTAAAATGAAACTAACTTCATTCACCTAGTAGCTGAGTTTTACAATGTTTTAAACATGTCACATGTGTCCACGGGCTCGGCACTGAATATTTAATGATGAATAAGAGCAAATAACTGATAGGTAAGGCTAGAAGCTCGCACGTAAAATGTTGCGCCCTTTATTTATTTTACGCTTTACTCGATAGAAAAAGTTAAGAAAATGTTTTCAATGCTACTGATTAAATGCTATGGTTATAATTTATTATTTGTAACATTTCACATATATGAACCATTTTTTCAGTTTTGAAGGGTAAATAAGACATTTTTACCATACAATTTTTACTGATGATAAGTTATAATCTCCAAAAGTAGCAAACTTGCTAAATCACCTTATACTGGATTGATATCTATAACAATGTAGTCTGTGCATGAGGGCGCACCAGCCCGAGGTGCACTGCACCCTTGCAGCAATCCACGTAGGATGGCAGCAAGAAAATTTCGGCTGAGGGTAACGGGTAGTGATGGGTCTTTTACCCACTTTCTTTTCTGTCTCTGCCTTGGTTTTCCCAACTGCTTCCCAGTGCGATCACAACCAATCATAAAATTTTACGGTGCCACGTGTTCAAGGGTAAAATTTTGCCATAGCGTCGGCACCAAAGGAATTTGGAGATGAATGGGAATGGACTGACTGAGGGTATACCGACTGGCAAGGCAATCTGAAGAAAGAGGGAGAGTAATCAGTTGGTCTCCAGAAAGTACCCTAAGGGTCCTCCAAAAAGGAATTTCTCTCCCACACTACCAGAATAAGATAAGTGTGCCAACTGTATGACATGGAAAAGGATAGCAAAACCAAAACAATTTGTCAAAACTGTATAAATATATTTGCCAAGAGCATTGTTCTACCATTTGTGTAAATTGTTTTCAAAGGACAAGATTTCAGGAGGTTGAAAGCTTGGATGAAGATTGAATTAAAATTTTTGGTTTGAAATAAATATTTGCATAAACATTCTTCAATAAATTATTTAAAATAATTTATTTTTTCTTTTTCTATGGAAATAGGTTTAGCATTTCTAATAATTTTTTTAAATGTTCTGGAAATCTAGTCATTCTTTTTAAGATTCAAAATACATTAGGTCGATTTGACCCAACGCGAGTACTGAGGTATTTTTGACGTGTATACTCAAGGGTTAATGTAAGGTGGATTTCTGGTCTAACTATTGGCATCCCTATAAATTGGTGGGAGGAATGATTTGAAGATCCTTATGCGATAGGCACGAATTGGAATGATGGGAAATGAGGAAACAGGTGAAAACCTGGTATGACCTGGAATCGAACCTGGGTCTTCCACTTGCTGGACAGATATTCTACCATTGAACTACCCTAACAGACAAATTCTCCTGTTTCAGAATGCGAATATTTTTTTAGGTTGGGACCCGGCTAACTATGCTAGTATCAACCAGTCTCAATGGATGTCCTCAAAGAGATAATCAAAGAAAACCCCTACTCTCTCAAATGGTTATAAATTTACGATTTGAATAACCCACGAACCATAATTTATTGCATATACTTAAACTGACAAATTCCTTAAATAGTGGTACTCTTTTCTGACGTCCTGAAATCCAACTAAAATCAGAGCCTGTGACCCCTGGGAATGAATTTGAAATGAAAATGCTTGGATTTACTGTTTCCTCAACATTTTAACATGCCAAGTATTTTGCATACAAGGGTCCATTGTATTTTGTAGTAGATCTAACATTTTCTCACAAGGTAATTGCTCAATAATGAATTTTTTGAAATTTTAGTGATCATGGAGCCCCATTGATTAATGAACCAAGGTGTAAAAAATTTCTGCAGAAATACACTATCATCGCTAAAAATGCTTCTGGAAGTTCCAATTATCGCCATGAATTTAGATAGGCCAAATAACAAAATACCAAGATCTCAATATCCATCTACGCTGATGGCAGAAAAAATGTTGAAAATTTTTGCTAATTTTTCTACAATAAGATTCATATCTTACATAGACCTGAGGTTTTCATTGGAATTTGTTGAATATTGTTATTTTGCCTATCTAAACACACAGCAATAATTGGAATTCAATATAAAATGAAAGTATATGTAGCAGGTTTTGTGAGAAGAGGATCAAGCTGCAACTGCAATTTCAATTTTAAGAAAATAAGTATAATGGACCTTCATTTGTATATAGAAAGTTGTACAATGACTGATAAAAATACAGTATTTATTCATGTGCCCTGTGCACCTTTCCTCCCAAAATGTCCGTAAAAAAAAGGGAATGCATGAAGATTTCTTAACAGCTTATATAAATTATGAGTCTTGAAAGTAAATTTACTGCAACAGGCTTGCTTCTACATTTACACTTGCAGAAGACGAAGAATTCTACGAAGTATACAGATATCTATACGACCAAGCAAACCTTTAGGATTTAAATTCAAGGTTTACACTGCCGTTGGTACATCTTCAAGATCACGATAGACATTTTGACTATTGAAATGACATTTTTATAATATTAAAGTAATACCTTTTAAATCAGTTTTAGGTAAGTTTACTGATGTTACTCAAAATAAGCACTCCTGTCATTAACATGTTACTATCAATTTCTATGTATACTTTTGCCAGAATAAGTTGGCATCTGGTATGCATGTGTGTGTGTGCCAAATTCATCATGATCCCCTAATGCTCCATTAACGCAAGAGTGGTGACTATCGAGAAGGAGATTTCTGCCAACACTGACATAAAGAGATCACCCAATAAATTGCTTCATGCAGGAGAGAGAAGGTGCTTACTTGGGCCAACCTTGTTTCAGGGAAGGGAAGTCAGTTAAGAGGCAGAATTTAAAATAAAAAAATCCCATGTATCAACTTATTCTGGCACGAATTTATTTTTTTCCCCTCTGAACTGGCCAAAAAATAAGGGTGCATGTGGTGCACAAGGGCACAGGATACACAAGTAAACATGGCAAAACTCCTTTATTCTTAACTTCTAATGCTTCTCTTATGTGTGGTAAATACATCCTAAGCTAAGGGACTCAAAATCCAGAAAATTCTCAAATCTGGCAAAAAGTTCGGTCCTGAGCATACCGGATAAGGGATCCTGTACTGTTTGTAAAAATATATATAGAAACTAACTATGCCAAATACTCCATGGATTAAATACACAGTGAAGAAAAGTAATTTATCACTATTAAGGCATCAAAAGATCAGATTGTATCAATCTACATTTTAGAGTATTTGATAATGCCATAATAATAAACCCAGCCACAGTTACGTACAAGTCACAGAAACCAAAACTACAAAAATCTTTTTACACAAGAAATTAATGTTATATTATGCATAACAAAAATTAACATTCAAATTTCTCTATTGGAGACTATATCTGATTTCCAGTTCTGACTAAAAATAAATAAACATTCACAAAACAAATGCAATCCCCACTTGTGGACTTAATACTGGCAACCTTAATTGGTGATTGAGAGGACAGCTTTAATTAGATGGGTTATGATAATAATTTTGTCAGAATACAGTATTATTACTTGGTCAATAACTGTTACTTAGAATCAGCTAAGGCACAACTTAAAAGGATTTTTAGAAAAATAAAACTATTTTACAAAGGATGAACAGAAATGAATAATGGGATTAAAGAAAAAATGCTGCATTAATGCCTTTAAAAGTTTTCAAATAGTCTCTAGAATTCAGGAAAATAAGACATCATTCAAATTCACAATAAAAACTCGACCAATATTTTAGCTAAGCAGAGGCAAATTACCTGGCTTTCCCCTTTCTTATATTCAATAGGGCAATCCAACAAAATTATCCTAGGGTTCTTGATATATCTTCGCATTTTAGGATGTGTAACATCCTTGTTTATCATTACTCCTGGAAGAATGCAGGAATCTTCCATACTGCCACCAGGTATCTAAAAATTTCAAACATACAATCAATAAATTATCTCTGGTAAAAATAAGAATTACATATTTTGAACAAATAAAACACACTACTTAATACTGTACATATGCATATTTCAACAGTGGATTTGAATTTGCCAATCAAATTTTGGCAATTATTTTCGTAATAATCCATTATCTTCCATCTTCAAACTGATTTTTCCATTATAATACAGGATTTACAAAGATTAACATAAAAAATAGCAAACTTGAATGTAGAAAATATTCCCCAAACTCAATCTTGTCATCAGTTTGTGACAGACATTTCCCTGATGCCTTAATAAATACAAGAGGTCCCCAAGTTGTGAATAGATGGCATTCTAAAAGGCTGTTCATTAAGTCTTGCATCCAGAACTCAGATCTAAATTTCTCATAATAGCAATGCTATACATGGAAGTTAGGTTCCCAAGCAAGCCCACAAAAACGTATTTCTCCATAATCAATCTAAACTATTTTACATTCATAAAGAACAATATTAGAAAACAATACTGTTGCAAATCCTAGCTCTGTCTATCTTCCTAATGATTGAACAATTTAAACCAAGAGAATCTGCTAAGGCATTTATACTTTCTCTAAAGGCTTCATTATGCAGTTTCATTTAAGAAGTTATGGTTTCCTTTTCTTCGATACAGGTGTATAACTAGCAGCACACTTATGCTCCTAAGCCATGATTAAGGTCTCCTTTTTTTGGTTCTCAATTTAAATTAAAGCATGATGCTCTCTCTCTCAGAAAAAACAAGTAAGAGGGTAATGGACCACTGTGTTATAGAACATCACACAGAGTGGATAGTATGCTTCACTGCTGCAGGTAGTTACCAAGAGCAATGACTGTCTCATATGTGCAAGGTTGCATACACATGCCAAAATTATTGAAATATTAGCCCCCTTTGCTCGCTGTTTCTTTGTTCCTACCATGTATGTACCTACTGGATTTAGATTAGTTTAATGGGAATATGGTTTGCATATGAGTTTAATAAATATATTTTACAAGGGATGTTTGGTTTTTAATAACAAATTAAGAAAATTAGTTGAATAACTCAATAAAAAATAAACTTAGAGGGCTGAAATTCTCGGAGATTAAAAATGGCTGAGTATAGAGCATTAAAGAGAGAGAGAGAGAACCAGAAATAGGATTTTAGTAATATAGATAAAAAATATAAATAACATGAATACTGTGTTCGATTTATTTGCATTAAATTCATATCTCCAATCATTTCGAGCAAGTTTTAATCTTATTTTTTATCTTTAAGCATTTAAGTGCATGTAAATTATCAAGGACAACAATACCGGTAAGCATGGAATCTTATTATTGAAATGTTAAACAATTTCCAAAACTCAAGGCTAAATTCAAAATTTGAGCGAATTCGAACGAGACTGAGTATTCAACAGTAAGAATAAGAATCCTCATTCATTTTGGCATTTTAATGCAAATTTCGGGTCGATAACTTAATTTTAAGATATTTTAAAGAGTAAAAGAATGAAGGCCTTCGAACCAAAAAGGTGATTTTTACGTGTTATCATCTGGGAAATGACATACATCCTCTGGAGTTGAACCATGACCTTTTTCGAAATTTTTTTAGTCATAACGTAAAGATTCATCAACAATGAATTCCTAAGAAATTTCAGGCTTCTTAAGTTTATTTCTAATCGAGTTATTCACAAAATCAGAGCATTACGCATCTTGATGACCATTACGATTTTATAATATAGAGAGATAGTGTAATTATCCATAAAAAATGATGGGTATGTATGAATAACATGTTAAAATTTAAACAATTCCCTTATATTCCCCCTCTCTCCTTCCCAAAAATAGCTATCTCCCTCAGTCAGACAGAATTACAAATAGATCATTTATAGTGTGTTACATGCCTCTGGATCTTATACCACCAGTGGTGATTAATATGACACATTCATAGAAATATCTCACTATTTAAAAAGATTAATATTTCATGGAGTTTCATTCATAAGTACAGATGTTTCCAAGTTGGACTTTCACAAACCAGGGACACCTCCTGATATGCATTAATTAGCTGAAATATAGAGGTTTATTAAATCTTTCTCTATTCACATATTCATGAAGTAGAACTTATCATCAATATTAAAACAGTAATTCTTTAAATTAGGACTAATCTTTCAAATTGTCATTTATTACACATTACTCAAAGCACAAACTACTTGGGATTATATTAACTCTATGCCTTCTGAAAATATGATGCAATACCCAATCCCGATATTGATTTGTAATAATTTAAAATAACATTGAAAAATGTCCCTTCAGGAATGTTTGTAAAGGGACTTTTTCATATCAATACATAAATTCTGTCTATTTTCCATTATAATCACACAGGAAATGATTCCCATTGGACCATTGGACATAGCAATAGTTTCTATTTAAGCCTTTAAATGCCACACCCTGGCTTGTGTTGCAATCCCTCATTTTACACATGGGTATACCAAGTTTGAAAATGTTGCATAATGTTTAATTTTACTTAACGCCTGCTTTACACAATTGTTTCTTTCTATGTCAACTTGTTCTGAACTGCTGGCAGCAGCTTCACTAAAATGGTAACAAAAAACTCAGCAGTTAAAACAATAAACACACTCCTCCAAGACTGAACATTTCTTCCAACATGTTTGACACTGAAAGATGAGATGGATACAGGTCATGTATCAATAATAAATTCCTCTCTCGTGATCTGGCACATGAACAAAGACATAGTAACGACAGTTTTGGAGGTTTAAACCACCCCGTAAGAAATCTCAAGGTCATTCCGATTTTAATGGCTTTAAAATTTTAAATATTATTATTGACCTAATTTCTATATAAAAAGAAAATATGAGCTATCGCTGGCTGATATGAATCTAGGAAGATGAAAGAAAAATCTCTGGAGCCATTAAGTTTCGATAAAATTTCAGGCCGATACATCCATTATCAAGAAATAATCCTCAGGGACTTGAGAGCGAAGGAATCAGTGAAGAGCAGTCCAGTGGCACACTCTCAACTTCGCTCTTAAGTCCCCTGAGGATGGTTACTTTGTAACCGAAATATGTCAAATTTTTAAGTTAGTGTATAGTCTTATCTCAGATTTACAATGCATTCCTGAAAACGGGTTGTAAGTCAAAAAAGTCTAAGTTCATTATAACATGGGAGGTATAGGTTACATTCCTGGAGCTCAAGGCTCACACTCATTTTTCAATATTGTAACCTATATTACGCCATAATATATATAATACTATTGTTTTTATTACAAAATCAATAAAGGGACATCAAATAACATAGTATTAAACATTTAGACTCAAAAATATTATAAGTTAATTAATATTTTACCATGGATCGTTATGAGTTACAATTCCAGCTACCAGAGCATTATAAAATGGATCATTAAGAGTTAGCTTTGGGTACTTACGGATATGTAAGAATCATTAATGTACTGAATCATTAGCAAATTTTGGCATAAGTCCGAAATTCAAGCCGTAAGTCCAAAAATTCAAGAGTGTAAATAGAAACATGGGTATTAATTTAATGGGATCGTAATTCTGGAAGTCGTAGGTCTAGGCATCACTGTATTCATGTGCATTTAAAACAAATTTTGCCTCTGATTAAATACCCATCCAGCTGAGGCAAAACCATAACTGTCACAAAATTCTGGTTATGTCACCGAATGAAGGTAAATATAAATTGACAATCCAGTCATGTGATAGCAGAACTAACAAAAAATCACTGGCTATCACAATATTTTAAAAATCTGATGTGGCCAACAGAACTTTATGTATGGAGATGATTGCAATAATACTTACAAGTTGCTCTCGGCAATAGACTTCTCAAGAACAACTATTGATGAGTGAATTAATTTCCACAATTATATTTAGGTAAAAGACATACAATAGAATATGAGAGAAGAAATATGCTTCTCATAAATTTAGAGGGAAACAAATCTTGTCAACATAATTCATGTATAATTTTGCAGCCAAGATCATTATAATATACTAGTTAATTGTGCTTTCATTCTGAAAGCATTTTCTCTTACAATCAGCTTAACACAAATAGTATGAACTGACAAATAACTTTTAAACGCAAACTTTACACCTCTGCACTGTTTTGTGTGTTTGTTTCTCTTTGGAGATTTTGGAATAAAAACGAACCCAAAATTTTATAATTATAAAAGTTATACAGTTAGTCATCATTTATTACAAATACCTCACATTTATGCAAAATTTCATCGATGTAGCACCTCTATAAGTTCAATTATGTAAATTTGTTTAAATTTTATGAATTTTTCTGCCACAATAATAAACTTTACTGTAGTTTTTTACGTTAAATCATGTTAAAACACTATTCTCTAACTTTCTTAAAATTTTCAGCTTCCTAGCTCGACGGATAGTTGACCAAAAATAGTCGATCTTTTTAAACATTTATGAATTTTTTATGACCGAATGAATAAATATATCAAAATTTCTATAATCCCATTTTCATTATTTGCCAAATTCTACTGTTAGAAAAAATTTCATCATTGTAGCACTTTTAGAAGTACCTAAACAGTGAAATGTTAGCATATTTGTTTATAATTTTTAATGGCTAAGAAAATAAACACTGTTGAAATATTCGAATTTTTTCTCGGATAATTTTTTCTATTTACCTATGTATTAAATTTCAGCTCTCCATCTTTTGTAGTTTGGGCCAGACATTAGTATCCTCCTATATATATATATATATATCCTATATCCTCCTCTGTAAGAAGAATGCTTACAGAATGATAAATTTTAAGTCAAAATTCTAAAACATACAAGAACAAAGACTGGACACACAAAATTTGGCTACATTCATATTTTAAATTTAATAAGTACAACATCAGGGCAGGCTGCCCAAGGTACTGCCAAGCTTAACATTTGCCCAGGGCCCTTATTGGGGACAATATCTTTATCAAATATCTATACATTGCAAGTGAATAAATGCTAGGTATCAATTTATACAGCGGAAAGGCTGTAATCTCAATGAAACACTTGTTTTACTTTTTCACTGTCACTTGTTTTAGGGAGCAATGAATAATTTAACAAGTTCTTTTCAAAATATTTTAACAAAAATTTACCAAAGGAGGTGCTGGAGCAAATTCTTGCCTAAATACCTTGGGTTGCACCTGATGCAGAGTCTGCATAGCATTTTTAAAGCAGCAGTATATTTTACAAAAATCAAAAGTAGTAGTTAAAAAAGTTACAGTAAAACTCGTTTAATACGTATTTGAGTGGACCGACTCATTGCTTCGTTATAAGCGTGACTACGTTATATACGAGAAACATGGTTTTTAGCCTATACATCCCATATAACACGTATACACATACAGTAAAAGCTGTGCTATCCGGCTATTTAGAACCGGCCAGCCTTAGATACCGGCAATTACACAAATACAACTCATTTTGTATTTCTTTTTCTTTTTTTATGAATTTTTGTAGGAATTGTATATGTGTAATACCACAACTTCCACTTTAAAATTTCTTAAAATATAAGATGTATATATTACGTATTTACTCCGTATACTTTTGTGGCTGCCGAGTAAGAATGGCGTTTTTGGTTATGTAAGCCATTTGCAGTGTCTAGATGTATTGGTGTACTTCTACAATTTCCAGTTTTATCGCTTTTTATTATTTAAAAAATTACCCATCCATTGAATATGACATCAAAATAAATACCTAAAAGCAAGGAACAGGAGAGAAAAGGTTGGTTTAACGCTAACACAAAAGCTGGAGCTGATCAAACGAATTGAAAAAGGAAAAAATTGAGCAGCCATAGAAAAAGAATTCAACATCGGATCTTCCATGCTCTACGATATCAAGGCTAATAAGGCTAGATTAATGAAATTTGTGTCATCTTCTGAGACGAGTAAATCAATTAATAAACATCATACGCTTCATAAGCCAAAAATGGAGGAACTGGATAAAATATTATATGACTGGTTTTCACAGAAATGTTCAGAAGAATTAAATAATTTCATCCTTTTCTAATAGAGTAAATAAAGATAAATAATAAAGATAAAGAAGAAAGATATAATCCAATAAATTCAATTTTGGGAAAAGGTTCACTGCCGTAATCCCCAAACTTCCCGGACGCCCTAAACCTTTCAATAGTGTTTTTGTTTTGCATGTAAGCGTAGCAACGTATTAAATAAGAATGGGTAAATAGTGTCTATATCTAACTACGTGTGGAAGAATTAAAATGGAAAATGCAAATCCCATGCATAGTTATGTTTGGGGAGCACGATAGTGAACCTAAGCCCAATTTTGTTTGGTTATTGCTAAATTTGCGATGTCAAAATCGAAAAACGCTCCCCTATATGAATATTTCTCCTAATCAGCTTTCCACATTCCCAAGATAGCCGGATAACACAGCTTTTACTGTATTTGCAGTGAGTCGACTTCAATGCCGTACTTACATATGCAAAGAGATGCTTATCAACTTCGCGGAATGTAAAATGTTCGACTGCTATTACATACGATTTTTTAAATTGTCAATTAATATTATTATTATGGTCATTAATTAACATAAACATTTCACATTTTTAATATCAATTTCAAAACAAAGGGAGCGTGTAAATTCGTATGGAAGAGGTAGATGGAGGAAGGGGACCTCTACCAACAAGTGCGCGGTAAACGGGCGGAAACTATTCATTACTTATCGCTCTGCTCGCCAAAATTCGTTATATATGGTGCATTTTTTGCCACGGGACCAAACATTTGTTCGTTATAGCCGAGAATTCGTAAAATGCGTGTTCATTACATCCGAGAAATTTAACTAATGCCCCTATGGAGAAGTTCAAGGGACCGAGACATTTCTTCGTTATAGCCGAGATTTCGTTTTAGGCATGATCGTTATAAACGAGTTTTACTGTAATTACTTAAAACTGACTTATTTAAATAAAACTAGGGTCTCTGTCCCTGCACCATTGTTTATAGTGATGAGAATTAATAGAACAACATCTGTATATGAGACTGAATTTAACAAAACTCAATCATCTTTAACATGGAGTATCTTAATGCCACATATATATTCATACCTTCAGTTAAACCTCACTATTGCTAGTTTCAGATGTAAATTAAAGAAATATTTCTTTTCAATTTAGTCCAATGCAATGTACATAATTATGCGAAATTAGCAACAATGCAGTTTCCTTTGACAACAAAAGGATTTCATATAAAAAACGTGAAGATTACATGTACAAATCTGTAAATGAGATAAACATGAAGTTTAAGATTGACAGTAGGAAAATGAATTTTCATTCCTTTAGGAGCCCTTCCGCCAAGTCCCAAGGATGTAGGATTATTTGAAGTAATTCAAAAATGTAAACAGCAAATATGCTACATCCATTCCTGTGTTATTCAAACTGAGGAATGAAATGGTCCTGAAATCAAACTTGGGCCATTATTTTACAGTGATTAACCATAAGCCTCTTTAGGCATCAATCTATTTAAAACTGAAAGTGTGGTGAAAATAGATTCAGCCAATTTTGAGCTATTCAACATTCTTTGGGTCACTTCCCTCTCATGCAACCTGCACCAGGAATCCCCATGATGAGGCCCACCCTCACACAGACACTATAACTTTAATACATAGAGATATAAACATTCTATGTCAAGCTTGCTGCCAGCGGGATAGTTATCTCAACTAAATCATTCTAAATTTTATATAAATGCTTAATTTTAGTGATAAGAACATAAGATTTTATCTTAATCACTGAGATACAATAGAATGCAGTTTCTAAATCATTATTTTTAATAGCAAAACAAGTGACCGATCTTTTAGATTAACTGTATATTTTGCCAAATCTGGCGCTCATTTAACAACTGTAATCTTAATGCGGCCCTTCTGTTACACCCACCGTTTCAATGCAGCCCTGATGCTTCTTCGAGTTTGAGGTGCCTGTTCTATAATATGAAATAAAAGCTTCAAGATAGCCAATATAAGTTATCGTAGGTATCATACTAAAAATGAACATGTTATTTCTTGTTCCTCAATCTCTATTCCCATCACAAGTAACAAACCTCATTCAGATGTTTCATTATCACATCATCGACATTCTGAAAACTTTTAAATGTCTACAATTTATACAATAGCTGGTGAAAATATTTTACACGAGTTTACAGAAAATGAGATCAATCTCTGATAACTACCTTATTGCCATAAGCAGCCAATATTAATCCTGTTTTCACATTTGATACAAAAACACAAAATAAATACAACTAGAATCACAATATTAATGTCCAAGTATTGCAATTTATGAAAGGCAAAAGAAATAAAATTATAGAAGCATTTATTAATTAAATCAAAATTGATACCTCATTTAATTAAGTTACTAACATTAATGCTTAAATCGATTACTGAAAACAAAACATTTACCTCATTCCCGACTTTTTTGTTTATTAAACCTAGAAAATACTCATAGATATGGACACATTAAAAATCATTGATATTTCCTTCCCTGTCAGTAGAATTGTTTGCCTCGTTCAAACTTTGAAAATATTTCTTAAAACCATGATATCGATTACTTCACAATGGGTTCAAATATGTAGTCAATTAATTAGCTTAACTAACAAGAACTTGAGATAATAAAGCAAAACCAGACTAACTTGCCTTTTCAACTTTTGCATATCTCTTGATGTCAATCTCTCTCCTACCATTTTCCTCCAGCATAACAGTTTTTACTGCATCCAAGGCAATATTGCAAGCAATTTTGGACCATTTACCAATAAATTTGGTACCTATGCAGGAATTCAGGACCTCAACCATTTTTTCCTTGTCGTTTGGATCCAATGGAATGCTATAAATATAAAATAATTGAAATTGTCATACGTCTTGCACTTGATAAAATTTTAACTAAAAAACTAAGAACGTCGAAAGAACGAATATTCATTAACGAACACTGAACATTAATAATAACTTTTACAGTAGAGATACAGAATAATAACAATATAATTGTTGAATAACGCGTTGTAATTGCAAAATGGTTTAACATGCATATTTACACGAATGATAAATAAAAATTGTATATTGTTGCAGCACAAGGCATGTAAATATGGCATTAAATAGTTAATCATTAAGAAAATTTTCATTTATCTGCAATATTGGCACATGCGTAATCCTTAATATTTACACAATAGATTACAAAAAGTATAAGTTTAAGATTATTTCATCACGAAAATGTATTTCTATGTAACACTATAAAAAGTATATACACACGGTAGAGGCACTTTCAAATACAATTTCTCACAAAATTTCCTCCGAATGTTGTATGATACTGCACACCTGTAGCTTGATATTGTTTTATTAGCAAACATATTCCACATTGCCGTTTAAATGATGAATAATTCAAAACATATGGTTAAAATACAACAAATGTTATAATTGCCTGATTTCTTGAAGAACGGAGACCATATCTTCAAGGGCTTGACGATATGCACGAATTATTACAGTAGGATGCATCTGTTCTTGTAGAAACTGCTCGGCAATACCAAGCATTTCTCCAGCTAACACAATTACAGACGTCGTACCGTCACCAACCTAAAATATTAGGCAATTTTGGTAAGAAAACAATACGGTTTACGAGTCTTAAATGGAAGTCTAGGTTAACACCCACCTCCTCGTCTTGAGTTCTTGCTATTTCAATCATCGATTTTGCAGCAGGGTGTTGTACGGTGATTTCCCTTAAAATCGCATTGCCATCATTTGTCATTACAATGCCTCCCATCGGGTCCATTAACATTTTAAGCATGGCCTGAGGGCCAAGGCACGTACGGATCACATCGGCGATAGCCTAAATATTGAGTAAAAACTCTTAATTAAATACATGGCTTCCCTAAATTTTGTGATTAGGTATACAATATTTCTTGTAATGTTGAAAATTTATAGTTTGTTCTCTTAGCATAATAAATCAACAGAAATTCCTCTATAATGCAACCTCGTGGGCTGACAGTAGGAGCTGCCATTTTGGATGAGTCTTACCTTTCCGGCATTTATGTTTTCTATTTGGACTTTCCTGCCGGACTCCCTCTTTGTATTTTGGCCTGGGTATAGAAATGAAAGAATATGGGTTAAAAATTTTCAAAACGTTCAAAGAAACATAAATTCAATAAGTAAATTGAATACAAACTTAAAACCAAAATAGGTGTAGCTCCTGAACCGAACATCTTCGGATTTTCTTCTCGAAGTTTCAAGGGAAATGGCCATCTGCCGGCGAAACACGCAACTACCACTTTTCGCCATTCATTTATTAGTAGCGTAAAGTTATGGCGCCTGTTATTAAGGTTATAATTTCGAGAGAGAGAACATGTATTTTGTGATTGGAACTGGATAATTAACGTTAAAAACTTTCTTTTGATAAGGTAATATGAATTGTAGAAAATTTAGTCCAATATAATTCAAGAATCGTTACTCCCAGAAGTTTTAATCCATTTCTAGTCAAACTTTGGGCTAGAACACAAGTGGATATCATCAAATCTAGATTCATTGGAAGTAAGTTCTTAAAAACTGGTACGAATACTTGACTTTTATGTTAATCTTACTCGTTAGACTTCTTACTTGTTTTATTAATCGCTATTCTATTTATATATGTGTAGAAATTCATTTTATATATTCCTAAATTAATTGTAATTATTTCATTTAAATTTAACTAATAAACACTTTATATTATTAGTTAAATGCTTTATAGCAACTTGCCATAACATATTTAATAGTTATTATTTCCTTGGAATTCCAACAGCATTACGAAAATTTATCAAAACATTGACTTTAGAGTTTAAGTAAAGCAATATCACGAGCTAATATGACTTTCTTCTTATTTAATAGGCATCAGAAAGAATAGTGTGGAGGACACCCTGAAGTAAGCATTTCGAAAATCCACCTTGATCATTAATTCTTAGGAGAAGTTTCAACTGAGCATGCGCGCAGGCGAAAAACCGCGTTGTGAAGGTTAAGACGTTCGTCTCACTGCACCGCCAGTACGGGGAGCGCGGCGGAAAAGGAGTTGGCCTGCTGCAGGACAATGCCAAAGTTTTAAGGAGGCGATGCTCGACTTTTTGCATCCCGAAACGTCGACCAAGGTGACGGTGGTGGAAGGGAGGTTGTTTATCAAAAGTTGGACCATAAGAAACAAAGCTGCCTCGTCCAGTATTAAGCGGATTCCGATCCCGATACAGCCGACAGGCAGTTGAGGGCGGCTCCGCCATGGGTATGACCGATATAAACAGTGTTCGGAGGGAGGACGACGAAGATGAAGCCGAGGATGAAGAGAGGGATCAACTCCAGGTGAGAAAAATAATATGATATATATATATATATATATATCAATTTCCTTATATCGAATAGATATCTCATGCACCTATAATCACATGCGAGGTGGAAAATTGTGGAGCGTTGTTAAAAAAATAAGTCGAGGAATGCCGCTTCGAACAGATGCGTGCTCTCTCGCACGAATCAGTAGAGACAAAATTCACTCTCACCCTAGCCTTCCATGTATCCTCAACTACGAAGGATATAAAAAGAACAGTTGCCAAGCCCTTTTCGCACAAATATAAATAAGCATACCTCACGCTGCCGAGGTCATTCGCTTGCATATTGAGACATGCACAAGAGCACGCACTTTAATAATCTAATTCAAAGTGTCACTGAAAAAAAGTAGACGTCACGAAAAGAATTGATTCCGTGAGAAATTACAGCACGTACCTAAAAGCAGGAGACTCGCCAATTATAATCACTCTAATATATATATATATACATATATTATTAATGACTGGCGCAGTTGTCGTCAATAATTAAGTAAATGAGATAGTTTGGTGGATAAAAGGCGGCGGAAATGTAAAATTTCACGATTATTTCCCGCGAATTAAGAATACTTGCCTATGTATTTAAATATTAAAATTTCTCTAGCTACTTGATGGTTTTAATATTTACATTGCATTCAAATTCTGTGTTTTGTGTTTTTGCATTATCAAAGCGTGAAGTATACTGTTATTAAGGTAGATAATTAGTAAAAATGCTAATTAAATAAATGCATTGTCGTTAAAAACTTAATTTAACGTGTTTTTTTAGTTGCTTATCATATAATAACGATTAATCTATAAAAACTGGAATAAACGCTTTTTTAGTTGCCTATACTACTATAATATCGAGGTTAAATGTCGGAAAAGGAATACGGAATTAATCTAAGATTCCGTAGAATCAGTCAGCAGGATAAGAAAAATTGGGCGTCAATTAAAAAAATATCGATATCCGGATCTCGCCGTTTCTATCTGCGATTCCTTCGCGGCAGTTTCTCCGTTTGTGTCGTCCGCGAAGTATTCCCGGCGCTTTTTTTTTTATAAAAAGAAAAAAAAGGGTCCCGTCACCGTCCCCCTCCTTCCGCTTCGCATCCATGCTAAAACTTACCTTATAGCAATGTTTTTTCTTCGAGCCGGTTTTTGAAGACCCTTTTCGCGTGCACGGTCCCAGCAACTGGGATTTAGTATCGCGCCCGACTATCTCACGACGTCACGAGCGTGTGGAGAAAAATTTGAAAAAAAAGGGGTGAGGGAGGGAGGGAGGGGGCGAAAACGTTTTGCAGTCAATTGCGTGACTCTTCTCTCATACGACGAGGACGCAGGGCGACGTTTCTCTTTTGCTTTGTTTTTTTTCCCCTTCACCTTCCCACATCCCCCTTCCTATTTCACGCGCCTCTCTCCCCTCTTCGGGAAAAAAGGGGCGATGTCTCGTTACATTATGAGCCCACACCCTAACGCGTGGGGTGGGTGGGTTTGGAGGAGGAGAAGGAAGAGGAGGGAGACAGAAACACCTCCTCTCCATGGTAAACAAGTATCTGTCAGTGAAACTTGGGTGTCGGACCTGGATACGCCGGATTATAGCCAGGTCGTGGACACACTTCTAACGCATCTCTTTTTTTTTAACCCTTTTTTAAAGGCGGCTAGTCCGCTCGGGTTGTTCGACGCCTCGAGCCTTATCAACGACCACGGTCTCCCGAAGAAGAAGAAAGGTTTTTTAAAATAAATAAATCGCGAGTATTAGTTCTCCCGGAGGTTCGTTTTTGTTAACAATTAGGTCGGTCTTCGTGAGATGTCTTCTGTGCGTCCATCGTCTTCGGTAGTGGTATTTCTTTTCTTTTTCGTTCTAGAACGTGTGTTAATTACGTCATTTTTTTACTGATATGTTGGTCAGTTACTTGTTTACCTGATAAAATTGTTTTTTTAAAAATAAATTAGGCTTATACCGTATTTAAGTTGATCAGTCGATTCCTTGGTTACGTGGTAAAATGTAAAATACGTTTTCACTGTGTTACAAAATGGAGGCTTGAAATTGAGCATGAAAAGTTGACTTAATTATATTATATCCTTATAATATTTGCTGTATTTTCTGCGTTGGTTTTTTCTCTCATTTTCTTTTCCTTAATATGTATGTGTACATGTGTGAGTTTGCGTGTGTGTGTATGTATGTATGTATGTATGTATGCGTATGAGTGTGTGTGTGAATGATGCGTGGAAGAAGAAGAAAACGAGAGAGAGAGAGAGAAAGGATGGAAAAGAATGCAAATAACGTTCGCGTATATGCACGTAACATATGTGCTAACGTTTTCCGATTAAAATTTTTTAATATCCTTTCCAGTTTTCTAATGGATCGTCAGTGTCGGAAATTCGTCGCTTTGAGATCGCATTCGATCGACCTGAGGCATTGTACTTCTCAGGCGACAGCGTGACAGGTGAAGTCCAGATCAGTTTGGAGGACACCATCCACGTCAAGGGTAAGTGAGAAAGCCAAAACAGCTCGACGAAACTCGATAAAAACGTCCATAAAAGAAACGTTCAACCCTTTCGTAGAACGAATCGATCAATCTCTTCTTCGCGATCTAAAACTTTCAATTTATTCGATGGAAGATTCTCGTTTTATTTGATCCGTTACCATTTGGATGTTACAAATTATATAAAAGAAGCTATTTTTTTATATTTCCATTGTAATTTAATTATAAAACCGGTTCCGTGGTTTCAACTTATTTCTATGTCGCTTGCGAAGTTTTAAGAATTTCTCCACGTGCATAAAATGTTCTTCTGTTGGATTATTCGTTCCTTTTACCATTAAAAAGAAATAAAAACGACGCTTCCTTGTCAGTAGTGGCGCTTAAATATTTTATGTTGCTTTCAGCGTCGACAGTCACGATCGCCTTTGCAACATTAAGGTTTTTTTCTAATGGAGTCGTTATGTAGCAAAGTTACAAATAAAACAGGATGAAAAAAAAGCTAAAAGTTCTTAATCCAGGAATGCTCCGGGCTGCAAGCTCTCTGAAAGGTTTCAGTAAAGGATTATCCTCCATAGGTGAACTCGAATGAACCCTAAGCAAGCAAGGTATTTCACGCAAATCTCGTGTTGCCGCAAGTAAAAAATATCCCTCATTTTGCGCAATAACTTACTTGTACTTGTCGGATTGCGTCTGTCATAAACATGACCCAAATACGGTGCACTACCTCAATCACCTAGCAAGTTGCCACATTTCTGAAAACTCTTTTAAAATCACGTCACCGTAAGTTAATTTAATTAAGAAATTTGTGGTCGTACCAAGATTTACAATGCATCAAATGTTTGGAGAGCAAGAATATATGAACTTTGCAGAAATTAAATTTAAAAAAAAACGTTTTTAATCTGTTTAGTAAATAGGCAAAATATATCTCCCCAATGATCACAAAACCAAATGCGTCATCAATGTTGTTTCAACGATATTACATTCTAAAAAAAATTACAAGAAATTTACGATTGATTATAACTATTTTGTAGCCGAAATTCGTATCTGCTTTTCGTAACTGTTTTAGGGCTATTTAAGATACTATATAAATCAGCTTTTTCATAGCTGCTCGTGAAAGAATTTGTACATTTTATTTTACCCATATGATGAGCTTGATAATTCTCTTTCGAATTAAAAGGCTACGGCGATAAAGACGAAAAAAAAACGCCTTCTTAGTAAATCTAAGAGCGATATTTATTGTGATCGTATGCATAAAATTTTCAATAATATTTAATGACGGTAATTTTTTGATTAAAATCCGATTTTTGGCTATTTTTTACTACCACTCTTTTCGTGAACGTAGCATCACGTGCACATACGACTCAATTTCTCGTGACTTGCATAAAGGCTGGCAGTTTGTTGGAGCAGAATATCCCCTTGGTTTTAATCTTTTCATTACGACCTCGTGGCAAACTCCCCTCTCGGAAGAAAAAAATCACTTTTCTGAACAAAATGCGGCCACATCGGATCAGAGCACTCAGGAAATAAAACATCGTTTTATTTGGAGTAAGTGAAGGTTTCGCGTTGGCCCCGTGAATTTTCGACGTTTAATTCGCCCGCATTCATAAATAAGTCCGCAAAAATGATAACATGTTTGCAATAGGGCTTAAAAAAGCTCATGTTATCACGTCTTTAATAAGGAACCTGAAAACGAGATCGGTGAAATGCTTATTCGTCGTCGAAATGAAAATTTCCACGCGTACGATTTACGTTGACTCGTCAGGTGTAATGTTTTAAGTAAGTTAAGGTTCTGATTACGTGAAAAATCCGGTTAATTTTTCAACGATTATGAAGGGGTCTTGGAATATCAGTAAAAATGTTATGCAATGTGTTTTCCTGTTGTTTATCCGCATTTATCGCGAAAATCTTATAGGAAACTATCATTTTAGTTAAAATATAAAATTTATACGGTGTTGTTCGAGGCGTTTCGATTTCTAACAAGTTTTTATAAGAATTCGGATTGACTATACAATAAAAATAATTTCATGGAATTTAAACGGGTGATTAGTAATTAATATTAAGGAACACGGAAACTAGATATATGAACAATGAGAGCCGTTTTTCACGGATATAAAATTCTAAAAATTATAAAGTCTTTATCCTCCATCTCTATGATACTCTTCGTGCGCTTTATTTATTTATTTCCAAGCAACCTGACTCGGCGGAATTGCATTGTTATTTAAGTAACGCAATGTCTGGCAGGTGTAAATTTTAATCTCCAAGAAGATGTCGGCTTCGATTAGATTAGAGACATTCGAGCGGAAGTTCTAAACGCCACGACGAGTTATTTTTACAAAAATAATAAAACAAAACGCGGTAACAATTTCCCAAGCGAAGATTCCGCGTGAATAATATACATATCGCGGCGTATTTTTTTCGCATCGAGATGGCAGAGTATTATAAGGAAAACGTTTTCCTCGGGATGTGCTCGCGTAAAAAAATCGGTACAATATACATTGTACAAATTTTCTCATATACTAATGCGTCGTTTAGTTATCTTTTCAAAAATAGGAACTATGTAGAATTATTATAAACATCAGCATAAATAAATATACGAAATTTGATGAAAATCGTATAGGCTGTTTTTTTTAGAAAATCCATTTTTATTCAAGTTTCCGAAGAATAAACTAGCCTTATATTCATTTTTTGAGAAATATGAACTATGTAGTATTATTTCAGACGTAAACTCAAGTAGCTGTATGGAATTAGATCAAAATCTTTGTAAGAGTTTTTAAGAAAATCAAATTGTTGTTAAAGTTGCTTAGAATAAACTGGCCTTATATTAATTTTTTGAGAAATATGAACTACTAGCAGAATTTCCCGCTGAATTTCAACGGATTTAGAGAAGCTACTACAACACAACATACAAACTCTTTAAAATATATAGTAGATACTTTTAAAATTACAATTAGATTTTCTTAACAATTACCTGATCATATTTGCTTGTAACAATCCGTTTCCGAGCCTATTGCATTCAAATATAACGATAATTTTATTTCCTATCATATTACTTCCGCCAAATCCAGCTTCATTTCTTGTGTAATTATGCCTCGCTGAAATATTTACTTTTATGTTTTGAAAAAGCAACGTACAGTTGTCCATGATTGAACACTGACTGGTAAATGTACACCAGGTACGTGAGCTTATTTACGTTAATAAACATTATAATGTAGAATATAATTATTTTACTTAAAAAAATGTAAGATTCCAGTATTCAATAGACGAAAGAACATTCAATTACTTTCATCAATCGTTATAAACGCTTCCTGAATAATATTCAGTATCTATTTACGTTGCTATCCATAAACATCGATCGTTTCTTTGCTTAAACAAAAGTGCGAATCGAATAACGCTAAACTTTCGTCTATTTATAAACTTCATTGAAGCTAACTGAATCGGAGGTAACAATGACGGCCGCCTTGGTAACGCCCGGAAAGAGTAAGAAAGAACCACAAAATTTCGAAACAAAAGGCGTATTCCTGAAAACTTCGAGCGTATAGCATGTAAACTTCGCAGGAATAAGATAGTACAGAGTTGTATTCGTCGAGTAAAGCAAAAACGAAAAAAAATCGGTCCATATTTACGTATTTTAATGCTCGAAGGAAGAATACCTTGCAAGTCAAGAAATGGATTCATACGTGTTATCTTATGAAAAATGTTAATCCCCTATATTGGCAGTACTGATTAATCCCGGTTGACCAAACGTTGACCGTTCACTAAGTTAGGATGTAAGGAAGAATCGTACCAAATTTGGTTATTCTTGCTTTTATCGTTTAGGAGGAGTTCCATGAACAAACACACGCTTCAAAATATATTATAGTAGATGTAGTATTATTGCCGACGTAAACTCAAGTAGCTGTACGAAATTTGATGAAAATCGTTGGAGCCGTTTTTGAGAAAATGAAATTGTTGTTAAAGTTTTCAGGAATAAACTGACCTTAATTATTGTGCAATATCAACCGTTTCTTCGTACTTTCTATTATATATGATAAAATGCCTAATTACGAGATTTCATTCATTTTCGCTATACCGTTCAGGCTCTAGAGCCGCGAACAGACAGACGGACAGACCCACAGACGGACGACACTTTTTCGGACTCTGGTGCACTTAAAACGTATATTTCCATCAAAATCTCGAGATCGAATGTTTTCGAGATTACAATACTTTCTCAGTATACTACGTATATGAGAAAGTAAAAAGCATGGGTGGGTAACCTCCGGCCCGCGGGCCTCATGCGGCCCCCGAGAGCGTTTTGTATGGCCCGCGAAGTAGTGATGAAAAAAATATTCGTTAAACTTAACACATAAACTCATATTATTTTATCCAAATAATGATAATAAATCATTTAATACTGAAATGTTAATTCTAAATACTCTAATTTAGAACTGATTTCCGCTTATATGATACCTTGTAATCTCTCAGTAACTTCAATTTAAACTAATCAGGCCCCCCGCTTAAGCATTGGTAACTTCCAATACGGCCCCCCCAAAGGGTTCGCCACCACTTATTATGCGGCCCGCCATGTGAAAAACGTTCCCCACCCTTGCTTTAAAGAAAATAATTGAGGAGTTCCGAAATCATCATAAAAACAATCAGGTAAATCGATCGTACACGGAAACATAGCTCTCTCAACTGTTGCGTTTATGGTTATCGCTTTAGAAGATCTGGAGGACTCTTGACCATAAATCTTCGTCCGTCCTCCTTTTTTCCTTCCCTTAAAAGATCTACCTTCTCTACCAAAGAACTAATACCTCCGTATTATCATTTTTTATCGGGGAGAAAGAAGGATTTGTGCGTGAGGAAAGTCTTTCGAGAAGGAGAGAGATATGTACGCTAATACTTTTTTATTTTTACTTTTTCCCCGTAATTATGCGGACTTTTTTATATTCGCGAAACCATAAAGCCCTTGGGTTTCAAAAAAAAACAATAATGCGCCTGATTCTGTGTCGTAGCAGGAAAATAAACGAAAGAGAAAAAATAGCGAGGTGAAGAAAAATAACGGATTGCGTATCGTTCGTAAACAGATGCTCTCGTGAAAAAAAAATAAACGCAGGAAGCAAATGCTTTTGTCGGCAAATAAGTACTATCTATTATCGAAATTATGAAAATGATGACGTTTCAAAATTAACAGGAAACCCGTAATTTAAAAGAACAGCCCAGAATGCCGCCGAATCGCGCGGATCTTAATATTAAATTTCCTAGGATGTAAATTAAATAGGATAAAGTTGCGAATAGTTGATCGGTATTCGTTCCAAAAAAGAATTGTCGATCTAAAGCTAAGGCTGGAATCAATAAATGACCAACATATATCTTATAACAACCGTAAAATATTGTCGAAACCAGATGAAAATTCCGGCAGCAAATCCTACGTCGTCAGTGGCATCTCGTCGATAGTTTATTCCAAAAAAATTAATACAGGGCAGTCGTCCTCGTTGGAAAGTTACCGATCTTTGATTCCAACAAGGTAGGAAAGGGTATTATTGTCGTATGCGGTCTGTGTTATCTCTATCAATGTATACAGGCTGGTGGCTTATGGGACCACTATGCAAATATTTATTCTTGAGAGGCTCATGGGATCGCTATGTAAATATCACAAGTAAACATCAGCTGAATACATTTTGATTTCAATTTTGATGACTCATCTTCCAGAAATGTAGTATATAAACCATCATCATCATCAGTTCTGTTTCCGAATGAAGATCATCAGGAGAATCATTTAGTTTACCCTGACAACCGCTTAGGGCTAAATGTTTAGAGTTCACCTTATGGTCTAAATTTCGCCCAAATAAAGAGGATTATCTATCTATCTGCCTTCCTCCTCCATGTTAGCTACATGGTTTTCAAAATTCATCTCTCACATTTGTCTTTCGGTCTCATGATCCCTCTCGGATTCAATTCAACTGTTTAAAGACTCGGTTCATTTCTTCAATGTGATTTTTTACGTCTCGAATCTTTTAATCACGTCGCAAATTCCCGTTAGCTGTTGTAACCAGGCGTTACTTTTGCGGCATCGTGAATTGTTCTTTAAGAGGTGAGGATTTCAACCGGAAGTACGTAAGGAGTTTTGAATAGGTTCGCAAAAATATTGGGTACTCTTCGATTATCCCGAACCCCTTTTGAAAAATAATTTTCTGCGATAACCCTTTCCCGGGAAAAACATTAAAACAAACTAAGAAAATGAGAAATTGTAAAAAAAATTTATTTACAAGTAACCGAGGATATTGACGAGCCTTCGGCTCCTTTTCTTTTTAGATTATAAAGCCTATTATATAGGGTGTAGTCGTCTCCAGGCGCTATCGGGCCCTTCGCCTCTCTGGAACGAAACTATCCCTCCCCATTACCCGGTGATCGGGTGGGTAAATGCCGCCACAGGCAGACCAGTCATGGGTTTGCAAGCTTTCGTTTTGCGTGAAAGGGTTATCTCAAAAAATTATTTTTCAAAAGGGTCCGGGATAGCATAGACCGCAAACGGCAAGAATTCCTTAGGAATGTGTACAGCGTATCACATATAGGCGGGTTTCGTGCAGTGGAGTATTCGAAAGAAATTATATACCTGTACGTAAGGGAAATAGCGTTTTAAAGTTCTTTTCTTCGCTATAAATATTCCATTTTCTTCTTATTTAAAAATATTGCATGTACACGTAAGGAAATTTAACGCTTGTTTGTGAGATTGTTTATGTTAGCAACGATGGAGAAGTAACCATGCAAGAAATTTTCCAAGTTCAATTCGAAATAAGACATTCTTGTTTAATTTTATCGATAATGGCTACTCCTTCGATAAAAATGTATACTAGTTCTACAAGTTTTATTTGAAAAATATTTTGATATGACCAACACTTGACGAGATATGACGGAAAGTTAATTTTTTGTCACCAGTAAAGTGGTACCCCTGATTGGCGTACGTGATTCATTTTTGCGATTTTCTTATTATATTTGATTGAAAGTTCTTAATATCAAATTTCATGAAAATCCGTTCCGTAGAATCCGAGAACGAACATGCGGACGGACGGACCGACACCAGCAGGCGCTTATGCTTGAAGCGAAACGCGCCTGAAGACGAACTTTATTTAGGAGCATCTGAGGATGACGGTTTTGCGTCTAGAATTCGCTCGTGTATTTTCCAGTCGTTTTATGGCTAGAGGGTTTTTTTTTTAGGATTGCCAACTGTAAGACCTTCATGACCCGGAGATTTTAATTTGAAACCCGGAGATTTTGGAGAAACCCCTGTTTTTTTTCGCTTTTTACGGGTTTTCTGTTGTTCACGAGTTGCTAATTAAAAAGTATAAATTTTATCAATAACATTTTCATTTATCAATTGAAATATTATTTATTTCGTTATGCATAAGCAGTGTAAGTAAATGCGTTAATCTCACCTCTTTGCGAGATCAAAATGTATTAAGGTAATTGTCTAGGAGAATTTTTTTCAGGGGTTAAAATTTGTATTAAGTTGTATTTATTTAAAACTGTAAAAACGGCATTATTTACTCTAAATTCGAGAAAATGCGATTGATAACAAAAAATATGACGATTAGGGTGTCTTTAGGTCCCAAAGAAATGTTATATTTCGTCCAAGATACCATTTTTTGTTCATTTCAAAGAAAAAAACACGTAAAAAGTGCGTTTCTTCATTAAAATCAATATTTTGTAAGGAAATGCTCGGTGACTTTTGGTATGTTTGTGTAAGGAGAATCATTACAAAATTTATAGTTCCACTACTGGCATTGACCCGAAGAAATGGTTGTAAAACTCTGAGCCCGGAGAAACATTGCTTCACCCGGAGTCTCCGGGTCAAAATGATCCAGTTGGCGACCCTAGTTATATTTATCATCGAGTTAATAGAGGTGTTGATGCAATGCAAGATGTCACGATCAGTGTTCATTAGAAGCGCCAGAAGAAATATAAGTGTATTAGTAGACTAAGGTATTTTTTTCCTTATCACAGCTTACTATTGTGTACGTTGAATCCATCTTGGCAGCCCATTAGATCTGTTTTTTTTACGTTTAGACGGCGAATTCTATCGTAATTTTCATAAAAACAAGACTCAAGATCATATCAATTTTTCATCATTTCGTTAAAAATATATGCTAAAAAGGTGACATCTGCATCGCTTTTCGTGTACATAATAGAGTTCAATAAAAATAATGGAAACTAACCTTTATATAGAGATAATGGGACGAGAGCCTCTTAAGAAGAATAAATAGAAAACGACCCAGAAATCCCCGAATTCCGAAATTTCGAATTATTCTCTTAATTCTACTCCACTCGTGGTATCAACAAGTTGTCGCAGGTTACACGTTGACGTGGAAGTGAAAAGGTCTTCGAAAACTCGCACAAAGAATTTAATATTTAAGGTTCGAAAAGTTTTCACAGTAGTACAGCGATCACGCGAAGTAATGATCTTTTTAATGTTTTTTTCTGTATAGGCAACTGTTGATTCGCCTTTGTTGACTTCGTTTTATGAGTTCGTTACCCGCTAGAAAAAAGAACTCTCTTTATACAGACAAAAATGAAAATATAATCGAAATAAATTTTTTGCAATGATGCAACAAAAATACACATGTATTCGATTTTGTAGATTACATACTACCGAATTGCACCCGAGGTTAATAACGACTTCGTTTATCTCCTTATTGAGTTATTTTATAGTCAGTAACCTGCATTAAGCCATACCTAAAGCAATTCGGTACTGGATAGATGTTGGGTGATGCAGTTTGTTTTTCTCGATTTATCGAATCAGATGGATAATTAGAAGGGTTAATTAGCGGTAAGCAGGGGCGGATCCACGGGGGGGGGGGGGGGGGCGATCGCCCCCTCCTTGGAATAACCCCATTGCACTCCACTGGGCGCTTTCTTAAATTCATTCCGCGCAAAAATCCTCAATTATATCCGCAGATTAGGTCTGTATAGCAAGGGAAAGAAGGATTCTGATAGGAATAGGGGTTTTCAAAATATAGGGCAGTTGGCAGGGGCGGATTCGCTAGGTGGAGGAGCGATCGCCTCCCCCTTGAGAAGTTTCTGGATCCGCCCCTGGCGGTAAGTCATGGAGATTATCGTAATTCCATTGCTGCGTCAATTAATACGTCCAAAAGGTATGATAATACAGTTGATAAATGCGTATCATAAACGTTCAGGTTTGATGGAAAATGAGATAACGACTTGTTTGTTTAAAATTTAAGAATGTTAGAATTACAAAGATTCTTAGGTTGCGTTTTTACGCATTGTTTTGTTTAACATAATTTGCGAATGCTGTTCGTTAAATGAAAAATTGTCATTATTACTCGAATGATAGTCACATTATTTCACCAAAACAATTTTAACTGGTGTTTTTAAAAAATTCACTCTGCAATAAGTGTTTATATAGAATCATCCTTGTTTGCCAACTTGAAATTCTTTTGGTTTTCACTAAGCCCTCAAGCCCCACCATGTTTTGATTTAAAAAATGTAATCATTTGCATTCGTATTTACATCATTATTCATGATCAACTACTAACCCGTAATTATTTTACTCATGTATCTGGTATGTACATATTGGAAATATTTCAAAATACGTTTGAACTATTTCAGTTGAACTTGACATTCAAAATTAATTTTTTCTCGTGGTTTAGTCCCCCCCCCCCATCCCCCACCCTGAAACTTCCCCTTTTCAGATTGGGAACCACTGTTGTAAATGCTCTGAAATTACTATCTTTAAACGGAGATTAAAAACAGAGCCTAAAGTGTCAACACAGCTTTAGAAAAATTTAGCCTGAAACAGCGTTTTCCGGGTCATTCACTACGATACTGAATCGATTTGATACGTTCGAAAGAAGTTTCGTGCCACGTTCGGATATAAATTTTTTAAGTCACGTTCTCTGGAGTATATGGCAAATATATACATAGAATAATAGCTGTGGAGTACTTAAAAGAATTACCGATGGTTGCTCAAAAATATATATTTAGGAAAGTTATTACTACGCTTCAAATGCCGTAGCTCTTTTTGATCAGACCTTTACCGCTTCCGTGATTCGAAAATATTCTCGAAACATTGGTAAATTGTAATCTTTCAAATTTCCTTTTTGGAGAAGGACAGATTAGATATGGAATACAGGGAAACGCCAATCTAAATATCAGAAAAAACGGTTTTATGATTCGAAACAGATGGTGATTTGTTTGGAAACGTTTCTGAATAACGCGATCTCGCCATCTACGAATGTTTTTTCGTTAAAAATAAATAGCAATTATCCTTACTTCAGTTTTTTTCTGCTTATTAGTCTATGTCCGATTAAAGATACTTTATATTGCGTCCGAGGTATACTGCGCTCTATAGTATACAAGAAATAAAATGATTGAGTATCCATCATCTTATTGTTAGTTAATATAGCTTGTTTTTGCATAAACATATAACGAAAAGCCTATTATTTTATTTAGAGATTTTCTTTCCTGATAGTTTTCGCTTATTTATTGCCTGATTGTTGGATATCGTCCCTTATTTCGAACTGTAATTGTAGTCACGTAATATGTGGAAGTTTCATTAGACGATACCTTTCAAAATAATTGCACCAGCATAATTTTTATATCCAGTTAAAATAAGCGTTTCCATCTCAATTAATTAAATTTAATTATCGCCTTACCATGAATTTATGTGACAACAAGAAACTCCATAAGATAATTAATAGATGCAAATTTTAAACACGGTTGCTATTCTAATGTCTCGGTAAATAAGTTATAGCAGTGGGTATTTATTCAAGCGTTTTTTCGCGTAATTAGCTATTTAAGTTATTTAAACAAATAATAATAAGATAATAACTAAGGAGGTGGTAAATTGTTCTATAATATATACGCATAATAAATTAATTTCGATATTGTAATCATTTTAAGCAAACGTGGTAAAACTATCGACTTAAGGGAGGGAGAATTTATCATAGCGGACTTGCGTAGCTTACGTTTCGTAAAATTCGTGACCGGATTATCTCAGCTACAGATCTAAGCCATCCAGTCTGTCACACGATGGTAGGAAGGAACGAAATCCGTTCTCCTTTCGAGTCAGAATTCTTATTGACTCTTGGCAAACTCGGCGTCGCTTGCAACAGGTATTGCCTTTATACCAGCTCCCTCGATGTTGCAAAATTTCTCTTATCTAATAAAGAATTATAGGTAAACGTTTCCTTTTGAGTTTTATTTTTCTCTTAGCGGATGCGCTAGGCACCTTGTGTTTTATAATAGAAAAATATATTTAAGCAAAAAATATATATCTAAAATATAATCTAATGTGTGCATATATATATATGCACACATTAGATTATATTTTAGATATATATATATATATAAATTATGGGGGAATAATTAAATATATTTTAAATGCCTATCATCGAACAAAAACTCTAAGCAGAAAACAATATTCCAATAAGTTGCTACATATTGTAATTCAGAATATCCGCAACTTAAAAAAAAGTTGACTCCCATTATTCTGTAATTCGAATCTAAGCGGAAGGCCAAAAAGGTCGAGTTATAAAATTTCCGTTAACTGAATATACATAACGTTAGGGACGTACGATTTTCCGAGTTATTCTGTATAATCGATTGGATCTTAAGCATTCAATTTCGCAGGCAAGCCTGTGATATCTCTCCGAATACCTTCATAAAACTGTATTGTTTTTCCTGTAAAAATGTACTATTTTAAAAGCATCCCAAAACATTTGCACTTTAGAAATACTAAAAGTTTAAATGATGTCTGCTAATGTGGCGTAAATTTGACGATCAAAGTGATCTAAGCACTACAAGGAAACAGTGTAACACGCATCGACGTTGCACATGTGCACAATTCAGTAATGCATTCATTGTTAGAGTTACACTGTGATATTCATCGTTCCCCGTTTATCGATTATTTTTATCGCTTATCATCTCATATTATATCTTGACTAGCAAAATTACCCGGCGTTGCTCGGCGTTATGTTTGAAATTGGCTCATTTACTCACCTTTGCTTATCCTAAAAATATCAGGTTATTGAAATATTCCACTTAAATTTTCAAATCGTCTTTTATTTATTCAAATGACAAAATACATCATCTGATTCACTACAATCACCAATCCTTTGCTTACGAAACAGCGAAAACCTTGGTTTGCAAATGCAAACGGTAGAGCATTTGAGATCAGTTACCATTTAGAAGCATTGATCTAGCTGCCATGGTATTTAGCATTTTCCATTGTTACAAACCTATAAAAATGCCTTTTTCATGATTAAAAACTAAATTTTGCCCTAAATCGGCTTAGAATCGAGTTTCATCATTAAGAAATATATAGTAGACTCTTTCAGCTTAATATATATTTTTTCCTGAGTTGGTATCTTCATTTTAAGTTATTTAAATTTGCAAAAGAGTAAAAACCTGTACGTCAAGCAATAGATTTTTACGTGCTATCTTATGGAAAAATGTTAATCCCCTATATTGGCAGCACTGACTAATCCCAGTTGACCAAACCTAGACCATTCACTGAGTTAAGATGTAAGTAAGACCCGTAGCAAATTTGGTTGTTCTAGGTCTAGTTTGGGCGTGCATATTAAGACACACAAAATTGAGGAAATACATATAAAATAAGTTATTGCGTAATAATATGCTTTTTCTAGAGACGTGACGCTACAATTCCACCGGAATGAATGTTATTATCCTGCGCCCGCAGGTGCAAAAATAAGAGATTTCCGTAAAGTAGCATGTTTCTATACCTTTCCAGAAGCCATTTTTTTCTCACCTCGGCGAAACCTTGGTAACGCTTGGTAACGGATTATGCACACGAAAGGATTTGAGAGAGAATTTCCGCACATTAGGGAATGGACAATCTCCTTAAATCGATTAATAATGTCATAGGTCGGTAATTTTTATCTTCGAACTTCGGAGACCGTCGGCATTTCCATTCGTTTCTCACTGAGGAAGAACAGATAAGTCTCGTTGAGTCAAACTTGTAAAAAAAATAATCTACATTTTGAAATGCAAAAATATGTATGGTTACTCCCAGACATGGTTTTTCGACAAACCGACCTTTTATCTACAGTAGACGAGACGTAAGTTGGCCTCTGAGGAAGTGGAGGGTGGAAGCATTAGAGGGGTACTTTTCAGGTTTGGGCCTATCAGAGCCTTGCGACGTTGCCATACTGTGCCTTAGTAGGGTCGCTTTGTTTTCTCATTCAGTAGCCTTTGGGTTGCACGCTTATGAGTATTGTGCGCAGATCTGACAACGTAGCTCCCCCTCTACTTTGTGGGCGTAATCATCTGGGATGCCAACTTATTTATCGTGAAGTATATTGATATGTTTAATGAAAATTCTCCTGATAAAGGTTACAGGAGAAGAAACACCGATGAAATGCATACTGTCTAAGAGATGATAAGCGGAACGAGGGAATTTTAAGATGATGGCTTCCAGAAGATATAGGAAAAGAGATTCAAACCGAATGTTATGAGTGGTTAGAGTATTGAAATATGGACCAATCTGTTATCCTATGACATGAGTCGGCAATCTGCGGCTCCGGAGCCACATGTGGCTCCTTGAGTACATATTTGTTGCTCCTGGCTAAACTCCCTAACGTTTGTCAGTCACGAAAACACGCTTATGCAATCCGCCCTCGTCTATCGAAAACTCTCCCACCTCGGTTAGAAATTTCTTTCCTCTTATATCATAGGTATATCTGGAATCCTCAGTCGAATCTCAAAAAATAAAAAGGTGATACAGAGTTTCACTGTGTGGCTCTCAAGTTTTGTGGAATGGGACAAAAACAAACATGTTAGGAAAGTGTACAGCGTACAGACTTGTCCAGGTTTCCCTGTCAACTGCCTCCCTCCTCCAAGTTTGCCCCAAGAACTTAACAAGCTCTTTGTACCACCTGTCTTTCGGTTTCTTGATGTTTCTTGGGATCCATTCGATGACACTGGACGTCCAACGCTGGTCGTTTCTTCTAGCAATATGGACCGCCCACTGCCATTCTAGCGCCTTCACTCTTCTAATCACGTCACAGACTCCAGTCTTCTTTCTTACCCAGTCGTTCATTTTGCGGTTTCTTCGGGTGATCCCTAACATGCACCTCTCCACGTTCCTCTGTTTTGTTTGCAGAGTAGCATGGAGAGATGAATGTTTTTTGCGTATATACATACATAAATAGGCCCGATCACTATCGAACTATGCCACGCCCTGGTTATCGTCTCAGGTATCTCCAATAGCTAAAACGAAACGAAAAAAAATAAAAAAAACTTTTACAATCTTTTTTCGATGAATTACCATTGAAGAAGGATGCTTCGTAGCCGAAATGCTCGTCTGTTTTTTTTATAAATTTGTTGTGGTTATTGGTGATATCTGAGGCAAGTACATACTTTTTTAAGTGCTAGTTCTTGTACTTGTAGTTGATATAATATTTTTGCTCTTAACTACTATACTGTGATTAAAATATGGTTCTAAAACGCGAAGGAAGTGAAATGATTGCTAAAAAAAGGGTGATAATAGAGAAAGAAGTTTATTTCCGTTGCCGCATTTTTATCATAAGGTTTCGGTACATACCTATCATATATTCGCGCAGTTTTTCAGAAACGTAACACCCGCGAATATGGAGTGACTACCTTATTCTAATTAAGCCCCTTCATTTGTATATTTATAACTTCGTCCATTTTCTCTATTCTATGCCATTTTCACGTCATAAAATCTTCGAATCTGGTCGGATATTCTTTTCTAAGATCGTAGTATTTTTCACATAAATTAACTAATACACCACATATCAAAGTTTTTTATACAAACCTTTTTTTAATAAATTCGTTCAATAACTTAGTCACAAATTATCATCATCCCATAAAATTCCTCCTTTTTATTACATATATACTACATTACGTTAAATTATGCTTAGAAGTCGATTTTAGCTTTGTTTGTCTTTGTTATATATATATGTCAGCAAACACTACACCACTCTCCAACTTCCTCCTCGGGGAGGCACACCCGAAATAACACAACACGTCCAAGGGACTCCAACTTTATTTAAACCCGAATTACACCAGCATTCTGCTCTCCAGCAGAAGCTCTTCCACGAGCCAACACACGGCCCACACTACTACGAGTCCCGTCACACACTCTTCTCTCTCGCGTCACGTGATCTCTTAGTACTCTCCTTCTCCGTCCCGCTTCTGGTAGCACTTCTCGTGGCGGTCGTCCTCGCTTGCGTAACAGTCGGCCTTTCCTGACATCGGGGCCGTCCTCGGTCCCGGTCCGGTCTGCCTCCGGTTGAACTGCTCCTCTGGCGCTCGCGCCGTTCTCCATCCGCTTCTCGTCTTCTTTCCCTCTGCTGTCCGCGGCCTGGTCGTCATCTCCCTCGTCCTGGCTCTCGTCGGCCTGGTCGTCATCTCCTACTTCGCCTTGGGGGGGCTTACACCAGGGTTTCATTCGGTCTGCACTAAACACGGAATTGAACGCTCGCTGAGTCCTCTTTGCCCCTGGTATATCCATGAGAGAATACCTATCTCGCGCTAGCACTTCTGAGACAAGATACGGACCCTTAAATTTCGGAGCTAATTTTCGCGAACACCCTGTCGCTTGCGCTTCTCGTTCTACGATGACTAAATCTCCCTTTTGGTACACTCTCGGCACCTTATGTCTTTGATCGTAACGCTCCTTCTGTTTTTTCTGCGTCTCTGATATCTTTACTAACGCTTTTTCCCTTGCTTCGCCTAAGGTCTCTCTAGTCTCATCGAGCTCGCTTTCTTGCAACGCCAATATAACACGGTTTTGCAATGAATTCCTTGGGTTATAAGCAAACAATAGCTCATAAGCGCTCTTCTCAGTAGTTTTATTTGACATAGAATTCATGGCGAATTGGATGTTTCTCAAATTCGTGTCCCAGTCGCCTCCATCCTCTTGTGCATACATAGTGGATATGGCGTTTGTAATGGATGCGTTTGATCGCTCTACTTGTCCATTTGCTCGAGGGGTAGCAGTCGCATTCTTTATATGCTTTATCTGGTTTCTTTCGCATAATTCTTCAAATTCCTTCGCTGTAAATGCCGTACCTCGATCTGTAATTAAACGCTCAGGACACCCAAATAAGCTCGTAATCTCACTGATAGCTTCGCACACTGGTTTGGTTTTTGTGGTTTTCACTGCCTTTAGTAGGATGAACTTTGTAAAGTTGTCTTGATACACGAGAACATACTCGTTGCCCCTTTTACTCCTTGGGAATGGTCCTAAGTGGTCCACGTGAACTGTGTGAAATGGGATGGCTACACGCTCTAAACTGTGCAACTGCCCCTCTTTTTTACCTCCCGGTCTCTTATGATAAGCACACTCAATGCAAGCTGCAATATATTTCTTTACCCTTCTTCTCATCTTCGGAAACCAAAAATATCTCTTCACGTGTTCTAGGGTTTTTTTTCTGCGTAATGTCCCATGTCATCATGACTTCCCTTTAGAATGCGCCAAATAGAGTTCTTAGGCACAACCCAACGGACCCCACCGTCTACCTTTCTACAGACACGGTTGTCTTTCAGCACATAGTCTGTGTGGATCTGCCTATCCTCATTGGCGACCGCAGGTTGCTGTAAGGTACGATGTATTTTCTGGATAGCTACATCCTGCAGCTGCATCGTTAGTAACCAATCATCCTGATTTATTCGCAACGTGAAGATTTTCAAGTCTGCTGTATCCGGTTCCTCGGAATCTCCCACGGGATTTCGACTGAGGGCATCAACGTGACTCATGTTGCGTCCTGGTCGGTACTCGATCGTGAAATCATACTCTTGTAATCGAAGCCACCACCTCGCTATCCGCGGTAACAATTCTTTCTTGGACATGGTGGTCTTTAAAGCATTACAGTCAGTAACAACTTTGAAGGGTCTGTTCAATAAATACATTCGAAATTTGTCTACGGCTTCAACTACTGCCAACGCTTCTAGCTCATAACTGTGATAGTTCTTCTCTAGATCTGTCGTCTGTCGGCTATAATATGCCACAGGTTTTTGAGATTCTCCTTCTCGACGCTGTAAGATAATCCCCGCTAGTCCATTCTTACTGGCGTCAGTGTGAACTTCATGTTCGGCATTTACATCAAACAACGCTAGTGCCGGACGCTCGATTAATCTTTTCTTCAGCTCTTGAAATGCGTTTTCTTGTTTCTCTGTCCACTCGAATACCGTATCTCTCTTCGTCAAGAGCGTTAACGGCTTGCTTAACGTAGCGAATCCTAATACAAATCTTCTAAAGAAGCTCGTCAAACCAATAAATTGTCGCACTTCGTGAACATTCTCCGGCCTTCGAAATTCTTTAACTGCCTGAATTTTTCTCTCGCCTGGTCGGATCCCATCTTTGGTTATTTCAAAGCCCAAATAGTCTACTTTAGTTTTGAAAAATTCACATTTTGATACTTTTAGCGCTAGCCCCAATTTCTTCAGTACTTGCAACAGTCTTTCTAATCTCTCTAACCCTTCCTTCACCGTTTTGCTGGGTATCAACAGATCATCCATATAGACTAGGACCTCTCCTGGTTTTGTCATTCGCACTACCCTTTTCATCACTTGATTAAACACTGCAGGTGCGTTTACTACTCCGAAAGGCATTTTTGTGAACTCGTACAGTCCACTTGAGGTGACAAAAGCTGTCAAGGGTCTCGTCTCTGGGGCTACAGGGATTTGATAGTATCCCGACGCCAAGTCTAAAATGGTAAAATAACTGTTTCCTGCAAGCGCGTCTAATTGTTCCTCAATGGCTGGCATGGGGAATTTTATTTTTTTCGTCTTCAAATTCAATGCTCTGTAATCGACGCACAGCCGGTCTTCTCCGTTAGCTTTCTTCACTAACAATGCTGGGCTTGCGTATTCTGCTGTCGACTCCTGCACGATACCCATTTTCATTAACTCATCGACTGCCTTTTGCATAGTCGCTCTTTGGGCGTACGGTAGGCGATACGGTCTTAAATTCACAGGGTGGTTATCCAACAATTCTATCTCGAAACTGGCAGACTCTACTGTACCCAGTTCACTCAAATTCTTCGCAAAACATTCTCGATACTCATTCACCATTTCGTATACCGCATCCTTCTCCTCTTCAGATAGGTCGTTATTCAAATTTATTTCTTCCATTTCTATCCCGGCCCTCTCTTTGACATTTCGAACTTTGGCTTCGAAGTTACTTTCTTCCTCCTGCCCATCAGTCTCTCTCCTAATTACAAGTTTCTGATAGCTCTTCTCAACTCGAATCCCCGATTGGTCTAGGGCGCTTCGTCCTAGAATTATGGCATCGTCTTGCGAACAGTTTGGGACCACAAGCACTTCTACCTCAATGCTTACGTCGTCCACAACAAGGGTTAACTGTTTGGAGCCTATTACGTTACTTTTCCCACAGCCGAATCCAATCAGACTTTTTTGACTCGCAAAGTATTCTACACCTAGCTGTTCAGCGACATCTTGCCTCATGGTCACAACATCGCTCCCTAAATCAATGAACCCAACAACTTGTTCATCATTAACCTTTATCCATTTATAATATTCGTCTTTAATTTGGTCGTTCGGCACCGAAATTCTTTGGACTCGCCTTTTCATTTCCAAATTCTGTCTATTAACTTGGGTTCCCTGAGGGCATTCCTTCACCATGTGTCCCTCTTTATTGCATCGGAAACATCGCCTGCTCTGCTGTCGTTCTGGGCAATCCTTAGCCATGTGTCCCTGGCCGTTACAATTATAACACCTCGCCTGCGTTGTCTGCTTATTTCTCCTCACCACATTACCTTCGTTTGGCGGTTCAATTGGGACACTATAACGGTTAGATAAAAACTGTCTTTCACCTAATCTCGCTCTTTCTGTAATACTTTCATAGCGCTTTATCTTGAGCAGTAACCCTTCAACATCTTTGAACTCACACAAAGCCAGCGACCTTACTAATTCCTTGTCACCTAAGCCGTTCAAAATGTATTTAATCAAGGATTCTTTATCTATGTTACCTCGTCGCGCTATCGCTTTCATGGCATACACGTATGACTCATAGGTTTCGTCGCGCTGCTTCTTCCTCTTCGTGAGACTCATGTGGACATCGGCCTGATCAGCTGTTGATGGGAAGCTATAAAGTAACCTTTCTTTAAAAGTCTCCCAAGAATACACTTCTTCCGCGACACTATTTAACCACAATTTAGCTACTCCTTTCAGCTTATTCACCGCATGAGTAAGCAATACGGAATTGTCCCACGAATACGCGGAAGCGACCCCTTCCACTCGCCGCACCCACTGTTCGGCGGTAAATCCTAAGGTCGTCGACGCGTCAAACTCGGGCAACAATCTTTCCGCCATGTCTCGGTGAGCAACTACAGTTGTCGCCATCGTACTACAATGTCTCGCTTCCATTATTTCTCTTTCGCGGTCTAACAACGCGCGCTCTCTCTCCAGCAACTGTCTTTCTCGTCGTAGAATCTCACGTTCAATGTCGTTATCGCTCGCCCTAGGCGCTAAGTGGTTCTTTGGTCGGGTCACAGAGGGCGTCGACATCGCTCTCGGTAGCTCAGGAAAGCTCGCTGCTCGCGTCAAGAACGCCTCGCTTACTCCTGTTCCCGCCACTGGATACGTCATTTCCGGTTCCCCACTAAACGCCATGCGGTCGCTTTTTTTTCGCTAATTTCGCTTTTTTAGGTCTGTTTCGACGCTCACAACCCTAGTTATACTTGGGGTATTGTTCACTCGGGAATCACTTTTCTTTCACGTACTTACGGAGGGGTACAGTCTTCATCGGCAAACAGTCGGCTCTCTCACGACGTGCTCCTTTCCGAAAACTGGTTTTTGATCTTCTTATCCTTATCTGATCCCGATCCCGCCGCTGCTCTGTCAGAAAAACACTACACCACTCTCCAACTTCCTCCTCGGGGAGGCACACCCGAAATAACACAACACGTCCAAGGGACTCCAACTTTATTTAAACCCGAATTACACCAGCATTCTGCTCTCCAGCAGAAGCTCTTCCACGAGCCAACACACGGCCCACACTACTACGAGTCCCGTCACACACTCTTCTCTCTCGCGTCACGTGATCTCTTAGTACTCTCCTTCTCCGTCCCGCTTCTGGTAGCACTTCTCGTGGCGGTCGTCCTCGCTTGCGTAACATATATATATATATATATATATAATATCTTCGTTTTCATCATTTTACTTTATTTTTCTCGAGCACAATTTTGTTTGTATTTTATCACTATGCATCGTGTTTTATTTTGCTGTAAATTACGAATGGGTTTTGGTGTAAGAGGAGGCATGCAATCTTCAACCTCGTTTTGATGGTCCTATTATCTTCTTGATCTCTTTGGTGATGTCAGAATGCAGCCTAAGTGAAATGTTTCACCTGTTCTAGCATTTTTTTCCCTTCCATTCTAAAACTCAAATTTATATTTCCATTAAAGGTTAAAATCTCTTGTTTTTTTCTAATTTTTTCCGTACCGAATTACTTTTCATTATCTGAAATGTGAAGATAGAGAAGGAGAAAAATTCTGAACTTGGCCGAGAGCTGTGCCTCAGTGAGGACATATAGTGTGCTGAGGTTTACCGAATTAGCCCTTTCTTCACCGTAAATACCCCAATTCGAGAATGGAGAATCAGTTTGGCTTGGCATCTTAGTTGGTTAAAGTACGTACTTGGTTTCCTGTCCCGTTCAAGTTCAGAATTTTTCTCCTTCTCAGTCTTCGCATTTGTGATCAGTCTTATTCACTCGTGCTTATAAGTTAAAATTCCCATCATTTCACTCACGTTACTTTCCTTATCTTTTGAAATCTTATTAGCATCTGCAATCTCTTTTCCGAACAATTTCCTTGTAGCTTTGTCATCCTCATGTCTGATTTTGGTGCATTAACTCACACTTTTCCTCCCATTATCTGCGTTTCCCGTACTCACTCCACAATTTCTCGACTTGAATATATTGAGTAATACCCGAGAAGGTGGGGAACTTTGATTCACTCCTCTTCCATAGAATCCTTCAATTTAAGTCTACGATGAAACAAATCACTTCCTTCTGCCAAAGAGACGAGGAAAACTTTTCCAACCGCGTCCAAAATGACTTCCACGGGGCATTCTTTGCTTAATCTCCTCTCCCAGAGCCGACCTAAATTAACGCCCATCGATCCGGGCGAACCGAAAATTCCCTCGCTTTCTTCAAACGGCTTTATCGCGATCGACCAAGAGTGCTCGTAAATCTAAGGTGGAGGTCGCCCCCCCCGAGAGAAGCCGAAGGATATCACGGGAGAGGGTTTTTTTTTTGCATTTACGATAACCCTGAAAACCTCAATAAAGGCTCCACGGAATACATTTAAATCTAGCTGTCTAAGAAGATGAATGATTTGGCGTAGAAAGTTTAAGGGTTTTCACTCTCGAATCGCTTTGAAAAAAAAGCTGTTTTGTGTCAATATGCTGATTCTTTTAAGGTAACAGGAAATTTGATGTTGGGATATAAGGCTCTAGTGGAGAAGAAATTGGATCTTTTATTCTGAATATCTTCAGAAATCGTAGCATTTGGTCTTGAAATTTCTAATATAGGGTTTGCACGGAAGAGATATACGAATTTTATGTGTTTTGGAAAATTTCGCTTACAAAAGCTCAAGATTAGGTAGGCTGTTTTTATTTAGAATAGCAATTTCAAACGTGTTTATTAATCCTTCAAAGTTGAAGTGATTTTTTTTTCAAATCCCATCTAGGAAATCGGTAATATGTAGGTAAGTCTGTGTCGCGGATAATGTTCTAACTGTGCCTAATGTCGACATTAGCAATGGTAAGCTGGCTAATTTAGTTTATATAATATACGTATGCGCTATAATTGCCGATATCAATATCCAGTCAAGCAAACGAAAAATACTCGTATACCCATTTTTAGTAGTTTTATTTAGTTTAAATTGTTTCGGGCGTTTTTATTTGAAAATCTCTCTCAAAGTTTTTTTAAAACTAAGGCATCTTGTTATGATAGCTTTTTAATGTTCCGTTTGAAGTTTAGAAGATTTTTTTCTTAAGACTTCCGCCTGACTTCCAGCTAAGGAAATAGCGTTAGTCAGATAAAACTGGCTAAGTGGACAAACCAACCAAATTCGGAAATTAATGCTAAGATAGATAGCTCATAGACCAAAAAATAGAGAAATAAACTAAGCTTATTACCTTTAACCCAAGTCGGTAGTTTTAAACTGGGAACGTATGAGGATTGCTAAAGAGTTATGCGAAAACATTAAGAATTTTTCTCCAGTTTTTCTGTTGCAAATCGTAATCAAAGTCTGTGGTGTTACAGGAAAGAATAACTTTATAAGCAAGATTTTTTACCGATAAAAAGGAGTTGGATTAGCAAATTTATTTCAATGTTTTCGCGCATGTCTACAAGGATGCGTGTTCAATAACAATTAAAGACAACATTATAGATTTCGCGTGATATTTTCAACGCAATGGGTTGCTAACGGATGTTTTTAAGCCTTGTGGGAAACATACTAATAATAATGGAAGTGTAGTACATTATTTTTAATTACTCAAATTTATAAATATAAGCTGTTTATTTTAATACGAAGTTTGTTAGTTTCATCAGCTAGAGATCGGCTGCATTAGGCTCACGAGAACATATTATGCGGCCTGCGAATCCATTATGAAAGCGAAGCAAGAAATTTTAAAATATTAATTTTACATTAGTTTCTTAGAATTATACTCTTAAAAGATTTTATATTTAAGTTATGAAGATACAAATATTTATTATTTATAGTCTAATAGTCGCAACTGGTAATGTGGTCCGATTCGTATAAATGTCACCGAAATCCTCAAGTTTTTTTAAAATGCTGAAAGGTGTGCGTCTGCATTGAAAATGTTGAAGACTTATTCGTTCATAACGATCTGTAATTAGTAGTCATGCAGTTCTCCAGTTGAAATTAAAAAATAAAAACGTAAAAGTTTTCGAAAAATGTAAACTGTCCCGTGTTAAAAAAATTCACATGTACTCCAAAAAAAATATTTAAACGAGTATATCAAAAACGCGATTAGTCAGTCGAAGCGTGGACGTAACAATATTGTCTTCTGTTCAATACTACCCAGCCGCCTTGTAAATTTGAGTTACGGGGGGAGGGGGGGGGAGGGTTAGAACGTGTGCATTTTGTCGTCTGTGTGTGCATTTTGTCGTCTGTGTGTGCATTTTGTCGTCTGTGTGTGCATTTTGTCGTCTGTGTGTGCATTTTGTCGTCTGTGTGTACCTTACACGTCGACCTGGTGCCACGTGACGTTTTGCGAAGTTTTCACGGGGAAGTCTTCCTTAAGAGGGAGTTGAGGACTCTCTAAAGATTGTCTCGGCAAAAGAGGAGGCGTCCTTTCCGATTATAGTCAAACATAGCCTTCTTCACCCTTGTCGTTTATTTTATCCTGCATAACTTCTTTCACGCTTTCTCTACGTTTCATCGTTTTACATATCTCGCCTCCGTTTCCTATTCGGTCAAAATATACCTGCAGAAGATAGTGTCATTGCGGTTTTATGGCATAATAATGATTATCCAACTTATGAAGCATTCATGGCAAGATTAGTCATCTTGATATACATAATGGTGGTTTACGTATCGTATCGTTTTCTTTTTTTTAATGCCTTGTCGATAAATATATTAGCAATTAGAATAGAATTCAGCGAAGAAATATCTTTTTTTTAATTTTAATTTTAATTTAATTTTAATTTTAAATGCTCTGAATTATATAATCGTGAAGCTATTTGAAAATATATTTGGCTTAAGCATTACAGTCGGGATTTCCAGTCCCTTTACAGGTAAAACGAGGTCGTGCTTCTAATATAGTCGTAAATACTTGTCAGTTCCTTGAAAAATAGGCTCCTCCGGCATTGAAAATGTCTACAAAATATTACTTTAAAGATTAATAATTCTCAAAGATGAGCATATTTTAGGCATAAATATTCGAAAACTTCTGTATTGAGTCTGTGACAACAGTTGTACGAATGAGACCTTTTAGAAATTGTAAGCGTTCTTTTTAAGAAATTTTTTTGTGTAAAAACTTGCTTCTCTTGGCTTAATTATTTTCTCCAGCTTACCTACACTCCAACGACGATCAGAAACTTGTAAAGCCAGTTTTCGATTTGCATTAACTTTCCGATACCATCCTTCCACCAAAGACCGTTTGTTTATGCAGTAGACTTTTATCTACAAATACGAAGCTCGATTGAAGGAAATTTGAAAAATTATATCGTCATCATCATGGTCATGCGTAACGCTCTAATTTTGTGAATAACTCGATTAGAAATAAACTTAGAAGTCTGAAATTTCTCAGGATGTCAGTGTTGATGAATCTTTACGTTGTGACTAAAAAATTTCGAAAAAGGTCACGGGTTCGACTCCAGAGAATGAATGTCGTTTCCCATAAGATAACTCATAAAAATCACCTTTTGTTTTAAGGCTTTCATTCTTTTACTCTTTAAAATATTGTAAAATTAAGTTATCGACACGAAATTTGCGCTAAAACATGCCAAAATGAATGAGGATTCTTATTCTTACCGTCGAATACTCAATTTCATTTGAACTCGCTCATATTTTGAGTTTATACTCGAGTTTTGGTAAATCTCTTAACATTTCAATAATAAAATTCCATGGTTACCGGTATTGCTGTCCTCGGTAATTTCCGTGCATATGCACTTAATTAAAGGCTTAAAGATCGACAATAAGATTAAGACTTGCTCGAAATGACCGAAGATATGAATTTAATGCAAATAAATCGAACGCAATATTCATGTTATTTATATATTTTATCTGTATTACTAAAATCCTTTTTCTGGTTGTCTATCTCTCTCTCTTTAACGCTCTATACCTCAGCCATTTTTAATCTCCGGGAATTTCAGCCCTCTAAGTTTATTTTTATCGAGTTATTCATCTAATTTTCTTAATTTGTTATTAAAAACCAAACATACATCCCTTATAAAATATATTCATTAAACTCTTATTCAAAACTTATTCCCGTTCAACTAATTCCAATAAGTACATGGTAGGAACGAAGAAACAGCGAGCAGAGGCGGGGGAGGGGGGGGATTGGTTTGGCGGGCGTCAGCGAGCAGGGGGCTTGCCTCCTAATATATATATATATTTAAGGCAACTAGGTGTTGAAGGAAACCCAGTGAGCCTTACCGTAAGGAAAGCCGCGGGGTCTCGGAGAGACACATTTGTAGACGTCGTTGGAGCTTTCGGGATGATATCTTCGTCTGCATATATATATATATATATAATCAAAACGGTGCAATTTAATAACCCTTAAATCCCTTTAGTCGATGTTCGTTATCTTGGCAACAATTTAGCTTGAATTTTGCGTCAAAATATCTTGGATCGACCCTTCCTTGAGGTCATTATCAAACGCTTCGCGGCTCATCCTTGGGTCGCGGACTATATTTTGAAAAACCCTTAGAGCATACATGACATTAGTACAAGATAATGAGGCATTAACACCTTATCAAATTACGCTGCAACAACGGAACAACGATTCAAGATCGTTTCAAGGTCGCACATTTCCAAGGCCACCTTTTTCCTTAATTTATTCCGTCCCATTTTCGCCTTTTAGGACTTTTTTTGCTCAGCACGATAACGTTTACACGAAAAGATATTAATTCCCGACGCGTATTTCTTTTTTTTTTTTTGCATACACACGTGAAGGAGGAGTCAATAATAAAATGTCACGCCATTCGAAATATATACGCGCCTGGAGTGACCCTCATCGTCCTTCCTTAAATATTGAACTCCGCAGTGGAATAAATCAACACGAATACGAGTCGTCTGAGAATCCCTTTTTTTTGTGGACGTGGGTGAGTCAGTGTTGATAGGAGTAACAAGTTAGGAAAGTGTATAACGTAACACAAATGGGCGCGTTTCGTGCAGTGGGGTATTAGAAAGAAATGATATACCTGTACGTAAAGCGTTTAAAAAGTTCGTCATCATAAATAATCCATTTTTTTCTTATTTAAAAATAGTGCATGCACACGTAAGTAAATTAAACGTTCGTTTGTGAGATTGTTTATGTTAGCAACAATGAAGAAGTAACCATGCAAGAAATTTTCTAAGTTCAACTCGATTTAAGATTTTCTTGTTCGATTTTCTTCATATTGACTACTCCTACGATAAAAATGTAAAGGAAAATAAATACTCTAATTTATTAGTTCTACAAGTTTTATTTGAGAAATATTTTGATATGAGCAATACTTTACGATATATGACGGAAAGTTGATTTTTTATCACCGGTAAAGTGGTACCCCTGATTGGCTTACGTGATTCATTTATGCGATTTTCTTATTATATTTGATTATAAGTCCTTAATATAAAATTTAATGAAAATCCGTTCAGTAGAAGCCGAGAACGAACATACGGACGGACGGACAGACCGACGATAAGGCGCTCACACAGGAATCGAAACTCGCCTAAAAAGGGAATTGGGGAGGAAAGATGGGAGGGGGATATGTTACGCGAATCCGACAACATGGCCTCCAATTTTCCTTTCACCGCTGCTCCAATGACCCGTTTAGCGGCGAATTTCGACCTTAGGAAGAGAAAGGTGAAAGTGCATTTCAAGAAGAGTACGAGGGGAGGCAGGGTCAGAATAAGAGTTTCGTAGTCCCTTAAGCCTCAAGGGACAAGTTCGACCGTATACATATATACACATATATTAAGTTAAAACGCCTATGAACCACAGTGCCTTACGGCTTAAGGTACTGTGGCTCATATGCGTTTTATCTAATATATGTGTATATATGTATACGGTCGAACTTGTATAAGTCGTTCGTCTGCAACTCGATTTTCCATTACTCGAAGTGAATTCATTTTAGAGGACAAAATCTTTTTCATTTTATTTTTCTTCTATAACTGGAATTTTTTTAGGTCGAACATTTTTTTGTTTCCTTTGAGGTTCTTCTGTCTTTCGGTCTTCTTTTCGGCCTCTTGATGTTTCTTGGGATCCATCCGATGACACTGGACGCCCAACGCTGGTCATTTCTTCTAGCGATATGGCCCGCCCACTGCCATTTTAGCGCCTTCACTCTTCTAATCACGTCACAGACTCCAGTCTTGTTTCTTACCCAGTCGTTCCTCTTGCGATCTCTTCGGGCGATCCCCAACATGCATCTCTCCATGCTCCTCTGTGTTGTTTACAGGCGCTGTATCATTCTGGCGTTCACGGTCCATGCCTCACAACCATACGACAGAACAGGCAGAACACATTGGTCCTACAATCTCATTTTTAGGAAGACTGGAATATTTGATTTAAAGATGTTTGCATTCTTGCCAAAAGCACTCCATGCCATCTTCACACACACATCACGCATGCAAATTAGGTTTCCCTTGTTGAAAAAATTACATTACTAATATTACCTTTACATTAAAAGCTTTATATGTCTTTTATTATCAAATTTTGAAATGATTTAATCGGTATTTAATTTTCGGAGTAGTTCGAATGCCATTTTAAAGTAAAACTATAGTGTCTTTTGTAGATCTTTGATAGTGGTATTTTAACATATTTTTGTTTGGACTTTACGTAGACCCTAGGCACAGTGCATAATCCATAATCCGGCCCTAGTGGGAGTTTTTAAAATGATTTTATATAGAATTGAGGAAGTTGAGACGAGGGTTTAAAGAACGATGTTTTTATTTTTCTGCGTTTTTTTTTGTGCGCTTCTCAATGGGAATGAAAACGAGTATTGGATTTCGGATTGTCCGTTTCTCTAAGAACCTACCTTGGACGATTGGAATTCATGAATTCTCTCGAAGGGAAAGAAAAGGAAAAGTGATATATTTTGGGTCGGGTGGCTAAAAAAATTGTGCCGCAGCAGAAAGTAAACATTTCGCTTTAACTATAGTCGGTTCACCAGCTAAAGACTCTTGGCCTACTTAGAACAAGTAGCCAATCACGGACGTTTCCCCTTCCATTGCCCCTCTCAACTTTCGTGCGGGACAGCAGATACCGGTGCGGATTTTCGCCTTCAGCTGATATACTACGCAATTTCTAATGGCAACGCATCCCGATTTGAACTCTTCGAGAGCAGGAGTGAGATGGGGTTCCTCCCCACTACCTTCCCAAACAAACCGTCTCCTATTGGCTGCTGCTAACTGGCGTACGGGCCAAGAGACTTTAGCTGGTGAAACGACTATAGTTAAATTCCCTCTCGTGAAATTATATTTATTGTCACTTTCAGTCTTTAGGATCGTTTCGTTTTCCACGCGAGCGCCTGTTAGCTTCGGTCTTTCCGTCAGTACGCGTGTGTGCGTTCTCGGATTCTACTGAGCAGATTTTCGTGAAATTTGGTATTAAGGACTTAGGGGTAAAGGCAACGATAAAATGACATAAATTATTCACACAACTCAATAAAAGACGCCATTTTACTGGAAGAAAACAACTCGTAAAATGTTAACTTATGTGAGGTGTGTTTAGAATCATTATCGACGGTTTCATCAATTGCATCTGATTAGAAAATAAAATATCAGAATCGGAAATTTAGCATTTCTATGAAATTTGCATGAATAAAATAAAATAAAATAAAAAAATTCTTCAGCGTCTTCTGTCTTAGGGTTTTATTAATATGAGAGGCATGTTTAGATCATATAACTCGATCAACCCTGTCATAACGTCGCAAATGAAATTTTAAATTCAACTTCCAAATATTCTACTAAGAAACTTGACCAATATTGGCTTCCAGGGCTCATTGCTTCATTTATAACTCCGTATCTTCCTAAAATTCGTAAATTGGTTAGCCGAAATTGTCCGAAGGTCGAATTATCGGACTAAACAAGTACAGTACAACTTTATATATATCCACTTGTGATTACTTTCAACACTGTTTTTTTTTGTAAAAATAAAAGAGATGCCGGTATGTACTCCCATCCACCTCTTCCTGCACCCTCTCCCCCTTCTCTATTGAATTTGTGATAAACTTTTAATAAGAAGGTTGATAATAACAATCAAAATGCTTTGTATTTATAGAATCCGTTTATTGCTTGAAGTTTTAAAGAATAAAAAAATGAAAATGTACCGAAATTAGGCGTGGGTCAACGTCACTCTGAAAAAATGGTGTCGGTACGCCGTGCCGTATCGTCACAAAAAAAGAACCGACTTTCAATACGACCGTCTATCTTTCCGTCTGCTCAAGTTGTAGACCTTCCAATTGCAAGCGGTTTAGTTACATAGCTGTAGACTTTGACCTTATTTAAAACGAGGATCTTTTAAGTGCGTGCAATAAATAAAGCGGATTATTTACATAAAGCGAATATTTATTTCATCTCCATCTTTCATTTTACTTTTTGTGGAAAAAACGTATGCTATACTCCACCATATTTTCTTATTTATTGTTTTGATTTTATTGCACGTTTTCCCTTCATTTTTCTCAATTTACGTGAAATATTGCTGAAAATGTCTATTTTTAGAATTATATTTTTACGTCGAATTTCGCTGATTGCGAGCCATTAATACATTCCGCTAAGGACAGCATGCGTTTGTCTTCTGTCAGTATTATTCATCGGATAACCTATGTCATTAAGGTTTCCAAATGATATTTTTGGCCCTTAAAAAAATGCTTAATTCGCTTTATTGCTGTTTTTCCGTTATACAATGGCTGAAATTAAAATTCGACAAAATCATTTGAAATTCTATAGATTTTGTCTTTCGCGTGCTTCTAAAAATATGCGAAGTTATCCAAAAGTGGAATATAAGTCAAGATGTAATCGACGTAATGTGCATTATTACGTTTAAATGAATATAGACTGAAGTTAGAGAGAAGAAATATTTCATATACCGAGTGGGATTTGAAGTTATGTTTTCGAATTTAGAATATAATATTCTACCGCCGAAATATTAAGTCCAGGATGATTACTTCCTTGGCTAATTGTCGGAATTAATTACAAATTATATTATATTAGTTGTTGTAGGGAAATTTCTTTTTGGTGGATTGGTTTTGAAAAATAATCGAATTTTCCCGCATTGAAAGTTTAAATATTATTATGTGCACTCCATTAAAGCTGACATTTCTGAAATTTCTAAAAAATTAAGTATCATTGTCGCGAAGACAGCGCTTATATTTTTTTGGAATTTTCCCGACACGCCAACTCTTCGCTGAATCGAGGTTAATATGCTGTTACTTTCTTTCGTCAACATGAAGTCGCAGTCAACGTCTGGACTCTCGGAAAAGCCACTTTTATCGGAACTCAACGCTTTTAAAAAGTCCTAACGACGGACTGCTATTCATCTAAGATGGATTGACTCCCCCGTCGCGAATCATAATACGATCGTCCTTTTTTATCGAGCGCGAAAAAAATCACAAAATAAACGAGCGAAACTGCCTCGATCGCTTTAACGCGCGGAAAATAAATGAATGCGGAATTTAAAAAGCCGAAGGTCGGCTCGCGGATCTGTACGTATTCGAATTACACTCGGAATCTTACACCTAATTCATCAACTGTTCAAAATTACCATTTAGAAGGTTTGGAAGACGTGTATTTCGCGAAACCGATTTTTAAAAAACACGCTCGGTTCGTGTTTAATTTGCAGATTCATCGCAATGCTTAACTTATAAGCGTTTCCGAAGAAAATTACAGTGAACATTTCTGGGGGTGAAAATAGCATTTTAAAATCGTTATTTTCCATCGAGCGTCTCTGTATTCCACGTTGTTGATGTTATTTCCCATAGAGCTATAGGACGTAACACTGTTAATTTATTAATTTATTATTTTATGAAGAAGGGCAACATTTTCTGTTCGAGAATTTTTTCGTGCTAGTATTCCCGAAATAAAAAACATTCCTGTCTCTTCTTTAACGTTTGTTTCGATATAGCTTTTAATAAAATGAAATTATCACCTAATAAGGCAAACAGAGTAAGCTATGGCTAACAAAACCACAATTCGAATTCTTGCTTTACTTTTGAAGTATCCCAACTGTGTGTTCATTCCTCTCTGTATGTAATACTAGCAGAATTTCCCGTTGAATTTCAGCGGATTTAGTGAAGCTACTACAGCACAACATACAAACTCTTTAAAATATATAGTAGATACTTTTCAAATTACAATTAACTTTTCTTAACAATTACCTAATCATATTTGCTTGTAACAATCCGTTTCTGAGCCTATTGCATTCAAATATAACAATAATTTTATTTCCTATCATATCACCTTCGCCAAATCCAGCTTCATTTCTTGTGTAATTATGCCTATGAAATATTTACTTTTATGGCTTGAAAAAGCAACGTACAGTTATCCATGATTGAACACTGACCGGTAAATGTACACCAGATACGTGAGCTTATTTACGTTAATAAACATTATAATGTAAAATATAATCATTTTACTTAAAAAAAATGTAAGATTCCAGTATTCAATAGACGAAAGAAGGTTCAATTACTTTCATCAATCGTTATAAACGCTTCCTGAATAATATTCAGTATCTATTTACGTTGCTATCCATAAACATCGATCGTTTCTTTGCTTAAACAAAAGTGCGAATCGAATAACGCTAAACTTTCGTCTATTTATAAGCTTCATTGAAGCTAACTGAATCGGAGGTAACAATGACGGCCGCCTTGGTAACGCCCGGAAAGAGTACGAAAAAACCACAAAATTTCGAAACAAAAGGCGTATTTCTGAAAACTTCGAGCGTATAGCATTTAACTTCGCAGGAATATGATAGTACAGAGTTATATTCGTCGAAAGGAGCAAAAACAAAAAAAATCGGTCCATATTTACATATTTTAATGCTCGAAGGAAGAATACCTTGCAAGTCAAGAAATGGATTCATACGTGCTATCTTATGGAAAAATGTTAATCCCCTATATTGGCAGCACTGATTAATCCCGGTTGACCAAACGTTGACCATTCACTAAGTTAGGATGTAAGGAAGAATCGTACGAAATTTGGTTATTCTTGCTTTTATCGTTTAGTAGGGGTTCCATGAATAAACACACAAACACACGCTTCAAAATATATTATAGAAGACTAGGGTACTTTCCTGTTAACGGGAATACCTTAAAAAATAAACATGTATTGATATGATTGTTTGAAATGATATAACATTGAAAGGATATTTTGACGTATTGTTGGATTTACGATATTTTATTTTAAAAACAACATTAACAGAAACTGATTGGCCTGTCTCGACATTTACAAACCCAATCTCCGGACAACGTGGAGAGTTTCTTTGGTTCCGGGCGAGGTGAAGGGCGCGGTAGCGCCCGGAGACGACTACCCATTACAAAAAAGCGAGCCGAAGGCTCGTCGATATATCCTCTCAATTTGCGGCACAACAGTCAAGAGGATATAACATTGAAAGGATATACTGACGAGCCTTCGGCTCGCTTTGTTGTAATAGGTAGTCGCCTCCGGGCGCTACCGCGCCCTTCACCTCGCCCGGAACCAAAGAAACCCTCCACGTTGTCCGGAGATTGGGTTTGTAAATGTCGCGACAGGCCAATCAGTTTCTTGTCCGGTGATTGGGTTTGTTTCTGTTAATGTTGTACATAAGTATGGCATGGGGATAATACTGAAGTACCAGGTCCTGCGAAGGGTCCTGGAGGTATTCCCGTTAACAGGAATGTACCTAGGCTAGTTAATGTGTGCTTGCATTCTGCAAGCATTTTCTCTCACCTTAATATCAAGAGCAAGAGTAGACAAATAATTTTTAAACGCTAAAATTTGCACCTTTACGCCAATTTACGTATTTTTCTTTATGGTTCATATTGGAATAAAAACAACCCCTAAAATTTATAATTATCAATTTTTTATAGGTTTTCATCATTTATTACGAATACTTCACATTTTTGCAAAATTTCATCGATGTAGCACCTTTGGAGATCATTTATATAAATTTAATTGTTTAAAATTTATGAATTTTTAACAGCCACAATAATAACTTTTTGAAATTTTCAATGTTTTTTACACCGGAATATTATTCCCTAACTATCTGAAAATTTTTAGCTCTCTGTCTCGACAGAAAGGACATAAACTTTAGTCAATTTGTTTAACATTTATGAATTTTTAACGGCCGAATAAATAAACATTTTCAAATTTCTGTAGTCCCGTTTTCGTTATTTGGTAAATTCTACCCTTCGAAAAAACTTCAGCAGTGTAGCACATTTAGAAGTACCTAAACCGTGAAATGTTTATAATTTTTAACGGCCAAAGAAAATAAACATTGTTGTAGTTTTCGATTTATTCTTCGGTGGTACATACAAAGTAATTCTACCTTCCTGTAGTTTTTAGACACACACCACCAAATCTAGGCCATCCAAAGCCTTTCTCCAAAAGTTCTCAAACCCAATTCCTTCTTTTAATGCATCTAATATTATACGTTTCCTCTTTACCTCTTTCCTAACATTCTCCCTTCTACGACTTCTTTCGATAAACCTATTCTTTTCAAATTTTGGCCCACCCATTTCTTCTCTCTATTCCTTATTCCTCTAATTAAATTCCTCTCTTCCCCTGCTATATTCAAAACTTCATTTTCAGAACCTTTTTCGTTGAATTACCACTGAAGACGACTGCTTTGTGGCAGAAGTGCAAATCTGATTTTCTTGTAACCTCGTTGTGGCTGTTTGATATATTCTGAGTCAAGTATATTTTAAGTGCTTGTTTTGTTAATTACAACATTGTGGCTATGTAGACGATTTTAGTAGCATAAAGAGGGATTTTTTTAAAGTTCCACGTTGTTTTACCGTCCATGGCTTCCACCATTGTTCACGAGTAACGCGCTTTCTATAGTGCGTTTCCCGAAGTCGTACGGGTCAGATTCGCAGTATTCCGTCCGCATTCGGGTTATTTCGCTTAGGCTACGACCCAATGTTGCCACATTTCGAATTTCGCTCACTTCAACAACAGCTGTGGACGAGTGAAGTTTTGAGAGCAATCGTGTCAACAGCGCTCGTCAAGAATTTTTGAAAGGCGTGGGAAATTTAAGACCTCTTATTGGCTGACACTTTCTCCCCCTCACCCTACAAGTCTAACCGTAGACACGCCTCACCCGTACGATCTCTGGAAACGCAGTATAACTCAGCATTTTTAATAATGGAGTCGCGCCCACGTCCTTATTGCGTGTCGCGCGTGCTACGTATTTTTCAGGATCACCTGATGGTCTATGATTATTTTAACCGCTAGTACGACACTTTGCACGATAGGTCCTGCACGATATAGTCATATGAAACAGAGCTAGAGAATTGAGGAGACAGTGTTGGTATATGCCACCGTCAGATGTACACTGAAAGCGCAGTCAAAGGAAACTCTTAAGTTAGATAACAGATACATGGAAATGTAAGCTACATATTAAACCCACGCGTATATTACGCTTTTAGCTATCGCGGTCGATGTTAATGAATGAAAATCATCAACCCTGGCCGAATAAACCCACTTGATTTTTATTTAGAATGAGATTTTTTGAAAAGTAAAAATATAATTATTTCGTTTTTTATTAAATTCGGGATCGAAACTCATTTCATTTATAAAATCATCCGCCACTGATAAAACTATAACGATGTTTTACTTAAACTTTTTTTAATAAGCATTTTATAGGATTTATAGTGCAGAATTAGGGAAATGGTATGAAATATTGTTTTCGTATATCAATTAAAATAAGCTATTTCGAAAAATTGATAAAATTAAAAAATGAATAATCGAAATAAATGACAGTTTGATGATACGATACATACTTCTAGGAAGATATAAGAAAATCTATGATAAAATGTAAATTATAACTTGTTTGATTGATGAGGAAATAACTTGGCTATAGTAGACGAGACGTAAATTGGCCTCAGAGGAAGTGGAGGGTGGGAGCATGATATAGGCTTGGGCCTATCAGAGCCTTGCGACGTTGCCATACTCTGCCTTAGTAGCGTTCATAAATAGATAACGGGCTTGGACTAAGCGCAAATCCGACAACGTAGCTCCCCCTCTACATTGTGGGCGTAAACATTTGAAAGGCCAACTTATTTCTCGTGAAGTATAGCCGCAAATTGGTTGGAAATGCTGCTTAAATTGTCTGGATACCCTTACTGTTGTAATTAGCATCTTTACGTACCTATTCCATCTTTAGGGGAAGGAACAACACAATCAGCGTTCTTCAAATGTAAGCAAGAGTTTGAATAGAGGTTTTATTAGCCATAGATTATTCTTATTCTACTGAATGTTTATTAGAATTATAAGTTACGCCTTGAAAACGTATTAAATTTACTTATTGTTAGACAAAAAATCAGTGTGGATTAAAAGTTGATTCAGTAGAATATAATAAGCTGAAATGGATGCCTTAACTTTTGGTCAAGCTTGTATTTATTCACAAGTTGTTAAAATCTTTTTTCAAAACAATTCAAGATACATACAAATTTAATCACCGTGCAAGAATTTTAAAAATACATAAAATGCAATTGATGCAAGGAAAAATTATCACATTTTGGTCCTTTATATTTATTTCTCCACCACATAAAGATTAAATTCGTTTATCCCGAAAATAAATAAATAAACTTTTATTTTGTTTAAACTTTTAAAATTTACAATCGACGCAATCGTCCTATGCTTCTTACCTTTCTGTTGTCTTTTTGGTTAACCCAGCGCAATCTTTCTCATTCAGGGTCTTTCCCTCCGTCTTCTCAATGGAATAAGATAATTCATAAATGGTAAATCGTATGATCGTATAGATTTATTTCTTTTATCTAACGATACAATCTCAGAATAAGTACCTCGTCGATATATCATCGTATACCGTACACTTAAAATGGAGGGGATTCCCCTTTCACACCTGTATGATTTTTATCCCGAAAGAATTTTGAGCGTTCGTTTAAGTATAAAACCTTAAATAATATGCATTGGAAAACGGCATGAAATCGTGGATCATAATCTTATGCAGCGGTTGGAATCTATGGTAAAGTTCTATCGGGGGGAAACAGGGTCATTTATATTATTTATGATCAGCCACGAATATCAATCATTAATACGTCTATTATTATATTAGTTTCCTTCATGGTTTTTAGAATTATAGTCTCAATAGTGCCAACTACATATTTACGTCTTTTTATAAAGAGGTTTGCAAAAACGAGATTTTGTAATAATGAATATATAACTTCGTTTTCGTCTCGGATTGCGCAAAGAGTTTTAATCATCGGATTTTGTATTAAAGAAGTTAAACGGTACCAAGTAATGACAGAAATTAATGTTATACTCGATAGAAAACATATCTTAGGCGAATTCACTAGAGAAATATCGAGCTCGTCTTATGGCTGAAAAGAAATTTCAGAATGAAAATATAAAAACTGATAAATTAAATACTTGTCTCAGGTTTCTCCAATAGCCACAACAAGGTTTAAAAAAACCAAACCTTATTATTATGGCTATTGGATATATATAAGAAAAATACTTAATTTTTCAAGGTTTGACACTTAAATGTTTATTCTGGATAATTTACAGTTGTTAATATCAAAACAAAATCTCACTTTGGATCGCATATTCCGTAAATCAGCATCGCGAAGGCGGATTAAGGGCAATTTAATTGGATAATATAAAATGTTTACTTACTTTGGGTCGCACCTTCAGTAACTCGGTATTCCTAAGGCGAACGAAAGAGGGAAATTGGATTCGCGTGCATGGGTTCGTATTTTCAACGCTTTTTTTTGTTAATTTTATCCGTCGGACGCGTTGGGATCAGCCATTGTTCCAACCTCTACAAAACAAAAGGCGACGTTCATTTGCTCCTAGACGATTCCGAGGAAAAGAATCCACGCGAAGACGTGCCCACCACCATAACGTGCACGAGCTCCAACCCCGAGTTTTTTTTCTACCACGCCCTTAAAAACTTTTTCTCTTCCTCTCTATCCTCGCACGCCGCGCCCACACATAGTGCCGAACTTGTGCACGCATCATCCATTTCCGCACGGGCACACGCTTTCTCCCAACCTCCCACCCAACCTTTCGCATATACGCTATCTCTGGTCAAACCCCCTCACATCAACTCCCTCCTGTTCCTCCACCTCCTCGTTATAGGGTCCTCTTGGGACTCGGATAGAGATACAGGTTATAGCGTGACACAGGGGTCACGCCCATGAGGGGAGGGTCAAGAGCCTTATGGGATTTGAGGGAAGAAAAAATAAACCCCCCTCTCTCTCTCTCTCTAGTTTGTCACCCGTGCGTTTTTAAAGTGTTACGTCGAAAAAGGAAAAAAAAAAAGAAACTCGACATTGTTCCTTCATCTGTTTCACGTACGTCGCGTGCGTAAAGATGGTCGTTGAACCGAGGGAAACCACCCTCTCTGTAATTACTGTTTAGAATTCCCAGTTCGGTGGGTTCTTTATTTTTAAAGGCGTTATTAAATTTTTTGGGTCTTTCCAGTTCAAGGGGAATTAGTCGAACGCGAATTCGACGATGAACGCGCTTCCTAAAGATCTTATGAAATAATATAAGTGATCGTGTGGAGTTTAAAAATCCACATTAAAATATTTGAAATTGGTCGCAGAATATTGAAGTTAATTTATGAATTTATTGATAGATCGTGTCTCTGAGAAATAGTTTATCTAATTAGGTATACATTTTCATCCGAGTAATTCGTAAGCCATCTCGTTTTCATAAATATTAACTCATTACATTCAGACGAAGTTGTATGGTTAAACTACATAATTTAATCGTTCGTGCAAGTTGTATCAGTGAAGATCCTAGTAATTGTAAAGGTTTGCGGTGAAAAAAGAGACAATTCCCGTAATTAATTCTTATTCTCACACATTTTTTTAGTGAGACCGTATATTTGTTTCGATGAAAGAAATCAAGACGAAGTTTGCCATTAGACAAAACCAGATTATACAATGTCATCCTAAAATGCCTTGCAGGAAACCATTTTGTAGAGAATTTGAAGAACCAGCTGGCAGAAAATGGATCGGATATATTTCTAAAATGCGAAACAACCCAAATGAACGAAAGCGTACGTTTATTTAATCTTCCCTCTTGTAAATTAAATTCATATCGTTCGTTAAATGAATGGTCCCGTAGTACGGCCACGTCCTCTCAGAGTTTTTCTCGCTCGTAAGCCAAATTTGGAATGAAATTAATTTCACAGGAATTTCCTAGCCGTTTGATCTTTCCGTAAAATTTCGACGTAACGTGATTTTGAAACTTTTATGGAATGGGAGTTTGGGACCCGCGTTTACATGATAAATGTAGAGCACGGGAATTCCAGAGACAAAAGGCAGAGGCTGTATGACACGCGTGCTAATGCTTATGTCGTTTCGGAGAACGAGACCTTCTGAAGTCATGCCTATTGATGAGACACGATTAGTCAGATGTTTTTTTTAATCTACGTAGTAACTTACCATGGGCAGTATTATTCATTTTATTGTTTTAATACCAAGTAATTAAACAAATGAATTAATTTACAGTCATTTTAGTTCGAATTTTTATATTTTTCAACATCTATACTTATACAAAAATATCATTTATTTTACTTACGCAGGGTTTAAAAATGGTCTTAAAATTTAAAGGTGAAAACTTTGAATGATGTACCAAAAGTCGAATATGGGTATTAACTGAAAGAAAATGTTAAAATAATATCTTTACTCGTTTATTTCAGAGAGTTTTGGATTTCAGTGTATGCTACTTTGCTTTTATTACAGTGTGTGTTCATAATTGTCATCTGAAAAGACATTAACTCTTTTATTTTCCAAGTTAAGTAGAAATTTACTGCTCCGTAGTACGTTAAACCCAATAGCGTAACTAGGAATAAAAGAGCCCGCGGCAAAATGTTATTGGTGGACCCTCTTAACGAACAAATACGAAACCCAGTACCGAATTACCGAATAGGCACAGTAGCACGGTCCTAGTGGCCCAAAGCTTAGAAATTTGCAAGTCGGAAGATGAATTTCTGAGGCTTATGTTTGTGTTTTGTGAAAAAGAAAAAATAAGATAGTATTATTTTGTCAATAAAACGTCTTTCAGTATATCATAGTTTTTTTTTTAATGCCATCACAAACTACATGGAGGGCCCCCTAAAGCTCCCGTGCCTAGGGGCCCCAGAGGGTCTTAATCCGCCACTGACGAAACCAAAGTTACACTTATTTATCAATCTTCAGAGATATGCTTAAAAGGTTAGGATTTTTAATTTACTCTGTCCAAAAATAATGATTACCTGAGAAGGAATTCAGAAATCGGCTCAAAAAAGAGAAATCGCTAAAATATATTCATTTTTTCTATGTTCAGAAAAATTCTAGGGCCCCTAGGCCCGTGGAATTTGGCCCTCCTGGTTGTTTCGCCACGTTTTAGTCGTTTAATTACGTCTAATTAACATGTCGTCTACTGGACGAAAATTTGTTGAGTTATATATTAATATTCTCGTCTTTAAACTTATCGTCTATCAAACAGAAAGCTATTAGCTTTAAACTATTAACACACTTGACAGATTCATGCAGAGATGTGTTAATATCGGGGTAATTACAGCTTCGGTCGGATATAATCGACCATCGGAACACCGTCGCGTAGCTAAGGAAAACCGGAACCATTATAGTTCCCGAACGTATGCGGCAAAAGTGAATTATTCCGCTCTCATTCATGATTCTAGTTCGGTCGGAAATGCTACGTTTAGAAGACTATCATCAAGAATTGATTCACGAGGTTCACGAAACCGTTCCGTCCATATAACCTCTTCTTCCCCTTTGCGGAGCTGTCTTTCGTGACGGGAAGAAGCGATCGGAACCTCCTCCATTCAGAATCCGGTTTATGAGGATTGCCGAGCGATTCGATTTCCTAGGCCTATTTAATCTCCAACCATATCGTTGGATTCATTTTTTTTTCAATAATCGAAAGCGTCAACAGATGTGTCGATGTCTCTTCGCCGTCTGCTTCGTTTCCAAGGTGATTAATGTAACACGCCGTTAAAGCGATCGATATACAGAGTAATTCTACCTTTCGGTAGGTTTTAGGCACACGCCATCAAATCCTGGCTACCCAAAGCCTTTCTCTTAAAATTCTCACAACCAATTCCTTCTGTCAACGAATCTAATATACCTATCCTCTTCCTATCTCTTTGGCTCTTCCCAGACATTCTACTTTCTATGATTTCTTTCGGTAAACCCTTCTCTTTCAAATTTTGACCCACCCATTTCTTCTGTCTACCCATTATTACTCATATTAAGTTCCTCTCTTCCCGTGCTATAGCCAAAACTTCCTCATTCGTTTTCCTCTCTGCCCAATTGATTTTCTCTAAATTACGCCATATCCAAAACTAAAAACGACTCTGATCTCCTCACATCTTCTTTTCTCATTGTCCATGTCTCGCACCCATATAACGCTGCACTCCATATCAGTGTTTTCACTAACCTCTTTTTAATCTCTTTACTCAAGCTGACGGTCAACAGCTCTCGCCGTCTCGTAAATGCGGATATATTACAATGCATTCCATTTGGGAACAGATATGTGTGCAAAGAGAATTTTGTCTTGAAATTATCTTCGTCATATTCACATATTACGTAATGTCTAAGTTGTAGCGACAACTGCATTCGCAAAATTATTTTTTTTTAAATAGCACGTTTTTTGTCTGCTGATACCAAATATACGCTAAAACAACGCATTTTGCCACTTTTATAAGCGTGTTTTATATAATGACTAGCTTTTCGTACCCGGCTTCGCCCGGGTGCATTTCGGACTACAAATAGTTATACTTTTTCCCGCTTAGAAGACAGCTTGAGAAAATGATACATACTAAAACTTCTCCTCTCCTTTCTGTAAACTACATTAGGAGTCTTGAAATAAAGTGGAAAGAACACGAAACGAACCAATACGAAAACTACAAAAACCACCATGAAAAAAGAAATGAATTAAACGCTAACCAATACCCGGTAGAAAAGGATATAAACCGACAAATAAATAATCGTGGACATAAATTAAAGGTTCAACCAAAGAATATAAGTTCAATGTAAAAACCACCAAGAAAAAAGAAATGAATTAAACTGTAACCAATAGCCGGCATAAAAGGTGTAAACCGACAAATAGGTAATCAAGGAACAAAAATCAAGAGCACAACCAAAGAATATAAACATAGACTACAAAATGAACAACTAAGAACGAAAACAAAGAACACAAAAAATGGACACGAAACGAAAGCAAATGAAAACAACAAACTAACCAAAACCAACCAACGAATAATCTCCTAAAGCTCAATGTCTCTGATGATGGCGACTGACGCTTTCTATTCAGTTGCTAAATAAACAACCAACAATCACAAAATAGCGTGTCGTAGTGATGAGTAAATATTGATTACGCGGAATATGAGTTTTTATGTCAACATAATAACAGGAGAACCTAAATAAGAATACCTATTAGTACTCTAAATAGATATAAAATTATTGATCTTAATTGTGTTTTCCATCGTAATTAATTGAATAATAGATTGAGATATTCGAACGAATCGATTTTAAATAATGTAGTAAAATGTTTTACTTTTCTAACGTAATTAATTACGTGAGTGTATCGGTAGTGTTTACATTTTACCCATGGAACCGCAGACACGAATTCTTAATTTTAGTTCAGAAGACATAATAAAGTTCAACAAAAGTATTATTCAAATAAAATCTTTCGAAATTCACTGCATTACGTGTTCAAAATGTTAATCTAATTTAGTTCTCGTATAAAATAACAATTACTCAAGAGTGAACCTTATTTCCAATTGATAAAACTCTCTTTTAATTCAAAACGATATTATATATTACAAAAAAGTATCTAATTATCATTGAAACGCAAAATGGATGAGCATGGGAAAAAACTTGCATGTTAGCATGAAATGCTCAATTCAGTTTTTATTGATAAACTGATAAAACAAAACACAAAAACTTTAACGTAGTAATTTAATCATATATCTTCAGTAATTTTCACTTAAACAAAATATGAAATAAAATAAGACAAAAGGCATATAAAAACAATTTAACTTATATCCAAACATACCTATAATGCGAATGACACGATTACAGAAAAAGAAACAGTTCACTAATGTTTATTCGCAGAATTAACCTGTGTATAGAAGACCATAGATAATGAAAGAAAAACATACAATCAAATCAGAAGGTATTAAATGAGTATTTCATCAACTATTTCTACGTTTACTATATGTTTATAGTTCAAACGTAATTTGTTTACATCGGTTGCTAAGTATATCCAAATGCTGAGCAATAATGAAAAATAAGATTTTCCCTTCAATTCGTCTTATTTGATCTGTAAGCCCCCCTTTTAAAAAATTATTCCAAAAGAGGAGATAATTTAGCACAAAAAAGTCTGCGAGAGCATATGTCTGCGATATATATGTAAGGAGTTAAAAATTCGAGAAATTTACGAAAAAATTTTAAATGGAAATTCCATATAAACGAAAATATTTTATTATAATTAAATAGTACATCGAATCGGTTTAAAAACCTTACTACACCACCGTACATATGATAACGGTTAATATGACACCTTCCTCTTTTTTCTGCGTGTTGTAGTTTCTGAGCCTTAGTAGAACATACATACATACAAACACCTTACTTTATAGATATGTACTAGCTTTTCGTACCCGGCTTCGCCCGGGTGCATTTCGGACTGCAAATAGTTATATGTACTTTTTCCCGCTTAGAAAACAGCTTGAGAAAATGATACATACTAAAACTTCTCTCCTTTCTGTAAACTACATTAGGAGTCTTGAAATAAAGTGGAAAGAACACGAAACGAACCAATACGAAAACTACAAAAACCACCATGAAAAAAGAAATGAATTAAACGCTAACCAATACCCGGTAGAAAAGGATATAAACCGACAAATAAATAATCGTGGAACATAAATTAAGAGTACAACCAAAGAACATAAGTTCAATGTAAAAACCACCAAGAAAAAAGAAATGGATTAAACTCTAACCAATAGCCGGCATAAAAGGTGTAAACCGACTAATAGGTAATCAAGGAACAAAAATCAAGAGCACAACCAAAGAATATAAACATAGACTACAAAATGAACAACTAAGAACGAAAACAGAGAAAACAAACAAAGAACACAAAAAATGGACACGAAACGAAAGCAAATGAAAACAACAAACTAACCAAAACCAACCAACGAATAATCTCCTAAAGCTCAATGTCTCTGACGATGGCGACTGACGCTTTCTATTCAGTTGCTAAATAAACAACCAACAATCACAAAATAGCGTGTCGTAGTGATGAGTAAATATTGATTACGCGGAATATGAGTTTTTATGTCAACATAATAACAGGAGAACCTAAATAAGAATACCTATTAGTACTCTAAATAGATATAAAATTATTGATCTTAATTGTGTTTTCCATCGTAATTAATTGAATAATAGATTGAGATATTCGAACGAATCGATTTTAAATAATGTAGTAAAATGTTTTACTTTTCTAACGTAATTAATTACGTGAGTGTATCGGTAGTGTTTACATTTTACCCACGGAACCGCAGACACGAATTCTTAATTTTAGTTCAGAAGACATAATAAAGTTCAACAAAAGTATTATTCAAATAAAATCTTTCGAAATTCACTGCATTACGTGTTCAAAATGTTAATCTAATTTAGTTCTCGTATAAAATAACAATTACTCAAAAGTGAACCTTATTTCCAATTGATAAAACTCTCTTTTAATTCAAAACGATATTATATATTACAAAAAAGTATCTAATTATCATTGAAACGCAAAATGGATGAGCATGGGAAAAAACTTGCATGTTAGCATGAAATGCTCAATTCAGTTTTTATTGATAAACTGATAAAACAAAACACAAAAAATTTAACGTAGTAATTTAATCATATATCTTCAGTAATTTTCACTTAAACAAAATATGAAATAAAATAAGACAAAAGGCATATAAAAACAATTTAACTTATATCCAAACATACCTATAATGCGAATGACACGATTACAGAAAAAGAAACAGTTCACTAATGTTTATTCGCAGAATTAACCTGTGTATAGAAGACCATAGATAATGAAAGAAATACATATAATCAAATCAGAAGATATTAAATGAGTATTTCATCAACTATTCTACGTTTACGACATGTTTATAGTTCAAACGTAATTTGCTTACATCGGTTGCTAAGTATATCCAAATGCTGAGCAATAATGAAAAATAAGATTTTCCCTTCAATTCGTCTTATTTGATCTGTAAGCCCCTCTTTTAAAAAATTATTCCAAAAGAGGAGATAATTTAGCACAAAAAAGTCTGCGAGAGCATATGTCTGCGATATATATGTAAGGAGTTAAAAATTCGAGAAATTTACGAAAAAATTTTAAATGGAAATCCCATATAAACGAAAATATTTTATTATAATTAAAGAGTACACCGAATCGGTTTAAAAACCTTACTACACCACCGTACACATGATAACGGTAAATATGACACCTTCCTCTTTTTTCTGCGTGTTGTAGTTTCTGAGCCTTAGCAGAACATACATACATACATACATACAAACACCTTACTTTATAGATATGTACTAGCTTTTCGTACCCGGCTTCGCCCGGGTGCATTTCGGACTGCAAATAGTTATACTTTTTCCCGCTTAGAAGACAACTTGAGAAAATGATACATACTAAAACTTCTCCTCTCCTTTCTGTAAACTACATTAGGAGTCTTGAAATAAAGTGGAAAGAACACGAAACGAACCAATACGAAAACTACAAAAACCACCATGAAAAAAGAAATGAATTAAACGCTAACCAATACCCGGCAGAAAAGGATGTAAACCGACAAATAAATAATCGTGGAACATAAATTAAGAGTACAACGAAAGAATATAAGTTCAATGTAAAAACCACCAAGAAAAAAGAAATGAATTAAACTCTAACCAATAGCCGGCATAAAAGGTGTAAACCGACAAATAAGTAATCAAGGAACAAAAATCAAGAGCACAACCAAATAATATAAACATAGACTACAAAATGAACAACTAAGAACGAAAACAAAGAAAACAAACAAAGATCACAAAAAATGGACAGGAAACGAAAGCAGATGAAAACAACAAACTAACCAAAACCAACCAACGAATAATCTCCTAAAGCTCAATGTATCTGATGATGGCGACTGACGCTTTCTATTCAGTTGCTAAATAAACAACCAACAATCACAAAATAGCGTGTCGTAGTGATGAGTAAATATTGATTACGCGGAATATGAGTTTGTATGTCAACATAATAACAGGAGAAACTAAATAAGAATACCTATTATTACTCTAAATAGATATAAAATATTGATCTTAATTGTGTTTTCCATCGTAATTAATTGAATAATAGATTGAGATATTCGAACGAATCGATTTAAAATAATGTAGTAAAATGTTTTACTTTTCTAACGTAATTAATTACGCGAGTGTATCGGTGGTGTTTACATTTTACCCACGGAACCGCAGACACGAATTCTTAATTTTAGTTCAGAAGACATAATAAAGTTCAACAAAAGTATTATTCAAATAAAATCTTTCGAAATTCACTGCATTACGTGTTCAAAATGTTAATCTAATTTAGTTCTCTTATTAAAATAACAATTATTCAAGAGTGAACCTTATTTCCAATTGATAAAACTCTCTTTTAATTCAACACGATATTATATATTACAAAAAAGTATCTAATTATTATTGAAACGCAAAATGGATGAGCATAGGAAAAAACTTGCATGTTAGCATGAAATACTCAATTCAGTTTTTATTGATAAACTGATAAAACAAAACACAAAAACTTTAACGTAGTAATTTAATCATATATCTTCAGTAATTTTCACTTAAACAAAATATGAAATAAAATAAGGCAAAAGGCATAGGTATAAAAACAATTTAACTTATATCCAAACATACCTATAATGCGAATGACACGATTACAGAAAAAGAAACAGTTCACTAATGTTTATTCGCAGAATTAACCTGTGTATAGAAGACCATAGATAATGAGAGAAAAACATACAATCAAATCAGAAGATATTAAATGAGTATTTCATCAAATATTTCTACGTTTACGATATGTTTATAGTTCAAACGTAATTTGTTTACATCGGTTGCTAAGTATATCCAAATGCTGAGCAAAAATGAAAAATAAGATTTTCCCTTCATTTCGTCTTATTTGATCATTAAGCCCCTCTTTTAAAAAATTATTCCAAAAGAGGAGATAATTTACCACAAAAAAGTCTGCGAGAGCATATGTCTGCGATATATATGTAAGGAGTTAAAAAATTCGAGAAATTTACGAAAAAATTTTAAATGGAAATCCCATATAAAAGAAAATATTTTATTATAATTAAATAGTACACCGAATCGGTTTAAAAACCTTACTACACCACCGTACACATGATAACGGTTAATATGACACCTTCCTCTTTTTTCTGCGTGTTGTAGTTTCTGAGCCATAGCAGAACATACATACATACGACACCTTACTTTATAGATATGTATAGATAGATAGACTAGCTGAAACGCCCGGCTTCGCTCGGGAAAGAGTGGCAAACGATTTTTATTGCTTGGGGCAAACGTGCCCCACTCCTTAATTACGCATTAACGTCTTACTTAATATTCACATGGATAGATGCACCGAAGCCTTTAAAGCGGCAATAAAATTGTGGATTCTGTCAATACTATTAGCCAAAACGTAAACAACAAACAACATCTTGGTTACCGAACAAATGTAAGTCGATGTATCGATTTATGTTGCGATAAATCTTTCAATATTAATGGTAAAAGATAACAATGTTCTAATATTCCTTAAAAATCATTTGACTCACTTTAAAGGTATTCATAGACTATATTTAGGCAAATCTTGGCCTTATCTATTCATCCTCTACGGCGTGCCACGGCGTGGATTTTCCTTTCATTAATCTTTACGTGTATATCTCCCTTTGTAGAGGACAACAATTAAGAAATTTAGCTTTGTTGCCGCCTGGAAAATGCTCATCTAAACCGATACATTTTGCGCTTAAAGGAAAATTTCTTGCGATTTAGCTTGTAATACGATAAAACATGAACAGAATTAAAATATTCAGCCTTTCATGCGTAAAATAAGCCATTTCCCGTGGTCGTAAGTTAATATTTAGGTATATTTATATCCACATCAGTGAAGGGCTGCATGGCATTTTGGGGTTTCTCCACACCATTTCCCATGAATTCTTATGGAAATAGTATTTTGTTGACCCCATGGGGTATAAGAGACCCCACCGTCTGCAGATCTAGACCAAGTTCTTCCTTTGGTCCATAGGATGGCCCATGAAACTTTTGAATTCGATAGCTTCAACGGTGTAAAAACGTATAAAGAACATACATACACATTGAAAATTTTTTGTTGTAATTATTTCGATGAGAAATTGGAAATATATATCAGGAATAGGTTGTTTTCCCATGGCGTAGCTTAGAATGCTCCGACGGGCTTCAATTTATGTTACGAGCGCTTAGGCGTTCTGGATAAAAATACATATCGGAAAATTACCGAAAGATTTACAGGTGAAACCCAATCTTACACGATTATCAGCGGTGAATTTTCATCTTAAAAGGTTTCTGGACTATGTATTCAAGAAAAAATATAAAATTCTTTGTGGAAAAAAAACCTTATGGATAGTTTTTTCACCATAGCATCGTGGGCCGCATGCGGCCTCGCAAACTGTAAGATGCCTGACCTGATTTAGATAGCTCCAACATCCAAAAGATGTTTTTGGCTTTCCCGATTAGGGCATATGAGCTATCTAAATCATCAATTGGGTTCCAGCCATTAAGTCAGCTAGGTCGTTCTTTCACATTGAGCTAAATTCAATAGTTTTAATAAGGCTTATCGCGATAAATCTTGCACCTGCATGCGACTGCGCCTCTTTGGGTGCACGGTAAAAATTTTTTTTGTCGTAAAACATTGGAGTCCTGACAAATATCCGCACTGGATTACGTCACGCAGTTAACCTACATATAAAATAATTTTTTTTCTTTTGCATACGCTGTAGGTCAGCCTCCTCGCATATTTCGATCAATGCGCCAGCTTTTTTCATCGCAAAATTCCGTTTATAGCGGCCAAGGATTGACGTGAAATGAAATCATAGAATACCCGGAAAAGTGAGTCACTTATTCCAAGTGTCCTTGAAGAGTTTGAACTTAATATCTTGTATTTTTCCTTGGTTTCATACTCAATATCTTTCGTAAAGATCGAAAGTATCCATATATTATAGACATTTTAAAATTTTTACGCTACCGTTTTTTAAATTCGCCCGGATTATCTGCCGATAAAATGAATTGATTTTATATGTCACAAGGAATCTTTTAACATGTGGTTGTTTATAAATAAAACAACTTTATAGGGAAGAATTAGAAACAATTCTTAATCTATATATTCTTTTTTATGACAAGCGAAGAATAGGGAAGTAATGTGTAAATACTTTTGAATATTAATAGTTCTTCTTGTGGAGGTTATTCGTATTATCTGTATGTGATGTTATTATCCATAAAATAATCTTAATATGTAATTGGACTTGGGATCTGAAGTATTGACCACATGGCCTCTCCGAGGAGGGACAGGACTATTTGACCTGGGCCTCAAGATTAAAAGGGGCCCCAAATTCGCCATGCTTAATATCAACTGTGAAATTGCACGAAAATTAGATTTTTCCTAAAAAAAATTGATACATTTTCATGGGTAAAGGTTAAAATATCATTTTATAAATAAAAAATATAAAAATGTTAGCTAACGTTTTCAGTTGTTATTATTATGGTCAAACGCCTCAAGATCTGGAAGTGGCCGATGCTCCTCTGTGCCAATTGAAAACTAAAAATGTATGTAAAACAACTAGCGTGAATTTACAATTTTCTTGTTACAGAAGCTTTTTTCGACAATGATGGAGCCATAATTAACCCACTTGTATGATGCATGATTAGTTAACGGTGAAGGAATATGCATTTGGAAGACGAATTATTATTTCAACAGCGATTAATTTAATGGAGTACTCGATATCCTCATGTTGACGCAACGAGTAAATCAGTTCGCATAAAATAATTTCAGCTCTCTGTTAAATATGTATTTCTCCGAAAAATTCTGTCCTACCAATTTCTTTTACCCCGATTTCGCTTTCCGTCCGAATCCCCTCAAGGCTTGGTCACTATCCAAACAAACCCTTAAAAATTTTCCGCTCGACCTCCATAAAATAGCGATCTATGAACTCGGTTATCAATATTCATCTGTAAGACTGTAACCTTGGCACACATGTTAAAGAGAGGTTGGTAGCGTAATTATTAACTGGCGCGTTTGGTGGGCATGTTGAGCGGTCGATATGTTCTATGAGAATAAAAGAAGTCTGCTTGTGAGCTTGGAATAATGTTTCGGCTTCTCTCTGCGTCTTTAATCATGCCCGAAAACACTTCCATGATAAAGTCCGTCACGCAATGCTTCCCTTGCCCCTTCATTTTTTTAGACGCATAAGATCTCGTCGCACGCAGCTTAAGAAAAAAATCGGTACAACATACATTGTACAAACTTTCTCATATAATAATGCGTCGTTTAGTTATCTTTAGAAAATGAAAATCGTATGAGCCTGTTTTTAGAAAATCCAATTTTTGTTAAAGTTGCCCAAGAATAAACTAGCCTTATGTTCATTCACTGAGAAAAATGAAATATGTAGTATTATTGTAGATGTATACTCAAGTAACTGTACGAAATTTTATGAAAATCGTTGTCGCCATTTTTGAGAAAATCAAATTATTGTTAAAGTTGCCTAGAATAAACTAGCCTTATATTCATTTTTTGAGAAATACGAACTATTTGGTATTATTGAAGACGTAAACTCAAGTAATTGTACGAAATTTGATCAAAATCGTTATAGCCGTTTTCGAGAAAATCGGATTGTTGCTAAAAATGCGTAGAATAAACTACTCTTAATTATTGATCAATGTCAACAATTTTTAAGTATACTCTGCTCAATATGATAAAATGCCCAAGTACGAGATTTCATTAATTTTCGCTCTACCGTTTAGACTCCAAAGCCAGTTACAGACAGACAGACATTGCGAAAACCACTTTTTCGGATTCAGCTACACCTAAAACGTATACTTCAGTAAATATCTCGAGGTCGAATTTTTTCGCGATAACAACACTTTCTCGATATACTACGTATATGAGAAAGTAAAAACGTGTCCGAAGATTCAAAACCGAAGGTACGAAAGCATTTATTCGCCTTAAAAAGGATCGTAAGCTGGGTTACCACCTCTCCTGGTTTTGAGGCTAGTCTCCGGGTTAAGGGTATAATTCTCCGCGTCAGCAACATATATGAAACAGTGCGGAATAGATCAGTAATTGAATCCGGTTCTCATATTTGCATTAGTACTAATTAAATGTTTGTAACAAACATTTAAATACAGCAAATTCATACTTTTTCTTCTTCGCCTAAAAGAGTCTCCGGGTGAAATTATGAAAACTCCGGGTCATTGACTAATTTGAGGTGGCAACCCTGACCGTGAGAGGAATAACACTCCAAATAAAGGCGATTTAGCATCCACTTATTTGAAACGTAAAAACGAATGGCGTGATTCGTTCAGTTTTTTTATCTTTACACCGCAGAAAATTGTGACGCAGATTTGATTATAACGCGAGGAAAATGAGTCAGAAGAACGGTTTTTTTTTAAAATAACCCTGAAAATTAAACCAGAATCAATTTTTAACAAAATTTACGTTTTAGGATTTTTGGAAACTTGATTTTAATTCAAATTTTCCGATGTCTTTCGTTAAAGTAATTATTCCCGTCTGAAAGGAAACATTAGCACGCAAAAGAGAATGGAAGCTGGTATCAAGGTATGTGTAGTCTCAGAAAAGGCGTTTGAATTATTTTACGCGATTCCGGTACATGTATCTTGTTGCGCGTGTTAGGATCGTTTCCTATCTTTAATCTTTTGTGGCGCTGCTAAGAAACGAGTCGTGTATTGAGTTGTTACCTTAAGGACTTGAAAGTAAACACGTAATGCTGAAAGTTATCATTAGATTAGCTAACTAAACTTAGCTAAACCGTGTCGCATGTTTCATTATATTACGTCGCACTTCAATGAACCAAGCAATTTTTCCGTTTTATTAATTTGTTCGGAATCAAAATCGACATATATATATATATACACAAACACGTATATATTTATTAGAATTAAATATTTAAATATTTTGTCTTTGTTCATTTTTAATATGATGGATTCCGATATGAATAAATTTTCCAAGTATTTTTGAAAATTACAAACAGTCATTATAAAGTAAGTCCGTAAAAATAGTCACATCAAGCCAAGTTAAAAAAATAATCGATCCACACTCTTTAAGGTGTCGCACTTATCTTTAAATAAAATCACTCACAAAAACTTGACGCATGCAAATTCGTTGAAAACGGCTTTATTTTTCTGTTAAAAAATATTTTTGCAAGGTTAAAACTATGTGTTAATAATAAAATTGACTGGCGTTAATGAGGGCAAACATTCGATTCTGTTAAAATATTAAATCTCGGGTGTTTAGAAAAAAAATTTTTTCCTACATAATTAATTAGTCTTGGAAAATTCATCCTCTTTTTGCCTTGGCCCTTTCAAACTTTTTTCTTGCTTTTTGTTGGCTTTTATGCTTACAGAGTCGTCGCAATGAGAGGGTTACACAAAAAGCAAAGTTGACATTGAGTTCAAGGTAAGCCTTCACTGAATATCGAAACGGTGACAAGGTCACAAGTCCTCACAATACGTCGGCCCACCAAGCAATCCCGTTGCATATTTCAAAATCAACGCCCACCTGTCATTAAGAAACCAAAGCGTCTTTGTTATCATTAATATACTGCTGGAAAATACAACAAAGTGCTTTGTTACAAGGTAGAATGAGATTGGTTTTTTTATAAAATTTGCGATCTAAATCCAATTAATTTATAAAACCATCAACCATTAATAAAATTTACAATGACTTTACACTTAAACCATTTTAATAGGATGTTTAGTATATACAGTACGATGAAAGAGCTCTGAAAAAAATTTTTTCGTATAACAAATAAAATAAATTATTTCGAAACATTAAGAATTGAATCGTCGAAATAAATTTCCACGACAGCTTGATGATACATACCGCTATGTAAATATAGTAAAATCTATGATTAAATATAACTTATACCTTGTTGGATTTATGAGGCCACAAATGGTTGTAAAAAAACAAATGAGCTTTCAGCTGCAGAGCAACTGTCCTCAGTGGTGATCGACCGATCTTTATTATTGGTTTTCCAACAGTTTTATAGTTGTTTATGAGATAGCTGGAAATAATATACTTGCAGATATAATTCACTACCATAGGAATAACATTAAGGAACTGCATTAAAAGAAGGAACAGCGCAAATTTTGCTTATCTCCACGTTTTAACAAATTAAATTAAACTAGGAAAATATGCAAATATTCTTTGTTCGTTCTTTTAATTTAAAATGAATTAGAACAAAATATCCAGTAGAATGACTGTCGCGGAACGAGAGATTTTGTCAAGTATATTTTGCTGGCCTAATGATGATGACGATAAATCATTGAAACCTGCTAGGGTAACAGTTTGTTCTTGGTAATAAACAATTTCATATGTTTGCATGGCTTTTATTTTTATAAAATATTCTGCGACCGATTACAATATTGTACAAATTTCATATTGATTTTTAAGAAAAAGTGCAGTTTCGATTTCTCCTGAGTCATTTTAAAAATCAAATTGTTATGTTCTCTACGTACTTACCACTCTTGAAAATTAGTCCTCTGAAAATATAATCTAAGGAATTAGGCTCAAGTTTGTGGTGCATATTTCACAAGAATAGGTAAACAATTGTGTTTGTACGGAAGTTACACAGTTGTTCTTTCTTGCGATACTTTCCTTTAATATTAATAGTTTCGTCAACGTATCCTTTAAAAGATTATAATATAATATAAATTAATAAATTACTTCTTGAGGAGGAAATATAAGCATGCTGGCCCATTTTTGATAATTGCCGCATATGTAAAACTTTAAGCGTAATGGATTTGTCTTTTATTTTAATGTCGATTTGTTTAATTATTAGGTGTTGTCGTTCGCTTCGTCGGTGAGGCTTACGTTAACGTCCCAGTCGACGATGAAGGTTCAGAAACTTCGAACGCGGGACCCTCGTGGCAGAAGCGGTGTAAAAACCTGAGGACGTTGGCATCCAGAAGAAAACGGAACAAAGTGTATGTAAAATTTTTGGTATATACCCTATTTATTAGCATAAACGTCACCATGGCGTTATTCTCGCGCAATAATTTTATGTGCACATGATCTTTCTGTAGCACGGGTTCTCATAACACAGATTCGCTACAACACGGTTTGATTTCAATCGGAAAAAAATTCTTATTACGCGGTTTTACGGTATCTGGGATGTTGTATTTCTGAGTGATGAACAAGGAAGTGACATGTTAGATGGCCAGAGTGCTTTGTTTATAAGCTTAGGCAATAGAAAACAGCACTGTATTTGTAAATGCATGTTCTTTAGGGATAAGTTTGGAAATTTTGGGCCTGGAGGAGGGTCCCTGAATGGGTATATAACACAACCATTATTTCACTGTGAGAAGCTAGTTTAGCATTGCGCGGAACTTTTTCAGAACGAATCCCTCGTGCTATAGGAGGATCGAGTGCAAGCGAGAAGTAGAAATTTTTAATGCTGAATTTTTTATTCCTTATTTCCCATTTTTTCTTATAAAATACACACATTTGCCGCCATAGGAAGAAGAAAATCTGTGGAAGAGAAGAACCGCCACAGGACTGCAGGTGGGGAATCCAAAAGACCTATTTCATAGCATGCCATAAAACTGTTTAAACTACATCTTTTTTTCCTCTCTTTTTATTCGGGTATAACGTAAGGTCGGAAGCAATTCTTTCCGATTTAGTAGACGCTTTACATATTTCGCGAGGATTAAAACAATATTTTGTCGATGTTAATCTTGCCATTATTACATAAATATTGCATTTAAATCTTATTGTTAGAAAGTTACTTTATTATAGGCCAAATTAATTTTTATACAAGGTGCATGTCGTATTACTGATACAAAGCACACCTATTTATTTCACGTAATTTTCAGATAAAAATGTTCTAATGTATTGCGAATAGCGTGGAGTAATTCTCGCTTCTGTTCGACCCTGTCACAAATTTCTGTCGCAAATTTCTGAGAGTGCTAGGGGCCATGCCAGCAAGAAATACGTTATCAGATTTTTATAAAAATACTCGCTCAGCGATCGGGTTTAAAATTTACTCTAATGACACTTTCCACTATCTCTTAGCGTCACTTTCTGAATTTCTTCCGCCTGGCCTCCGTTGATCGAAAATTCACCGATTCCGCCGGATTAAGAGGAAATGAAATTCGCCCCGAATAAAAAATGTCCGTCGATTTTTCAGAAGTGACTCGAATTATTTCACGAATAAGGATCACGTCCATTAAATGCCTAAATGGAACTTCAACCATAACGACCTCGAGCGAGAAATATTTTTAAGGCTCACGAATTTCTTATCTTGAAAGCTTCTCAATCATTAGGGAAATGTGTATATATATATTGGTATAAAGGTTTAACATACCTACATACGTGTATTATCTTTTAAATCGGCGTGACTACAAATTAAGAATTATTTATTTATTTATTTAAAAAATTATTTTTATGCTTGAAAAGTTTTATTTGGGAATTTTTTCACATTTTAATTTACGAAAATCTAATGTTAGAAAATATTTTGAGGATTTTTAATTAAAATTAATATTGAATGCCATGGTATTTAGCATTTTACATTGTTACGAACCTATAAAAATACCTTTTTTCATTTTGAAAGCTAAATTTTACGCTAAATCTGCTTATATTATAATTCTGTCTTTTAAAAAATATAAAGCTGATTCTTTCAGCTAAATACATATTTTGTCCCGAGATCGTATCTTCGTTTTAAGCAATTTAGATTTGCAAAAAGAATAAAATGTTGCACGTCGATCAGTCGATTATGTTATGAAAAGATTTTAATCCCCTACATTATTATAGCAATGATTAATCTCAGTTGACCAAACATAGACCATTCACTAAGCAAGAACCGTACCAAATTTCGTTGTTCTACGTCTTATAGTTTGGGCGTGCATAATGAGACAAACAAACAAGCAAACGGATATTGTGTGTGTATGTGTGTGTGTTGTGGAACCTATAGCATTATGTCATTAACTTTTTTCCGATAGATTTAACCCGTGATTTACGTAATTGCAGGAAGAAAGGTTCGCCGTTTCGCTTTCCTACTGAATGAATTACGAAGGTCGGCGGTTTTGTTTTTATTTTAAAGCGTATCGAATAATTTATGGATTTTCGGCGTTTTTTTGTCCTCGCCTTTTCTTTTAAAAAAATGAACGCTCTGATAGCCACGTGAATTCTCTCTGGGGTTTATTAATTACGCGATAAAAACGTAAGAGTTTTAAATATTTTCGAACCTTGAAATTTATCTCGTCAATCGATAGCTAATAAAGTTTTAAAAATGGTTAAATATAAAATGTTGCGCTGACTTTGTTATTTTTTTAGCTAGAGCGCCCCCAAAATTCCTGCCACACGCGGAAAACGTGAAAATAGTGAAAGTTTCATTTCCGTCGAAATCTCGAATTCGATTTTTTTTGATGAATACGATTCTTCCTTTATAGCTAAAACGCTCGGCTTCGCTGGGGAAACAGTTTTCTTTTAAGTAACAAACGATTTGTATTGCTTTATACTTTAAAAGTATTCATAGACTATGCTTAGGCATGAATCCATTTATACCCTTTATCTTGGCGTTAGCTGTTCTTCCTCTACGGCGCGCCACGGCGTGGATTTTGCTTGCATTAATCATTACGTGGCTATCTCCCTTTGAAGAGGACAACAATTAAGAAATTTAGCTTTGTTGCCGCCTGGAAAATGCTCGTCTAAACCGATAAATTTTGCGCTTAAAGGAAAATTTCATGCGATTTAGCATGTAATACTACAAAACATGAACAGAATTAAAATATTCAGCCTTCGAGCGTAAAATAAGCCATTTCCCGTGGTCGTAAGTTAATATTTAGGTATATTTATATCCACATCAGTGAAGGGCTGCATGGAATTTTGGGGTTTCTCCACACCATTTCCCATGCATTCTTATGGAAATAGTATTTTGTTGACCCCATGGGTTTTAAGAGACCCCACGGTCTGCAAATCTAGACCAAGTTCTTCCTTTGGTCCATGGGGATTCGGTAGCTTCAACGGTTTAAAAACATATAAAGAACATACATATACACACTTAAATATTTATAATATTGAGAAAGTAAAAATATTATAAGCCCATTATTTGAGTCTTTTAATGACTTCAGTCCGTTTAGTCATCTTACATAACTCCTGCAGCCATCAAAATTTAAGTAAACTAGATGCGAATTTCGACTATAAATGTTTCAAATGTAGAGGTACCTATTCGTCAAATTTTAAATATCGAAGGCAATATCTCTGAAATTTTATCGGACTATCCTCAAAAGATTGACACTATTTTAATGTTCCTAAGGGAAATTAAACTAAAGTATTTCCATTTTTACATTATTGTTTTTTATTACTTTTATCTTTATTTATTTATATTTATTCATTTATTTATTTCAATTTTTTTTTTAACTTATTTATTTTAACTTATCGATAAAGGTCAAAACGGACTTTGTCGGTGCAAAATGACGCATCTATAAAACCTAATTACTATCACTACTATTCGACTATAAATTGGATGTTCTCAGAAGTGGTTTACCTATCCTCGATTCTAATAAGGATATCAGTCAAATGTGTTTATTTTATATTTTATCAAAATATATTTTTGTCTTGCGTTTGTGTAAACTTTGATGTTTTGCGTCGCTCTGCAAATCCCATAAAACGTGAGATTGAAAAGCCACAGCAAACCTGAATGTTATAAAAATGACGCGTTAGCTGCACTCCAAACAAGGCGTTGACGTAAAATAACCTGTCTACCCACGTTGAGTCATTCAGTTGAAACACCTTGCGTAGGAGAAAGTTGAAATGATCCTCGGCTCCCTTTGCAAAGCCGAGAAAGTCGAGTGCAGTTACTGTCTACAAACGTGAATTCCAGGGAAATTAAAAAATGGAAGTGGTGTAAATTTTTGTTTCTCGAGAGTTATAGTTACGGACAGCAACATTGGGTATCAATCAGGCGTCGGAATCGACGTGGAAAAAGGTCACTCGTGTAGACTAGTGTTTGAAATATACGATGTATTTCACGTTGAATAAGGTAGCCAATTTTTTCGAGCCCAATTCAGTACAAGAGGTGTATTTTTTGTCTCGACAAGTCCATAATAACGTCAGGGTGGATGAGAAAAAGCAGCAGAAAATTTATTTTGCTGAAAGTTGTGTTATAATATTTTCAAGTTACAATATTTGCACTTGGTTTTTATGAACATTCTATACTTAAAGTTCGACCAATCAATGAACTTTAACTACTGAAATTTGTACGCCTTTTTTCATAAGAGGCACGGAAATAGAGGTATCACGATACCGAAAATTTAGTTATGAAATAAGAGATAATATTTATAGTAAACCATTACAATAATCACTACAGAAAGGTAACCGGTAAAGCATTGCCAAAATAATTGAAATGCTGGATATATCAGTGAGAGTGGTCACTTTAATGTTAAGACCTCACTATTTTCCTTTCTATGTCATTTATTGACTTTTACTGGCATTCTTTTTTTTTACCTCTTTTCCAAGTAACATTTTTTGAGTAAACGTATCATCACCAAGTAGGATACTCGTATTAATCTTCCGTAAAATCTCACGTGTTGTACCTAAATAGACTATACCAATTGCTTCTCCTACGTGTATCAGCTGCGCAAGGCGGGATTATAATGCGGAGCAAATGGAGCAGATGCTCCAGGGCCCCAGCCGACGAGAGGGCCCCCGCCCACCGATGTAACCCTTAACGCGTTGAAACAATAAATAATTACATGTTCATTGGAAGTTGAATTAGCCTTCTACCACCTTAATCCGGCCCTGTAGCTGCGTTTTAAATATTGTTGGCGAGTATAACCCATGTGTTTTACCATTTTGCCCTTAAATAACGCAGGATAATACGTGATTAATTACTACGGTAAAAGGGTTAATTCCCTCATTTACTCCGCAGGAAACCGTCTGGCTCAGGATTGAGCAACCACGGTTTTTCGAGCGAATCCAAAGCGGTCAAGGTCATCCAGAAGGATACGGCAGCGCCACACGCCAATGGCGGCCACAAGGTGAAAAGCGAGGCTGCGGAAGAGGAGGCGACGGAGACGGGGGCGGAGGCCGCACCGGAGGCGGCGAAAGGGGGCGGAGGAGGAGGAGGAGCAGGAGAGGCGGAGACGACGGAAGTGGTTGAAGTGGAAGACGGTATTTCCGGAAGACCTCAGGAACCCCAGCAGCCTAAAATCCTCGAAACCGTCAAAGAAGAAGACGTCGAGGAAGAGGACCAAACGGACGTACCTCCTAAAGAGGTGCGTTTCAGTGACGGAGAAGAAGGGAAGGAGGAGAAGAAGGAGGAGGTTAAAGAGGAGAAGAAAGCGGAAGCGGCGAGCAAAGGGAAGGAAAAGCCGGTCGCGGCACACGCCGGTGCTGCACCCTCTCGGCGTCCCCAGCAACAACAGCAGCAGCAGCAAGGGAACGGCGACAGCAGGCGACGTACTGGGGCCAAATTCCGGTCGCACGAGAAATACTTCGACTACAGGTTCTACGTGTTCGGCCACAAGTACAGTAGTAAGCGGCAAGCCAGAGAAAAAAAAACCTGCTAAAAAAATGCTTTTAAAAAATATGTCAAAATTCCTATATATATATACAGTCGAACTTCCATAAGTCTATAACTCGAATTTTCTGCAAGTTGAATATTTGTTTGTTTCCCTTTACGTTCGACTTATACAAGTTCCACTGTATATCCGCCAAAATGCTTTTACAATGCTTAGTAATTACTTGCTAGCCTCCTAAGATCCAATTCTATAGCTTTTTCAAAATCTTTTCATTTTCTTAATGTTGGAAACCGTGAAAGAAACAGTGAAAATTGCTTTGAAAACGGCTAAAGTGCAAAACAAATGTTTTGAAAATAATTATCAAATCATATGCTTACTTTTCATAATCTTTAAATCTGTCGCTTTTTTTATTATAATTTTTTTATGTTGGCAACCATAAAACATGTTTTTTATTTACAGTGCTTGCACGCAGTCTCGTTGCACGGGTCAGAAAACGGTTCAGGCGCATTCAGGATCGTTATTCTTTAATTACGCAAGGATAAATTTGTTGGATGGAAAATGCGCGGAAAAAGGAAAACAGGATTTTACGATCGAAATGTTTTCGGTAAGGAAGATGGTGGCTATTAATGTTTAATTGGTCGTTTGAGAATAATGAAATCTGACGTGAGTTTTCATTGCTTAGTAGTGAAGAAATTTTAGAATGCTTATTATTTGTTTCTCTGAGTTTATAGATGAGAGAATGTCCTGCAAGTGTGTTAAATTATCTTTAAAAGTCATTCGTTCATTTTTTTAAACTAAAGATGTAACTCCATATTCGGTACAAGCCAGAATACCCTCTTAACTCAGTTACCGGAAATAGGGATATGACCATATAATTTTCAGTTGTTTTATTTTAAAAAAAATTGTTTCGATGGAATGGGCTGGCATAATAATTGAAGAGTAACTATCGCAGGTGGACGAAATGAAGAGAGATATGAACGACGGGAATATTATATATAATATTAAATACATATAACATTCCTAATGGAAGCTAATACACCATAATCCCGTATTATGCGTAGTGCCGTTTCACCGGACATGCCGGTTTTACGGAATGTAACACGTAGATGTGAGAATTTGAATTTGGCTCCATATAGGCACTTAAACGCCGAATATTTGTGCGATAACGTTGTGTTTTTTATGCGTTGCATATTTTCAAATGTATCATCGTAATTTATTTGAAATCGGTACTTTCCGATTTTTTTAGTATTTTTGTGTATTTTAGTTTAGTTTTCTGTTAACAGCTTAGTTTAAGGAACGCCTAAATCAGGGATGGCAAATGATTTTTGTGTCACGTGCCAAGAAAGTAATGTGAATCATCAGAATTTATTTTTGCATGCTACTAGTTTACTCCTTCTCTAAGAAACTTCATATTTTATACAGAAAATACACGCTTACGCGTGTCACGTATTTGCCATCCCTGGCTTTTAAAGGAATTGCGAGAGTAAGGCCCTGCTGTTATTGTACATCAATAAATACAGTTTAAACATCACTATTGCGAATTCTGTTTTAAGAAAAGTTTCAACGGAAACCGTCAAAATGTTTCCCTGAGACATCTGGCCAACAATAGAGACAGCAATACAGAGAACCACCACTATCGTTCCTCGTTCGTACAGGAAGCATTTTACGTATTAGGCTGCATACAAACAAACAAGCGAAAAAAAGAAAGCTTTTGATTGGATCTCCATAAAAGGTCGAAAGAGGCGAGGCGTGTCCGCGTTCACGTCGGCTTTCTTCTGTTTCTTTTTTTTTAACGAATCGTTCCGTCCGTCTCATTGGCTCGCTTTCCGCCTTCCGAACGAACTCACGTCTCTCGAAGCGTGATACGTTAAGGCGTATCGCTCCATCTCCGTCGGAGCGTCACGCCAGCACACGCGCGCGCCCAACACACACGGGCATCGTTATATTCTTCTCGTGTGGCAGGAGACCACAAGTTGCTCGGACGAAGCTTTTTATTAAACGACATGACGGCGACAATTTTTCACATTTGCTGGATAAGTTGAAGGTTTATACGACTTATTATATTTTTATCGTTTTAAGAGATCGTTTGAGCTGATTTTATGAAGGTTTTTATTCGGAAGCTTTAAGTCTTTAGTTCCCAACCTTTTCGATGTGGCGAGCACCAAGTCGTATCGTAGAACAGTTGTTCTCAACCTTTTGCCTGTTGCGTCCCACCTACCGCCTTTTCAAGAAACCCTGATGCCACCTCACTTTTTCTAATAAATGTATTTCTACGCGTATACGCATATGAGTAGCACGTTAATAATTGGTAGACACAAAGGAGAAGGTCGAAGTATAAAAGATTTACTTGGTAATTCCACAAAATTTTTACTTTCCTTAATTAATTGTTGCGGAATTACCAAGTGAATCTTTTTTATTTCGATAATACGAAGAAGTTCCATCTGTTTACGCCTGAGTCCGTTAACTGTATAAAGGAGAAGGTATCAGAAAGTGTAACCGATTGGGGTGGCAAAATGTCTTCACAGCCGGCTCTGGTCCCACCTAGACGGCTTTCAAGTCCCACCAGTTGAGAAACACTGTCGTAGAACATCAAGGAACACCAAGTGTTATCCTAGAATATCGAAAGAGCACCACCACACTTCTGCGAGAGTAGTAATGTTAATGAATAATTACAAACCAACGTCAAAGTTATTCTCGATGATCTTGAATACATTTAGAATGAAATCAATCGAGCAAATTAAATTATTGGTCCTAAGATATGGGATATGAATCACCGTAGAAGAGCACAGTCAGGTTGTCAAAGAGCGCCATCAGAACTCCAAAGAGCATAGCGGTGCTCGCGAGCACCAGGTTGGGAACTCCTGCTTTAGAGAAATGGATGGAAAGTCTTGAAGGGTGACTTCGAGCGATTAACTTTGAAGTATGTACATTAATTTCGTTATATTTTTTTAACTTAAGAGTTTTTATCCCTACCATTAAACTATAGTACTCTAGAGAAGTGGTATTCAAAGTATGGTACCAATACTCAAAGTGGTACCAGAGATCTGCCAAGTATAAGATCAAGTTACGAGTCGGTGTCGTATATTGTCCATTTACGCAATGGCTTCAAAGCAAATTCCTTCTCCTTAAATCCATTTTATTTTCCTTCCGAGTATATTTATTAAAAATTTACGTTTTTCCCGTTGATAAAATCAACTAATTCTTTTTTTATACGGAAAATGTGGCATATACCGAAGCGTTGAGAATGCTCCATATTTATTTTTAAACAAGTTAGGAAAGTGTACAACGTATCACAAATGGGCGCGTTTCGTGCAATGGTGTATTTATTAGAAAGAAATTATATACCTGTACGTAAGGGAAATAGCGTTTTAAAGTTCTTTTCTTCATCATAAATAATCCATTTTCTTCCTATTTAATAATATTACATGCACACGTAAGGAAATTAAACGTTTGTTTGGGAGATTGTTTATGTTAGCAACAATGAAGTAACTATGCAAGAAATTTTCTAAGTTCAACTCGATATAAGACTTTCGCGTTTGATTTTCTCGATAACGGCTACTCCTACGATAAAAATGTATAGGGAAGAAAATACTCTACTTTACCAGTTCTACAACTTTTATTTGAAAAATATTTTGATATGAGCAATATTTTACGAGATATGACGAAAATTTAATTTTTTGTCCCTCGTAAAGTGGTACCCCTGATTGGCGTACGTGATTCATTTATGCGAATTTCGTATTATATTTGCTTGAAAGTCCTTAATATAAAATTTCATGAAAATCCGTTCTGTAAAAGCCGAGAATGAACATGCGGACGGACGGACGGACAGACAGACGATAATAGGCGCTCACGCTGTAAGCGAAACGCGCCTAAAAACGCTTCTTCTTTTCATTACGCTTATTCAGTTTTCACTTAATCATGGCATAATTTTTCACAGAGGCTTTCTTTGCATGTTTCTCTTGTAAACGTCGGAACTGTCTTTTCGCTTTTCTCACGATCTATAAATCTGTATTGATTGTAAAAATTAACTGCTCTTAACAGGTTGCGATCATTTCCGCGTGTCATTTATAGAATACATATTTTATTACTGTACATCTACATGCAGGGCCGGCCCGAAGTACGGGCGAGCCTGGCGAATGCCCGGGGCGCTAAACTCATGGGGGCGCTATCTCAATCATCTATAACTACGCATTACTTGTAAGCGAATAAATGTTAAATGCCAATTAATATCGCGGAGTAGATTGAAATCTTGACGGAATCACTTTTATTCTTTCATTACCATTGAATTTTACAGAGCGATGAATAAATTAACACGTATGTACTTTGAAAATATCTCATTAAACGTTAAAGGAGAGGGCGCCGGTGTGCCATCTCGCCCAGGACGCTAAAAATTCCTCGGGCCGCCTCTGTCTACATGTTACCCTGCAGGTCACCTCATTGGTTGATGGTAGGGGGTGCAGTGCACTAAAAGTCCCTAATTTCCTTACGTTATCTCTTCCTATTATGTTCTCTTATCATCCTAGGGGAAAAAAGACCCTCTACAGTCGATCTCGCGAATCTTAGTACACTCAGAATATTATTATATACGCAATGTTAAATTATGTATGTACCTAATAATATTATATGTGTAGCAACAAAGTAGTTGACTAAGCCACTTGATCATTTCAACTGCGAGGTAGACATCATCAGTTTTTCATTTGAATTCTAACATTAAAATAAACTATTGATAAGGGTTTAAAATTGGTATCTGTCATACCTAATCTTTATATCTTTATAATTTTTTGAATTAACATTTATTTGACCCGAGTTTGTTAATTTATTTTTTTGATATAACCAAATACATTAGGCGGTTTTTCTTTTCGTAATATCGAAAAAAATAACGAGCCTTGACACCACGTGATTAGTGAAATTGCGGAGGAAGTTGTCGTGAAACCGGGCGTCGGAAAATCTTCTGAAAATCGAGTTTTAACGGATAATTGCGATAATGAAGCCGACAACAGCTTATTTTAAAATTAAAATACCGAATGAATTTGGTTTCATTATTTTAATCCGCCTTTTTTTCCCTTAATTCATAGCCCTAAGATCATCCAGATATACGAAAAACGCGGAATAATTTGTGAAAAAACACGGCAAAAATGTTTTTCATTTATAATTTTGGCGCTTAAAAAATGTAAATTATAATAATGTTTGTTTCTCTTCGGTAATCCCGGACCCCTTTTGAAAAATAATTTTTTGAGATAACCCTTTCGCGCAAATCGAAAGCATGCAAACCCATGACTGATCTGCCTGTGGCGACATTTACCCACCATATCACCGGCCAATGGTGAGGGATAGCTTCGTTCCAGAGAGGCGAAGGGCGCGATAGCGTCCGGAGACGGCTACACCCGATATAAAAAGCATTATAATCTAAAAAGAAATCGAGCCGAAGGCTCGCCAATATCCTCGGTTACTTGTAAAATAAAAATTTTTTTGAAAAGTTTTCATTTTCTTAGTTTGCTTTAATGTTTTCCCCGGGAAAGAGTTATTGCAAAAAATTATTTTTCAAAAGGGGACCGGGAAAACCGAAGAGTACCTAACGTTTTGTGTACTGGCTACGTTTCCGCTACGCGATAAAAAATAAGTACCCGTCGACGGTGTGAGGATACTAACAAGGAGAGTAGGGAGGCTAGTACCCTCGGATTTTGTTCAAATTTCACATGGTGATAGCTGATGCGTTCCGATTTAACGTGTAACTTGCCGTTTGTGTGAATAGGCCTTGGTTGTCGAGATATCGCAGTTTGAATTTCGGCCGATTTCCGCGTGCGTGTTAAGACTCGTGAAAGTCGTTTCTAGGATGAGTAGACCGTAGCTGATTGTGAGTTGGTAAGGCGTTGGGCTAATAAACCAGACGTCCGGGGTTCGAGCCCGGTTGTGGAATTTTTCTTTTTTGATTTTTATCTTTTTTAATCCTGAAAAAATGTACAATTCCCATTATTAATTTATTACGACTGTAAAAAATTTAATTGTACTATTTTTCTCGATTATAAGGATATATTTTTTATCTTATAGTTGCGATTCAGCAATCTTTTTAAATAAATTCTTACACTTTTTATTGCTACAAAATAATTTGCATCATTATTTTGTATTATACATCAATACCTTATAAATTAATTATTCAGATTCTTCTTTTGAAAAAATCTGTCATGCGTGCCGGCAAAGTGGGTGATGAAAATTGTCATAAAAACAAACATGCAGTTAAACTGATCTAGAACCTCAGTTTAGAATGCAAGGAAAGTCTGCTAGTGCCTTTCTGCCAACCCTGCGATGTCTATTTTTACAGGCAAATCAAAAATTTCATAAAGCGCCTGCAAAACAGTACGTATTTATTGCGAGAGAATAGTCAGATTAATACAAGAGACGACGCATTGAAAATTCACTCCATCATTCATCACCAGTTGCGTGCACCCATTTTCGAAGACATGATTAAATATGCGTGGTTTGCGTCAAAATTAACGAGGACAAGGAGTGTTTTTATGAACGTAAATGAAGTTTGTTTCCACGATAGCCTGCGTAACAGGAAATGTAAATGCGAAAATGTTGCGTTTGTTGTGTGTTCCTGGTGCCAGAAGCATTTGTGCTTTGTTTTTATGACAATTTTCATCACCCAGTTTGCCGGCACGCATGACAGATTTTTTCAAAAGAAGAATCTGAATAATTAATTTATAAGGTATTGATGTATAATACAAAATAATGATGCAAATTATTTTGTAGCAATAAAAAGTGTAAGAATTTATTTAAAAAGATTGCTGAATCGCAACTATAAGATAAAAATATATCCTTATAATCGAGAAAAATAGTACAATTAAAATTTTTACAGTCGTAATAAATTAATAATGGGAATTGTACATTTTTTCAGGATTAAAAAAGATAAAAATCAAAAAAGAAAAATTCCACAACCGGGCTCGAACCCCGGACGTCTGGTTTATTAGCCCAACGCCTTACCAACTCACAATCAGCTACGGTCTACTCATCCTAGCAACGACTTTCACGAGTCTTAACGCGCACGCGGAAATCGGCCGAAATTCAAACTGCGATATCTCGACAACCAAGGCCTATTCACACAAACGGCAAGTTACACGTTAAATCGGAACGCATCAGCTATCACCATGTGAAATTTGAACAAAATCCGAGGGTACTAGCCTCCCTACTCTCCTTGTAAGTAATTTTCGCCGCGGAACTTAGCATCCTTATTCTTATGCGCCCCGGAGAACATTCACGAGACAAAATGGACTCCTAAAGGCAAATCACACTATTATAATCGTATCGAGATTCTTATCGTATCGAAGCGCAGCAACCAGAAAATACAGATTTAATTGAATCCGTCCTAGCTTGTGTAGCGAATTCTTTGCGAAGAATATTGTCTTCGATTCGACTACGGAATTAGTCGAAGTTTAGTCCTTCCGACCGTCATTAACTCGGATTAGGAGTTGGAACCTCGAGGACCAGAGACAAATCCGTGCTCAAGAAACCCTCCCCTCGCAGCAGGGAAGGCACTAGCCGACCACGCCATTTGCAATAAAATTTAAATTATTTTTCGTTGTTAACATAGTGGGAAAATGACTCGAGCATTGAATCCGGATAAATGCGCCGATCAAGTGCGTGATTTCAACGTAATACTACGACAAAGAATATGATATTTACGAAAAACGTAAACAAATTTGATTACATGCTTCTTTTGTGTGTTTCATGTACAATTCAAAGAAAACATTACGCGATGATTAATGCACGTCCCGTAGTTTTCGTGACAACGAGCCGCAAAATTAATGTGAGTCATTTTCAAATTAACAGCATGAAAGATTATCACATGATTAAAATCCTAACTTTTCTCTCGGTGATTAAGAATTAATTAGCGGATTGCGATTTTTAGCGATCGGAGTCGAATTGGTGACAGAAAAGATTAATTTTTGTTCGTTAATAAAATATAAATGCTGTAGTGTAATCCCGATTAACTTTTAATACAGAAATAACTATGGATGATAGATAAAATTATCGTCATTTTAACTCGCTATTTTAAGAAAGTCAACATAATCTAAAGAAGTAAAAAAGGTTTTAAAATAAAGTATATATACATATTAGCTGTAGTCTGCAAATGGGCAAGATCGAAAAAAATATATTTTTAAACGGAAAATTAACTGTACAGTTCGTAGATAATCGTTTAAATGTTTTAATCTGGTCGTATTTCATTTTATGAATTGTTATTTATGATTGAATTTTGAAAAACTTTTTAAATGGAGGTATTTTTTTGTAAATATTGACGAATAACTTTAACTATGGCCCATTGCTATCAGTCATTTCTATGAGATGAAACCTTATTAAAGCCTTAAAAAATCCCTACACACGACTCCATTTAGTATTTCGGTATTAATAGAATGTCCTTACTTTTATTTAGGTAGCCAACCACACTTTATTAATAACCTGACCAGTTTTTCCTGCATGCAATGCTCTTGTACAATAATAACAATTATAATAAGAAATCTTAATTGTCAAAAAAGCAGCTACATTTTTCACAAGTTACAATTATAACATGCTTTAAAAGTATGAGTTACTTTAAACGTACAAACGGACGTTAATCAGGAGAGTATATTTTGTGAGAAATTTTCCATTTTAAAATTTTGAAATTTTCCTGTTTCTCCAAAAAATCAGCAGCGATTCCGATGAATCCTTTTCCCTCGGATTCAGGCGTCTCGACTTCCGCTCAATCTTCGTCGATCTTATTTATCTGCAGGTGCTCGCGAACATTTGAGCAGCGGGGCTCACCGATTCCGATTTTCCTACGTTCTTCCCGGGAAGCTTCCATCGTCCTTCCACGGCAGATACGGATACGTCCGGTACTTCTGCGAGGCCTCTTTGGAGAGGGCTTGGGCCCCGAGCATCACGAGAAAGGCCCTCTTCAGCGTCAGCGCCACCGTCGATGTCAACAGGGAACCGAGAGCAGAGGTGAGAGGTTTGACCCCCTTAGCTACTGCTGTCTGATATTTGCAACGTAACCGCCAGCTTGGTACCTTTTTGGACAACTTGAACTCAGTGGCGGAATTAGATATTCTGAGGCCCCTGAAGTTAAACAATTTTGGGGCCCTGCACTCTAGTCGTATATTGAAACTAGGGTTGCCAACTTTTAGATCTTCATGAACCGGAGGTTGTGTTAAGAGTCGACTACTTTAAAATGTCCTTAATCATTTTTTGTTTACAGAGCGGCGCCGGAGGGCACCGTAGCACCCATGGTTGCCTCTTCTGCTGCCCTCGCGGCACCGTCATGGCGGAGGCGGGCGTGAGGAGGCGTGGGTTCGTGCCCGGGGAGAGAATACCGTTGAGGGCTCACATACTGAACGTGAGCGATCAGCGAGTCCGACGGACGAGGGCACGCCTCTTGCAAGTAAGTGAACTTAAAAATAAAAATAAAATAAAATTGCAAATATAAAGGTTTATCTTGTCGTAAATCTTATCTCTTAGTTAGCCAAACAAAACTCCTAACAGAAGTCACCAATAATCCTTTACCATTCAAACGTACCACGATTTCTCTTTATAACGCGTAATGTCTACGTATAATGTATGTTTATTTGATGCTAGGGGTCATGCCCCTACGCGCTACGCGCGGAAACCCCTCCGTCCGCCTGTTTCGCACGCTCTAGTGACTTCGTACGTCGCCTACTTTATTTAGAAGCATAAAAAATATCACAATTATATTTAAGATTTTATTGTAGAAGTGAGCACAATAGGAGAACAATGTGACAAATCGGAGATAATCTCCCCCTGCCACACACACATTGCGGCGGCTTACAGGGTACTTATTCAGATTCGATTATGAAAATATTAAGTATCCGTAGAAAAAGCGTGTGCTTTTAAAATTTAAAAGGCTATGATACATGTACAATGTAACTTGTATAAGTGGAACCTAAAGGGAAACAAAAAATATTCGACTTATAGAAATTCGTGTTATAGGATAAAAAACACGAAAAGATTAGTCATTTAAAATATACTTGGAGTTAATTTCAAGAGGATATTCAGTACAGTGATGATATAATTCATAGTGGTTCAGTGGTGTGAATTTGTGATCAGTCTGGGGACGGTTAAGTAAAATTTTCCCGGGATGGGAAAAATTGCGTCCGCCCCTGGGTGATAGGCATTTTCGTGTTTTTCCCACCCCTGCAAAATTTTCTGCCGACGTACATGCTTTTGGGGTAGAAGTTCCATTGTACTTACAGTCGCAAGAATGTGAAAATATTCAGCCGATTCCGATACGAATGAATTCAGAATTTAATTATACTCGTATCATCACTATAATGCCTATCTGAGAATGTTTAATTGCAACTCGTGAATAATCTCAGAAAATGGATGTTTTTTTTAATCAACGACTCCTTTTGATTTCTCCGCTTTCCTAATTTTCGGTTGATTTCTATTAGGAATAAAAAACGTTGAAACTTGGTCGAGTGTTATACTGAGTAATAAGCGCAATTATTGCATGGTTTTGTTTTATTATTTATGGAAAATCACGTGCAAACTTATGGGAAAATAGTTACCCCCTTCCCATCCAAAATTTTATACCGCCACATAGCCTATGTTACCCGCAGGGTAAATTTATATACCTATAAGCGAAATTTCGTGCGTATACGTATCTTCGAAAGTTCGGATTTGCATTAACCTTTAAACGGTATCGTCGGGTCATTTTTTACCCGAGCGTCATCTATTTTGCTATTACACAATTACTATTAAAGGTAGAGGGCCTGGGCTCCGGGAATTCTAAGTTTGTCACGTGCTCTCAAGCGTGACGCATCGATCTTTATCGTGTTGTACATTTTCGTATTATTTTTTTGTTTCGTTTTTGGGTCCAATTTGACCCGACGATAGCAGTTACGTCAATTTTTTATTTAAACTATCAGTTCGGTGTTTTGAGATACATCGTTAAACGCTTTATATGGTAAATATAGATATAAATGGTCAACACAGCCTCCCCATATTGGAAGAACCAGAAGTCACAACATAGTTTTGGATTTACCAGGCTTGAAAGGAGAGGCAAAAAATGTGCTAGAATATGCTCCTATTAACTTTTGGTCACTTCTTGTAAATAACAAGGCAATTGAAATAATAGTTGATTGTACTAATGAAAAAACAGCGACATGTCATTGAATTATGGAAATACTGCATCTTTTGTGAATCGTGTAGATTGTGTGGAAATGTAAGCATTTTTCGGACTTTTGTACCTGGCGGGAGTCTTTACGTCCAACCACGAGGACATTGAAAGTTCATGGGCCACTGATGGGACTAGCAGACACATATTTCGAGCCACGATGTCAGCGAAGAGGTTTAAAACGACGGTAAAAAGAACACAGGAAATCAATAATAAAATCTCCATATAAATGGTAAAAATAGGTATTTCGCAATTGCTGGAACAAACTAAACCGCCGTGGAAAGTATGCTTAAAGGCTTTGATGTCGTGGTTCTTTCAAATTTAACAACAAATTACTGTAAACAAATAATATTGCTCAAGATGTACGTAATTTTAAATCATAGATAAAATTATTTTTATTATAAAAATATTTCATAATAATGAATATTATTCCCTTAATTTTCCGCAACCGCATACGCTCATGATTCTCATCACAACACACATTCATAACAAATAACATTATTTATATGTCGGGGTGTCCTTTGCGCCACAGGTTATATTTATGACCTTTTTTTATGAAAAGGTTATTCGGTCATTTTTATTCGTCGCACGATGTCATCGCTCATTCACGCCCCTCCACTTCCGGTTCTTTTTTTTAAAAGTTGAAAGCAGAACGTAAACAAATTTCGGGAGGAAGATATAAATCGGTTTCGTGTAATATTACAATGTTTACGATAGCCCGAATTCTTTGACGCCATTCATGCATAGGCTTTGAAGCCTTAAAAAAGAAGATCGATGGATTTATTTTTTGGGGAAATTTTTATTTCGGTCTGTGAATGGGGCTCGATTTTCCTATACGGAAAGTGATAAGCTTCCGAAAAAAAGGATTGAGGAATAAACTTATTGACCGTGACCTAAAATTTAATTTCTTGGATTTGTTGGCGGAAATCACAAACGCGGAAGTCGCCTAAGAGTATGTCACGTTGCAATTTACGTTTTACTTTAGTTGCTGCAAAAAAGTGTTGAAACAAGTTGAATGTATAAAAAATGTATTTTTAAAAACTAACTTTAATTTATCTTAGCGCGCACAACTTTTCTCTGCAGCAGAACTAGGGTTGCCAGACGTCCTGCATTTTATTATAAAATCCCGCGTCCCGCCTCACGATAAAAATGTCCCGTAAAAAGTTTGTTATGTTATTTAAATTTTACTTTGCGTTTTGTCATATCTTATGAAGCAACATGTTTTGTTTTTAATTTGGCACCTGCGGCCACTAGATGGTAGCAACGGAATAATTACGACCATGTCTCCTAGAATATTGTTAGACTCTATAATTACGACCATTGCATCGTAAATAGTTTTTAATTTTTCTCAACGTGAATAAAGATTGTTCTGCACTGCAATTTGAAGCAGCCGTACATAAAAATATTTTTCTGCAATGTCAGTGTTTGGGAAGATAGGTTGAAGAATATCCTTTTCCCGAATAAGTATACACAGGGTCAGAAATGTTTTTATTCAAACTGATAAAAACTCGAAAGGTGAATAACCGCAAGGGACAACAATATTAAAGCACGAGTCACTAAATAAACTTATTAAAGCAGAAAAGGGTCGGTAGGATAAAAATGATGAAGCACTGAAGTATGAAAAACTGCTTTAAAACTGTTAACTAACATAATATGTACGATAGTGCTGCCACGTCGGCGTCGGTTGCCTTGCATAACCCACGGAAGGAGGGAAAGGTTGTTTCATGTACTACCAGAATCGTGTTTATATGTCGTCGCTCGAAGCGAAATAGTGAACACCTTTAATTCTGTTACAAAGTTATTTACATTATATGGGTTAGCTTAAAGATACTACCAACACCACCGGCCCAAGGTCAATTCTGTATGATACATATGTAACTCGGGTTGCTGCAACATTGTTTAAAAAGGAATTCTCTATGTTGAAATCAATATCTACTGAAAAAAGTTTTCTTTGTAGTCTAATTTTGGCGCCCATCATCAGATATTTTGTGGTTTAATGATTAGACGCATTTCCTAATTTGATACATTTCATAATTTAGTATTTTCACAGTTATAATATAGGCTCCTATGATAATTTGACGCCATAAGCACCTGCTTATGTTGCTTGTGCGTAAATACGACACTGACAATGAGTATATCCTCTGTGACGCGTGCACGTATTAGTTTCAGTTCGTATTCGGAATCTGAAGTGTTAACATTGAATTTTCACACAGCATTTTAAATGTAAAACCTACTATTGTACACTGTCCCGCAAATGCCAAATAAAAATCTGGCAACCCTAAACAGAACGGAAACTTGTAGCAGTTAATCGCAAACGCTGAACAATATGGAAAACTAATTTAAAATCAATAAATTAGAATTCCATTGTTGAGGACTGTTTTGAATTCGAATCACTTATTATTATATTAGTAATTAAATGATATTTAAATTTTAAATTCACAAAAGTATCCAGCATAATTTGTTGAAAACCTATTTAGGAAGCCAAGAAACGTAAAAGCTGAATCTCTATCAGAACTTTCCGTCATATCTCGTAAAGTATTAGTCATATCAAAATAGTTTTAAAATAAAGCTTGTAGAACTAGCAGAATATTTCTTTTCCATACATATGTAAATATACATACATACTTCCATATACATTTTTACGTAGGAGTATCCATTTTCAATAATATCAAACAAGAATGTCTTAATTCGAGTTGAACTTGGAAATTTTCCTGCAAGGTTACTTCATCATTATTGCTAACATAAACAATCTCACAAAAATACGTTTAATGTACTAACGTGAGCATGCAATCATTTTAAAAAAGAAAATGGATTATTTACGAAGAAGAAAAGAACTTTAAAACGCTATTATTTCACTTACGTACACGTATATCATTTATTTCAAATACTTCATTGCGCGAAACGGGCCCGTATGTGATACGATATATGTAAACTTTCCTAACTTGTTTTTAGTTATCGGCGATTAATAAAAAACCAATTATACCGGTGAATGGAATTCGACGATTAAATTTAGTTGGAAACGCCGTCTTAAAAAGCACAGCTCGTGAGTTCGTAAACCTCGGAAGCTTTTCGAGGTCGGCTGAAAATCACTCCTTTTTCTGACCAGCTCGATAATACGTCACATCGCACGAAAGCGACCCTCAAAAAAGGTCAAAGGGTAAGTTTAACTCGCTTTTTCGAGAAGCGGGAGCAAAACTTGGATGTACATATAACTCCACTGTTAAGGTTTTAATGAATGAACAAACATCTACAATTATATATATATATATATATATATAATTAAAAAACGCATCTCTTCGATTGATAAATAACAAGTTAGGAAAGTGTACAGCGTATCACAAACGGGCGCGTTTCGTGCAATGGAGTATTAGAAAGAAATGATATACGTGTACGTGAGGGAAATTGCGTTTTAAAGTTCTTTTCTTCGTCGTAAATAATCCATTTTCTTCCTATTTAAAAATATTGCATTCACACGTAAGGAAATTAAACGTATTCTTGTTATTGCTTATGTTAGCAACAATAGAGAAGTAAGTAACCATGAAAGAAATTTTCAACTCGAATTAAGACTTTCTTGTTTAATTTTCTTGATAACGGCTACTCCTACGATAACCATGTACAGACAAATAAATACTCTCCTTTATTAGTTCTACAAGTTTATTTAAAACCTATTTTAATATGACCAATGCTTTAAGAGATATGACGGAAAGTTCATTTTTTGTCAATAGTAAAGTGGTATCCCTGATTGGTTTACGTGATTCATTTATGTGATTTTCTTATTGTATTTGATTGTAAGTCCTTAATATCAAATTTCATGAAAATCCGTTCCGTAAAAGCAGACAACGAACATGCTAATAGGCGCTCATGCTGGAAACGGAAAGCGCCTAATAAAAATTAGCATCGATACATTTCTTTCTTAAACTCGGTAATGACTCCTTCCCAGTTTTATGATAATTCCCTTGTGTACGCTGATTAATGTTCGACGCTTTTGGACATGACATGCAAAGCTGGTTCCTCCTCGATAGAAAGAGACAGACAGACAAACGACTTTATTAGGGCGAAATTTGTGACAATATAGTCCCTTCTTACATTTAAACCTGAGGAGAGAGAGAAAGAGTGAGAGTACGCCTTCCTTCTTTAAATAAACTTAAAAATCGATCCGCCACGGTATTCATACTGTGCTCCAGAATAACACGCGAGATAAAATCCTACATTTGCACTGTGTATATGCTGGTTTCCATTTTTTTTTCTTAAATTCACCTCTTCAGAATGTATGTTTATTTATGCGGTGGAGTCCTGCTTGTACGAGCTAATTATAACCGAGTGCCGTTAGTAAGCAGTTCCGGATGAAAGGAACTTGAAAAAAATAGTGCATTTTAATAAGACGATGTAGGTGCAGTCCAACTTCTATAACTCGAATTTTCCATAACTGGAAGTGAATTCATTTTACCGGACAAAATCTTTTTCGTGATATTTTCTCCTATGAATCGAATTTTCTATAAGTCGAATATTTTTTGTTTCCCTTGTGGTTCGACTTATAGAATTTCAACTGCGTGTGAAAATATATAATTTATTTGAATGCCCATTTTATACTAATATATTAGTTAATAGAAATACTTACACGAAAGAAATTAACATAAGATGTATCTCACTATATAATAAAATCGTAATGGTCATCATGATGCGTGACGCTCTAATTTTGTGAATAACTCGATTAGAAATAAACTTAGACGCCTGAAATTTCTCGGGGTTTCAGTATTGATGAATCTTTACGTCTTGACTAAAAAAATTTCGGAAAAGGTCAAGGATTCGACTCCAGAGGATGAATGTCGTTTCCCGTAAGATAACACGTAAAAATCACCTTTTTGATTTGAAGAATTCATAAAAGAATTAAAACAAAGTGATATTTTGGATGCTGCGCGCCCTTCTGTGAATATGGTTCAACGTGCATATTTAAAAGAAAAAGATTCACGAAATTTATTTCTTGCTTTTTTAGGCTCTAAGGCGACTCTGCGTAAATGAAGTGGAAATGAAAAACATATGTTTACATACGTGTATGTATACGTAGTCGTGGACCAAATTTGCTTCCCGCGTCATCCGCTAACGATGTTTACAGTTTAAACACACGTCGTCGACGACGAAAGGTTTTATCTATTTTTTTTTCGCGGACGCCGAAGACGGGCAATTCGAATGAAATGCAATGGGTCAGGTGGAACAACAATCAGACGGACATGCACGCATGCGCGAGTCGCCACGTAGGCGTGCGCTAATATATATATATATATATATATATATATATATATATATATATATATATATATATATATATATATATAAATTAAATGTATAGAAACCAAAGCGTGTCCCTCCAGCAACACGGGAGTGCGTTCTGAAAACTAATCTTGACGCCCAGGAATGCCAACCTTCGAAGGAACAATTAATAATGTAGTTGGCCTCTATAGCATACAAAATTTGTGCTGCAGCTTCGAGATTAATCAAATTAGCGAACAACAAATCCATTTATATTCTAAATTGCGTACATTGTCCCTTACTTAAATTGGTGGGCTATTAACTAAGGGACATTTATTTTACAAGAAACAATCCCTGCGAGAAAATTTTAGCAATTTTTTTCAAATTGATCTTATAATCTGCTGGCGATGCTTCACCACTGACGACGGCTGTTTAGCGTCCTGTTTTTCCCAACCTTTTTCTATGGCCACCGGAGAAACTGTTTTTCGGTTCGATTCTAGGCAATAAATGTGAGCCATTTTATTATTTCTTAAAGGTTTTTCTTCAGTCAATACCTAACCTCCTTTCGTGTAAAAAATTATCGAAAAATGAAATCGAATTTGGACATTTTTTTTCTGCCTCTCAGGTGGTGACCTATCACTCCAACAACGGCTACCGCAACAAAGTGGACGAGGTGATAGTAACAGAGGCTGTAAGGGGAGAGGTGGCCAAGGGAGAGGCGGACACGTGGGGCGAAGAGGACCAAGGGGGCGGAGAAGGGAGCGGAAAGGGTTTATCGCCGCCCGCCGTCTCCTTAGAAGTCCCGCCGCTGCCGGCTAACTTCAAATGTTCCGAATTCTGCAAGATCATCGACGTGGATTACAGGCTGGATGTGAGTGTTAAAAATTTCGAAAATACCGAAGAGATCTCTTTAGTTTATTCATACGTCCCTCGATCTTGCGCGGTTTCGGTCTTGCACGGTCTTTACTTTTTAGCCATTAGCCGTTTCGGAAGGTGCACCAATCGTTAAAAATCATAAAATGTTTCCGTTATAAGGTTATAATGAAGAATTAAGAAAAGCATTTCTGGAGACAATATTTATCTGGGTTTTGGTGCATTGAATCCACCGCCACCCAACAATTACGTGAATTGCAGGGAATTACAAGGTCTTTTCCAAGAATGCAAAGCGAGGGATGAATGTGGCGGCATATTTATATTTTTACATCAGGTATCGACTTTTATTGAATGCGTACGTAATTTCCCCCATACTTAATGCTATATAGGAGCTGCTTAACCATTTCGGATCTGAATTATATCTTACACTGGCTACTACCCTTTATGTTTTGACAAATACTTAAACTTGCAAGCGTTAAATTGCTATAACAATCCCTTAGGTACATATAGAAAATATACATAATACATTAGAAATATTTTTTAGTACAATTTTATCATAGAATAATTGAATTAGTATTATGTACACGATCGTGTGCACCAAGTCTGAAAGGGTTAAATAATGTTTGTTGTTTAAGAATAGATAAGTAACCTTACTAAGCATTCAATTCTTGCAATTAGTAGTAACGATGAAATTTTTCGTTTAATTGTTTAAATAATTATTAGTTCTGAATTATTTGAATCGATTATTGTATCTTAAACTAATCGATGGCCGTTCCAAAGTCTCGCAATCAGTCGTTTCTACTCTAGGAAAGTGGAATAGAATTTATTTTAGCTCGTTTCATTAAAAAGGAAGCCCTCATTGCTTTGGTTGAGCTCATGGTTATACGTAGTTATATTCATTAAATTCGGTATAAAATGCCTTTAATCCTTTATCAATTGCAGTGAAAATCCTACTTTCATAAACAATTATCATTTGTTTGATTCTATAGTAAAAATATTCATCGGTATTCGGAGTACTATTCTTCTCATTAATGATTTTATTTTGAACTTTGGAAAGGAGGTTGAAGATTATTTGTATTTTCCGCTCGACAATGAAGCTCTCTTTGGACGACGTGGCAACGCTGTTCGTTAAAGATGCAAATGGGTCATTTCAAGAGGCGATGAAACGAAGATGACCAAGGGTCTTGAAAAGGCTTTATCGCGGTGACCGAGCAAAAATAGACCACGGTCAACGCGAAACAGCCACCGTCAGTGGTATGTGAGCGATCTTCGATTTCGTGGGAAAGAAATTAAAGATAGGTGATTTTATTTATCGGCATGAATTCACGTTAGCCACAATTAGGCAATTTACGGTGTCTATCTAACAATTATAAAAGCAATAATTACCTATACAATGAAAATCAATGTAACAATGAATAACTAACGCCAAATCAAAGCTGTTCTGTCGTTTTACTGCGCATAGGGTTCACGTGGATGTTTTTATTGGGAAATGGTTGTGTCCCATGCAATTAATTCGGTAATTGTCGATGAATTAAAAACAAACAGGGACTCTTTATTTATTTATTCAGTTCCAAAAACAGAAGATAGGCCAATTACATCGAAACGTATAACAGCAACATAATAATATATTATATGTATATATCCGAATTTGTGGTTGTTTGTGTGTCTCATTATACACCCCCAAACTATAAGACCTAGAGCAACCAAATTTGGTACGGTTCTTACATCTTAACTTAGTGATTGGTCAACGTTTGGTTAACCAGGATTAGTCAGTGCTATAATAATATAGGGGATTAGCGTTTTTTCATAATACGATAACACGTAAAAATCGATCTCTTTTGAGGTGCAGGCTTTTATTCTTATGCAAATTTAAATAGCTTAAAATGAAGATACGAACTCAGGACAAAAACATGCATTAAGCTGAAAGAATCAACTTTATATATTTTTTAAAGATAGAATTCGAATCTAAGCAGATTTAGCGTAAAATTTAGTTTTTAATCATGAAAAAAGATATTTTTATAGGTTCGTATCAATGTAAAATGCTAAATACCATGGCAACGAGATCAGTGCTGATCTCGCATGCTATACTAAGCAACGGGTAATTTTGCTAGTAATAATATAATACGTATAAAATATAATAAATGAATAGATGCAACAATATTAAAAGTAATAGCAGTGATCATAGGAAAACAGCCTCAGAAATTAGGGAAATTAAAGTAATCCTTAGTAACATAGTACATTATATAACGATATGGAACACCGGCTGTTTTGAATTTTTTTTATCCGTTACTAGCCGTGCTCCGACGATCGAGTAGTAAAAGTAAGCGAAGGATCTGCAAGTGTAGCGTGACCCTCGGCAGTGAGGATTAGGTAGCTTAAAGGGGTGATTTATTTATAGTTATCTAGGGTTACGTGTTTGATTTACGAGCGGACTATCATATATTTTATTTGTTATTTTTTATAAGGGCTATTTTAATTACTTTCGAAGGGAGCGAGAGGGAGAGAGAAAAATAATTTATTTTTGCCTTTGACAACCCATAAGGGATACGTAGTTTTATTTATACGTCGAAACAGGGACGGGTTTTACTCATCGACCATAAATAATAGAATTTTGAACATTTTACAAGGATTTTTCGTGTACAAAAGGAGTAAAGCGTCTGAAAATCCTATGGATGTATGTACTATATAATACACACTCACAGACATTATATGCGTATATGTGTGTTTGATAACTTTAGGAAAATGTTGAATTTCGACAATACTACAAAGATATTAACCAGTAATTCCGTTGATTACTAAGACTTTAATATTAACTGTCTGGATTATGTAAAAGGATTAATAATTAAATTTTATCAGAGTGGCGGTTTATTGCTATTATCAACAATTTATGACGTTATTAGGTTAAAAGTTAAAAAAATTCTTCCAGTATAATTTTGTATTTAACCCAAATTAAATAAAAAGGAATCTCACTGTCTTCTAAGTGTAATTTGTGCCCTTAATCACGTACTTGTTGTGGAAAAGTACTATTTATTAAAGATAAAATTGTTGATAGTCAACTTGTTGCAGCAAGTCAAACTCGCGAGGTATACTGCGTTGTATATTGGATTTTTATGCAAAAACATTTTATAGGCGGATGTAAACTTTTTTCAACACTTCTATGTAGCGCATTTGGGTTAATTATAGATTACCTAATTCATATATTAATGAAAGTATCATTTCTATCATCATTATCAGGTCAAATCGCTAATCTATAACAGGGATTTTTGTGCTGCGTGCCAGGAAATTAATGTGAATCATCAGAATTTTTCGCGGCCGCTAGTTTACTCACTCTCTAAGGAACTTCATATTTTGTACCGCAAATATAAGCTTACGCGCGCCCAGTAAAAATCACACGCGTGCCACTCTGGGCAATCATGCAACGTATTTTCCATCCCTGATTTATGTTATGCGTATTTAATCCATATTGTAAGCGATACAAATCTATAAAGGCAACATATAGAGACACGTAGACAAAACAATTATGTCCCTATACCGACACGCATACGCACAATCGAAAATTTACAACTAGAATTATTCATAATCAAAGAATAAGGTTTCAGTTTCTGTCTTTTTGTCTGTCTTTGCAAATAAGATTTCAACTCTTCGATTGGTGCTGCCACCTTGCGGCAGTTATTATAACTGCTAGGAGCTTTCAGAAGACGGTCAGGCTATTTCCTCATTGTTTTATATTTTTTCCATAGTCAAAATATTTGTGTAGTTTATTATAATAACCCGTCATTTTTGACGGGTTATATACTAGTTCGAAACATAATTGTCGATGGGTAAACTTAAAAAATAAATACAATTTTTATTACTCCATGTTTTATTAAACAATGTTGTTAGTATTTTCCTGAAGTTCGAGAGAAAGAGGTTCGAATATGCTACAGCTACGTAGATCGTGTTACGCAGCAATTTATTATTCGAAAGACGCCAAACAATTGTACATTGAATATGCTTATTCGAAGCCACCACCCTTGATATATTAGTCATTGATGATATTTAAACATTTTAAATAAAAATTTAATTTTTATTTACAATATTATGTTGTTATTTTCATTAAAATCCCTTCGATTTCCCGCAAAGATCAAATAACGCGATCTCAGGGCTGCAAAAAAAGGTCGAATTCGATGTTGAGTGGGATGCCTAACTTCCAAGGGCGGCGATAATGTCTCGCCTGTTGTTATACTATATTTGGCAGCACACCCCTGAATATATGTAAATGTCTGTACACACACGCACAAATATACACATTTTTATATATATGTACACGATTGCCACCTGACCTTAATGTGGCCAGTGATATTCAAGAGTCCTAAAATTAGCGTAAGAAATCATAAATTATTCACCTGAATGCAAATTCGCATTTCGTTATTTTGTTTACATGCGTAACAATGGCGTAAGCAGAACTTTCCTAATGAGAGTGGGGTCCAAATTCTATTCTTAAGGGAAACAAGTTAGGAAAGTGTACAACGTATCACAAATGGGCGCGTTTCGTGCAATGGAGTATTAGAAAGAAATGATATACCTGTACGTAAGGGAAATAGCGTTTTAAAGTTTTATCTTCCTCATAAATAATCCACTTTCTTCTTATTTAAAAATATTGCATGCACACGTAAGGAAATTAAACGTTTGTTTGTGTGATTGTTTATGTTAGCAACAATGAAGAAGTAACCATGCAAGAAATTTTCTGTTCAACTCGATTTAAGACGTTTTTGTTTGATTTTCTCGATAACGGCTACTTCTACGATAAAAATGTATAGGAAAGGAAACACTCTTCTTTACCAGTTCTACAACTTTTATTTGAAAAATATTTTGATATGAGCAATACTTTACGAGATATGACGAAAATTTAATTTTCTGTCTCCAGTAAAGTGGTACCCCTGATTGGCGTACGTGATTCATTTTTGCGATTTTCTTATTATATTTGATTGAAAGTCCTTAAAATCAAATTTCATGAAAATCCGTTCGTTAGAAGCTGAGAACGAACATGCGGACGGACGGACGACGATAATAGGCGCTCACGCTGTAAGCGAAACGCGCCTAAAAAATGAAACTCAGTGTTAAAAATCTGAAATAATTTTTATATCATTATTGATAATTAGTAACTACAAAGCGAGGGATTATAAATGGGGAATGTAGAAGTGAATTTTAAAGTGGCAAAACCAATATCGAACGGTTAATTAATTTATTGACGCTTGTCTTACTTCTTAAGGGGAAGGGGGGACCCCAATGACTCCTGCGTACGCTACTGAATGCATAAGTAATCGTACACCTCCGAAACAGTTTTCTCACAATCCTCTTATTGTTAGCAAGATACTACGTACACTTTCTCGCTGCTTTCTTCCGGTTTTTAATCTTCTCGCAAACGGAAATCAATCCTGATCAAAAGTCTTTCTTATTGACATTCCGAAGCTTTTTTTTTCTCCCACGTCACTTCCCGTAAAAAAATTAACTTTCCCTTTTAACCTAAAACCAAAACAAAGGGAACGATATCCCGAATTAAAAAAAATAAATACACCTTTTGAAAAGTGTCCGTCACGTTTTTCAGCATTGCGGAGACGAATGTTCCCTATCGAATTTCCCGGTCTCGTAACAAAGAATAGCCGAAATGTTATTTTCCGCACCTAGAGAAAAGTGGAAACGACGCGTCCAAAAGAAGCTTTTATTTATTTTTAAAAAACGAAGCGTTTATACAATGGGCAGACGTCGTTTACTTTCTTTTTCTTTTAATGGTTTGATATTTGTCTCCTTTTGATTTGCAGAGAATTTTCGACCGAGTTAAAGGGAAGATGGTACGAATGAAAACAGAAAATTGATTATATGATAGTTTCTTTTTTTTACCATTTATCTTAATGTTTTTCTTTTTCTTTTTTTTCTTTCATCCCACTAACAATGGACGCTATTTTGGTGTTCAGCACCAATTTTTTAAAAAAAACTTACTTTTTCGTACTAATTCCGGTATGCTGATCACTAATATGATCGTCGTTCATCTGCAAATTGCGTTGTTTTCGAGATTAACATAGTTGAAGTTGAGAAAATTCAAGCTTTTACAATATAAATATGCATATTATAAAATTAGGTATTGTAAACTATGAAGTGGTTTCAATAGCATGTCTTTCTACTATTTGGTTGTTTTCTGTATAATAATACTGTCAATAGCTTGTTTAAATCCCTAAAATAAGAACTAAATCCCAAAAACAGCCCTGGTATAGATAATATTTTTGATCTGCATAAACGCCTTGAGTCAGGCATACGTTAATATGCCATTATCTTATATATTGAGAAATACAAAAGTTGTGGAAGCCTTATAAATTAGGCGGCGCAACATTTGAGCTTGAAATGATGGGAAAGTTATCCATTTTTTCGATTATAGTACGGATTTGCAAAAACCAAGAAGCGATGGCCATGTGAAAAATCTGGGAACAAGAACTGAGAATCGAACTAAAATTGAAGATTTTGTCATCCAGCAGTTTTGTAACGCACGGTTTCGTCGTGTTTCTGTTCACGATATTGATTCGAGGCGATGGGCCATCATTTCAAGAAAAGTGTCTTTTGCTTCTTGACGTTTGGAGTGGACAGCGGGACGAACAAATATTTGAAGCTGTTTCAACGACTTGCAATCATTTGCAGATTCCACCAAACACGACAGCGTGTGCACGGCCTTTGGACAGGCATTTTTTCAGGCAGTGCAAAATTTTCCGAAAAAGAATCAGCGACATCATACTCTTGGATGATCGTCAAATAGATTTGCAGCAGCGAAATAACATAATGGAATTACATTCGCTTATTTATAATCAGTTTCAAGCGAATGCGTTCCAGCCAATGATGCGCCACACGTGGTATCCATGTAGCTACATTTCATCTGATCCTGAAGTTTATGGGAACGTTGAAAAGCTGTGCTTTGCATTAAATAAGGATGAATGCGATTTTTGTAATTTGACCAGCTTTGTTAAGTGTAGCCACTGTCGATCCCACCTTTGTTTCGATAATTTTTTTGTTTCATTTCATGCGCATTTTGATTAAATAAAAATACTTATTATATACATATCACATTGAAAAGTATTTTGTTGCTTTATTCCTTTAAATATAGATGTTGCTCTTCCGGAACGCATTCCGTTCTCCAGGTGAATATAATTTAGCAATATTTAGGCATTTTTGAAATTCAGTTTTCCAGCTTGTTCTAGTTGTATGATGAAAATCAACGGAATGGCTGATGCAAACGCGGAAATTAGTTAAATAAATTTCATAACAGCTTTCGCTTTTTACGCGCGTTTCGCGCCCATTATCGTCGGTCCGTCCGTCCGCATGTTCGTTCTCGGCTTCTACTGAACGGATTTTCATTAAATTTGATATTAAGGACTTACAATAAAATATAATAAGAAAATCACAAAACTGAATCACGTACGCCAATCAGGGGTACCACTTTACTGGTGACAAAAATTAAATTAATCTCGTAAAATATAGGTCATATCAAAATATTTTTCAAATAAAAGTTGTAGAACTAGTAAAGAAGAGTATTTCATTTCCTATATATTTTTATTTTAGGAGTAGCCGTTATCGTGAAAATCAAACAAGAATGTGTTAAATCGAGTTGAGCTTAGAAAATTTCTTGCATGGTTACTTCATCATTGTTGCTAATATAAACAATCTCACAAACAAACGTTCAATTTCCTTACGTGTGCATTCCATATTATTGAATAGGAAGAAAATGGATTATTTATGACGAAGAAAAAAAATTTAAAACTCAATTTCCCTTACGTACATGTATATAATTTCTTTCTAATACTCCATTGCACGAAACGCGCCCGTTTGTGATACGTTGTACACTTTCCTAACTTTTTCTTGAAATAAACAGTTTTCAGTCTTAATCTCATTAATTTTCTCTTCCCCTTTCCTCTTCCTCGCACTTTCTCTCTCATGCTTTCACTTTTTTACTTTATCATATACGAAGTATATCGAGAAAGTATTGTTATCGCGAAAAAATTCGACCTCGAGATTCTTACGGAAGTATACGTTTTAGGTGTCGCTGAATCCGAAAAAGTGGTTATTGCAATGCCATCTGTCTGTCTGTCTGTTAGTGGCTCTGGAACCTAGGCGGTAGAGCGAAAATGAATGAAATCTCATACTTAGGCATTTTATCATACTGAGCAGAGTATACTTAGAAATGGTTGACATTGCTCAACAATTAAGAGTAGTTTATTCTAAGCATTTCTAACAACAATTCGATTTTCTCAAAAACGGCTCTAACGATTTTGATCAAATTTCGTACAGTTACTTGAGTGTACATCTACAATAATACTACGTATTTCATTTTTCTCAATGAATGAATATAAGGGTAGTTCATTCTTGGGCAACTTTAACAAAAATTGGATTTTCTAAAAACAGGTTCATACGATTTTCATTTTCTAAAGATAACTAAACGACGCATTAGTATATGAGAAAGTTTGTACAATGTATATGTTGTACCGATTTTTCTTAGTGGCTCAGTTTTCTTATCAACTTTCTCTCTCTTCTTTACTCAGTATCTCTTCCTACTTTTCCTACGTCTTCCCCATTACTAATTCATTTCATTTCATTCACTCCTTTCATCATAATAGTCAAATACTCGTTACTACGTAACTTTAAATCTAAAGCCATTTAAAAAATCATGAATTTTCTTTATTAATTTTCAAATATTTCTTTATAAACTACACTGTCTAGTACGCCAGAATGTTTTGTTGGTAATCTGCGTTTTATGTTAACACTGCTACTTTCTTACCTTTCTTCAGAGGTCACGTTTTGTCTAATTAATCTACGCGCTCTTGAATTTTCACCTCTTTCATGTTGCCTCTGCTCTATTGTTAAATTTTCACGTCGATTTCCTGTGCTTCCGTTCGAACCATTTTCCTGTTTTCTGGAGTTAAGTTACGACGTCTTTTTTCCCTTTGACGTACAAGATCCAGTATTATCCATCTCTTCTCAAAAGTTTTAAATATTGAAAGTATTTAAAATTTAAATTTTAAATCAAAACAAAAGAATTTTGATACCGTGCTTACCGGCATTACTATTATAATTATTAGAAATAATATATGTTTTGTTATACCTGTGTGTATCTTGAATACTCTTTTCCAAATCGCACTCTTAAATACTTTGACTGAACCAATAACAATCATGTAATCTGTTACATGTGTCCACTTTGATATGCTGTTTTGTTTTACCTATTTGTTATTCAGTGTTGCTAGTGACTTGTTTATTTATTTATTTATTTATTCTGTCACCATGCTTCTGGTTGCTATTTGGCTTAAGGCATCAATCGACAAATTATATAATGATTTCCCTCTTTCTTTCTATCTGTTTGTCACTGTCACTGTCTATTTAGCTCACACCTTCTTCCTCACAAACGTGAATATTAATCCGCCGGAGAAAGGCGGAATGCATTTCTTCCACCTTGAAGCACGAATATCCTACCCTACTCCGAGTGCACGGCATGCATGCATGTGCGCGCGCAGGCGCGTGTGTGTGGTTGTGTGAGGGTGCGTGTAATGTGTGCCCACACGTTTCTGCTCTCAACAACCACAAGGTTGAAATATTTCGACCTAAAAATAAAACAAATAACGCCCCTCCGATCATTTTAAAAATGATATATATAATATGGGGCAAGCCTTCTTCGATCCTACCTTGTATCTATTGGATTTAGATTAGTTTAACGGGAATATGTTTTGAATATGAGTTTAATGAATATATGTTAGAAGGGATGTATGTTTGGTTTTTAATAACAAATTAAGAAAATTAGTTGAATAACTCGATAAAAAATAAACTTATGTTAGAGGTCTGAAATTCTCGGAGATTAGAAATGGCTGAGGTAAAGAGAGAGATAGAGACAACCAGAAATAGGATTTTAGAAATATAGATAAAAATATATAAATAACATGAATACTGCTTCCGATTTATTTGCATTAAATTCATATCTTCGGTCATTTCGAGCAAATTTTAATCTTATTTTCGATCTTTAGGTCTTTATTTAAGTGCATATGCACGGAAATTACCGAGGACAACAGTACCGGTAACCATGGAATCTTATTATTGAAAAGTTAAAAAATCTACCAAAACTCGAGTTAAATTCAAAATAAGAGCGAATTGGAAAGAGATTGTGTATTCAACGGTAAGAATACGAATCCTCATTCATTTTGACGTGTTTCAGCGCAAATTTCGTGTCGATAACTTAATTTTACAATATTTTAAAGAGTAAAAGAATGAAAGCCTTAAAACAAAAAGGTGATTTTTACGTTTTATCTTATGGGAAGCGACATTCATCCTCTGGAGTCGAACCCGTGACCTTTTTCGAAATTTTTTAGTCATTACGTGAAGATTTATCAACACTGAAATCCTTGGGAAATTTCAGGCTTCTAAGTTTATTTCTAATCGAGTTATTCACAAAATTAGAGCGTTACGATTTTGTAATATTGAGAGATTTATAAACGAATGCGTTAGGCATATTTAGGAGTATGAATACGCATAACAATACAAATATACATATACATACACTCACAAATATACAACCACGAACATACACGTACATATGCATACATAAACATACTCGTAAATACACAGGGTGATTCTGAACTCTACCGACAAAATTATAGGGGGTTTGCATATAGCACGAAACGCATTGTCCCAGCTTCACGAACCACTTAAACTCCGAGATATGAGGTTTGGAAGTTGACGCCCCGCGTCTCGAGGTAGGCAACGCGGTCGTGTGGTAAGTCGAATGTATGCGATGTGTTGGCGTCCCTTTTTTGTGAGGTAGAAGAAGGAAGAGTGAATGTAACTGCCTCTTTGTGTAATGCAGGTTTTTAATACCAACGTGTGGCGCATGAGACAATTTTGGCGCATTGGTCTATAAAAATTGGCGCACCATGCTTTGAAAAAATTGAAGACAATTGCTGAAATTAAGCAAATTGAAGAATATAAATAAAAAATGCAATAAGATAAAAAATTAAAAATTGGAATAAAAAATGAGCTGCTAGAGGAAAAACATCGGTAGGGAAATATCGATGTCTTATAAGTAGCATCAGTAGAGTAACATCGATGTACAACATCGATGTATCGAAAGGTAAACGTCGATGTTTTTTTGGGCGCATCAGAGCTCTAACAAAATTAAAATTGCCGCACAGTATGTAAAAGGTTGGCCACTACTGCCTTACACCATGCTCAGCGACCATAGAAGCTGTTCGAAATGGCGGCCTCGAACCTCATTACACAACGCGCACCGACGCGCGCCAGTAAGGGGTCCGAAAAAAATATTTTATGTATAATCTCAGAATATTAAACATCTCATATTAAAAGCCAAGCCATGAACGAAACTTTTATTTTTTGCACTGCGATACTTAATTTAATGAAACGGGGACTCAAGTAAAGGGGTAGTCGTTAGCTGAGGTTTCAGTGTATACTACGAATGCAGGGCCCTCAATAATTTAGCACCAGGGGCCCCAATATCATAGCGCCAAGGGCCTCAGAACATCAATAAGGCGCAGGGTCAGAACTTCAATCAAGACAAGCCTCTGTTCGGTCACGGTCAACTGTACGTGGTCCTATCTCGAGGTCGATCGAGTCAGGGTGTCAAAATCTACCTGGCGTTGGACAAGAGAACACGATTTCAAATATCGTGTTGAAAGAGGTGCTACAATCAAGAGTCAATGAATTTATTTGATTTTTTATTTCTTTTCCTCTCTTCACACCTTCCTCTCGACCCACATGAGAGTCTGCTAACGAGCCCACAAAGCGGGCGAGAAGGCGTAGCGAGCGAACAAAACAAATTAATGCGCTTTTCGGTTATAAGGAACTGTTTTTTTATAATGCTGTGTTTGGTTGTTTTTGGGTGTGTTGAATTGGGTGGGATTACGGTCAAATCCGACCCAAACCAACCCAACCCAACCATAACCAACTCAACCCTACTCAGCCCAACTATGGCCAACCAAACTCTACCCAGCATTAAAAAAACAGCCCTTATAGCAGAAAGTATTTAAATTATATTTTTACTTTCTATAAGCATAAGAGAAGTGTAAGAGAAAGTACCTATTCGTGAAAAATATCGAATTTGAGATTTCAACGGAAATACACGTTTTGTGGTTTCCTGGGTACGTTTCGCTATCTTCTCGATGATGTTTTGTGTGTGTAATAGAATTTTGTTGTCGGTCTAACTCAAAAACATCAAGTTTCTTAAAGGAGTAAACTAGTGGCATGCAAAAATAATTCTAATGATTCGAATTAGGTATTTTCTTGCCACGCGACACAAAAATCATTTGCCATGCGTAGTTTAAGAGATATTTCCATTTCTCTTCTGAATTTATGCTAAGTACGTCGCTAAGTGATGCCATTGCTTCCGTTACTATGATAAAATTTCCTAATTGTTCGTAGCGATGCGTACGCTGCTTAGGGTAATTTTGCGCATCAATATTTTCTCATCCATAGCAACAGGTAACAATATTGTTTGTTTTTGTTTTTTTTTCAGTGTAAAGGTTATTGAAAGACTAAAAACTATTCGCGAGAGTAATTGCCGTGTACTTGTGTACGCTGATGCCTAGGGCAACCATATTCATTACTCCGTGTGGGGAAAGTCACGTGCCGGGCAAGACAGATATTTTAAAAAAAGTGATACTCCATTTTAATTGATTCCCATTGGCTCAAAGTGTTACACTCTTTCCCGGAGAAAGGGAAATTTCCAGTGAATCGTCGCGTCGGCGACGTTTGGGCGATGAACAACTCTTATTGGATAAAGAGAGAGAGAGAGAAGCAGCGAGGAATGAGTTGCGCGTCAGGAGTAGTATCGTTAAAAAAAAACGAACATTCGCGGCGATTAATGCCTTTAAAGGAGATACTCCCACCTGCATGCGCCATTTGACCTTTGGTCACGCACATTTTTTTTTTCGAGAGCGAACCTTACGATTTTCTTCGTTCGAGATACGGATCGACCTTGCCCCTTTGGCGGCCGACGGTCGAAAAAAATGGAAAGTCAAGGGGTTGTCCCGTAAAGACACAGGGTTTTCAGGTGTTTCCCCTTCTCTCTCTCTCTCTTCGTTTCACCTCCCCTCCGGTCGCCTTCCAAAGTCCTCTCTTCGATCGTCTTCTGTTTTCTATTTTCTCTATGCTTCTTTTTTATTTTCACCGGTCGAATCGCCGAAAAAAACTCTGTTCTTCAATTTTCGTAAGAAATGGTTTTGGTGACGTGGCGTCATACACGTGCGCGGTCGATGGAGATGCCATATGTGGTAGGGTTTCGGAAGGTCGGTTACGGAAGCGATATTTGTTTATCTCGTCGTCAAGGCACTAAACTAGGTTGTTCTTACATACATTCCCCCCGCTAAGGAAAATAAAATCACCATAGTCATTGCATACAATAATAAATCAACATCAATAATCCCTCCGCCAAGAGAAAAAGCCTACATATATATGAAACAAAATATTTTATTCATCCAATAAAAGATTACATCAATGAGGGTGGCTCTCATTAATTCCAGGGCTCCAAAAAGTATACAATGTTTTCAATAATTTTTTTTCAAAGGAATCTTCTTCGTAAATTCGCCGACACCACCTGAATTTGCACGTGTTTGAATCTAATCTGGTTCCCGGCGCAGTAATTTCACCCTTTTCAGCCTTTTCTTTGTTTTGCGCATTTACCTGCAGGAGTTATCATTAGATATAATTTTACTATATCTAAACGATATTTTCCGGGTGTTTAGATGCAAAATAATTTTAATATAGGCGTTTGACAAATTTCAGAATAACAAATCTTCCCAAAACTTGCTCTCTGAAGTTTGCACAAGGACCAACCAGTCGTTCTAAAGGTCGCATGTGGCCTGCACAGTCGTACATGAAGCCTCATATGGTTCTTCCAATCCGTGATGGCATGGTTGTGTATTCCTAGTTCCTTTATATAGAACTTCACGGTTACCATTTCTTTAGCTCACGCGTAAATAAAAACAATACTTGTAAATACCGGCCTTGGTAGAAGGATGGTTAGAGTATCTTCCGCCGAATACTAAGGTCGCGGGTTCGAATCCCGCCGACGGCCTGGATGTTTGTGTTTGTCGTAATGGGTTGTATGTAAGAATGGACTAAATTGTCTAAATATCGTCCTTGAAAATAAAGTCTAATTATTATTATTATTACTTGTAGTTGTAGAAAATCTACAGCTTCGTTAACACTATTAATATTAATACATACATACATAGTAATTCAACCTTCCGGTAGGTTTTAGGTACAGTACCAAATCTGAACTAACCAAAACCTTTCTCTTAAAGTTCTCCAACCAAATTGCTTCTTTCAATGCATCTAATATACCTTTCCTCCGGGGGTGAGCAGGAGAGGGCTCGGTGGGGATCGCGCGACCCCACTGTTAAATTTTAAATCATTTACCGAGCCCATTGTTAAACTTTATCAGACGTACGTACTATATGTAGTACATATCGAGATATAGTTTTGTCCCTTTCGCCTTTCCTTTTCTCAAGGCAAATTTACACGATTCACTTAGGATGTACTCGTACATCTTGAATGAACCAAATGAATTAAAGCTAGAAATAATGTCATTCTAGTAGCGATCGCTACATTGTTTCTAATTATTATCTTCCAAGTCTGGTCTTCCTTTAATTATCCCATTGTTAGCTTTCTCCTTTCGTTCCGATCGTTCGCCCAGATGATAACACGATCGGTTAAGCAGGGCGTTACAATATTGTTTATACAATAAGTTCATATTATTGTATTGTATTAAAAATAGGAAAATTTGAACTTTGCAATAGTTTGATCAACTCATTCCCGGAGACTATGTCGCTCATCTAATTCTCCCACGAATAGGTCTCATATAATTTTTGTGATAAACTTACAAAATTTTATTATTTATTTATTATTTCAGTAAATAATTGTAAATATAAATTTAAAAAAAAACGTATTCCTGTGCAAGTTTATTTCTAATTCATCTCTTTATCGATAAAATGTAATGAGCCCATTGTTAACAGATTGGCAACATACCACTGCATATAGCGAGCCCATTGTTACATAACAGATTGGCAACTCATCCCAGCTTTCCTCATCCTACCTCTAATCTCACGACACAACTGTTCAAAGTTATACATATTTTCCTTGCAGAAGTGTAGACTGAACACGAACACTACAATAATTAAATAAGTGGCTCAAGACTGCTGATTTGCGTATGTTGCTTATAATTATTGTAAGATGATGTAATGTTGTTTGCAATGACTATGGAGTTAATTTTCTTCCTTGGCGGGGGGGATTGCACGAAAGAACCATGGCCCACTCAATGTGAGCTCTCGAGTGTCATTACGTTAAGTGCTCTGTATTGAAATAAGTATGTATCAGAATAAAGAGGAGGAGTAGCTGTCTCAAAGATTTTTGATGACGTAGGGATAAGTGGTCTTTTTCGTTCCCGTGTGTTCCCCTCATGCCTTGCGATAGCACGCGCAAATGGTTTCTTTAAATGTAAACTGTCATGCAACAACCTTTCTCCGGTTAACGGGATCGATGCCCGCTATTTATCGACCATCCTTTTAATAAATTCTTGTTCCATTTACTGTAATGCTGTCACGGATAATCGATCCGGTTGTTAGGACCGTCAAACTGCTGGAATGGTCGTCCTCAGTGGTAATTCGCCTTAGCGCTGAGGGGAAAAAATGATGCTCAACGATCGGTGAATGACCACTGAGGACGGCTTGTCGACACCCGAAACGCTCGTCTCGTTTTTTTTCTTTTACAGCCGCTTTGTGGTCATTGGGGGGTTATGAGAATTATCAATGGGACTCCAGCCAAAAGTTGAGCTCGAAAATTCGTTTTTTAGGACAGTAAAATTTTTCAAATTTACCGAATGCGTCGGGGCGTAGGATGTTCCGGTTAATCGGATGTCCCGGTTGATCGGATGTTCCGGTTGATCGGATGTTCCTGTTAATCGGATGTTAATAGGAATTTTACTGTATTGGGTTATAAATAATCCATTTACTTTCCATTGTTTATTGCGTCTCTCTCTCTCCCGCTCTTGTAGTTCGTGGTGGAGGTTGAGGGCGAGATGGAACCCTTGCACATACGCATGCCCATTGTCGTGGGAACGGTTCCCTTGGAAAGGGTCTTCCGCACCATGGTTCTGGGACCGAGGAGGAGGTCAACTTCTTCGGCGGTGGACAAAACGGACGGAGGGCCGCAGATCGTTGTGCCGGGGTCGTCGCAATACGTGGAATTCCGTGAGTGCAAGCGAAATCATTCGCCATCTTGCATTGTTAATTTATTAACTGGACCAGCAGGATGCTCAGTCGAACCCTTTATAACTCAAACCTTGAGGAAAGATTGAAGTAATGAGAGCAATGGCATTTGCCCTATAAAACAGGTGTTTTTAACGTGGGTGCGACACACCGACGGGTTTATCATATTTCGGGCCCCAAAGCAATTCACGGATTACCTAGGTGTTGATTCTCGCTCAGAGGCTTTCCTTTGTTGTCCTAACCATCGGAATCGCTGTCGATAAATAATTCTTTCTCCATTTGCACATTCGGAATTTTGTCAAATTAAATTAAATTAATTAGGTAAATTAAGATATAGAAATTTTGAAAACGAAAATTCGAAATGTTACAGCTGATCACTACAAATCACAAACTTTAAGAAAACTGCACCGAGTGTTTTTAAATATTAAAAACGCCCCTGCTGTAAAAAAGTTCAATTCGAAGTACTATACAAATTTTGACGAGAAGAAATGCCTTCTACGAGAGTGGAATTTTTTTTAGATATATGGGTCGTTTCTATGCTGGAAGATACTAAAAGATGTAACTGCTTTTTTTCGATACACCCGTATATCAGTAACATAACGTGTTTTTAAAAGAGCATATTGAATTAAAAATAAGAAGTAGACGCAATTAAAATATTAAATGATATAATGCATGTTACAAACAATAACACTTTATAATTTATAATTAACGAAACACTGTTCAGCAGTTAAGTTCAAAATAAAGTTTTGGCCAAATTATTTGAAAATTGGAAGAGAGGATCCAATTTTTAATAACGCATGCACTATGAAATAGAATTCACGTTGGAGAATCTATTTCTTGCTATTTATTTTGATTTTCTATGAAGCTTGGATCAAAAGTTTAAATATTTATAATTACTGAAACAGTGCATGGACCTGGAACGAAGTTAAACATAAAGTTTTTAGTAAAATAATGGGAAATTCGAAGTGAGAATCCCTTTTATTATGCATGCACTATTGGAAAATCTGTTTATTGCAAATGTATTTTGATTTTCTACGAACCTTGGATCAAAAACGGTATTCATTTTCATGTGAATAATTCTTGCACCAAAAAATGAGACCAAGACCGTTAAAAAGAACTTCGATTTTCCTTATTCACTCCAAAATTTTAAAGCATGCATATCCTATTAACGCCATGGCGCAAAAGCAAATTGAAAATCCTATAGCATTTTGTGAATACCAAGAGGAGTTAGATCTTCAAGTCATATCAAGTCGTGGTTACTCACAAAAATGTGAAAAATCGCAGAGCCTTTCTGTCCCAGACCTGATTATAGGTTAACACACCACGGCAAGCATTAGAATCTTCCTCTTTTTTCTTCCGTAAACCCTACCAGCCCTCGCCCGCTTCGAACCTTGCACGTGGGGACCACGCCACGTGGAAGCGTACTTCCATCAGGAGGTGGCGAGGAAACTGGGCGAGGAAGAGGAGACGTCGGGTGCCGAAGCGGGTGCGACCGCCAAGGCGGCCAAAACCGTCACTGCCGTTGCGGCTGCTGGTGCCACACCCGGCGTCGGTTCGACCCTAAGGGTTCACAGGAAAGGGGAGACGTTCGCTCCGAGATACGTGTGTTACGTGTTGAAGGATCCCGACTCCACGGGTTTGATCGCGGGCGGGAAAGGGGTGGGAGAGAGGAGGAGCGTCGGAGAGCTGTCACTCTCTCCGCTCAGCCCAGGGCTCAAGATACAACCTTCGGAGGCTTGGATCCCGAGGGACACGAGCGAGACCGAGTTGGTTTCTCCAGGGAGCGGACCATCTAAAGAGAGGAGACACTGAAGCCGACACGTTGAGCCGTCAAAACGATAAAGGTTTTTTTTTTCAAAGAAAAGAAATCGAACAAACACATCAAGTGCCTTCCTTATTGAAAAACAAAATGATTGCCGAAAAATAGCTTTTTTAAATGTAGCATTTCTGTTTTTTCGTGAAGTAATTGCCGATCTGTGCGCGGTTGTTTTTTTTTCCTTTCTGGTACGCGGAAAGCGAACGGAAATAAACGAACCAAATTGAGTTTGTTTCATGAATGTGTACATTTTAATATTAACGGTTTCAATATTTTACAGCAGATGATACTTTGCCTTGGCGGCAAGATCTGTCTTATTTTATAAATAGTAACACTGAATATCATTAAAATTAGAAGAAATTAGTCTTTTTTTGGTGGGATTTGTACGATAAATAAACTAGTCGAGGGAATCATCCCTCCCAAGAAGTTCTCGCGCCAAATTCAAAGGAACACCTCGAAAGGAGAACACATCATCACCACTCCACTCTTTTTTCCAAGTTGAAATGTTTTCCTTCCTAAATATGTATATATGTATATGCATGTATATGTATGTTTAAACGACTCGAAAGCATTTTTTTTCTGTGAAAACGAATCGATGGATGAATGATTAAACACAATGATTATAACTGATACAATAAAAAAATATGATTAACTTTTACAAATCTCCGCTCTCTTCTGGTCATTGTCCTCTGTTACCATTAATGTATAAATAATATTTTATGGTAACGAAAAAATAACGGAAAATCTTGGAACCCGCGTCGATTTTCCAATGTCTTTCTCTCTTGACGAAGATAATAGATACAAAATACAAGTATTCAACGGTTCAGACTTAGTTCCCTTTTCGCTTCACCAGATAGCAGGTCCTCTTTTTTTTCTGTTAACTCAGATCCACTCTATGATCATATTCCCGCCACCTGCCGGAAGGCCGCACCAATCCGCTCCAAGACCTTTGATCTTCAGCACTCCTAGGTTGAAGGTGATGGTAGGTTTCTGTACCTCTTTCCCGTCCACCACCACTGCCGTTGGTTTCTTGGTCGCTCCGTATACCGTTACTGAATCTAAGATGGTTGAAAAGTTCGGATCTCCCCCGCAGAACAACCAAGAGTTTAGTCTTTTCATTTGTACCGAATTCTCGGTCGGGGAGGTGAAAGTTATCAGGTCGTACTTCTTCCTCCACACCGTACCGTTGGACACTCCGTCGTCCACGAAGAGGTCGCCTTGGGCGCACGGTTTGGAAGAGGACGACGAGGTGGCGTTTTTACCGCAGTCGAGGGCCACTAAGAGGCTGTAGGGATTCTTGCGTGAAGATAGGGCTGTCATTCCCGGATCCTGTGAATCGGAAGGTTAAAATCATTGATGGTATTTGAGGATCATGTGGTTGTTTTTTTTAAAAAGGAATATCACGTGAAAAATTATCGTGATTACAAGTTAAATTCTATTTTTTGGATTTTCATACAAAAAACAAACCGGTACCTAAATAAGATGTGAGCAAGTGGCGCTATTATAAAATGTTATATATATATTACGTACAATTTATGTCTGGACTTGCGGTGGAAATGTTTCTATTAAAATCATTTGTCAGGAATTTTTTTAAATTGTGACACCTACAGCTCACGTGCTATTAACTTAATAGGAGTTTTAAGGAAGGAATGGCACATGTTAGCTTGCCCTCTTAGGAATTATCAATGACATAATAGCGCTTCTGTTGGATGAACGCAAGTATCTGATGCACTTGCCGGAATTAAAAAGTCGTACACAATATATCTACAAAGTTACCTTGAAGGTAACTGCAATGAACCGCTAGCTAGTTAGCTACAATTGGCAAGGAAGTTATTCATGTAGATACCATGACGCCGACTTATTTATAATTATTACCTTAGTACCTTATGCATTTGCAGGCGCTCGAAATTTGTCCCAAAATTTATCAAAGAAGTTACTCGCGAAGTGAATCTCAAGAAAAGTTATATTCTAAGTTTGCAACGGACTTCGCGAGGGAAATTATTTTCAAATCTACATACGTATATGCCGTATACATAACTGCTAAATTTACCCACGAAATGTCCTAATTCCACGATAAATTCACTTACAAAGTTACTCACATGGTTAACATCAATGATACGTACATGCTCAACAAAAAAGTTACCCTCAAAGTTGTCTTAAAAGGTAACAACTACCTACGATGGCATTTGCGAAGCAACCTACAAAGATACTTACTAAGCCACTAGCAAAGCTAAATTTATAGAATTTATTATAAAATCAGTGCAGTTTGAGTTATTAGGTGCTTATGGTAGCAGACAGCACACCAATTCACTCACCTGCATCGGGATAATGTACCCTCCCCTCAAAAACATCGGCGTCTCGTCCCTCTTCAGCATATATCTCATCACCCTCCCCACCTCCTTCCTCAACTCCCCACCCGGATGAGAATACCACGTCCCGTTTGGAAGGAACACGTTCACCGTCGGCGAATCAGGAATGAAAGAAGGGGCCGCCATTAGGGCTGGCCCCAAGAGGATCTGATCGTCCGCGTCCCTTGCCAGGTCGACCTCCGGATATTCGAACAGGAGGTGTCTAGCAACGGGCGTCCCGCTGAGAGACGCGTGGTACATCTGGGTGTAGACGTACGGTAGCAATCCGTAACGAAACTTCGCAGCCGAAACCAGCGTGTCCATCATACCGTCCGTGAGGTTACCAGCTGGTAAATGCACCCTCCACAATGGTAAGAGCGCTCCCAGTTTCACCCAACGCCGGCAGAGACGCGAATCGAACGGTTGGGATTTGAAATCCTTCGGTTGAAACCTCCCGCAAGCGGCTATCCCGGCAGAAAGTGGTATCCCGACTAAACCGTTTGCCAGAGCCGAGACGAAAGCCGAATGCATCGAAGTCCACGACCTCGCAATCCTCACGGCACCCCCGTGTCCACCGAAGACTCCGGTACCGGGCTGGGTCCACTCGCCTAGGATCAGGATCCTGGGGTAAATATCTGCTTTAAGTGGAGTGGACAACTTTTTCAGGACGGCTGATAATTTCTGTCCGAAGGAGTAGCCGTAAGCGTTATGTATGCTGTAGTGGAAGATGGTGTCGGAGTGACGAGACATCCACCAGAGGGTGCCTTGGGATATGGAGTTGTTGAGACCCTGGACGTGGAAGGAAATTTAAATAGATGTTTGTTATCTTATTCTTAAGACTACTAACAGATAAAAAATTGATACTTTTTCGGATATACCTCCAAAATTTTACGGCAAGACTTGTTAATCCTGTTCAAACATATTTAAAGGATTGGACACTTTTATTTTAGCTGGAGAGTTTCTTTTACATGGATTCCTTAATAAATAAAATATTTTACTGCTGTGGGATATTTAACGCCACCGCTTAATGAGTAAAATTGTAGCATAAACGTGTGGAATTCTCACCAAAAACAATATTTTCAATGAAGAAGCGCATATGGTTTTTACTGTGTTGTTCATTCGAGTTATAGAGGTAAGACTCTAAAACAATTTCCCGCAAAATTTTTAATTTTAATTGTAAACAAACAACTAAGAAATATTGCTCAGCGATAGAGCTTATGATAGATGACTTTCGATAGACAGGCAGACAAACAGAGACTAATTCCAAAAACAACCAAAGGAAAAAAAATATCCTCTTTTTTTCCCCAAATTTTTTCCAGTAAACTAAACTAACTGGCTTCGGATTATTGCAGTGAAAACAATAATGGAGGAATAAAGTGAGCTTACCCTTGGTACGAAGGGAAGATCGTCCTTTGGGTAAGGATCATGCCCGTATGTCCCGTTGCTAACGGGCGAATCGTCTTCGATGGCTATGGCCTCTATGGGGCCCGTAGATGATTCTATATTCGATAGGAGCTCTGTGAACCACTCCTCCGTCTTAGGGTGGACCAGAGAAGGATATACGACAGGTCGACCGTTGTATGTCCCTGTGTAATCCTTCGAATCTGCTCCGGATTTGACGAAGACGTCCTTCGTAGTTCCGGTTTGGTAAGGAGGGTAATCCCAGTATTCTATCTGTTATAAAATAAAAGAAAGTATAGACATAAGGAAAATTGGATCATGTTTCGACGACTTTGTGTTTAAACAATAAAGAAGCGAATAATATTTGTGTGAATACACACAGTTCCGTGATTCTAGTCTTGCATGTATCTTCACCATCATAATCGGCAATCTGTCCTCAGATCGTATCTTAAAACGCAGTTGCGGATTTAGACATTCTGAGGCCCCTTGCGCTAAACTATAGGGACCACTGGCGCTATACAAATGGAGGTCCTTCAATCTAAATATAGTATGGTAAAACCTCACTCAATGACTACCCCTTTGTTTATTCCCCCTTGTTAATAAATAAACCATCGCAGAGCAAAATAAAGAAAATTTCCTTCGTGAATTTTAAAACGAGATATTTGATGTTTCTGAAATTATAAATGCAAACATTTTTCGGGGCCCCTTTACTTCAAGGGGCACCTTGTGCGCTCCAAGTGCGATCCCCCTTCAATCCGCCACTGTTTTAAATTCTCCCGTTCTCCGCTACCTTCCTCGGTTATTGGCAACTCTCTTTTCCTTTCTACTGAAACCATTTCCTTTCTCTTGACCCTTTTTTTCCTTCTGGGTAATTTTCTTTCAGTCGCATCTTTAATCGTGGGATCTCTCCTCGGGAAACGCCCGATCCAGTCCTCTTTCCTCTTTCTTATAAATCGGATTATCAACCTATCAATTTCGTATTCGCTCGTGGAAATGTTTTAAAGGACTGGGAATAGGAAAAGAGTGCAAATGCCACTCTGCAAACAGTTCTTTCTTGTACAGAGAAGTCTCTTTATCCATCTCTTCCGAATGTGACCAGGGCCCCTCCTTTTCTTTGTATTAAACAAATAATGATTGCAAATTCAAACAAACAATCTCTCCGAAAATCAAGTATGTAATGTTTACGAAAAACGAAAAATCCTTAGTTCAGGAATTTTACAGTTTATTATTTAAGAATGCAAAGCTACATTTCAATCCAATTTCTTGAAATGTTTGTTTTGAAAGTGTAGCATGGATTTGGAACGCAAAGACATTCATATTAGTTATAAGCAATTTGAAACGACATTTTAAAACTTTAACGCAACATAAACAGAAGATTTGTTACAGAATATTGAACTTAACTTCGTCAATCTTACCTTGAGCACAAATGAAAGAACTTAATCCTGAATCTTATGCAACCCAAACGGCACATATCAAACTGTATTAGAAATGAGCATTTTTAATGAGGACTAGATTTGGAAATTTTGATTTTATCTAGAAGATTAGACATATTTTTTGCCATTAAAAACAACAATTTAGAAAATCCGTTCTTTGGACCTCAGTAAGAATGTCAAAATATCATGTTTTTCTCATAAAAATAAAGCATTTATCTCGAGCACTTTTGTTAAGACATATGTGAGCATTCGGGCCGCAGTTAGGCACAGAAAGGGCCGCATGCAGCTCTGACATGCTTGGCTTATTGCGACATATGACAAGTTATTACATGAGTATCTTACAACAGCGCATTTAATGAAGAGTCGTTTTGAATTTAGGTTCCTTCTCTGCGTGAACGGATTACGATGCGTTTCCTTATCGAAAGTACATAATTTAAAATATTCTTGCAAAATATCAACTGAATTAATCAAGCGTGAAATTATTTCATGCGAGTTTCAACGACAATAAAAATCTCTTCACCTGTGGCCTCTGCACGTGTAAGAACTTCCTCCCGTTCCCATTCAGTTCCTTTTGTAGTTGTTGAACGTCATTCACGAGCCCTGGATGAACCTCGAAGGCCTTATCGCCAAGGGCCCTGAGCCCAAGACAGTCAGAATCGAATGGAAGACCGGCTTGCTCGGCGTGCGAGAAGAACCTCCAGGCGCCCGACATGTCGTTCCGACACACGTGCAATCCAAGGGCCCAATAAGGTGGAAGGGCGGGATAGCCAACGGCCTCTCCCAGCTGCCTCGTGACGTCAGAAGGCGTAGGTCCCGCCAATACATGCATCTCTAGCCAAACGGTGGTCACTGCCCTCAGGGCCAGCAATCCGGATGACAAAAGGTCGACTTCCAAAGGACCTGACGCCCTAAAAAGGATCCCGTGGGCTCTCCCATCGTCGTGGAGGCATAGGAGGAAAGGGTGGGCCAGGCGACGGCCGCCTCCAGCCCATTGGGGCAGTGGTCCTCTGGGTAATCTGAGGGTTGGTGGATCGGATCCTTCGACGCCAGCGCCTCCCCAACCATAAACGTTGGCGGTGGGAAGCTTGAGACTCAATACCCAGTATCTGCGAGAGGTCAGAATAAATCGATTAAATTACTAACTTGAAAAATTAAATTTCTGAGATGATATAATAGCAATCTTCGTCTTAACATGCTAATCGCCCCTTGTACACACCTTCGACTTTGAAAATTTGCTTTTAATCAGCACTTACAGTTAAAATGTCATTCTGTAATGAGTTTCGCTTTAGGTTCAGTGCACAAGGCCCCTATTTCTATGATATCCCTATAAGTACATAATTTGATTCCAAACGCCAAGGAGACTATCTGAAAAAATAGTTTGTTAATGTAAGTTTAAATGTGCATTATAATCATTTTGCAAAATACAGGTCTTGTATTCTTAATTTCCGGTCAACATTTCTATTTCTTTCGAGAATAAGCATTTCTTATTGGAGCTTCATTGGCTGACGCAATATGAAAAAGCGTTTTATATTTATTGATGCTTATTTAGAATTGTAAACTTAAAACTCCTTATAAATTTAGCAATATAATAAGAAGATATAAAGTAATTTATTCAATAGTTAATTTTAAAATGTTAACTTTCTATCTGTAACCATTTACTCAGGATATTAATTTTAAAATTTTGAATGCGTTCCCTTCCGTCCACCGGTTTTTCAAAAAAAAACTTTCTTCTGCGACGCTATTTGGCGGCATTAAAACACGCCAAATTTCATATCTCTATCTTCTTCCAGTGCCGAGATATATTGAAAGATTCTAAGAGCGTTGCACACAGGACGAAAGACAGAATTGGAAAACTATATGAGGGATTTTACTCACTTGTCGCTCGCTACGAGCGGTCCTTCCGCCGTCGAAATCAGCAGCGATCCGTTCGATATGACCTCGAGGGAGAATGGCGGTTTCCCGTTCAGTCCGCCGAAAACCTTCACTTCGAATTCCGTCTCGTGGACGTCGAGACCGTAGTCCGGCACCTTTCCTCCGTACCTGCTCTTGTCGTAGAACAGAAAACCGAGGTGCTTCTTCGATACCGGATAATAGCTCAAGGTTACGGGATGGAGGTTGGTCCCAACGGAGGAAACATCAGCTAAGGGCTCCAAGGACACGTTAGGGCCCCTGTTAGGGTCCGCGGGACGGTAGTTGTGATAGGAAGGGAGCGAGTGGTAACAGTTGGGTGCGTTGGTGCCGTTCCAGCAGCACCCTGCGTCCCTGCATTGGGAGGGGGTCGGCGAACGGCCAGGTATGCACTCGATCCTGTGGGGAACAAGGGTAGTGTGTCAGTTACGAAAGTTACATTTATTAAAAAATGGGTACGATGTACTGTTATCAGTAAAATCCAAAGAATATATCATGTGTATGAAGCGTCAATATATTATTGATACACAGGATGATGCTTAATTGGGTAAACGTGGAAAAAATATTGATTTATGTTACAATAAGTCTTTCATTACTATTATGAAATCTTTCCACAAAGTTGAGCCTTCCCTGGTGGATTTAAAAAAATATTCATTGGGGTTTAATTATTTATTTAAAAGTAAAAAATTTATAACTTGCTATGGCCATTGGGAGGTACTAAACAAAATTAGTAAATTTTACAACTTTTGTTGTTATTCCAAAATTCGTTGAAGTGGAAGTAAGTTAGGGTGGTTGTTCGCTCGTCTCTATAAATAAGAACGCTGCTCTTCGTCAACATCGGCCGTTTCTGTTGGCAACAGGTGCAAGTGACCATCGTCTTGTTTCCCCTGTGGTATTTTCCCTTATTTTACTTTCCCCATACGTAGTAATGGGAAAGTATTGTGATCACGAAAAAAATCGACTTCGAGATTTCAACGGAAATACACGTTTTGAGGTCCCTAGAACACGTATAGACTATTTTCGGCATTATGTGTGCGTGTGTATGTGTATGTGATTGTGGGCGCTCTAACTCAAAAAGAATTTGCCATATCGTTACCAAACTTCATATATAACACTTTATCATGAGCACAAAAACCGATTTGTTTTTGGACAATACCGGTTAACCGAAGGTCGAGGTTTATTCGAAACCCAATTCTGTTTTTTCGATATTTCTCCCTTAAAACATCATTATTGTATATACAATTCTACACAAATGTTATAAAGAATGTAATTTCCTACAACTTTCATTTGAAACAATTTTCCGTAGCAGTTATTGTTTAGGAATTATTTTTAAATGATCGGTTTTTTCGGTTTCCGTCAAATATCTCCTTAAAAACGTCGTTATTGGTATTCTTCGTGAGGACCAAAGTTGTAGAGAATCTTCCAGGTTTTGTTTTAAACAAATTTTCGTAGAACCATCCATTTCAGAGATATTCAACTTTTTCTTAATTTTCTTGATCACAATACTTTCCCATTACTACGTATGGAGAAAGTAAAAACGGAAAAACTACTAGAATACACATCCACTTCCGGTTGACATATATTGTCCAAAAACCAATCAACTCTTACCACTATTATGAAAATATTATATTTGAAATTTGGCACTGAAATGACAATTACTTTTTGAGTTACAGCACCCACAAAATTATTATCACATACAGAAGCACACACAGATATCATTCCGAAAATAGTCTAAACGTGTTCTAGGGACCTCAAAACATGTATTTCTGTTGAAATCTCGAATTCGATTTTTTTTCATGAATACAGTACTTTCTCTATACACTACGTACATATGGAGAAAGTAAAAATTATAGCGTTCTATTTGCATTGCAACAGGGCGAAAAATCGATAATTAACAAATGGTTGAGTTGATGGAGTTTATCATTTGCACACCGCAAACGTGGTTACGCGGGTCTGATAGGGTGTCTGTGGTCTTTAGTGAGGGCCCCAAGACAGGGACGCATTTAACATGGGTGCAACACGCCGACGGGTCCCTTATAAAGCGGGCCCCAAAAGTAATGCAAAATAATTCACGGATGGCACGACCCAGTTGTCGATTCTTGCTCAGAAGGCTACTTTAGTGATGGTAACCATCGGAATAAATGATTCCTCCTCTCTTTGAATATTCGGCATTATATATCAAATTAAATTAAACTACTTAAATTAAAATTCAGAAATTTCGAAAATAAAAATTTTAATTTTTTTTTAGCCGATCGGTAAAAATGGGCCCCCTAATAAAATTAGTTCGACGTCTTAAAAGCGCCACTGGTACCTGAAGATGATGGTTGCAAGAAGATAAAAGAAAAGGTATTGAAACCGAATTTTCTGAGTGGTTTGAACATTTGACGTACATCAACGAATCGATCATCCTATGAGGTCTCCGGAAAACACTTTATTTTAGAGTCAATTAAAAATTACTGGCTCGCAAACATTTCTAACTAAGGATCCAATTAATCCCCTGCCAACGCAGCTTCCGGCTTACCTGTATCCGTCGTATATGGCGCAGCTCCTGTCAGAAACCGTGAATTCCGTCATGTAGATGAATATGTAGGCCAGAGGTGGAGTCAGGATTCCGAAGAAAATGACTCCGAAGCCTGCCCGCACCCAACGGTTTAACAGTATGCGATCCCAAAACGAAGCCTTCTTCACCTCTTCGTTTTCCTCTAATATAGAAAAGAAATTACAAAATTGTTTTTAAAATATGTACGGCTATGGTAAGCGTCAACAGGACGTGATCGAGTCTTCGAATAAGTCTATATAGTCGTAGAAAAATGCTAGAATACCTTTATTTTATTGCCGATAAGTATTATCATATTAATAAAAGCCTTAGCAAACGTTGTGTGTAATGCTCTTTGAAGCTTAATATCTCGCAAACGACTGAACCGAATTTGATGAAATTTTCAGGATGGCATTATTATATAATAAAAAACGTTTTGCTGTATCGGTAATATTTAAAGTCTTATTCTGTCCCTTTATCATGTTGTCACTCCCTCTTTCCCGCTCAAACCCCTGCAAGGAGGGACTAAGGTCAGCTTTTGAATCATAATAGATACTTGCGGCGAGGGTTTCGAACCTTCGCTCGGATCGAAGGCAACCCTCTTGGCAGGAGGTATGATTTCAGGTCAAAGAAGACTGCCTCAATTTTATTTCTGAATAATCGATCATCCCCGTCATTTTTGACGGGCGCTTATATTAGTTTTTAATAAGCCTTATCTAGATATTTTAGCGCCCGGGGCAAACTAGTAAATATGCGCCCTCTCCCCCTTCAAGAAATTATTTTCTCTAGTTTATTTAGTTACTGGCAGAATTTCCCTTTGAATTTCAACGGATTTAGTGATGCTACTACAGCACAACATAGAAACTCTTTAAAATATGTATATAGTAGATACTTTTTAAATTACAATTAGTTTTCTTAACAATTAATCATATTTGCTTGTAACAACCCGTTTCCGAGCCTATTGCATTCAAATATAAAGATAATTTTATTTCCTATCATATAACTTTCGCCAAATCCAGCTTCATTTCTTGTGTATTTATGCCTCGCTGAAATATTTACTTTTATGTCTTGAAAAAGCAACGTACAGTTGTCCATGATTGAACAGACTGGTAAATGTACACCAGATACGTGAGCTTATTTACGTTAATAAACATTATAATGTAGAATATAATGATTTTACTTACAAAAATGTAAGATTCCAGTATTCAATAGACGAAAGAAGGTTCAATTACTTTCACCAATAAACGCTTCCTGAATAATAATCAGTATCTTTTTACGTTGCTATCCATAAACATCGATCGTTTCGTTGCTTAAACAAAAGTGTGAATCGAATAACGCTAAACTTTCGTCTATTTATAAGCTTCACTGAGGCTAATTGAACCGGAGGTAACAATGGCGGCCACCTTGGCAACGCCCGGAAAGAGTACGAAAAATTCACAAAATTTCGAAAGAAATCGCGTATTTCTGAAAACTTCGACCATTTAACATGTAATCTTCGCAGGAATAAGATAGTATAGTTTTATTCGTCGAATAAAGCAAAAACGAAAAAAATCGGTCCATATTTACGTATTTTATTGCACGAAGGAAGAATACCTTGCAAGTCAAGAAATGGATTCATACGTGTTATCTTATGGGAAAATGTTAATCCCTATATTGGCAGCACTGATTAATCACGGTTGACCAAACGTTGACCATTCTCTAAGTTAGGATGTAAGGAATAATCGTACCAAATTTGGTTATTCTAGCTTTTATCGTTTAGGAGGAGTTCCATGAACAAACACACAAACCAACAAATTCACAAACACACGCTTCAAAATATATTATAGTAGACCAGTTGGATTTTTTGCTTGTTAGTTGCGCCCGGGGTATATGCCCTGCTTGCCCCACCCTAGTTACAGCACTGCTTAACCATATCAATATATTAATTCGAATTTCGAAAGTATTGCTAGGTAACATAAGCGTATTTATTCTTGTTAAAATTTAAAAAATGCTTTTATTAATTTAAGAAAGACGGTTTTATTCGTAATCTTCGTAATTAAAACGTGTTAATTCATGAATTCGGAGAGAAACGCAGTGACATTGTTCGGTTTTATGAACAAGTAATACACTTTTATTTCCCGAATAAATATATTTCACAACATCCAATGTAAATATGTATTGTAAAATACATAGGCTCTTTGTTAATGTATATGGCCCAAACCTGGTAGTTTCTATTAATATCTCTGAACTCTTATATCATATTACCTACCTAAGGACTCAGTTATTTCAAGCAATCTTTCGACAAGCGAAGAGAAACAACCCCGAGAATCGATCAGTTGATGATATACTGACAACCAATGGAAATTTAATCTTAAAAAAAAAGTCGTTGGAGTGCTTCGGGAAGACGATGAAAACGACTTCTAAACGTCAAAAAGATAATAAATACCTCAGCGGTCGAGCAAAGCTAATAGAATTTAAGAAAGTCGAATCGAATTCAAATCAAAATACGAAATACTTAGTATAAGCAGACTGAAAAAAAAGACGCCTCGCATTTATTATTATTGGAAACTTAGCGATTTAAAATTTATAAGCAAATTCACATAAGAACTTTAACCATTTACAGCAAGTATTTCCACCACCAAGGTACCTTAAGGGAAATTTGAAAACAGGAGAAAGCTTTCCGACATGATCGGGAATCGAACCCGCATCTTCCGCTTGCCGGGTAGATATTTTACCACTTAACGTTTGAGAACGCGATTTTTATCTTAGTTAATTATCCTCGATCAAGGTCACTGTTTAAATTGGTAATTATTATGAATCTCTTTCTGCTCTAGTTAAGTCCTAACAAGTCTGAAATCTGCCATTGCGATATCTTTACACACAAGTTTCATCTCTAGCCTAGGTTAGATTCACGCGGTAAACGAAATCTGCACCGGTGCTTATTAATTTCTTTCGTACATCCATTCGTGACATCCAGTAAATAGTTCCCTCACGTATGTACACTTAATAACCTATATTTCCAGATGAAATTTATTGGTGACAAAACCGTGAGTGATCGTAATTCACGATAAAATGAGGCCAAAGATTATCTTTTCCCGAATCGTTCTATTCTCCAATTGATTGTTTTTTATATCTATCGTAGCCACAGATACTGCGTTGAGACAATTATTATTAATGTTTCTGTTACGATTACGACCACGTTTTCGGCAGAAATATTTTGCGATGTGTTGTTCAATAAACGCCAATTAGACATTTTTGCCGCTTTTTCACTTGAATGAAATTTGTTAATTTCAGCTTTTTTTTTGATTCTTTGGTCAGAAATTGAGAATGCTTCACTGCATTCTCTGATGCCGAAGTCAATATCCCTGTTGATGACAGCAGGAAGCGCTCGAAAGCGGTAATAGCGAGACATCAGAAATCCAATCAATGAAGCCACAGTCGGGATTGAATTTAGAAGTACTCAGAAACGTGGCGAGTAATCGATAATCTTTGACCATTGTGAATATGACGATAAGATAAGGCAGTAAACATTTCATCAGCGTTGGGAATTCGTTCGCCCAAAGGTTTCGGTTAGCTTCGTGTACGGAAAGATAGGAAACGTTTCGATTAGGAATCGGACAAACAGATAATCCTGAAGAAATCCGTTTATTATTTCTTAATGAATAATTATTCATGATGATGCCGAATCACGTGCGAAACCGGTCGCAAGAATAAAAAGTTTGTGGAAACGTGCTAACAATAAGTGTTTTTTTTTAATATGAACAATATTATTAGGAAAGAGGAAAAGATGCAGGAAGAGGGAAGGTATATTAAATGCATTAGAAGGAATTGGGTTTGAGAGCTTTAAGAGATAATGATAACCCAGATTTGGTAATGTGTGCCTAAAACCTACCAGAAGGTAGAATTACTATTCATAGTATATGTAATGGAAATTGACCATCCGTCTGTAGTGTATATATCTTATAATAAGTATTGAAACTTAAAACATTCAGGAAACAGAATCCTTATTTATCTGAATATAAGACTAGGTTTTCCTGCACTTCTGAGCATTTTAAAAACAAAGACTCCTCTTATGTTCGGCTATAATATTTCGCGTGGGTCTGTTTTCTTATTTATGCAATTGGATTTAGCCATTTTTCTCTATTAAAAATTTCATAAAACCGAGCGTTGATAAAGTCGAATGATTTTTAATTACATTTGAGCACTGTTATTCCCAATTTAAAAAAATCTGGACGACTTTGAGAATGAATCGTCTACAGCGGAAACCCTGAGGCTTGCCTTGATTACAGGAGCATCTGTTTAAGCTTTGAACTTTTGCAATAGGGATGAATACTGATTAACATCATGACTAGTGAGTTACCGAGATGTAAAAGTTTGGGAACCATTGCCCCAGGGCCTTTGAAAATAATTTTCTTTTAATTTACTGACAGATAAGACGAAAACACGGGCGTTTCTTCTTTCACGATAAAATGGTATGTACCACTGCACGTTGGCGAGGTCCGTGGCCGCAAAAGAAAACTTAAGGCATAATTTTCAGTTCAGTTCGCTTTAAATTAATGACTCACTTTGTCCACCGTTTAGCATAGACTCGTCGCGTTCTTCAGCCATTATGCTACCCTTCTTCTTCTCTTTCGACTTCCCCATGTTTCCAGCAATTAATTAAGAACCTTCCGATGGACCAGAGAACACCTCCCTGCTGAAATAAACGATTTAAAAAGTAGGTTATTTATTTGGCGGTAAATTATATTTACATCCATGTTTATACGAATACATATTTCATATTAACACCCGACTTGATAGATCGATGTCACTTAATAGATTAGATTAGATATGGTCTTTATTTGGGGAGAGATTGAGACTAGGAAGTCTCCACTTAATCCCTCGTCATGATACAAATATAATGTTATATACTAGAAATAATAATAATAATTTAATGATAATACAATATGTACTGTAAAAAGATATAGTTGTGTGTGAAAAATAAGGATTATTGCAACCGTATAAAAACCCCACAGCAGGAAAACACCCACATAGAAGGTGTGTGTGAAAAACCTGCGAAACCTACTAACAATAAGCTTCACTAAACAAATATATGTTGCACTATAATGTTTAGGATAAACATACATAGGAGGAAGAAATATAAAAAAGAACAAATAAATAGACTACAGCAGTGGTGTACAAACTACTGCCCGCGGGCCACATCCGGCCCGCCATGAGTTTAACGATTAAAGGACACAATGTAACATAAATTGACAATAGATAATTATAGAAACAAAATATTTTGTGTTTACCTTTCTAATCCCATAATAAATAAATGTATTTAAAACATATCAGGTAATTTATATTCGCAACTAAATTTTTAATTTCCTTAAGTTTATCTTAAACTGCATTTTCGACTGGATGTGGCCCGCGAAGACAGTAGCGCACACAGGATTCTCTCAAGAAGGAGGGGGGGTCCGAAATATTTGGCAAGCACAAAAGCTGTAGCGTAATGCATTATTAATTACATTTATCTTAAAAACAAAGGGGACAGACCGTTTCCTGTCCCTTTCTGACGGCGCCCATGAGCCGAAATTTAAAATACGTTTCCACAGTTTAGAAAAAATCACAATTTTCCAAGGGGTGCACCAATGGGTTAATGTGGCCCTCGGACCGAAAAGTTTGGGCACTACTGCACTACAGGATAGCACCCGCACAATAAGGAGTGCGTGTGGACCTGTGAAATCTTCTGAAATCCTCTAAAAAAAAAGACTCAAAGGAAAAAGGAAGAAAATTGCTGTGGATAGGAACAGGAAATCAGTTGAAAAAACTGAAGAATCGAAATTAGAATAAAATATTTTTAAGTCATCGTACTGAAAGGAAAATCGCCCATTTTAGAATGTTATACGATAAATTACGAAATTAAAATGGAAACCAGTCCTTTCTACATACACGAACGAATATCAAAACTTTTTTTACATTGTAGTTCCATTACAGATTTTTCGGCAATAATAATAATGATTGTTTACTATAAGTTAATCCTTCTGTTATTTAAACATTCTCTTCCAAATTATTGGTTTAATTAATTCTAAATATGCTAAGAGAGGAACTAAGAACATAATGAATATATTCCACGTATTCTACTCGCATAAATTATAAAAAAATCTACGATATTTAAATTTGAAAACTGAAGCAGGATTATAATTAAAAATTAAGCACATCAACGAATGTTAATGTTAAAAAAAGACCATTCATGGCATGCAAACATGGATTATAAAAGGATTATTCACATCATGCAGAGTTGAGAGAGTACACGAACATCAGGTAGATTTTTAAAGCAAAGTAACGCAAGAGCACACATCAGCAATAATTTTAACTGGGGGCGTATTTCTCCTTCGGTCTCTCTACTCCGCACAGTGATTTCCCTTCTAGGATGCGCGCGCGCCTTCAATAACCATCTTTTCTAATGGAATTTTCTCTCCCCCACTCTACATATTCCCTACAATCCTCGAGGCGTAAGGTAGCTTCTAGTAATTTTCAATCGATACGTTAGGTGGAACTACCTCTACTCTACATGCACGCTCTCTACCGGAAGCTTAGAGAATGAACTCCACCTGGCAAAAAGCGTCACCTCACCTTATCTGATAATATTTAAAAAAAAAAGGAAGGATGTAGGTGAAATTTTTCCGTGCCCTTTTACTACATTTTGGGCAATTAATACTTTTAATTGAAAAGCTTTCCAATATTTTTGCTCGGTGGTATGTGATATTTTCTTATCCGCATATTTGAAGTTAAACTTGATATAGTTTGGGTAAAGAAAAGAGAGCTATTCCGAAATTTCCCACGAACAACAGACGTGTAATTACGCACGCGAAGGTCAAAGATTAAAGTTTTTTTCTCGGCGGCTCATCATTTTCCACGACGAAGACGGTGGCGAATCGAAAAATCCCTTCAAGGCCAAAAGGAAGGGTCACGCATCCCTTACGTTACGAGAAGCAAGTGAACGCGGGCGCTACATCTGGAAGGAAAGAACGTTTTGATTTGAGTACGGAAATAGTCCTCCTTCCTTGTTCCGTCGATTCCGGAGTCCCTCGAATTTAACTCGGGGAAAGAAATGTTATTTCTTTTTTATTTTTGGTGGGAAGAGATGGAGAAAGCACGTTTTCTCCATTCTCACGGCTGCTTTCCCTTATTCTCTCTCTCTCTCCGTCACTTTATGGGGTTCTTTTGAATGGGATGGGGTGTGTGCCGGAATGACGATCGATAAGATTTTCTTTCTCTATCTCTATTTCTCTTTTTCACGTCCGCCATGTAAATATTATTTCGGGAGTAGTAGTTTTCCGTTCCTTTTACGTGGTTTGAGTTTCTTTTCTTGTCGCCGTTTTTCGGTCTGTCTGTCGCGCTTTTTTGTTCGTTTTGATTTAACTAGGTTTGTGTGTGCGTATATTAATATATATATATATATATATATATATATATATATATATATATATATATATATATATATATATATATATTAATATACGTGTGCGTATATTAATATATATATATATATATTAATATACGCACACACAAACGTATATATACTAGTAGACGGTCTTTGTATTCTGCAAGCATTTCAATAATGGGTTAAAAACAACCCCTAAAAATTAGAATTTTTACAGTCTGATTTTTTCCATTGGTTGTGACTGGAAACCTATAATCTTATCAAATTTTGAAATATCTAGGTCATTTGGAAGTGTTTCGAAATTTTTATCTTCGTATGGGGAAATAATGGGGCAAAACAGTCACTAAAAATTGCAATTTTAAGAATTTTATATTTTTTCCAATGATTTTTACAAATGTCACATATTTACGCCAAATTTTAAGGACGTGTCACCTCTAGAAATGCATTTTTATTGATTTAATTATTTAAATTTTATGAATTTTAACGGACACAATAATACATTGTAATTTTCAATGTTAATTGCTGCCAGTGTACCAAGCTCTAACTTTATGAAATTTTTCAGCTCCCTAGCTTGAACGAAAGTACATAAACATTAGTCAATTTGTTTAACTTTTATGAAATTTTAACGGTCAAATAAATAAATATATTTAAATTCCCATAATCTCATTTTCATTATTTAGCTAATTCTACCGTTAGAAAAAATGTGAGCATTGTAGCACTTATAGAAATACCTAAACAGTGAAATATTTCTTTAAATTTTGAGGTTTATAGAGGTAAAAAAAATTGTAATTTTCGATCTTTCTCTTCGGTTTTACCACTAGACCTACCTATATACCAACTTTCAAGTTTCTAGCTTATGTGGAAGGGACTCATAATTTGTATCCTCCTCATTCTCCTCCTCCTATATCCTCCTATATCCTCCTATATCAGAAGGGTCAATATATATATATATATATATATATATATATATATTGTGTGTGTGAATTGGTCTTGAAAAGTCATCTGTTAAAACACCTTATAAAATTAAAAGGTTGTGTATAATTGTGGTCTTGAAAGGATCGTCAATTCGGAATTTTCATGAAACTAAGCACGTTGCATTTTCTTTCTCCAAACGTAAACGAAAACTTTTCTATTAGGTATCAAAGAAATAATTGCTGGATAATTCCCTTTAAAAAAGTATCCACATATGGAAGCATGATTGTTTGGTTTTTATTTCTGGACGCAAGTAACCAGATAATTGTTAAGCCCAATCGAATATAACTCCACAGTAAAAGGGGGTTGGAGGCTACGGTGAGATCGATGTTACAAAAGTATATATAATTTATACGGTTAAGGAGTTATATAGGTACTTTTGTAACAATAACTCCACAGGGTTACAGTTTCCATTTATGCCATATAACAATCTAAACGTCAGCTGAATACATTTTGATTTCATTTTTAAAGACTCATCTTCCAGAAATGTAGCATATAAACCATAATCATCATAATCAGTTATATTTCCGAATGAAGATCATCGGGAGAATCATTTAGTTTATCCTGCCAACTGCTTAGGGTTAAATGTTTAGAGTTCACCTTATGGTCTAAATTTCGCCCAAATAAAGAGGATTATCTATCTATCTGCCTTCCTCCATGTTAGCTACATGATTTTCAAAATTCATCTCTCACATTTGTCTTTCGGTTTCATGATCCCTCTCGGATTCACTTCAACTGTTTAAAGACTCGGTTCTTTTCTTCAGTGTTATTTTTAACGTCTCGAATCTTTTAATCACGTCGCAAATTCCCGTTAGCTGTTGTAACCAGGCGTTACTTTTGCGGCATCATGAGTTGTTCTTTAAGAGACAAGGATTTCAACCGGAAGTACGTAAGGAGTTTTGAATAGGTTCGCAAAAATATTGGGTACTCTTCGATTATCCCGCACCCCTTTTGAAAAATAATCTTTTGCGATAACCCTTTCCCGGGGAAAACATTAAAACAAACTAAGAAAATGAGAACTTGTCAAAAAAATTTTTTATTTACAAGTAACCGAGGATATTGACGAGCCTTCTGCTCGCTTTCTTTTTAGATTATAATGCTTTTTATATCGGGTGTAGCCGTCTCCGGACGCTATCGGGCCCTTCGCCTCTCTGGAACGAAGCTATCCCTCACCATTACCCGGTGATCGGGTGGGCAAATGTCGCCACAGGCAGATCAGTCATGGGTTTGCAAGCTTTCGTTTTGCGTGAAAGGGTTATCTCAAAAAATTATTTTTCAAAGGGGGTCCGGGATAATCGAAGAGAACTAAATATTGAAGTTAATATAATTAATTCCTCTCGAATGCAGAATTTAGACATGGATTTTGGATCAGAGTTTGTGACACTTTGAGCTATAAACAGTTTTACGAAACCTTGTAGCACGCTTTATTCAGACAAAGGGGATGTCATAGTTGGAAATTATTTAATTTGGCTTCGCGTGTCATTTCAAGGAAGCTTGTTTTAATGGCATAAGTAAACTTTACTCTTGAGGGGCCGCATATATTTTAATTGAAAATTTTCGTGATTAGGCCTTTTAAAATAGTTTACTAACGCGTGAAATTATTTTCTTGATGTTCGAATGCAAAATTTGTTAATTTAACAATCACTTTAAAATAACAGCGTACGCAATTATTTTTAAAAAATTCATTAAAAACGTTGAAGGCGGCTGCTCGTGAATCTTGTGCTCCAGACCCGCCTTTTACTCCTGTATGGCTCGAATTGATGAGTGGAACATCGAGTGACACATTATTCGCGGAGATGTATGCATTCTAACCGCTATGGTACCATATGGAATTCCTAACCCCTTCCCTTCATCCCTCTCAACGTATAACACATCTGGCACGCCACCATTGCATGTCATCGCCTAACATCTTACATCTGCAACGTGCCTCGCCCGTCCTCTTTCCACTCCATCGAGCTCGTGATCCGCTATACATAATCGAATGAGGAACATTTATGGCGAACGTAGCAATCGATAGTTTTGTGGCAACCACGAGACGCCTAACTATGGGGTGACTCTTTACCGAAAGCGTATAAACGAACCGATTTGCATGAAGTTAACACATTGCTAGGGAATCAGACCTGTTAATTTAAAAGGCCATCTATGGCGTGTCCATTGTATACCACGATTCGTTTGGTGAGGCTTCACGTATTAAGTTGTATAACTAAATATTCGCCTGAATGCGTGGTGATATCGGTCAGCGAGGAAGTAACCGTGGAATTTAAAACACGCTTTATTGGATGCCGGGAAAAAGCTATTTTTTAAATTCTTAATGAAATTAAGGTTTATTTGTGGCGTGCTTGAGTAACTTCAGCGATAAAGATGTCCTTAATTATTGTCGCTATATTCGCGTTTAATTTTCGAATTATATTTCGTCGATAATCGATTTAATGGGACTTTGTAACGACCTGCACGGATTCGTTATGGCTTCATCGCCAATTTTTAATGCATTTTCGCTCTACGCGAACGAAACGGATTTAAAAATGTAACGTTTCAAATAGTGAATAACGTACCAATTTTTTGTTTAAGGTACGCCCCTGCTGCAGTTCCAAAAAAGACCACGATGTTTTGGAATCATTTCCTCAGAAATTTCTGAAATAATTTTTCTACCAATTTTTCCTTAGCTATGAATATAATGTTCATTTTTTTGCCCTACACTATATGGGATGTTCGTAAATGAATATATCTAAAATAAAGTGGAATGGCTATTTTGTTGCTTGAGAAAAAAGCAGAAATTGCTAATAAATAGAAGAGTTAAGTCTGTAATTTTTACTTTCCTTAATTTTTGCCGTTATTTCCTAATTTGTTTTGTTTCGTGAGACTATCTTATCAATTTCTACAGCTGTGCTGGAAATGTTTTCGCATAATTAGAACGTTAGAATTAAACTAATTATAGCGAATGATAGAAGACATGTAGAGGTCCAATCATTTATGAAAATAAAACTTATAAACTCAACTCTTATATTTATTATTAATTTTTGCTTTTTTCTCAAGCAACAAAAGAGTCATTCAACTTTATTTTTGGGTTATTCATTTATGAACATCCTATATAATATTAATGGATGTTTAAATTACGCAAATCTGGCTAGCCATATTCAGAGGCAATTCATCTATCAGTCTTCTTTTAAGCACGTGAATCTTTCTAACAACAGGATATATATTCTCAAACACACATCCGTCTCACTTGAGGATAGCAAACGTTTTGATTGAGGTCGTATTACCGATCCTATCTCATGCAAACATTCGCCCACTTCTTCCCTAGGCTAAAAACGGCTGCTCTCCAGATTATTTTGGTCGAGCCCTTGCAAATTGACCGAGTATTTCTTGCCGAAAATAAAACCCGCCTTACATCTTCGTTTGTCAATAGCGCTTGAAGAGAGAAAACCTTTTACGGGGATAGTTATAACTCAATTCGAAACGTACGTGTAATTTCTGAAGAACGAAATTGAAAGTAGGGCAGTACTTCCTCGAGCTTCGGAAGGAATTAAAAAATAGCTAAGAATAATATGTATCTTTTTGACGACGGATGTGTCCATTAGAGTAGATGAAGTCTAACTTGAACTCTGAGATAAAACGCAGAGAATTGCTACGTGGCCAAATCGCGCAAAATAAGTGACCGAAGTGTAAGATTGGGACGGCGGCTGTGCAATATGAGGCAACGTTGCTGCCCAGTGATTGGATGGAACCATTTTCGAAAACTTATTCGTTCTAATTTTTCATGATCGGCAGAGCTCAAGTTAGACTAATAGACTACTGTAGTATATTCCATTTGGATTATCCAAAATCGTCTCAAAATTATAAGAAAACAGACGCATCTATAATAATCACCGATTTTAAAGCAAAATTAGCATTTTTTACTGGAATCCAAGAATTGCTTTGCAAGACGCGAACGTACGAATTTCGCCGCCATTGTAAAATTTCTTTCAAACTATGAAGTCCACCGCCTGCGTGTGTGAGCGTGCGTCGTGTAAGTTATTTGTCAACGTCACATCTTCATTTTCCTTCGCGATTCGAGAGTCAGGTGACGTACGCTGTCGTGAATGGCTGTAATTAAGTAACCGGAAGTGGGGCAAAAATGCGCCGATGGGGGAAACTGCGCGAATCAAGTATCGTTTCGAGTAATTGTGCCGCCTAGATGAAATATTTCACTTACTCATCCATGTTCCGTCGGAAAACAACATTGCGTGCAAAACTGGGACGAGGACCACGCCCTTTGGGATTCCATTCGGATTTTTAAGGATTTTTAAGATCCTGTTTCCTCGACATCGCGTAATAGAATAATAATTCATGAAACCGGTTTGAAAACGTCCGAACTTTGAGGAATCGTTCGTTCGTTTGTGTCGTTACGATTGGACAGTGGGTGCCATAGCGACCACGAAATGCACCCATCCCTCGCTCTGCGCGGTTTCGCTTTACGCGATTTAGTTTCTTCGCACTGTTTTCATTTTAAAGAATTAATTGGAATTGCGCGGTCATCGTGTGTTCGAAACGGTCTACAGACATTAAAAATTTATAAAACTTTTCTGTTCCACTCAAGAGGTTACAATACAGAATAAAGGACGCAGTTATGAATGCAGTATAATTCAATTTTTACTAGTTGAATTCAAGATGGCAACAAAAATGTAACCTCGTGTATCTCTATGGGAGAAATCTATCCCAAATTGCAACGTTTAGTTTAAAGCGACATTCTTTACAATAAAAATTAATGGAAAACAAACTTTAAAGATTATTTTATATTCACTTTTTATTGAGGTCACGTCTTATATGACTAAATGTGCTAAGTACATACTTTGGTAAGACCAAATTTACGGAACAGGACCCAACTAAATTGTATATATTCTTGATGCTGGGATTTTAACATCGATTCTGCACTTTTTAGAACGCGAGACAGAATTAAAGGAACTGCTTCCTTCTGTGACCTATTAGATGCTTTTTCAATTTAGTTCGACATTCTCGTGTATTCGGGAAAAAAGTCATCTTTTTCGGAACTTCAACCGGGCAAATTTTGGGTGTCGTAACTACCTCATTCGATATCTACATCAGTATGCTTTTAAGATTGAGCTAATTATTTAAATGTTTATATCGGCAAGTATATTCAACTTTAAAAGGTTAAAAACTGCGCCAAATGTATGTACATAATTGTCCTCCAAGCTCCTATAGAGCAGTGATTCTCAAACTTTTGCATCTTGCGTCCCACCGAACATTTTGTCAAAAAATACTGGTCCCACCATAATAAAAACAAACCTCACATTTTCGAGGGAATGGATTTTGACATCAACTGCATTTCAGTATTGTATTAATCATTAATGGAAATTTTTAAGGACCTTAAGTATTGCGGTAATTATGTTGAGAAAAATTTTTATTGTAATTATCTTCGAAACTTCGCGTCTCACCGGTTGAGAAACTGCTACATATAGACAGACAGACAGACAGACAGACAAACGACTTTATTTAGGGCGAAATTGAGACTGTGAAGCGTACAGTAAGGAGTGCCATTGCACCGCAACTGCAACCAAGCGAAAACATCTATAGTAATGGACCAATAGTATCTGTCTATTCTAAGGATTATTTCTTAGGTATTTTGCTGTACACTATCGTCAATACCTTTGCAAGATAGCGCAAGTAGGAACAAGAGTTGAAATAAAATTCACGGTGGAGTTAAACGTAAAAGTCATTCGCACAGATATTTTGAACTAAGCAACCTCAGATAAGGAGAGAGAGAGAGAAAGAAAATTAGGAAAAGAAGGTTGATGATTGAATTTTTCCAGGGCGCTTGTCCGAAATATTCATAAATTGAACTAATGTCAAAAAAAAAACCTTTTACAAGAAAGTGAAGCCTCACGAAAAATACTCTCGGCTGGAGTATTTAAACGACATTCGAATGTTCCATCGATCGTTGTTCTTCCCTCGTAAATAAATCTCTCGAAAGTTACAAAGCCATATATCTGGAACTGATATATACGGTTCTTTGTAAAAGTAAAAATTTGTTATTGCAAAAAAATAAAAATTTCGCGTTTTTCTTAACGGATATATGTATTCAAAATAAAATACTTTTTATCGCTCCGTGTAAAAAGAAATTATTCGTATTATTCGGCTGCCTCTCGGGAAAGAATGAACCGCTGGGCGCGTATGTTCGCATACATTGTAAATCAGTGATACCCAAACTGGGGGTCGTGGGAGAGTTCCAGAGGTTGCGTAAGGCCACGATAAATAAATCTATTTTTAATGTCAAATTCAGATGAAATAGTTTAAACGTGTTTTTCAATCTTCTCAACATGTACCAGTTACATGGGTAAAATAATAACGAGTTAGTTGACCATGAATAACGATTTAAATACCGAGTGCAAAGGGTTATATTTATTTCGATCAAAAACGTGGTGGAGCATAACGGATCAGTGAAAACCAAAATGGAGGCGTCATACAGTGGCGCAACCAGGGGAAGGGGGGTGGGGCAACCGGGCATTTGCCCTCCCCAAGACAGAGCCGCTATATTGCAAAAAAAATGAATTTTTTGTAATATTCCGTTGAGAATATTGAGGATCGAACAGGTACAAATTAGAATTTATATGTTTATTAATTAAAATGTTCCATTACATAGGTAAAACGAAAGAAATTAAAAAACAAAGAATAACATAGTAAAGTTTGAGGTTTTTGCCCCTCCCCCCAATGTAAATTTCTGGGTCCGCCACCGGCGTCGTGTCAAGAAGTTTGGCAACCACTTTTCTAAATAGAGATGTTCGAATGTTACTTGCACGTTAAATTTTATCATGTTGAGTTTTCTAGTATTGTTCGCCTTCCTGCTACCGAGCCTTTTCATCTTGCAAAGTTGATTTCCATATCATTAAACAGTCGTAAAAAAATCCCAGTTTTAAGATTTATTACCCAAAAATTGCGTATAATGCGATATAAAATTATAGTAGTGATGATTAAAAATTTTCAAATATCCCTCTATCACTAAAAACGATTTTGGGAACATATCAAAAAGCTATAATTAGAAGGAATACGGACAGAGAAAACCGCTGCCCACTAACCACGTTTAATAAAATTAACATCTTATTTCATCGATATCATCCAAGGCGTCGTAAATTTCCTAATGCTAAACAACACCTTTACCCTGGGTGCGTGCTTTTTCTGACTAACTTTATATTTAATTTTATATTTAAAATTAATCTATTTAAAATTAATCTATTTAAAATTAATCTATTTAAAATTTAAATCAATTACATATTAGGAAATGACGAAGAGAAATAGGTAAAATAAACTCGTTCCCGAAACAAATTTCTTCTGAGAATCTTTAGTCATATCTTCCTGAAAGGCAAACCTGCTAAGGGCACGTTTAGTCCGAGGTAATTTTTAAAAAAAAGACTGACTTTTTACTGCAAAGTTACTACTCTGAAATACACTTGTGTGTGTTTAAATAATGGAACATTTAAAATGTCAAAGAGGGAGTCCCAATGTCATCTCAAAATATATTTTTTGATACTCTTATGCTCCAGATTTGCAATGCTAACTCGTTTTACGTGTCCGTAATGAGTGCGACCCATCGCGATTTTTCCCCCCTTTACGAAAACGAGAGTATTTTTAGTGTGTGACCTATTTATTCTGCGCTTGCCGCCAACATTTTTTCCGCGTTTTGTGATAAAAATAAGGGACAAAATGTTTTGGAATCGCATAACCTAGGGTTGGACGATTATGTACAGCAGAAAATCTCGAACGAGATCTGAAATTAGGTCAATGGAACAAGTTTGGAATGTGACCTTTTTAAAACTCTGCACAAAGTTTTAAAAACTGACTAATGAAATAGATGATATAGTTAAGAAATATGAGAATTTCAGTTGCGAAGTTTTTCTCTGTAGTAATTCACCGAAATCCTAAGTATTAATGTATTAATATCCGATAGTTATAGAAAATATCCGAATCATTTGTGCAAGTTACAGTTGATGTTCCACGCTACACAGCATATCCTGCTTTATATCAATATAAAATGTGTGGACATAGCTAAAACCGTCTCTTTAGCAGAGAATTTAAAAGAATTTTCCAAAAAAAGGCGCCTAGACTGAAACCGAAGCTAACTTAAAAGCTACCCAAATCAGGTGACTTAGTTTCTTACATTGGAACTTTGTGAGAGGAAAAAAATCGACGGAGGAAGCCTTTACTTGGTGGAACTCCATCATAAAATAATGAGAAGGATTACTTAGTAAAAGTTCCACTTTTATTAACAGAAAAAACGACCGGTTTCGACTAATATCTAGTCATCATCTGACCTTTTTAAAACTGATGACTAGATATTAGTCGAAACCGGTCGTTTTTTCTGTTAATAAAAGTGGAACTTTTACTAAGTTATCCTTCTCATTCTTTTTTTTTGTGAGAGGATTTTTAAAAAACTCCTGAATTATTAAAAATATCAAACTCTGGCTTCCAATATTCTTTACTGCTTAAATAATAAATATAATTTTAAAATAAAACTATTAGACGAGGCCTAGACGTCGTGGAAATCCGTAATATGGAGGAAATGAAGCATTGTTCAAATTAAAACAACAAAGCTTTTTCGACTTATCCTACATGTTGTGTGGAATAATTCTAAGCGTTGTTAAAGCTGATGTGAGCGTTGTTTTAATTTTAACAACGCCACATTTCCTCCGTATTTTTGTAAGACACGAGAATTGTATTAGCCAGCTGTTGTGAAAATGGCCGCCTTTTAACTGTCTAACAGACTTGAGCCGTGACTTATACAAGAAATATTTCTTTATTCAAGTATGGCATGATGTATTTTGATTTCACGACGCAATTTCGCAGTTAGTGTTTAAATCAATTATCTACTTGCAATTTCTCACTACACACTGGAAGCTACGTCAAATTCCAGTAGCTTACCACTTATATATATATATATAAGCTGAATAATTATCATAAGCCTAAATCATACAGCATAAATTAATCGTGAGCGATTTGCCATCTATATAGCGCGTCGAGTGGATACCGGGAAGGAAAGATTAGAGAATGTTTATATCCCTTTATTTCCCCTAATCGAAACTCTTATCGATGAAGTGCTCTTGAGAAAAAGCAATGGACGAGGATTGAAACATTCCCATTACTACGATAGTGAATTTTCTAGAAATGGCAGAACTATTCGAAACTAATGAACTTTGCAGGCTCTGATTCATTTAAAAAAATGCAAAAAAAACAAGTCGACACGCTGTTTTGAGAATCGAAAAAAGTTTAGATTGAGACTCTTATCACATAAACGCAGTGGCGCATTACGGTGATTGGGGAACCTTGGCGTAAGATTAAATTGAGGCCCTTTAATGGAAAAAAGGCAAAATAATCTCTAAATTTCAATTAGAAAAATACAGTAGAAAATAATTTTTTAAATTACTCGTACTTTTCTAACATTTTCTGGCGTTTTTGTCAACTTTTGATAATCGCGCTACAAAGCATCTGAAATCTGGGACACCTAGAAATGTTAGGCCCTTGGGTAGCACCCATTAGGCTTATAATGCGCCACTGAGTTCAATAGAGACTAACATAAATATTTCAAAGTAACGAAGGAAGTTCTCAATTGGGAAAACAATCACAGAATTACTATTCAGGACGGCTACTTTCTGATTGTAACCCATACAGCAGTGGTGCCCATCCTACGGCCCGCGGGCAGGATGTGGCCCGTGAAGGGTTTTCGTGCGAAGCCCGCGAAGCCATGATGAAAAAGCAATCCGAAAAAATTAATACACAAATTCACATATTTTTTATGAAAATTTCGCCAACAATTCATTTAATATCGGAATGTTTACTATAAAAACCTCATTAATTCTATATTTTCACTTAAATGACACCTCAGAATATATAGATAACTTCCGATTTAAACTCTAATCCGGCCTGCGGAAGAATTGGTAACTTCCAATGTGGCGCGCCGAAGGATTCACAACCATCGATGCGGCCCGCCATGTCGAAAAGGTTGGGTACCACTGGCCAACAGAGTTCTCCCAAGCTCTTTAATCGAACAAATTTTTTATCGAAAAAACTTACGAAATCGCGCTTATATACATGATATTTATATACATGATATTTTTCTAAGCAGTTATGACGGAAAACTTTTTAAAAAATTAAAATTTCGGAAGAACGTCCCCCTAACCGTCCAATATATTTGTCCCTTTCAGATGACTCTGCATTTACGAGCGATAGTTTCCAAAGTCCTAATCCGATCGAAAAATAACCGTGTCACGCCGTATACAGCGCATTAGTTCGCAGAATGACACAGAAATGGATGACGAGGGGAACAGGTAGACCAGAATCCCGTTTCTAAGTTTTACTTTTTCGCTAGAAAGCAAAATAATGAAAAGTGTCGTACATGTAGAGATAAGTTAGGAAATGAGATAAATGTCAACAAACCAGTGGGAAAAAACATAAGTCAGTTGAAGCTCGATAGTGCAAACTTGGTTTATACAAAATGCTCGTTTATATGTAATGTATTTCAGTCCCCTGCAAAAACAAATTTATATGTTTCTTGTTATAACGAATTCGTTTTTGCAAACTTTGTCAGTACAAATCATGAAATCCCAAGTCCCTTGAAGTTTGTATGTACTAAATAGGTTGTACTCTCTAGGAATGGTAGTGATAACGGTGGTAACAAGGTGTTGGAGGGAGTCCAGTGGACACTTACCAGAATTTGGAGAGCCCCTGAGGGTGTTGAAAAAAACACGGGAAAAGCACACGAAAAACAAAACACGATGTTGGTAGCTTTTCGGGCCGGAGCCCTTCGTCAGCGACGGAGAGATAGGTACTGATAAAGACCAAAGAAACACCACATACCTCCTTTTGTTTTATCCTAAATCGAGACTCGAATCTTTTTCAAGTGTTCTCGAGAAACACATTCGTTCAACCTTTAGTGTGAGACATGTCCATCGTTAATAAATTCGGCGCACAACTTTTTAAACTGTATAATATATATATATATATTTGAATTGCAGTACTGTATCCAAACCACAGTTATCGACTGCAACAGTCACACCGATCTGACAGAAATATTTCGAGGTAACCTTATCTCGCTCGCGTTCCAGAACCTTATCAGATCACCGTTATCCGACCGCCATTAATCTACGCATATACTTCAATGCTTTCGATTGGTGCGCGTTGTGTTCACGTCATTAGTAATCGAAAGGACAATTTTTAAAAAATCCTCCGTTACCTAGGTGTCTGCCGGAGCTTGTTGACAAGCTTGGTAAACTATCTGAATACCTTGATCGAAACGGCATCCTTAGATCTAGGCAATGGCGGATCTACAAACGAGCTCTGTGAGCCCCCGTTCCACGAAAAAAATCATAAAGAAAAAACATTATTTAAAACAGAAAAAGGGACATTTTATTTATAGAGACTTATTTAGGATTGTGAAATTAAAATTCTTTATGGATTTAGTAATATAATTGTATGACCTAAAGTAATTTATTCACTTAACAAATTTAAACTATCTAAAGGCATTTCTTCAGAATCTTAAATTGAAAATTTTGAAGGCACCCCCTGCCGCCCACCGATTTTTCCATAAATATTCTTTGGAAGCGTAATAAATGGCATCATAGATACACCCTGAAACTTTCAGTCTTATATCTCTTACTGTTTACATATTTGCTATTTTAATTTAATTGGTTGCACAGACGGACAGACAGAGAGAAAACGTAAGCGAGTTTATAAAATAAAACTTGCTAAGCAATGCTATTTAATTTTTTTAAGCCTACTTTTCGTAAAACAAATTTACTTCCTATATATACTTCAATCTATACAATCTATCAATATAGGCTTAACCCTGTAAAGCTTGTTGTTCACACTGAAAAAGTCATTTAAAAATAACTTTGTGGAACCACTATCACAAGTTACCGATCATCTTATTATGATCTAACGCAGCTAAGCCGGCTGTGATGAATTAAATAAACTAGTGGCCCTACAAAGTTATTTGAAACAAATTTTTGCAATAGTGTAACTTATTTTACGTAGGTCTCCCAAATAACGTTAACCTTGGACACCCAAATTTTACCTTCAGTAAATATATGCACGTAATGACGATTTTTTTCGTGAAACACCCGCACTCATGAGCTAAATAACCGTGTTTTCTTAAGAATCGATCTAGTTTTTTGTTATGATTCGTATATTACTCGCCAAAAAAATTCTACGCCAGTAGTCTTCGTGCATAAATAATTAACAGCTGTTCATATTCATTATATGATATCATATACTAAAAACCTTAGTCTGTAGCAAACGTTGAGTGTAATGCATTTTGAAGCTTAATATCTCGCAAACGATTGTACCGAATTGATGAAATTTTCAGGATAGCATTATAATATAATAACAAAACGTTTTAATATATCGAACTCGAGATCAAATACCCGGGTTCGACTCCAGGGGATAATTTTCATTTCCCATAAGTAACACGTAAAAATGAACATTTCGACGTGCAGGCTTTCATTCTTTTTTAGATTAAAATTATAATGAATTGACCTACAATCTTCGGTTATAAACCATTTTGAAGAAAACATTATAAGGTTTCTTATTCTTTTCATCTTTTTTCCGCCTACAGTTCGAAATCGCTCACTTTAAACGTTCAATTCACACAGTTTGAGGAAATCTTGCCATTTTTAACGGGATGTTACCTTGCCTACCTATTCCATTGTTAGACCTCGATATCATATTGTTATTTCAATCATGGGTATAAACGTGCTTTGAATGCTTTTAACACGAGATGGAGGGAGAGGGAGGAGGGAGGGAGAGGGAGGGAGATGGGGTGAGGGAGGGAGGGGAAAACGATTTTCAAGACAGTTGAAGTTTCTGATGTTAATATGATCTCCCTAAATAGTTTGAACGATCGTAACTTTCCTCTCGTCATTTTTGAAGGGCTATACACTACTTATATAATAATATTTATTTTTAAGCTAAATCTTCCGCCTCTTCCCTTCTATTGTCAACACGGCTTCTTGCCGTATTTGGTAGTTTATCTTATCAAGTGACGCATTAATATCCGCTGTCAAAAACTAGAGAGCTTCTCTAATCTAGCAATGAATACGCCTAAATATTGACCAGAACAGTAAGGAAGGGGAAGGATGCGAGGGTTACAAACCTCCCCCATGAAGCACTCCTATATTATATAACTACGTTATGTGACACACAGAGATTTGCATAATGCCAGCACGAGGAAAAACTATTGCATTGATGTTTAGAGAGATTATGTCTTGCAAAAATATGTCATTTTTCCAGAGCGTAGGGTATAGTTCGCTAGTTGAAGTGATGAAATCCTGCGCACGCCGCTGTGTCACCATGCATGCTTTCATTTTTTCATGACACAGTTATAGTTTTGTTATAAAAAATATCATTAGTATAAAATATGTAAATGTTTTTTGCCTCCGTAGCAAATTGGAACGCTTCTCGCCAAATCATTTCAATTTATCAATTTATTTATTTGATCACATATTTATCTGTTTATTTATCTCTGAATTTATTTATGTGATAGTTTATTTTATTGCTTACGTATTTAGTTATTTAGTTATTAATATTTACTATTTTGAACAAGTTCGCAAAAAAAGCCCAACGGTCTTTTAGGAGCGCATCAACAATATCGAGGACCAACGATTACGAAAATGCCTTCGGCGGCATTCGAACCCGCGGCTATAGCGTTGGGACCCATTAGAACGATTAGCGTTCCAGAAAGGGCGAATTATACATTTTCCTCTCACGTTCCGTTCCTAGATTAAGCCTCTCGTGTGCAATTATTTCTTTAGGGTCATTCCATGCTACATGTCCAGACTCGGTAAGTGATGGGTCCTTCGAATCAAACCAAATTTTCAGGATCGTTAGTACATCGGATTACCTTCGCAAAATGCGCAAGGGTTTCCCCTCCGGCGCCCCTTCCCCCTCCCCACCAGCTCCGACGCAACTGTGCCCCCGTGCGCTTTGTCGATCTCCGGGATATTTACTCGTGTCGCCCTCTCGTCCATCGCACAGAGATAACTTTGATGTCATTTCTTTCAGTAAAGATTCCACTACAAGTCCATATATAGGTTTGGGGGTCTGAGACGTAAAAAAACATCACTTAGCCATCTTTGAAATCCGGGTAAGGAATTCGCGATTTCTCTATTTTTCTGGCCTCACAGACAGGCCGGGAAATTTTTGAAAGGGCCAACACACATATCACCGAAAACTAGAGCCGGAGCACCCTTACTTCACGCAGTACAAATATTCTAAGGCATCTCACGTTGAAGAAAATCGATTCTGAACATCGTACACTTTGAAAAAATGCCAAAAAGTGCCAACTTTGCGTCCCAAGAAAGCTATGTTTGCATCACCGCAGAGAGAACTAGTTTGCACTGAGAGAACAAGCAGCACATCTATTTTCAAATACCATTAATCATCTAGAATACCGATCGGATTTGAAACAAATTTCCCCGGACAACGCAGGAAATTTCTGCTTGTATACAATAATGATGTTATAACGGAGAAATATCCCAAAAACCGAATCGGGTTTCGAATAAACCTCGACTTCCGTTTAACCGTTATTGTCCAAAAACAAATCAGTTTTTGTGCTCATGATAAAGTGTTATATATGAAGTTTGGTAACGATATGGCAAGTTCTTTCTGAGTTAGAGCGCCCACAATCACATACACACGCACACATAATTCCGAAAATAGTCTAAACGTGTTCTAGGGACCCCAAAACGTGTAATTCCGTTGAAATCTCGAAGTCGATTTTTTCCGTGATCACAACACTTTCCCATTACTACGTATGGAGAAAGTAAAAATGGAAACGTTCCCGTTTAATAATTAGTTAAAGTTAAACGAATAAATGGCTCCCTCAAAGCAGAGATTTATATATTTTGTGATAACGTCATAATCTTAGTTACATTACAAATAAAGGCCGTGAGATGTTCGACAACGTAGTGAGGATCCATTAGAAATGAGTATTCGGTCAGAAATTGAAATTTGTCGGTCTTGAAATGAAAATTATCCGTTTCGCGGGCAATCTTCGTGAGGAAAGGGAAAGTGGCCTCGGGCGATGTTTGTTTTCTCTGCGTGTGACTGAGGTGAAGTGGACGACGTCACCCGTGCGTTCGTGCGAGAAGAAGCACTTGCCGCCCATCTGACGGGTGAAATTCGTTCGATACGCCACGGCCGTAGGTATGGAAACTATAACTGCGTTTCCAGAGATCGTACGGGAGAGGCGTGTCTACGGTTGGACTTGTAGGGTGAGGGAGAGAAAGTGTCAGCCAATAAGAGGTCTTAAATTTCCCACGCCTTTCAAAAGTTCTTGACGAGCGCTGTTGACACGATTGCTCTCAGAACTTCACTCGTCCACAGCTGCTGTTGAAATGAGCGAAATTCGAAATGTGGCAACATTGGGTCGTAGCCTAAGCGAAATAACCCGAATGCGGACGGAATACTGCGAATCTGACCCGTACGACTTCGGGAAAGGCACTTATAACAGAGAGATCATATGCAGAACCGGGATTAGATATTTTACGCCCTAGGCAAGGATTGAAAATTACGCCCTTCTCCTAACGAAAGGATACAGTACAACATTTTACCATTCAAAACAGTAGTTTATTAACGACTAGCTACAGTACCCGGCGTTGCCCGGGGAAAAACACAAAAAAATGTTTTAACAAAAATTAATGTTTTATTTCAGCGCTTCGTTGTAAACAATGTTTTTGATTTTTTGATTATTTATAAGCATATATTAGTTTTGTTGCTGCAACATGCAGTTGACCATGCGAAAAAATTAGCATACTAAGTTATTTTGCTTTTTGTACAATTAATATAATACATTTGGGATTAAAAAGTAGCGTACGGCCTTCCTATTTGTGAAGAAAGTATCTGTTGAAAGTTTTATTACTCTAGCTTCAACGGTGTGGAGATGTATAGATGCACAAATAAACAAACGAACAAACAAACTTTCATAAATATATAGTAGATGTAGGCAGTGGCGGAATAAGACCCTCTGGGCACTTTGGGCGCCCTCCTTGTAGTTTTTTGATGATATAACGAAAACTATGTTATACTGAAAAACGTTCGAAACTTTTGCAGTATTTGTCCCCCAGACTCTATTCTAGCTTTTATGTTATGTTAGTGAATGTTTTTTTAAACGGTGCGTGAAATGAAATGGAATTCTTAAACTAAATATACTATTTTTTGCTGGATCTGTTATTTGTTAGATTTAATAACTATCACGCAAAATGATAGCTCACAAACCCATGACGGATCTGCCTGTGGCGACATTTACCCACCCGATCACCGGACAGTGGGGAGGGATAGCTTCGTTCCAGAGAGGCGAAGGACGCGATAGCGCGTGGAGACGGCTACATCCGATATAAAAGAGATATAATCTTAAAACAAAGCGACCCGAAGGCTCGATAATATTCTTGGTTACTAGATAAATAAAAACGGTTTTTCGACAATTTCTCATTTCCTTAGTTTGTTTTAATGTTTTTCTCTATTTTTATCAATAAAATACAATTTGAAATTAGTTTGTTTTAATGTTTTTTCCTATTTTTTATTAATAAAACGAAAAACCAATCCGTAAGATAAAGGCTAGAATAGAGCCTGGGGGACAAATACTGCAAAAGGTCCAAACTTTTTATTGGCAAAATTATGTTATTATTAATATTATTATTAATATTAGTATTGTTAGTATTATCTTATTTTTATTTTAAAAAAACACGAAAATAAACCTCACTAATTCACCTTCCGAACTTTTGAGGCAGCAAATTTCTGTATCAATAAAAAAAATCTATTTTTTTTAAAACAAAAACATGTCAGACGAGTAGTGTACCAGTTAGATCAGACGTCGTAATTACATGCAGAGATTATTGTATTAATTGCTGTATTTGAATTCTTTACTTTCTTTAGAATAAGAAAAACTGATATTTTTACATTTTACTTGTTAATTCATTTTTTTATTAAATTTTCTTTTTGCTTTCAATAATACTGCCTTTATAACAGTCAACCTACGGGGTGCCCCTCCCCCTCCACCTAAGCTTGGGGCCCCTAGTCACTTGCCTACTGTGCCTATTGGGTAACCGGCACTGGATGTAGAAGCAAAGTAACATTTATTTGATAATATAAAACGTTACACATCAAAATTCAATCTTTGGACTCTAGACAGGTGGCTCGCTCGCCTAACCCTTGTCCCGATTCCGGTCATGCGTATGGATTTTGTTCGTTTTAAACCTATATTTCCTCGAAATCTTTTTTTCCGATTTACAAAGAACTTCTCCGACTATCTACTCACTGATTTTAATGAAAGATTTTATGGTAATTTGTGTAGGGTTACCAGATACTAGAGGTTAAAAAGGACGGTGATGTCAAAAAACCGGAAAAATATCGTATTCACTACAATGATTTTCATATTGGCACAATCCTCGCACCATGAATTTTAGACATGATAAGCAGAAAATTTTAATCCTGGGAAAATACATGCATTTTTTCCTTGTAAATGGCAGGTTCAACTAGCAAAGAATAAAATACGAGAAAGAACTGAAATAGCAACAAGTCTGCAAGACGACAATTCACAAAGCCTAAACATAATTTTTATAATTGAATTTAGAGATTCTTACAATGATGTTGGTGTTCACTAATCAATCAATTTATCATAGTTGGCGATCAACATAGAGATAAAAAAATATTCCCTTACAACAAAGAACAAACTCAAAAATCTTTCTAGAGCTGGAAATGATATTTTCGAACTCATAGTTTTTACCAATCAATTTGTATTGGAGAACTTTTGTATAAAATTTACCGGTTCACCGGATTTCATCCCTTCCATCCTTATCCGATTACATACTTTTTACCTGTCCGGTTTGTCATATGTAAAGTCTACTTTTGAAATATAATTCCTGATTGTCAAATCTTTCGCTGCTATTTATTTTACTGCATAAACTCTTAGGACGATTTCATTGCGAATGAAGATATTACCAATAAAATGGTAATAATACGAATAAACGAGCAAAAGCACGGTTTTCGATGATAAAAAAGTATTGATTAGCATAGGTTTTTAAAAAAATAACACTTTAAATGAAGCTTAATTCGGAGAATATATTTGGATAAACAAAAAATACAGATTGAATGAGGAGTAAAAATGACGAAGACAATTGGCTCCTTTTTTTTAAGCGAAGGATATACGCAGTAGACGACACTCCAAAATATTCCTTGGCATTCATTTTTAAGCGCTTCACTCCTCTTCTTCTCTTGGATGGCACGATGATTTTAACCATACAATTTATTCGTCTTTTAAGTCTTCAGATTTAAAAAAACACAATTAAGAGTTTACACTTTTATCCATTGCGCTGCTGCACTTCGATTTTGGCGCTCAATTTTAACAAAATTTTCCACTGTTCTTCTCGGTTTTGATTCAGCTCCCCCATCTTGAGAAAAGAATAAGAATTAAAGAAAGCAGAGAGACGTACACGGTATAGATGCTTAAGTGTTTTGTTTCAAGCGGACGAAGGAGAAGCGGAAGTTTAATTCTCTCCGCGAAATAGAAGCGCATGGGCGACCCGAGGAATTTTGTCGCCCCGGGCGAGATAACAATCAATTTTAATTTCTTCCTCTCTATGTAACAATTCTTGATAATGAGAAAAGAAAAAGGATAAGATGAAGATAATATCCTGTTCCGCGAAATAAATGAGTATCCAATATTTATTCACTTGCTAGTAATGCATAGATACATGATCGGTATAGCGCCATCCCCCCAGACTTTTGAGCCCCGGGCAGCCGCCCTGCTCGCCCGTACCTCCGGCAGAAGCGTAGAGTTTTCGAACAGGAGAAGTTTACCGGGACTCCTTCCGACGGATGGTTAGTCGAAACGAAAGTCTGCTCCATCCCAGGATGTTTCTCGACCCAACCGAGGTGTCTCCCCGGCGACCCCTCGTCCATTCGCCGGCGGTCTTTCTCCTTCATATCCGTGCTTATGGCGATTCTGGTTTTTCTTAGGACGGCTGGCCAAAGGTCGGTATACATAACGCGTCCTTCCATTAACCTCGTCGACGAGGATCGAAACGACGCACAAAGCAACCGCTACGTAAATGAACGCTTTCCCGGTAAATTTCGTGCAACCCATTTTTTGGTATTGGTGTATCTCTGGTTGGAACAAGTTCCTATCACTTTTCAAGCGAGACTGAAGCTGACTGGCTATATTTCTCGCCTTGTTTTGACAGAAACCGACATCCGTCGTGTGGCTGCGGTGTCCCGAAAACACTATGAGCTTCATAAAAAAAATAACAAAACATCCGTATTTTATTCACGGCCGCGAAAAACATATGCTTAAAAAATAAACACTTATTATTACTATAATTTTTTAATCCAAAGTCAGAATTACAAGTTGATTAGGACAAATCATTGAAAAAGGAACAAAATATTGTAAACAGAATCACAATTAATGAATAAAAAGATTATTGCACAATACAGAGTAAATTATAGAATGATCAAAATTGGAGCTTCAATTGCTGACGTAATATGAAAAAGCGCGTTTTATTTATGGAGGTTTATTTAGAGTTGTAAACTTAAAATTCTTTATAAACTAAGTAACATAATTAAATGGCATAAAGTAATTTATTCAATAATTAATTATTTTTTTAAAACTTTCTATCTGCAACCATTAGCTGAGACCCTTAATTTGGAAATTTTGAAGGCACACGCTGTCCCCCAACGACTTTTCAAAAAAACTTTTATCTATAGTGTTATATATGGCATTAGTTACAAAACAGCGAAAAAATTGGAGGAGCTGGGAAAACGGTGCAAATCGACGAGAGCGCGTTTGGAAGGCGCAAGTATAATCGCGGCCGCTTGACGAAGACAAAGTGGGTGGTTGGGGGCGTTGGCAGGGAAACACGCCGATCATTCTAGTGTTTTGTGGACAAGAGAGACCCTGGAAAGTTATACAGGAGAACGTTGAAGTGGGGTCCAACGTAATGACTGATATGTGGAGTGGTTACGGACGTTTTCGGCAACTAGGCTACGCTCATTCCACAGTTAACCACTCCTCCGACTTTGCAGATCCTGCCAATCGTTCGACCCACACTCAAAATATTGAGGGATACTGGTCCGTTATAAAAAGAGATATGCGGAGAAGAATTGGCAGCATGTCGGAAGAGTGCCTGGAAGACTACCTTTTAGAGTACGTGTGGCGAAGAAAACACTGTAGCAAGGATGATTTCTTTAAGGAATTTATAAAGGTTGTTAGGTGTTTCTATTCCAAGTTTTGACTTTTATGTGAGTTTTACATTTAGTATATGAGTAACTTATGTAACAACAGATGTTTTAGGCTAGGTTCATCTCTTTAGGTATAGGTATGACAAAGCCCTCTTGAGGGCTGCTTAAAGTATTGATTGACATGGATGACAGTTCTTGTTTCTTAATGTTTTTAGCAGCATTGAAAATCAATCTTCATATTTAAAACACTCCCTCCTTAGCGCTCTTTATGATGAAATTTGTAAATATAATTTGAATGATAATAAATTAAGATAAGAGCGATCAAGCTAGAAAAGCAAGTCCAAATTTTGCGCAAATAAGACTTTTTTCATTTCATTCCTTATTTTAATATTAGTTGGTACCTCTCACTCTCCCTTCAGTTTCTGTCCTCCCCCACCCTCTACCTCGCCTGTTTCCTAACTCAGTTGATATGTATCGTAGAGTTTCTTTAAAGTAACGACGATGAAAATATGATTGTTTTCATTGTCATTGGTCTATGTTACATGATTTTCTCGGGATTTCAAATTTTCTTCTTTGGATGAAATAGGAGCAGGGTCTGATAAACGTTTCTGCTGCGCTTTTCTAAGATGATGAAGTACAGCTTCAGGAGATGCGAAATGAAAAAGGTCTCATATGCACAAAATATGAGAGTTTTGCACCAGACATAATTCAAGTGATTCAGTAAAGGCACAGATATACGCTGAAAATATTAATGCAGTTTTCTTTAGATCACCATATCGCTTTGGAATGAGGAAATTCGAGTGCTTCTATAAGTTCACGTTTTTACAACATGCGGTAAAACTTGGTCCCAGTTTTTTTTTGTTTTTACTCACAAAGAAATAAAAAATTAATAATTTCAGACTTAGAAAAGCGCAACAAAAACATTTAGCAGACTCTGTTCCTATTTATTCCAAAGAAGAAAATTTGAAATCCCGAGAAAATCATGTAACATAGACCAATTACAATGAAAACAATCATATTTTCATCGTCGTTATTTTATGTTTAATATTTTCTGGGCCCTGTAGACTATTTCAAAGGGATAGCTGAAAGGACAGAGTCGTTGTACGTGTTATAATTCGGAAAGGCAATGTCGATTCCAAATTTCCCTCCTAAAAAGCTTAAGGCAAGTCGAAGCGCCTATGTTGGTACTTCTCACTCTCCCTTCAGTTTCCTTCCTCCCCCACCCTCTACCTCGCTCGTTTCCTAACTCCGTTGATACGTATCGTAGAATTTCGTTTACAAAACGCCAATAATAAGGATTTTCACCGCAATGCAATGATGTAACTTTCAATCGTCTTATTTGCAAAAAGTATTACAATTTTGCAATGATAGATCGGTAATTTCACCACCCGCTGTGAGGGTAGACTACACCGAGCTAGGGGCCGGAACTCGAGTCCGAATGAGGGTCGCTCTCTAATGAGGTTCCAAAGGGAAGAGGAGGTAGTCTTCCAAAACATGGCCCCGGATCTGACAATGAGACATAAACCGAATTTAGAGATTCTTGTAATTATGTTGATGGCCACTAATCAATCAATTTGTCATAGTTGTCGATGAACATAGAGATTTAAAAAATATTCCCTTACAACAGAGAACAAACTCAAAAATCTTTCTAGAGCTGGAAATGATATGTTTAAGCTCATAGTTTTTATCAGCCAATTTGTATTGGAGAACTTTTGTATAAACTTTTCCGGTTCACTGGCTATAATTCCTGATTGTCAAATCTTTCGCGGCTATTTATTTTATTGCATATAGCATTCTGAACTCTTAGGTTGATGTCGTCTCTAATGAAGATATTACCAATAAAATTGTCATAATACGAATAAACGATCAAAATCACAGTTTTCGATGATTAAAAAGTATTGATTGGCATGGGTTTTAAAAAAAATAACACTTTAAATGAAGCTTAATTCGGAGAATATATTTGGATAAACAAAAAATACAGATTGAATGAGGAGTAAAAATGACGAAGACAATTGGCTCCTTTTTTTTAAGCGAAGGATATACGCAGTAGACGACACTCCAAAATATTCCTGGGCATTCGTTTTTAAGCGTTTCACTCCTCTTCTTCCCTTGGATGGCACGGTGATTTTACCATACAATTTATCCGTCTTTTAATTCTTCAGATTTAAAAAAAACACAATTAAGAGTTTACACTTTTATCCAGTGCGCTGCTGCACTTCAATTTTGGCGCTCAATTTTAACAAAATTTTCCACTGCTCTTCTCGGTTTTGATTCGGCTCCCCCATCTTGAGAAAAGAATAAGAATTAAAGAAAGCAGAGAGACGTACACGGTATAGATGCTTAAGTGTTTTGTTTCAAGCGGACGAAGGAGAAGCGGAAGTTTAATTCTCTTCGAGAAATAGAAGCGCAGGGGCGACCCGAGGAATTCTGTCGCCCCGGGCGAGATAACAATCAATGTTAGTTTCTTCCTCGCTATGTAAAAATTCTTGATAATGAGAAAAGAAAAAGGATAAGATGAAGATAATAGCCGGTTCCGCGATACAAATAAGTATCCAATATTTATTCACTTGCTAGTAATGCATAGATACATGATCAGTATAGCGCCCTCCCCCCAGACTTTTGAGCCCCGGGCAGCCGCCCTGCTCGCCCGCACCTCCGGCAGAAGCGTAGAGTTTTCGAACAGGAGAAGTTTACCGGGACTCCTTCCGACGGATGGTTAGTCGAAACGAAAGTCTGCTCCATCCCAGGATGTTTCTCGACCAAACCGAGGTGTCTCCCCGGCGACCCCTCGTCCATTCGCCGGCGGTCTTGCTCCTTCATTTCCGTGATTATGGCGATTCTGGTTTTTCTTAGGATTGCTGGGAAAAGGTCCGTATACATAACGCGTCCTTCCATTAACCTCGTCGACGAGGATCGAAACGACGCACAAAACAACCGCTATGTAAATGAACGCTTTCCCGGTAAATTTCGTGCAACCCATTTTTGGTAGTGGTGTATCTCGGGTTGGAACAAGTTCCTATCACTTTTCAAGCGAGACTGAAGCTGACTGACTATATTTCTCGCCTTATTTTGACAGAAACCGACATCCGTCGTGTGGCTGCGGTGTCCCGATAAAACAATACGAGCTTCGTAAAAAACAACAAAACATCCGTATTTGCTTAAAAAATAAACACTTATTATCATAATATAATTTGTCGATTGATGTCCGAAGCCAAATAGCAACCAGAAGCATGGTGACAGAATAAATAAATAAATAAACAAGTCACTAGCAACACTGAATAACAAACAGGTAAACACAGGTAAAACAAAACAGCATATCGTAGTGGACACATGTAACAGATTACATGATTGTTATTGGTTAAGTCAAAGTATTTAAGAGTGCGATTTGAAAAGAGTATTCAAGATACACACAGGTATAATAAAACATATTTTTTTCTAATAATTACTAGTATGGCAGCCCCGGGTCTCCGATCCTCAACGCGATTTAAATAAACTGAATGTTTAGTGAAATAATTTTTATTGAATACTAAATGAAATGAAGGTAATCGAACGTGTTCGGCCCTAGCTAAGATCTTCTTTGTACCCTATTCATTTGACGTGTTTCCCTATTTCTTTGTCTTTCTTGTACTCTCTGCTCCTCATCTACATGGGCAATCCTATGAGCTTCCGCTTGTCTTTCTCTCTCTTTCCTACAATACTCTTCCTTTGATCTCTGGCTCCTCTTCCTTTCTCTGGCAGCCGTAGCTGGGCTAATAGCTCTACCTTACCTTAGTTCCAATGATTATCGTTGCACCCTTATAGACGAACTCACAAACAACTGCTTTACTTCAAGTGTCTATCAACGACTTCTTTTAACTTCTTACAGGACCTACTATAAAGGCGACGTCAATGCAACCGTTTATTTAGATTATCAATGAAGAGAAGATAACCATATAATGTGTTTACAAAATAACGTGCATCCCCATTCTCATCTAATTTTTAATTGATGCGTGAGCCTATTTGCGTTAATAAGGATTACAGATGTAATATGATGGTTCTACTTACGAAAAGGTAAGTTTCCAGCATTAAAACGATGAAAGAAAACAAAAAACAAATTAATTGCACAATTTAAAATAAAACTCAATACGCTGGGAGCTTGTTTGTTATACTCTTGTTATTGACAGCTAGAAACGCTTCCCATACGTAGTCAACAGAATAATTATCCGTAAATATTTACGTTGCTATGCTTCATTAATTTCGATGCTTATGTTAAACAAAAGTGCGAAGCGAATAACGCTATTCTTTCACCTATTTGAAGGTATAATTGATAGTAATTGAATCGGAGGCAACAATGACGGTCGCCTTGGCAACGCCCCGAAAGAGTACGAAAAATCCGCAAAAGTTCGAAAAAGAATGCGTATTTCTGAAAACTTCGACCGTGTAACGTGTAAACGTCGCAAGAATAAGATAGTATAGAGTTTTAGACGTCGAATAAAGTAAAAAATATGAAAATCGGTATTTATTTACTTATTTTAATGAATGAAGGAAAAAAACCTTGCACTCTGAAAAACCGAAAATCCCGTGTAAACTTATGGGTAAATATAATTGTCTCCTGGATTCGAACCCGGGATACTTTAGCAAACGAAAATATTTTTCCAGGGACCTCATAGTCAGTAGAAACAAAACGCCGTTTACCGCATATCTTTACGACGAACGGTTCTCGAGAAATACGCCGATATAAATTGTACACAAATGTCTACAGACGTCAACGTAAAATTAATATATAGTTAGATAATAGTAATGCCGGTAAGCGCGGTATCCAAATTCTTTTGTTTTGATTTAAAATTTAAATTTTAGATACTTTCGATATTTAAAACTTTTGAGATGTTATAAATATCAAAATAAAAGCAAAACATTCTGACGTACTAGACAAAGTAGTTTATAAAGAAATATTTGAAAATTAATAAAGAAAATTCATCATTTTTTAAATGGCTTTTGATTTAAAGTTACGTAGTAACGGGTATTTGAACTAGTTAATATAATTTATTGATCCAAAGTCAGAATTACAAGTTGATTAGGACAAATCATTGAAAAAGTAACAAAATATTGTACACAGAATCACAATAAATGAATAAAAAGATAATTGCACAATACAGAGTAAATTATAGAATGATAAAAATTGGAGCTTCAATTGCTGACGCAATATGAAAAAGCGCGTTTTATTTATGGAGGTTTATTTAGAGTTGTAATTTATTCAATAATTAATTATTTTTTAAAACTTTCTCTCTGCAACCATTAGCTCAGACCCTTAAATTGGAAATTTTGAAGGCACACCCTGTCATCCAAAGACTTTTCAAAAAAACTTTTATCTATAGTGTTATAGATGGAATTAAAGGTCACACAAATAATGGAAATATTTTAACTCTATATCTATATTCTCTGGCAGAACAATAAACGGCATCATAGATCACGTACACTCTGAAAAAATCATCCTTCCATCTCTTACATTTCAATTGCTATTTTAATTTAAACAATTGCACAGGTGGACAGAAGGACAGACAGCGAAAACATGAGCGCGTTTATAAAATAAAACATTTCAAATTAAAGTTAATCCAGTGAATATATTTAGATAGTCAAAAAATACAGATTAAATGCAGTAGCGGTTAGTATAAAACCTTTCCTTTTTTGAAAAGAAAGATTTACGCAATCGTCAACACTCCAGAATATTCCTTGGCGATCCTTTTAAAGTGTTTCACTTCACTTCTTCCCTCGGATGGCACCAGTGCTGCAGTGGAGTGTATACGGAGGTATACGCCGTATACCCTCCACTTTTTTCGAATGAATAGGGTATACCCTCTGCTTTTTCGAACAAATAGCGTATACCCACACCTTATGAAAAACTATACAGGACGATTGAAGAGAAACAGCTCATACGTTTTCTCCTGGCATCGTAACATTTACAGTCATGTAATTTGCTCTAAAAAACAGGGTAAGAACCCTCCCTCAAAGTCTTACTTTAGTATCCACTATAAGCTCTGCTTTTTCTACGACTACAGCACTGGATGGCACTCCAATTTTCGCGCTCCATTTTAACGAAATCTGCCACGTTACTCCTTGGTTTAATTCAGCTCTCCATCTTGAGCATAGAACAGGAATTTAAGAAATCAGAGAGACGTACATGGTATAAATGATTGGTGTTTTGTTTCGTGCGGACGAATAAGATTTGTGCACTCTGCAGAAGAGAAGCGTAGCGTTGTGGAAGAATAGGAGAAGTTTACCGGGACTCCTTCCGAAGGATGGTTACATAGAGCCTATATAGTATAGGCTCCATGGATGGTTAGTCGAAACGGAAGTCGCCTCCATCCCAGGATTTCTTTGGATAGGGGGGAAACCTATCGGGAAAACTGATAGATGGCAGGTTTCCGGCCATCGACCCTTAATTTAGTCACCGGTACGCCTCGAAGGCGATGCTGGTTGTGTTTAGGATGGGTGTCTAAAGGTCGGTATACAGTGTACATAGCTCCATTACTCTCGTCGACGAGGATCGCAACGACGCACAAAGTGACAGCGATGTAAATGAACGGTTTCCCAATAAATTTCGTGCAACCCATTTTTCGTAGCGTCGTATCTCGGGTTGGAATGCGTCCCTCTTACTTTTCAAGCGGGTCTGTAAAGTGCCCCGGGACCAAAATATGTTTTACTCACCTTGTTTTGATCAAAAACTGACATCCGCCGTGTGGCTGCGGTTCCGCGATAAAAAGATGAGCTTCATAAAGAAAACATCCGAATTTGACTCACGGTCGCGAAAAACATGTTTAGGAAACGAATGTTAAAAATGGGAGCTTCATCTGATGAAGAAATATGAAGAAGCGCGTTTGATTTATTGAGATTTATTTAGAATTATTAATTTATAATCCTTTATAAACTTAGTAATATAATTATATGGCGCAAATTAATTTATTCAATAATTTATTTTAAAAGTTTATTACACGTGTTATGTTTCTAATGTAATTATCATTAGCTTATGATATGAACATCTGTACTACATTGCCAAAAATGGCTTCCTTGACGATTTGAAGTCACCTCCTACCTCACATCAATTTCTCTAAAAAAAACTTCTTTTGCAGTGTTATGGGTGGCATTAAGGGCCACACAAATATTTAAAAAATTTAATTTTCTATCTTTAACCATTTGCTCATAATCTTAATTTGATAATTTTGTAGGCACCCTCTGCTGCGCATCGATTTCTTCAAAAAATTCTTGGACAGCATAATAAATGGCATTATAAATCATACATACACCCTGCGAAATTCAGTCTTCTATCTCTTACCATTTATTTGCTATTTTAATTTTATCGATTGCACAGACACAGAGCGAAAACATAAATGTTTTTGTAAATTAAAATGCACTAAAAAGACCCTCCCAGCATACAGGCCTACTTTAAGGAAACCTTGAAATAGCATTCAGACTGACTTAATACTCTAAATTCGTTCCTAAGATTTTACATTCTTCCCACCAATCAGTTAGACAACTACACATTTCTCTGTTGAAATCAAGGAACTTATATAATTCGCCGCACAGTTTTGTGGCAGAGGATAGAGTATATCAGAGTGTACAGTTCTCACTTACCTGCTTAAATGTGCTAATTTTACCTCTACCTACCGTCAGTCTATCCCATTGGTTCTTAACCCCTGGGTCGCGACCCAAAAATGGGTCGCCAAGCCATTTTGAGTGGGCCGTCAAAGATCTTCCATTGCTTTCTATATCCATATATATAATTCCTCCCAACAACCCGTTCAATGCTAATGACCTGAGTGCTTATTTTCATTTATTTATTAAATTCCTATTTATTTTATTATTTATTACAAGCTATTGGAGGAAATGGGTCACCGCGACCAGAATTTGGGTCGTGGTCAAAAAAGGTTAAGAACCACTGGTCTATCCTATGTTGTCATGGTGTTTGTGCCTACACAGAAGAATTTTGTTTCCACTCCTCTATCTTAAATGTCATCTACCAGAAGAGAAATCATGACAGCAACGAACTGCTCGCTCCAATGCTTCGAAAATCCCATCTCGAGACAAAAATAGTGGCCATCCTTGAAATCTCAAACCAAAGCATTTCAAGTATCATCTGATGGAATGATAAGAAAAACACCCGCCGTTTGGTCCTATACAAATAGGGTCACCAGATAGCAGAGGTTAAATAGCTGGACAACAAAGGTGAAAAAGCTAGATATGGAAAAAAATGCCTGACAAAACCGTATTTATTGGCGTAATCTTCTTCTAGAGATAATTCTCAAACCCTCATTTTTTTAGGTGAAAATTACAAAATTTTAATCCTGGAGTAACCCTCGTATCCCAACTCCCCTTTTAAACGGGAATGTAAAAGTATGGTTTTACTCAATTAAATGTAAATTTTTAAATGTTTATTACTTACATCTAGTAAATTATTATATATGTATTTTAAAATACATTTTCTATTATTCATACATTGAAATATAAGCCTGAGAAAACCTTGGAGATGCTTTCCAGATGGTCTGTCAATTCATTTTATTTTCAAGTAGAAACATGTTCATTACCAGTGCATATCATTGAAAGGGGTGGCACTTTGAGGACATTTCTTTATTTTTAAAATTATTATTGCTTCAATTTTTATCAATACAGGTACCTTTAAAATGCCCCCATAATATGTTTCTAAATGGGGAGCTTAAAAGGGACAAAACATATCAAGCTGATTTTAAATATAAGCAAAAACAGTGGATAGATATATGTACTTGTAAAAAAAATAAGATGTGAAGAATATAAGATTTAATAAATAAATCTTTACAATTTTTCTTGTGTTACAGACACTATTTTCTGATAAAGGGCTGAACATAATAGCTATATCAAACAAATTTGCAAATCTATTTATTAACTGTCATGTAATCATGGTTATAACTTCATAAAATAAAAATCTAACTTCGTCATCATCTGAAAAATTGAATTTCAACATTCACTTTTCACCTATCATAATTTTTTTCTTCCCTCTTCATCCATCTATGTGATCTGTGTTAATTTGGATGCTTGCACATATTCTCAGTTTACTTCAGTTTCAACTTATATCATCCGACTCATCTTCTTCTTTTATGTTCAGAGTTGGATGGAATTCACTTTTAAAATTTTAGAGAAGGTAATAATATTTTATAATTGAACTTGCAGAAGGTTCATAATTTTTTTGCTAAAACTTTTCTCTATGACTATGGAAATAAATTTGTAACATTTTACTTGATAATAAATTGTCGAGTAATGGAAAAATTGCCTTTCAAGGAGGAATCTTCAGGTATTTGTTATGTAATATGCTGCAATTCTTTAAACCAGGGGCGTGCAACCTTTTTACGTGGTGGGCCGCATTCATACATGTGAGTGCTTTGGCGAGCCAGATTATATGTCACAAGTATGTACCTTGGCGGGCCGGATGAGAGCTTCATACGAACTTACTCAAGAGATTTTAAATATGAAAATAAAGTTTTAACCATTTTTACTGTGAAAACTTCTTCAGGATGTGTTATGACAACAGTAGTTCTTAAAATGTACAAAATTATCTGTAATAAATATCGCAGACCATATATTCACCAAAGCTTTGTGGGTCACATAAAATTCTATCCTGGACCAGATGCGGCCCACTGGCCATAGGTTGCACGCCCTTGCTTTAAGCTGTAGATGGAAAGTGTTTGCAGCACTTATTTTCAAATACCATCTTGTATCGTTATGAACTTTTAATGAGCTACATAAAATTGGTATTAATTTGTCTCATCATTAAGAATTCATTGCTAAGAAGATGCACAGTTTTTCAATATAACCATAAGAAATGATAAAATTTCTGTTTTTGCTAACCTGCAATGTCTGATCTATTATTATGAAATTCTTCTGAATTATCATTATGGTCTAATCCATCTACCTTCAATTTATTTCATAATTCTCTTTTCCATGTTAATGGGTGAAAAAACAAGACCACTGAATTGCTTTTCAATAGAAATATTTTCTGCATCAATTTTAACAAATGTGATAATTTGATTACAATTATTTAAATAAAGCATCTACTTAATACTTTCTTGAAACAGAAAATTTTTGTTTACATGCAAAAGAAAGAAATAATATCAAAAAAGATTATACCAAAGACAGTGATTATACATACAATACATAAGCAAATGCCAATATATATACTGTCTTTTTTCAGCTTTATATTACAGGTTACTTAGCATTGTATGGTATTTTCATACATGCTAAAATTGGGTCTAATATTCAATTGGTAACATTTACATAAGTAATGTTCTAATCCAGTGGTGGTGCCGCAGAAGTTTCAGCTCATAAATAACAATTTAAACTAAATGTCATACCCCCTGCATATTAAAATTCATATTTTCTCTCTGCTCAAGATCTTAGGAACTGGAACCAGAAATGCATAATTTCACTCATAGAATTTACGTGTTAAAATGACCCAACAGTTCGGACAATGCATTCTTGTTTTTTATATCTGAAACCAATTATTGCATATCAACTGTCCATAATGCTTTTTATCTCACTTGTCTCTCTCTCTCTGTTCAAGAAGCAGGAAATTCTTAAATGCAATAAACGAGGCATATCTGTATTGGATTGGAGTGCTCATTCAAAATATTCAGAACCAAGGGGTGCTTGGTAAGAAAAGGTTGAGAAATCCTGCTCTAGTTGAACATCTCAATACCATCATATTCATCTTTGTATTTGTCATTGTCTTCATCAACACCTTTGTTATCATCGTCGTCATTACCATAAGAAATAAGTTCACCAAATCAATATATAATACATATAATTTCGCATTTAAAATTTTAAGTTACAGTTAAAATTTTAAATTATGACCAGAAACTTTCCTATTGAAGTTATGAAACTAATATATTATTGATTTTTCACTAATAGGATCCTTCTCATTCTCTCTATTAATTTCCTATGTGAACCCTAATGCGTCCCGTCAAAGCACTTGCACATGTTAACGCAGCCCACTCAAGCACCCACAACTGTTGATATGGCCCGCCTCATCAAATGTTTGCTCGCCTCTGGGTTATGGTGTGCAGTCAGCCCCCTCTTTATGCCTTACCTAGATCATTCCATTCTGTTCCTTGCAGCTCTTGTTCTATCTCTCCAGTTCTGCAGTAGCATTTCAAGTTAATTTGTTTGAATAATTACTTCAGTTCCTTCAATATTTTTCATCTTATCATTCATTTCATTCTGTCCCTCACTCCATTACTGGCATTAACAACAACCAAATTCAGAGACTAGGCCAAAATTTTTATAAGTAGAATTCTTCTTAGATTGGAAGACTTTATCTTAATTATCAGCATTCATTTTCCGTTATCTCACTCTTATCCTTTCCTTCATCAAAACCTACAGGCAGTGGCAGATTTGGAAATTTGCCACCCCTAAGCAAAATTATTTTTCTGCCCCACAAAAAAAATTTCAATAAAATTGATTTAATTTATATGTCATACCAGAGGAACAATCCATTCTTTCCCTGGGTATTTGTGGTTATTACCTTGACAACATTCCCTAGGTGGGTACCGATAGTCTTTCATGATTTCCAAGCAATCTTCTTCAACCTCCATAATTTTTAAAATCACACTGAAAGCCCTCTTTACAGTACTTCCTCATATACTATATCAGAGGTTCTCAACGTGGTGCCCGCCAAGCCATTTCTAGGTGCCTGCTTTCCTCTGCACACATGGAGATGTTCATAATCCCTTATCCAGTGATGCAAGTCGTGAAAATGTTTTACTAATATATTTGTTTGCAATGCTGCTGAAAACATTGTTAAGGCCATAACGAACAGTAACAATAACTCATTTGCTTTAATGAAAATAATCGTTACTACCAGAACAGTGCCCAGACATCCTGTCATCTGTGACGAGATATGACCTGTTTCTTTCCATCCAATTTCCTCAACTCGAGCTCTCCCTCCTCTGGTAGAAAAAAAAGTATTAAAATCAGTCTGTTTTCCTTTCAAGAGAATTTAATTGTTTCAAGCATTAATAAAAAATATTAGCTGTTAAATATATTAAATTATATAACTCATTGCGTCATTTCTCGTGATTTCTAACAATTTTTTTATGCTTGTGCCGGCCTCAATATCCCAGAATACGTTAAATGCCCAATGGAGGGAAAAGGTTGAGAACCACTGTACAATATTGACGGTCTTGCAACTTGGCGAATGAACATACAAATCTGACTGCCCCAAAATTCTGCCACTCCCAAAACCCCACCGCCCCTAGGCCATTGCCTACTTTGGCCTTATTGCAAATCTGCTAATGCCTACAGGTCTAATTTCGTAAGTCAAAACTCTTCAACAAGTTATTCATTTGTCTTATGAAAGCTCTCCACCTTCAAATACAAATAGTTCCCATAAAGCACCAATACACTTATTATGACTACTACCTTGATGTAGTAGAAGGGCTTGATTGTTCCGTAAACATTGAGCTACAATGGAGCATTTACTCCTGGTAAGGTCACCCATGCCAGTAACGTAAATAGGTAGGGACCAGGCTAAGAGTAGTCATCACAGCATCTGTACCTCAGTGAGGCAACTGCAAAAGCCATCTGTATCCAGTGGGTCGGCCTAATTAAGTGATGGTGCCACGTTAAAAACAGTTGAGGAAGGCAACCGGTAACCGCCTCAACTAATATCCCAGTTATGTAAAAAATTTGATTCATGCCATTAGGGCTGGTGTGAATCATGGACAATGAGAAAAGAAGATGCGAGCAGATTAGAGGCATTTGAAATGTATGTAGATTAGTTTCAAATTCAGTAGGGGAAGAGAGGACCTTAATTAGAGTAATAAGGGATAAACAGAAGAAATGGGTGGGTCAAAATTTGAAAGTCATAGAAGGAATAATGTTAGGAAAGAGGCAAGAAGAGGAAAATTATATTAGATGAATTAAAAGAAGGAAATGTGTATTGTAACTTACAGAGAAAGGCTTTGGATAGCACAGATTTGGCAATGTATGCCCAAAACTTACCAGAAGGTAGAATTATCATACTACGCACATACCACCATGAGCTGCCTATATTTGACTATTGGCTCTATTAGGGTTTAACTGCAAACTCTGAAAAACTTGAGTTACCGTTAACTCTTTCCACTAAGTTTTGTTGCTTATACACTTTTATTAGACTGATTACCAAATCATTTATTATCCTGAGAAAAAAAGTACATCATTATATAAAAATTCATACATAGAGAGTAAAATTACATTTGTACTCAGCAAAGTTTAGAAGCACCAAAAGTTCTATCAAAATTTTCCTTTAACAAAACACTTGAGTTCATTATTCCCCTTTGTATTTTGGAGCCCTCTTTTCTACAAAAGCGTTAAGTCCCTCCAACCGGTCTTTCGTGTGCAACAACTGGGAATAACATGCTTCCTCAATTGAAAAACCTGTATTAAGATCAACTTGAAGGCCTTTGTCAATGGCAATCTTGGCCAATCTGACACCAATGGGCCCGTTAACTGATATTTCTTCAGCTAAATTTACTGCTTTACTGTATGCAGCATCGTAATTGTCATTTTGTACAACCACATGATTCACCAAACCAATTTTATGGGCTTCAATGCCATCCAACACTCTACCCGTATAGATCATCTCCTTAGCCATAGCAGGTCCAACGATACGAGGTAATCTTTGAGTGCCACCCGCACCTGGTATAATTGCTAGCTTTGTTTCTACTAGACCAATTTTTGCACTATCAGAAGCTATTCTAAAGTCGCATGCGAGAGCCATCTCCAGACCACCACCAAGAGCAGCTCCATCAATCGCAGCAATTACAGGAACAGGTAGGTTTTCCAAATTGGTAGTAAATGCACGAAGCTTTGAGACAAATACCCCGACTTCGCCAGGTTTCATTGTTAACCTTTCTTTCAAATCAGCACCGGCACAAAATACTCCTCGAACGAGACTTCTCAAAATGACGACCCTCGTACTTTTATCGTTCCACAAAACATCTAAGACATCGTTAAATGCAAAAACGAAACTGGAACTGAATGCATTCTTCGCTTTCGGTCTATTCATACAAATAACAGCAATGCCGCTTTGCTTATCATCCAGAAAATTTACAGAAACTTCTTTATTTTCGCTAGACACACTTGTTGAGGCATCCAGTCTGTTTAATTTCCACACAGTATGGACTTGTGTTAAGGATTTTCGATAAATACCGGGAATACTTAAGAACTTCATTTTGTCAATTATTAATACAATACAAAGAAACAGCTGCTGCGGATTAAAAAGCGCATAGCGATGCGCTTGATATAAATCACTACTCAAATGTTTACATATTTGCAAATGTCTGAATGTCAACTTAAATGTTTAGTATTTGCATTACATCTCGTGTGATACTTATGCATTTTATTTTTCTTTGGTTATATCTGTAGAGAACAATACTTGGCTTAGAATCATGTCTTGAAAATGTGGCTGAGTTTATTTCCTATTAGCGAAATGAATTATCGCAATTGTTTACTTGATGACTCAAATTTTCCTAATACGCTTGGAAGTGAATTTTAAGATATCACGTTAGCCAGATATTTTCAGAATGGATGAAACAGAGTGGAAAATGTTCGTTTTTAAAATATGGAACGACAATTTGACACGTTATCTAATCATTACAGTCGTTTTTATATCGTCGTTTTTATCCTTATTTTTTAGGTATGTATCACGATTTTGTAAAATAAACCTGGCCAATCATGACCTTTCTTTATTTTAAAAGTTTTATTCTATTTCAGTCTAATATCAGGATTACTAGTCTTCACGTCTTACATTACCGGATTTTTGATATTCAAAACAGTATTTAGGTAAAGTTATTGTTTTATCTAATCTAGTGTCATTAGCTATTTGTGAATCAGCGTAACCTGTAATCAAGCTTTGCAAAATTTTTAGTAGTTGAATTATTCAAAACTTCTCATAAAATTACTATATTAAATTCATGTTCACAGCTCGAGACCAGAAGCACCGGATTTTATTCATGCATTAGGGTTTTCTACTACCAAAACTTATGAATTTTCACCGCCAATGACCCCGAGTTCGGCTCCTTGTGCAGTCTGCGGAGATGGAAAGTGCAAAAGGCACCGGCCTTCAACTCACCCACTTGCCAGCCAGCCCTGGCTTGGTCTTGATGTTCCAATGGAAGTGGATAAAGCCTTAGAAGATGTGTGTTATTACAAAAACTATTATTATCGCATTTGATTACCAAAATATCTTAACTAGTAAATGGGCAATTTGCTGTAAATGTCCTTAATGTTGCTGACTAAAAACATTCATTGCTGTAATTTGAAGTAGTGGTTACAAATTTGTCCAAGATGTAATTTAAAATATCTTCAAATAATGTTAAGATGTGGCCAAAGAAATCATAAGTGGCACGATTTTATTACATGCTCTTTTTATTTAATCCATTCTTGTAGTTTTTGAATCAAGCATTAAACCAGTTTATATACAGTTGGTATGAAGATCTATCTGTAAATGAAGATTTTGTCCAGGAACTTCGGAGCTCTGTAAGATATGCTATTTGCATATTTCTGAGGCGATTACTCAAGGTAATCAGTTTCGAAAAACACTAAATTTAGTTTATATATATATATAAATTATAGACTGTACCTATCACTCTCTATCTAATTGATTAGTTTGCAGATTGTTATCTCTTTTGTACATTCTAAATGTTGACGTTTAATTTATGCTGTCCTAAAAACTTAGTTCTATGTTCGGCATTAAGATGTGTCACGTTTAGTTGTGTAGTTATCAACAAATGTGATTATTATTAAAATTGTCAAATTTTATGCTTCAAAATTCTCATTGTAAATTCAAAAATTTTTGCAGCTTAACATTCCATTGGTAATAATGGGAAAGTTTGTTCCTGTTGCTCTTTGTCACATTGAAGATTATCTATGTAGTGTTCGAGAAGCTGAGAGGATACAACAATATAAACAGCAGCAGAAGAGTGGGAGATCACAAAGGTTTGTTTGTTTTATTACACTTTCATAAGATATTTTTAGTGTAATAGCTGCAGATTCTGGAAGAATAATTTGTAATTTGTTTCAGTGGAGGTGATTACAGGGACAGTGGATATGCAGAGGGTGTCACAACTGCAAAGCTAGGACCACTTGAAGAAGGTGCTTTGAAGCTCCTCCGTAGCGCCGGACGTCTGCACCCAGCAGCATACTCTCGAGAGCGTGAACTGGAATACCTACGTCAGCTCACCTCCAGTCTCTTACCCCATCTTTTGCCTCCATTGCAGTTAAATTGCAAGTATGAAAACTTAATATATTCTTGGGTCCCACTATATAGTGTGGTCCAATGTTGTGAGAATCTTATTATTGTGCTGGTGCATCTCAGATCCTAGAACTTTCATTTAAATTCATTCCTTTCAGAAAGTATGAAGTTAAAAAAGTTTAAGAGCCTTGTATCCACAAGAAATAAAATATGATTGATTTGAGTTGATTCTCTTGACTTAATAAATTTGAGAATAAACACTTCAATACTTTTTTTAAAATAATAATTACTTATCGTATGTATCTTGAGTAGCCATGACATGGTTTAAAAGAAACCAAATGTTCATTTTCGGCTACAATTTAGCCATCTTCAGTGATGATTTGCCAAAAGTAGATTCTAAAATAGAAAGTTCTTCTTTTTTAAGCTGTTCGTAACCTTGTTATGGTTATTGAAGATATCTACATTAAGTTATTATGTTTTTATACTTGTGCTTTTTCTTGAATTTTTTTTTCAGCCATGAGTTTGTTAATTGTTTAGTAAATGAAGGCACACAGCGCAAAAGTGACCTAAGCCCAAAGGAATGGAATATGGACACTCTTGCCTCTAACTTTTTATTCAAAAAGAAATTTTTGACCATTTTGATAAATTTACTCTTGTGTGTGACTTAGATCATTTTTGTATTGTGTAGTTAAACACAACATGATTTTCACAGAAAGAAAAACTTTAAAGCAGACATTTTTCAGCTTAGGGCATTTCTGTACTGAATGCCTCAATTGTAACTGGGAGTTTGCTTTTTTCATCATATAAGCCATTAAAGTTATAATCCATCATAAATTATTACTGTTAATGCATAGTAATTTTGAAAGTACAGTATTCTAAAATGGTTTACCTTAATACAGTTTTGCGATATGAATATCATGGATGTTATAGATAGGCACCATTTTTTGGTATTTAAAAAATAATTTTTGCAAGTTTCATAAGAAATAAGCTTATCCATGTGCCTTAAATTATGATGCTCAGCTAAGTTGTTGATTTAAATTTTTATACATTTTTGCTATCCAATATCTGAAGAAATGATATTTTTTAAAATTTTTTAGACAAAATTAATTGTCAGATGTAATTATTTCTCTGAATTGATCTTGACAGAATTAATTTTAAAGATTCCTTTATTTTTCAATATAAAATGACTCCAACATTATGTTAATGAAATTTATGAACTGATTTAAATCTTTATCGAAGTATCTTTGTGTTGTTGCAATTTTTTCTTGATGTATCTGAATTATTGCATCTTGCTATTCAAAACATATGAGAAAGCAGTTATGCAAAATTTGTTCCAGAAACTGGTGTGCATTAGTTCGAGAGCTGTTGAGCGGCTGGGTGCTTCTGCCGGCCCTAGATGTGGTTGCCGATCCTAACACAATCAACTATCTTTTAATGTTGACTTTAACAGCAAGTTCAAGCAGCCAAACTGCAAAAAAAGATGATGGCCAGTCTGTCTCATTGCTGTCCAACTTTGCCATCTCATCTAAACTGCCAGGCTCTACTGCTGTCAAATCTGTTTAGTATATTTTATGATTTTCCTACAGCGTATATGTCAGTGGTCCACAGAAGTAAAATTATCATGTCTGTAGTATATGTTTATGTTTATTTCTAATAATAACTATAAGTGTGTGAGAAACATTCATAAAGATTCTCTAAAATACACAATTGTATACAGTGGAAACCACTTAACACGAAAATGCTTAAAATGAAATATCGGTTAACACGAAATGCATGCTCTGTCCGTTCCAGTGCCTATAACTTTCCATATATATCCATTCGCTAATGCGAAACAATTTACACAAAATACCACTTAACACGAAAATATTTTTCAGTCCCACAAAAATATATGCAAAATTATTCAGATTACATGAAATGGCATTTGAGATAGGATTTCCCCATGATTGTGATAATATCTTCGGCTATGTATTACATCCTAATATTGATAAGTACCATGGATTTGCAAATGATTGTGCTGGTCCCTATCATTTCATGTTAACCAGTTTTCACTGTATGTGTAATCATTTCATTTGTAAAATTAATTGAAAAATATTTAATATGCCATTTGCCTTATACGAATCATCATACAGAAAAAAATTTGTAGTGAATAAATAACCTGTTTTCCAAATTAATTGCAGGCTCTTCTTGAAAGCTTATCACTAATATTGAAGGACCAATCTCTCTTGTATCCATTTATGCAATTTCTGAAAAAGGAAGGAGCAGTTAACATTCTGCAGTTCTGCTTGGATGTTGGTAAGTATCCCAAAATTTATTATATTTAGTTTTAGGTTTTTAAATAGGATCATATATCTTGTTCAGTTATTGCGTAGCATTCTTAAAAATAGGAAGCTCTCACAATAAAATTGCTTATTTTAAAAGTAAATCAATCATTTTAACAGTGCTCTGTCCTGAGGCAGAGAAAATGTTTGTTGAAATAATTATGGTTGGTACATACAGAATGATATTAAAAAGCTTAATTAAAGCAGTATAACTAAATTTTAAATTGTTTCTCTCTCCATAAAGAGGAATTCAACAGGAAAATCTTGAATCCAGATCTTGATAAGCAAGAAATGTATAATCTGTATCAAGAGGCATGGGACCTTTATAGTGTTTATTTCCGTGATGATTCACCAGATCGTATAATATTCTCAGAAAACGTTGTGGAAGAGATGAAAGAAGGTAAGAAATTTTCAGTTAACATTAAGGCTTCTTCCATAAAATTGATGTTTTGAGTTGCAAAAAAATAAATTGACAAATGAAGAACATTGTTGATTAGTTAGCATTTGATTTTTTTGTAATCCATACCTGCACTGGATATTAGTTCAATTATTTTCACATGCTCTTGTATTACCATTTTGTTGCTTTATTTATGAAATAATTTGGTCCTAATATGTTTATTTTTAAAGCTGAGATGACAAGGATTATGTAAATACAACCAAATTATTTTTTTGTCGGTAGAAATGCTCATTAATAAAAAAAGTAAATTAGAAAATAAAAATTCAGTATTGTTATCATTAGCATTATAAAATCAACCATGTTATAAATAAATTGGAATAAGCTTAAAGTGAAAATTATAGTTTTCATAATCAATATTTAATTTGAGCTCTATATACTCTATTACTTGTAGCTATGAAAAGAAATGTCATCTTAAAACAAAATTAAAAAGAGAACAAGACCATCAGTTTAAACCTGCCAAAGACTGATAAATAAAAATTAAAGAAGGCAAAAATATTCTATTATGCTTACAGACATACCTGTCGACTAAAATATTAGAGTAATGTACCTCCTGTTACTGTATAAGTTGAGATAAATTTAGAAATCCTTGTTAACTAGTGTACGGTTGATGCCATATAGCAAGGTTTATCAACTTTTTTTGCTGACGTATCCCTTAGAGCATTTTTTTAATGTTCACATACCCCTTAGTGCATTTAAAGTGATAATGAATGAATAATGCGTGTATTAATATAGATAACTTATATTTATAATGATAAAATTCACTGTTTTGGCATAATTTCTGTTATACTTATGTTGGTTGTAACATTGCAACTTTTAATTCTCAAGTCATGCGAGAAATATGAAAAGAAAATTTATAATCTTTAACATTTTCATGTACTCCTTCAACACTCTTGACATACCCCGAGGGGTATGCATACCACCGGTTTAAAACCACTGCTATAGGGCAATGTTTCTTAACCCCTGTGTCATGGCACATATTTCAGTCACCTCAGATCTTTGGCGACTGTCTGAACTTTCCTTAGCTGAGGTCACTAAAGCTACTGAAATATATCTTTCCTCCTAACAACCTGTTAAATGCTATACAGGTAGTCCTCGACTTTTGTACTTTCGACTTTTATACTACTCGCTCTTTCGTACATTATACAGTCTCACCCCTAAACCACCTTTCGCACGCCGAATTCGTACTTTTGTACGTCAGCTGACGATTAAACATTTTGAGCTATCTCATAGTGGCGCTATCTGTCAGCCAAGTTAACACTCTTAATAAATTACCAAATGAAGCAAAATGCATAAATATAATAAAATTCAAAAGAGTAATAGCTTCATGGCTGAAATATAAATCATTCTACTCAATTGATGAGTTTCTAGAAAGTGACATAACAGATTTAAATTTCTGAAGACAAAACTAACCTTATAGTATGCTGCGTAATAATATATGTATTATATCTAATGTAAAATTTGTGTGTAATGTTTTTTAATATTGTACTGAAATTTGACAAGATTAATATCACTGTAAAGTTGGTTAATAATCAATAAATTATTATTATTATTATTCAGTCTTGGCAACGTTACCATCTTTGTTTGTACGTACAGCAGTGTTTCTTTGTTTGTGCATTTTACACCTATTATTTTATAAAGATGAGTGAGAAATGGAAAACTGAAAGTGCTAATACAAGTGAAAAGAAACGTACGACTCATAAACTGAACACAATTGAGACAAAGATGGAAATAATTAGGTGTGCCAAAAGCGGCGAATCTTTAGCTTCAATCAGTCGCTCATTGGACTTAAGCCGGTCGAGTATGTTCAGTTGTGAAGGAGAAGAACAAAATTAAAGAATATGTACAAAATATAATAATACAATACGTACTGTGGCGTTCTGAATAAGCGCCACATTTTTTTAAAGAGCAAGGAACTGATCTACACATGCTTCGATGACGTTGGCGATATCCCATTAGCAGACCGCGAAACAATTTGAGACAATGATTGTGCAGTTGCTTGGCTTTCTCGTGAATGACAGGTGAACTCTGCGAGACTTTCTTGCAAGTTTGCTTCCGTATGCCGAATTCGGACTTTCGTGCTTCAGCGAAATGACGAACGAATATTTCGAGTGGTGCTGGTTGCCAGCCGCCAGTTTCCGCTGCGTCGGCATATTTGTCTGTACAGCAGTGTTTATTGGTGCATTTATTTAAATATTTTATTGCATTTTGCTCTATCTCTCTATATTATAAAATCGACGATTGTGTCTAAAAGGCTCCTGCTCAAAAAATTAAACATTTATACCATAATTAGAGATTTTATAATATTTTTTGGCTCTCTGGGAACGGAACCCCCCCTATAACATGTAAATCTATGTTCGACTTTCGTACATTCGCCTTTGGTACACGTTTTCAGGAACGTATGTGTACGAAAGTAGGAGACTGCCTGTAATGTAAATCTGGCAAGTAGACTTAAAGAATTAATTATGCAATCAATAATTTTATCATTTACCACAAGTGAACCATTTGAGGACATTGGTCATGCCCAGAATTTGGGTCACCACAATTAGGGAATTAGGTCGCAGCTGAAAAAAGGTTAAGAACCACTGCTGTAGGAATCACCCAGTTGTTCAAAATTTTAAAGCTTCCACTTCTGTGGTTAGTAATTTATATTACATGTAATTTAAGCGGTAACATACTGATCAATTGTGGTATGAAATTTTGAGTTGATTTTACTAGACAATTCAGTGGCAGGGGGCCACAAAATTATTTTTGATGTTGAGTGAAATGCCAAAATATTTAAAAAATCACCAATGATAAAATTTCATCAGGAAATTTTAGGAAACTCGATGTGATAAAAATTACGAACAGTTATATAAAATAAAGGAATTTGTGTTGAAGTTTATTATTTTTACTATTTTCAATTCAAAGGGGACCGCATAACATTCAAGGGGGCTGCAACAGTTGAAAGTTTGAGAACCACCGATTTAGATGGCACATAAATGAACAGCAGTATCCATGTTCTTGACAAGACACGTGACTGCTTCGTCTTCCTTGTTGAACAAAATGCAGATATGGAAGATATTTCTTTCGATTCAATTCCCAAATTATATAGATACTTAATATTTTTTAGCCATTGTAGAATGTAAATTTTTTGTATTTGAATAAAACAATCATTAAGTTTCATATATTTATAATCAGTAACATGATAGCCTTTATGACAAGGCAATCAAATATTTTGGCTTAAAGTAAAATGGAAAGGAAAATGAAGCAGGCCTTCAGGTTGCATTTTGTTCTTGCATTCAAAATTATGAATTTTCTTTGATTCTGAAAAGTTGCTTGCAATATTATAAGACAGTGAATTGAAAAAAATCTGAAAATTCATTTTACAACGTCTGTTATGTTTTGGATAGTTTTGGCAGGACCAGCCGAAGAAATCGTAAAGTTGAGGACAACCACGCCTCTATTCCAAGCCTATGAGCACTCTTACAGCATGTTAGAAAACACTTTGTGTCCTTTGTTCCATCAAAGTGAAGAGGTACGTTTCTATATGTACTATAAAAACTTGTTTTTAATCTATAACTTTTAGATACTAGCGTATGTTGTGAAGTTCTTAAAGGTTAATAAAGGAAATTTTAGAGAAGGAGGAAAATTTTGATGTTGGCCGATGAGTTCAGAATTTTTCTCCTTCTCCAAGTTAACATTTGTGATTAGTCTTATGCATTCACACGTAAAAGCTATGTTTCCTTACATTCCGTGTTGTTAATTTTAATTTAGAGGCAGTTTGAAAATTACGAAATAACTTTTAAAATTTCCAAATTCATCATACTTCCTTTGATATGCACTACTTTAACTTTCATAATATGATGTTGGAAGTTTCTTTCAACTGTTCTGTGAGGATTCTTCTCTGACCATATATGAGTGTTAAGGGTTTTATTGACTCCATTGTGGGTAAACAGTGCCTCATCGGTGAATGAAATGTAGTGATGCGACTGCATTTCAATTATCCATAGTTCTGTAACCATTGAGAATCGGATCCATGTTCATATGACATTTCTGACAGAGAATGGCCTCAGGAATAAGCTCATGAAGTATTGACATAAAGTCATGAATCACCCTGTATGCTTTTGCCATAAATTTGCGGCAAAGGTGGGAAAAAATATACCTTATTTACACGACTGTAAGCGAGGATTTTGTTTTTTTTTTTCAATCAAAGCTTTAGCATTGTGTTGTGTTTACAGGCAAAGTAACAAATTAAAATAGTTACTGACTATGACTTGTTTAAATCATATTTATCTTTGCAGTGCATACTGTGACAGTTTTTAAAGATTTAAATAAAAAATAACTCCTGTTAGATTTGTTTGCTTCAGAACATGTGATAAAACATTTTTCCCTCAAATCAGCTTCTGTTTACAGGAATTCTCTGATATTTGAGGTTGTCTTTTAAGTGGTTAAATATGGTAATTTTTGAAGCAGTTAAATTACAATTTTAGCGATTTTTGTTACAAATCACTTATGTATTCACTTTGTCTGTCCAACCATGCAGATGATATCTCTGAAACAGTTAAACCTAAAGAAACCAAATTTTCAGGATAAGTTACTACTTATGAGAGCTGCTGGGGGCCAACTTTGCCCCATTATTGTCCTATAAGAAAAGCACGTAAATTGGTGAAGTTTATATATTTGCTTTTTTAAATTATTTCCCGTCAAGATTCGTACTCAGGTCTTGAACTGTCAGAAAGTTTAGAAATTGTAGTTCCTTATTTTTGAAGATGGAATTCAAATCCTTGTAGCTTTCGCATACATTTTTAGTTTTTATCAGAAAAAAGAGGGTTTTTCTGGGTCTCAACAATTGACTACCATGGCAGTGAGTCCAATGCTTTTATATGGGTATGCTTTTAATGGGAATCAGAAGGCTATATTATAATGTCATTGATATTAAACATCGACCAATGGAAGAAATTTATTTTTTCTAAAAAATCCCTTATAATAATTGCTTTCGCAGAACTTTCCGAACTTGGTAATTATTGCATCAAAAATATTTGTGCATAAACAATATTTTAATTAATCATTTGAATCTGAAAGTTTATTTTAAATGCTATACACCAATGATTCATTGGTTTAACCAATTCCTTTTTTCTGTAAATTTGTTCAGCTAATTGTAATGTGCTATTTGTAACAGCTGTGATTAAAACTTGATAATTATATGGATCATTGATGTTTTAATTATGATGAAACAGTATTATTGACCATTTTAATAATTTAAAATTAAAAATACAGTGAAACATCTGTAATCGAGCATCTTTATGATGAAAAAGAATTTTCTGAGTTTCAGAAATCAAAACATCTGAATAAGTCAGCTTTTGAAAGCTTAGAATCATTTCTTACGTTGTATATGTCATAATGCTAAAATTGAACATAATAGGATAAGAAAATATAAATTTCTTATAAAAATTTGATGAGTAAAATAGGTTTTTCATTTAATATATGTATCAAACTTAATCCTCTTTATCTTTCCATAATTATTATGGATAATCACAAGGGTTCTATAACTTTATGTTGAATGAGATGAGGTTTACAAGTGACAGATGGGTTGTTTAGGTTGGTGGATGAGGAACTTTTAAAGATTAAATTTTGGTAGGAGAATAGTATAACCAGAATAAATAGTTTAGAGCTGTACTATTAAAACAACTGATTTTCAGTAGGAGATGGTGTTTTAGACTGCTTAGGTTTTGAGGTTGTATTGTAGTTACAAATTTTATGTGAAGTTATCTTTAAAATTTCTTCTTAGAGTAAGATTTTTTGGGAGTTGTATATCAATTTATTTATTGACAAATACAAAATGGAAAAATTGTTTCTATTAAAGTTTTCTGTGGTGTGAACCATAATCAGTAGTTTATTGAAGAGTTATTTGATTCACCATATGCTCAAAATCAGACAAAAATTATTTTTCCAACAACTGTAAAAATGTAAGAATTTTTTTAGGTATTCTAGAAACATAGCTATTCAGTCAATAAGAGTTAAGTCTTAATAGACATTTATTGTTCCTATTTAACCTAGTGTGATGTTTTTATTGGTTTCAATTCTATTTTATCATATGTATACTTATTGTTTGCTTTTCAGTATTATACATTCCTTTGCGGTCAGAGAGAATCTGCTCAGATTAACAAGAGCGGTAATAGGTATGTTAAGTGACAATATGTATTGATAATACTGTTAATTTATTCTTTGAAAGCAATTATCTGTAAAACTTACATTGCACTTTATATGAGTGAACATTGAACATTTCTCAGCACATTGCACAATGGAAAAGTAAAAAAATTAATGAATGACATAAGAGACTAATAAAAAATGCATTTATATATATATATATGTATGTATGTATATACCGTATCTGCCCGAATACAAGCCGATGTTTTTTATCAAAATTTATCATGAAAATATCACCCCTCGGCTTAAATGCGAGTCCGAGGAAAATTTGGGTTAGGGTTAAATCTTGTAGTCACCTATACATGGCAGCGCATCTCTCATTGCCATCGTGTTCAAATGATAGTACATACTATATTTTTCGTAAAGTAAATATTTGACCTACGATGAATATTAATGAATAAATAATAAAGACTAGAATATTGAATTTAGCATTACCTGTGCTTTGTTACCATTTAAGGCTGGATTTTTCACATTATTTGAGTGGTCACATTATTTGTGTTTTGACTATGCAGACAATTTCACAAAATGTGTTGACGGCTTTGAATGCTCAACTGTTTGAATTTCAGTAAAACTTTACATGGAACGTGTATAATTATAAAAATGCAATTTCTTAAGGCAATGTAAATGCTAATTTCATTGGAAATAGACTTGGATGAAAAATTGTCTTGGTGAGATCGCTGTTACTATATTTGACCTTTTGTGAAAATGAAGAATGAAATTATTGTCACTGAATGTGGAACATTATTCAACAACGCAAAATTATTAATTGGAGTAATATTTTAAAATGCCAACAGCTAAACCATTTCCCACTCATTTCTTCGATCTCGAATAATGTATTCTAAGCCGTGCAGGAATGCCCGGCACACTTCAGCACAAAATCTACGAAATTTACGTTTTTGCCAAAAAATTGTGAAAAGTTTTGGGGAGTCGGCTTAAATCCAGGGTCGTCTTCTATTTGGGCAGATATGGTATATATAGAATTTCAATTTAAAGATTTTTTAAAAATTACTTTTTTTATTAAACAGTTCTACCTCAAGAACAATATTGCTCGGATCAAATTAACAATGGCACGATTATGGATGCTGTTACTCTGTAATATAGTATAAATGCTACATATTTAGCTGTACATTGCACAAACCCATGAATTGATAAGTTTTGTGTGTTCTTTCATAATTTGTGTACGACTTCTTTTCTAGTTCTCACTAATCTTTTCCTATTCTCGCACTAACATGCTAACCGATATAATAGCTCCCCCTCATTGCATGGGTCTCCTGCAAAAGTAAGGTACGGTTTGACTTGGATTTATTATGTCTTGTAGTATCCTTACTATGGTTAAATCATTGGTTTATTGTATAGTTTTGAATTTTTTTAACTAAATCTATAATAATTCATACTCTTATTTTGGAATGAATTTTTTTTATTTGCAAATTGTGCAGCATGGATTTATTTTTATGGATATTTGTAGGTCGACTAAAAAACAAAGTGAGGGTTGGGGTGTATCTAAGCTGAGTAGCAAGATACAGAAAATTCGTGGTGCTCTGAGGTCTTCACCTGTCGAGGGACAGACAGTGTTCTATACTGACTCCGGTGATGTTGGTGATGTCGTGGATGCTGGTGATTTGGGGGAGGGAGATTTCGTAAGTTTTGTTCGCTGCTTTGAATGTATTGCTGCATCAATTATATTTAACACTTAAATGCCAGGTTTTAAGGTGAAATTCTGATGCTTGTTGCCAGGATTAAAATTGTATCATTGAAATATTGTTACGTGCATTCATACAATATTCGTATCTCTTAAACTGTTGATCATAAAATACCAAAAGGAGCATTTTAACCCTCTCCCAACCAAAGTGCTCAAAAGTGTCTGTATTTTTTTATTCCTTGTAGCCTTACTAACCAACAGGTTCAAGTTATTGCTGGTAACATGAAGAGAGAAGAGTTTTTCAAATAATTGGGTTAAAATCATGTATCCAAAGTTTTAAATGGGCCGGGAAAGGATTAAAAGAAATTAGTTTTAAATTATGCCATATAATTATATTTATAGAGAAATATTTTTCTGCTATTTAATGAGAACTAAAACTAAGAAACAAAGATCCTGTGTATATGCCTTTGGGAAATTCCCTTTCCCCCTGTTTTTCACTTCCCAATCCTCAAAGAGGGCAGATACTGAGCTTCCTTTGTTCTAGTAAAGAAAAACCTTCCTCAGACAGCTGTTGTATAGAAAGTTGAGCAGGGCATAGGTGAGCCATAAACATTGCCATAGTGTCTCAAGTCAAAAATTGTTTTCAATGCCTAAGTTGCTTGTTTGTGAAATACGACTTCAAGTCATCCTACTAATACTCAGCGAGCATTGGATGAAGTTAGGAGTGCGTCAGTATATACAAGAGAAAAATAATATCTCTGTGTGACCTGTGGTCTAGCGTTTATACTGTGTAACATTTTGAGGTGCTTTTTATCTTGGTACTCATGTAGTACCCCATAGCATGTAAGGGTTATTTATATTAAAAGTTTTTATTTTGCCATAATTGAAATAATTTAACAAAAATGCTAATTTATAAAGAACTTTTAAAAAATAATGGTACTTATCGGTTATACCCCCCCCCCCCCCCCCCCCTTCCCCACTACTATAAAAACTAATTGGCCTGTCTCGACGTTTACTAACCCAATCTCCGGACAAGAAACTGATTGGCCTGTCTCAACATTTACTAACCCAATCTCTAGACAATGTGGAGGGTTTCTTTGGTTCCAGGTGAGGTAAAGGGTGCGGTAGCGCCCGGAGCCGACTGTCCATTAAAACAAAGCGAGCCGAAGGCTTGTCAATATATCCTTTCAATGTTTTATATATATATATATATATATAGATATATATATATATAAAATTGGGATGAAAAAATGACTATTAAGTAGTGATGATAATAATAAATAAATAACTACATAGCAATCAATATTTACTTAGTAACCACATGGATGGAGGGGGTATAACTGATAAGTACCAAAATAACATTTTTACATAGAACAATTTGTGTATTCAAACAAAATTTTAAAATCAAGTATAAGCACTGAATTTATTTTTTGACGATACATCTACAAGATTCCAGTTTTTAACTCAATCTAGAAGTGCCAGAAAAAAGCATTGATGGACTCTGAGAATTGCACATATTTAATTTTTACTTGTGGAGCCCATCTACACTTGGCCTTTATATTGATATATATGAACATACCTCTACATGTAGATGGAAGAAACATCTAGAATTGTCATATTACACATTTACTTCCAGTGTCATGCTATTTTTCCTCAGGTTGATGAAGGAGATGATCTTGATTGTGATGCTGACTTTATCGAGGTTGAAGAATCTAGTGGAAGGTCACTGGAGCCCAGAGATTTGAGTGCATGGCGTGTCACCATACCAAATGTCCAGATGAGAAGGGAATCAACAGGAAACAGTACTGCTGGAGCCATTGGGGGAAATACGAAAAATCCTGGGACCACGTTTTTGATACATATCAGGAGGATTGATGTACCAGGAGAAGGTTTGTGTAACTGCACTTTAGGAGAATGAAATTTAATGTTGTTTACAGGAGAATTTTGTGTTAGTAATCATTTCAGATTTGTCAAACTCAGTAATACCATATATACTCATGTATAGGTCGATCGCAACTTTTTTAATAAAAACTTTTGTTTTTTCGAATACAGGCGACTCCCGAGATTCAACCAACTTGAGAATTTGACCGGTCGAATCGACCCAGCTGATCGATCGGTCGAATTAGAAACTACATTAAAACTCGTTTAATACATATTTGAGGGGACCGACTCATTGCTTCGTTATAAGCGTGACTACGTTATATACGAGAAACATGGTTTTTGGCCTATACATCCCATATAACACGTATACACATACAGTAAAAGCTGTGCTATCCGGCTATTGAGAACTGGCCACCCTTAGAGGCATGCAGTTATCCAAATAACATTCATTTTTTATTTCTTTTTCTTTTTTTATGAATTTTTGTGTGAATAGTATATGTGTAATACCACAACTTCCACTTTTAAATTTCTTAAAATATAAGATGTATATATTACGTGTTTACTCTGCATACTTCTCTGGCTGCTGAAGAAGCATGGCGTTTTTGGTTACATAAGCCATTTGCATCGTCTAGATGTTTTGGTGTACTTTTACAATTTCCAGTTTTATTGCTTTTTATTATTTAAAAAATTACCCATACATTGAATATGACATCAAAATAAATACCTAAAAGCAAGGAACAGGAGAGAAAAGGTTGGTTTAACGCTAACACAAAAGCTGGAGCTGATCAAACGAATTGAAAAAGGAAAAAATAGAGCTGCCATAGCAAAAGAATTCAACATCGGATCTTCTGCGCTCTACGATATCAAGGCTCATTAGGCTAAATTAATGAAATTTGTGTCATCTTCTGAGATGAGGAAATCAATTAATAAACATCATACGCTTCATAAGCCAAAAATTGAGGAACTGGATAAAATATTATATGACTGGTTTTCACAGAAATGTTCAAAAGAATTAAATAATTTCGTCCTTTTCTAATAGTGTAAATAAAGATAAATAAGAAAGATATAATCCAATAAATTCAATTTTGGGAACAGGTTCACTGCCGTAATCCCCAAACTTCCCGGACGCCCTAAACTTTTCAATAGTCTTATTGTTTTGCATGTAAGCGTAGCAACGTATTAAATAAGAATGGGTAAATAGTGTCTATATCTAACTACGTGTGGAAGAATTAAAATGGAAAATGCAAACCCCATGCATAGTTATGTTTGGGGAGTAGGATAGTGAACCTAAGCCCAATTTTGTTTGGTTATTGCTAAATTTTCGATGTCAAAATTGAAAATCGCTCCCCTAGCTGGATATTTCTCCTAATCGGCTTTCCACAATCCCCAAGATAGCCGGATAACACAGCTTTTACTGTATTTGCAGTGAGTCGACTTCAATGCCATACTTACATATGCAAAGAGATGCTTATCAACTTCGCGGCATGTAAAATGTTCGACTGCTATTACATACGATTTTTTAAATGGTCAATTAATATTATTATTATGGTCATTAATTTACATAAACATTTCACATTTTTAATATCAATTTCAAAACAAAGGGAGCGTGGAAATTCGTATGGAAGGGGTAGATGGAGGAAGGAGACCTCTATGAACAAGTGCGCGGTAAATGGGCAGAAACTATTCATTACTTATCACTCTGCTCGCCAAAATTCATTATATATGGGGCATTTTTTGCCACGGGACCAAACATTTGTTCGTTATAGCCGAGATTTCGTAAAATGCGTGTTCGTTAGATCCAAGAAATTTAACCAATGCCCTTATGGAGAAGTTGAAGGGACCGAGACATTTCTTCGTTATAGCCGAGATTTTGTTTTAGGCGTGATCGTTATAAACGAGTTTAACTGTAGTTTACGCGAAGTAATTTTCGGCCCGCCCGACCACAAGAGGTTTAATTTCAGTCTAGACATCGGTATTTCGGCTCTAATTGTTTGAATTTGTGCTGATTCGACATTCGACGGTTCAAGATTCGACCACGTTTTCAGGAACGCATCCCCGTCGAATCTCGGGAGTCGCCTGTATCTCATTTATAAGTTGACCCCAGTTTTTCAGCTGTAGTAAAATGAAATTTTTTATTCAGTACATATTAATCCATTTAGTTCCACAAAAAGAATCCAAAAAAGACTATTTGATACATCTCTATAATTCTTCGAATATCAAATTAATTACGTGGGTTCAAGTAGCAGTAAAGTAGTGCGATGCCTTTCCCAGACGAAGTGTTTCTTTGTTTATATGTTACAGAGTTTACATACTGCCCCTCTGCCTTGCTGCTGCCGTCACGTTACCCAACATTGTGTTAACGAAAATTACTTAATTACTTGTGAAACATCAAAGATCAACTTAGGAACAATGAATTATATAGTAACTTTATTCTTTCGTATACAGGCGACTCCTGAGATTCGACAGTTCGAGATTCGACAAATTCGAGATTTTGACGCAGCCGATCGAATTGGGAGCTAGTTTACATGAAGTAATTTTCGTCCCGACCAACCACGTGTGGTTTAGTTTCAGTGTAGACATAGTTATTTCTGCTCTAATTGTTTGAATTTGTGCTGATTTCACTCTTTTTTCTGTTACTCTTTTATTTAAATTTATTTATTTTATTGATTTATTTATAAATTTATCACTTGACATGATATCTAAAAGGAAATGTAATAGTGATAATGCAAGTGAATCAAATAAAAGAGTGTCGTTCAACTATTAGCACTTATGTGAAACAGAAGGAGAAAATTCTAGAACGTAATAAATTAACGTAATTTGATGGCTGGTTTGATAAATTTAAGAGAAGGGCAGGTTTGCATAACCTTAAATTAACTGGCGAGGCTGCAAGTTATTTTGTGCTTTTTAATAACTTTTATATTAATTTTGCTGCGATATATACCGTATTCACCCGAATCCAAGACGACCCTGAATCTAAGACGACCCCCCATTTTGATGATTCCAAAACAGAAAAAAGCTCAAATTGACCTTCATTACTACAGAAATTATAAATCTTGTGAAATATTTATTTTCTCTTATACTTTTCTTGAATGTCATTGTCTTTTAACATTTTAAAATCATAAGATCACATCACAAATAGAACCATTCAGGTTTTCAAACAAATTAAATGGTAGCATTCATTTTAAGATAACATTAAAAATAAAGTAAATACATTGAAAGAATATACTCATTTCAGGACAACAAAAAAACATTTCAATCCAAGTGCTGCAAAAAATCATTTTATTGTGTTAGTCATCATCACTGTCTATGCAACCTTCACTATTTTCCTCATGCTCACTATCTTTATCACTCTCAACTTCATCATCAGTCTCCCACAAAACATCATCCTCACTCCCATCCATGGCATTAGATAAGCAGCATTTCTTAAATCCTTTCACTATTACTTTTGCATTTATTTGTTGCCACGATGCCTTGATCCATTGGCAGAGCATTGCAACTTCAGGTTTCTTAAGATTTCCTTTTGGTGTTAAAGTGTGAGTTCCACTCTGTAACCACTCAGAATACAAAACCTTTAAATTATTTTTAAAACACTTATTGACAGCAACATCTAAAACTTCAAGTTGCGATGTCATTCCTCCAGGTATTACAATAAGATCAATATTCATCGCACTCATTATGTTTTTAATTTCAGGAGATAAGTGTCCTTGAATGCATCCAGTGAAAGCATTGCTCTTTGTTTCAGTAAAGCTCCTGGCCGTCTATTCCACACCACATGTAACCAATCTCTGATTAGTTCTTTAGTCATCCTCCCCTTTTCTTGACACCTATTATTCCACTTGGCAAATGTTTCTTAGGCATTGTTTTCCGCTTTAGAATCACATATGGTGGTAATTTAGTCCCATCTGCTAAAACCGCCAACATTACCGTGACTCGCATTTTTTCGTTGCCTGTAGTTTTAATTAGGACGGACTTCGCACCTTTTTCGTTCACAGTATAATTATATGGCATGTAGGAGAAAACCGGAGTTTCATCGGCATTTCCTATTTGGCTCAAAAGGTAATTATTGGTTTTTCTAAGTCCAATTACGTATTTCTGGTAAGCGAGAAGTTTTTCAACATAGTCTTCTGACACAGCGAAGTTCGTCGCCGTAAAGAAAAATTATTTCGTCGCCGTAAAGAAAAATTATTTCGTCGCATCATTCTCACGCACCAGCTTCTGCTGGCCTTGAATTCTTGCAATGATATATTAAGTCCTCTAGTAATTTCATTAGCTTTAAGTATAATACTTTCAGTCGAAACAGGCATACCGTTCTTCCTCATGGTGCGCACAAACTTGACTACTTCTTCTTCAATGCCATGAAATCGGCCTTATTTTGGACCACTGAGCGACTTCCTTGTGGCTTTTTCTAGTTCCTGTTTTGAGAGTTTCCATCGACGCACATTTGCCTCAGATACACCGAACTTTCTACTCGCATCACAGTTATTAGTTTTTTCGGCGTAATTTATCACGATCAGCTTAAAATTTGTATCTTAGCTCCGTCTAATTCCTTTGTTAACTTTCCCTTTGCACTCGTGCCACGTACTTCAACATGATCTGTCATTTTAACTTAAGGGTTGTGCATTTAAATCAAGAATACACAACTCAAAATTACTGTCACACTTAGCGAATCGCGGTGCGTCGTTTGAAAGGGGAATCCCAATGATTTCCGCTATCATTTGTTTTGACATTGCGCTGGTCATTACGGGCAAGATGAAAGTACGTCGTCTGTGTTATGGTCGTCGACGATGATTATTAGTCTAAGTAATTATTATTCCCGTCATGTTTTTCTTATTGTTATTACTATTTGTTTATTTCACTTCTTTATGTACGTACTTGAATTTGCTGTTGTGAATTGTTTACTCTAATATACCATTTGTTGTAAAAACCATTGATTAAATGCTTAAATATACTTCGTATTCGAATGTAAGACGACTCTTGATATTTACAGCTGAAAATTTGGAAAAAAAGGTCGTCTTAGATTCAGGTGAATACGGTAATTGTATGTATAGATAGATGTATGCAGGAATGTACTGCAGATGGCCCGGTCCGGTTCGCGCGAGCCGAGATGCGGGAACGTATCCCCCAATTGTAACATGCAAGTCTATGGAAAAATGGCATTCAACATTCGAGATTCGACCACGTTTTCAGGAATGCATCCCTGTCGAATCTCGGGAGTCGCCTGTATATCAATATTTAAATATTTTATAGTTATCAGTACAGTTTAAATACAACAATAGTTTCAATTCCATCCAATTTTAATAAACATAGAACAAAAATATCGTCATGCATTTTAACCTAACACAAATATTACTTGTGTATAAGTCGACCCCTGAGTTTTTTGCTAAAAAATTGGTCTTATAAACTCGACCTATACTTGAGTATATACAGTATTAGTCTGTAAAAGTCACAGAAAAATCAAAATTAAGATGTGATCTATAGTCCACCTGCCATTAAAATTAGTTTATTGTTAAATATAATTTCTGTGCAACTTTAGAAAATTTAATGTCTTCATTTTACTTACAAATTTTTAATAACATTTTGTTACCTTTCATATTTATAATTCATTCCAAATTTTTATCTTCTTCACTTATATTTCACTTAAACCCATACCTTCAATCCAGATAGCTGTATAAAATGGAAAATGTATATTTTCCTTTTGCCTACCTTAACAGACTGATTATCTGCTCTCAAAGTTGGGAGTTTTTGGTAATGGCTAGCTAAATATGCTCACTGAGGCTGAAACAGAGAAGTCCCTAACTTAATATAATCTTATAAATATTTTAGTGTGTATGTGTGTGTATGTATATTCTTTATACGTTTTTACACCGTTGAAGCTATCGAATTCAAAAGTTTCATGGGCCATCCTATGGTCCAAAGGAAGAACTTGGTCTAGGTTTGCAGACCGTGGCGCCTCTTATATCCCATGGGGTCAATAAAATACTATTTCCATAAGAATGCTTGAGAAATTGTGTAGAGGAACCCCAAAATGCCATGCAGCCCTTCACTGATGTGGATATAAATATACCTAAATATTAACTTACAATCACGGGAAATGGCTTATTTTATGCAGGAAAGATTGAATATTTTAATTCTGTTCATGCTTCGTTGTATTACATGCTAAATCGCTCGAAATTTTCCTTTAAGCACAAAATTTATCAGTTTAGATGTCCATTTTCCAGGCGGCAACAAAGCTAAATTTCTTAATTGTTGTCCTCTTCAAAGGGAGATATACACGTAAAGATGAATGCAAGGAAAATCCACGCCATGGCATGCCGTAGAGGAAGAATAACTATTGCCAAGATATGCCTAAATATAGTCTATGAATACTTTTAAAGTGAGTCAAATGATTTTTAAGGAATATTAGAGCATTGTTATCTTTTACCATTAACATTGAAATATTTATCGCAACATAAATCGATACACATTTGTTCGGTAACCAAGATGTTGTTTATTGTTTACATTTTGGCTAATAGTATTGACATAATCCACATAATTTTATTGCTGCTTTAAAGGCTTCGGTGCATCTATCCATGTGAATATTAAGTAAGACATTAAAGCGTACAATACAATACATAAAATAGTAAATGTTAATGTAAGCATCGCATGCGTAATTAAGGAATGGGGAACGTTTGCCCCGAGCAATAAAATACGTTTGCCACTCTTTCCCGAGCGAAGCCGGGCATTTCAGCTAGTATACCGTATTTGCCTGATTATAAGATCAGGTTTTTCCTATATATTTACATTTTAATAGCTGAAAGTCATATTATATATGAGTAGCTTGACATAAATTGGTGTGTAAGCCAATGTTTTTTACATCAAGGTGCTGCTGCACATATCATATCACCTAAGCAAAAATAGTGTTGTGAAAAAAATGAAAGTAAAACAAGTGTGTCACTAACAGGAGGAGAGTATTTCATGGGCCCAAGGATAGCCCTTTTTAGTTTGCTTTGGATTTTATTTTCTTAAGTAGGAAATTCCATTTGCAGCATCTTCTTATGTTCAGAGTCATCTTATATTCAAGTATGTACAGGATGAAAATTATCTTGCAACATAAAAAGTTTTCTACATTGGACCTTTCTAGTATGACATATGCTTTTATGCAAATAAAATTAAAGTAACTTACATTACAATATAGTTACTATGACAACATTTAGTGTGTGAGGTTTAACATCTCTTACTTGCCAGAAACTTGCTCTTCTGAGGATGAAGAATCGATATAGCTTTGTAACTAAATGCTTATATCAGGGATGGCAAATATATCTGGCACACGATTAAAAATTCTGAAGATTCACCTTACTTTCTTGGCACACAGCACAAAAATCATTTTCCATTCATGGCTCAGATGATCTTCCTGGTATGTGGAAGACTGGGATTTTATTTCCAAAGAAGATGTTTTTTTACTCTCTTCAGGATTTTTTCTAAATTTATATATATTTATGCATATGCAGTGGTATAACTATAACCGTGGGCCTCCATGCAAGAACAAGTAGTTGTATTAATTGCTAAGGGTCCTGCCTCTACACACTATGGATATGAATCCTGCCCTCCGCTTGCTTCACTTGCTCCAGGGACCTCAGTGCTGTGCGACTTGCTAAGCTGAAAATAAATTTTCGGAATTGCTCTTATCAGGATGCATATTTTTTGTCCAAAAACTTCTTTGTAATATAAACTTTAAAATATTTTAAATGGCTGCCATTTTGTTTCAAGATGGCATATTAAAATGAAAGTAGTTTTTCTGGGTTTACTTAGCTGGTAGAAACAAAATGCCGCTCACCGCATTTCTATACCATGAACAGATACAGACTGGGACAGATAGATGAATGAACAGACACACAGAAAATTGTATACATATATAGGATTTTGTTATCATAACTAAGAGGAAAATACTATTTTTTTGTATGTCGGTATAAACATAAATGCTGTGGATTACCTCTCTGGAACACTCCTATGCACTGTATAGACTTCATAGTTGTAGCTATGCCATTGCACATATGTAAAATTAAATCTTGCTGTTAAAAGTCGTTAAAGAACAACAACCACTGCTATATGAAGTCCTATTCTTTTATTGCTGATGAACGGTGTTCAGTTGTTTTATAATGCATTTTATTTTATTACTGAAATATTGGCCTTTCCAGATGTACCTTCAGACTGCAATTGGACTGTGGAGAGGAAGTATAGTGATTTTTACCTTCTTGAGTCTAAATTGGTGGAATTCCACGGTGAATTTCCAGACAACCACTTGCCTCCAAAGAGAGTTTTGTTTGGTCCCAAAGGTGCAGAGTTTATGCAATCCAGGAGACCGGTAAGATCTCATGCTTTATACATTGTTACAATGTTAGATATGAGGTGCAGTGCAAAATTGCCTTCTATTTTTTTATAGAATGTAATTAAGGTAAAAGGTACAGAGTCTTTTAATAATAATAATAATTTATTTAACACAAACAGGTTTTCCTAATTACATGTATTGTAATACATTTTTTATGACAAGCACAAACGACCATGCCATCGGCAGGATTCGAACCCGTAGTGGGAGCTAGACACACTAACCACCCCTCTACCAAGGCCGGCCTTTTAAACATAACCTCCATCTTTATCAAGATAACCCAGCCAGTGCTTTACTGAAGTCTAATAAAACAGTGTAAACTGTTATTTAGAGGCATATATTGATCACTGATTATTGCCGCACCCAATGCTTTCCTGGATGAGTGTTGAATTCCATGCTGAGCATCTGTCAGATTTTGAATAGTAAACAGCTCATGATGAATATCACAGGTTTCGCTTTTTGTTTGAAATTTGATTACAGAATATTGCTCTATAATGGGAAAATTCATGATACAGCAGCATCGTCTGAACATTTTTACTCAAAAGCGCTGTCACCCATCATCTACAGGACGTTACTTGTAGTAAACTATACTGCACATAGTTAATTCATTACAGTTACCAGTTATGGATTAATCATTTTTTTACTGTGCTCCATATGGAAGTAAGCAAGTTGTGGGGTTTAATGTTAGGCTGTACCTTGTAGCATTTTTTGGTCCTATGTATCCTCTCTCACTGGCCGTGACCAATTTGGTATGATTTTGAGCCTGTTGTGCATTTTGCATTAACATGTTGCAAATTTCTGTGACTGATTGCTTAAATTAGCTATACGTATTAAGAATTTTAGTTACTGCTAATGGCATATTAAAAGTAAAACAATGAATTCAGAAGATTAGTTTAGAATCGGTTTGAACATTTACACATCATTGTATAAAATTTTACATTAACACTTTCATTGCCACAGATTTTTTGGTGGGTGTACCCAGAAGTGCCACTCATATTTGGGACATTTTGCAACACTTTCTTAGAAAAATCACAATAATGTTATTTATGAATATTTTTCAGTGAGATTTTCGCTAAATGAAAGTACATATTGCATTTTACATATTTATTGATAAACATAGAACAACATATGCAAAGATTTTACACGATATGAATTTTTTTTATTTTGCAATAATGAAAATAAAAACTTTTCAGTTTATGAAAAAAAAACTAAACAATAAAAATCTTCTTTTCCAATAATACACTAATAATTGCAAAGAATAGTCCTTTAACTATAGAAATATACAAAAACACATAGAATTTACCTAAAAAATTGAGAATACTGGACAATATACTTTTATGTTGCAAATAGCATATAATTCATGGGAGAACCTTCGGCATGGATGAGCCCTTCCTACGAGTTATTAATTTGTAAAAATCTAAAATATAATTGAAAAAACCATAAACAAAGAATTATTATGAATGTTATTACTGACTGTGCTTATGTCACTTGCATTTTGAAGGAGGAAACAATAGTATAAAAAAATAAAAATCATTACGAACAGTTACCTTCCTGCAACACACATGCACAAATGAACACTTTATTCGCATTTATGTTTTGACAAACAAACTCCATGCAGACCTTTTACACATTTGACACATACAGTCGTAGACCTTCGAACAGGGCCTTCATCTTTTCTACTGCAAACCACACAAACCTTTTCCCTCCGCCCAGGCATCTTTCTAATCCCGAACATCGGTGGCGCTGCCAATGTTTCATTTTCAGCAGATAACAGGCCGGAAGAATTCTTTGAAGACAACCACTCCCACTCAATACTATGTATTATCTCGGATGTAAATTGAAGTCTATCCATCTTTTTTCCCCGGCTATATAATGGCAAAATAGCTTACAGACTACATTGTTCTACTAAACACGTCGAAGGAAATAGTCCAATGTATTGAAATTTGCTTGCTCTTATTTCCTGTGGAATATCAATGACTCAAAATGTATCACTGACTCAGGCCTCACTCCATCTCGGAAAACACCTATCCTTTTCCCTTTGATTTCAATGTGCATACTTCACCCGAATATGAGCATATTCATACAAGCATATTTATTTGAATATACTTTATATGCAAAACTTTGCAACAAATTAAACAACAATAAAACTCTCTTTAAGATGATATAACAATCACATGCCTCCTATCAATATCAAATGAACAGCAAATATTAAAAATTCTGTCTACGCAAACAATGATATATCGTCGTTGGCACTTCTAGCAGGAGAAGCAAACGACGATATATCGTCGTGTTGCACTAAAAGGGTTAAATCAATGTCACTCAAAATTTGATATCCATTTATTGAAACACTGAATTTATTATGAATAATGTGATGATCTAGTCTCATTTTTTTCAAGATGTCATGCAGATTTTTATGTCATTAATGACAGCTAAAGCTGATGAATTACTGTGTTCATACCAGAGCTGGGAAGTTCCGGTTTGGTTCCGACCTTAAATTTTCCAACTCGTTCTGTTCCGGGTTCGCTTCCGAGTGATCAAAAGAAGGAATGGTTCTGTCCCAGTTCAGGAACCATTTCTAGTTTTTTTATAATTGTGCTTTTTACTGATAAAATTTTACACGAATTATGATTTTTTTCAATTACATAAAAAAATAATGAAAGTTTCTTAAAAGTTGTATAACCAAAGGTCATTTTTCAACAGAAAATTTCCTTTTCTTAATTAAAAACTTTTTTCATCTCTTTTTTTGCACCTCGTTTCTTTTTTCATCCACTTTTGGTTCAACCTATTGAAATTGCACTTTCACGCTTTCAATTTCTTTATGCATTCAAAGATGGTAAAATAATTCAATATTTATTTGGGTAGGTTTAGTTATATTCCATACAGTTGGGCATTTCCAGGGTAACCGTGAATTTTGTCGAAATAAAATTAAAGTTGAGTGATCTTATTTAGAAAACAGCTAACGGTTGAAATAAATTTTTATTAATAATATTTATATTGTCATCTCTTCAGAAGGGAATGGGAAATTAACCTTAGAACACGAATTAGCTAATTATTTACACCATGCATTATATAAAGCCAGAGTTGGTTTCAGACAATTGACCACCTTGAGGCTAGATAAAAATTGTCAACCTCTGCCCAAGCTTGTAGTTTATAAAATAATTTATGTGTGAGAAAATTTTATTTGGCGGATGAATAGGATATAATTTTATTTTGTCGTTAGCATCAAGGTGTTGGATTTGTACTTTTTATCTTCAAATTCATAAAGATTTTCTTGAATCATCTTAAAGAAACATCTTTGAACAATTACACAACAGATTCAGTTATATTCTTCAAATGGTTTCTTTCATTTGATTATGGATGATATTAAAATATCAAGAATCGACTTATCTTCTAACTCGATAATTTCATTGTCTCCTGTCATTGTAGAGAATATTTTTTTATGACTATGCAGAGAAAGATGATCAAACTGATTGGAAGGTGAGCTCTTACAATGTGTTCAAGTAGATAATTGAATGTTACTTGTTAGTCCCTGCTTTACATAATCTTTGAACAGCGTTTTACCAGAATCTGTTATGCAAAATATGAAAACCAAATGTAGATCCAACTTAACAAGGAAGAAGAATAACCAGAGAAAGTACATGCTTTCAGTTTTGTATAGAAAATATAATCGTAGAAACCAAATAATCTTATGTTTTAAATTTAAAAAAATGTGAGTGTAAATAATAATTTATTCATTTTTAAGGGAACCGTTCCAGAACCAAAATTTTGGCACCATTGTTCCAGTTCAGGTTCCGATACAATTTTTCCATTTTGGATCCAGGAACAGGAACAATTTTGGAACCGTTCCTTGTTCCGGAACCAGAACTTTCCCCAGCTCTGGTTCATACTATGAGACCCTATATCAATACATATTGTCCTTTTATAATCAACTTTTTTTTAAATTTTACCAACAGCTATAAAGCTAATTATGAAACTAAGCATTGATTTCATTTTACAAATTAACATCAATTAAAATTGACAGATTTTTGAAGAATATCTGCAGAAGCTTCTTCAGATGCCAAACTTGAAAGGGAGTGATCTTCTTCATACATTTTTAAGATCTCCTTATGACTTTGCCTGCAGTAATGCCGGTTATGTAGGTAAGACATCTGATTTTTAATTCTATTGTATTCACCATGATTTATATTCCAAGGTTATCAAATATATAATAGGAAATCATTTTAAAATTAATGGAAATGCACCTTTGATTATCATCCGCTTCAACAAGAAGTAACTAATGGATGAAGATAGATAACCTCTTGTTTTTATGTACATTAAAAATGAGAAGCTCCAGTTTTCTAGATTGCTAAAAAATCTTTGTAATTTGGTATTCATTTGATGATGTAAAGTAAGATTCCCATTTCACAAGAGGCACTTATTTTAACATGTCTGCAGCTGTTGCTAATGGGTTTTGTTATTCTAGTTTGTTGGGTATAACCAACATATTGCATAATTTTGATGATTATATCTTAAACCTTTTACTGCTGCGCTCGAGTATACTCGAATTCAACTTTGTTGTGTCATTTCTATCGTCAATATTTTTTTATTTCCTCAAAATCAAATTAAATGTTTTCTTTTATATTTAAGTAGATATTTTCTTGCCCTGGTCATCTTATTTTTCAAATATTTTGGCTAAGAAATATTGTTTTTGTCTTTTTTTGTATCCGTTCCTACCAAATTTAAAATGAATACACAATTGCCCAATGTTTGTAAAGCAAATTATTATAATTAAAATATATTATTTAATATCTTAATTGAATGAATTGCAAAACATTTATAAAAATGTTTAAACTTATAAATATAAACAAATTAATAAGTAACAATATAACAAATACAAGTATAATATTTAATAAATGAGTGAGTAAATTTAAAAACAAGAGTTGTACACAAAGGGGACAAGTTAAATAAAATTTTAACCATGTAAATATAAGTACCATACATATTTTCCAGACCATAATACACACTTTTTTCCTTAGAAAATGCTGCCTAAAATTCCCCTTCACCTTATGGTCTGAAAGTATAGTAGAAACAGGGCAGCTGAAAGACATTACGGACCTCCCTAATCGAGAAAATGATATGTGAATGCAGGAGGTAAGAGGAAGAATTACAGAAAATGGATGAGCAAACACTCTTTCTGTGGTCATGCTGCAAAATGGCCACAGCTGGAAGAAGAGGTGAAAAACTGCATAATTTCCATGTCTATAAAAGTGATCCCTTTTGAAACAAGAAGATTTTTGCAGTCTCTTTCAGCATTACTGATTTTGTTTGGACAACTTCTTGGTGCTATAGATTCATGAAAAGGCTGGCCTAAGCATGCATACTCAAACTAGGATAGCACAAAAGACACTGGGTGAGTACGAAACGATTTAGGAATTTCACAAATTTGTGATTAATGCAAGGAGAAAAGTGTTTTGAACTTGGACAGATAGGCAATATGGATGAAGTTCCCTTGACTTTTGATATTCCATCAAATAAGACTGAATATCAAAGGTGCTAAAACGATCATGATAAAAACTTCTGGCCATGAGAAGACTCATTACACTGTTTTTTTTTTGTGTTGTGCTGACTGAACAAAACTGCCTCCCATTTTAATAGTCAAAAGAAAAGTGATACCCAAAGATGAGATTCAACATGGAATTTTCATCCATGTTCATGCCAAAGGATAGATTGACAAAAAAGGAATTAAGCTGTGGCTAGAGAAAGTGTGGTCAAAACCTCCAGGTGGGCTTCTGAAAATTCATGGAATAAAATAACTTTCCCCAAAATTCACCCTCTAAAATCAGTGTGTCTAATGGTCTGGAAAATACGGTAAACGCTGTGAGAGAAAGTGGGAGTTGGTGAGCCAGAACTAGTCCAGCACTGCACTGCAGGCTACATACCATTGTAGCAGAAAAAGGGTAAAATAAATTTTTGTACCAATTTACATAACTTTTGTTACCACATTTGTTATTTTGCAGGTTTTGGCACTTCTCCCATGATGGTTGGTGGTATGGTATCGGAATTAAATCTTGGACGGATGATTAGGCGTACCGTTGTCCCCCTTCGCCTTCGGAAAGAGCGAGGCCAGCATCTAGAACAGTTCCTGTCGACCTTCGTCAATTCCACTTCTGCCACATTGTCTGTGGCAGTGGCCTCCTCTGCTTGCTCTTCCACTCCCAATTCCTCTCATGCTTCTCCCTCCATATCACTAACATCGCAGTCGGCTGGACCATCTGCATTGCCAGATATACCTGTTCAGAGAGTTAAGGCTTCTTCCTCAAGTGTTGGAGGGTTAGTAATACCAGTATGGCTTTCTTTCGTAGCTTATATGTATTAATCCCTAGAGTTGTTGAATGACATGTAAAAGCCAAAGAGTTGCACAATATCAGATGTTGAGCCAAAAAGTGCCCTATTTCAAGAGCTGCTGTTCTGTTAGCATGATAGATATCTAAAAGCCATACAATTAAAGAAACATAAAATGAGATTACAGAAAATTTTTATTTAAATGATATAGTTACAAACAAAATTAGTCTTTTGAACTTAAGATTTTGTAATGGCTTTTTGCCATAAGACATTAATTTGCATTACATTAAATACACATCATTCAGAAAATAGTTAAAATGTATTCAGAGGACCTTAAATCCTGTATTTCCATTAAAATATTAAATTCTCTGTTATTTTCACAAATAAATACTCTATGCGCTCCCATTGCTATCTAGCATCATATTTTGTAAAGAAATTTTTTTGTTAATGTTGAGGGCGATGTCAGTACAGGCTGTCCCCGAGTTATGTAAGGGATGCATTCCGGCACCCGTTACGTAAGTTGAAATTCACTACAGGTAGTATACATAACAGTACAGTATAGGGAGCTTAGGTTCCGTAACTCAATTTGACATCGATTTTTGCTTGTATTTCTTAACCAATACATTACTTTGCCAATTTACTATAAGAAAACTGTTATAACTTCAATCTGTTGTCCATGATGATTTTTACTTTCTCATACGAAGTATCAAGAATGTATTGTTATCGCGAAAAAATTCGACCTCGAGATTGTTACGGAAATACACGTTTTAGGTGTCGCTGAATCCGAAAAAGTGGTTTTCCCAATGCCGTCTGTCTGTTACTGGCTCTGGAGCCTAGACGGTAGAGCGAAAATGAATGAAATCTCTTACTTAGGCATTTTATCATACTGAGCAGAGTATACATAGAAATGGTTGACATTGATCAATAATTAAGAGTAGTTTATTCTACGCATTTTTAACAACAATCCGATTTTCTCAAAAACGGCTCTAACGATGTTGATCAAATTTCGTGCAGTTACTTGAGTTCACGTCTTCATTAATACGGTATAGTTCATATTTCTCAAAAAATGAATATAAGGCTAGTTTATTCTAGGCAACTTTAACAATAATTCGATTTTCTCAAAAACTGCTCTAACGATTTTGATCAAATTTTGTACAGTTACTTGACTATACGTCTGCAATAATACTACCTATTTCATTCTTCTCAATGAATGAATATAAGGCTAGTTTATTCTTGGGCAACTTTAACAAAAATTGGATTTTCTAAAAACAGGCTCATACAATTTTCATTTTCTAAAGATAACTAAACGACGCATTAGTACCCATATATGAGAAAGTTTGTACAATGTATGTTGTACCAATTTTTTTACTGGCATTTACTCTTATTCTGTTATAACACTCATGGCGTAGTTTCAATTCGCCTCTTCATCACTCTCTTAAAAAGGCAAACGTAGTCTTTTTATGAGTTGGTCTGCTTAAGGTATTACGTCTGAAATTTCTCAGAAGGAGACCTCTTAGCAATCTTTCTGCAAACAATAGCTAAGAGAAGCGAGAAACACCACCTATTCCCTAATTCAGGATGTTGAGTCAGAAATCTCTTTGAAGTAACCTTTCTCATTCTTCGTTTTGTGAACAGACCTCTTTCAGTATACAGTGACATATAAACCCAAACTCTAGGTTGGCAGACCCAAAGAAAATACGCAGGCTAAAGCAAACCTCATCTGATATTCTTTTCACTAAGCAAGGCTTCGCTCAAAGATAGGAGTAGCCTCAGCATTTCCTTGTGATTTTCCAAAGGAAGGAATAATTCTGTTCATGTGGCAGCAAAAACAACATATTCACAAGATTTCAACTCGTTAGAAAAAATAAGACTAATAAAATATAATTATTAAGGTCAAAACTTCCTCTTTTAAAATATACCAAAGTTTTTAAGATCAATGATATTTTTGTGTGGCAAAAAATAAAGAAAGCTAGTGATGACACTCGACGAAGGCCTTAAGGATTAGGGGAGGGGAGAGTAAACAAACACTCGAGGGAATGTCTCTCTTTCTAAAAAAAATAAGCATCTCCTGTGGGATCCTCTCAGGAAACCGAAAGAGAGGCAATAAACTGAACACCTGACTAAACCTCAACCATAAAGTGCTTTTGTTATTTTCTTCTTCATTTTGTGCATCTGCACTTTCCGAGCTGCCTTGCTCATTGTTTTCAGACCGTGAAATAGGGCAGTAATAGTGTGCAATTTCAGTTGTTTATCATCTTTTTATTCTTTGACGATTTGAATATTTTTATGTAATTATGTCCAAGTTATAATATTATAGATGTATTGACGCTTCTGACATAGGATATAGGAGGAGGATACAAATTGTGAGGCACTTCCACGTGACCTAGAAACTTGAAATTTGGCAAGATTATAGGTTTTTGGTCACAACCAATGGAAAAAATCTGAAGTCGTAGAAATTCCAATTCTGAGGGACTATTTTTCCCCCTTATTGTCCCATAAGAGAGGCACATAAATCGGTTTCGAGGTTTTTTATATTTGGTTTTTAAAATTATTTCTCATCAAAATTTGAACTCAGGACTTTAAACTATCAAAAAGTTTAAAAATTGTAGTTTCTTATTTTGGAAGACAGAATTCAAATCTGTGTTGATTTAGCGTAAATTTATAGTTTTTATCGAAAAAAGGGAATTTTTTTGGGTCTCAACAATCGACAGCCATGGCTGACATATACTTTCTGCATAACAAAAATATTTTAAAGTGATTTATGTGTCCTCTTACATAAGTGCCGGTTTACGCAAGTCGGGTTTACATAACTTGGGGACTGCCTGTACTGCCAATGGTAATTTTAATTGAAAATAATTTGTGCTATAATTTTACCTCAGTATAAGGATACACATCAATATTTTGTTATCCACACCAACAAATAACTATTTCGCTTATTGTATTTTCACTCAAAAATTATCCCAAGTGGTTTTCATTATGAAAACAATTCAAAGTACATATGTACAAATTATTCACCAGCACAATTGCTGATACTTATTATTGGGAAGCTGTTCTCGAGAGCAACTGATAAGTACTATTACAATCATATTCTTTACTCTGTATAGAGAAAGCCATATGCTTGGTCACATCAGATATTTTGTTAATGAAAAGTTGGCACCTCTGCTTGACTTTTGTGAATCATTCATATCATTTTCTTATAGCCCTTTGGCCAAAATGTCGTTTGTACTAAATTTCATGGAAACCCAATCAGTAGTTGAGGAAATGAAACGTATGGGTGGACGTGACCTGACCAAAAGGCATTCACTTATTTTCTTTTTGCAAAGAACGTCTCATAAAATGAGGTAATTTTGATTTATTTTTCCATATCATTTTTAGGAAATTTGAATGGACTGATATGACCGAGGAAGGAAGACGGGTGAGAGGTCGCTGCCTCACTCGCTCAGTCTTTGGGAATAATTTTGGCTTGGCTGATGATGATGATGATGATTCCAAGTGGGAATTGTACTTAGGGGGCAGAAAGAAGATTGGATCAGTGGCAACTGCGGGTATAACTCCAGTCAACTCTCACCCACAACTTTCCTTGAACAGTACATTTGATTGCTTCCTTTATCTGGGTAAGCTGCTTTCTGACTACTTTCTATTTTGCTCGAATACTTAAAATAATTCTGAATTAGATGAAAATTTATTCAGGCGTAAGTTAATTTAGTTGGTAATTGAGATAATTGCAATAGCCATAAAATATGTTATGAAGTCATCAAAGAGCAACTCCGGAATTGTTTAATTATAGGTAATTCTCACCTGTAAATATATTGACATGCAAGATATATTGTTTATAAATATCAAATATGAAAATCAAATGTTAAAGTTTTAGAATCAATGATGATTGATTCTCTTCCTAATATAGCTAAAACATGGATCAAGTTTTCTGTCACATTTTATTACTGTTGAAGCTATCTTAATCATAAATTTAATTCTAGCTATAAGGTGAACTCAGTAACTTATTTAAGTTAATGTTGCAATATAAATTTATGATACATGTAGTATTGTAAGGCCTCGATTTTTGTCGGGGTTATGTTACTGAAAAAGGTGACAAAATGCAAAACAACGAATATAATAAATAACTAATATAAGGAACATACGTTTATGACCCCTGATATCTTATATAGTAATCTTACTAAAACATAAATACAATATTCAGGTAATACAAAAGTATACTAAATGATAAAAACTATAAATGAAACATCAATATAAACAAATACTAAAGGTTTATTTACAAAGCAGAATTTCCCGTTGAATTTCAATGGATTTAGTGAAGCTACTATAGCACAACATACAAACTCTTTAAAATATGTATATAGTAGATATTTTTAAATTACAATTAGATTTTCTTAACAATTACCGTATATACTCGTGTATATGCCGACTCCATGTATAGTACGACTCCTGATTTTTTGGTGAACAAACCTGATTTTTTCATATATCTCGTTTATAGTACGACCCCAGCTTTCCACCATGGTCGATATATTTCGTTTCGATAGCTCGATGGTTACAAGCGAGATATATCGAACGACCTTGATTTTCCACACCACCATAGAATAGACCGTAAATGTCGTAAATAGTATTTCTTGCAAGTACACTAAAATTCGGATAAGTTAAGTATCTTACTCCTAAAACATTTAATAAAAAGTGATATGAATCATGATTGCACAAGATGAAATAAAATCGTTTCAATTCTAGTACGTCTGGATTACGTTCCGCGTACGTAATGGTTCCACTTGCTCATCTATTTAATAGGTAGGGATAACGGACAAAAAGAAATTACTTTGTAATATTCCACAGTCTTTATGGTTTCTTCAATCACACACCGACCGGTTTCCACTACAAAATCATTCTAATGGTGTTACTAACCGACGTAACACCTTTAGAATGACTTTGTAGTGGAAACCGATCGGTGTGTGATTGAAGAAACAATAAAGACTGTTGAATATTACAAAGTAATTTCTTTTTTCCAAGATGTCGAAATTCCATAAAGTTACGCCGTCTACGATACTTTTAGTCTAACTCGTTCCAATCCATCCCTTGTAAAAAGACGCAAACAAAGATGTACATACATAAAATTCAAGAAAGGAAATGCCCGTAAATCGTCACTTATAGCAAGTATTTGTGAATTTGAAGCTGTATATATGAAAAATATTCTACTCTTCACGAAGCAACATAACAACGATAAAGCACCCCACTGTTAAGGTTAGCCTACAATTAGAATGCGTGCGGGTGGCATAACTTCACCGAAAATGCCCGTGAAGATAAATGAATTTTAAATCCTCAAATGCATTACTCTTGTATAGTATGATCCCCAATTTCTGCAATAAAAATTTGGTCGTAAAAACTCATACTATGCACGAGTATATACGGTAATCATATTTGCTTGTAACAATCCGTTTCTGAGCCTATTGCATTCAAATATAACAATAATTGTATTTCCTATCATATCACTTTAGCCAAATCCAGATTCATTTCTTGTGTAATTATGCCTCGCTGAAATATTTACTTTTATGACTTGAAAAAGCAACGTACGGTTGTCCACTGACTGGTAAATGTACACCAGACACGTAGCTTATTTACCTTAATAAACATTACAATGTAGAATATAATGATTTTACTTACAAAAAATGTAAGATTCCAGTATTCAATAGACGAAAGAAGGTTCAATTAATTTCATCAATAAATGCTTCCTGAATAATAATCAGTATCTATTTACGTTGCTATCCATAAACATTGATCGTTTCGTTGCTTAAACAATAGTGCGAATCGAATAACGCTAAACTTTCGTCTATTTGTAAGCTTCATTGAAGCTAACTGAATCAGAGGTAACAATGACGACTGCCTTGGCAATGCCCGGAAAGAGTACAAAAAATTCACAAAATTTCGAAACAAATATCGTATTTCAAAAACTTCGACTGTGTAACATGTAAACTTCGCAGGAATATGATAGTATAGTTTTATTCATCGAATAAAGGAAAAACGAAAAAAATCGGTCCATATTTACATATTTTAATGCTTGAAGGAAGAATACCTTGCAAGTCAAGAAATGGATTCATACGTGTTATCTTATGGGAAAATGTTAATCGCCTATATTGGCAGCACTGATTAATCCCGGTTGACCAAACATTGACCATTCACTAAGTTAGGATGTAAGGAAGAATCATACCAAATTTGGTTATTCTAGCTTTTATCGTTTAGGAGGAGTTCCATGAACAAACACACAAACACAAATACACAAACACACTTCAAATATATTATAATAGATAACAAATAAGTAATCAATCTAATAAGGTTGAGGTACTTGAGTCACAGGCAAGCTTAAGTGGATTGGGATTATGTGTAAAATGTAGCAAAAAATCAATTCCCAGAGATCAGTAGATATGTGTGTATATGTAGCTAACAATAAGGTAAAACTTGCTAATTTCAAGTGAATTCGTTAAGAAATAACAATACCTATATGTGTAATCATCGTTATATAAGAGAATTCACAGCACAATGCACAAGTTATATGCGTTAATAAAAAGCAAGATACTTATTCATAAAGCTGGAAGATTCTTCACAGGGCATGTATGATTCCCAAATGGTGTAGTTGACGTTTTCTAGAAGATGGCAGAACTGCACTCAGCACAAAAGAACAGCTGATTAGGCAGATCAAAACTCTGGGCCTAATGATGAAATTACGAAACTTGACGACGATCTGCGGGTGTTGATACCTATTTATTCAGCGACAAATTGCGAAACGACGAACATTGGGATGACTAATTGCGGGGTCTTACTGTATATCAGTTTAGAGTTTGACTGTTTTGCTCTATGCAATTTTGGTTTAGTTTTTGTTTTTAAGAATTACCTCGAGTTGTACGGTTCATTAATTTTACTTTTGCACAGTTTTGAAAGTCTCCAAATATATAAAATCAGAGAAATTTTTAGCGTGACAGAGATTATAAGAAAGAATAAAGAAAGCTGTGATGAATACGATGCAGCTAAATACATAGTTTCATGTTAAACTCAAATATATAGCCTAGTGCAGAGATGGCGAACCACTGACATGCATGTCACAAGTGACATGCCAAGAACTTTAGCCTGACACGGAAGAGAAATTGAAGCACAGGCGACTCCCGAGATTCGACAGGGATGCGTTCCTGAAAATGCGGTCGAATCTCGAACAGTTGAATGTCGGACGTGCCTAAAAAACAAGTGAAATCAGCACAAATTCAAACAATTATAGCAGAAATACGGATGTCTAGACTGAAACTAAACCTCGCGTCGTTGGGCAGGCCTTAATTTACTTTGTGTAAACTAGTTCCTAATTCAACTGACCGATCGGCTGGGTCGAATAAGCGGGCTTCGACCAGTCGAATTCTCGAGTTGGTCGAATCTCGAACGGTCGAATCTCGGGAGTCGCCTGTACTAAGCTCTAAAATTTAGCCTGTGTGCGGAAATGAATGGGGGCAAGATGGGAAATCAAGGAAACTCAAAAATTTCCCTCTGTTCACCCGCTGGCATGGGTTTCTTCCAAGTGCTTCACTATTTTCTTGAAAAATGGTCTTAACGGGGGCCGTGAAATGTGCAGTTCAGCATTGAATTTAAAATAAATAACATTAAAATTATTTTTGTGAAAAGTGCCATATTGAGATGTCGGCAAAAAAACAAAACCTTGGCAACTTGCCTAGTGTAAGTTGAAGATTGTTTCGTGAAGAATGGACTGGTAAATTTGGTGTTATTGAACGACATAGCGCTTAGCATTATTTGTAACGAATCAGTTGCTATGCGTAGTCATAATGTCAAACATAATTTTGAAACTAAACACAGGAACATTTTGTCATTGTCAAGTGAAGAGAGAAGTGAATATTTCATGCTGCTATTGAAACATTATCAGGAGAAATATGTAGGTTTTAAAGCAATGTTTTGTTCAAAAAATAATATAATAGTTGCTAGTTTTTGGTTATCATATTGTATTGCACAACATGTGAAACCACTTTCTGATGAAGATTTCTTGAAAGAAGCTTTTTTAGTCTGTTCAGAGTTGCTATTTGATGATTATCACAATAAAGAGTTGATCCTGTACTGTATTAAATAATTATTAGTAGGAATACCATAAAAGACCAAATTTTGCCTTTAAGCGAAGATGTTTCATGTCAACTATTAAGGCATTTAAAACCTGCACTTTCTTTGGATGAAAGTACAGATACAACAGCACAGGTACAACTTGCAGTTATTGTCAGATTCTTTTCTAAAAATACAATGAGGGGGAATTAGTTAAATTGATGATTTACTAGGAAAAATCACAGGGTGGGATATTATGAATGAATTTAAAAAAGACATACAAGTGGGCATCATCTTAAATAATATTATATTGGTAACAACCGATGGATCCCCAAGTATAATTGGCAAACACGTTAGATTTGTCCAATTTCTTTCATTAGAAATTCAAAGCACTTTGCTTCAATTTCATTACATAGTACACCAGTAAGCACTTTTTGTGAAAAAAAGTTTAAAGACACTTGAAAATGTGATTTCTGTTATTATACAAATTGTCAGTTTCATAACTGATCTCGCTCCTAATAAACGAGAGTTTGCAAATTTTCTAGATGGGGTTCAGGTTTACTTATCTACATTAGTGTCCAATGGTTGAGTCGCGGTAAAGTTTTGAATCGTTTTGTTAGTGTCTTAGGGCATTTTTTCTCAACCTGTGGGATGCATTCCACTGGGGGGATGCAAAGGTCATCTGTCTACCTCCTCCTTGTTTTAACATTGATAATAAATAATACTCCAGGGAGAAATACATACCATATATGCCCGAATATAAGGCAAGGCTTTTTTCCAAAATTGTCCCTCAGATAAGGGGGTGTCGCCTTATATTCGGACCCTCGAACTTTTGATTATTCAAGTTTTTGTCAATTTTTTCTAGTTTTCTCAGTGGAAAAATAGGGGGTCGCCCTATATTCATGGCCGCCTTATATTCGGGCATATACAATACTTTGCAACTAGGATTCCTGTCGATGAGCCAACAAATATGGTACATGACGTGTAAATTGTAGAGATGCTGAATGTTTTTATGCCAAAAAACGTTTTTTCAACCTTTCTCTATATTGGTGTGATTAGGTTAATAAAATAGCATTTGATTAAAAAGCTGCTTCAGTTAATAATCAGTTTTTATAACATAACTTGTCCTTAAATTTCAGCTGTTCGAGTATTTGGAGCTGGTGAACTAGTCGTTCGAATTTGCTTAGCTCTTGGAGTCCTCCTTAAAAATACTTTAGAATCCTTTTGCCTGTGGCTTGTAGATCATTTGCTGAGAAAAGGGCTGTCAACTCCACATATTGCTCTCCTATTGCGCCTTTTGAAAGGTAAGTTTAAAAGGTTTCATGTATACTAGGTTTTAACTTTTAAAATTTCACCTAGATGCTTAATTTAAAACACCAAAATGATAATACTTGATGTGATAAAAAAGTAGTCTCCTTGACACTATCCACTGATTCCAAAGATTTTGCAGCTTGTGGAAGCATTCTTGATAGGCTTGTTTTGGAATTGCTAATAATTCCTGTGTCGCGTTCTGAATAATTTCCTCAGTCGTCGCAAATATGTGGCCTTTCAAGGGGGATTTGAGCTTGGGAAATAAAAAAAATCACATGGAGCTAAATCCGGTGAGTATGGCAGATGGGAGATCACAGTGATGGAGAGCTTTGCAAGAAATTCTTTAATGGAAAGCGCTGAGTGTGCAGGGGCATTGTCATGATGCAAGTGAAGCCCACTTATGTGGCTGTTTTCTGAACAGCATCGTGCAATCGCCGTAGAACTGTTTTTAATATTCCTGGTTCACTGTTTAACCATTCAGGTCAGATACATAATGAATAATGCCCTGTGAGTTAAAGGTTTGATAAATATGATCTTCACATTTGATCGAGATTGTCTTGCTTTTTTGGGCCTTGGGGAATACGGAGTCTTCCATTGAGAGGATTGGGCCTTTGTTTCCAGGTCATTGCCATACACCCATGATTGGTCACCAGTAACAATGGAAGAAACAAAGTTTGGGCCAGCAGCAGCACGTTAATGAAGATCCTGACATGTGAGAACTTGCTGCTCTCTTTGATCGTCAGTGAGGATGCGAGGTACAAACTTGGCTGAAACACATCCTATTCCCAAATCTTGTGTTAAAATTGATTGACATGTCCCATAAGAAATACCAATTTCGCTAGAGACTTCGCCGATAGTTAAACGTTCATCACTCCTGATCATATCAGGAACACGAGGGATTGAATCATTGGTTTTTGAAGTTGAAGGATGGCCAGAGTGAGGATCATCTTCGACGGACATGCAGCCCTCTTTAAACTTTGTAAACAGCTGAAAAGTCTTCGAACAACACATAGCATCTTCTCCGAAAGCTGTGTTTAACATTTTGTGGATTTCTGTTGCACTTTTCCCTAATTTGAAACAAAATTTGATGCAAATTCGCTGCTCAGTAAAATCACTCATTTTAAAATGGGGCGAAACACATAAAACACCTTCTATTCAACATGCACTAACTCAGACTGACTGCAGATAAATGGGTGATTCATGAGTTACAATGTCTAGAGGAGTCACCGAACATGTTGCGACAAGTCGCAACTTGCTACGACGATGCATTTTCAATATACAGAGTCAGTCCCCGAACTTTTTTATCATACCACGTACGAGGGGTGATCAATAAGTTCGTAGCGTCACATAGAAAGAGATAAGATTTGGAAAAACCCAGATATGGTTATTGAGCTATAAATTATTTAGTATTGTATACAAACTTTGGTAGAAATAATCCTATTAGTTTAGTTTCTTTGACATTTGAAACAGTGCAGTTTGACTCTTCTTGAGAGATGGAGAAATCGGAGCTTTGTGCTGTTATTAAATATATACTTGTGAAAAAAGAACACTGCAAATACTCACCAACATGGTGGCAACATTGGGTGAGTCTACCCATTCATACGCCACAGTTAAAAGGTGGGTAGCGGAATTCAGGATGGGAAGGGAGTCTTGTGAAGATGCTTCGAGGTCTGGAGCCCCCAGAACAGCAGGAACTGATGAAAACATCAACCGGGTTCACGACATTGTCATGAATGATCGGCGAGTGACCATCAGGCATGTTGCCGACCTTTCGTACGGCACCACCCATTCCATATTGGTCAACACTTTGGGGTTTAACAATGCGTCTGCAGATGGGTGCCAAGAATGCTTTCCGCTGACCAAAAGCGAGTCAGGGTGCAACATTCAGTCTCTTTTGGCACAGATTAACTCAGACCTAGAAAACTTTTGTGCCAGTTTCGTAACCATCAATGATACTTGGGTCTACAACTTCGATCCAGAAAGAAAACTTTTTCATTCGTTGTGCTCAAGAATATTCCATAAAGAAATAATATTGTTTTGTGCAAACATTTACAATAGCTAATATGGAAGATATTTATTGTAAATTATATATATTCCATTAGATTAGATAAACCTTTATTACAACCAGAGGTGGGAAAGTTCCAGTTCTGGAAATAGGAACGGTTCTAAGATTTGAGGCAGAAGATGAAAACAGGCATAGAAGAAAAATATCATGACAAAAGAACACCCAAATGAAATTTTTGAGTCAAGTAATCTTGGGAAGGAAATAGGCTTTCCTTAAAAATTTCATTTGGATGTTCTTTTGTCATGATATTTTTCTTCAATGCCTGTTTTCATCTTCTGCCTCAAATATTGGAACCGTTCCTATTTCCAGAACTGGAACTTTCCCACCTCTGGTTGTAATAAAGGTTTATCTGATGGAATTGTTGTATCTCCTGAGAGTAAAAGTTTGAAAACATAGTGTGACCAGCTTAGCTTTCACCATAATAATAATGTGTATATTATTTATTATTATTATTTTGCAAATTCTTGTTACATAATTTTGATTTTGTTGGTGTAATCATTGTATTGTATTTTTAAATGTATACAGTTCCTATTTATGAGCTAGATAGCTCTTTGGAACATTTATAAAATTTAAATTAAATAAATAAATAAATATACAAAAATTTGTTAAAATAGAAATTGTAAATTATGACCACAAACATCAATATATGTTTTGTAAATTTCACTGCAAGGAAAATTTACATTACAAAATTTAAAATTTTTTAATCAAGAATCCAACATACAGAACATCCAGCTCTTGTACCGTATTGTATGACCTAGCTCACATTTTGAAAAGCATTTTGGCAACTAAATAGTCTTCATTAGTGACAGTTTACCGATAGCAGTTTTTTTTAGAATTCACAATCAGAATTTCATCACTGATGTTTGCTGTGTTGTAACCAAAATACTCATCTGTTTTTCTCAAAATCTCTATGACTTTTCTGACAATATTTTTCAATTTGATTTAAGCCATAGGTTAAGCTTGATAATGCTGTTTTGGATGTTTTTGGGTTAATTTTTTCTGCCTTTTCATAAAATGAAAGTCAATGGATAAGTCAGGTTTGGTTCATGGATATTTGATTTCAGGTATAATTTTCATGAATGCTTTCCTTCGGTAAACAAGGTGACACCTGCAATATTTTTCTGTGATATAACATCCAAGTAACCAAGTTTAAACTTGGTGTTTTTTTCTATTCATTAAACACCATATACATTTAAAATTAATCTATAAAAGCATGCATTTTCAATTGATGCTAGCAAGAAAGAGTTATTCTTGTTATCCATGTGTTACAACTTGTTACATGCTTGAATGTGGTGTTTAATCAGATTGGAAATTTTCAACAGGTGCAGTGTTCAGTGCTAAGTCACCAACTGTGAAGCCCACCAGTTCAAAAGCGGAAGAGCTTAGTAAAAGGTATAAAGAAGTTGGCCCAGTACTCATGTCCCATTTTCATTCGCTTCCATTCTGGATTCGTCCATTCATCTTACGAGTTGTTCCTGGTTTCTCTGTCATACATGCTTCATTGCAGAGTCCACCGCTTAACAAACAGGTTAGTAAGCCAGTTTTCCATTTAAAGTTTAAATAAAGGCGATGCGGTGTAAAATATTTGGTGGAAAGGCAGAAGAACTTCTTATAGATGAACCGTAGGTTCCTAATACTTTTGGTCACAAAGGAATGTTCAGATGTAAGAGATATTGTGCCGAATGGCATCGGGGAGATCTGGTTCCCCTTTTATAAGTCCTTGGTCTTCCCCTGCTGAATTTCATGTTAGAAATTTAATATTAAAATAGAAATATTAAGTATAGCATGTTTATGTTCTTCATACAAAATTAAATCATAGGTATGCCTTTCATTTATATGATGAATGTAATAAAAATTAGTTTAACAAATTCATATCATTTTTTTGTTTTTTTTAAATTTGGTATGCCCCTGCAAATATTTTTGCCAATCATGCTGACCCTCCTCACAGGTTGCAACCCTGACATCCTATGCTGTATTACTATGAAATACAGCTTTTTTCATAAAAATATTTCTATAAAAGTAAATCTACTATACTAACTTTTAGAAATCAAATTATTTGAAGGAATAAAAAAAGTAGATTTACTTTTATATAAATTTACTTTTAAATAAATACTAACTTTTAGAAATCAAATTATTTGATGGAATAAAAAAAGTAAACGTACTGGATTAGATTTTTCACATTCAGTAACCTGCAACAGGTGGCTTTAGAAATCTCATCTGACATCATGGCAGGCACAGACACTGTTACGATCCCTCAAGACAAACCTATAAAGAAATTTTTTGGATAAATTAAGAGATTTATAAGTTCCTGGTTGTGATTAAACTTGAACCATCTGGATGATCACAGAGATTGCATTCAACTCAAAAGGACAGTCCAGCTATACTTATAAAAAAGTTATTCTTAAAAAGTTGGAGATAAGGAGCTACTTTTTCTTTGCCAACTTGCCTTGAATTTAAGATGCAGAGATTTTTTAAAAGTGTAATTCCACTGAAATATATACAGGCACTCCCTGGGTTATGTAAGGAATGCATTCCGGCACCTGTTCCATAATTCGAAATTTATGTAAGTCAAAAATGACTATGGATGCTACGTGTTTAAAGTATAATTTACTGCATCAGTACAGTACAAGTAATCTGTTAAAATGGTACAGGGAGGAGGGGGGTAAAGGGGATAATTACTCCCCTCCAAGATTTCTGAACACAAGAAAAAATTAACCCCTAAACCTCATCCTAGTTGCTGAGTCAGGAGAGAACTATTCCATTTTACTAAATTCATTTTGCTGTACAAAAAGTTATCTAGTTTTTTTTCTGTATTAAAATATATGTGAAATACGATATTTTAGAATAGTTTAATTTTTTCATTCTTGATTACCCCTCCCCCAGATTGATGAAGCCTGGATCCGCCCTTGATATAAAGGTATTTAAACTAGCACTTTTACTCTCACTGCAATACTTATCAGCCATGATTGCAAGGGCAACACTTATGTTAATTTGTGCAAACACGAAACACGTGTTAAGAGATCAAGCAAATGTGTATGAGCAATAGAACGTACTGAGAACATCTCATTACAGCCCATGCCTTGCGTTCTTCCTCTGTGCATTTATGTTCCCACTCGCTTACACAAGTCCCGAACTCAAGCTTTCCGCACAATGAGAATTTTTTGTAAGCTTACATAAGTGCGAGTTTACATAATTCGAGGCTTACGCAACTCAGGGAGTGCCTGTAATCATTTAATTGGATTTGTATATCATGAACAAGTAGCATCAGATTTTTGACGTTATAAATGTTTAACTGTATTAGTATATCTGTTCTTTACTGTGAAATTTTCAAATGAAGATAATTATTCCTTGCTTATTTTTCAGCTTGCGTATTCCTTGCTGGATGTGTTGGCTATAGAACTATTTCCAGAGCTGTCACAACCAACAGGGAAACTCTAGAATCTTAATATTTTAAAAGTGAGGCAGCAAAAAACTTTATCAGATTTTTACTAAGAATTGTTTGTTTTGTTCTAAAGAGCTCTTAACTTCTTATGACTGTCAAGTTTCCTTAAATTTGATCTCAATATCTCTTATAAGTTACCTATATTTTTTTATGTTATAGTTATTTGTTAAAGTGAAATCTTTTGACTGAATTTGTTGCTCTATTTTGCTATTAATTTATTTCATAAAAACAAAAACTCGATGTGTTGACCCAAGAAAATTAGGCTAACATAAACTGTGTGAACAAACCAACTATCATTCATTATAAAAAAAACTGTAATCACAGCAATACACTTAACCTTTTGTTTAAATGCATATAATGTGTTTATAATTAGGTAATCTTAGAAAGCATTAAGTGGTACGGATTTTGCATATATTGTCGCTGGTAAAACAACCTACACGGTAAACAAGCTGTTATATTATAATCTCAATTATATACATGATTTTTCTGACCTACAGTGCTTCCAAATGTTATTGTTGAGTAAATTATGCCATTTTATTAAATATATGACTTTGGGATATATTTTTTGTAAATTATTGGTGAATTAAATGTGTTTTGTGACCCTTGTTATTAAATTGTGTCCTCAATAGTTCAAATTTTATAAATGGAATATATGAGGAGAACAATTTCAGCGTGAAACAATAATTGATTTCTTCCAGAAAGAAATATTGAGCTCATCTCATGGCTCAAATCATAATTGATGAAGTTTTTTCCCTTAGACATAAAAAGATCAGGGAAACCAGATACACATTTTGTGTACAAAGCAGCTATCCTCAGTTGTGATTCACTGAGAAATGTAATTTTCTTTGTTAATTTAATCTCTATTAGATCTTTCATTCATAGTGAATTGTTTCACAAAACTAATGTGGAAGGTTCAACTGTGTGTGAAATTGCCTTTACTTTATGTACAGATTTCATTGAAAGTTTTTCTCTAATACCAATCAGGTCTCTTTCAGTCATAATAAGCAGTTAAACATGTTAGTTTTATTTATTCTAATCTAGAGAAACCAAATTTTTACTTCAACTGAAGTAATGATTCTCATAAGTCACTCTAAATTTGTGAAAAATAATTATAATTTTAACGTAGCTTAAAGTTGGGATAGAAGAAAAATACAAAATTTAAGTTTAACTGTAGAAAATTTGAGGAAGTTAAAATGTGATGCAAACTTGAATTCAGTTTTCTACAAATTAAACATGCCATATTTAATCGATTGTAAGCTGACCTTTTTTTTACCTTTTTACCATCTCAGAAATCGCCACTTGGCTTAGAATCAGTGTAAAAAAGTAGTCAATGAATTTATGCCCGTAGTTACATTATAACGCGAGATATAAATGTATTAAAGTGGAAGTAAACTATCTACTTTAAATGTATGCAAAAAAGAATCAAAATGACTGAACACCTACAAAGAAATAAATTATGTAAATAATATGTGGCGTGTCAAAGTCGTAAAAAAATGCAGCGATAGCGCTCGTATGCATAAGAAGCTATATAGTATGTACATAATGTTTCATTTTACTCATGAATCGAAACATTTGCCAAAATAAACGTAGAAGTTGTTATGAATAAGTGAATAAAATGTATTTTATGTCGCCGTAATTTTAGTTAATACTCTTTATTTAATTATGAACTGAAAATCTGACATTTTCATACTTGTTGGTATTTTGAAATAAATGACCCCAGCTGTCTAAGTACTTTAAAATCAAAATTTTTCCTTGCGTGGCCTTGCGAAAAGTGGGGTCGGCTTACAATCGATTAAATGTGGTAATAAGATGAGTTTCTGCAGTTAGGTTGTAGTGACTAGTTTATTACTCAGAATACATTGAAATTCCTATTATACAGAAATCATGAAGTCTTAGAAAGATTTCTGTATTCCTTTATAAAATGGTGAGTCAGTTCTTCATTTATCTCAGTTTGCAGTTGGTGGTTTCCTGAGGACACTCTGTTTATAATTTTGAATTTTTATTAGTTCCGTGGTTTTAAGTTTCAAAATTTTGTCGTAATAACTGAACATGACCTAATGCTCAATAATTAAACTAACGAAATTAAATATTTTGTGGTATTTGTAAAATATTCCCGTTTTTGCAATGACCATTTTTAGTTACAGAAAAAAAACTTTGCCAAGTTGGGTGTGTTATGTTTTCTCAGATATGCTTGACCTTATAGGAAAGGTTATACTGATTTTTTTTATCAGTATAAAGAAACTTGGATTTCTTCAGGGCAAATAGTGAAGATTAGATAAGAAGTTTTTTACTTTTTATAAAGGTCTTCTTGACAATGTCAATGACAGTGCCCTGAACTGTCTAAAGAGGTTGGTTGACTATTTGTTTAAACCAGTGTTTCCCACCTTATGGTCTGCAGACCATTTGTGGTCCACAAAGGTTTTGTTGGTGGTCCGCAGAGGTTTCCAAAATGTAGTTTATTTTAGACCACACCTCATATTTAGTTGAATTTTTTTGGGAAAAATTAATCGAGTTTTACACTATCACAGATATTCAATACTTTATTAATGTTGTTAACTTAAGGATTTTCCCACTCTTTCATATTTCCCGATTCCACCTCTCTGCCATCCATAACTTACACTTAATGATCTTAGTGCGAATTCTATTGATGTTAAAACAGAAGAGTTATTTGATTGCGTTTCATCTCACATATTAACCCTTCAAGAGAAATTTGAAAACTATTTCCCTGATGAATCTGACCCTTGCAAAGGTTACTTATGGGTTTTGGATCAATTTTCTGATCACGATGATAACCAGTTGCCACTTGAAGAGGAACAGTCACTAATCGATATAGCATCAAATGCCCAATACAGAATTTAAAAAAATAACACTATACGACTCGAAAATTTTTTAAATAAAGATTAGAAATGAATACCCTGTACTGAGTGAGAAGGCCCTGAAGATTCTCCTTCCATTTAGCTCTACGTACCTATGTGAATCAGGATTTTCAGCTGTGGTCTCAACAAAAACAAAGAAAAGAAATCGTTTATTAAACCTGCAATCAACGTTAAGGATATCTCTGACTTCTTTAGCTCCAAATATTAATGGACTTATGCAGGATATTTAACATCAAGGTTCTCATTAATATATCCATTTTTGTTCATATAAAAATGTTTTTTTTTGTACTTCACAATTCTTCTGTATTAAGTACATAGTTTAGAAATAAAGGCATTTTGTAATATGTTTATTATGATGTTGTTTGTAAAACTATTTAAATTTTACCAATTTATCCTACAAACGTTGAAAATAATTATTGTAATAAAACAAAAAATAATCAGGCGCCCCTCAAACAGACAGAAACATGTGCAATATATTTGAAAATGTTCAAGTAAACTACGTAACCAATTTTTCTTAAACGTAGTTACAGTAAGTACGTTAGTGTAAGTAATGAGGTGGTCCATGGGGCCTGGAGGGTTGCTGAAGTGGTCCACAGAGTTCAAAAGGTTGGGAAACACTGGTTTAAACTATTCAAGGGTTGTTATATTCTTGAAGAAACTATAAATATATTTCTGGGCAATGTGTCCATTTGGATAATAAGAACTTTTCTTATGGTTTAGTTTGCTAAAATTTGCAGAAATAAAAAAAACTTAAAGAATTATTTCTTGTTCTCTATTTAATAATATTAAGGACCTTGGCTTGGAAATCTATCACCTGGGATGACAAGATAAAATGTGATCCCTGATCATGAAACATAGGTACAAGTTGGAGGTGACACTGGCATAATGCCATTCATTGAAGTGTGTCCTTGCCTTTCAAACTTACTTCTTAACTTGACGTCATTATCAAGAAATTGTATTGTCATCGTTAAGGGAAATTGTGTTTTACGCCGTCTAAGAAATCCATCTCCCCAAGCAAAGGATCCTTTTTAAGTAAGTCCCCTAAATTTGGGGCCCTCATTATTTTATCTATAATGCTCTATGTAATAATATAGGCCTGTTTAAAATAATTATTAGACATAAGGCTGTAATGTTTCCAAAAAGTAATGGGAACAAAATACAGGTACATTACAAATTGATTGTTCCAGGCTGATTTCTCATATAAAAACTTTTGGCTCACATACACCAAAGTATTTAACTAAAATTATCTTGATAAGGTAAATAATAATACAGATATGTGATCATATCAGTGGTGCACACAGGGAGGGGGGGAGGTCCACCGGGTCTGGACCCCTCCCCCCTTGGAAAATTGTGATTTTTTCCTAAACTGTAGAAACATACATAATTATTTTAAATTTGGGTTAATGGGCACCGTCCGAGAGGAATAAGAGATGGTTTGCCCCATAGTTTATTAACGTAAATATATAATTAATAATGCAATACGCCAAATGTAGGTATTGATATAACTTGCGTACACCTTTTGTGCTTGCCAAATATTTTGAACCCCCTCATGAGAGAATCCTGTGTGTGCCACTGAATCATATATGCAAATAAGTATTTCAACCTTCTGGAACAAGGCATATACCATACCCATGTATTTCCGTTACTGCTTATCTGTTTTTTTCATTCATCAAACATTCCCAGATTCGTATAGGTAAATATGTATTAGTATCACTGAATATGTGAGATAAAATCTGTGTGTGTTCCTGATGCATGTTTAACTAATAGATGAAAGTGTTTGAATGATAGTGGACTTTGTGAAAGCTCATGGATTTATTGACTTGGAAGGCTTCGATTTTTTTTAGAACAATATTGTAAAAGAGATACGTTTATGTAATTGCCTGTGCAAACAATTTCATACTTTTCACATTGGCCGGTACAGAATTAAACGAATCAAAGTTTTTTTCCAATCTCCAAAAGATCGTAATTTCAGTTTATGAATGCTTTAAACACGTCATTACGTGTCGCTCGAAGTGGAAATAAGATCTAAATAATGTTCTCATGGTATACGTTCCATCATTAAAAGTTTTGTTGTAAAAGTTTTCATAAATTGTATGAATTTGTTTGTTAACTTTTTCTGATTGCTTTTTCATCATGGCTTCGCGGGCTTTAGGTTGGACACCATTGCTAATCGTTTATTTTGGCGCTGTGTAATTATTTTGCTTGTTTCTTTTATTCTTGTAAACCAGAGGTGGGGAAACTACGGCCCGCGGGAGCACTTTATATGGCCCGCGATGTGATTACGAAAGCGAAACATGAAATGTAACAGATAATTTCTTTGGTTAAAATCAGGGCCTGAAAACCTTTTCTTGTGAAGTTTACACAATAAAATGTTATTAATTATCAATGTTCACATTCTCTCAAGTAACTTCCGATGTGGATCCTAATGTGGCCCTTCGAAGCATTTTCGTCTGTTAATGCGGCCCACCTAAGCAACCACGACGACTAATGCGTCCTGTCTCGTCAAAAGTTTCCCCACCCCTTGTGTAAACTATAATAGTACATTAATGTCAGTTAAAATCGTGAACTTAAACGTCAGTTCGAGTAGAGGAATTCGATTCTATGGTCTTGCAATGCTTATGCTACCATCCAGCTCGAAAAGTTACTTTTTTTATGAGACTAGCCACGTTGTTGTAGTCATTTTGAAGTGCTTTAAAGCTCCTTAGGTTCTAAAACTTTCTCCGTAACGATCGCTAAGATGCCTTTTTAAAGCACACCTACCGCCTATCGAAACAAATACACCACCTCCTTCGTAAACGTTGTAGTTAAAGAGTTAAAGGCGCCAGAGAAACCCAGATGAAAATATTTCTCTCTAAAAATAAAGATTTGTATGTTTGACGAATGAGCCGTGTATTTTATCGCGGAGGTGCCCCGACACTTTAGCTCGAGTCACATCTCAAAAGTTTCGCGTTTCTAGCAAAAACATCAGGCAAATGTCCAGGAGGAGTGGAGCTCCCATAACAGAGGATACGAAGCAGCTGTCCCCTTATGCTTCGACCTTAGACCGGTTCTCGTTAACATAAGACATTGTGAATATTTTTTTATCGTCCCAGACCAGCGGGCGCTTTGCCATTCGCTGATAACCAGGACACCGGATACTATCCCGTAGCATGTGTCGGACAAAACTTGTGGAAGTTTATAAAAAATATATATTTATCGAGGTGGAAAATTTTCCTACTTGCGTCCTATGAAAACCTTAAGTTTTCGCATGATGATAAATGTATTTCGTCTCGTTCGGAGCGCATTGTGAAATGTTTGGAGCGCTGGGGATATTTCATGTTGGGTCTCCGTCTCACGATTCGATGTTAGGGACCCGAATGCGTTCCATCAGGGGCATCCTCAAGCTTGAGGGCCTTGGAATTGAGCCCATGTAGTTAGAGCCTGCTGAGCACTGAAGGGGGCCCGGATGAGAATACCAATGGGGGACCCAACGATATTAATCTTTATGGTAATAACGAACGGTTTATGGAGCCTCAGTTTAATATTACAACTATTTAGTGTTTTTTTTGGAAATCAGTTTGGCGAGTGATTTTTAGTAAAAGTTTTTGCAAAATTTACAATCGATGCTTCAATGATTGAGATCTTGAAAATTCCGGGGCACCATTAGCCCGGATATCTCGCACCCCCCCTCCCCCCCTTTTGGCCGGTCTTGCATGTAGTCCCTAGATAAAACCCTCCCAGCACTTAATCGGTTGTCTTTTCGGCCCCGTGCATAATTTTACGTTAACCTTCGACATTCCGACGACGTCCACTTTAATCGCCATCTATTTTGAGTGTCAGAGAGGAGGAAAACATCTCGATAGAAGAATTTTGCGGTTACTTTACAAACTAAAAACTAAAGTTGTTACAAAATGCAGATAAATTTTTAGGTTTTTTTTAAAAATTAGCTTATGCGTTTGGTTTGCCCGTCTGTCTGATACGTTAACTTCTAAACGAAATCAGCTAGGAACTTCATTTTTTCACCAATTTCTATTTAGTATTGTCTCGTTGTGCGCGTTTTCTTTTTTTTTTTTACATTTTATCTTTTTGTTGAAAAAACGGTCTTTCCTGATTTGTTGTCTTAACTCCGATATACTGATTCACCTCTTGGGTCTCATAATTGATTAAAGTCCTAAATAAAGATACAGTCGAGCTTCTATAAATCGAATTTTCCACAACTCAAAACTGAATTCATTTTACAGGACAAAATCTTTTTCGTGTCATTTTTCTTCTAAAGCTCGAATTTTCCATAAGTCGAATATTGTTTGTTTCCCTTGAGGGTCGACTCTTAGAATTTCCATCGTAGTATATCATCACAAGTTTCCCTATTGAATCATTTTTTTCCTCAGAAAACCACTAGCCAATGCGATGTCCGTCTATAAGGAAAGATCCTTGAGATTGGTGGGGAATTGGGCCATCTACGGCGAGAATAGGAAACTGCGAAATCTATTTCGCGACCTTAATTTAGTAGTAGCTTTTTGAAGGCCTTTCCTATGTCCAAACTTTTCTTTCGTCGTTCTATGCCTAGTCTCTCCTCTCTCTCTCTCTCTCTTGCACGCTCTTTCGTGTAATGGGAACAAGGTCAGAGGAACATGCGGAAGCTTTAGGAAGGGACGCTGGGTAGGACATGAAAACTTCCAGATACTTTCCGCCGCGAGTACTTCTCTTAAAACCACTACACCCTCGTTCCGCGCGACTCTCTTAAAAGCGTAAAAGTGCATTTTAACCACCTCCCATTAACATTTTTTACCGGCTTATCGCTGTTGTTTGTCTAGCTCGTTTAAATTTTAGTTTTTTTTTTCAAAACTTTAATTGGGGCCTGCGTGTTTTTTTTTGGACGAAATTGGAAATTTGGAAAGAAGAAAAAATCTTCTACGGTGGAGAATCGAACCCGGATCTTCCACTTTCCGGTCGATTGCAGTGGTTACTCAAACTCTTTTTGTCTGATGTGAGACCCCCTTGATGTGAATAAAAATTTTCGAGACCCCCCCAAATTTATAAAATTGACTTTAAATGCTATTAGCGATTTTAAAGAATAATTACTAATGAACCTTAATGATTTCTATGAATTCCTTTTTCTGTGAAATTGTTTGTTTATAATTAAATGTGGCTCTTTTGTTATCAATGCAAAGAAACTCTCGACCGCGTGACGTGGGTTGGGTGGCATCTACGTGAATGCTTCGTATTTTTATCGCATGATGTATGAATATTGAGGTAATAATAGGAATCTCGAATCTCAACAATGATATTCGTTGTCCAGGGAACTTATCGATAAAAGCGCGATATTTGGTCAAAATTTGTCACATATTCGCTAAATATTAGTAGGTATGTAATTTCGAACGGAAGGCCAAAATCGACGATAAGAATAAGAAATCTTGTACATTTTTCTTTTAAAAAAACAGTCAACGTACGCTTATTGTAGGTCAGTGTTTTCTAATTTTAATTTTCAAAAGAGAAAGTCTGCAATTATCTCCTGGAGTCGAACCCGGGTCTGTTTTCGGGATATTTTTCGTCATTGCCTTTTTAATGCGTCATTCATGCATTCCTGCCAAATTTCAAACTCCTACCTACTCGGAAAGTATCTTAAATCGCGTCTAGAGAGTTGCTGCAAAAGTATGTAGACAGGAAACCAAACAAGCAAGAATCCTACGCCTTTTATAATATAGATTATGAGGAATATGCTGAATAGGTTAGGTGTTTTTAGTTAACTTGAAGAGAAAAATGGCTAGGAGAGATCAATACAGATACAGAAATAAGGAAAGATGCCTTTCTAAATACTCTATTATTATTGTATTCTCCACCATTATTATTATGTAGTGCTAAATAAGTTCGCAACAACTTATGGGTATCCAGAATTTATCGAGTATCATTAAAAAAAAAACTATCTCGTCAGTCTTTGAAATTCTTCTTACCTCGATCTTTAAAAACTTTTATCTTTTCCGTCTTCTCTGCGAATTGGTCCAAGATTTAAGAGAAATTAGATCGCCGTGTAAAGGCTTTTTCAATAAAAAAAACCGCCAGACCGTGTTATCTTTCCCGAATCATCGTACTACGACAGTAGTTTTTAATTACTGTTAGCTTTGAAAAAGTTCGCGCTGCGAAACACGGGATCCCCTGGTCTATGATGTTGCCAAATGTGTGAGATGGTTTGTGTAGATGTCTTCTAAGAAAGAAAATCTTAATTGTAAATGGGGGAAAATGGCAAAACAAACTGATGAAATGCCTGCAATCCAACTGGCGTTAGCTGTCCTTTGAGAGCACGAAACTGGCCAACATTAGTGATTAATTAAAAAGTCATTGGGACAAAAAAACGGAAATCCCCAAATAAATCTTTTTTTTTCTATATTCTGAAAAAAATCTAGGCATCCCGGGGCCCGTGGTCACACACGACACCCTATTGTTACGTCATTGCAGTATACCTAAAGTGACCAGACGTACTGATTTAATCAGTACAGTACTGATTTGAGACAATATATACTGATTTCAAATATGTACTGAATTTTGTACTGAATTTTAAAGTTGTACCGATTTTAAAAGAAGAAAAAATATATAATTATTTAGTTCATTTACTGTGGGATTGACGGTTGAGGTGGCTCGGGTGCGATGTGTAAAGAGGACTTGTGGCAACGCTGAGTAGTTCCCCCTAGCAAACATTACCTGCCCTCCACCTATGATTGGCTGTGAGGGAGGGGAGTTTTTCAGTTTTTCCTTCCAAAGCCCCACCCCTTCTCTACAACTAAGTCTCAATTCCAAAGTAATGTCTTCCAGCCAATAGTAGTTATGGTTGTTTATGTCATGTGAGTAGTATAATATTTTAATGCTGTTTAGTAAATTAACATTATTCTCAGAATAGATTATTAATATTCGTATTTAATTATATTTAAAGACCCTGCCATAAATAGAAGAAAAAACATTTTCTGATCGACTTCAGCAAGAGTATCCAATATATATATATATATATAAAACAATAGTGTTATATACCTATGTATACTGTATAAAATTTCAATATATAAAGTATTATATTGAAATGTAGTTTTCTTTCATAGATATAAGAAATAAAAAAATGTACTGATTTTACAACCAGAAAATCTGGTCACTTTAAGTATACCGCTCACCGCTACGCTCTGTCAAAGATAAGCTCGTGTGTGTGATATCGAGGCGAGTATTCGGGAGAATGCACAAGGTTTGAAGAGGAGATGAGTTGCAAGTATGCACGAGTGGTGTTGGAGGTCAGACTCGTTAACCGTCAATACTCGTGGATACTCGTCGCTACTTGCACTCGTGAATATTCGCGAGTGGTGTGGGACCGGCTTAACGCGGGTACGTTCTCGTTTGTTTGAAGACACCGCATCGTCTGAAACTATCTCATTCATTTGCCCACGCTTTCAGACAAAAGGCGTTTAAATGTTGTTTTAGTGATACTTAAGAATTAGTTTGCCTATTAATTTATCATGTATAACAACAGGCAGTGGCAAAAATACGTGAATTTTTAAAGGAACATTGCCCACCGTCTACGTCGTTGAAACTTTCTATGTATATCGAGAAAATTTGGAACGCATTTTGTTTGGATCAAATAGTTTTAGAACATTTTTTATGCAAATAGATGATTCCTTGCGAATTTGTCTTGTTACAGTTTCGTACAGGTCTTACAGACTGTTTTATATGCGTTTTCGTGACATTTTTCATAAAGCTGGAGAAATTTTAGTTTGGAAATCCCACCAAAATCAAAGTTATGGTGTTTTCGGAATCGATAGGGGAAGAGCAATTTATACATATCTTTAAATTAATTAGTGATATATTTACCATGTTTTGCGAGTTCTTAGATACTGTTAATCATTTTCTCTTTCAATATTAAACTTTTGGCGGCGCTTCAGTAGTATTTTGGTGTGTTCGAAATAATTGCGTTGTCTTACTGGAAACATTATTCTAAAATATGCATGACATATATAAAATTAAAGCATTTATTGCTTTGATAAAAAAAAACCTTTCCATGTACGGAACGGATATCTTATTGTAAATAATATATTTAAAGTAAAATAATTTAAATTTGCAACACCAATCACAGTGGAGACATTTTCGAACAGTGTCTGCTGGTGTCTGCTAAAGCGCGATTTATTGTTGTAGTATGTAAAACTGGTAAGTACAGTTAATTTTCCATAATTGCCTATAAATAGTCATGCAGAACTCATCAGATGTTGTATTAACTTGTTTAATTTTGAAGTTTGACTTATATCAGTGCATAATTAAAGTATACTTCGACGAGATCGTTGAATTTAAATCGGAGCATTTTAATTGAGATCACTCATTACTAATTGTAAGTTTGCTGTCATAATTTTGTTTTGTTTACTTAGTTACATCTATACTAATATGAAAAAGCGGTATAATATTTCTTAAAATACATACTGTGCAAGTAAATCATAAGACTGTTAATGTAATGTGATTAAATGTTTTATTTAGATATTGAAATCGGATAAGATTATTTACTGAGATATTCGTATATTAAAAGAGGTTTGATTTTTATTAAGAAATAAATATTTATTATTAGTCATCTCGTTTAAAATAATTAGCATCATGAAATGTTCTTATAAAATCAGAAAGCATACTAAAATTTTTAATCTACTGATTTTCTAGAGCAGTTTTAAAACCAACATGTCTGATATGTAATACCATTTATTGCTGAGGTGGGGAAATAATATTTTATGCGGTTGAACATATTTTAATATGTTATTAGTTATTAATGTTCCAATATGTAATTGACTAAAATCATGTGAAAATAATTGATATAATGTGTAAAAAGAGAATCTGGTTATGGAGAAAAATTTTTTTAATATCCTTTTTATTCATCACCATAAAAACTAGCCTTTGCAAGAAGTGAATCAGGATTTTGGCATGGCTCATCACCCTTTACTAAAACTTCATTATCATGTTACATGTTAACGTGCTTAAATTTTTAAAACAATTCCTCAGCTGATGTAGAGTTGTAAAAATCATTATAAAGGACTAAACAATCTGCTTGGAGTGATGCAGCTTCTAGAACAAGCACTCTGCTTTGCAAATGGGAGGTAGGTCATCATTAAAATTACATCTCAAGTATAAATAATAGAATAAAAATTTCCAGTGTATGGAAATGATTCTTATGCCATCCTCTAGTACTTGATCTTAAAAGAAAAAAAACACCATTTATTACAAGAGCTTCAGGTGAATTTTCTGTGTTGTTATAGAGGTGTATTCTTATATTAAATGGCTGTTGTATTCTTTGCATATTATAAAATCACAAGACAGTCATTTTTAAGCATAGATTCATGAATTCTGCCTGTGCATGGCATAGCATTGTTGAGATTGTTTAAATTTTGTATTGAATGTATAAAAGTTTTCAAACAATCTTTAAATGTATTTTCCATTGGATTGTTAAATTCAATATTCAATTGGCAATAAAGCCATTGCCACTAATCAAATCATTATTACCATTAAAAGGAATTTTCACAGTGTTTACATTATAATTATAAAACTATAGTTATATACACAACATCACATCCATTGATTAAATGGAAGTACACCGCTCCCTGGGTATAACGTGGGGTATCGGGGGAGGAGCTGCGACATGCGTTATAAGACAACCACGATATAACCGAGGACATGGCTTTTCATTTTTTTAAATTCTTTAATTGCTACAAACAAAATTCAAAGAAAAACAATATACAGTGAGCACAATACATTTATTTAATCGATTCCTTAAAACATCAGTAATTTTTGCTCTTTTTACTTTATGACTAAAAAAAATGACTTTTTTTTCCCAAGAAATGGGGTGGAATCTGAATCTGCGGTATAACCGATGGCATTATAACCGGGGAACACTGTGTATTAAGTAATAATGAGTGTTAGAATTCTTTTGTATGTCATATATTTTTTAAATTAATTATATCTAACATTTTATTGATGATTCATGGAATTGAGAAAGAAATTATTAAATGATCACCAGTCTTGTTGATTACTATAGGGCAGAAAATTGAAAATGCAGTATCTTTGGGACCATACAGATTTTAGGTTTGTATGCCAGATTATAATCATAACATTACTTGATCTGAAAGCATTTGTGTGTAATTAATGCAAGTTATAAGTGGTGTTGGTTTGTGATATACATTAGCATATACCATATTTAACAAATATTTACCGTAATGAACTCGATCGCCATTTTGACAAGAATTTTGAATGAGCTGGTTCATTAATTTTGAATAATTGCATATTTTACATGCATGTTTGCAAGTTGTCTTCTGTACTTCCTAATTAACACCAAAGAGGAATTAAAATATAAATAAAAATTTCCACTAGTAATTTTGCTGTAAGCACAATAAATACACTACCAATGTTGCCTGTTATCTACCCAGAAAACTTATTTTAAGCAATTTTGTTGAAGTTTTATGAGACATTCTTTCTAGATTAAATTTCTGATTGCAACATTACTCCAAAACTCCTACAATGACATTGGCTAATTAAAATAAGCATGATTATTAAGCAATGAAAATGCTATGACAATTAATAAATATTCTTTCATGGAATATGCATTTGAAATTGGGAGATTCCATTTAAATTGGTTTAGAAGAACATTAGATACATTTTTGATCTTGTTTATTATCCTAATAGATTTGACAAGGTTGATGCATCTTCATGCTTGCCAATTAATCTTGTAAGCAACCATTTATTATTTCTATGGAGCTGATAAGAACAATTTAACACATTTTCTTTCATAACTCTTTAATCTATGACTAGCTTAGTAGTTTAAATTCTCTTTTGCTAATAACGTCTCTGCTATTTGCTGATCTATCTCTAAGGTTAAAACTTTTGCAATATCCTAATTTCAGCATACTAAACAATAATTCTGCTTATCCTCATTCCAATTCTTTTGTCTACCTCATCACAAGAATTTTTAAAAATGTGTAATCAGATATGTATTATAGTGATTCATGCTATCTTTTCTATGAAGATATGATCTTTCCTGACCATCACTCTCATTCATTTGATTTTTTAAAATATTTTATGCTAACAATAGCATTTCTTCTGCAATCTCTTGGATTCCAAATTTGAAGGGATGAAATCTCAAAGACTGATATTGTTATTCCATCCAGTACCGTAGCAAACTCTTATGGGGCCCCCATGCAAAATTCTATTTTTGGGCTCCTACATTAATTTTATCATGAAAGATATAAGATGTAAGGGGCATTTGGGATCCCCCCTCTGGCTGGGGGCCCTGGTGCATGGAACCGGTTTGCTACATGCATGCTATGCCTCTGGTTCAATCTTAAAAATTATTGCATGAAATTTTCATAAGATTGATATGAAAGGAAAGCTGGTTGATCTTCAAACATGGGTTTCTTATTAAAAAAGTATGTGATTGGGCAACGTGAATTCTATCCTTTACAATTGAATTGTCTCAGTACATTGAAACACGTCTGTCTTGGTTGTAAAAGACTAACATGAATAGCATTTTGATTATGCTACTGAATTAGTTGCAATGTGAGACACTAAAGTTATAAATAGAAAGCTTAGAATAATGTAAAAAATAGATCTTTTACTAATCAGCCTTCGATCGTATTAAGAAAAATTGTCATATGTGTTTCCTCCTAACTTTATTTACGTTTTTAGGTGTTCTTTGATAGTTAAGCGATAGTGCAATGCCTTATGGGTACGTCTCTTCCATCTGCCCTTCTGCATGTTTTATCTCCAAAACAGTTAGGCAGATATTCAGGAAATTTGGCATTTTAAGGCAAAGAAAATAAAAAAGTATATATGTAAATGGTTCACATAGCCTAATCAGGAGTGCCACTCTACTGGCGATAAAAAAACTTTTATCATATCTCATAAAATATTACTTATATCAAAAAAGTCTTCAAACGAAATTTGCCGAACTAATCAAACAGAATATGTTTTGTCCAATAAATTTTTATTGGTATGGTAGCCGTTTTCAAGAAAATCAAAAGAGAAAATCGTGATTCACTTTGAACTTGGAAACTTTTTCCTTGTTTTTTAAATTGTTGTCAAAGAAAATCTTCGTAGCAACTGAAGTGAACATGATCTACTATGAATACGTTTAATTACCTTTCGTGCAACTACAGAATCTATCTCTACATAAATATTTTGAGGAGTGTGTTTGTTTCTTATAAAGTCAATACTTTGCGATTACCTACAGTTACAAAATTTTGCATAAACAATCCTGCTGCCTAAATTAGATGAATGCACCAGTTTTCACACCGGAATATGCTGCGTGAAATGTTAAAATAATTATTTGTTTTCCATTTGAATAACATGGGAATGCCTCTAATTCAGAGTGTAGGACTTTTTTAATTATCATTTTAAAAGATGATATAATTGAGCTATCGACGCGAAGTTTATGCCATCCTACGGAGAATTGAATAGTTTCTTATTCATACTAGCAGCCCGTTTCTGTTACGCTTGCAAATAATCTAAATAGTTCGGCCCTAGGTTAGATCTTCGTTGTTCCCTGTTCATTTGACGTGTTTTCCTATTTGTCTTTCTTGTACTCTCCGCTCCTCATCTTCACGGTCATTCCTGCGTGCTTCCGAATTCCTGTCTTTCTTGCGTTCTCCGCTTCTCTCTTCACGGACAATCCTATGAGCTTTCTATGATACTCTTCGTTTAATCTCAGTCTCTTCCTTTCTCGGGCAGCTGTAGCTGGGCTAATAGCTCTCCTTTTCACTGGTCTATCCCTTGGCATTTTTTTATTTTCTGCGATTTTACAGCAATATATTAGAGCAATTACGTGATCACACTGTCACAGATTTACTTAATGCTAGTTTAATATCGCGGTATATTCAAAGGGGAAAATTTGTAAAATATACCTTACCTTAGTTCCAATGATTATCGTTGCACCCTTATAGACGAACTCACATACAGTCCCTTTCCTTCAAGTGCCTATCAACGACTGCTTTTAACTTCTTACAGGACCTATTACAATGCGACGTCAGTGCAACCGTTTATTTAGATTATCAATGAAGAGAAGTTAACCATATAATGCATTACAAATATAACGTGCGTCCCTATTTTCATATAATTTTAAATTTATGCGTGAGCCTATTTGCGTTAATAAGCATTACAGATGTATAATATCTTGGTTCTACTTATAAAAAGGTAAGATTCCAGGATTCAAACAATGAAATGAAGATTCAATTGCTTCGATTAAGTCGTTAGAAACGCTTCCCATACGCAGTCAAAAGAATAATTATCCTTTAATATTTACGTTGCTATGCTTCATTAATTTCGATGCTCAAACAACAGTTCGAAACAAATAACGCTTTTCTTTCGTCTATTTGAAGATTTAATTGGCATTAAATGAATCGGAGGCAACAGTGAGTTTCCTTGGCAACGGCCGGAATGAGTACGAAAAGTCCGCAAAATTTCGAAATGAATGCGTATTTCTGAAAACTTCGACCGTGTAACATGTAAATATCCCAAGAATAAGATAGTGTCGAATAAAGCAAAAACGAAGAAAATCGGTCCATATTTACGTATTTTGATGAATGAATGAAAAACCTTGCACTGTGAAAAATCGAAAATCACGTGTAAACTTACGGGAAAATATGATTGTCTCCAGGATTCGAACCCGGGACTATGAAAATGAAAATATTTTTCTAGGGACCATCTAATTTGTAGAAACAAAACGCAGTTTACCGCATATCTCTACGACAAACGGCTTTTGAGATACAGGGGGGCGGGGACAGACTGACAATTGAGAATCATACATATATATAGTTTTCCAATTCTGTCTTTCCTTCTTTCTGTGTATAACGCTCTTACAATCTTTCAATATCTCAGCACTGGAAGCAGCTAGAGATATGAAATTTGGTGTGTTCTTAGATGACCACATTAACTACTAGAAAATGTTATTACTTTTACATAAAGTGTCCCAGGTTCGACTCTAGATATCCTTTCGTATTGCCATTTAAAAGCATGGGGAAAAAACGATTTTGACCGTGCAGACATTTTTTATTTTGCTCATTAAAGTACTTAATAATCGAAACTCGTTCTTCCATAAGCCACCACTCTATAGCGGGAGATACGTTCACCTCCACAATTTTGAATACATAATTTGCTAAGTATATTGTATAAAAAGCAGTGTATACCAGGGATGGCAAATAGATGTCACGCGTGCCTAGTTTGGCACGCCATGAGATATTGTTGGTACTCTAAAACATTTTGATATCATTAAGTAAACTTTTAAATATATTATTATTGAGTTGTACTAAAATCTGAATGCGTGCGCAGAAACAGATCGATAGACGAAGTTTCAGCAGATCGTGTAGCTGTTCATTCAACAAATTACATGTTAACCTTCAAAGAATTTCATTCAAAAATGACCCCTTCAAACGAACAAATAAATACAATATTTTAATTAACATAATTTTCCAATTTTATATTTGCGTAACTTTTTTTCCTTTTTGCCGTAGGGGAGGTGGAAAATTGTCAATATGCAAACTTGTACCATTAAGACACTTAAATTTATATTGAATACATACATATCAATATTATTATAAGTATAAGGTAAACTTGGTAATAAATAAAGGCATGGCACGCCTAAAACTATATCACCTAACTTATACATTTTTAAGTACGCTCGCGAGCCAAATGCGACTCTTTTAACTTAGTTTGCTACTCTTTTCAATTTCCATTCAACGTTTTTCTCTCCATAAAACACTGATGTCGTGTGACTTAAGACGTTTTGGGGATGCCTAAGGAATATTCAATATATCTTAATTGCTTCAGGTACAGGTTAAACATACATTTCGCAAATTTATGAGCACAGAATGTGTGTCGTGCGGCTCTCGAACCGAGGTTAAGTAAGTAAGTTTAGCCACTTATATTATACAGTACTAGTGAATGTGTGCTTGCATTCTGCATTTCATTTCACCTTATTATAAAGTGCGAGAGCCGACAAATAAATTCTAAACTCAAAAGTGCCCTGCACCAATTTCAATACTTTCCTTATGGGAAATAATCTCAAATTTAAGGCTACCTGAAATCGAACCGATGGCACCTACGCAGGAGTTCTCAAATAATATGGAGATATACTCGTGACATCTACAAACCCTGAAAATATCAGCTATTTATTCTTCTTAGTTTCGTCTATATGAAGGGATTCATTTTTTCCATGCTTTCTTATGGGAGATATACCGGGTCGTCTGGAGTGGAACCCAGGACACTTGCTGTAAAAGTGATAACGGTCCCCAATAGATCTCGTTGATATCTAACAACCCTCCAAGTTTGAATTCTCTATCTTATCGGAAAGTGCCCAAAATTAATTTTCAAAAATGCCGCAATGCTTATTGGAAAAAACGCAATTTTCGGAATTTCTGGAGTCGAACCCATGACACTTAGGTATGAGATCTCAATTTTTCTGGCGGTTTCTCCATGCCGTCTACAGTTTCTGAAAATTTCAGCTCTCCAACTATTGTATCCTCCTATATCCTGTATCCTAAGGCCCGTCAATATATAATGATAGCACAGGAATCGGCGTTTTTCTTTTGGGTGCCACTCTTTATCAATAATCATAATCCGTGACCCTCCACGCGTGCCACCCTTAAATTCGTTTTGTCCGTAACGTTTACGAAAAGCGGTTCTTATATTATAAGGAATCCTGGATATAATGTGATATCATTAAAATACAAAATAAAAGTAAAATTCTTTTTAAAATACGTACTTTTCGTAGTTATTCTTTGAAATATCGTGCCACTTAAAATCGCATTGCGTGCCACCTTTTGGCGCGCGTGCCATAAGTTGCCGACCCCTGGCATAGTATATATTGTATATAGCAGTAGAACTTATTCTATTTCAGTGTTACGCTTCACGTCTTAACGTAAGCATTTCCGGGGAACGACTGAGACAAACCTTCTGGTGAGTTACATCGAATAAGCAGCGGTTACTAACCCAGCGGTGAGCTGGAGGGGGCTCGGTGGGGCTCGCGCTTGCCCATTGTTAAATTTTAACTCATTCACTGAGCCCATTGTTAAACTTTATCGGACTTACGTACTATATATAGCATCGAGATGTAGTTTCGTCCAAAATGAAGCGTGTAAACAAAAATAATAATGTTCACTTTCGATGAATTGCTGTTTACACAGTTCACTTTTCTTTCACTTCATCCAAGATGTACAACCAAAGTGAATCGTGTAAATTCGCCTTAAGCATTGTTTCTTGAGAAAAGTTACCGCACCTTGCTAAATCCTTTTTCTCGAAAGATCATACCAGCAGATTTGAGTGGTAAACCTCCATTTTCGCAAACAAAAGTTGCCGCTGAATAAGACTTGGAACAGTTGGAGATCATCTCCAACCGAGTCTCCTCCACAACACCACTCATAAATGCCCTTGGTTGTGTACCTCATTTGGCCTTTCCCTCGGTTTTTCCTATCCTTCATTCTATGAATTTACTCAAGGGAGGTTTTCTCTTAATTGTACAAAGCGCATGGTCTCTTCAGGCATTTTGGAACGTAAGAGTAGTGGTGGTAGTAGTAGTATCGTCGAGCATTGGGTGTCAACGTGTAGCACTGATTTTCATGCACGAGTTCGAAGCAACAGTCAATCACAAAGAGTGAACTTCGACAAAATTTGAATGTACATTAGGACCTAGATAACCGTCGATAATTGGTTCCTGGAATCCCCGACGATTAGCGAAACGGCGATAATCTAAACCGTTTTTCCTATAGGAACAATGTCATAGGTCAATAATTCGTTCAAAAAGACCTTACCCGCATCGTATAAAACTGAATTTTTAGACCTCAGTTTGCTTGAAACTCTGCGTCATTTTCATTCATTCACTTCTAGTTTTATTTGAAGGGATGTCACATTTCTGGACCTTTTAGCAGCATTGTCACTAACACCGTTTTAGGACAATTTTTATCAGTTGTGGTTTAATAAGCTAGAAAATATTTAAGAAGTTTGTTAACTGTTGACAAATGAGTTGACAGTTGTACTGCAGCAATCCGCGAAGGAATTTTTTACTGTTTGATTCTTATATTTGAAGGAAAAATTCTAAATACTATTACTCTTTGTTTAACCGTTTCAATTTACACGAAATTTTTTCACTGTAACGCAATCGACTAAATGTTCTCCGAGAACAGCCGCAGAAAGATCAGGGGTGCCCAACCTGCGGCCCGCAGGCCGGATGTGACCCACTAAGCAATTTTATGCGGCCCACTGCCAGTATTTCATAGTTTTCCAAACTTTTTCATTTATTTCAATTAACTACCAAATAATATTTTCCATGTAGCAAAATCTGTTAAGAAAGATATATAATGTTAAATTGTGACCTCTTAGCAAATATTTCTCAATTCAAGTAAGTTCTTTTTAATGCCGTTTTTTATTTTTATTTTCAGAGATATTTCTAAGATTGAATGAATTTCATGATTTTTAATATTGAAATGTTAACCCTAAAAATCTAATTCTAACTTGATTTCCACGCATATGGTGGATCTCTAGGTAACTTATGATTAAACTATAATCCGTTGGCCATTTCCAACGCGGCCCATCGAATGGTTCACTGCCACCAATGTCAGACCCTCCTTATTCGGATCATAATTAATTTTCGTCTGATTATAGAAATAAATTTAGAAATGAGACATTTAAAATTTTTATTGTGACAAGGGGTCTCAAAATCCGGAAGTGGCCCGGACCTCTCGGAATCTCTGAAAGGGCCTGTTCGCAGTTCAGCCGTCATCTTATTCGTTTTTCTGCTTCATTAAAAAATAGCGACGGAACGTTTTCATTTTTTTTTGTACCACTTGGCGACAAACGACGGTTTATCGAAACAACGATTATCGATGGCGACGGTTATCGAGGTCCTACTGTAACTCATAATAGAGGGGATGGAATATTACAGAAGCATCTGGAGGCAACACGGCGGAATAATGCAGGATTCTTGATATACCAATGAGACTTTACAGCGTTATATTTATACACTAACACTTTTTCCACAGAATGGATTTTTAAATTTATGCACTAATTCTCAGAGAGAGAGAGAACAAGCTGATCCACACCACTATATAGTATCACTCATGTCGCGCGATATAAGTTTTGGGTTCAGTATTCACTTGAAATTACTAAAAACTGTTATCCTCCCTCTGCCTTCGTACTTCTGCCGAACTCGCACTTTCGACAAAACTCCGATCACACACAATATTTTAAATACTCAAGAAAATAGGTCACATTTAAATCCATTAAAGCTAGAAATAATAAGTCATTCTAGTAGCGATCGCTACATTGTATCTAATTATTATCTCTCAAGTCTGGTCCTCCTTTAATGTGATCCCATTATTAGCTTTCTCCTTACGTTCCGATCGTTCGTTCCCGATGATAACACAATCGATTAATCAGGGCGTTACAATATTGTTTATACAGTAAGTTCATATGTCCGTGTTGTATTTAAAAAAAAAGGAAAATTTGAACTTTGCAATAGTATAATCAACTAATTTCCGGCGACTATATCGCTTTTCCAGTTCTCGCACGAATAGACCTCATACAATTCTGTGATAAACACCGAAATTTTATTATTTATTGTTTCAACAGCATACCCCTAAATATAGCGAACCCATCGTTAACAAATTGGCAGCTCACCCCTGTATATATCGTAATTAAGATTTTTAAATTAAAAAAAAACATTCAAGCAGTGGACCGAAAAGTTTGGGGCGCGGCGTACAGTTCATTCCCGTTGAGGCGTTAAAAGTTTTGAAATTCGCTGGTTTATTGGCGTAATAATTCGTCATTCGTAATAAATCGCAGAAAGTAATTTCGTTTTCTACAGCTCAGACCGCTATCCGACGTTTCCCTGCCATTTATAGAATCCGCATCCAACTCCTTCGCCACATATGGCGAGTAGGTCACACACACGTGGCGTGTTGAAGTTATTCGCCGGATGTGTTTTCTACACTGTCGACAACCTCTGACAAAGCACGTTTTATTATGGGGTCGTAGTTGAAAGCAAACCGAATCGAATTCATCGGATCAGCCGAAAATTAGATTCGTTTATTTGGTCGTTTTTCGAAGCACGGATTCGCGAACCGGCAATGAATCGCAAGGCCCGTAAGGAAAATGTGAGTGCTCGTCGCCTTCACAGCTGGAATATAGGGAAAGTTATAGGGAAAGAAATTAATTAGGTTATTATATGTTGTATTATATATTATATACATGTATTGGATAAATACCGAGCTCTTAGTAAATGTTCCTTTTTATCTCTAGTTAATGAAGAATCAAATGAGAACGTGTTATTTCTTTATGTTGTTTGAAAGAAGTTTTATTAGAGAACGTAAACCCGAGTTCTTTTTATTAATATCGTGGACTTAAGAATTTGCCGCCCCAAAAGCCATTTAGTTTAACCGCCCCCTATTCAAAACAAGGAAAAAAATAATTTTCAACGACACGTTTTTATTAGTATTAACGTTGTATTTAATTTAGATTTCAAATGGAAGAAATTTTTTTAAAAATTTCATCTAAAATTAGAAATTTCCCAAAAATACCATGCCATGGCCTTATTTGGTCTTGTTGCAGATCCGTCACTGTTAGTGGTGCATATGTTATTTGCAACGCGTGGCGAATAAGGTGACCTGCTCAGCAAAGGCAGCTGTACACCGCTGATCTAGAGCAGCAAGGTATTTTCTCTCACGGCTGTTATATAGCTTAGGATTGTTTTTTTTACAACGAAAAGAATAATGCGATCCATCCACATTCGGGGGTATCACATTCGCGCCGAAATTATCGTAGCAAATTTTAATGTTCGCTGGAGGTAAAGTTCACTTCTTCGCGCTCGCCTTACGCAGCACACATTGCAAGGACAGCAAAATGTCTCTATAGAGAAACAAGTTAGGAAAGTGTACAACGTATCACCAGTGGGCGCGTTTCGTGCAATGGAGTGTTAGAAAGAAATCATATACCTGTACGTAAGGGAAATAGCGTTTTAAAGTTCTTTTCTTCATCATAAATAATCCATTTTCTTGCTATTTAAAAATATTGCATGCACAGGTAAGGAAATTAAACGTTTGTTTGTGAGCTTTGTGAGATTGTTTATGTTAGCAACAATGAAGAAGTAACCATGCAAGAAATTTTCTCAGTTCAACTCGATTTATGACGTTTTTGTTTGATTTTATCGATAACGGCTACTCCTACGATAAAAATGTACAGGAAAGGAAATACTCAACTTTACTAGTTCTATAACTTTTATTTGAAAAATATTTTGATATGAGCTATACTTTACGAGATATGACGAAAATTTAATTTTTTGTCACCAGTGAAGTGATAAGTACCCCTGATTGGCGTACGTGATTCATTTTTGCGATTTGCTTATATTTGATTGTGTCTTTAATATCAAATTTCATGAAATCCGTTCGGTAGAAGCCGAGAACGAACATGCGGACGGACGGACCGACCGACCGACGATAATAGGCGCTCACGCTGTAAGCGAAAAGCGCCTAAAAATGAACTTTCCGTCATATCTCGTAAAGTATTGCTCATATCAACATAGTTTTCAAATAAAACTTGTAGAACTAGTAAAGAATAGTATTTCCTTTCCTATACATTTTTATCGTAGGAGTAGCCGTTATCGAGAAAATCAAACAAGAATGTCTTAATTCGAGTTGAACTAGAAAATTTCTTGCTTGATTACTTCTTCATTGTTGCTAACATGAACAATCTCGCAAACAAACGTTTAATTTCCTTACGTGCAATATTTTTAAATGGGAGGAAAATGGATTATTTAGGCCGAAGGAAAGAGCTTTAAAACGCTATTTCCCTTACGAACTTGTACGTACATATATCATTTTTTTCAAATACTTGCACGAAACGCGTCCATTTATGATACGCTGTACACTTTCCTAACTTGTTTGAAACCTTATCCTATCCACGGAGTGCATGGTTGTTAAACAACATCACGTTATCCATTTAGATTAATGCTAATGCCAGGCTTAGATTATTTTGAGTCATAATTCCACTCGCGTTTTTTTACGCTCTGAATTCACACAACTAATAAGACGGCAGCAAACAAATTGATCGACTGCAAGTTTAACGAGAAATGGCACACATTTTATCTATCATTATTCAGTTTTATAACCTGCGAAGTATTTATAATTTGCGCGGACTAGCAAATTCCCAAATTTGACCACGAAAAACTGTAATGCAACACTCGAGGTAAGCTGAAAGTTAGTTAAAGAATTTTACTTGAAATGCAGTTTTAAGCGATGAGTATTTTGCGTTTTAAGAGCTCGTTAAGCTGTAGAAAAATTTTCATGCTTTATTCTAGTCTTCGTTGGCAGGTAATGAACTGGGGTTGCGAGACAGGATGAATAACAACAAAAGTAAATAAACGAAATATTTGTTGGCCGTATAAAGGAAGGGAATGCATTCACGCTGCAGGTAGCTGATAATACCGTCGTGGAGCCTGAGTCAAAAGGAAACACAAACACGCAAAAATATGTAAACAAAGTCAAAAAGCGCACACACAGTAGAGATACTCTAGCCAAAACTAAAAATAGACAGTGATGTTTCGAGAGATAAATAGTAGCTTAGTTTTAGTATAGTTTTTAGTTTTGGCAAGAGTGCACTGTTTGACTTTGTTTACATATTTTTGCGTGCGTGTTACCTTTCGACTTTTAGACTCCGCGACGCGTCGCGACGGTACACATTACCAGCGATCTGCAAATTGAATGCATTCTCTTTCTTTTTGGGGTGAAGGAATATCGTCTATTTACTTTGTTGGCAGGGGCGATATGTGCGATGGACACCTGGGTCAACCGATAGCCCCTAACGTAATGCTCTCCGACCTTTTTTGCTCCACGGCACACCTTCATGCATGCTTAAAAACATCGCGGCACACCAAACCACCCCTAATTAATTTCACTGCGTAAATACACATTTTTAAAGAAAAAACTAGCATAAAACAAAGAAAAGTCGCAATTATATTATATTGTTATGATTGGTAAAGTAATATTCAAGTAATTGTAAAATTTTATTGTAAATTAAGTACACAAAATTCAACGTGTAAAAATGTTATGCTCTTCGACAGAAAATTTGGGCTTGCCTTTTTGGTACAAAGACACTTTATATTTGGCTCGCTAATAGAAAGAGCTACAAGAACTTATTCATCTGGGTTCCTTAAACATGCCCTTTTAATATTTTTAATATGGGTTGAAGAACAACTAAATTCGCATAAATACGTTGTTGAATGTGGAACGTCATATCGATGGGATATTCAGATATTGAAGGATATTCGCCTTAAGCTTGTAGCCAAAATACATCTAAAGGTAGCATAATAATTTTAAGTTGTATGATCGTTACTAACAATAAGGTCTAACAATTCCTCTCGTCTTTTCAGAATAAATTCTTTGGATGATAAAATGTATGCGAATTTGTTTGTTCCAAACGCTTTTGTAAAAATTAAATATCCTCAGACTGTGCGGCACACTAGTGCCTTCCTCGCGGCACACTAATGTGCCGCGGCACACCAATGTGCCGCGGCACACCGGTTGGAGAACACTGCCCTAACGCACGTTACGTTGTACGCTGTATAAATATTGAGATTTTCTTAATTACCCTGGAGTATATCCATTTACAGCGAAGATATTTGCTCTTTATTGGGTAATAGAAGAAGTCGGAATGGGAAAATAAATAACCTTCCAATTTTTATGATATTATTTGCAAAGAGCAACGTACTTTTATGCATACAATATACAAATAAGCATTTCTTATATAATACTTCGCTAAACGAGAGTGGTCAATGAATAATTTCGGATAAGGTATAATCTTAATATCAAGATTTTTTCTCACGGTGACTCCCCACGAAGTATGACTAATTCTTATATAAAAAAATCAAAGTTTGAAATATCTATCGATAGCTCTTAAAGAATCTTAAAAACTAACGTATTATAAAAAGGCCGTTGATTCATCTGGTTTTCGCGAAACACAAAATTCTAAAGTTGATTAGTAATGCCAATATGGCACATAAATTGTAAGGAACTTCTTCGCGTTCCAAGGATAGAATAGTAAACATTACTCCGAGTGTTTCCTCCGAACAATTCTCTATAAGGTATTTTAAAAAATAAATAAATCAGTTAATTCAATACAACTATGTAAAAAAGAAACTACTCGTCATTTTGATTTATTTAAAAATTAAAACAAAACATGGATATAACTCGATACGTATTTGTTGAGAACATGTACTCATTTTAATATTTATGAAGTTTTCGATGCTTTCCCTAGAAATTTTATGATTTTTAAAAAAAGTTTCGTGCTGTAAAATATGGATCAGAGGCCGACAGGAAAAGCGACGAGATATCTCAGAATTAAATCATCATCTTTTAATTAAAAGCCACTCTGTTGTCCGACCCCTGTCGCAAACCAATCTTCCCGTTTCCATATTTTATGTAGCTACTGCATTTTGTTCATGGAACAAGTAAATCTTGTTAATTACCAATCAGGCGCATAGATGATACTACCGATACCAGTAAAATTTACAATTTATGAGATTTTGGAAGTGCAAATCGTTTAGGATTCGATGTTTATTCAGTCAATTATGTCAGTGTACAGATCGTTAAATGAAGCTAGACGGAATGTTTTAATTAAACGTTAAATATTTGTTTGATAAAATAAACTTTTGTTGGGTCTACGTTTTAATTAGCCGGCGAACAATTAAACGAATTTTTATCATGCGGTTCATAACAGAACGTAATTTCGAGCCGAGTCAATAAGACCATTTTTATTTAAATGTTATTTTTTAATCTGAAAATAAAATCAAATCCGTTTGAAAATATTTTATTTGCCATATAGAATTTCGTTCGTTCATGTTTTCTCCACATTATCGGTGAGAGTGATTTAGGAATCTGTGTTGAAAACTGCTAATAAGAGTTCTAGTAATTAACAAGAGTGAAATGATGGAATCGAACCCGGGTCTCCCGTTTGCACCTACACGGCTAGTGGGAGAACCAGGTTCGATTCCCGGTCAAATTCATAATTTTTTTCATTTCTATCTTCACGTTTTAGTTCTAGTAATACTTGAAAAAAATATATACCCAGTGTTAATAATATTATAGTAAATAAGAAAAATCGAACAAATTTTCATGAGTAATTTTCGTATTGCACTGCATGCAATTCTTCGCACGGTTGCGGATTTTAAATCGAAGATATTACCCGCCGAGAAGCAAGCGGTAGAGATAGAGTTCTACAAAGCCCGCTAGATGGATGCACCCGCGAATAATAAATTCACGGCAAGTGGCGCGCTTAGCAGACGGACCAATCGGCTTCGTCGACAAAGATGACGTAGCGAAAACACCGGTTTCCGCTTCTCAGTGAGCAAGCACATGGGTAGTTGCACAACGGCCTCTGTCCGTTGAGGTTCGTCCAGCGGTCTCTTTGGAGTTGTGAGGTGGAGAGACGACTGACAGAGGTGCCCGGACGCATACTGCCCTCCGTCTCTTCCAAAGAGGCAGGAGTATCCTGGAAGGTTTTTTTTTAAAAGAACCGCATTACCTTCAACGTGTGAGGTTTTATACAAAATAGTTTCGCTGAACCACCTATCGAGTGAAAAGGAAATCATACAATAATAGTTCACATTGTCGCCGAAAATAATCCCATTTCGAAAGACCCTTTTTTCTCGTGATCGACATTGGATCTCCCTAACGTCGGCAACTTTTTCGAAGACGAAAAAAACATCAGTCACAATGGATCAAGACATCAATTTCGCCGCTCAGTGCCTCCTTGCTATGTCCCACGCGAATGATCGCAAATGGATCGGTTCACCCCTCGACTTGTCCTCCCGCCCTTTACCTTTCTATCACGGATTCCACGGTCACCTGGGCTACCTATCAACCCCCGGGACGGGGCAGGACATAGAAGATCAACAACCCCCATCGCCTCGCCAACCGCCTCCTCCACCTCCCATGTTCGAAGCTGATCATACCGACGCGTCCACGCCCGTCGGTGATTCTTCCCTGTACATGGTTGCCCGGATCCTCACAGACTTGACCCGCATAAAGCAGGAACCGGTGCCGAACGTTCCGGGGGATGACGAGACGTCGGAACCTGAGGACGCCATGGCCACGTGCGGATCGGAAGTTCCATCCCCTCAATCAACGGGAAGCGGTAGGAAATCGTCGTCCACGTCGTCTTCGCAGCATTCTTCCAGATCGTCGCTTATAAGGAAGAGCCACAAGTGCGTTTACGCGGGTTGCGACAAAGTCTACGGCAAAAGTTCCCATCTCAAGGCGCACCTAAGGACGCATACAGGTGAGTTTTATTTATTTTTTTAAAATTCCTTCCTTACTTCCGGCGCGTGTGCACGCCCACGTATCCGATGGCCTCGCTTGCTTAATGTCATTACGGTTTCTTCGACGACGTCTTTTATCTCGCAATCGAGGCCGTTTGTGCGCGGGACGATCGTCTCTTCTATTTCTGATCGGAAGGGCGCGTGCTTGAGCGAGGAGGGCGGTTCCGTTATCGGTTTCCGCGGATTTCCGCCACATTTCGAGCGTCTTGCGGGATTACTCTCATACGGGCAAGAGTGGGCGTTTTCCTCGTTCCTCGAATTTCTCGCGACGTGCTGTAAGTGTTAACTCCGCGGTTAGCGACGTGGCCGTTAAAAGGTTGAATGGTAATGAGTGTTATTCGGACGGGTTTCTCGTTTCGCGTAATGATTCGAAACGAATTAAGAGAGAATTAAAACGTTCGCGTAAGTTATTTTTTTACTCGTGTCTGCAGCGAGGCGTGTCCCGATATGCAGGTGGGCGGAGCCCCCATCGATGGTAGACACACTGTTTTGAGAAGGATAATCTGGACCGAAAACGGTCATTAGTGGTCGTTTTCCGTTGGCAAATCTTGGGTCTCTCGTGTGAAGAAAAAAGCGACCATCGAGAACCGTAATTGCCCCACGATCTTCGATTTTCTTTTTTATTGTCTCGTCGGGCGTGCAGTTTCAACGTGATATATTCTCTCTCTCTCTCTCGAGGGTCATTCAGCTACGCACTTGGGGACTGTCCTCGGTCTCCTAATCTGGCATCGGGCCCTTAACGACGCCTTAAGGCGGTCGCTTTTAGCCTTGTGGTGGGTGGGTGAGACGTTGGACGGGGAGCGTCCATTCCATTATTTTCTGCATGGGGACCAGGCAAGCCCTCTCCCCATCCCCCCCCTCCCCCCCCGCCATCACTGGCACGAAGGAGGTAGGACAGAACGGGTTAAAGGGGCAGGAGGGGGAAGAGCGGGAAGCGTTGATATGCGTCGGGTGGGGGGGAGGGGGGGGCGGGGGAGTTTTCTTTCAGACGTAGAGAACCACCTCCTCTGACCCTTGTGCTCTCCTATCATCGCTTTGCGTAATCTCTCTCTCTCTGTTCGTCGGGGAGGTCTATCTTAACCCTATGGAATGAGTAGGCTACTCCACCCGTTTTATGGGCGGTTTCGAAGATGTGGCGTGCACGCTTTAGGAGGTTGTTTGAGTCGTGGACGTGTGAACGGGCGAAAGTAGATATATAATAAAGTATATATAATAAAGTATATAGTATGTATATATGTGTATAAAATGTATTCGAGCGATTGAAAAGTTTTGTCCATTCTGTGAGCGTTCGTTACAATGTGACAGGAATCGCCATAACTGTTGTCGATAAGAATGCGAGGATTCGTTTGTTGAATAATAAGGAATGATTGTTTAGTTAATCGTGTTACCGAGTTATCCAAGGAGCTGGGTCGGTTTGCCGTATTCCTTTCAAGCAACGAACTCATTTTAATGGTATTAAAGTGAAAAATTTTGTAGTGAGCGACGGAGTAGTTTAAAAAATTTGATTTATTTTTATCGGAAAACCCTTCGTGGTAATCTTGTGCGGTTATTCTCGATGGTTTATGTTCTCGCCTTCCTGTTCCTTTGGCGCAGTTGTGGAATTCGATCTTCGCATTTCGCCATAAATCTCGAGACAGTTATCACCCGTAGATCTTCCGCGGTAATAACAGGGTTGACGTGGAAGAGGAATCGTCGATGGCGTGGCTCGTACAGGGCGCCGATCGTCACGTTGACGCGCGGTAACGCACGTCACGGGCGTCATAAGTTAATTAATCAGACGTTATAAGCGGGCTGGGAAGCCTTATGACACTTTCTAGGCCTATTTTCACCCCCTTCGACTATTCTCTAGTACGGATATCTCGTAGTCTTTAGGATCCTGGACCTCTCTGCACCGGTTCACAGCCCTCTGCCCCCGTCCTCCCTCCCCTCCCAGTGCCACTCCCTCCTCTCCCGCCGTCGCCGCCTCTCCCTCCCCTAATGCGCTAACGACCACGCCCCTCTTTTAGACTCGTCTCTCTCCCCTTTGCCGCTTCAACATCGCTTTTCTCACTCCACGCCTCCCTTCCTCTCTCTCCACCTCTCTCTCTCTCGCTCCTTCGACAATTGATAGCGGAGGCGTCACCTGCTCTTCGGGAGCCTCTATTTCCTCCGCCCTATCTCTCTCACTCTCTCTCTTGTTTCGATTTCAAATAAAGCGTCTTTTTTTATTTCCGTTTTTGGACGATGGTTCGGATTGCGATTGGCGTGGGTATGATTAGCTCGGAAATTGTGTTGTGCGGAACGCGTTACGCGTTGTGAGAAGTTTCCTCGGTTTTTTTTTGCATTCATCGGATGGAATAAGCGCATTTTGGTTGGGTAAATCGGCGAAATTCGTTTTCTGCTCGTTGATTTATCGTTTGCAGATGGGTTTTCGGGTTTTTTATTTATTTATTGTTAGCCTCGCGGTTGCTGTTGTCGCTACGTGCTTTGTTTAGGCATGTTTTAAATGAGAAAATGAATGGGGATTTAAACATCGTTATATAATTGTTGATCAGTGGCCTATTCGTTTTATTTTTTAAAATAGAGCGAAGTAAAATAAAATATTTTAGGTGAAATATTTTTGTTAAAAATGGCTTCCTATACGTTGAGTGAAAAGTTATTCCTAGTTGGAGCTGGTTTCGTACTGTTTTTTTCACAAAAAAAGTTGTTCTTCCTCCCGTTGGGTTGCTAATGTTTCTACGTGCTTTGTTTATATATGTTTTAAATAATAAATGAACGGTGATTTAAACAGCGTTATATAAGTATTGTTCAGCGGTATGGCATAGTCGTTTTATTTTGAAAATAAAGGTAAATAATATTAAATGTGTGAATTGTCTTTATGTTTAAATGTCTTCTGATACGTTCAGTGTAAAGTTTATTTCTGGTTTGAGCTGGTTTCATACTGGTTTTCTGCAAAGGATGTTTTCTTTGTCTCCCCCCCCTGCCTCCCTCTCCTCATCTCCCCTCCCCATTTCCCCTCTCCCCCTCCCCGCTGGGTCAGTGGACGGATATATTATAGAGAGGGATGTATATTTGCGGCGTCTTCACCTGAGGATAGAGCATTTCGCAGAACTCGGGGTCCCCAACACTCTCGGTGCCACGCCCCTTTTTCCTATTCCGCCCCTCCCCCTCTTCGTCTTTCCGTCCCGCCCATTGCTGCATCGTGCCAAGCCTCGGGATAGAGGGTTGGGAATCCTGGCCTCGCAATCCGCCCCGATCTGGAGCGGCGGAGAGAGACATTTCTATAATTCAAACTGTGGTTTCCATGCTAGAGCCAAGAGCTATATGTGGCATTAGCCTCCAAAGCCTTCACGTGATGATGTTCGTTGGTCCAAGCCAAAGGGTTTAGGAATCCACTTAAAAAATATGTATGCGGAAATGAAATGACTGCGGCAGTTTCGTGCCTTTTTTGTTTCTTACCGAGATGAATTTTTTTCTCTCTCGAGTGTTTATATTTCCCTTTTTCGCTTTTGTTTTACTGTCGGTAATTAAAAGTTTTCTTCTAAAAAGAAGGTTACGGTAAAGGGAAGAATCGATCCTTAAAAAAAAAGCTTTAAACGACCGAATTGGTATTTAAATGCTGGTGTGGTTTTTCTGGGCAGTCGACTTTAAATATTTTTCTGAACAGTCGACTTTAAATATTTTTCCGAGCAATCGACTTTTAAAGTTTTTTTCCTAGTCTACGTGAAAGTATCGTTGCGAAGACTAGTTATTCGCCGAGGAAACCAGCACGTGCTCGCTAAGTCCGCCCATCGAAATAATATGTTTTTTTGAGCCTCGTGTGATCCGTTGATAGAGCGTTTGATCGCCATGTGTATATTAAGCAGATGTTTTTCGGTCTTTATCTCCGCTCTGTCTCTTTCTCTGGTTTTTTCCTCGAAGTGGTGTCGTCCCACGGGCTAAGATTGGGGTGGGGCAGATTGGGATTCCCCTTTCCTCTTCCTGCCTCCTCGCCCCCATCCTCCGCTTTCTCTCCCTCTCTCAAGGCCTCCCGCACAGGCTAGGCTTTTCGGATGGAAGGGGGGAGATACATACCCCACGTGGTGTCAATGCCATTTCTTCCGGGGGCCTCGCTAGTTTCTCTCCGATCGCGTGCTTTTTCTCGGCCAACTAGCAAACACGTGCGTCGAAATTGACGCTGTTTCGATTGAAGCTTTTGAAGGTTTTTATTCCAGACGTGGTGGGCATTTCATTCCGCTGGTTTTTAAAAAATAAATGGGTGGTAATCGCGACTTACACGTCTTTTCGATGGCTGTAAGTGGTTTATATGGTTCCGTAGCTGAAGTATTTATCATATAATTTAAGTCTTTTTCGGACTGGTTGGTCCAAGTTTTAGCCACGTGTTTAATATTAATACACCGGTAAGAATTTTTTGTAAGGTGTAATTTCTGCGTCGTAAATTGCACATTTCCCTATCAGTTCGCACGTAAAATCGATAAATATATTGTTCAAGTCGAGAGTAGTGATGTATTTGCGCGAAAATGTATTACGACGGATGTGGGTAAAGAGATGCTCAGTTAGCAGGTTTCGGTTCATCAGTGCTGGTTAAGTATAAGCAGAAAATTTCAACGTGTTATGTTACATGCTTGTAAGAGTGACATCGTTAATCGGTGTAGTATTTTAGATTTTATACATTTCCGTATTTTGTTAGAAGTCGAATCAGTATATTCATATCAAATTACGAAATTATTTTCGGCTGTTCTATTAAAAAATTTCATGGATAAGTTATCAAGAAATATCCAATTGCCGAATGCAATAGGATATTTTTTCTCCTTTTTCGTGTAATATTATCTTTTTAGTATACATACAAGTCTGTACTATAAATTTAATTTATGCAGAACGCGTTAAAAGGAACGTGGATTTTAAAAAAAATCATGCGTACGAGGTTGTGCATGCAGTTAGTGAACCATGGCTTAAAATTCAGTTTACAATCTGCATTTTATGTGTTTTGTTTTTACGTTGGGAAGAACTCACTTCCTGGACGCAGTTCGCTCCACGTGTTCCTCCTCAAAATGTCACGCGTTGGATTTCCTTAAATTTTTAATCCTCACGAACTGACAACGCTTGAAGGTTATCCGTTGTGCTCTTTCCTATCGGTTGCGTGACCATTTATTTACCAGTAAGTTCAAGTTTATCGGATTGTTTCATAATTCGAACATGCTTCAGATTGTCCTATACTCTTGTTGCAAACCAGCTTTTTTCGGGTTTCCTTAAACTGTTATCGATGTGTAAAGAGCAAAGTAATAGTGTATTGAATCAGTTTTGTCGTGTATGACAAAGTTAAGTCTCGGATAGATGTTTTGACCTCGATAATTGAAGTTTGTAACGTTTTGTCATTGCAATTATTGAGTTACATGGTAATTCTTACCATCCGGCCAGTCTTGCATAAATGTAAGGAAATTTATAATTATATTATAACTTCCTGAATGAAGGAGAGACTACAAATTTACGAAATATCTGTGGGATTGGAAAATGCTCGTTACGAAAGAATATCGTCTTCCTGTTACAGTCGAACTTCTATAAGTTGAACGCCCATAACTCGCGTTTTCCATAACTGGAAGTGAATTCATGCTACACAACGAAATATTTTCCATTTTATTTTTCTTCCTTAACTCGAATTTTCTATAAGTTGAGTATTTTTTTGTTTTCCTTGAGGTTCGACTCATAGAAGTGCAGTAGCGCTTTATCCACTATGGGGCCAAGTAGGCAACTGCCTGCGGCCGATGAATTTTAAGGGGCGCGTGGGCGCCAGATTTAAAAAAACAGGTGCTTAATTTTTAAAGTTTATGGCAAAAAGTATGAGTTTGAGAGGGCGCAAAAATTTATTCTGCCGACGGTCGCCCAATGTCTTAAAGCGCCCCTGACTGTATGTATATAAGTAAATGTATAACTCTTATAACTCCAGTGAAGGAAAGACGGGAAATTGACCAAGTATCCATTAGGTAGGAAAATGCTCATTACGAAAGAATGTCTTCCAGTTGTACTTGGTTTAACATGTTAGGACTTATTGGTAGGAGTTAACGCTTACATCTCGTATCTCTCGGATACGAAACGATTTCGTTCTTATGGCAAAAGACGGGGACGGGATTCCGTGGAATGAATCGCGGAGGCGGTCACTGGAGGGAGGCCCTCTGAAAAAAGGAGGTGAAGGGACTTGGAAAGAGGGAGTGGCCGTTCGGAGGATGTGCGGTGCGTTAGGTGGGTGGGTTGGGTCGTTCGTCGGGGGCGGTAGGGAAGGAGGTAAAGAGGAGGAGGCCTCGGTGGTATGAGGTATAGCAACAGGCTTCCGTCGCGTTATAGAAAGAAAACTTGTCTCTGGGAGTCTGGAAGTCTGTCTGGCCAATCAGGAGGCAAAGCTGCGAGACCACGTCGAAGCTCGCGCCACCCCGGCTGGAGCGGGGAACGGGTAAAGGTGCCTACCACCACTCCCTTTTCCTCCCCTCTCTCCCTCTCCCTCTCCTTCGTTCCTTCTCATGTCACTCACCCTCTTCTCTCCGCCTCTCCTCGTTCCCCGGGAGTCCAGAAGAAAAAGGTGGCCCTCCCGTAGGCAACAGCTGCCTTCTCTTGCCCCTCTTTATTTACCACCCCCGCCTCCCCACCCCTTTCCCCCCTCACTCAGTCCTCGACACCTCCGTGTACACAATAGGGCCTTCGGGTTTGTCTCTTTCTCTCTCTCTCTCGGCCATACTGGTTGGTTCGTCACGGGAGATATAGTGTGTGTGCGAGAGCCCGTATCCGGATACCTCGTGCTCTCAGCTGTGTAAATCGGGGCCCGTGTTCCCTTTGTAGGCCCCTCCTATTTCGACCTTTTGAAGAATTTTCTCGTAGGGTCCGTGCTAGCTCGGCCTCAGGTCCTGCGTGGGTTTTTAGTGTCCCTATATACTTCTAATCTCTATGCGTAGGGTATTCTTCATTTTTTTTTACTCACCCCTGATGCCACGTGGTGTCGGAGAATGTTGCCGCCTCCCATCCTCCGCCTCTTTTTCTTCTCCTTGTGCCTGGCATCTGCTCCGAAGGTTTTTATTTTTTTTACTGCTTTTGTCGCTTTTTTTCGTGAGCTCGGTTCTTCAAGGAAGGCGCCTTGGCCCGTCTTAGGAAGGACTGCGTGGTGCAGAAGGGGTTTTGGGTGGTTTTTCTTGGGTGGTGCGGACCATGCGGTTCCGGTCTCGTCTGGGGTCTTTCCTATTGGCTAATAATTCAACCCTTTTCATGCGTTTAAACTAAAAAAAAGGGCGACTCGTTTGGCAGGAAGTAACTTGTTTATAGCGTTGCTGTGTGTTAAACTCTAGCAGGCAGTGGCGCATTATGGTATAGGCGTACTAGGCGCTATCCCAGGGATTCATATTTTTAGTGTTTCCCAGATTTCGGTAGCATTGTAGTGCGGATATCAACAGCTGACAAATACGCTAGAAAAGTACACAATTTAAAAAAATATTTTATATTACATTTTTGTAAGTGAATAATAAAATATCTTTTTGTTAATTTTGTATTTTTTTATTAATCTGAAATGGCGGGCCTTCGTTTAATCTTGCGTATAGGGCCCCCAATCACCATAAAGCGCCCCAGCTAGCAGGCCTAACAATTAATTTCTTATAGGAATCTTTCGTTGTTTAGTTTCTGCATTTAACTTCATAAAATATCGAGGTCAGCGACCTGAAATTGTATATCGTATAATATACGATCCGATTCCTCGACCGTTAATAAAAATCTCGATTATCGAGCTTCTGTAAGATCTTGTCTAACCCTAAGGGTTGTTAGAAGGCAAGAAAGAAATATTTCAGATTAAACTCTTCAAGGTCTTAAGAAGTGTTTATATTTGTTTCGTATTTCTGACCCCCTGCTGGGTGCGCGTATGTTTATCTATGTTTATCCTATTCGGATGTCTTCAAGTTGGAGATACCCCCTTGGAGAGAGAGAGAGGTCTAGTCGTCGGCACTTTAACGCTCTCTCGTGTGCATGCGGAAAGGAGGGGGGGAAGAAATAGAAAAAACAAAGTGAGTGGCCTCTTCTGCTCGAATAGCTCACAGAGTAAACAACAGAAGCACCAAATAAATGTCCGAGTGGACGAAAAGTCGGCTTATGAATTCGCCTCCCTCTTGAAGAATAAGGAAAAACCTTGTCAGAGTCGTAAAAATCGCGCGGAAATTACGGGTAAGTTCTCGTAAACGGTACTTGCTGGTGAGTGGGTCAGTCGATGAGCTCTTACGATTTGCGGTTTTTTTTTTTTTGCTTTTGAAAGTTAGGGCATGGCGCTAGGTCTTGATCCCTCGGATTTTCCCGAATAATTTTCTTAGGAAAATTATTATTTTTTTGTCTCGTATGTCTTACGATGCTCGCTTGTCTGTTGACGTTAAGGCTATAGTCTTATACCGGTATTATTGAAGCGGGCGTTCATCGCACCAAGTGTCTCCCGGAGATTCCCAAACTGGGTGCCGCGGCACACTTGGGCGCCATAGCTGATTTTAAGGGGTGCCGCAAGTAACTTAGTTCGGTAAATATACGATTTGGATGTGTATATATATAATAAAATAATTTTGGCTCTAATAAATTGATTATGGTGTAATGCTCGCATGTAAAAATGTAAAAACCTTGTTTCAAGGCTTGCCAAAAATTCCATTTCAATTGATATTTTTATATAAAAATAACGATGACTCAAAAGTATGCATCTCATTATTATTCAGGTTATGAGGTTTATTTATATCTTTCTGTCGGTTGATTATCGCGCGAGAGGGGTGGAGATTTCACCTAATTTTCTTTGGCGCCTGTTAGAGAAACTTAATGGATCAAATTTCTCTCCTAACCAATGATTATTTTCAAGCCGCCTGCTCTCCGTCCTTTGTCTGCCTCAACAACCCAAGAAAAATTCGAAATGCGGAGATCGTAGACCTGAAAAAAATCCATCGGTCGCCGTTTGAATTGGCGAATTACGAAATTAACCTCTTGTGTTTAATTAATATTTAATTATATATATATATACTATATATTTCGTCGCGCGTTTAGTAGACTGAGCCTTCCAGAGTGAGACGGAATGACAGCGTGTCGATCTCATTCCGATTCCCTACACTTGTTCGGTGAGGTCTCACGTCCCCTTATTCAGGATGGGGTGGAAGGGCGATGGGCGTGGTCGACCCGTTCAAAAACCCGTTCTCAACTCCGCGATTCTCACTCGCATTATTTCCGAATGGTCAACTTAGAGCGCAAGTTCAAATGTGTGTGTTTACGCGACGGGGAAGCGATGTGGGTTACTGCCAGGTGATTGGTTTTTCTTTATTATTTTTTTTTACCGCGGTATAAGGAGCCTTCGCCTCGTGCACGAATCTCTCTCGCTCGTACGGGCTATTCGATTCGCCTCTCATTGGGCTACATCGCGGGGAGTTGGCTGATAAAATAAAAAACAGAGCTCTCTTGTTGCGCGGTTTCCTTGTCTCCATCCAGTTTTTCCACTTATTTGACGCAGTCGTTGGAGCCGGCCCGTTGGGGATTATTTTTATTCGAAGGTGTCGCTTCGGACGGCATATTTTGTTGCGAATTTATGACAAATAGGCGTAACTCGCGTGATGTTTCTTTTCTTTTGCGCCCGTGTCGGACGCGAATAAAATCGAACTTCTACGACTACTGTCGATGGGGAGTAATCGATTAATCGCACTTTGATATATCGCCATATAAAAGCGTGGTATATTATGTTCGTAAGTATTCGATGCGACAGTGGGATTCTATTTCGTCTGTGAGTTTGTCATGGGATAGACGTTCGTTGGTTAATACCTTTGTCAGATAAAATCGAACTTATTCGACTATTATCGAAGGGGAGTAATCGATTCATCGAACTTCGATATATCGCCATATAAAAGCCTGGAATATTAGGCTCCTAAATATTCGATGTAATGGTGGAATTCTATTTCGTCTGTGCGTTTGGCATGGGTCGTTGGTTAACACCTTTTTTTCAGATTAGCTGCCGGCTTTATATTCGGTTCAAATTTATCTCTTTCCAAACCTTAACCTTGTTTAAACGTTTTTCGCAACAATCCTTAATTTTCCTCAGCCGCCGTGTAATCTCCCCCGCTCAACCTTGTCCCGGAGAGTCGAGGGTCGAGTCGAGAAGGAAAATGGGCTTGGCTTTGTCGAGGAGCCAAACTTTAGACTCTCCATAGAGACACCTACTTGTTGCTGAATGTTGCAAACGTGTTTGTGCTTGCTGGGAACACCATCCGGCGATTCTGATCTGTTTTGTACCTATATTTAGCTGGAATGTTTCGTTTTTCATGTGTATTTATTATAAAAAGTGCTTTTGGATTCATTCTTGAGTGCTTCGACAGTACATGGTTATAGTTAGTTATCCCAGTCGCAAACTTTTGCAGTAAAAGCCTTTGGTTTTAGTGATGTGAATGCTTGGTTTCTCTCTTTTAATTCAACATTTATAGATGAAAGCTGCACTTTCTTCAGTATCGACTATCATGCGATTTTTTATAATGCGTTGAATTTTGATTACCGTATGGTTAAAATAGACTTTTAGGTTGCACGGTTTGCTTATTGACTCCAACTACCGTTTGCTTTATAATTTAAATAAAATTTGTTAAATATTCATAGAGCGAGGTAATATTTCAACCAGGCGCGAGGGAACGTATAAGGGGAGGTTAATAAAATTATATCTGCTCGCGTACGAAATAAACACGGAGAACGTATGCGTGGGATTCGTTTTACCGAGCGTTCTTCTCTTTCCCGTGTGGCAATTCGCTTATTTTAACGCAGAAAGGTTTCCGATACTAAAGGCGTATAGTTTTCTGCTACAATCTTCCATCACCGTCAAGGTGATTTTTCCTGTATCAAGAAAGTTTCGTAGCCTCGATTTTTAAGTCGCGGAGTCAGCCATGTTTAAATCGTATTCTCTTTTTTCCCCTTTAACGGAGCCCTGCACAATAATAGTCCGTCTTAATCAAGCAGGGCACAGCATGGGTCCTTTCCCCCCCCCCTCCCGCATCCCTCTCTCCGTCCCCGGTAATCTCTCCCAGAATCTTCTCAGGACACGCCTCGTCGGACAATTTATTCCTATTTTCCTCCTCCGTCCATTTCAATAGCGTTATCTGTCCCGTAATGATAATGTCCCCAACGCTCCCGGGTACCGTGCGGTATAGCCCCGGCGAAAAGCTCTCGAATCAAGGTCTACCGTTCTGGGACATTGGCGAATCAAATTGCCACTTACCCACTCCCACCCCCCCCCCCACCCCCCCTCTCTCTCTTTCCACCTACAACTACTCTCCCTAAATCTCTCTCCCTTCCCCTTTACCCTCTCTCCTTCCCCGTTTCCACCTCTTTCCCACTCTCTCTCTACGTCAGCCCGAATTTATGGCCTCGTTCCCTTCCTCCTCCTCCTCCTCCCCGCCTCCAACTTTTGCAGCCTTTCCGAGGGATGCGACGAGAGAGAGGAGTCCAAACATAGCGTAGCGGTAGAATGAAGTCCAAAAACTACGCTGCTGCGTCTCTGGGGCTACTCCCCTTCTCCTTCCCCTCCCCCCGTATCTCTCACCTTTTTCTTTGTTTACTTTTTTTATTATCTCCTTCCGTCGCGAGATCCAGATTTAAGGATGCGAGAATTCTCTTTTTCGTTTTCATAGGGAGTTCGTGGCTCGCAAAGGTTGGTCTAGTTTCGTCGTTGTTTGTTTTGCGAGATTTTTACGTTGGTTAAATTATGCTGGCTTTTAATGGGAAAGGGTGAGATTGCGGTGTTATTTAGCGTGCGTTTCGTGAAGTTATCTGTTGCGTTGTTTGTTTTGTAACTGGTTGGGTATTAAAATCATGCGTTCTGACCAGCCCCTTAACTAGATATTTTAGCGTCCTGGGCAAACTACTAAATATGCGCCCTCTCCCCTTTCAAGAAATTATTTTCATTTAGTTATTATTAGGATTTTTTGCGCCCCTTGCTTAGTTGCGCCCGGGGCAGATGCCCAGCTAGCTCCGCCCCGTTTAGGGCTCTGGTTCTGACACGATGAAGGAATTCGAGGTGAAATGAACGTGGAATTTGTTTTTCTCCAATAATTATTTCGTTTAGTGATATTTCGGGAATTATACGGTTGAAAATTTGTCTATATTAAGTTACTCAAACGGTATTGCATTTTTCGAATGCTGCTTGAATAAAAATTCCTACCGTCATTTGTTCGTTTTAACTGCTTTTGTACTGTATTTCATTCCAATCCTTTGAGAAGTAGCCCTTTTAGCATGCCGTGGTATTTATTACTTTCTCCATATACGTAGTATAGAGAAAGTATTGTTTTCATGAAAAATATCACCGAGATTTCAACGGAAATACACGTTTTGAGGTCCATAAAAGAGGTTTTGACTATTTTCTCGATGATGTCTATGTGTGTCTGTATGTGATAGGAATTTTGTGGTCGCTCTAACTCAAAAACTAATTATCAAATCAGCACAAAACTTTATACTTAAGACTTTTATTAGCTAATGAAGATTTGAAAAGATTTTGGCTGACAATCCACCGGAAGTGGGTTTTTATTCTAGTCGTTTTTCCGTTTTTACTTTCTCCGTACGTAGTAATGGGCAAGTATTGTGATCACGAAAAAAATCGACTTCGAGATTTCAACGGAAATACACGTTTTGAGGTCCCTAGAACACGTTTAAACTATTTTCGGAATGGTGTCTGTGTGTGTATGTGATTGTGGGCGCTCTAACTCAAAAAGTACTTGTCACATCGTTACCAAACTTCATATATAACACTTAGGCATGAGCACAGAGAACTGATTAGTTTTTGAACAATACCGGATAACCGGATGTCGAGGTTTATTCGAAACCCGATTCGGTTTTTGCGATATTTCTCCATTAAAACTTCATTATTGTATATACAATTCTATACAAATGTTATAGAGAATGTAATTTCCTACAACTTTCATTTGAAACAATTTTCCATAACAGTTATTGTGTAGGAATTAAAATAATCAGTTTTTTCGGTTTCCGTCAAATATCTCCTTAAAAAACGTCATTGGTGAGGAGCAAAGTTGTGAGGACCAAAGTTGTAGAGAATAATATTTCTTCCAAGTTTTGTTTGAAACAAATTTTCTTAGAACCATCCATTTCGGAGATATTTTGCTTTTTCTTAATACCAGTATACATCGCCACCACAATGTAGCGGTGAATTCTGTAAACATATTCAAACTATACCTAATTTACGGGAATAAAGACGACTGTATTCTTTTACGATACGAAATAATAATTTTGCCTCACAATGCTATTCATAATAATTAAAATATCTATACCCCAAATATGGAGAAAGTCATGTGTTGACCACATCAAATTTGTTATTTCTAAATGGTATTTCAAGAAGGCGGTCGATCCACGTGCGTTGGATATTTGAAGGTCTTCTCGGTCTCATACCGCCTGTCATAATGTTAAAATTTCTAAATGCATCCTTCAACTCCAAATCATACGATCTCATTCGATGGACTTTTATCTCTGTACTTGTTATTCCTCCTCTATCTCTGTACTTGTTATTCCTCCTCCGCGTTCATTTTTAGGTTTTTTCTCTTTCATCTGATAAGTTATATATAATCGTCGGGTCAGACCGTGTATCAATAACCCCGCGCTGTCTGCATGTTTCGTTTCGGCGGGCAAGTACGCTCGAATTTATCGTCCGTTTCTCAAAACCGAATCCATTCACCCGTCGAACGCGCATTCTATCAATTCTCGCGACTTTTTTAGTACTCGCTTCGGCCGGCTTGGCGTCACTGCAGAGGCGAGCGGGCGTGCATTTTGATTGAAGCGTCGCCTCGTTCAATTTCCTCAATGGCAAGGCTGGTTGGACCGCCATTCCTTTGCCCTTGGTTAACGTGACCCTTGCACCCCGCCGGCGGTTCTATGCGGAGAATCGTAGCATAGGGAAATGGCGGGGATGGGAAAGTGGGGGACGTAGAGGCGACCTCCGCTGCAACCCGACCCTACATTTTTCGATACGGCGAAAGTCTGGCGAAACCTTAATCGCGGTGATATTTCAAAACCCCGCGTTTACGCGTTGTCTTTTTTTCCAAGTCGAACTCGTGGGACATGCGTAAGGATGCTTGAATGTGAAGGATTCTATAAAACGCTACGTGGGGATTAGGAGTGATTTGTAAAGCTTTTCCGATGCATCTCTCAAGTGAGGCTATTTTATATGGCGTGTTATATAAGCCGTCTTTGTTGCCGTTATTAAAGCTTCTTATAAAAGCCTGTAGAGTGCTGCTGGGATGGTCAAATTCCGACATCGAATCGATTCAATTGATTCGATTCTGACCGAATGAAGGGTAAGTTCTGTAACTAAGCGATAACTTCGTTTAAAAGTTATTATAAACTCAAAATCACCATTTAAAGTAAGTCCCTTTCAGCTAATATATTTTACACTAATTGATACTGAGTCGAATTAAATTTTTACTGAATCTTGAAAACATTTTCTACGAAATTAATTTGTTTTACGGTAATCATTCGTGAATTTTTGAACTTTTAATATGTAATGGAATTAATAATCGAATTGTTTGAATAGATCGATTCGTTAGATTCGATTATTATACATTTTAAAAACGAAAAATTGCGCTTAAAAATATATTCATTTTGTAAACATCACATACGAAAGAAATTATAGTAAATTAAAGGAGCTATCAATAGTCGACTGTATTTTTTTAAACCTTCAAAACGTCCAGCATAAATAGATTCGTTTTGTATCAATTCGTGCGATTAGTCGTTACTAGACAATCGATTCGATTTTTTCCTTTATTTAACATTGTTATTCCTACTTCAAGCATCTGGTACTAGTTTCCGCAACATTTTTTTTCTTTTTAATACCAGCCTTATTAAGTGGGGTGATTAGCGATTCTAGCTCCCAATTTTAGGGTCGCTGGTTCAGATCTAGCCGAGGGAAAGTCGTGTCGTCTTTGCGCTCGTTGTATAATACCATTAGCAACTTTTTATAATTAGGTTTTAATTAAGGAAAATGTTATATTGCAGTTTTACGTTTTTGTTTGATAAATATTTGAAAGTGGTGGATCACTGAGAAGTCGTTTTCTAGTAGAGATGGAGGTATATTCTTGAGATTAAATGAAGCCACGCTCCCGTTCACGTTTAGACGCGACGCTGTCCTCAGACGAATCGGTTTCATTCAGTAAACGGCTCCCTCTTCCAAACCTGCTGTACTACTGGATTCTGCCTATCCTCCGGGACGACCCTCAACACGCTCACAGCCTTCTTATGGAAGCCTTGAATACCCGTCGTCTCAAGCTCGCTTTGTAAGACGCATTCGAAATGATAGAACCTGGAACGTGTGTCGGCTGTTTAAAAAAGCTCCAGTCTCCGTAAATTACAGCTTCAAACGGATTCGTCTGCGGGAAATCGTTACTGAAGAACTCTCGGGTGGGCCTTCGAATGTTTTATCTTTCACGATTTTTTACTTTTGGAAAATGTCGCCGTTACGCGTGATAAGGTACGAGGTCGCGAGCGTGTTTCTCCGTGGATGACGTCGGTATCTCCGACCCTCGTCTAACACGGATGCATTCTGATGAAGGGCCGTGTAATATGAATGCGTGTTATGTGAAACTGGCTTCAAATGGGAAAGAGGGTTGTGTTCATTACCACTTAAGGCACTCACACCCTCATCCAAAATTCTGAAATGTCTCTTTGATGAAATTTTTGTATCTTCCGTACAGTCGGATTTCTATAAGTCGAACGTCTGTCACTCGACCTTTCCATAACCCTAAGTAAATTCATTTGACAGGACAGAATCATCTTCATGTTATTTTTCTTCTATAATTATATTTTTGTATAAGTCGAATATTTTTTTGCTTCGCTTGGGTTTTCCTCTTATAAAAGTTTCACAGTATGTACTGATTGTGTTATTGCCGGTTGTCTTAGCTTAAAGTCGTTTTATGATTTTTTTATATTAAAAACAAACTGCGTTTTAACGAATCCGTGTTATAAGAATCCTTACTATAGGAGGGACGGGTATACATACATACATATATATATGTGTGTCTGTGTGTCATAATGTCATTGATAATTTCACGAATTTAAAACGCGTAATAACGGTTTATGAATCCATTTCTTCTGAACGAAACAACATATTTAAATGAAATGCCAGCGAATGTTTTAATATGTGGTGCGAAGTTATCCCATGTGCGTCACGAGTGACATCTTCAGGAAGGAATCGTAATATAAAAGGAGGCTGTTGCGATGCTCCTCTCTCAAGCCCGTTGCACTTTTACTCGTTCCGTTCTCTCGGATGCGTTTCACGAAGGGCGTCATACGTCTGGAGAAATATTAGGAGTCAACAAACCGTTTGGTGAGGCGGCGGAAGTGTTTGGAGGGGGAGAGGTGGGGAGATAGGAGGAAAGAGGGGAGGTGGGAAGAGAGGGGGAGGGGAGAGAGCCGCGAGGAAAGTCTCTCAGAGGCGCATTCCCCAAGGCGAGGAGGAGTTACGGAGATGAAAAACGTTTCTTCGAAGCATTTTCGAGTCTTATTTAGCAGCTTGCTCACATTTTAAAGGCCGAGTTTACTGCCTGAAAACGAGCGAGGTTATAATTTGCGGTCGTACGTGTTTTAGGTGTACAATTATAAATCAAATAAGTGCGAAGTACAGTAGAATTTCTATAAGCGGCTAGATCTGTAAAGGGAGAATATCGGTATGATGCGAGTGTATCAGAGATCTTGAGGGACCTTAAATGGCAGACGTTGAAGAGTAGAAGAATTGAGTACAAAAGGAAACTATTCGAAAAGTAAACTATTCGAAGAGTTTAAAAGCTTCGAATTCTTTGAAGAGGTACGCGGCATAGTTGTACCTATCGGTGTTAGCGAACGTAATGTTAGATCAGAGTGTACGAGAAAATATGTCGAAACAATCGCTAGAACCGAGAAATACTACAGGTCTTTTTTCCCAAGGGCGATAAGACAGTCCAACAGAGGAATTAGAGTTCATTGGTGCTGTGACATCCCCTGCCAAACGCTTCTGGCGGCTCGCAGGGTATTAATGTAAATGTAAAACCCAAAAGAAAACAAAAAATGTTCGACCTATAGAAAATTCGAGTTTAGAGGAAATGTAACACGAAAAATATTTCGTCCCGTAAAATAAATTTACTTCAAATTATGGAAAATTCGAGTCCGACATTATGGACTTTAGGCTGTAATTGCGTTTCCCTCAGTAAAGTCATGCATTCAAATGGTTCCAAAACTAGTCTTTTTATCGTCTCGCTTCCCTTTTATTTTTATGGCTTTCATTACGACGGCACAATTATAAATTCAATCGTGTCGTTTCCACAGCAACTCCCGCATAAACAACTAAATGAAAGTGTAAAAGTATCGAGACGAAATTTGTTTATCAGTAACGAACCGACTCTGCATCATTCCCTTCGGAATCCAAATTGTCGATCAGTCTATCGTAATTCTATCGCATTTCGAAATCTCATGTGTGCAGAAAGCACGGGTCGTGTCTCGAAACGATTGCCACGGTAATTTTATTTTTTTACGTATACAAAAGAACGACGGTAATTTTTATAAGCGCGAATTACTTTTTTCCTCGTATCTGTCGCCCACGCCAGATATATAATTATTCAAATAAGACGAGTTTTTTTTAAATTTAAATATCTCTTAATTGGTTTGCGTCGGCTGGTTATAATTTTTGTTCCTGCTTTATATCTATATGCGTATCTTGAGGCGTGTATCGCAATCCCCCCGTGCCTCAAGTCACGGATGGGAGGATAATGGAGGGAGAGAGAGAGAGGAAGGGAAGGAGGAGAGGATAAAGGGAGAGGCAGCTACATCTGTCCCGTTGGCTGTCGGAGCTTTATGAATTCGGCCGTTGATGTGCGTGCGCCCGCATGCACGCACCGACGGACCAACGGAAATAAACTTCGAATCCTCGGATGGAGGTTGGAGCGCTGTATGACGTTTTTTTTTTCGATTTAAAAAAATAATTGAGTTTCGGGGCGTCGTTCTTTTTTTTCATCTTTTCCGTCTGCCGTGTGAGTTCGCGAGTGTCACGTGGACCGGATCTTATTACGTTTTAAAATGTTACCGCAAATAGGCGATGGAACTTGAGCGAGATGGCCTATGACGAACAGATAGCTAAAATATAAGAGATTTTTATGTTTTACATGCAAAATGAATGCTTAAGATTGAAGCCTGGCTTGTAAATATGCAACAAAAAAATACACGGATAATCCGCAAACCGGATAATCCGAGCACGGATAATCGAGAGTACACTATCTTCTTCAAGCAAGAAATGTATTAACGTTTTTTGAAAAGCGTTATTTTTGTGAGTTTTGGTTGTAATAAAGCACTTTAGTGGTGTTGCGCTGTGAAATTATTTAGCAGGATTGGTTTGTGGCGCAGTATATAAATGTTTGTAACCGATTTGTAGTTAAAATCAGTTTGACACAGTCATAAAAAAGGTAGCGAAAACCATATATATGCATTTAGCTCACAAAGTTGCCATCGTCAGCGGTGATTCGTCGATGCTAATTCTAATTAAAAATAATGATAATGTAATAATATGCCCTGGCGGCAGTTCGCCGTTCGTAAATTCTAACGATATTATCGATTCGACAATCATTTAGTTGCTGTCGATCCCCAGTACGGTAGTAATTTGCTCAGCTGTATTCATAGCCGTAAAAATTCCCCTCGTCATTTGTTTTGGAACCGCAGAGTCACGCCCGGCACGTAATTACAAACCGGAGATAAACGTCCGTGTGAAAAAATCTGACGCATGGACATCTCAGCGCGCGAGATTGAACGCGAAGGCTCGATAGAACGCCGGCGTGGGCGAAATAATTTCCCCCTTTACGATCGGAATGGTATTTCATCGTCCTGCATTCGAGTGGCGGACGGGAGAATGGAATTTCGCGAGGACGGCCAGGTGAAAAAGCTTTATCAGGTATTCGCCCAGAATGTTAGGAGTTACAGTGCAACTCGGTCGAACCTCGAGGGAAACAAAAACATATTCGACTTATAGAAAATTCGAGCCGTAGAAGAAATATTACAAGAAAAAGATTTTTCCCTGTAAAATGAATTCACTTCGAGTTATGGAAAATTCGAGTTGTAGGTGTTAGACTTTTAGAAGTTAAACTGTATTTCGTTTTCGCTCTCGTTACGTGCTCTTAGAAAAACTACTTTCATGGTCGGATTTATTTTGTCGAGCCGACGGAAAAGAAAATTTCCAACCTCTGTTTATTATTACTTCGTAGTAGTTGTAACTTAACTTTACAACTGTGTTCGACGTAATTTAACTTTAAAAATAACATGAAATGTTAGGAAATGTAACTTTTATGCGTGAGTGCGTAAGACTACTGTAAAGTTGGAGGAGAACAATTCTGTGAACTTGACTAGGGATCGAACCCGGATCTCCCACTTGTCGAGTAGTTTATTTAACCAGCTAAGCTATCGATGAATTAGACTGGATTGATAGCTTAGTTGGTTGAAGCAACTATCCGACAAGTGGGAGACCCGGGTTCGATTCCCGATCAACTTAAGAATTTTCTCCCCCTCTAACCTCACATTTAAAAATCCGACATTAAATTTTTTTTTTAGTGTCGTCGAGTGACATTTGGTCTTCAATTTTACGATGTCGGCTCCGCTTTGGTGATGTCATGCTTCATCCATTCGCTCAATCTCCTTTTCGGCCGCACCCCTCGCCTGCTCGAATGCTGTGCCCTCTCTCTCTCCTCCCGCTCTCCCTCCTCCCTCTCTCTCCATCTCGCTCGGAGTGCCCGGATCAATTCTATTGTCAACAGTGCCTCCCTCAGGTCCCTATCGCTTGCCTCGTGGCTCGAATCCCCGTAATTGTCTCGTGGTGCTCGCTCTACTCTCCCATAGGTTCGTATTACCATGCGCTTGCGAATTTCGTCTCTTGTCTGTGGTTATCATCGGAGCCGCTCTGTACTTTGTCATATGCTTTTTTTCATTTGTATTCCGAATGAGTGTCGTCGTTGAACGAACGCTGCTAACACGGTCTGTAAATTGATCTTTGATAGCTCGATTTTTTGCTAATCGGAAGAAAATAATCGGAATTTTAGAAAGTTTCATTTTACCCGATTTTCTATTGATTTTCAGTTTTTATAGTGTTAGGAGCAGTCCACAAACAGCGGTCGAGTCGCTCAAGTTCTTTGCTGTGAAAACGACGGATTATAAGCGTTCTAAATAAGGTGGTGTATGACTTATACCTTTACGTATTCCATTGCAGCAGCCGTGGCATTTCTTGAGCTCACTCATGCTATAGAACTATTCACGTCTGTTTCGTCCAGGAAATGGAAAAAGGAGGCATTTCCTGGTCCAAAGAATGCTAGAGTCGGAGAGGGAGCTTCATCCGTCTCCCGCGTGGGAAAAATTTTATCTCGTTTGTTCCGATAACAGAAGCAAACGGATCGATTTTTTTTCAGACGCGGCGAAAGCTATCTTAAAACAATACGGAGGATATAATGGGTGAGTAGGTTTGCTTCTGGACATATCTTAGCGCACAGATCTCAAAATAGTCTACCTTCCAGTTTATTTAATGCCACCCTTTTATTTGATTGCTTAAGCAGTCGAGATAAAGGATGTGAACGAGATGCGAAAAGTTAAGTACAGAATAAATAAAACTGTGTAATTTATTGTTTAATATTGCTATGATATTTTGTATTTTTAAAGTTGCGCGTGGTTAAATATAAAAAGTTTAATGGGACTTACGTATCAAGGGATAACTCAAACAATTTTTTAGTAAATTCAAGTAACTTTAAAATTTGCTACAAAATTGTTTATGTCACCTGTCATTACTTTAATAACAGTGTAACGTTCAATATTACCATAGTAGTTCGTTTGATTTTCAAGTTGTGTTAAAGTGTAAAGAAAGTACCTACTCATTCTCGTTGTTTAAATGACATCTGGTTTGCTATAGTATAATCGGACCTCGATTATGCGATAGTCCCTAACTCGAATTTAAGGAAGCCGAAGCGGAAATTTTTGTCTCCTTCGTTCTCGCCCTGTAATATGAAGTATTATAGCTCCAAGTCGATCTTCGTCTCCCTTCCTCGTCCTGTGAAACCATCTATTTGCCCCATTTGTGATTCGACTTTATGAAACCCGCTTTGTTAGACCGTTTCTCGTCTTTCCGGAAGGAAGCGCGAGTAAATATAAGTCGATCGCATCCGGAAATTGATTTTTTCTCCCGTCGTCGGTTAAGATTTTGATCCGCGCAATCGAAAGAAGAGGTGGTCCTAGAGCTTGAGTTAAAATAAAAAAAGGATCATAAAAAAAGATCAACTGCACAGCAGCGCTGCGCGGTGGATGCGCGGCCGGACCTTGGACCAGTACGTCATCCTCCCTTTTAAAAATATTTTATCATCCTCCCACCCCTACCGTCGCGACAATGCCCCCTTCTTTCCGAGAAGAACGCGCCATGCGCGAATCGCACCGAAAAGTGGCGCGTCGGAATAACGGGATGGAGTGCGTCTGCGAAAGAGAGGGGGAAAAATCGCGGAGAGTTTCCTCGTTTGTGGCATATATGATTCACCCAACCCCCGTCTTCTCGACCATTGTTAAGCCCAGCATGTCTCCCATTGTCTTTTTTTAGCTTGAGTGAAAAGCGGGAGAGGGTGGGAAGAAGTAGTGAAGTCGCCATAATGCGAGTCCTCGCCCTTATACTCTTTACGACGCCCTTTTTTTCCCACACGCTATCTCCGGGATTGCTTCGTAATTAAACCGGGTACTGCTACTACAGGGAGAGAGGGTGGTGCGATCGCTCCCTCGAAGTGATAATAAAAGGATTTTTTTTTCAGACGCGGGTGCAGGGTGTAAAATGAATTTTTAAAAAATAGGTGGGGTTTTTCGCAGTAGAATCGCGCACATAGTATTAGCTTAGCTTGGGCGTATATTATGCAAGTAATGGTAGGGAAGGGCCGTTAGTATCTGTCGAGGATGCCGGTTTGGCGAGGAGGTGACGGTAGCGAGTTACACAAAAGGAAAAGAATGGAAATGATCTGGGATAAAATGGGGGCGGGGGGTCGAATGGGGATGACTGTTTCAAACGGAGGGGTGGGTTTTTAACTCTGTGAAGGATAGGTGGAGGGCGTAGTAGGGGAATAGGGGGAGCGTAATGGAGGGAGAGAGGGATTGTGACTGAATGTCGTTACGGTAGAGGTATAGAGAGAGAGATGGGGAGGTGGCCGTGTGTTGAAGCCGTGGAGGCAAATCCTTTCGGCTAGTGGGAGCCCTGGGTCTTTTCGGCTGCACGGTTCTCTCTCTTCCCATCGATCTGCTTGCTGCTGAGAGAGAGAGAGGGTGAGAAGGGGTGAAGGGAAAGGAGTGAGAGAGAGGCTGTGGTGTGGTGCTCTCAGCCACTGCGTTGCGAAGGGGGAGAGAAAGATGAACCTTGAGGGGCTTTGCGGGGACGGAGGAGTGGGGGATTGTCGTTGTTGGAGAGGGAAGAGTGGGGTGAGGTGGGGCGCGTGAAGTCTGGGGAGGAGTTTTCTGGGCGGTGGTTTTTGGGACCGCCGGTCGAGGAAGGGAGTCGCTTTAAATTTTTTTTTTGAAATATTGCGACGTTTCTGAGTGTCGCTTCTTTGAAAGAATTAACTAACCACTCCTCATTAAGATTTTTTTAACTCGACGCCCTTGTAAGCCGGCCCCGGGGTTTTGTGACGGGGTGGATTGATCCCCGTCATCTGGGTTTGTGACCGGCTCGGGACCTGGGTTTGGCTGTTTTAAAGTTGCTTCCTTTTGCGATTAAACCGAGTGGTTATTTTTTTGACAGATTCCTGGTGTTATTGGGCGTAGTTTTCGTCGAGTTCAATGTTCGTAACGGACGAGGATTTCATGTTATCGTATTATTATAATTGCATTATATGTGCGGAATATGCTGGAAAGATTTATAGGATGAGAAACCATTTATAACTCTTACGTAAGCAAATAAAGAAGGCAATACTCTCGGATTTTGGCCCCGCCCACTTAAGGTTTTGCCAGTTTCTCGCGTTTTTACGCTGATTTCGGGTAAATACATACTTTTCAATTCGCGGAAAATTTAATTACGACATATTACGTACCTGGAATTTTTTAGTCGTATCGATTTGAGTCAATAAAGAACGTCAAAGGGTCGATGAACGATTTAGAAATTAATTTCAAACAGGTATTAAATTCATTTATTTCGTTCAAGAGTCCGTTTATTTGTATTGGGCGAGTCGCCGAAATTTAAAATCGCAATCGTTTACATACATCCGAGGGGATATCCTAAAGAGAATGATTTAAGTGCTGAAGTTCGCACGAATCGGATTTTTAGCTCTCTTACCAATTGGCAATTACGCCGCCTGGCCAATAGTGGTTATTCTAGTGTCATCGTTCTCTTAGGAATTCGAACCCAAGGTGCAGTCACGCCACCGACCCATCCTTCTCGCCCTTCTTTGCCCTCAGGCAGACCAACTCTACGAGTGGTTCGTTTGAGGGATCTTCATGACGGAGTGGAGCGGCTGAAAACAGCTGAGAACGTACTTCGCGAATATCGAGTTTTTAAAAAATATTTACCCTCCCATAGACCCTCTTGGAGATTCGTAAATGTTTACCTTTCCTCCAAATAAAAAATGGAAAGGCCGGTTTCGAAAAGTTTTCTAATTGGACGGATTCGTCTCTGTCGTCCTTATTTCGACGATTGTTTTTGCTAACTTGGAAGATGCCCCACAAGTGTCCGGCGAAATTCGGCGAAAGTGCCTCTCTTGTGGCTGCATAAGGTAAATATGTATAAAAAGCGTCGCACTGTGTTTACGTACGTAGCTTTTAAATAGCTTCCATTGTTCTCTTTGTCCGTTGTGGATCAAGTAGTGCGGTGATCTTATATAATTTTCATTTCAGGACCGTAGCGTAAAGCGATGCAATTCTTCGAAGCGACGCGATGCATTATGGGGAGAAATTTTATATCCGCGCCGTCGGCGCGGTGCGAAACGAGGAGCAAACGATACGTCCGTGTGTCGAAAGGTCGTGTAAAGTCGCTTTCATAACGTTAGATAGGAGTTTCCCAGTGCCACGTCGAACGATTTGATGTTTTACGTTTTGAAATATATCAATTTGATTGTCCTCTTGCGGATGTAACCCAATGGAATCTGCATTTCATTTGTTTTAAGTGAGGTCGTTGGTGAGATGTGTTTCGCTCGAAGAGGTTGATCGGGAGGAGGCGTTTCGTTGACTTTCTCGTGGTTTTTAATTTCTCCGAATTCAGTCTCGGCTTTGTCGCTCTTCTGAGCCAAGATCTACTACGCCCTTGAGTAAGTTTTTTGTGTGATAAGACAGATAACGAGAATGAGGTTTTTGGCCATATTTGATAAGTAGTCGTCGAGCGAAGGTCGTTCAGTTTTTTTGTTTGAAGTTTGATCATTTTTATCAGCCTTAAACGGAGTTATATACAAATATGAGTTTTATACGATTTTTGCCTATTGATGTTGTTAATATTTATTTTTAGTATAGAGCTTTAAAAAGCGTTGATTGAATACTAAAAGTTGACGAACGGCGCGGAGCTGCTTGATGGTGATCTAGTGGCTCGAATCTTCCGTCTGTTTGCGATCGATTGGCGTGTTTGCATCATTCGAGGCAACAAAATTCGAAATTTATGGTCCTCTACCTTAACGACAATAAAGCGTGTGGGTAAAAATAGCGGTCACTTTGAAGTAAATTTATATAAATGTTTATTTTATCGGAGTATTACTTGTAGCGTCGCATTAGCATTCTAATTAGCGGGCGTTGATTTCTGTCCCTGTTAATTTACTGCGATGCGTTCGGCTTTAAAACGGAAACCATAGTCCCCCCAGTACGTAACGATCGGTATCTACAAGTGATTTAGGGAACTTCCTACATCCATAAAACAGTCGATGGAACTCGGACGCTTTAGCATACGACTACATCATTCTCTCGATTCGAAACAAGCCGAGCTCGCTGATTCAATTTTGAGCATAGGTAGTTTTTCGTGTAGCATGGAGATCTTATGCGACAATAACACATGTCCCCGGAATGTATATAAAATCGAACCTCTATAAGTCAAACGTCTATAACTCGAAAGCGAATTCATTTCACGGGGCAAAATCTTTTTCGCGTTATCGTCCGTATACAACTCGAACTTTCCGTAAGTCGAATACTTTTTTGTTTCCCTTGAGGTTCGACTTAACAGAAGTTCCACTGTATATTCCATGGGTAAGCGGCTCCTTTCAATAATGCATCGGAGATATACTTAAACACGCTCTTCTCTTCTAGGGATAAACATTTTTCGTGGAGCCCGTGGGATACACCCAAGCTCGTAGGGAAGAGGGTGCGTCTCTCTCCCTTTCCCATCATCCCAAAAGCACCCGTCACCGGCCTATACCTCCCCCCCCCCCTCCCTCGCAACCGGCCTCTCTCTTTCTCTCCCCTCCATCCAGCTCCACCCCTTCCAGATGCGTTCACGCGGGCACACCCACTATCGATTATGCGTGAACCCTCTCTTCCTCCCTCTCTCTCTCTCCCCCCTCCCCCTCCTAACCGCGTCCCGTCCTCAGCACCACGCTCTTCCCACCAAAAACTCCCCCTTCTGGTCCAGCGCTTAAGCTGTCGTGAGTCACTGGAATGGTGGCGGCCGTGCTTCTGTTGCTGATGTCGGCGGCGTTGCAGGTTTGGCTCGGTTGGAAAAAAAAAGTGCACGCTCGGGTGAGCACGGGAAAGTGCGCTAGCTTCGCACCCCTCCGTATATCTTTCTCTCTCTCTCTCTCTGCCACGCTATCTATAATGGAGGTTGGGATACTTTCGTTTTTCAACGTCGGTTGTCGTCTCGGATGTGCGGTCTTATGGTTTATGTATTTCTTTTTATCCCGGCGATTGTGTTATTGAGGAGAGTGGAAGGAAAGGAGTGCGTTACTTTCTTTTCGGTGCGGTTTGTAGAGTTGTTGCAGCGTGGTTGTTTGAGGTTGAGGCGTTAGTCTCACGGTTGGGAAGGATTTTGATATGACCTGGATGGTGTTTTGTTGCTAGTCGAAGAAACTTTTCATGGACGAGAGTTGATAATTCGCAAAAAGTATTATTCTGTTAAAAATATTTTAATTGGGCAGAGTCGGTATATTTTTTTATGGGTTGCTGTCTATATCTTATTGTCTCCTACCGCTAGTGAATTTGGAAGGGGAAATGTAACATCGACAGGGAATTTGTTTTACGCAAGTTAACCGACAAAGAACATTAAAGTTTAGTAAATTTTAGTTCACGAGCTTGAAAGATTTATTCTGATCGAATGTTTTAGTTTTATTAACTTTCTAGTCTAGCATCTAGACTGCAAGTAAAATTTCTGCAGGAATTTATCGAATTTAAAATAACGATCCTATCGAAATAGTTACTTTCACTTGTTCCACATGGAACTTTTTGCCAACCTCATTTTGTGATTTCATCGGCTAATATATTTTATCGGATATGGGTTAATTGCCTCTATCGAAATGATCATACATAGTTTTTTGTTCAGGCTCGCTCGAACTTCTTTTTGTTCGATCTATTGCATGTTAGCTAGTCTTAAGAGACGGAAAATATCGTTTTGTTACTGTGCCAAACGTTAGGTGGTCGTGAGTTCGTTCACCTTCGCCACTTCTAAACACTTTTCCCGGGACGCTTCTTCGAATATCGTAAAACCTAACAACGTCTTCTCCGGGAAAAAGTGGGACTTTTAATTCGAACCGTTTTCTTTTTCGAACGACCGGTTTCGAGGATCGAACGGGTGACCTGTCGCCCACGGAGGCGGATTTTTCGAGCCATCCCACCCACGCCCGCCCCCCATCTCCTTTACCCGTCGCTCGTGAAAGTCCCGCTGACGCCTTCGCGGCGTACTTTCTTCCGCGACGGTTCGCCGAAGGAGAAACGGGGACTCCTTAAGAGAGAGGGGGCGGGAGAGAGAGAGAGAGGTAGGAAGAGAATCTCTGCAAGAGTGTGCTGAGCGGGGCGCTTTTGGGGCGGAAAAGCGTGGAGACATATCCTGTGCCGCGTCGTGTGACTGTGTGGAAGGTAAAGGAGAAGAGGTTTTGGCCGACTCGGTTTTTTTTCCGCGTCACTGGAGTCGCCCCCGTGGCCGCCCCCTTTAGCTCCGTTCGAACGCTTCAGCTCCCGGACCGAGCAGAGGACGTTTTTTTGTCTTGTCCTCGCCGTTTGAGGTCGCCCTGTTTTCCAGGATAGAAGATATAGGTGGTTTGGAAGGTTGTTCAGAGAGAGATGGGGAAGATCCCTGTCGCATATAACAAAGAGTTTTCCTGGAGAGAGAGTGGGGAGGAAAGAAGCATGAAGGAGTGAAGATTTTGCTCTCTCCTCTCTACATCTAGGAAGGCAGCTGCCTCTGTTCCCCTTCTTTAGTTATATTGGGGCTAAGGCGGAAAAATCCCTCGACCTTCTATGGAGGAGCGACCAAGTTGCGCTTCTTCCTAGCTTATGTCTTCACCTCTCTCTTTCCATACGTGAGATCTCCCTCCATCTCTGTTCCTCTTTCCCTCCATTTCTCGACGCTTTTCCCCACGGAGCATGCGCAGGACCCTCTGAAGGGGGCGTATGCAGCGCTCTGTCGGCGGGCGTTTGGTTCGCTCTCCGTCCGATAGAGGGGGCTAGCTCTGCCGTCGCTTCGGACGTCGACCCAAACAATGGCCAGTCCAACCTCGCCACCTTTTTTCCCTCATCTTTTGGGCCTCTTCCTCGCCTCCGGGGTTTCTTCTTCGTTTAACGCTCTCTGTTGTGTTCTCTTAGCGTCACTGCGATGGAAGTTTCGTTGTAGGCTGTTTATTCTTTTGACTATTGCGTCGTAGATTTACCGAAAATCAAAAAACAACCCTCAAGTTTATAATGTTATTATTGCATCAATATAATGTGTACGTTCTTAATTGAGTGAATATATTGTAGCTGTTATTTTGGTGAGGTTTCCTTTAGCATGTTTCTTTGTAACTTTGATCTACAATAATAATACAATATTATAGCATTATTTTCTTAGAAAGCGTTCGAGTGAAATTTTGTCACCTTTAGTGCCTTTAAAAATGGAGATAAAGTCCCATAGAAGCAAATGATATGCTACGCCATCGGTAAAAATTTCGTTTATATTTGCTCGTTTTATTTTATGCGCAAATAACTTGCTCCTGAAGCAGGCATGCCCTCGAGTCTCTAATGAATAATCTTACATATTTTAAAATCATTTTAAACAAATTGTTCTAGTTCAGTAGATGTGCATTAATCATTATTTCGTCGCATATAGATCACGAGGATAAGGCTTCCGAGTTGTAGAAGGGATAGCTCTGAGTTCTGCTTGCTCTGTCAGGCTCCGCCCAGCCTTAACCTATGCTAAATGAAGATGGTGCGTCGATCGACTCGAACGTTCTCTTTTCTCCACACTTAAGGTTCGGCTCGTCTTTTCCTACACCTTATCAATCATAAACGCCTCGCGTCGAAAAAAGGCACCGTTCCTTTAAATTACTGTGATTAAAAGTTCATCAGATCACGCGTCTTTAAATGTCCCTCGTATTGAACCCACAAGAGGGCGTTGACGTATTCTCCGCAGCGAGATGTTGCCTCGTCATTCATTATTGCCCGAGACGCGATTAGATCCCAAGCAGCTTCTCGCTATATACGGTACGTTAATGAGCAAGAGGTGCATACGACATTTTACTCGGGGAGTTTAAAGCTTTCCTTAGCCTCTCAAACTTCCTCTCCCTCTCTCCCCCCCTCCCCGTTTCCCGCAGCCTCCCACTTCCTCCTCTTTCACTCCTACCAACCACCTGCCTCCCCGCCCCCACCGGTCCTTTTCTACCCTCGCCTCCTATCTCAGCCTCTCCCCGCCTCAGGAGGGGGAGCTGGGAGGCAGGCCTGGCCATCCAGGCACGAAATGTTCTCTCTTCCTCTCTTTCTCCATTCCTTTCTCTCTCACTCACTCTCCTTCCCTATAAGGGTGATTACTCTGCCTCTGCCCGTGAACCATCTTCCGTTCCTCATTTTTTCTGATTTCTCCCCCTCCGGGCTTCGAGCGAGGACCTGTTGAAGGTAGACCCGTTGTCAGTGGCGTTTATTAAAGCGATGGGTGTGTAATGGCTCCCGGGGAAAAGTTTTTTTGTTGTTAATTTTTCGTCGCGATCTTAGGAATTTCGTGTTATTTCGCCGAGGCGAGTTTCTACTCTTACCATCTACACGTTACCCCGTATCTCGCCCAGAAATAAAGGCTATATTCTGTTCTATGTCACCTTATTGGTGGATGGCAGGGGGCGCAGTGCACTAAAAGTACCTAGTGTTCATACGTTACCTCTTCCTATTGTATCTCGCCCAGAAATAAAGACTGTATTCTATTCTTTGTCAACTTATTGGTGGATGGCAGGGGGCGCAGTGCACTAAAAGTACCTAGTGTTACCTCTTCCTATCGAGCTTCTATAATTAGAATTTTCCATAACTCGAAGTGAGTTCATTTTAAAAGGCAAAATCCTTTTTATTTTTCTTCCATAACTCGAATTTTCTGCAATTCAAATATTTTTTTGTTTCCCTCAAGGTTCGACTTATAGAAGTTCCACTGCATTTCGTTCGCGCGGCTAACCATGTCTCTCTCTCTCTTTCTTTCTTTCACCGGGCGACTTTTATGATCCATTTACTCGAGTGTTTTACTAGTCTCATCACCTTTCGGTAAGTCGTGCCAATTTTTTTTTCTGGGGGAAAAAGATAGGTCGAGAAGCTACAAATGTTGGTGCGTAATAGATTTCCGAGGATGCATTACGGCTAATTTAAGGAGGAGGTTAAAGAGTTTTGTCGCCGTAAAAACGGTGTCGTTAACCTTTCGAGAAGTATTTTCTCTCCGGTGGGTGATCGGGTTTTTAGGTACGTCCGTGGCGTTGCTAGTTTTTTTAAAAGAATGTCGTACAACGAAACACTCCATTTTGAAGTTCGTAATGTCACGGGACCGAATCGTCTTTCATTGTCGAATAAACGAGTTTTCGAGGTGGTTTTTTAACAACTACACCCTCTCGCGAAAATTTATTTCCCGTTTTCATTTTTCTTTTTGCCGGAGTGACGAAACGGTTATCGTTTTCGATCTAAAGTGACTTTTTTTTAAAAGATGGTTATGGCACTTTTCGGAGATGCTTTAATCTGTCATCGACGTGATTACCTTTCGTGTCGGAATTTTTTTCTTTCGTCCGCCGACGTGAAAGTGTTTTCCCGCGGGTGGAAGCGCGAGTAAACAAAAGAACGTCGAAATTTCTCGGGCTGGTTCGTTCACGGTGTCTCGTAGGGAAATTCCGCTTCCCCCTCTCACGTTGGACACGCTGAAAGGATTGAAAGGCGATTATTTTTACTAACTCTAAGACCGCCGACCTTAAGATGATACAAGAAATCTCCGTCGGACCACAGCAATAATTTTTTCTTTTTTACTCTCCATTCCGGCAGGAAAAAGTCGTTTCCTTTTTCCTTCCTCCGGTGTTATCTCCTCCCCTTACCTTTTCGCGACCTTTTCGTCCTTCACCATTATCTCCAGCGCCTTTCTTCCTCTGCGCCTCCTCCTCGCCACGCCCCCTTATCCCTTTCCCTTTCCTGAGTTCATCACACTACGTGCGACTCTTTTGTTTTCCCTTTTTTTTTTTGCATATGGCAGAGGGACGATTCTCGGAATGGCGGCTCTTGTGGATAGGAAAATACTCGAGTTCTCCCTCCCTCTTCCCCTTCTCGCACCCCTTTTGCATTTGGACGAGGGAAAGAAATAGAAAAACAATGGGTTGTGTGTATGTTTACGCATGTATGACTGTGTGTGTGTATATATACTAGTAATATGTGCTTGCATTCTGCAAGCATTTTATCTCACCTTAATATAAAGAGCCGACAAATAGTTTTTAAATGCAAAAGTTTTCACCTCTGCACTCTCTCTTTTCGGACAATATTGGGGTAGAAAGAAAACTTGTAATTATAAAAACTTAATAAGTTTTTCATCATTTGTTACAAATACGTAACGTTTCTGCAGAATTTCATCGACGTAGCACCTCTAGGAGTACATTTGTATATATTTAATTTTAAACTTTATGAAGTTTTAAGTCACAGTAATAAACTTTTTGTAATGTTCAATGTTAATTACCGCCGGAACACCATTCCCTAACTTTCTTAAAAATTTCAGCACTCTAGCTCGACCGAAAGTACATAAAACATTAGTCAATTTGTTTAACATTTATCAATTTTTAACGGCCGAATAAATAAACATTTTCAAATTTCTATAATCCCGTTTTCGTTATTTGGCAAATTCTACCGTTAGAAAACATTTCAGCATTGTTACGCCTTTAGAAGTACCTAAACCATGAAATGTTTGTTTTAAATTTAATATTTTTTAACGGCCAAGAAAATAAACGTTGTTGTACTTTTCGATTTTTTGTCGGTTTTGTCACTAGACCTACCTATGTACCAAATTTCAAGTTTCTATATAGGTATATCATGTGTAAGAAGGGTCTTATATACACACACACATACTATCAGAATTTCCCGTTGAATTTCAACGGATTTAGTGAAGCTACTACAGCGCAGCATACAAACTCTTTAAAATATATAGTAGATACTTTTTAACTTACAATTAGCTTTTCTTAACAATTAATCATATTTGCTTGTAACAATCCGTTTCCGAACGTATTGCATTCAAATATAACGATAATTGTATTTCCTATCATATCACTTTCGCCAAATCCAGCTTCATTTCTTGTGTAATTATGCTTATGAAATGTTTACATTTATGTCTTGTAAGCAAGAAACCCGTGAAAAAGCAACGTACAGTTGTCCATGATGAACACTGACTGGTAAATGTACACCAGATACGTGAGCCTATTTACGTTAATAAACATTATAATGTAGAATATAATGATTTTACTTACAAAAAATGTAAGATTCCAGTATTCAATAGACGAAAGAAGGTTCAATTATTTTCATCAATAGACGCTTCCTGAATAATAATCAGTATCTGTTTACGTTGCTATCCATAAACATTGATCGTTTCGTTGCTTAAACAAAAGTGCGAATCGAATAACCGTAAACTTTCGTCTATTTGTAAGCTTCATTGAAGCTAACTGAATCGGAGATAACAATGGCAACGCCCGGGAGGGGTACGAAAAATCGACAAAATTTCGAAACAAATATCGTATTTCTGAAAACTTGGACCGTGTAACATGTAAACTTCGCAGGAATAAGATAGTATAGAGTTTTATTCGTCGAATAAAGCAAAAACGAAAAAAATCGGTCCGTATTTACGTATTTTGGTGCTTGAAGAAGGAATGCCTTGCAAGTCAAGAAATGGATTCACACGTGTTATCTTATGGAAAAATGTTAATCCCCTATATTGGCAGCACTGATTAATCCCGGTTGACCAAACCTTGACCATTCACTAAGTTAGGATGTGAAGAAGAATCGTACCAAATTTGGTTGTTCTAGCTTTTATCGTTTAGGAGGAGTTTCATGAACAAACACACAAACCAACAAACACACGCTTCAAAATATATTATAGTAGATATATAACTTTAGTTTCGCTGAGAGAATTCAGGAGGGAAGATTTTCTCACTAGTTGTTTGATGGAGGATGAAATAGGAGAGAGTGGAGATAAGGGCAACAGCCTTATCGGGGTGTGTTTGCGAGACGTTGTGTGTTTTTGAGTTTCCACCCTCTCGGAGGCTAATACGTACGATAATTGGAAGTTAACGAGTCGTCATATGCGCGGTACATGGGAGTTTTTTTTTCGCGTCTCGGAATTTATTCGCATTTCGCAAGCGAACCGTTGTTTTCGCGATTTCGAGACCGGTTTTTTTGTGTCGGAATTTGTCTAGACTTTCTTACGTGGGCTAGTGTCGACCACGCCAAGTAGGTGCCAAGGAGTTGCCCCCTAGTTCGATAACCGAGGGGCGGGGGGAGATTGTACCTTTAAATCGAACACAGCGGCCATCTTGCGCTAGTAACTGTAACTACGGGGCGGGAGAAAATAAAAAGAAAAGTGCGGCGTAATTCGAGAGATTCTGCTTGCTTTAAAGCTTCCACGAAGAGGTCGTAAAACTCGCGAGTTTTATCAATTTCCTCAGTTTTTTATAGTTCAACGCGAATGGCGACATTCTTGTCGATTTTCCGTACGAAAAACAAAGTAGGTACCGTTCGTATTTTTAAGCGCGAGTTCGGTCATTGTCGGAGATTTTTGCCTCAAAAACTCGAATAAGTGTCGGAATTAGTGAATGTGTACGTCGTACACGATCTTGGAGACTGTCTATTATCTTCACGAAATACGTACTTCATCTCATTTTACATCTTACGGAACTTAAAAAAGTCCCGCCCTTTCAAAAATAGTATAATTATTTTAGTATCGATGAGTTCTATAGGAGATAAGACAAGAGCTTATCTTGGTTTCGTCTTTGGGAGCGGTAATCAAAGGTGAAAAAATAAAATAACTTCCAACTCGTCGAGATTTTTTAATATATATAAAGAGGAAATAGGTATGATTTTGCGCAACAGGATAAACTCGGTGAAAAAATGTAACATAACATAAAAGAATAATAAATAACATAACTTCGATACGATATTTCTTATTGTTTTGTTAATTTTTCGGTGTTCTGAAATCCTTGGGAGGGTGGCAATTAGACCCTGGATCCGTCTTTGGGGCTAAGTGCCCCGATATCGATAAAAAAAATACAGCGCAGCAATAGAAAAATGATTTTTCCATGGAAGAAACTTTCTCTGAGAATGTTATTTACCCAAAAAGGGAGCCAATACGAGGGACACAAAGTATTAAAAGGTCAGAGAGATACAGCTGAACTTTTATGAGTTGAACATCTATCACTCGAATTTTCCATAACTCGAAGTGAATACAGGACAAAATCTTTTTCACGTTATTTTTCTTCTGTAACTCGAATTTTGGATAAATCGAACATTATTTTTGTTTCCGTCGAGGTTCGACTTATAGAAGTTCCGCTTTAGTTCGAAGTACATACGCTATAGTACATACGCTATCCCAGACCGTAGGAACGTCCGACGTCTAAGAATGAATTTAGAACTCATTTGTCTGCAAGGGGCGTCATTGAATTGAATATACGAAGGTAGAGAGAGAGAGAGAGGTATAGGTGGGAGGGGAGGATAGGTTGGAGTGAACGGACTGACTGACTGCTCTCTAGAGATCCCAAGGACGGCAGGTGGGGAGCGGCGAGTCCGTCGGACGACGGGTAGGTTAAAGGATGTGGCTCAGAGAGGGAGAGGGGGGAAGGAGGCGAGCCTACAGGAGAAGAGAGGATGAAGGGGGAGAGATAACAGGTAAAGAGAACGGAGAGAGAGAGAGAGGGGAGCGAGAGTATGCGTGTGGAATATTGGAGTGGGAGGTCTGGAGAGGGGAAGAGATGTGGACATTGAAAGTGGAGAGATCGCGTCATGAATGAAGGAAGTGGCGTGTGTGTGTGATGCAGGGTAGGGATGGAGAAAGGAAGAAGGGTTGATAATTTGAATAAGTCTGCAGAGAGATACGGAGGGGGTAAAAAAAATTGGGTGCCTTATCCGAGGGGAGTTTTTTTGTGCACAGTATTAAAAAAATAAGGGAGGGGTTTGACTTGGAGGTGGGTTAAAAAGGATGGGAATAAGTGCGTTCATTTGGTCGGTGTACGTAAAGGAAATGAGGTAATGGATCTAGATGATGTTTATTGCAACGCCAGAAGCGTGGTTAGTGAAATGTGGCTTATTCGGCAAACTTGGAACGCTGAGGAGTGAAAAATAAAGTCCACGTGCAACGGAGAGGTTTGAGATGATCTTTTCCTTTAAAATATTAAGTTGTTCATAAGGGTAATTTTTGGAACCATTTTGAAATGCATATATATCCACTCTTCTGCTGTAAAATGTTCATTCGTTCCGAAGAACAATTTTTGGAACCCTTTGGAAATACGTTTATATACCGATGCTGTTCGGAAATATATTCGATATTTAACGATATGAAGCTTTGGACTCGGATTAGTACTAGGTTTATAATTGGAGTCTTAGGTAAATCCGTTTTGATATGTCGATCAGAAGTATGATTGGATCGTTATCGATTGAAAAATTAACGTAATTATTAATTCACCTAAAATCTACTGGAAAGTAGAATGACTATATATGTACGTAATTATTAATTTGATTGTTTCTTGAATCGATATCGATCGATAATAGTATCGACCAGGAATACAATTCGATATATCGATCGATTTTTTCAATTATTTCGCATGACGGTCCTTAGTCGGGCATTCTAATTTAAAAATTAAGCCCCGCAAACGTTCCCTCCACCAAGTTGACTCAATTTCTCCAGTTACTCGCTCCATCGTTAATTTCTCTCGGCGGTGCCTGGAGGGGACCCGGCTCCAGTTTTGCGAAAGCCGTAATTAAAAAAAAATAAATCAGCGGAATTTCACGTGACGAATCAAAAAGACGTCTTCCTCTTTTGCCGCTCGATGAAAAATAAAATAAAACCGCCATCGAGTTTCCGCACGGACGGCGGAAAAATTCTCGGGGAGCGGAGGTGAATTTTTTTCGGCTGCGGGAGGGGAGGGGGGGGGGAGGGCGCGAGTCCGAGAGGTTCGGGGCGGGGGCTGATGTTGGGGGCGGAGAAGTGCCGGGTGTGGGGCGAACTCGCGGAGGCTCGCTGGATAAAAGGGCGCGGAGGAGTAGAGAGAGATATTTTTCACTCTCTTCTCTCTGTTGCTATGTGATGACTCTGCCGGAGCGGGTCGACCTGGGTTCAACGACTGTTGAAAAAGTGGTCGAGAGCGGCAAGGCTGGTGACGTAGAGATGCGAAGAAGGGGGTTTAAGGGGAGGTGTAGCGGGGTGTGGTTATGTAGGAATAAAAGGGATATGAGGGGGTGGAGAGTAGGGTATCCTTTTGCGAGTGGAGGGAGGAGGGGGGGGAGGCTGCAAACGGGAGTGGTCGGTGGTAGGCAGGGCGTGCACACAGGTTATGTAGGATGGAAGGGGAGAAGAAAGACGGGGGGGGGGGGGGCTTCTCTTGAATTCCAGTCTTCTCGAAGTGGTGTGGGGAGGAAAAGGGGAAGCGTTGGAAAGGGGCTGGTCGAGTACTTCCGCCAATGGCTCTGGGCGGTGACTTGCATCTGATCTGAATTCAATGGCGACGGTGCGAAAATTCCACTCTTCTTCTTCTTCGTGGCCGGATTGGATCCACTATGTTGTCTATTACGCAGTATATGTAAAAAAAGAAATCTCGGGAGAATTTTTTTAGGGGCTTTCAAAGGTAAAAGATGGCATCTTTTCCAGTTTTACGGGTACTTCCGATAAATTACGGGCTGTATTAAGAAAGTTTTTAATTATTATTGCTTCCGAAAGAGATCGTTATCACGGTCTAAATCGAGTTCTTTTGTTATTTTTTGTTTCAATTATCTCGCCGTCTCTGCAGGCGCGTAACTTGGGGGACGCAGGCCCACGCAGTGCGTGGGGGCCCCAAGATATTTGGGGCCCCAAAAAAATACTTAGAAATTTTTCCGTAATCTGCCGTAAGGTGTTCGAAGTAGTAATATCCTTATGGGAATGAAAGATTTCATCGCTCGAAATGAAGACGAAAATACCCATCTCAAGTGTTTGGAGTTGTTTTGTCCTATCCTTACAATGCTAGAATTATAGAAGTCTCAATGTATTTTTGGAATTAAAACGTAAAAAATATCGATAAAAATGAAAACGGTATAATAATTTCATATATTTTTATATAAATGGGGACCCCTAACCCATACTTTCGCCCCTGCGTCTTTGCTGTAATCGTTTTTCCGCCATCTACTTTGTTTGCGATTGTTTTAATAGGAATTGGGGAAAATGTTAAAAGATCGTCGTATTTGCGTATCGAGATTTGCAGAAATACCATGATTACGAAAGGATGTTAGTTTACAATATACGAAGTATTTTAATCGCGAAAAAATTTGATCTCGAGATTTATATAGAAATATTCGTTTTAAGGGTACCTGATTCCGAAAAAGTTATTTTCGCAATGTCGTCACTCTGTCTGCTCGTATGTTCGCGGCTCTAGAGCCTAAACGGTAGGGCGAAAATTAGTTAAATCTCGCACTTAGGCATTTTATCATACAGAATATAAACCATGAAGAAATGGTTTATTCTAGGCAGTATTAACAACAATTTGATTTGTTCAAAAACGGCTCCAACGATTTTGATCAAATTTCGTACAGTCACTTGCTTAATATTTTTTTCAGATTATGTACAGCGGAACTTCTATAAGTTGAACCTCAAGAGAAACAAAAAATTACTCGACTTATAGAAAATTCGAGTTATAGACGTTCAACTTATACAAGTTCGACCGTAATTATCGTTAGACTTTTCTAATGTCAAGGTATTGATTGTAAGAATTAATTCGGAATTTATTTAAAAGATTCGTGCGGTGTTTCTTAATTCTTCGTACTAGTAAGTCGGCTAGTTTATGTGGTTCTTATTTCGTCGATAGTTCTTGTTTATCTAAGGATAGGCTCGTTGAAGCCGAGTGGGAGTTGGTGTAATCTGGAAGTCGTCTACACCCAGACAGTTGGTTCGCTATTGAAATGTTTTTTCTTTTCGGATTAAATTACAGTCACTTTCACATTCCTATGGGCATACACACTGTTCATTTTAGAGTACGATTATATTTTTTCCCCTTATTTCGAATGTTTCCCTCAACTTTCAGCTTTCACCTATGATAGGGTTATTACTGGTTGAGGAGAGTGATTGTGGCAGCGTTTCACTTCATTTCCATTTCTTATTTTTCTTTGCAATTACGAAAACGTTTTCTTTTTGGGAGATTGATAGTCAGCAGAACCGATATCCTGGAAGTAAAATACCTATATATAAATATTAACGTAGAAAAATAACTTAAATTCCACAATATATAAAAATGAAAGAACAGAAGAATCACTATGTAAAAAACGCCACTTTATTTAACAGGGATTTCTATGAAATAAATTGGTTTTTACAAAGTGATTTTTATGTACTTTCACTTTAAGAAATGGAACTACGCAAAGTTACTGGTGAACAAATAAATTTTATAATAAATATATTATATAAAGTTTTTCTTAGAATTTGAAGCGTAATTATTTAGCATTAGGTTATAGATTTAGATTATCCTATCTCGGGACAAATTATGAATTTTTTCGTTTAAACGAGGTTTTAAACTTTCATTGTTTTCTAAAGGAAAGCCCACTCTAACTTTGGTCAGCATTATATATATATATATATATATATATATATATATATATATATATATATATATATATATATATATATATATATATATATATATATATATATATATATATATATATATATATATATATATATATATATTTATTTATTTATTTATTTATTTATTTATTTATTTATTTATTTGCGAACGCGTAGGGTATTTTAATGAGTTATTGCCCTCCTTCCATCGCTCACATTCACGTCAGTGGACTAAATAGAAGTTTTACAAGCGTGGGCGTATAAGGCAGTTAAACCCTGCGATATCCCCAATCACCTTCACGTGTACCAGTCACTCCTAGAAAGCAAGCTCTCCGAGTCCCACTTCGCAGTGCACTAGGTAACGCCAGCTGTTCTCACCGGTTTCAAAATCTCAAACTGGGTTCGATGCGAAATGATGTAGGCGAAACGTCGACGTATACCGACCGCTGTGAAGTAGCTTCCTTATCGATTTTCGTCGTTCGTTTTTTAAAGAATTAACGTTGATCAGAATTGTGAAAAAACTGAAACGACAGAAAAGGTATGAAAGATCAAACACAGGTTTTAAAGTCCATAAGATGACTCATTTTTCCATAAAAGGTTTAGTAAAGCAGGTGCGATACCAAAGAAATCGGCAGTGATGGCGGCTACTCTGTATATACAATTGGCCTGTTTTACTTGTAGCCATTTTATTCCTCGAGGATTTGCCTATACGGCGTGTTATTCGAAGGAGAAATAAATCAAAGACCAACCTGTTCTAGATTTTCTTTCGTGGCGTTTTGAGAAACAGTTGCAGTTCGAATTTTTAGCGTTCGCGATCGAGGCGAAGTGAGCAGAAGATCGTGCCTTTCCGCCAACCTTCGTGAGATATACCACGTTTTATTGCTTCAGAGAGTCACCTTACCCTTATATTTCGAACTGCTCCTCTTTTGGAATCGTTCGTCCATTATTATTTCCCTCGCGAATATCCAAGAATTGAGGCAAACGCGAAACTAAGCGATCTACTCGTTAACTTTTTGCCAATATGGAATTTTGTAAGAGCGTTCGTTGGAATACACTTCTCGTGAAATGCTAAGCCGTAGACGCATGTGAACGCTTGCGTTCATATGTGAATAGAATAGACTTTATTGACACAATACACTTACAAATTTGCAGTATACGTCCGTCAGTGAATACGTGCCTCGTTAAAAACTTACACACATGCACTATTATACACTAACTGTTACACACATACATTATTATACAATATATTTACAATATGTCTTCGCATAAAGTTACATGCAAGGATTTACTTATCTTACTATCTTCTTAACTTCTGCATTAATTTCCGAATCAAACCCATCTAACTTTCTGTAAGTCGAATATTATTTCTGTCTCCCACGAGTTTCGACTTTTAGAAGTACTACTGTAACTACCGATGTGGACGCACCTTACGAATAAGTTTAAGTTCGAATTTTCGGTAGTTCGAAGTACGTACGGTATGTAAATCCCTCCTCGCTTTTCCTCTCTGCGCAAACACGAATACGTATAAAACCGAACGACCGTAGGGTTGTTTTTCAACCTACGATGTTTTGGGAGTAGTAATTTCTCGTAAAAGGAGCATTGGTAAGGGGAAAATAGAGAGAGAGAGAGGATTACTGCGGTGGGTGGTTTCTGCACGTCCGACTCTACTCACTGCGTGGGTGTTGTTGTACAAGGCGTGTTGGCATGGAGGATCTCTCTCTCTCTCTCTTCCCGTAGCGGATGTACCTATGTGAAAAGGCCGGAATGTGTTCGAAGGAGAGAGAGAGAGAGTGGGAGGGATTTTCTTGTGGTTCGGAGGGGAGTGAGGCGGGAGGAAGAAAGGAGAGGAGGCCGGAGGGAGAGAGACAGAGAGGGGCAGGTCAAGGGCGGCGGATAATGAGAGGTGGGGAATTGAGGGTGGGAGGAGGAAGAGGAAGGTTGGCCGCTCAAAGACTACTATGCGGTTCTGGAGAAGCTTTCTCTCTCACCTCGTCTCTCTCTCTCTCTTCATCACGGGTCGCCGTCTTGCACGGACTGGGAAGTTTTTTAACTTAGTCTCGCCTCGGAGAAAAATGAAAGGTTATTTCTTTCTTTCTTTTTGGGATTTTTTGGGAGAGCCATCAATCCCTTCCTTCACGCTCTCACAGTGTTGTAGATTATGGGGCGTAAGCGTGGTTTTGTTAGGAGCCACAGCGTTAGAGATAGGGTGTTCTAACAAGGAGTCGACTTGTATGCCATCTGTCGCCCTGTGTTCGGAATGAGCGTACCAAGAGGTTTCTACTTTATTTTGTTTTTACGCCTTCTCTTTCTCCCTTGCCTCCTCGCTAATGTCTCTTAGTTAGTTAGTGGTTCCGGGCACGTTTTTCTTCTCTCTTCTTCTTGCCTCTTCCATCGGTTCTCGGAATAAAGGAAGTGTATGCACGCGCCTCAATGAATCCCTCGTATGAAGGAAACACTTGATTGATGATAAAATGGCCGGAGAAGGTTAATCGGCGAGTTACTTACGTTTGACGATTTAGTTGTGCGAGTATTTAGGTTGCTAAGTTGCCTTCGTCAGTGGTAGCTGAGTTTATTCGTTTCGTTTGGGAATTTTTGTATCTTATGCGTATGTAATTATGTTAAGGCAAATACAATGTCGGTTGCAAAGTTGCCTTCCTCGTTTATTCGTTTCGTTTACAAATGTTTGTATCTTATATACAGTCGAACTTTTATAAGTCGAACGTCTATAACTCTAATTTTCCATAACTCGAATATAATTTATTTTACAGAACAAATATTTTTCGTGTAACTCGAATTTTTTATTACTCGAATATTTTTTTCCCATGAGGTTCGACTGTACATTGAATGAAATCAAGGCTATAAATATAGCTGTAAATTCGTCAGTATCTTAAATGTGGCGAATATCAAACATCAAAATTATCAGCTGACGAAGTTTTTGCCTTTAGATTATTCGCGTTGCGAAGTGCCACGTTCATAGTGTGAGGCGGAGTCGAGAAATTCCGTAATCTTCTGCCAATTATATAGTTTATATAGTTTGCCACCTTCCGGATCCAACTTTCGTCCAAACCTAACGAAAACTTGTTTTTTTTTCGTCAGCGTTTCTCTCACACTATATATCCCTTCCCGTGTAATGGTCGATATCGCTAGGGAAGCCGTGTGTTTGTCTGTAGACTGCCGCATAAACCTACCATGCTTCCTTACCCTGTCAGTCCCAGGCCGTATTCGGAGGTTGTGGGGGCCAGGAGAAGGGGGTCCTAACCACGCTCTGGCTTTACCCTTACACCGCCCTCCCAGACCCGTTGCAAAGTGGTCGGGGGAGGAGAAGGGGGTCGAGGAGGAGGGTCCGGGAACAGCTCTCTGCAGAGGGAGGAGTCAGCCGAAGGGTTTCGTAGCAAAGGGGAGCAAGCTCGTTCCGAGTGTGTGTGTGCGGGGACAGAGCAAGCTTAGGAGCGATGCTGCAGACTGAGTGAAGCAGGGATAGCGAATAGGTTTTCATTAGCGTGCCAAAAAATGTATATGTTCCGTGATTTAGTTTTAGGCGTGCCATACATGTATTACTAAAGTTACTAATATAATAATATTGATAGGTATTTATTCAGTATAAATTTTAAGTGTCCATATGGTGTAAAGTTTTGCATATTGATGATTTTCGACTTGACCTACGGCCAGAAAAGAGGGAAAATTGCGGAACTGTAAAACTGGAAAATTACACTAATTAAAATATTGTATTTATTTGTCCGTTTGAACTTTTTTTGGGTAAATTCATGAACGTTCTCTGAAGTTTGACATGTAATTTGTCGATTGAATAACAACACAATCTGATAAAACTTCGTCTCTCAGTCTGTTTTCTGAGCACGTATTCTGATTTTGGTTCCGATGGCTAATGCTTGGAATTCAATATCCGACAAATAACGTATTTAAATATTTAATTCGTTTTCGCAGAATTTTAGCGTGCCAAGTATGGCACGCTTGCCATCTATTTGCCATCCCTGGTGTAAATGGATGAATGGGAGGATTTATATTTCCTCCCCCACTCCTCGAAAAGCCCCGTGTTACGAAATAGAAAGGGTTTTAGGAGGGAGATGGTCAAGAGGTTTTTGGTGTCCGCATGCGCGCCTCATCAATATTTTTTTAAATTTCGAGCGGCTTCCCTGCAAAGCAAGCATCTCTTTTCCTCACCCCCCCCCCCCTCCCTCCTCCCCACCCATGGACCAACCACGCCTCTTCATTGCCAAGCTACGCTAAGCGTACGTCTCTCTTCCCTCCCTCCCCCCCTCTCAACCTACGCGTCCCCCCCTCTCTCTCTCTCTCTCTCTAGTGCCTTGCCGACTCTCTCAAGCCACCCACTGCACGGCGGGCTCGGCTCTTCTTTTTTTTATTATCTCTTCCTTCTGATTGGTTGCGTCTTTCATCAGTACTCGTTTCTGAGAAAGGGGGAGTTTGTCTTTGTGCCTCATTGATTTTTTACTGGAGGACTGTTAGGTGAGATTGGGTTTTTTTTTCCTTCCAACGGTTTATACTTATATATACACGCAGAGGGAGTTGTGGTAGTCTAGGTTCAATTGTTTTTGTTTCTCGGAAGCTTAGGTTTGCGCATTATGCAAATCTAGAAGCTTCAAATTCTGTCAAGTGTTGTATGTGCGATGTGTGTGTATACACACACAAACGTACCTTCGAAATATGGCGCTTGCGATAAAATTTTTTAAGCACCTTGGTTATGTGGAATATTATTATAATTAAGAAATGTAGCGTTTTTTATTACATAAGAATTTCAGATTTGAGTATTAAATCAATACTTATTTCTGGGAAAATAAAATTTTGGCATTGTTGCTAGAACGTTTAGCGCTTAGAGGTCCTTGTGGCAAATGCCACCGATATCCCTATTTACCTTTCCTCTTCCACAAGTGTGTGTGTGTGTATAAATGCTTAAAGAAAATGAAAGGTAATAATAAAGGTGGCAACAAGGTGTTGGAGGGAGCCCAGTGGACACTTACCTAGAATGGAGAGCCGCTGGGGGTGATGAAGACCCACGAAAACCACAAAAAACACAAATATGGAGCTTTCGGGCTGACGCCCATCTTCAGCGACGGAGAGACGTACGTTTTTGTGTTTTTCGTGTCCCTTCAGCACCCCCAGCGGCTCTCCATTCTAGGTAAGTGTCCACTGGGCTTCTTCCAACACCTTGTTGCCACCTTTATATATATATATATATATATATATATATATATATATATATATATATATATATATATATATATATATATATATATTAAATTGGCGGCAACGTATTTTTCTGATAAGTTTGTGGGTCTCTTAGGAGGTATTCGACGATGCGCTGAATAGAAATGGCGAGAGAGAGAGAATTAATGAGTGGCGCAGGCGAGAGGGGAAATTGTTTTGTTGTTGAAAATGGAATGTTAGGCGATAAGGAAGAAGCGGGCGACGAGAATGAATAATGATGGCGCGGGAGAGACTCGGTCGCCTTAAGAGGAATAGGGCAATGATCTTTCGGTACAATGTTTTTAAGGTTGTTTCTCTCTCATAAAACTTCGCCCTCTCGCGGTCAAATAACGAAGTACGTATAGCGTTAGCCGGATTTTCGCGTCTTAATGGTAGCTGACTTTATAGTTTCACCGTTAGACGCGTTCATCGTGAATTAACGAGTTATTAAATGTTATTAAATTTGGAGAGAGAGAGAGAGAGAAAGAAGTCAAAAAATAGCGTGATACTGTTTTTACTGTCTCCATACGAAGTAATGGGAAAGTATTGTGATCATGAAAAAAATCAACTTCGAGATTTCAACGGAAATACACGTTTTGTCGTCCCTAGAACACGTTTAGACTATTTTCGGAATGATATCTGTGTGTGTCTGTGTGCGCGCGTGTGTATGTGATTGTGGGCGCTCAAACTCAAAAAGTACTTGTCACATCGTTACCAAACTTCATATATAACACAGGCATGAGCACAGAGAACTGATTAGTTTTTGGACAAAACCGGAAGTCGAGGTTTATTCGAAACCCGATTCGGTTTTTGCGATATTTTTCCGTTAAAACATCATTATTGTATATACAATTCTATACATATGTTATAGAGAATGTAATTTCCTACAACTTTAATTTAAAACAATTTTCTATAGCAGTTATTGTTTAGGAATTATTTATAAATAACCGGTTTTTCGGTTCCCGTCAAATATCTCCTCAAAAACATCGTTATAGTTAATCTTCTTGAGGAGCAAAGTTGTAGAGAATAATATTTCTTCCAAGTTTTGTTTGAAACAAATTTTCGTAGAATCGTCCATTTCGGAGATATTTTGCTTATTCGTAAATTTCCAGTATACAACGCCACCACCATGTAGCTGTGAATTCTGTAAACATATTGAAAATATAATTTACGGCAATAAGGACGACTGTATTCTTTTACGATACGAAATGATAATTTTGCCTCACAATGCTATTCATAATAATTTAAATATCTATACTCCAAATATGGAGAAAGTCATGTGTTGGCCACATCAGATATTTAGTAATTATTACTTTCTCCGTACATTATTCGTGAAATAAATCAGATTCCAGAATTTAACGGAAATACACGTTTTGAGGTCCCCGTGAGCACGTTTTTGCCATTTTCTCGGTGATATGTGTGAATGGATTTCGTGGGCGCTCTAACTCAAAAACTAATAACTTTATATTTAAGTTTTTTGTTAGTGGATGAAGTTCTAAAAAGGTTTCAACCGAACCGGGTCAACCGGAAGTGGAGGTTGATTCTTGCCGTTTTTTCCGTTTTTTTTTCCAAATATATCTTTGAGAACTCAATTTATGCAACTGATTCTCACAATCAAAGATGTCGAGAATGAAATTTTCTACAAGTTTTGTTTGAAACATTTTGTCATTAAACCGATTGTTAAAGAGATATTTCGATTTATCGTTCGAATTTATGTGAATTACGTCGCTGAGTGATACCATTGTTACCGCTTCTATGATAAAATTTTATAATTGTTGATAGCGATGTATACATACGCGGCATGGAGAAAGTCATGTGTTGGGCACAATCATATTCTATTATTGGCTCTTAACCAATATTTCTAGGAATTATCAAATGGTTGTTGCTGGGATTGAACTCCGCGACAGGCAAATCACCCATCTGCATTATATAACCGAGTCTTAGAGATCGCTCATAGTAAAGCATCAATAGTGGTTTGTACTTAATATGTTAGAAAGGATAGATCCACATTTTCGTAAACGCCATCAGTAAATTAAATTATTTTAGTACTTCCGTACGTGAACGAAAGCCTCATTCGTGATCAGATATTCACGTTTTACTTAATTTCTTATGTCGAAGTATCCCTTTGAGGGCTACTGTGCTCGAGGGCTAATTAGCTTACGCACTTCAATTATTCCGAAACGCGAGAAAGTCGGTTTTCCATCTTGTGACGATGTATATTTTTTTCAGAGCGTTGAAATCGAGAAAGCGTCTTAATTTGTCCCGCGTCGAGAGGCAGAAAAAGATACTCCCGTGCCTCTTACGACTATCGAAAAGGAGAAAAGGAGGCTATCGAATATTACTATTTTTAGGATTCCGAGCTCGGCCCAAGAACGAACTCTGAAAGTATCGATCTCGCGATGATTTGGATGGACTGTTATTTTGTTTTTGCACGAGTTCTATGCACCGTCATGTCTTTGGGCACTTAGCCCTATGAATACTGCCGAGTCGAATTATTAGTCTTACGTTTATAATTCATGTTAATGTTCTCTGGAAGATGTATACGAATTCTATTTCCGGTTTAATTAAATTCTGTCATTCAAAAAGCAAACGGACGAGGAATTCGTGTGCTTTTCCTATTGCTGCTCCTTTTGTAATTGCGAAGAATAAAAACCCTTATTTTAACCCGGTTAAAACCATTGTTCCGCACCGATAGAACGAACGAATCAGGCAAAGATCCTTTGAAGAATAATACAATTACTCATATAAACAGTTTCAATTGGATTATTTCTCCCCCCCGGGAAATCCGGTGCGGGAGCTTCAAGAGGCGTATTTTTAAAAAAAAATTTTGAGCGTTAAGGGTACAGCAGTGCATCAAACGGAATGAATCAACTCGCCTCGTTACAGGAATTTCGTGTTCGCGACACTTATTTTTTTTATTTTATTTTTTAGGGGGACGGCGTTATAGAAGGCAAACGTCACGCCATGTTCACACCCTGGGTGATCGAATGGTCTTTACGTCGAACTTGCCGAACTGTTTTTTAGGGCGTCCCCCTCCCCCCTCCTCGCTTCCCCTCTCCGCCTCTCCCAACCCAACCCCTTTCCGTTTCCCTTAACTCTATCAAATCCTCTCATCTAACCATTTTCCCTCTCTCAGTTCCCATTCTCCTCTTCCCTTCTTGCTCCTCTCTTCCTCGTCTCTTTCTCATTCTTTCCCCTCCCTCCCTCTTTTCTTCCATCTTTTCCCCCATTCGTATTCCCTTTTCCCCTCCCCCACTTTTCCCTTTCCCTCTTTCCCCTTTCCTCCCCCATTTTTCCTATTTCCTCCCTTTCTCCTATTCCCCCCACTTTATCCCCTTTCCCCCACTTTCTCACCCTCCCCCTTCTTTCTCCCCCTTTCTCTTTTATCACCTTTCTCTTCTTGTCTCCCCCTTTCTCCTCTTTTCACCACATTTTTATCTTTCCTCTTTTTTCCTCCCTCTTTTCCTCCCTCTTTCTCCTCTTTCTCTTTCCTCTTACCTATCTACCTCCCTTCCTCCCCCCTCTTTCCTCTACATCCCTCCTTTTACCCTTCCCTTCCTCCTTCAGCTGTGTTGAATATCGATCTGGCCATCTCATCCCCATGTTCCCTCTCCCCATCCCCCTCACCTCTCAATCTAACCACCTCTCTCCCTTCATTCCTGATTTTTCAACCCCTCCCCCGGTCATCTGACTAGCAAAACCCCTCACCCTTCCTCCTCTCTGTACCTCTCTGCCTCCCGACCCAAACTCTCCCCTCCATCACTCTCCCTCTCTCTTTTTCTCCAGCCGGCATTCTAATGATGAAGGGAGAGCTTCTTTTTTTTATTTGAGGAAGAGACGTATCCAGTATCCGACTCTTGACGGAGGCCGAAGTCTTTGGGAAACTCTAGTTTGGGATTTTAATCTTCTTCTCCTCCTGTTCTACAGATATTAATCTCTTGTTTATGGAGAGGTTGGCTCGTTCTTTTTTTTTTTAATTTTAAATCCTATTGATTTTTTTTGTTGGGTTTGTCGCTCGGCCCGGGTTAGTTTTACTATTGTTTGAGTGAGGCCGAAGTGGTTCTATGTTGTTTTAATCGTGTTTCTATTTCCTTTAACTGCTTGTCGAAGCGGATTTTGATGTCGGTTTTTCACCGAATGTTCCTCTTTAATGTTAGTAGAGGAGAGTTTCGCTTAACGTCGCTAACGCGCTTCCGAAAATCAAATTAACAAGGACTTTCATTGGAATCATCGGAGGGTGTTTTCCGTACCCAAGAATTTCGGCGAGGAAATGCGATGCGTAGATGATAAAATGAAAGGAAGGAATTGATCGAAGGGATGTAAAAGTCCGGACTTCCGTGTCCTGATTAACCGGGCAAACAGGCGCATTGAAGTAAATTCTCCAGATAACACACCTTCAGAGATTTTATGTACAAATATTCCAGCACTTTATAGGTTTGGTATTCATGTAGGTTAATAAGCAACTTGTTTTCGGCGTGAGTAAATAAGTATTAAATAATTGTTTTGGAGGATTTTCCATTTAAAATATCGTCCCCCGCATTAACCGCCCAACTCGAAACTGGTAATTGGGGCTTTATATATGTCGAGCATATAAGAGGTGTAATTCGCACGGTTCTCAATTTCGTTGCAATTGTCCAACTATACCACATTAAACGAAACTCGGTAGTTATCATTTGAACACGCAATAGAAGCAAACACAAAGCGAGTTCTCCCTGCATTTCGTATCAGATAAAATTCCGTTTCTTATCGCGACTGTGAGAGACGGTCGACTTGGCGGTGATAAATTCTTTGCACGCTCTTACCTCTCTCTCGTTTCAAAACTCCCGAGTCTTCAGAAATTTAAACGCGGTATTTAACGTGAGTCATATTTCTCGCCAAACGAATTTATTTGGAAAGAAGTTTTGAAGTTTTATAAGCTCACGCATGTCTCGTAACCGAGTGACTGTCGTGTTTTCGTTTCTCATCGATTCTCGACGTTGAAAAATGTTTTGTTTTTCGTGTAGCAATCAAACCAGAACGACGATTATATTTTTTTCGCCCTTTCGTAGCGGAGGGTGGGGGTGAAACACGCATGTTATTTAGTCCAAAACGAAGCGTGTTCACCGGAACGGAGAGAGAGAGAGCGTTCGCGTGTGTTTTGTGTACTCTACGAAGCTTTGGGGTAAACGTTTCGTGTCATGTGACTCAGATTCCGAGGGTTGTCTTCCTGCCCTTTTCGGGCAGTTGTTCCCTTTAGGACACCGAGAGCGGCGTTCTTTTGCGCGTTGGTTCGGCGATCGTGTTTTTTTTCCTTCTCGACTCAGGATGAACTTTATCGCGTTTCAAATCTCCTTTTGCGAGAGATTTCGAGGTTTAAAAATTTTCGAAATCTTTGCTTGTTTCCATTATTCGGGAAATCTTCCTTTTCTATTTTAAATAAATTTGGGTCGTAGCAATTTTTCGTTATTTTCGTGATTTTTATTGCGTTTTTAAACAGTTTTTACGTCGTTGTTATTCTTGTCGCGTATGGCTAATCATATATAAATCAATTCATAAAGAATACGTAGTAAGAGTTTATTTAACCCATTACCCGTGTTTCTACGTATCAGCGTCATCATCGGGTGGAACCGTGCGGAAAAAAACAGTAAATCAATCAAATTACGCCAGAAATATTTGAAAATTCAAAAAAAATGTTTTAAAAAGTCGTTAAGGTTGAGACGGTTGAAGTACAGGGAGTGGACATGGAAATAGTTTTTTACTTTTATTTTATGCACAGAATTGGGAAGTAAAAAACTTATATCACTCCGTCAAGTCGTCAGAAATGAATAAACGAGTCTATGACGAATAAACTCGTTCCACCCACTTTACTCTCATATCATCGTCTCGTGAAAGAATACGGGTTTTAACACCAGCTTAGCGACGAGAAATAAGCTCGTATTGACCCTTATGCCTTATATCGTCACAAAAACATTTTTGCGGACATCATTTAAGCGTTTTATCGGGTTTTCCGAGTGGGTGGTGCGCGGGGGTCAATGCGATAAAGATTTTTCTATATATATACACCTAAATATCTAACCTACGCAGCGATTCGTCGTGAATAATACAGCAGATGGGATATCCGATTACCTCAGTATTTTCTACGTGGTCGTCGTAGGTTGGGACCAAAAACGTCCTGCCATTGAGAGAAAGAGAGAGGTAACGAGAACAGTATCTCGATACGGATCGCAAATTGGAAAAGATAATGACGGAGCGGCGAGGGAGAGAGAAAAGTAATTCTTTCTCTGAAGGGAATTGCAGAAGAACCTTTTTTTTTTTTAAATGTCTCTTCCGTAAATTTTGAAAGGAAATCTATTGAGATGAAACATTTTGCTACGGCGGGAGTAGACGCGTACGCGTTCGACCTATTAATCCCATCTAGGCGAAAAGGAGTTTTTTTCTAATCGGTAAGATATGACGCAATCACGTAATGTGCGTCGCTGTGCATATAAATTTCCACGAGTTCTCTTTTAAATATATCCGGTCCGGACCTGGCTTTCATTACCTTCTTCGCTCACCGTGACGTTTTAACGGTATATTCTGCTCGAAAACGTTCGTAAATTATTGATAATTTAAGTATAAGTGTATAGAAAAGTTCTTTCCTAACGATATATTAAGATACTATGGGTTTTATAGAAAAAAATCGATGAATAATACATCATCTGAGTTTAATAGATGGAATAGATAGTTTATCTTAATAAATTATTGATAATTTAAATTGTATAGAAAAGTTAATCTTTCTGACGATCTAGTAAGATACGCTAAATTTAAAAAATTCAACCTATAGCACATCAAATCCGAGTTTAAAAGCTGGATTAGATAAACCTATCTTCGAATTATAGAAATTGAGAATTATACGTTGTTGAAATTCGAGATAACATATTTAGCAGTCACAGGCGTTCGGATTTTGCGCCGTAGTAGTTTAGGCCGAACGACCCTTCAAACTTTTTCCCTCCCAAAGATAACGAGAGGTCGATAATTATAATCCGATAGTCGTTTGTTATACTCCGGAGGCATTACTTCCCTTCCTGCCTCTTCGTCACTCTCTCTCTCACTCGCGGTCTGCCGGACACATTCCTCAGTAATCCTTTGTATTCAGAAACAGAACTGCTTTTTTTTTTAAAATCAACCGTCCTTTCTTCATTTTCCCTCTCCCCCTTTTCGTTATCCTCCTAATGAAATTGAAAAGTCCCTTTATCTCGTATCGAAGTCGTTTCAAAAAACTTTCCTTCCCGACTAATTCGAACGTATAGAAAGGACAAGTTGTGTGTGTTTTTTTTTTGAGAAGATGAATTCTCTCTTTCATTCCGTCTTAATCCGTTTTTTTTGCGATCGCCATTTCTTTCGCGGAAGTTAAAAAAAAAAACATTCCCTCCGTGTGGACTTGCTCTCTTTTCTCTGGAAGGTGTTCCTCCGCCGTACTCCTCTATTAATTCCTCTATTCCTCCCGCTATATTCTCCTTCCCTTCCTCTTACCTCCCTCTCAAACTATCTCTCCCTTCCTCTTCCCTCCCTCTCACCCTCTCTCTCTCTTCCTCCATCTTTGTAGGAGTAGAGATAAGAGGCCAAGGTTGCTTTTTCCTGATATCAATCAATTCCTCGCTCTCCGCGTGTTGGCCATCGCCCTTAAGAAAAAAGTGCTTTTTTTTTCTTCGGGAGTTTTTTTTTGGAAAACGGATTTCGAGTTTTTTTTTTACTTCTTCGTTTAGAACGGCTCTCACGAGTGTGTTTAGTATGCGTGCGCACATCTAGTGCGCGCGGGCGTCTGGGGAGTTTATTTTTTCGTGGTTTACCCATTCAAAAATCACGTTCTCTCAGCATTGGAATGTTTCATCGCTCGTTTAAATAGAGTTCGATGAACAAGAAAACGAAAAGGTTGCAGGTTTTTATTTTTCTCAAGCTCACCTTGAATGTTCGATAAGCGTGGAGAAGGGTTTTTTTGTTAACGTTAATTCTCTCCGTTTGACAACGCGGATTTTTTCTTATTTTTTTGGTGTACTTTTTTTCTTTTAAAATGTTTAGCTTTAACAACCGAGACAAGTCTAATAGCCTCAGTAATGTTGCGTGAACAAGGTTTGCATTTTCGGATGTAAATCAGCCGTCTTCAGTGGCATTCTTAGAATCTTAAAACATCCTTTTTATGGCTGTTGGAGTAATATTGCTTATAAATTGGTTGGGCGAGAGCTCGATGATTCATTTTTTTTGGAAATTTTTAGCCTGACAGGACATTTAGCAAATCAATATATTTTAACAAGACACGAACAACTTAAAACATGAAATTTGATTTTTACGCTTAAAAATTAGTGTACATTTTCTGGTAAATGTGGAGATAACAATATGAACCAAATTTGAATAGTTGGTTTAATATTTTAACGTTTCTTTTGCGCTAAAAATGGTCTCTAAATATGTAGTCGTTCATTCCCAAACTTAGAAAGTTGTCATTCGATTGGTGGGGCATATAATCCGCTTTATTAAGTGTATTCCTTCGGCTCGCCCCCCTCCCTCCTCCTCTCTCGTTATTAATATCATCCTACATTATATTTTCAACTGGCAGAAAAAAATTCAGTTCTCATTTCCGGCGCCCGTTGCCAACTCTCCCATCTCCGCAGGGTTGTCTCAGCGCCATCTTATCTCGGTATTCCGGTTTCCGAAGCTCTCAGGTCTTACTAGACGCCCACTCGTTTTCCTATGAAGTATTATGCTGCCCCCCCTTCTTCCGCACCTAGCGCACATCTCGGGGTGCCTCAATGCCTCCTGTCAGCCCTTTTCCTCCCCCTTTTCTCCTTCCCCCTTCGCTGTGCCTGCTTCTTCCGCCCTCCGAACTCGGAGTGTTCTAAATAGAGAGCCGACGCGAGATGTGGCAACACTGCATTCTTCCCCTCCCCTTACCCGTCCTACCTCTGGGTCCCATAGCTTTGTTTTCCCCTGCTCTCCCTCTCTGCTCTCTTTCATTTCGTAGGTAAGGAGACCCATCCCCTCCTCTCTTTCTTCCCCCCCCCACTCTTCGGCCTCGCAGCCCCTTTCCATTATCCTCTCTACCTCTCCCTTTCTAATGCCCCACCCCCTTCCGACCCTCCCACTTTTTCCTTCACGCCCTCAAGCTTCCCCGTCCCCTTTACCTACCTCTCTCTCCCGTTCCATTTTCACGTATTTTCTCCCTCCGTTAACTCTTTACTCAGATCTTACAATTAGCCTCTTCTCCACCTCTCCTTACCTCTTTTCCTCCCTCTCCTCCTACCTCTTTTCTTAACTCCAAGTACCTCTTTTCCTACCAGCCCGTGCCTCTTTTCCTCCTACTAACTACCTCTTTTCCTCCTACTCACTACCTCTTTTCCTCCTACTCACTACCTCTTTTCCTCCTACTCCCTACCCCTTTTCCTCCTAATTCTTTTCCTCCCTCACCCTACCTCTTTTTCCCCTCCCCCAACTCTATCCCTTTCTCCCTCCTCTCTCTACCTCCTCTACTCCCCCCCTCTACCTCCTATCCCTCTTCCTCCGTCTCTTTTACCTCTGCCTCTTCTACCTCCACGTCTGCCTCTTCTTCTCCCTCAATAATGTCGTTTGTCTGTCTGCCTCTTTTACCTTTGCTTCTTTACCTCTGCCTCATCATCCTTTATCTCTGCCTCATCTTCCTTTACCTCTACCTCTTCCTCTTCTACCTCTTCCTCTTCCTCTACCTCTTCCTCTACCTCTTCCTCTACCTCTTCCCCTCTGCCTCTTCTCCCCCTCTCTCTGCCGTTTCCCCCTCCCTCTACATCTTATAGTCCTCCCACCTCTTCTGTCCCTCCTACTTCTTCTGTCCCCCCCCCCACCTCTTCTGTCCCTCCTACCTCTTCTTCTACCCCTCCTTCATATTCTATCCCTCCTTCCCCCCCTACCTCTTCTCCCCTCCGTCTACCTCTTTCATCAATATCTCCATCTCCGTTCATACCTCTCTTCCACTTCACCTCTCCCTCTTTTTACACCGCTATTTTCACCAAACGGACTCCCCACACCCACTCTCTCGGCTCTCTCTCTAGTTCTCATTAAAAGTGGTCCTCTTTTAACCGGCGTCCGGCGATTAAGGCATTGTGGCGTCCCGCGGTGTGTTTTCGTCGTTTAGGGAAAAAAAGTGTAGGACTCCCAGAATTTTGAAATATTTCAGCCCAGTAGTTTTTCTTTCTCGGAGTCGATCTTTTTTTTCCTTGTCTCGTTCGTAAGCCCTTACGCGCTTAATGCGGAAGGTTTTATTTTTCGGTTGGTTAAAATTCATTCGTATCAGTGATCCTGACGGTCGTATATTTTTAAAGCATATGCGTGCGTCATGATTGTCTTTTGTTGTGAGATTTCGTTTCGGTCCGTATGGATTTTTTAGACCGGCCAGGGGGAAACCTCAACGGTCCGGTCGACATCGATGTCGATGTTCGAGATTATTTGGGAGTTTTTTTACGAATGAGGAATCCCCGACCTCTTTTTATATCTTGGTCGGTGGCTTATTAAGCGATATTTTTGATTCGGGTGGCTCTTCGTATCCACGAATTGATGGAGGAACTATGTATTTTATGTCCTTAGGAGGTGAACTGTATCGTTTATGTGTAAATAATTAAAGCGTACCTGGTGGAATTTGCCATTAAATTTAAGAAGTGGCTATACAGTCTCAATTTAGCCCTTAATAAAGTCTTATGTCTGTCCGTCTTTACGTATATCTCCTCTTAAGAGTCATGTGGTGCCATGGGAAGCGATATTTTATGCTTGCTCTTGGAAAAATGTGTGTTTCTTTGATTTTTGTTCGTCAAATATACAGTGTGTCCACATTGGATTATAACAACTTTGAAGCATTATAATTTTTTGTTTAATTTTGCACAGATAAATAAAATTATATGGCACCTCAAAGTTGTTACATTTCAATGTGGACACCCTGTATTATTGCCGAGACTTTCTGGCTGTCCTTTCTTCTCGCCCCCTTAACTCACTACATATCAATTATTGGAATGCTGATGCATTATTCCCTATCTGTTCGTCCGGAGGGTTTTACGAGGTTTTCTGATCGGAAATGAATTTTTTTCAAGAAAATGCGATCATTGGAGCATTTTCTACGCGTAAAACGAACCGGAACGAATGATCGTGTCTCAAGTTTGGCTCTATTCGCGGAAACACGTACGCGCTTCCCGGAATATTTATCTTATCACGTTGGAGCTAGAAACCTCGCGATGCGTTGTTGATCATTTTCTTCGGAAGATAAAAAGGTAACGTATTATATCGCGTTCGTTTAGGTAATTAATACGAAGGCGGCTCGAGGAATTCTTATCCACGTCACAGCTGAGGTAAAGCTATCGATAAATTTCTTTTTTCTGAATTTGGATTAGGTGGCGCGTATTATGCAGAATATTCTCGTGATGAAATCCCGATTAACCGGATAGCAGATGTGCGGAATTTCGATTAACCGTAATTTTAAAGACATACCTTAAAGTTTTTTTTAAAAACTGCACTATGTACATACGTACGTATCCATGGTATTTACCTGTACTATTTCCGATAAAGATGTTAATAGGTATTACACTGTTATTTGAGCTACTTAACTGTTACTTCACTTTCCCTTAAATTGCATGCATTACTAATATTTTACATATATTTTCAATTGTGAGATCTATAGTACGTGTATATTGGCACATCATTCAGCTTGAATGTCTGATCAACGTGAATAACCTCGGTCCCGGAGGCATCTGGCAAATCAGAAGTTTACCTAGTAACTTCTAATTTCCGGCACACGTCTTCCAACTAATCCTAGTATTGGATGCCTTAATACACGATAGAATGACGAAACCACCCATGGAACCATCACAGCGATTTCTGTTAGCACTTCAGTAATGATTGAATGTATACTTATTTCGTAAACGTAAATAGCACGTTCGATCATTGAAATTATACCCTCTTTCTAAGTAAAAGTTGTACTTCTAAGCAGAATTCATGGAAGCAGTAGAACGTCGATGTTCACGCCATAGATTTATTAAATATCCGCCCGAGTCTTTTAAAAACAAAGAATATAGAGATTACAAGCGTATAAAAAAGTATGGAAATCGCACGGAGTTGTGAATTGATTTTCTGGCACGTGAAATCGATTTTTCGGTCGTTTACCGGACCATAAAGCGTCCCGCAAATGAGACGAATCGCGTCTCCTTAACCACGTACCGTGGAGATATGGCAATTAAAGATCGCTACGTTTGAAGAAGTAGATTGAGAAGGAGAGAGTACTTAAAATGTAATTCTCTCTCTCTCCTTCTCTCCTCTCTCTCCAGAGAGGGAATGTCAGTTTCTCATAATGCGATAAGATATTCTTTCGCGTCTCTTAGCACGTGGTCCAGCGTAGAACTTCCAGGGGGCGAGTCATTTGTTAGCGCGTGAACTGTCATAGAGTTGCCGTGATGATAAGCTATTATTCAAACAGATTATCCCAGGGGGTAAGGTCTCGTTATAAGTTATACCCGCTAAACAAAATATCCCATTAAGGTGGTCGTATTGTTGTGAATAAAAATCACATTTATCTCCTTTTGGGAGTGGTAGATGTTGTAGGTCGGTAAAGACGTATTTTTTAAATGGCTCTCCGGTTTCGAACGAACCTTTTTTTAAGAATCTTTATTCCTGGATTAACGTCGGAGTTTCATGTCTCACCTATATATTTTAAAGCTAAGAGGTTTGGATTATTTGGATTTTTTTACGGGGTCAGCATCAATACTTCCGTTGCTTACAGAAGCGTTTAACGTTTTAAGAAATATTCGGGGAAATTCGTGCAGGAAGAAAGGATTCTTGCTTTCTTCCTGCTGTTTCCAGGAAGTTTTTATGATCCTGGGAAAAGTGTCGATGAATAATATCTCGTCCTGAGAACTCTGCGTTGTTAAAAACAAACAGCCATTGTTACGGAGTTTTTTAATTTTTTTAAGGGCCATTAACTTCTCTGTAGAAGTTTTGCAGCTGCGTAGTTATACATTTCGGACTTCGGAATTGATAACTCCCATGGCTGGGCTTATAAAATACTACCATCCGTAGAGTGAGATAATTCATTATTCCCTCGTATAGGGAATTAAAGAGATGTGGTGGCTCGCATTTATCTATTTATCATTTTTTCTTGATTTGGTTCGTACATGGCGTGGTTCGGCTAAGTGCATAATATAAATGCTTAGTCATCTAATAAAGTAGGACGGTGAACTTAGCCTATCATCCGCGGGTGGTTTATTCTTGGTAATGCGGTCAAAGGAAATGTTTGTGTTCCATAAAATCACAAGAACTAGAATACGGTAAAATTGTAGGTTTATATAGGATTGCTAAAAGTTGTCTTCGACAATACATCTATATGATGCTCTGCAAGTCACCTTATTGGTGGATGGCAGTGCACCAAAAGTCTGAAGTTTACCTATGTTACCTCTTCCTATTATGTTCTCTTATCGTCCTAGGGGAAAACGATCCTCCATATCGCTCCGTCATACAATCGACCTAATCTTCAATGCCGGTGTTACAATAAAGGACCGTCGCGTTACGCGAAAAATTCGGAATCGTTTCGCGAAGGACGGGCGCGTGGGTGCATAAATTCTGATCGCCTCGGTTCTCCAAGGAAGATTGTATTTCGAAACGTGAGATTTGCTCACGTTTAGAAGTAGTCTTCTTCTACAGAACTCTTTTCTACCAGTATCCTCCATTCGAGGCTGTGTCCCCTGGCTGTTCAGCGAACGGGTAACTTTCACCACCTGGCGAGCAGGTAGGCCGGCTGAGAAGGGAGGTAAGAGGCAAGTTAAGGTCCTCTCTCAGGTATAAGAGGGGAAAAAAGAGGCAAAGAGAGAGAGAGAGAGAAAGAAGGCGCCTGACCTTCGCTCGTCCCCCAGACAGCAGCCTGTGTCGGCCTTCAAAGTCTTCTGCTTTTGCCGTATAGGGAGAAGTGAGGAGAGGGGTTGGATAGGGGCGGAGGAGGGGGAGAGAGAGAGATGGTTGATGGGAAGTGGCCAGTCCCATCCATCGTGAAGAGAGGTTACCTACCCGACTCCTTTAGCTTCACCCAACTCGCCCCACCCCCGCCGTCGCCTCCGATCCGGGAAAGAGGTGCATTTTTTCGACTCGTTTCAAGACCTCGTGAGTTTTGGGGGCGATCGAGGGCGGAGTTGGAAGGGGGATTTTTTAATGTCCTTTTCACAAAAATTAAAGTCTATATAAAATATCGAACGATATAGTTGAAGGAAAAATTAGTATTTGGGCCGCAGTAAGACAGTTTGACACGCCTGTTGTAAGAGGATGGTTTTCCTCCTTTTCTTTATTTTTACTTTAGAAGGTTCTTTTCTGGGATTTTGGAGTACCCGACGGTTTGGTTGGGCAATTGTGGGTATACGACGTTTTTCGGGTTTTTCTCTCTGCCTGTTCGTAAAAGGCGATTTTGTACCTTCTTAATGACGGATGGATTTCCTCGTACGTGGCTAATTTTTTTAAGTTTGGGGAAAACCGTGTCGTTATATTACCGGAACATAAACGGCGCTCCGTTTTCGTTGTTATCCTGGCGAGAAATTTGTAGTATCTCGCCTTTTTTGAAAGATGTTTATGTAGAACGGTGTAATTCACACTTGTTTTGCATGTACCTTTTGGACAATTTCGTCGGCTATTTTGTACCACCACATTTCCCCGTAAAAAAGAAATTGCACTGAATAAGTGACATCAAAATCATCGTGCCGAATTGGAAAAATGTATACTTTGTACATTTGCCAAGTAAATAGTTGATCTACGCAAATTAATGAAAGCAAAAGCTAGAGGAGGGATTGTGTATTACGAGGTAACTAAGATAATACCGAGATTTTGCTGGTACCACTTTCACATCCTTCTGATAGCACTTTGTGTATTGAATACCCAACTTTTAATACCACTGACGTAGAAGGTTTAAACAGCGCGAAAGAATGTTTTCTTTAAGGTTAGATAAGTTTCCTTATCACGAGCCAGATTTTTTTGTTTCCAGGAAAACGAACGTTTCTCGGAGACCAGGTGCAAGGTTTTGAGTATTGACACCTTTGAGAAACGTCGGCGTCTGCTTTTTTAGCATCTGTCGCGAAAAGTATTGAGTGAGCATCCTTGTTTGTCCGTTCAGTGCCCAAGGCGTTATCTTAATCGCTTACGAGAAGAGGGAGCACCAGTGTATGGTGCGTCGGATGTGTGTGTGTGAGATGTGGTGTCTCTCGGTTCATCCACCTAAAACGTCCTTAAAGCGATCTTCGATATTGATGTATTCGAGCGGTTTTTTTGTAAGGTTTCTCCATCTCATTACGGCAATTTTCTTCGATGGTTTATTGACTCCGTCTTTTGTTTGTCGTTTGGGTTTTAATCGGATGATTTTTTTCACCCATGACTTGTATGACGACCTTTACGGCAGTGGTTGGTTTCCTTAGTTGAGGTTAACAATCTGCTTTCGGTTCGAGGTTCTTGTTCAGCGGAACCATTGAGAGAGTGGTTTATTTTAGGGTTTAGGAAATTTCCACAGAAAGTATAATGCTTTTAAGTTTATGTTGGAGTTGGCTGAGTACGAATTTAGTTGTTTATTTTTTTAACGGACACCAACCCGAAAAATGGGAGACTCGGGTTCGATTCCCGGTCAAGTTAAGAATGTTTTCCCTTCTCCAAGTTCACCTTCATTTTTTATCTTAAGGTGGTTAATTCCCACGGATGTTTATCGGTGCAGTAATAGACTGCATTAAAAATCCATATTGTCAATTTTATATTACTAGGTTTATAATGAACTTTAATTTTATAATTATAAATAAACCTCAACTATTAAAACGTGCATTTTCATTTTGTCTTAACAAGGGAAGCTCCCATTTTTAATCATTAGCTAGGGTATTTAAAAATGTCGACATTTTCTCCCTGTTGGATTTTTTTAAATGTAAACTTTGAATTTACACCAATTTTCACGCCTATTTCGGTTAGCGGAGATGCCCGAAGAACTAACGAATTAATCGCCGGCTTTTATTTAGCCTACCTAACGATCGTTATCAGTCACGTGTCAAAACGACTCGTATCGCGAAGGAAGAAGATAGGAGTTGCAATGTCGGAGAAATACCGAAAATAAAAATTGTCAATCGCTTCGATTGAATTGCGTATGATCATCTTCAATCTTCCGACGACGTATGTTTTTAAGTCCTGCCGACCCGATATTTTTTACGTGCCGTTAAAGAAGTGCGGATTTTCAAAGAGTATATTTTCCCAGTGGAATCGTTACGAGGTGTTGTTTTGTTAGATTTTCCATCTTCCCTTAATGAATGTAAGTAATGCGAGTTTGTTAGAATCTTTCGAATCGCCCCTGATTACGACTCTTTGAGTCAAAATCTCCCAAATTTGATTTTAGCCATAAGGTCAGCTCGAGAATCTCTTAATGATTAAGTAATATTATTAAGTATATACAAGGGCTGCGAAGCGTATCACCAGCAAGGTTTCTAATAGCTGGGAAGCATTAGTTTACTGTAACGATATTATGGAGTGTTCGTTTCTCGTCGCTAATTCGATGAGTGCTCATTTTGATAGCTAAAGTTAAAATGAAAAGCAGCTGGTGGAAATGTGTTGTTCTTATCTTTCGCCTGTCCATTACCATTGCTTTTTAAGTATTCCACGTGCCAAGCAAAATGACGCTTTCGAGAATCTGAAAAAAACAACGGAAATGCTTTAAGAACGAAGGGCGAACGGTCGTCCTTGATTCTACGCAGGGACAAAATGTTAAGTTTACGATAAATGATGAAGCAGACGTTTAGGCCGTCGGATTAATAGAGCGACCTATTGCATTAGGCTTATCCAAGAAATCGTTATTCCGACGAGATAAATAGGATATTGGGCTCATATTACGACCGTATCTAAGTATATTTTTCTGTATTATAATGTGATTTGATCCGAATTATTGCGTGGTGAAACCGTTTTTCATCGAAGAATTTAAGGGGTGATCTTTATTTAAATGTAGTTAAGTCTATCTAGGATGTTTTTGATTCGAAGTCGTCTCAGAAGATGAAGTAACGCGCGAGGTCGAGGACGCACTAGCGTCTCACATCGAGGTCTCGTTAAAGATAACCCTAAGGAGGAGCGACGACCATGTTGGAAAGAGAAAGATATTTGTCGTCCTATTTGCAGGGCGCCGTCCTCCTTGATACACTAGGGATACGTTTCAAATCGACTCCGGCATGCGACTTCGCTTATTTTTAAGGGTGCGTCTTTGTGTGTGTGTGTGCGCGCGTCGCTGCTTTGGAAACTGTTTACGAAAGAAGGGAGCGGAAGCACGATGAGATGGTCATTTAAATGAATTTCAAGGCGCGCGGATAGGTTTCTCCAGTGATGAAACCTTTGAATAAGGGAGATATAGAAAGTTTGGTCCGCCTAGCGAATTGAAATAGCGAATAATGATGTAGTTGGAACGGAAATGTTCGAATATCCTTTCGGTGGTGAACACGTGAGTTGTTTCTTCTGGGATAGATAACTTATCAGTATGTGCTTGACGAAAAAGTGGCGAGTTGCGTATGTGTTAATATATAAATCTATCAACTCTTATTTTCTGTCAGGAGAATTTTTAATGATATATAGATGGTTTTTAGTGCAGTTCTTCATAAAGCGTTATCTCTATTTTTATTATCACGTTTTCTTAAGAAAAACAATGCGTGCTTGTGCGTTTTATCTGTCTGTCCGTCTAGACGCGTCTGTGGACGATCATTTTTTTAAAAAGAGATATTTGTAAAATTCTTTTTGAATTTATTATTTATCTATGAATTTTCCAATTGGTTCTTAGATTTTCGGCTAGATGGCTCCGAAATCGGAAAACTCGTATAAATTTGAAATTGTATAGTAGCCAAAACTCCTGAAGCTAGGAAAATGAAGTTTTCGCGCATGCGGAGGTCTTGCGAGGCTCTACATTCTAACCATGCGGGTTGTCCCCTACCCAAAGGGGGAGGCAAACCAAAACCTCAAAAATTTCAAGAAAACTTAATTCCACATGTAACTTAGCAAGGTTATCTTACTTTTTCATAAAATTTCCTGTTAATTTAATTCCAGACTTGGTCGTTTAGCTTCTACATCTACAAGTTATCTTGCATTCTAACAAAGTGATTTATGGTAGGAGGTGCAACGCAACCCAAAAATGTCCCTAACAATTTACCCTGGCTCACATCGACGCCTATATTTGCTACGGTTTAGCCTCTCCTCCTCGCACTCCTTAAGTATTTACAGGTTCTATTTTCGTAAGGTCGCGCGGAATTAGCCGTCAACACTCGCCACTTTTTTCTTCCTCTCTGTCTCTCTCTTTCAACGACCGAAAAATAAATGGGTGAATGAGATAGCGAAGAGGTGAGCGCCTTCGCGCCAACCTCGTATCCTCTCGGTTTAATTCCATTTGCATGGCGCCTCGCTATTCGGATGCGCTCTTTTGAGCATAAGCCGTGCGTGGGATAGAATGGGAGGGGTTTTCGAATGAGGGGCGGGGGGGTAAGTGGGAGGGAGGAAGAGGGAGTGAAGGAAGGAGGTTAAAGTTTTCTCTCCCTCCATTCTCTCTCTCCCTCCGTTCTTCGCGTGTTCTGTTGGCTACGGACCAAACAACGTCACGGGTCGCGCATCGAAGTCTTAAGGTTTCGTTCAGATCCCAAAGCCACTCCCCTCTCTCCCTCTATCCTCTCTCTCTCCCTCCTCTATCCTCTCCCTCCTATTTCTCCCTCCTCTATCCTCTCTCCCTCCTATTTCTCCCTCTATCCTCTTCCTCCCTCCTATCTCTCCCTCCTTCTATCTCTCCCTCCTATCTCTTCCTCTCTCTGTCTCTCCCTCCTCCCTCTGTCTCTCCCTCCTCCCTCTCCCTCCTCCCTCTCCCTCCGCTCTCTCTCCCTCCTCTCTCTCCGTCCCTCTCTCCCTCCCTCTCTCCCTCCCATCCCTCTCTCCCCCCCATCCCTCTCTCCCCCTCTCTCCTCTCCCTCCCTCTACTCTCTTCCTCCTCTCCCTCCCTCTACTCTCTTCCTCCTCTCCCTCCCTTCTCTCTCCCATCTATCCCTTCTCTCTCTCACCCTTTCTCTCTCTCCCTCCTCTCTCTCCCTCCTCCCTCCCTCCTCTCTCCCTCCCTCCTCTCTCCCTCGTCCCTCCCTTCTCTCTCCCTCTTCTCTCTCCCTCGTCCCTCCCTTCTCTCTCCCTCTTCTCTCTCCCTCCTCCCTCCCTTCTCTCTCCCTCTTCTCTCTCCTCGTTCTCTCTTAACTCCCTCCCTCGCGTCATAGCTGCTCGATCGTCCGTTCTTATGAATATTACGTTATATTAAGAAAGAAAGAGGGTGAAAGAATCAGCTCTTGGTAAAGGGTTCATCGCTGAATTTTCTCGTTCTTACCCACACCCGATCGGCGCTTTTGTGAGGCGGTCTTTTTTGCCGGAATTTATTATTTTTTTAAGAGAGACGTTCGTGATTTTCTTGTTACCAGGTCAATGATAAAATCAATGTTGGAGTAGGTTTAATGTATAAAACGAATTAAGAGAGGCCTAAAGAAGAGGACGATATCAAGTGATTGACGAACTATTCTATTTCTTAGCTTTTTCTTATGTACTACTGACATAATTCTTAGTTTTTCAGGCTTCTAAGTTTATTTCTAATCGAGTTATTCACAAAATTTATATATATATAATAAAATCGTAATGGTCAACATGATACGTAACGCTCTAATTTTGTAATAACTCGATTAGAAATAAACTTAAAGCCTGAAATTTCTCAGGATTTCAGTGTTGATGAATCTTTACGTTATGACTAAAAAATTTCGAAAAAGGTCACGGGTTCGACTCCAGAGGATGAATGTCGTTTCTCATACGATAAGACGTAAAAATCAGCTTTTTGGTTTGAAGGCTTTCATTCTTTTACTCTTTAAAATATCTTAAAATTAAGTTATCGACACGACATTTGCGCTAAAACACGCCAAAATGAATGAGGATTATTATTCTTACCGTCGAATACTCAATCTCATTCGAATTCATATTTAGAATATATACTCGAGTTTTGGTAAATTTTTTAACATTTCAATAATAACCAGTATTGTTGTCTTCAGTAATTTCCTTGCATATGCACTTTGAGTCTTAAAGATCGAAAATAAGATTAAAACTTGCTTGAACTGACCGAAGATTAGAATTTAATGCAAATAAATCGAACGCAGTATTCATGTTATTTATATTTTTTGTCTATATTACAAAAATCCTATTTCTGGTAGTCTGTCTCGCTCTTAAACGCTCTATACCTTAGCCATTTTTAATCTCCGGGAATTTCAGCCCTATAGGTTTATTTTTTATCGAGTTATTCAACTAATTTTCTTAATTTGTTATTAAAAACCAAGCATACATCCCTTATAAAATATATTCATTAAACTCGTATTCAAAACACTCCCGTTAAACTAATCCAAATCCAATAGGTACATGATGGTAGGACGAAGAAACAGCGAGCAAATTGGGGGGGGAGGGGGCTTGCCCCCTAGCATATATATATATATATATATATATATATATATATATATATATATATATATATATGGATTGGTTTTTCCGATAATAAATAAAGTTGTATTTTGATTGCGTCTATTTAAATAAAATCAGCAAAATTCCTTGGTGGTAAAAATAAAAATTCGCTGGCCAGAATTAAAAAAAATTGTGGTATTATTTAATATTTTATTTGTTCCTTAAAGATTCCAAGTCGCCTTCTCTTTTTTAAATTTTTCCGATCGTTTTATTTCATAGGAATGCAAACCTCGTGCCATTTATCACATTTATTCGCCCTTTACCGTGCTGAGAACAGTTTTCCATTAGTTGGTTCTCCCTATCAAAGGATATCGTTTTTTTCAAGAGATTGTTCGGAATTTCATCCCCGCAGTAGCCATTAGACTTCGATATCAATTCTTCCCGAATCCTTCCAATGTTTGGCATAAATGAAACCTTTCCGAAGGTGCTATTAGTATGTTCGTTAGTGAACGAGGCTTTTTTCTCCTCCCCATAGCACGGGGTTTATTGTTATCTGAGGGACTCCAATTCCTTCCCTCCTTTCTCCTCTCTCCTTTCCCTCCTCCCCTCCCATTCCCTTAACTTTCCTCGCTCTCTCCATTCTCTTCTCTCCCACCTCATTTCTCTCTCCCATCTCTCTCTCTTCCTCTCCCACCCCCGTTTTCTCTTGCAGAGTGACAGACGTGGAGTGTGCATCGATTATTCCCGCCCTCGACTGCGGCAGGCCCATAGGAGGAGGGTAAAAGAGGTGGCGGGTCGGGCCGCGGAGGGTGGGACGGAGAGAGAGAGAGGAGGGTGAGGGGGGGTGGGGTGGGTGTGGCGAAAGGGGGTGGGGCTCTTGTGTGTGCCTGCTCTGCGGCACGGAGCAGGTCTAAAACCGCCCGTGGGTGCGGTGGCCTTACTCCGTGAAAACACTTCTCGCGGTGTGGGTGTTGTTGTGGTGGAATATCTATCCGAAAGTTTGTCCCGTTCGGTTCCCGAGGGTTTCATTCTGTAATTCCGTTCCCGATCGTCCCTGCTCCGTTCGCTAGTTTTTAATACCCGATCATTTTCTTCCCGATAATTCCATTTCCGTTCCCGTTAATTCCATTCCCGTTCCCGATAATTCCATTCGTTCCCGATAATTCCATTCGTTCCCGATAATTCCATTCGTTCCCGATTTCTTTTATTTCCGCAGTGGACCTGTCCCCTTTCTCGAGGTTTTTTTAAATTCCATGTAAGTCACGTCTAGTTTGGGTTTCTTCCCGCACGTTCCCGCCCCGTAGTGTTTCATCATATTTTATTTCCCGGACCCGGTTCTTTTACTTTGTTTCTAATCTTGCCGTTCGCACCCGTCTGGGCGGAGTGGACCCAACCGTGTCACACATGCTGTTGTCCCGCCCATATCACGTTAAGATCGCTCCCGCTTATAGAAGTATCGAGAGAGTCCGATTCTCGGCTTCTTCCGGCTTTCGTTTTGCTCTGAAAATTTCAATTGCAGCTGCTTATTTGTTCTATATCTGTTTTATATTACCTTAAGTTCCTTTGTCTCGAATAAGTTCTGTGCTTCACCGTCTACGAAAAATTCCTATACTTCTTACACATACTATCTGCCCTGCGGATTGATCCAACAGTCCTGCACTGCGGTATAAACTGCAAAAGTATCGAATTATAATCCAGATCATTCCCGTACCACTGTACAGTGTCCAAGGTTTTAGTCTCGAGATACAACTCCAAAAATTACCGTCCCATAAAACAGTCCCGACAATTCCCGTCCCGCAAAACAGTCTCGAAAGTTCCCATCCCGTGGGATAATTCCGAAAATTTCCCGTCCCGCGGTGTAACCCCGAAAATTTCCGTTTCCCCCCCGTCCCGCGTCGTCATTCCTGAGATTCCCGTCCCAACATATAATCCCGAACCCTCTCATCCCGCGTTCTTAATGCGCGATTTACCCGTCCGGCGTTCTAATCCCGGCATCAATCCCGCCCAAGTCCAGATTAGTATCTGCGCCCATCCTTTCCTCCCGCAATTTTAATCCTGTCCACTTGCGAAATCCCCTTCCCCTCTCATTCCGCGGAATTATCCCGGCCGTTCCCCTTTCTGCAGTACATTTCTGGCCGCTCTCCTTCCCCCAGCGGTGTCGGTTCGGCCGATACACGTCACGAGGAGGAGAAAAGTCGAAAAACTTTCTCGATCGGGGAGGAGGGAATATGCCCGACTGTTACCGTCCCCTTCCGCAGTGTTCTGTTCTACCTACGTGCGCATTCCCGAATGAGTTTGCGATTATTCTGAAAGATAAAAAAAAAAAAATAAGGTGAGTCCCACACGGGTCTATAACATGCCCGAATAAATTTTCTCTCTTTCCGCCGCTTAAAGAGAATCGAACCGCGACCGTTGAGTGGTCATGAAACAGTATTTTAAGGGATTCCTACTCTCTCTCTCTCTGTCTCTCACCTCCAGGCACACGTCCTCCCCTTTTTTCCGGGCGCTCCGGGCGTTCTCTCTTTCTCTCTCCCTCCCTCCTCCGGAAGTCCCTCCCCGTCACCATCGATCCGGCTCCCTTCCTCCGGGTGAGGAGATGGTGCCGGTGGGTGCCGCAGATCGTGCCCGACGCGCCTCGTCCTGCCGCCTTTGCTCGTTTTCGCCCCTTCCCGCACCTTCCCTTCCTCTCCCCTACTTTCCTCTTATTCTCTCTCTCTCTCCTCTCTTTCTCTCCTTTCTCTCGCTCCTTCTCTCCCTCTTCCTTTATATTCTGCTACCTCCTTCTCTCACCTTCACCTCTCCTCTAAATGTAAGAAGGGACTTCACAGTCTGAATTTCACCCTAAATATAGTCGTTTATCTGTCTGTCTGACCTCTACTTCTCTCCTTTCTCTCTCTCTCCCTCTCTCCCTCCCTCTCCTCTCGCTCTCCTCCCCTACTATCTTCCTCTTTTTCTCCCTCTCCTATCTCCTACTCTCCTCCTCTCTCCTATCTCCTACCTCCTACTCCTCTCTCCTATCGCCTACTCTCCTCTCTCCTACTCTCCTACTCTCCTCTCTCCTACTCTCCTCTCTCTCCTATCTCCTACTCTCCTCTCTCTCCTATCTCCTACTCTCTTTCTCCCCTACTTTGTTCTCTCCACTACTCTCCTTTTCTTATCTCTCCCGCTCTCTCTCTCTCGCCATTCCATCAATCCCTACGCCTTTTCTCCCCGCTCGGGGATATTTAATCTTTCCTCGTTACCCTTTGTCTTCGTTATTTTCCACAAACTGGAGATTTGTCTTTGGGGAGAGATGTATATTTTTCTCGTTTTAATTTCCAACTTGGAGAAAAATCTCAACCCCACCCCCGCGTGTGTTTTTGTATCGCAGATTTAAGCATTCGCGGCGTTTCTCTCTTTCTCAGTGTCCGTTTCTCGGACGCTTTGAGCGTTTTCGCGCGCGCGGGAGCCTTTTAAAAAAATATATATTTCGGGGCTGGTTACGGTAAATAAACACGCCGAGAGAAGGAAAAAATACGAAAAGTCGAGCGCAAATGTAAATTTAGGTTGGGTTTATGAGGTAGGAGCTTTTTTTTTAATTTTTCCGGCTATTCTGCCAAATTTATTATGTTGTTGCCATGCTTCATTCCTCAGTTGAAGAGTTAAAAATATCATTCCGTCCATTTGCACGAATTTACTTGATTGTGAGTGGCTTAAGCCTTAAAGAGATGCGTGGAATTCGCTGAGTTGGCGATGTCTTTCTGTAAAAAAAAAAGAAAGGAAAAGGCAGACGTATTTATCTCTTTGTTCAGTTGTTTTATTCGTTAAAATTCAATTTTAAAGTAAACGGAGAAAATGACCCGTCGTGCTTTTTCTTCATATTTATCAAATAAAATACTCGTTTGAAGGCTGGTAAGGCGTAAGGAATCGTAGATAAATTTTCCGATTGTATTCTTTCCGTCCAAATGGGAGAATCCTCTTTGTAAGAAGTTTGCATATCCGACTTGTCAAGGCAAACACGCATTTCGCGTCGATTTGTGATTAAATGGTTTGCAAACGTGCATTTTGTCGCCCGTGTCGCGGCGGACGACATTTTATTTCTACGGCCTTGTCCTATTGAATGGATCTGTTTGCTGCGACTCTTTGCTGACCTTTTTTTTGAAAGGGGACTTGGTGGTCGACATAAAAATATTGTCGAGTAATAGTCTCGCTCGCGAGCCGTACCAACGATCTCTTCAAGAGAGGAGTTTTCGGAAAGTTTAGGCTGTCCTGAGTTTATGTTTACGGGTGTATTTTACGCGTATTTAAGCATTATTCGGTATTTTGTTTAGTGTATGTGCCATTCTGGTTATATTAAGGTATTAATTTCTCCATACGTAGTATAGGAGAAAGCATTGTATTCGTTAAAAAATCGAATTCGGGATTCCAACGGAAATACACGTTTTTGGGCCTCCTGAGTGCGTTTTGGCTATTTTCTTGATAATGCCTGTGTATGTGATAGAATTTTCGGGCTTTCTAGCTCAAACGCTAATGAACAGATCGGCGTAAAACTACATATATTTAAAATTTCTATTAATAATTCAAGGTCTGTAAAAGGTTTTGGCTGAAACTTGCCAGCCGGAAGTGATTTTATCCTTGTCGTTTTTTCGTTTATTCTTAAGGACGCTGATGTCTAACACAGTAACATTAATTACTCTATATATTGAGAAAGTCATGTGCTGGATATAACATTTTTTCTAACCTCTATATTTTCCTCTCTTTTCCAGGTGAGTTTCTTGGTCCTTTGCGTGGTTGATTCATCCGTGTGAGAGCGCTGGGTGGGTAAGTTAATGAATATAACATGCCGCGTGTTGTGCTCCCTGGTACGGATGCAGAAATAAACCGCTTCAAATAGCGGTGCGAATTAATTGAACGTAAGGTCTTAAGTTAGCCGTCGTATCGAGATATCTCCGACTTCTACGTTCGGATCGCTTATGTGTTCTTACGAGAATCGGCTGCCGTTCGCTTCCAATTTCTCCAGAACTGGCGACTCCGATGGAGACTGATTTGTAGATTGCAAGGGAAAGATTGCAGCTTAGACTACGTCGGTGCGATCTGAATTTAAATAGCGAGTAAATGCTTGAATTTAAATAGCGAGTAAATGCTGATACGTGGCTGCTTTTGAGTCGGGCGTCGTGAATCGTCAGTACATTTCTTTAACCGTTTTTTATGTCGCTAATTAAAGCTAAACAAAAGTTTGACGGGTGATTCGGTTTATTACGACTTCAAATAAAAGCGTGCTTTAATTTCAAAGAAATACATTCGCGTTAAATGAGCTAACAGAAAGATTATCCTGTTTCCTGTTATGAGCAAGTAATGAGTGTAAAAAATCCATTCCCATAGGAAAATATGATGTAGCAGTTAAACGTAAAAAATTCATATTTTTCTGTTTATGCGTAAAAAATGGCAGCACTCAGGTTTCTTGCTATGTGGCCAGAGCCGGATTTACGAACAAGCTAGATAAGCTACAGCTTAGAGCCTCGCAATTTGAGGGGTCTCCAAATACCAAGAAATGTTTTGTAAATAATAATATATTTAAGGAGCATGTAAATCCGAGGGGTACCTATATTCATGCTAAAAATAAGAATAAAATCAATAATGGTTTAAATGTTTAGTAACAAATGTATATATGGGGGTATTTATCTTTATCGTAGCTTAGGGCCTCTCGAAGTCTTAATCCGGAACTGTATGTGGCACCCCTGTCTGTTCGCTGTTATATATATAAGATAATTAAAACTTCTATTCTTTAATTCTGTAATCTCATTTCCCAATGAGAGTGGACTTTTGTTACACCCGTTGTATAGATGTGCCCGAGCATTCCTTGGTTATTACTCTCTTAAGAAGATTAAACATCGTTGGAAAGTACATGTGTAATATCGAAGTAGTACATGCCATAGTAAATTGGAGTACGCTCAGGTAGGATCATTCTAGGTCGTTCCGAACGGAACCCACCGACCTTGGTTTTGTTATCGTAATAGGTATTAGCGTGTGGACTACTTACGATAAATTGGATATCAGTTGAGATAGGAGAGGCATTCGGTCTGTTTACGCGATATGGGCGAACGCATCTTGAAACTTTCGGGAGCTAAGAATTTCCGGGTTAGTTTGAGGATTCATATTTATATTGCTGATATTAAAAAAAATGATCTCGTTTATTATTATCAGTATTCCTTTAAAAAATATTTTGTCGTTAGTCTTCTAAAAATTTAAAACATGCTGGAGCCTCTCCATTCTGAGAGGTTCGTTATTGTTTTACGGACATATTATTGTATTTTTTGAAGTGTTTTAGTTTGAGTATGCTATTTAAATTTGATGCCTTCGAGAAATGCTACGGCACGCCTCTGATAGCCATAAAAAAAGAACTCGGGAAATTTTCTTTTCCGATAATACGTGCCTTTGGCAGGGAACCAATTGGCTGGATTTTACTTCAATTTAATTTCTCGGAATATCGAGCATTGCGTAACTCGTGGGGATTTCGCGTTCAATTGTTTTCGCGGAGATCTGCGTTTTCTCGCGAGTTATCTTGTCATCGCCGAGAGTGGGGAGTGGCAGTTTATTATTGAATGAAAAACCCTCTTTCTCTCCGCATCCGCAGCTCATTCTTCGATTTTTTTATTCCTCTCGATTGATAGGTATCTGTCGCGCCGTCGTCGTTACAGAGAGTGGGTGAGGAATATTCATCACCTCTTGAGACACTCTTAGGAAAGGAGGAGGCGGTGGGAGGAGAGAGGGAGGGAGGGAGGAATATATGTTTCCGCGCGAGTTCTCAACGCCAGTTTCCAAGTATTCGCCCAGTCAGCTCGAAGATAAGCCGAGTTCTTCCCTCCTTTCGTGCAGCTGTGCGTCTCCGATAAGAGTATTATTTTTTTTCACCGCTAGAGAGTTCTCGGTTAAAGGGTGTTTCCGCTAATGGGGAAGTGTGTGCGCGGGCGCGTTCTTTGGTCAAAAAGCGCCCATCGACCGAATTGCTGACTGGTTGAATTTGAGGGGAAAAAAAGCACCAAGGAATGTGTACTATATCTGTGTTAATTGCGTGGGGGTGTGTAAGTGCTAGGATAGTGCTTCTCAAACTTTTTATATCGCGACCTAGCGGAATGAAAGGTAACACGAGAAAAAAATGTCCTTGAGTTTTCATTGACTAGCTATGAAAAAGCAGTATATGCATATTAAAAGATTGGCATTTATATAATAGGAGAAATTCTTACTTTGAGAAACCTTGGGCTAGAGCAGGGGTTCCCAACCTTTTCGATGTGGCGAGCATCAAGTTGTATCCTAGAATATCGAAAGAGCACCGCGTATACTTCCACGAGAGTAGGTAGTAATGATAAGAAATAAAATCAAACCTACATCAATGTTATTCTTGGTGATATTGAATACGTTTAGAAAGAAATCAACCGAGGAAATTAAATTATATGTCCTAAGAAATGGGATATTATGCATCGTAGAAGAGCACTGTCTGGCTGTCAAAGAGGACAATCAGGCTTCCAAAGAGCACAGCGGTGCTCGCGAGCACCAGGTTGGGAACCTCTAGGCTAGATTGGTGAGAGGAGGAAAAGGTTATGGAAGTGATAAAAACTGTTCAGTTACGATGCATTGGTTGAATAGTTAAAATGGGAGTTTTTGTTGAAAGATTCTGAAAATAAATTCGATAAAACCAACTATTTAAAATCACCATCTCGAAATTTATTTCGAATATTCTTTCAGTTAGTGTTGTAAAAGAAATTCTAGGAACGTTTTCGTTGGAACAAATCCTGTGGTAGCAATGGTATAGGCTGTTTGAGTAATAATCGTACGCGTGAAGTAATTTACCTACTTATTAATGAAGCTGCTCGAACTTTTCGAAGGAAAGTTAATATTTATATGGCTATTTTTTTTAAAGAAATGATGCAGTTGGAGCTGAAATTTGTCCTCTGAACATCGAAAAGACTTGAAAGAAGTTCCTTTTTTTTTCGTCAAAACGGGCGACGAGAGAAAAACGCGCGAATTCTTCCGAAATCCGACGTAAAAGAAAAAAAGCCATTAATCAGACCGCAGCCGATTAAAAACGAGTGAAAATTTATCATAACGATCCCGAAGAATTTCTTTTTTTTTTAGCGTCTCGCCGTGGATTTTTAGAAGGAACTCCCTGTACGATTAAAAAAAGAACACTGTCGTCCCCGAGATATTCGCGACAATAAGTCATATTTCCTGACCAACTGAATTTTCGAAAAAGGCCTCGAATGACGACTTTCCACATTTTATTATTATTTTTTTTTAATCTTCCTATCCGGGAGATAGCTTTATCGCATTCTTTTTTTTTCGAAGCTGCGTCGAATTAAATTCAAATCGAACCGTCATATATCACCGGATTCGTACCTACCGTCAATAATAAAATAAAAAAAAGCTTATATCTATGTTTGATAAATGGAGTGATATTATTCTTTCAAAATCCTTCTTATTCGAGGTTATCGACCTTTTATGTATTTAAAAAAAAAAGAATTCGATTTTATAGCCCCCGATGAGGAGGAGAGAGACGAAGGATGGGGTCAAGCGTCCTTGGTTTTAATGACCATCTATTGTCCTGCGTAGCACGTTCTACAAATATTCGATTATTAAACTGGCGGTCAAAGATTCTATCCTCAGTCGGTCGGATGTTGTGACCGGACCGACACCCACTTGTTGCAAAATTGGGTTGTTGTCGAGGGGTTGTGACGACAAACTTTTAAGTAGACGGGTGACTCGCTAAAGCGTTAACTATATATCTCGGAGTTAAATGGCGCGGATTCAAAGTACAGCGATTATAGGATTATAAATATCGACTCGGGAATTTATCTTAGTATTGCGTCTATGCGCTTAGGATTAATTCGTGTTTGAGGAAGTCTTTTTAGACCCGGTTTCCCGAGTCGCTTGATGTATACTTAATATTTATCACGTTTCGGTTATATAAAAGGCATATTATGACGGTAATCTTTTGTTAAAATGACGGCGCAAATTTTCGCCGATGGTCGAGTGGATACTCCGAACTGATTTTTTTGAAATTTTTTCCCAAGTAACGAAAATGACATTTGGGTGAACTTGAATCATCTGCGTTTGCTTATCCGGAAATTTTTATCGCGGCAATTAAAACAAGCTCTTTGTAGCAGAAGGAAGTTCTGTATTTTTTCTCCTAATTTTTGTCGGTCTCGGTTATAAATTCGCAAATTATTTTTTAAAGATTTCGAGCTTATATTTCGAGCGCCGGCAATCGCTCATTCGAAGCGTGGATGGGGAGGGTTTTTTTTCTGGTAAATTTTTGTGTGCTACCTCTTTCCTTATGTAACCTTTTCTCGTGACGAGTTAGGTGATAGGGAAGCTTATCTTCTGTCGGGTTGGTGTTTTCGTCTTCTCTTCCGAGATAGTCTCTTGTCTTTTCTCGGCGCAGAAGTATTCTGCTTCTTTTGGAGTTGTGTAAAAAAAGATCGAACGTTGGGTCTTTGCCCTATCTCTCATCCCATTTCGTCCGTTCTTGTCTCATATCATGACCTCGTCTCCTCTTTCCCTTTTTACTGCTTTTCAACACTCCATTCCGGCCGAATATAAATGCAGCCGTTAAATAAAAAAAAAAGAAAAGTTTCGGACGATACCCAAGCGTGGACGGACGCGCTAGAAATACGACGAGCGTTTTTCGTCGATTGAAAAAAAGATGGATATTTTAGTGTTCGTCTTCGCCAGGATCTGAATCTTTTGTCTTTCTGGTCTCAAAGATGAGTAATTAATTCCCCGAGTGGGGTAAATACCGTAAGTAAATTAGAAAACTCTAATTCAGTATTCTTCTCCATTTATTTACTAATCCTCATTTGATTGTATCCAAATTACTTAACAAATATCCTATATTACTGAAGTGGGAACAGCCAAAAAGTGTGACTTCACTGTTTGTTGACTATTGGCTATTTTATTATTTTTTAAATATCCCTTACGGTTTCCTTAGATTATTTTATTTTCTCTCCGAATTTTCGAGTCCTTTGATCACTCGGCGGAGAGGTTTCTGCTATGAATTCTGCGCGTTTTTTGATAAGAGTCGTTTTTCGTTTACGTTTTGTTTTGGAAATGGTGGATCGATCCGAAATACACAGATATTTTTGGCATTCCCTCCGTAGTTTTGTGACATTGACGTCACGAAGATGAATCGTACGCATTATATTCGAAATAAGGATAGGTTTAGGAAATTCGGGACGTTTACTTTTTTATTAAATTGGCTTCGAAATTGTGATTATTTTGACGGTTTAGATTCACGTAAATGTTCCTAACATTTTTTTTAGTTAAACCCCTAAACAAACAATCTTAAGAATTAAGGCTATCATACCATAATGACGCGGTTGTTATAAAATAAATAATTGAAGTACAGTGGAACTTCTATAAGTCGAACCCCAAGAGGAACAAAAGAATATTCGACTTATAGAAAATTCGAGTAATAGAATAAACAACGTGAAAAATATTTTGTCCTTTAGAATGAATTCACTTCGAGTTATGGAAAGTTGGAGTTATAGTTCGAGTGTAGCTACTGAGACCATAAAAAAGTGATCGTACTTGGTTTTTACTTAAGCAAAAGTAGCCTTCATCAGCGGTAATTCACGGGCCCTCAGTTCCGAGGATATGCTTACATTTCCCATGGCTAAAGCGCTGCCAAAATAAATTGCCGCGTATTTGCTTGTGGCTTGTAATTTGTGTGTGTATGCTTTATTGAATCTTTTTCGCAATTTTTTGCACCAAGAAGATGGCTTGACAAAAGTTGTAGGAGTTCCGTTTACGTTTCTCGTAATAATTGCCGACTTGATAACGTGTGTCGGTCACCTTAACCGCTCGCGAGGGGAAATACTTATTTAGCGAGGACGTTAGCACGTATTTCCGTCCGACTTTGCCTCCTCACGCTCTCATAAACCGATCGACCGATGGATCTACTCGGTGGGGGAATGAATTTCTTTTTTCCGCTAGCGAGAAGCGCCTCCGACGGCGAGGGTAATTTTTTGAAAAAGGGAATTCCCGGTGTGACGGAATTACGGGGAATGCGGCGAATTCTTCGGAAGTCACCAGAAGGATTTCAAGCTCTCTTAATACGTGGAATCGAAAGCACAGGCCAAGCTTTCGTAACGCGAATATAAACCTTCGATAAATAGAATATTCGATATATCAAAACTACGTAAGATTATTCGATACATCTTAAGTTTCGATAGCTCGTATATTCCATAAATCTGAGGTTCCAATGTTGTTAGGTTTCGATGGCTCGAATATTCGATAAATCGAAGCTTTCGATACCTCCAGTTTTTGATATATCTAAACTTTAGATAGATTATTCGATACGTCTAAGCTTTCGATAGCTGGAATATTCGATAAATCGAGTCTTTCGATGGCTCGAATTCTTTTCGCGTGAATTTACCGGTAAAATGATTTTCTGTAGATAAAATGAAGGTCGAGAGAAGTTATTCTTCCTGCTTAAGTGTTCATATACGTGTACACTACGTGCCGCCGTCACTCGAATTTTCTTCAACATCAGCCATTTTTTGCATCGTCGGACTCGGAGCGTACTTGGTTTTTTCCGCGTGGGCGCGTCTGCAGAAACTAGTTTTTCGAAAAGTGGGCGAGTTTTGTTAATTATTCGCGCGTTTTATAATCGCGAGCGTGTGCGTGTGTGTCGCGCCGCTTCCTTTAAACGCGTAAGCTCTCTCCTTCTCCCCCCCCGTCCGTGCATTGTCTGGTTCCGCCCCTCTCCCACCCTACCGTCCTCGTGTGCGCAGTTTCTGCAAGTGATGCGATTGAACGCACGATAGAAGCGAAGGTTCACGGTCGCGGTTTTACCCCCTTTCCACCGCTCCCTCCCTCCTTCCTCGGCGCCCTCCCGCACGACCGCCGTTCCTCACCGTCCAGCCCTCCGCCCCCTCTCCCTCTCTCCCCTTTCCTCTCCCTACAGCTGTTCTCTCTTTCCCTCCCCTCCCGTTCCGCCCCCACCCCATTCTCTTTTCCCGATCCCGCGTCATCATCGGCCATCCCCTCTCTCCTCTACCTCGAAGCCGCTTCCGTCCACTCCTCCTTCCCCCCCCCCTCCCCTCCCATTTCCCTCGCTCTGCATTCCTCTCCCGCCCACCCCCCTCCTTCCCCTTTTTCCCTCCCTCTTCCTTTCTTTTCTTTATCCCTATATCCTTTCTCCGTCTTTCTCTCTGTATTTCGTTCTTTCTCTCTATTTCTTTCTCACTTTGTCCATTTCTCCCTCATTTTTTCTTTCCCTCCCTTTCTCTTTTCCTCCCTTTCTCTTTCCCTCCCTTTCTCTTTACCTTCCTTTCTCTTTACCTCCCTTTCTCTTTACCTCCCTTTCTCTTTACCTCCCTTTCTCTTTACCTCCCTTTCTCTTTCCCTTTCTCTTTCCCTCTTTCTCTTTCCCTCCCTTTCTCATTCCCTCCCTTTCTCTTTCCCTCCCTTTCTCTTTCCCTCTTTCTCTTTCCTTCTTTCTCTTCCTTTCTCTTTCCCTCCCTTTCTCTTTCCCTCCCTTTCTCTTTCCCTCTTTCTCTTTCCCTCTCTCTCTTTCCCTCTTTTTTCTGCTCCCTTTCACTCCCCTTTCCCCTCTCTCCTATCTCGCCCCCTTCCCCCTTTTCCATCCCCACTTCCCTCTCCCTCGTTTCCCTTCTCTCAACCCTTTCCACTTTCCTCCTCTCTTCTCCCTTTCCCCTCTCTTCTCCCTTTCCCCTCTTCTCCCTTTCCCCTCTTCTCCCTTTCCCCTCTTCTCCCTTTCCCCTCTTCTCCCTTTCCCTCTTCTCCCTTTCCCTCTTCTCCCTTTCCCTCTTCTCCCTTTTCCCTCTCCTCTCTTTCCCTTCTCTACTCTCTTTCCCCCCACTTCTCCTTTTCCCTTCTCTTCCCCAACCCCACTCTCACTTTCCCTTTCTTCCCGCATATCTTCCACCCCTCCTCTCCTTTTTAACGTTAGATGGTAGAAGAAGATGCTTTCCAGTCTTATTCTCGCCCTAATAACGACGTATTATCTCTCCTTACTTGTTTGACGCCTCTCTCTCTCTCTTTGTCCTCCACCGTTTCTCCTTTCGCTCTACTCTTTCCGCCTCGGAGTTTGCCCGTGGACTTTATCTCAATCCTTCCTTCCTTCGGTCCTGTCTGTTTTCCTTCTTCCTCCTCCTGCTGAAACGGCGGCGTAAATACGACGTTCGGATGGCCTTTTTTTTACTCTCCCGTAACCTCGCGATAAACATTGGTAACACTTTGCGGGGGATTTAGGACGTTGATGTTAGTTGGTTTAAGATATTTTACTTGTCGTTTACGGGATGCGCTCTACGACGTTGATGTGTTTCTTCCCCATTCCTGAAGTGCTTGCAATGTTAGAGATGATGTGGCTCGTAATGATGAATGGAAGAGTCTCAGGTATACGGTTGTATCGATTTGGTGCTTACCCTTAGAGAAGAAGAATTTGGCGCATTCCTATGCACGCGATGCCGCGGTATTTAAATGAGAAGAAATTTAATGCGCGTTTAATTTATATATTTAAAAGGCTAAGGTACGTACGTGGTAAGGAATACCAATAACGGCCGAGCGTGGCAGCACTGCGGGTTGGGCAGCGGTGGACCTTGCTTACTATAATACACAGCTGCAGGCTGACAGACCTCTATAGGCAGCTAACACAGCTCCCATTTCAGAGCTGAATGGGCAGCTAGTACCTTTATATTGCTCTTAAGTGGAGGGCATATCGATTTAAAAATGCATCGAATCAAAATAAAACGCATGTTTTATGTACATATTTGAATGTATTCTTTCATCACCGCTGCCAATCAATGAAGCGAATTACAATTTCTGCAGTATTCTATAACTCGTATTTATTTTTGAAGAATTTCGAAACGTGATTCAATATGGAATTCGTCAATCGATTGTACAGAAGCTTTGAAGAGTTGGAATTTAGTCTCTTAATGATCTCTCTCCTTTATTAAGAAGCATGGTTCTCCTTTGATAAGTGAGCCGTTTCATCCATCTTTATTCATTTAAAGCTGTTTCTCAGCAACGTCGTCTACGAGAAGTATTTAAAGCGAATATCGATGGATGGAAGAGTTTCTTTTGTACCGGTGTACGGTTAACTACTCGCGAGTTAATTTCCGTTAAAAAATTGTCCATATTAAGCATTTTTGTGGTTATTTCCCTAGATCTTCACGTTCCTTTTTAATGTCTTTTATTATTAGTTGTTTTGTATGCTGAAAGTTTGTCGTTTTCTTTCATTACTGCGTTGAAATCGGAGCTAAAATTTCTTTACCGTCTGATATTTTCCCTTCAAAAAAGTTATGCCTTTTGAAAGAGTGGGATATAAAGTGGGATCGAAATCCTATAACTCGAACCTTTGTAACTCGAACTTGTGTAATTCGATATTCTGTAATTCGATCTTCTGTAACTCGAACTCGTGTAACTCGAACTTCTATAACTCGAATTTTCATGATCTTCTCGTACTGGTGTATGCTGAGAAGTTCTATAACTCGAAGCCTCATTAAATCGAAATACCGTCGAAATTACGAACGTGTTAAAAGATACCGTAGCGGCATGCCAGGCAGGTGTGTGTGTGTGTCTGTGTGTGAGGGAAGGACTCAAGAGGAGATATGGGTGTGCGTCCATGCGGTTTTGGAAAGCGGCAGAAGGAAGAGTGAGAATTCATATTCGGCGGAAGTGGTGTCCTCGGCCTTACGCGTGGGTGCTCGGGGGGGATCAGCTGGTGGGGGAGGGGGTGGGAGGTGGTGGTGGGAGGGTGACGGTGGTGTTGGATCTTACAATAAGCGAGAAGGTGGCGGCTGTGTTTTGTGGCGGCCACGGTGGTGACTCGTCGGCGCCTTGGGTGCTTTTCCTGTTTCTTTCTTTTTATCCCACCACTTCCATCGCCCGAGTCGACTTCCCAGAATAATAAAAAGAAAGAACTCCTCTTCAATTGAAGGTTCTCACGTAGTACGGGCGATTTCGTTTCGTGTACGGCTTCTTCAACCCCGCAAGGTGTCACCTCTCGGCGTTGCTAAGGTGGAAGAAGAGGTCTCTCTCTCTTTCTCCCTCTCTCTCTCTTTCTCCCTCTCTCTCTCGTTTGTGGCTGGCTTCTCGGAGGTTTTTACTTTTTATTATTTTTTTTTGTTCATCGTGTGGAAGGTGGACATTTTTTGGCGGTCAGCTCCCGAGAGCACACGTGGTAGGAACGAGAGAAAAGAGGGAGCATTGTTTTAAGGATGGGTGGATGCGTTTCCGTCGGTCTCTCTCTCTCTCTCCTTCCACGCTTTTCCTCTTGTCTAAGATAAAGGGGGCTTATTTGACGGGTGATACAAGCGAGTTTCGTAGCCGTGAAAATGGTAGGGAAAAATCTCGCACGAGTTCCGGCTCCAAGGTGGTCGTCATCGTTGGTAATTCTCCGGTGTTTGGTTCCTGTTGGTTTCTATATAAATCTATTAATACGAGCTGCCTTTGGTGTGAATACAACTGAATATGAGAATGAATAAAGCGCCATATACACTGGCGTGAAATTAACTTTCTGTAAACCGGGTGTGTCTGTGTCTGCGATTGTCTTCTGATCTGTGTTTAGTCTTATTTTTCCCACACAATTATATCTTTTTGCAGTTATTCTATTATTATTATATTATTATTAATTCTAGTACTATGTAATATTATATTTGTATCGTGACGAGGCGTTAGGTGATGGGACTTCCTAGTCTGAATGTGTCTCCAAATAATCTAATTTATTATATTCAGTCAATCGTCTTTTTGGTTTGGTCTGGCAACCGCACGACCGCAAGATGGGCGTCATCAGTGGTAGCTCGCTTATCGTCGATTCCTATAGAAAGTGGCTTAAACCCTGATGAATACCGTGTTATTTTTAATAATATATTGTTAATTCAAAACTCACAAGCATGTTTTTGAAAACATTTTACTCTCGATTAAGAGTATAACGTTAAATTATGGGTACAGGAGGGAACGTTATCGGATTTGCGTTGGCAGGACAAGGCCGTGAATAACAAACCACATTTTTTTGTTACGTCGTTTTTTTACAAATGTTGAAATTCGTGCTTTCTTCCTCATTACGGCTGTGCTGCTGTAATGTATTCTGTCTTGGTATTATAAATACTCTTTACTTCATTTTTCGCGTCGAATCAGCGCAGAAAACATAACATATTTCAAGAAATAGATAGTCGCGTTTTATGGGTTTTTCAAGGCATCGACGCAATTTGTTTCACCTTAAGAGACGGATGTAATTATTACGAGGCACGCTTTTTAACGGTTTAGGTCAATCTACTTCACTGTTCATTTACTCGTATTTCAACCATATAATTGTTATTTATTGCTAAATAGTTCTTGTGGCATAAATAAATTTCTCATCGCTTCTTTATTTATTGCCTACGTGTCGCAATGGTTATTTTTGCTCCTTTGTGCACGTCGAGTTAAAATCCCTCTTTAACGTCTCCATGTGGTACCAAGGTAAGCTAGTAACGGACCAGTAATCTTATTGAACCCATCGTTTACGAGGTCGCCATTATCCCTCGCATACGTATCACACCCGTATTGTTTTGTTCTTTTCTCGCAGGTTCCAAGGATCGCTTTTAATGCGTCCGTCTTGTATGTTTATTACCGCCGGATGTCCGTCGAACACTCGGGTACGCGACGTTTTTACTAAATAATAAAAAAAACGGAATGATTTGCGTAGTTGGCGTTCAGGTTTACCACCTTATGGACAATATGTTTTTTTTTAATTCTAAAAATCGTTAAGAGTTGACTGTAAAAGTCTGTTGAATTATGAAAGTAAAAGCTGAAAATGATGTGTGCGGTTCGTAAAACGACATAACTTTTGTGTTCTTACGAAAAATGGACATTTTTTGTCTTAAAATTTAGGCGAGAAATCTTAAAGTTGCGCATAACTCAATTTAAATGTAGGTCATTTACAACAAACATCGTAAACAGTGCCATATGTATATTGCCAACCGGGTTCATAGAGTTTTTATATCATCATCAGGAGAAATAAAACCCAACTCATAAAATATTTACGGCGAAAGTTAACTAGTCCCGCAGACTTGGGATAAAATTAGTATTTCTCGTCATTTTAATATTTTGACAGAGTTATTGATCTGAAGGAAAACTTTTCCCAATTATAAAAAGATCTACGTAAGGCACACGAATTGAGCTGTGCGTTTTGTTTTCTACTTACGATAAATACGTCATATTTGCTTGGATTTCATTCCCGCGGGTCGTTTTCACTATTTTACCCAGCCTGTCTGTATACACCTTTTTCTATCTACATAGACTCCACTACAGATAGTGTTTGTATACCCCATCGTTTATAGCGTTCACTTAATGTTCTGGGAGTGACATTGTATCTTCCGTTGGCGGATGTGGATTCTAGTGCGTCTGCAAGACTCACACGCGTGTTGTTTGCTCACTCCAATCTTTTTCTTCTTCCTCCTCTGTCGCCGCCGCTTTCATTTAATACGCTCTCTGACAACCCCTTTTGGCGACGTTGCATGTATACACACACACCGTGGGTATCCTTCTAGTCTTGGGAGGGACTTGGCAACGTCGGAGGATTATTACGCTGCGACGTTAATCTTTGTTTATACCTATCCTGCCAAATGATCGAGATGGCCTCTAAAGAAGAAAAAAGGTGGCGGTTTATTTTATTTTGTGAAGGTTAACGTAATACGTTTCGGAAAACGATTCGGGTTATTCGAATTCTCTGTCGCGTTTTTGAATTTGCCCTATTATTTTTTATAACGAGGGAAAATTCTGTGATTTCTTTTTTTTCGAAATTTTCTTTTGCGTTGGAACTCCTTTTCCTAGCGGGATGGGTGTCTAAACCCCGCCCATCTTAAACGTGGGCGTCTTCTCCAACGTCAACGGTTCTCGAGAATAACGTCCTCTTTTTGTTTTCGAAATAAGGCTCAGAGCCGACGGTGAATCACGCGGTTATACGAGATCTCGCGGATGTTTTGGCACGGGAATCGAGCGTTCTTTTCTTTTCCGAAGAAAAAGGAGAAATTCGCTCCTTGGCATTTACGTTACTTGGGTTATCGTAAGTGGGCAGGTGAGTAGCGAAGGTCGCCCGTTTTCTCATTTCGTCGTGTGGGTGTGGACGGCGAGTCGTTTTGTTTATATATTTTTTGACGGGATCTGCGTAATAATTTACGCGAATTATTCGATCGAACTGGCGGCAATCAGATGGCGTGATTGTTGTTTGCGCATAAACGGGTATCATTTTTACGTTCAGTGCTTGGATCTCGGTCCAGGTATAAAGTGTTTGTTGTATTTTTACTTATCTGTACGTAGTAGGTACATGAGAAAGTGTTGTATTCACGAAAAAAGTCGAATTCGGGATTTCGACGGAAATAAACGTTTTGAGGTCCCCTGAGTGCGTTTCCGCTGTTTTCTCGGTGATGTTTGTGGGCATGTGATAGTTTTATGGGCGCTCTAACTCAAAAACTAGTTATCAGATTAGCGCAACTTTATATTTAAGATTTTTATCATTAATTCAAGGTCTGGAAAAGTTTCGGCTGAATTTGGACAACCGGAAGTGGAGGTTTATTCCTGTCGTTCTTTCAGTTTCCTTTCCAAATGCCACCTTAGAACTCAACTTTATGAAAATATTTGTTGTTATCAAAGTTGTAAAGAATTTAATTTAATTTGAAACATTTTGTTCGAAGCATTTTTTATAAAACCGATTGTTTTAGAGATATTTCGATTTTTCCTTCGATTTCAGATCGATTCTTTCGTAATCGGACGTAAAAGTTCGTGACCTTAAGCGAAGGTAGCGCGTTTTTCGACTCGATTTCCACTGCTTCGCTTACGCATATTTTAAATCCACAGTGAAATCGTTTTCCACCTGCGTTGTTGTGGTATTGCGTTGCCTTCTGAGAAATAGTTTCCTGGATCTAGGAACGCGGATTGCTGCACTATTACGTTCCATCTAGATCTATTAAAATATAGTTTCCTTGATCGGAGGAGTATTAAATCGTACAAAATTCCCGCTTTGAAAAGTCGAGTGCCGGTGAAAGTCGTCCGAATTAAGTATCGCTCCGGCCTCGACGAGCAAGAGAGGAGGAAGCTTGAAAGATAGACTGGTATGTTCGCGAGCAGTAAAAATCTCCGGCGAGGACGGCGCCTCTTAATAGAGTTTTGAGTACGACCCCGGTCTCTTATTAACGAGCTTTCAATTTAAAAATATTACGCCAGCGTTTTATCTCCCTTTCCGTTTGTCCTTGTTCGTTAAGGATTTTATACCTAATGTTCTTTCTTGGTTGTTAAGATATTTGAGGATTTTTGGTTCTCACGTATCGTGTATTGCGTACTTTTTTCCGTGTAGGTGATGATTATTGGAACAATAAATATGTACTTGGGAGTAATTTGTTGACAGAAGTTTTCGTGCTGGTGTTTACCAATGATAACCAGTAAAAAGCCTTCATAGTTGATGGGAAGTTAAACATGTTCGACATTTTTTTTCCGCTTTGAGAATGTTTTCCTCCTTTATAACTCGTACTGATGTCATATGATTACTCGTTTATTCGAAGAAATATTTCCAATTATCACCGACGGACTTCATAACCTATTACTTGATTTGTATGAGGCGATTTCTTTTTATCCTTCCTTAAAGCCCAAGATCCGGTTACATTGTAATTCTCCGGATTTTTCATTGAGAACTCTCCAGCAAGTTTGAGCACCAATGAACCTCCTGTTACGACCGGACCACGTATCAACTGCGCCCCATATAGCAATGAGGAGGAATTTATGTGCCAGTCTGCCCCGTTTTGCGCCCGGGGCGGATACTCGACTCGCCCCGCCACTGGTAACCCTGACTTGTTTTACAGTCCAGCTTGATCGGTGAGGCCGAGACCTCTCGTCACATGCACTCTACGTCTCTTATCTACTCTTTCCTTCTCTTGTCACGTGTGTGCTCGAATCTTTGCACGACTCGAGACAAGCACTATGCTAAAGGAGTCGGGCGGGGAAAACAGAGAGAGGGGGAGGAGGAGGGCGTTATGTGCGCACTCGATCGAAATTACGCAAGTCCTCCAAGTTGGAAGTGCAGGCGCGGGAGAAAAAGAGTGCGCGAGAAGAAAAATAAAAAGGAGCGGGTGTCTGGATGGAGTGGCGAGGCTGTGGGATGGTGGTGAGAGGAAGTGCCATTTTTTCCTCGGGAGAGTCTGGATTGTTTCGATTTTTTTCGCTCGCAGACCCGGTCCGTCTCATTTTAGAGTTTCGATTTTCGTTACGTTAATCACTCTGTCGATTTCTTGATATGTTTCACAGCTGTCGGAATCGAAAGACGTTTTAACGTTGAGATATACATAGATGCACTCAGTGAAACTTATAAGGACCAGAATTGGAGTTTTTGATATCTCGAAGTAGATAGGTAGTCGAACCTTGATTAGTCGAATTTTAGATGGGTCGAACTTTCGATGAGTCGAATTTTCGATGGGTCGAATTTTTATTACTCGAATTTCATGGTTTCTCCACTCTTGATGCCCTACATCAGGGACGTGCAACCTTTATAGGTGTCGGGCCGAATTCATACATGTGAGTGCTCATTTTACAGGACAAAATAGATATTCCACTGTATATTACATCATTGTTACATTTTAGATGTTTTTTATATAATTAAGTACGCAGCATAGAAGTGATCAGAAATTGTTTCATAATAAAATGCATTACGTATTTGTATCGGCGCATTAGGTTGGGTAATGAAACTTATAGTCAGTTGGGTAACCTTTTAGATTTACGTAAACGTCTCTTGAAGTGTTATTCAGGTTTTTCTGGAATTTTCTTCGTTTATAACACACGGATTTGCGTAAATTTCACAAATTTCACACGTTCAAATTTCGGTTCGGGGTGAACACTTCCGGAGTTTGTTTTTTTTTTTTGTTGCTTCATTCAAGATAATCTTAATGGTTTCGAATCGGCGACAAACGTCACGATAGGCGAAGAAATTTCTAACTTCTCTAAGCGAGAAAAGAGACCTCTTAACCTTCCGACCCATATGCCCGAGCAATCTCTTAAAGCGAGGTCAACGCGTAGTACCCAAGTGTACTTAATACTTCTCTCTCCTTATCTCCGATTGGGTTTCGTATCCTAGAGACGATTGCTTTTCGTGGCGCGCCTGCATCGTATGCAACCAGTATGCGAACGACTCGCTCTGCTGCCCATTGGGGAGCCCAACCCATGGGGCTCATCCTTCATCTTGCTGTACTCAAGGTTGCATACACTTGCCCCATTGGGTGAAAGAAGTGTCGTGGCTATCACGTGCGTGGACCTAGGAAGCGAGTCGTTTTGTTATTTACGCGTGATTTGCGTCATAGTCAAGTGTGGCATTCACTGGATGATCCTTGTAGCCGTGGAGGAGAATAAAAGATGGTGAATTACCGCCGAGGACGTCTACATTGCAGTTGATGCGAGCGTCTAGATGAGCGAAGCATCTTATCCGGCAGCACGCGCTTGCTAAGTTATGTATGTCGTCCAAGGAGTAATCTGTAATCGAGCGTTGAATTTTCCTCGTTTTTTTATGGGTTATGTTGTGTGGTGTTTTATGGGTTTCCGGTGATTAATCGAATGGGGCTGCGATATTAATCGGTAATTCAGCATTTTTAAAGATGATTTTCGATGTTTTAAAGGAACTGTGTTGGGGTTGTTAGGGTATAAAATGTCTGCGACCTCAAAAACATTCGGGTTTTCTTGATGTTGGACAAGCAGGCTTATCTCAACGTGCCCGCTTATATTCTAAGTAGTCAAATTCCTAAAATTCTATCGTTATTTCCCAGAATTTCACACCATTTGAGATGTTTGTAAACTTTACTAATTAAAATCTCAAATAATCGAAACTTAATATGTACTACAAAATTTTGTAGCCCGATCTTATTCTGGCATTCATCGTGGTTCCTCTTTATGATTAAATAACGTCGCGCTAAGTCAACAGGTATATATGCAATCCCTCAAATGACCTAGCCAAACTTTATTGTACACCTCAAGGCTTTTCAGTATTGCTTTGTTAGTTAACCTCCGTGGTACTCTACCGTAAATGGACCGTCTAAAACTTTCCGGCTCCATTTCATCCGCCTGTAGTCACCTTTGGGCGTCTTCTTTATATCGTACGCTCAGCGTTTGGCTTAGTGACCTCAATAACCGCCAGACGTTTTCGGCAGCTTCCTTGGTATTCATCGCGAGCGCTCGGAACACTGCTAGGCTCCACCTCGCCGCTCCTTCCCCATCCCAACTCTCCGGATTCTCACTCCTTTTCCCCCTCTCTCTCTCTCTCTCTGAGCGACTCCCCCGCACTTACCGTGAGGCCTGTTGTCCCTGATTTCACTCCCTTCTCTTTCGACCGAGCCAGTCCTCTCTGCCGACACTCCTACCTTCGACGTGGCTATAAGGTCGTATTTCGAAGGACGTGTCTCCGTGTCGGAAAAAGGGTTTTTATTTTGGCGGGAATCTCTTTTACGATTATCTCGGTGGTAATTTTGGACGTAATTGGTCGCATTTTCAATTAATCGATCTATCCATAGATCGATTTTTTCTATATATCGACTTTTCGATAATCGAATTTCGATTCCTCGGAGATATTTCTTTCCAGTTTTTACATGTTTCATAGCTACAGATTTATTTCGATTCGAATTATTTTTTCGATTAATTGACCTTTTGATCTATTTTTCGATCTATCGACTTAGATTCCTCGAAGATACTTCTTTCAGTGTTGCCTAGAAGTCTAGTAGCTACATTTTTCTTCGATTCGAATTATTTTTACCCTTTGTCAAGGTTCTATTAATCCAAGTTAAATTTTATTTTTAAGAACTTTTCGGTCTCTTTCTCGTGGCCATCTGTTTTTTTAAAGGTTTTTCTAACCGTGTCGGTTTGGTGGAATGAGGTGTTTTTTTTCAGTACTCCTTTTGGTAGTTTTTTTAAAAAGGTAGTTGACCGAATCACTTGCGCCTGGCTTGGAGAGAGGAGTGGTTCGGAGTTGTGATGTCGAAATATTGGTTTTGAAGCTCGGTTGGTATCGGTCGGTTTTTCTGTTGGTAGATGGAGCTGCGATGGTTGGATCGTGCAGGAATAACTTCATAAAGCCCGAGAATCGCTTCGTTTCGTCTAGTAAAACTTTTTCTATTCCCCCATTTAGACGTCACATTATTTGCTTTACGTTGTTTTAGCTACTTCTTGTGTTTTTGTTCTTGTGAATGGTGATTTAAACCGGGAATTATCATATCTTTAAACTTATAGCGCGCCGATGCCGTTTAAATCGAAGGTATTGAAGAAATAAAACTTTATTGGCATTGGTAGTGTTTAGCTTTCGTTATAACTCGTTTATAACTCCTATGTTCCATAACACGAATTTTATATGAATCGAATTTTTTTATTTTCCCTCGAGGTTCGATTTATATAAGTCCCACCGTATATGTGTATGAGAACAACGCTATGTATAAATTACGTACATTTTCAGTTAGTAATTTTAGCGACATTGGTTACCAAGGCGCGCTGTGTATTATTGTCTCAGAAGCGTTTTCGGAATCGTTTTTTCGCGGCAATTTTATTTGATAAATATATTTATATATCAGTTTCGTTTCGATAAATAATTTCGTGATTTATAGTCCTCGGTAAACAAAATCGAAAGCTCGAATCGGGAGAAGAAAATAATATCGAATCGGTCGATAGATAGCGGTGGCGGGAAAATTCGCGCCATGTCGAAAGCGTGCTGTGGTCGACCTTGAGGGGAAGAGAACTGACAAAGACCTCATTCCTCATTCTGTGGCCGTGGGGGCCTTCTTGCATGCGGGAAGTCCTCCTCCGCCCTTATCTCCTGCCCCCCCTACCCCTTTCTGACTTCACGCCCCCTCACAAACACACACACGTTTACCCCACCTCTGTTTAAGCTCTCTCACACAACAACCTCCCTTTTTCTCTGTGGTCTGCCACTCTTCCTCTTAAAGCCTTTCCTCCCCCACCCCCCTCTCCCTCTCTCTCTCTGCGAGCATATTGCCGTGGACGCAGATACGCGGGTATTCCACATCCGTCCGTGTCAGCGCCATGCCTATTGTCTGTGTCTCACTCGAGCCAGCGAGAAATCCTCCCGTAAGGCGCGCACAGGTCGGCGTTGCGAATTAAAATTTATAATCCTAGCGCGTGGTGTGTTTCGGTTCAAAAAGAGTTGGTTCGTTTGTTCCACTTTTGTAGTCGAGGGAGTTAGTCCACTTGATCCTTTCCTCGGTCCATTCTGCTGCTTAGGGGAGGGGGTAAGGAGGTTTATTTCGGATGTGCTGAATATTGTTTTTGTATTCCTTCCTATGAGGTTCCTTTCTTGTCATTTCGCTATAAAAAATTTAGTCCGCTTGATCCGTTCCTACGTTCATTATGCTTAAGAGCAGGGTAAGAAGAAGGAAATGTTTCCTTCGGATGTGAGGAATGTTTTTTTTTTTAGCTTTTCTTTTCCTATAACGCTTCTTATCGTTATGCCGTAAAAATTTTTCTTGAAGGAGTAAAGAGTCGGTAGAAAAAACTTTGGCGCATTGCGGAAGAAATAATTGTCGCGTCGTATTATTATAAAAAACAATAGACTTTATATGAATGTTTTATTGATATCACTTCACCACGACGACATTATTTCACAGTCTTTTGGATGTTGATAATTTCCTTTGCTGACGTAAACTAATTTTCAGTTTTGGGGGATAAAATTATGGATCACCAAAACGATCTCAAAGATGTTACGAATAGTGCGGACATAATAAAATCTTATTCGTAGAATACTCCCTACCGTCAATTAAAAATTGCTCATAAAACCACTGTTTGAGGGTAACATAGCGGTTTTAAAAGATCTCTTGGATTATACTTCGTTGTAGCTTTAGGCTTTCAAAGAAGGGAGTGGAAATTTAAGTCTTTGATAAACCTTTTGCTGTCTCTATTTCTGTAAGTTAGCATTGTTTATTCAGTAGTCCATTTCCTATTTACGTCCTTTTTTTAGTATTCAGTTACATTTCGCATTCGAAAATGTCGATATTTTTCTCGATATGCGTCGTAACTGCGAATTCCATTGGAATTTCAGAACAGTCCCTTCCCTATATAAATGTTTCGGAAAAATTGTAACAGAGCCGGCTGTGAGGCATTTGTTAGGAAGAAAAAACGACCCCCACATAATTTCCACCCATTTTCATTCCAGAACACCGACAGATACAAAGGTATTTCGGGAAACGTTTTATATGAAATTCACTAGTAAGAGTACGCTTTTGATTGCGGTCGTTTTATGCAGCGAACAGGTAAAGGGATTAAAAATTCTGCATCCAATGTCAGAATCGACCTTTCCTATCTCCTTTCGCACGTCATCTAATCCCACTTTTGAGGCCTTGAGTGGTTCTCGAGCTGATGATTTATAAGAAACCGCGCTCCGGAGCTGGTGTGGAACTGAATTGCCCCCCCATGGAACGGACAGTGTTACCAAATCGTCAAAAGAGGCCGCCTATATATTCCTTTCTCCCTCTCCTCCTCCTCCTCTTCTCCTCCCAGCTTTTCTTGCGAAATACTCTTCCAACCGGCCGTTCAGAATTTTATGAAATCGGGGTGTTTGAACCTGCTGGCTCTCTCAAGGCTGGGATCATTGCCTCTCAAGGTCCTCACTGACGGATGCGAGTCCTTAACACAGGCCGAGAGAGTTTCGTATCGTTTCGGAAACGGCTATAGCGAGGCGGTCGTTTATGTGATGCGAGCGATATCATTTACGTGGCATGTGTCAAACCGAGGGAAGTGTAGTAGTCCTAAGGATTTCCGCGATGGGCGTTTTCTAGGAGGCAGGCAGCGAAGGCATCAGAGGAAGTCTTATATTGGTCCTGGAAAGGATAAATAATATTAATGGCTGCTTTGTACTCGGTTAATTATTAATTTCCCTCCTTTCTGCACGGGCAGATTTTGTGGCGTAATAGAAAATGCGGTTGTCCTATGTTTCGCAATGAGAAAGTGAGTAGGCAGAGAGGTTACCGTTTAGTAGAAGGTTATTTCATCGAGTCCCATGATTTATGCGTAATTTGAACGTTAATTCGTTCCCCTTTCCATAAAGCAGTGCCTATTCTCGGTTTAATACGATATTTCGCCAGTGTTTTGTCTCTTTAATCGATAAAAGGTGACGTGTTTAATATTTTCGGACTTTGGAACGTTTAAGCGGATGTTTATTCGGGTTCGTGGTTATTTTTTAAAAATCGGTTTCTAAGGGAGATTGAACTTTAAGCCGCATAAAAACGGTATACATAGGCTCTCACCACAAACCTGTCTCGGTGGTATTCGAATCCACGACCTCTCTCTGAGGGAGGCGGTCACGCTAGCCACTCGGCTACCATCTGGCACACACGCTCTCGTTCTCTCGCTTTTGCGTGAGAATTCTTCATAGCCACTTGTGGGGTATCTGGTGTGATTTTCTTTTTTATTTCCATTAGTCTAAGTTCCTGCCCGATATTTTTGCCCGCCGCAGGTTTTGCCTTGCAGGATAAAAAAGGCAAGGGCGCTGTGTATTGTCTCTTTTATTCGAGTCTCCCGAAGGACTTAAAAGAGTGTTTTGTTTGCTGATGTTTTCACTTATCATCTTTGGCTTTTTAAAATGTTTGCGACGGACGACGTTTTCTTGTGATTTAATCGTCATCCGGGGCATTTGTTTTTCGTGAACGGTCAAAATAAATCGCGCATCGTTCGTATTTTACAAGGTATTAAAAAGTAGCGCATTTAAAAAATATCTTTATTTATTAATTCATATAATTTCACAAACAGCGTGAGCCATTTTACAGTGGATATTATAACGAAAGAACTCAACAATAAAATATGTGCATAATAACAAATAACAATAATAAATAACATTACATTTTATTGGTAGGAGTTGGTTTTGTTTGAGAGGATAGTTCAGTTAAGTTCTAAAAGTTTTATTTGTTTTACTTTTTTTCTAAAAGCTTTTTCTTCGATTTTTATTAATTTTATGACTTAACTTTTTGAAGATATTTTTCGGATTTATTTAGCCCAGCTTTCCAAATTTAGCATTGGTTTTGTGTTTGTATGTGTTTCCTTGGCTTTTATTGCGCATTGTAACGGCTTAATGATAAAGTATTTTTTATGCGTAAATCCCGTTTGTTTAGTAAATGAGGCCGGTAGTCATTCTGGTTTCTAACGCATGTAAAAAAAACCAGTGTGTAGGCGATGATTCATTACGAGCGTTACGGCGCTTTTTTCCCCTCCCTGGCAACTCATTTCCTCGCGATTAGGTGAAATGGCTCCCTCTCCAGACCAACGGAGCAACCTTTTGTCTAATGACCGAATTTCCTGTTTGCGAACTTGTTCACGTTTCTGTAATCTCCCCACCTTCATCTGATTGGCTGTGTTGACTCATTGCCCGATGTACATTTTTATTTAAATGCTTGGAATGAGTGCAAAATAGAATCTGCAGTTAGAATTACTGAAATGGGTTCTTTAAATCTGGAGAGGTTCACTAGGATCTCGATGTTCCCCAAATATTTTATATCGCCACATAAATACAATTAGAGTGGGACTTCTACAACAATAAAAATTGTTTATTTTTTGTTTTCTAAACAAAGAAACGTAGCTTTACATTGGTTTTTCATATTAGAAGAATGAATACGACCGATGAAGAGTATATACAGTCGAACTTCTATAATTCGAACGTCTATAACTCGAATTTTCCATAACTCGAAGTGAATTCATTTTACAAGGCGCAAAATATTTTAATCTTATTTTTCTTCTATAGCTCGAATTTTCTTCAAGTCGAATATTTTTTTGTTTCCCTTGACGTTCGAATTATAAAAAATTTCCATTGTATAGGGTCAATTCACACGTTCCCAAGTGGGGAGCGCACTGTGGACACCTCTGCTTTAAGTTATCGAAAAATTGAAAACGGCGTTCAGTAATCTCGTTTGTTTCCTCCTCCCCTCTCTTCACGGACTGACGATCGCTTTGTGGTCTGTGTAGTTTTCCGGTCGTCTGGATATCGAACCCGTATTCGATGCCATTTTTACATGCGTGAGGGCTTCTTGGGAAAAAAATCTTCTCGGTATCCGAGAGAAAATTTCCTTTAATACCCGGAAGAGTTCTGCCGTCTCCGCTAGTCATCGGGTTGGGCGTATCCTAATTAGTCGTCATCAAACTGCGCACTTTCCCGCGCTAAACTTTCCCGCCCTTCCACGTCCAATGGGATCGTCCGCCTGCGTGGCGGGCGCCTTCGTTTCTTCCCTTCTCTTCCCTCCACCCACGCTGGAAGACGGGTGCTGGGTTTGCTTTCGTGAGAGTGAAATATACCGAGAGCGTCACTCCCACCGCCGAAGGTGGCGCCACTGATGTGGGGTGTGGGCGTGGCTCGTGCTTCCCCGCTTTTGCCGCGAGAGGACGTTCTGGGATTTTGCGATCGCAGCGCCGCCGGCCTCGGGCGGCGGGGAATGGAAACACGCAACGTCGTCGTCGCTATGCGAATATCTCGCAGAAAGGCTATCAAAACCAGTGGCGGATTTAAGGGGTATCGCACTTGGCGCACGCCAGGGGCCACTTGAAGTAAGGGATCCAAAAAATGATTTTATGTATAATCTCAAATATTAAATATCTCATTTTAAAAGCCATAAAGATATTTTAATTTTTTTGCACTGCGATACTTTATTTATTAAAATGGAAGGTCAAATAAAGGGGTAGTCGTTAATTGGGGTTTTATTTATATTGCAGTGCTCCCAATTGTTTAACTCAGGAACCCCATTAGTTAAGCGCCAGGGGCCAAATAAGTTTAGCCTCAGTATGTCTAAATCCGCCACTGATCAAAACGCCCGTGAAATGTTTTATTTTATTCCTCCACCGAGGTTGTGTACGTATGTCTGTCGTTGCCGACGTAAATTAAAGTTATTGCAGGTGATATTTTAGGTGTCTTTGTCGTCAGCTGCTCGACGAAACGTGGAGAAGAACGCCGAAAGGGAAATAAATGAGTATGATAGCCCATTAATTACATCACCCGGTGATATTTTTTCCACGCTCGCATCGCTGTTAATCTATTTTTAATGATTTTACATGCGAGTCTTAACTTATGGCCTTGAGGAATTTGCACCCTTTAACTTCGAAATCCTTAGTCCTGGTATAGAGATGGACTTCGTAGCACCGGCTAACGAACTTTTTTAATACCAGCGAACTCGCTAGAGAATTATCGAGCTCGTCTTATGGATTAAAAACAAACTCAACAATAAGCACTCCTTTATAAAAAAAATTGAAAAACTTGTTAGAGTCAACTTGGGATGAAGCACCACTGAAGACGGCTGTTTTGTAGCCGACGCGTGCTTCCGGTTATTTCGCTAACCTTGTTATGGCTATTGGAGATACGTGCATGCTTTTTCGATTTCTGGTGTTGAATTGCATTTTCTCGAAATACTAGGGAGTTTTAAATCGTGACTACTCGTTCATCATCGTATTTCCGCATAGCCTTTGCTTCTAAATCGCTTCCTCGCTCTAGGCAATAGCTAACTAGGCCGGAAGAAATCCAAACGGGTGGATTCCATCGGGAAGTCTGTTTAACCTCGTCTCAGCTCGCTTAGATTTCTGGTAATGCTTTCGCGTCACTAGAGACGCATGAGCACCCAAGTGCTTCTTCTATTTTTTTGTTGCTCGTTTTTGTAGATAAAAAGAGCAAGCAGAGGCTTTAGACTGTAGTAAAAAGGAGGAAATCTGTGGTAGATAGAGGGGAAAAAAGCCTCCGCCATATCCTGTGGCGTAAATTTCGACTACACCATGGGTTTTAACAAACAAAAAACTACTTCGGCGACCTCTAATTTAAAACTCGCCATTCCGAAAGATTTTTTACGAGTTATATATGTGATGATGGTTGTTCGAGTTCTTTCATGTCGTAATTTTTAAAGAAGTGAATATGATTAACATTGTTTGGGTAAGATTTTATGATTTTGATTAGCTTGATTTACGTGAATGGTAATTGGAAAAGTTTCCAAAAATCGGTCGTTTAAGCTATGAAAATGTCATTCCTTTTAAGTGATAAGCATATTGATGTAGGCCCAAAGTTTGATTCTAATTTCTGAAAATGCGCCATTTCGCATCACCGAAGCTCGGAAGCGACGCAATTTAAATAAGTTTTATTTAATTTTATTTATCTGCTTAAAATCGCCATAAATGTCATTCCTTGATCGGAGCATAATTCTTCACCTTCACCGATAGTTTGAAGGACAGTTTACCCCTCACTTCTCCCTCTCCAAGTTTTCGTTCCACACTCAAGTGGTTGGAGAATTTTGAAACGACCCATTGGTCTCCGTGGGAGGAACACCAAGGTGAGCTGAGTTCAAATCCCTTAAATCGTCCTTGAAAAAGGTTAGCAGCGCTTTGCGAGTTTATCTCATTCCGAGGCGCAATGGCAGTTTAAGGGCGTACGTTGTCCTTTGAGATTTCGGTGAAAGCATTGTTTGAAGGACGTTTTTAAAATCTGCACGCTAGCTTAGTGGTTTTATTGGCGAATCTCGGTTGCCTCCAAAAGTCGACGCGGACTCTTTGTTACGTATTGATTGGAATTAACTAGTCATGTTCGTTAAATGGTCCGAATGCTTATCGAAGTAATTTTTGGGTCGACCTACATGCAAAGATTATGGTAGGTAATTGTTAAATTGAATTCCGTATTGTTTACTTTGCTCGCGTTTGCCTTGAAAAATCATTATATTTGAATGCAATATGTGTGAAGGATCGTTTATTTAGGTTGCAGCGGAGTATGGAGGCAGTTATTAGTGAAATATTATCCAAAAAGAAAAATATTCTTTACGCGCGGCTAAATAATGCGAAGCCATTTATTCAATGTATATTTTAATTGTGTATGTCGATGTATTTTTATGGGTTATTGAACCTAATTTGAGAATTCTCGAAGTAATATACAAGCAACGGAAATGACTGCTTCAAGGTGTCTCATTCACAATTTGGTTGCATAACACGTTTGGAACACCTATTTTTTTAAATTCCTTTATCTGTGTTTGCGGTGTTAACCTCCTTTAATGCTTCTATTGTAATAGCATTATAAAGCCGTCGCTCATTTGTATGTACTTTTGAATCGAAAATATCTTTTACAGCTACTCCTAGGTTTACCAGTTTGCAATTAACTCCTCATGTGGAATCCTAAACACTTAACTTCAAAATCATCTACGAAGCTAAACTCAAACAATTACCAACAAACAAAGAGATGTGTTCTTTGAACTGGAGTAGATATTGGGGAAAATGTCTTCTTTCGAGTTATCATAAAACCGACTAATGTATGTTCCGCATTATATATATTCGGTCGTATATCTTATTCATCTGACGAAAGATAAAGGACCATATATGAGCCCATGAACCGGTGGAGGTTTCGCATTAATTCTTATCTTTTCCGTTCAGTATATGAGGTCGAAGATAATTCGTCCAATACGACGTGTCAATCAGTCCAGTCCAGTGCCAAAAATTTTGGAGTCGGTATCTCGGTCAGGTCAGCTCGTATATTTTTGTTATACACCTCTCTGTCTGGAAGGGAAATAAAACAAATTTAAAATTTTTTTAGGGAATACACTTTTATGTGAATTAAAATGCACTCAAAAGCAAAAAATAATTTTTTTTATAGATAAATATTGTTATTGAAAAATTTGTATGCTTCATAAAAGTGGATGGCTTATTGTGGGAAATGATACTGGTATATTAGAAGAAATTAGTTGGTTGATAAAAAAAGCCAACTTAATTTCTTCTATTATACCAGTATCATTTCCCACAATAAGCCATCCACTTTTATGAAGCATACAAATTTTTCATTAACAATATTTATCTAGAAAAAAATTATTTTTACTTTTGAGTGCATTTTAATTCACATACATGAAAGTGTATTCCCTAAAAATTTTTTAAAAATTAGTTTTATTTTATACTTTTTAGTCTTTTTATTACAATTATCTAATACATATATAGCCAAAATTCGATTTGTTTTGAAAATTTTCAATTTAGAAAGAAGTGAGTTGGCAACCCTAAATGTTGGTGACAAACAAGATCCAAGCGAAAATCAATAAAAGTGTATAATAAAAAAGCCTGATTCGATCGGAAGGGATAATCCATTTTAATTTTTTGGATAATGCTCCGTGCTTTTGTGTGTGTGTGTGTGCGCGCATATATCCGCGATCGTTCCATAAAGATAAAACGAGAGAGAGTCGGGAAGATGACGATCAGCACGGACCGTTAGGTATTCTGGGTCATTTGGTTTTCTGACGCACCTCAGCCTCACATCCTCCTCCTGAAGAACAGAGTGGGAGGTGTGATCACACTGCGTTCGAATGGGGCCGAATCGAATGCCGAGATGGTGTTAGGAGAAGAAGGAATAAAAGCGATTCGTCCGGGCACGTTTTTCATCTCGAAGAAATTCCCTCCTGTGTGGATGCTCATTTATTCGTTTGCGTTATGCATTTTTCCTCCCGATTGCGTAACGCGAAAAAGAAAGTCGATTTGCTTCGGATCACATTTCCTAGTTTTTTACCCTTTCGCGCTCGCGTGTGTGTGTGTGACGTCGCGCTTGTCTGTGAGAATTCAATAAAACGTTCTTCCTAATATTTTCGGCACGTGAAATCGCGCGCCATATTTTAATTCGCTCTCGCGGTTTTTCTTCTTCTTCGTATTTTCAGTAAAAGGAACGGATCGCGGTTTTGTATGGGTCGATAAGAACTGGAGGTGTTTGTTGGAGGTTCAATTAATTCTTGGGAAATGTTGCTTTTTATTCGTTCTTTTTGAAAATAAGGCTTGTTTTTTAACCCATTTATGTATAGGAAACTTAACTACATTCCCGCGGTGTGTTCCATGGTTAAGACAAAACGTAAAAAATTGAAAAAGTGTATTGTAACGCAGTACTTTCGTCGTCTGCTTCATTGAGTAACGTAACCAATAAACTGGATAAAAAATTCGGTAGACGATACCTTTCACTGGCAGTCGTTTTCATTGTTCATTGAGTTTTTCTTAGTTTTCAATTTAATCGGAAAATATCACCATCACACTAGTAGGTGATATTTTTCCTTATTTCCGAAATATAGATTGGTTTTCGTGAAAGGTTCTACATTGTACTGCTTTTTTTTTTTACCTTTGACGAGTAAAAAATTTTCTCGTGAAGGTTATATCACCGCACTTGGCCGATTCCCACGAAAGCCCGGACATTTCTACCTCACTTTTCATCAAATTGCGCAGAATGTCTTTCAATTGCTTTTAATCGCTAATATTAATATTATAAATGAAATTCGAAGGCGAAGCATCGCTCGTTTCTTTTGTCTCTGCCGAGTTGCTTTGAGATATACACCAATGTCGAACGTTCTTTTCCGTTTACCAAACACGTCTGCAGTCATCGATGCTTATACACCTTTGGTCCTCTCAGCTCTGACGGCTTTTAGTATCTGTTTCCTAAGGGAAAGTCGAGAATGCTATCCTTGCCTCTCAGAATGTATGCCATCGTTCTTGTTGTCATGCCAATTAGCAAGGAGAACCCAGCGAGGAAAAGCACTATTCATTCTCACGGAGACATTCCACGATGAGTCATTTAATTCACAAGTGGATAGGAGATAAAAGGCGTTTCCATTAGTCGCTTTAATTTTGAATAGGACTCCCCCTTTTCTTTGTAATGAGCGGCGATGGTTTTTTTCATTTTGACCGTGTTAGACCCTGTTTTGTATTGCGTCTCGCGGGTTTTTCTCGTTTCGGTGGAATATCGAGATGTTTTCTGTGGACCGAAGCTTGTTCGTCCTTCCGAGAAGTTCGGCAAACGCGTTTCGTTTGACGATTTTGATCGCCGGTTTTGAAGCTTGAGATTTTTCGTACGGATTTTCATCCTTTTCTTGCTCAAATGGTTTCCGAATCTGTGGAGCCAGCTGGCAGAATCAAATTATTAATCTCTCCATTTGTTTTAGAATTGAAATATCGGTGGATTACCACTGAGTGCGGCTTCTTTCTGTAGTCGAAATGCCTCTCTGAATTTCTAAATAGTTTTATGGCTATAGGGATTGCCAGTCAAATGTATGATTATTTTAATTACCGCCGAGGACGGCTCATTTGTAGTTGAAGTGCTCTTTTGCACATATAAGTGTATTTGCCGCTGGATGAATGACTTAATATGTTTTCTTCAGAAAGTGGGAGAATTAATCGAGAAAATATTTACTACGGTTCATCACCAAATTTCCAACGAAAGAGATCAATTTTAGACCTAGTCCGAATCGCTGATTAGTCTCGTTAACGCTCTTAAGCGTGAAGTCGGAAGTTAAATCAAGACGAAACCGATTTCCTATCATCTATCATCCTTCCTCCTCTTGCACAAGCGAGAAAAAGTGAAATAACATTGCCGAGCCCCGCCTCGTGTTCCGAAGCCATCTGTGCTCTCGTTCGCTCAAATCGAGAGCTTAATCGATTTGGAGGAAAAATTACGCGGGTGGAGTCCTGCAGAGAGAAAGGGAGAGAGAGCGAGAGAGAGAGGTAGTGGAAGAGGCGATTTCGCGAATATTGAAAGGAGCGTGCAATTTTCCGAAAACGTTTTCGCGGAAAAAAAATCTCTCGAGCGCCGTTCCGCCTCCTCCTCCTCCCTCCTCATAGGGAGTGTGTGGGGAGAAAGGAGAGAGAGAGAGGGGGGGGGTGAAGTGGAGGGAGTCGGAGATTGAGGGAGGAGAGACGGGGAGACGGACGGAGGGAGGAAGATGGGGGAAGAGGGTGTGAGAAATAGGGAAAATCAGGAGGGATGTGGTGTTGAAGAGCTGGAGAGAGGGGAGGGAGAGAGAGGGACGAAAGAGAGGGGAAGATTGAGGGAGATAGCAGTGAGAAAGAGGGAAGATAGGAAGGATGTGGTGTTTAAGAGATGAGGGAGGGAGGGGTGGATTGGAGAGGGGGGAGGAAGGCTAGAGAGGGTGTGTGGGAGGGGAGGGGCTATCGTCTCTCTCTTTCACCTCCCCGTTCTCGCCATCGGGTTGAGTGAACTGCGCTGCGTTCGCTCGCTCGGTGGGGTGAGATCATCTGGTGGACGTCCGTGTGTCGCGTAGATTGGGGGGAGGGAGAAGAGGGGGAGGGGAAGGGTAGGGGGGAGAGAGGATGATATTCGCTTATGAGACGCTGACGTGGTTTTCCCACCGACCTATCGCCTCTTCCCTATCTGTGTTCCTATCGTAAATCCCTCACTTTCTCCCGGCTCGCTCGCCAACCTGATCGACTCCCGTGTTTTCGACCTCGAGGGGTCGCGGGTTCGTATCCCTCCTCCTACTCCCGTCCGGTTGGGCGTGGGTATGTAAATACACTTTTGTCATTCCTCCGTGTGCCTTGCTTATAGCGGTAAATGTCGAAGTGGTATGAGCGTGAATAATAAGCGTGTGTGTTTATGTAGCAGGTAGTCTTCGGTGCATTGTTTTCGCGGATGAATAGCTACGTGTTACGTTGAACCCCGCTTTCTATCGAGTTCTTCGTGTTTATATTTTTATATAATGTTTTAAATAGGCTTTCTGGAAATTTCTGCATGTTTATCTGTTGGCATATCAAGTGTTGTCGTTCTTGCGTAAGACTAAAGGGACTCAAAGAATATGTAATGATATGACAAAATTCAATAGCCATTCACGAGTTAACCGATGTTTTATTCACGTAAAACACGCAATATAGAATTTATTTTAATAAGTGAATTGCTTTTTTATGATGCAACTTGAAATATTCTTGCATGAGACGGGTTCAAATGCAAGATTATTTATGGTGACGTGCTAAGTTTGAACGATTCGACTTGTAGTAACGTGTAATTCCTGCATACGCAGGGTATGCTATAGGTACTATACAAATTATTTCGGGGTAATTGAGATAACTATAGAAGACTTCAAGGTCACGCCGTAGTCTGAGCGTTTCTTAATGAAATTGCGTTCTCTTTTAATAGATTTTACTGCGCGGCTGTTTTTGAAATAGAAAAACAACCTCTCTACGCACAATCTCTCCAACGACGGAAAACATTGCAAAAACAGTATTACGCACTTATCTTTTCGTTTACGTATCTTTATTTGTGTGCCTTCCTTTTTCGCCCTTTTCTCGCGTCGCTTTCCATCCGCTTCGCCGCATTAAATGTAATTTCTCCGTCTGCCATGAGCCGCTTTCTCTCAAAAACACGTTTTTTATCTGCATGTCATTTTTCTATCTGTAAGATTGTGTAATGTAAAACTGGCCATTTGTGTTATGTTGAATAACTAAACATCACAGCCACGAAATTGCCACCTCAGATCGTATTTCAAGGACGCTATCCTATGAAAATGTCACCAATTCGAATTATTATTAGTATTTTGCTGACCTATTTCTTTTAAATTATCGAATTGTAAATATTAAAAGAAGTCATTCCAGCGTTGGGTGTGGTCTCCAATCAAATTCTTTCACTTCAGAAAAATATTACGTCGTAAATGCTACACGGAGCGTGGCGGTGTTAATGATGTCCTTGTTTATGACTAGTATGATTTATGTAGCTAGAAGTTAATTAAAATATAGAATCTCAGTGGTCGTAACAGTTAATTGGCCCTTCACGATTGTATTAGAAGAAAGCTTACATTTTTTTGGATTTCTTGTCAATTTTCGAACGACGCTATATTTGAATTCGTACACGAAAAAATATAGACGGAATCGGTCTCTAATCCAGGCTATGCAAATTTTCCGAAAAACTACACCTTTGAGGATTTACGGCCAAGATCATGCAGCAAGTAAAGTATAACTTTATAGGTTGGTCGATTTCGAGTTATTACGCATGGAGTCAGAGAATACGAGTGAGTATTCATATCGAATTCGACACGTCGATATTTCGATATATCGCCTTTCGAGTTATGAAGGTCGATCGCGGCAGATGAACGGAGATTCGATCAAAATTTTCCCCTATTGTCCTTCCCCAACTCCTTCGCTTTATTTTCTTCTGCCTTAATATGAAAATTATTCGAGTCTTTCTCGAACAAGACGGCTCCGAACATCCATTTAATTCTCGACATCGCTTTTAGACAAGAAAATGGTGGCTAGCCGGCAAGCCTCTCTTTTCTTTTTTTTCGTTTCCCTTCCCGAAAATTGGCCAGGTTCTCGTAGCATAACACGGTCCCTTTTTTTACCTGCCGAATTCTCCTTCTTTTTTATAAAAGGTATAATTTCGTAGATTTGTATCTCTTTGCCAGCATCGGCTCGAGCCTTAATGCTAAAGGAAGGGAAGTCGTTGTGTGTGTTTCATTCCGACTCGGCAAATATATTATCGCCTCGAATTCGTTCCTCGGCGCTCTCTTGTGATTTGTTTTTTGGCGAATTCTTTTTTTTCCTCTCGCCTCCTCTTCCCGCCGGAATCGTTTCGGAGATCGCTTCCACTCTTTCTCTCCCTCTTGGGGAGTCTGATGGACCTGCTGTTCGTGCAAGAAGAGGTAAAAACATCGCGCCCGTAGAGAGAGAGAGAGAGTTCGTAGCTCTCTCGGATGTACTCGAGTAAATCGGATCCTTATAGCGTGTCGTCTTTCTTTCTCTTTTCCTATTATCCGGGGGAAAATGGCAGCACGATTCGATTTCGGTGTGCCTCGGATGTTTTTCCATTTCGTGATTCCCGCCGGATCTAGAAGAGTTTTGGTTTTTATTTTTTCGCTCGTCCAATGTCGCGTTTGAAGTGCTATGAAAACGGATTTTTTTTTTGGGACATTTTATTCGAGAAAAGCCGCGGAATGCAGTGCAAGTTCTTATAAATCGAGCCTTCCATATCTCGAAGAATTTGCGATAGCTCGGACCTATCATTCGAATATACCTTATCTAAGTTTCAAAATAAGTTGAACTTTTCGCTTTCCCATAATATTCGGTTGCGTTTCTCGTGTTCGATTCCTATTTCTATTTCCAGAACGGATGGATGTTCTCTAATTTGCATTTGTCATTTACATAAATAAGCTTTTGGGTGAACGTTATGCGCATTTCGGCTGCAAAGTAGCCGTCGTCAGTGGCGGTGTCTAAAACTGTTCTACTTATTTCCTCATCAGCTAAAGAAGAAATAAATATTTCGAATGTAATCGAAACGTAGCATCTTGAACCCAAGTGTGAAATAAAAATTGAAGATTTTAGTGGTTTTGAAGTTGATGCATATGAATTAACGTGGAAAAACTTTCGAATTAGGGAAAAAGGTCGGCCAGACGTATGATTATCAAGGCTTGATTGTATATTTATTAATTATAACTATCAACGTAAAATAACTTGGGTAAATATCATCGAACAATTTCTAAAGTAAGCCGAAAAAGTTGTTTTGGATTATAAACAATAGTCATTGTCACTGCGAGAAACGCGAAGAAGGTACGACTTCAATTGTAACGAAGGAAAGGACGATGTTGGTTTTGTAGACGGCGGTATGAATGGAAAATGTTGGCTGCAGTGTGTGAGAGGGAGGCGTGCCAGGTGTTCGCTACGCTGGGTTTGGCTAGACTGGCGGCTGTGGCGAGGGGCGGCGGAGGGAAGGAAGGGGTGGGAGGGAAAGAATGAGTGGGAGGGAAGAAGGGGCGGAAGGGAAGGAAGGGGTGAGAGGGCCAAGGACTGACGAAGAGGGGGGGGGGAGAGAGAGAGATCAGGAGAGAGAGAGAGATCAGGGGAGAGAGAGAGGAATATTTGAGAGGAATTATAAGAGGGGAGACTCGTTTAAAAAAGATGGTAAAGTGCGGTACTTAAAAAAAAAACAATAGAGGGTAGCGACGATAAACGGGGTAAGATAAGGAAGAAATTAGAGCGTGAAATGTTCACGTCCATGCCCTACCCCAAGTTTCGAACTCGGTTACCGATGGTGTGAGTTCCGTCGGTTTTGGATCCTTCTGGGTCACGGTCCGTCTGGTTCGATTTTCCTTTCTCCCTCTCTGGGGGGAAAGTGTTTGTTGCGTTCCATCCGGGCGAGCGGGCGTCGAAGTCATCGGGACGATGCTATCCGGAGTTTTATTTTAAGCTGTTGGTTTTCATAAAGGGAGGATGTTCTGCCTCTCGTACTTTTTGAAGGATTGCCAGTTACAGTACTTGTCCTTGCTGATGTTTGTGGGCGTTGTACGGAGTTGAAATGATCTTCACGACCATCAGGTTGCATGGTTGTTAGTCTTCCCAAACTATTAAAGACGCTTAAAGAGTGGTCGCGAAGGCGTTTTAATGCCGTTCTCTTTTATGCTTCCATTTTTAACTTGTATGATATTGATTCAAGTTGTAAAGTTCTACGAACCTAAGCAATCTCGTTATGAAATTTAAATTTATTTACGTGAAAAATTTACTTATTTATTTCAGGGCGATGTTAGTTCCTACGATCAGAAAAAATAGCTTCGTGTTACTGTAAATTTTAGTTTCGTCTGTTTTCGGGATTCTGTTGCCGCAATTTGATGTTTGTTCACGATAGACCTGTTATAAGAACGCCAGATGACAGCTAGTTTCAAGCATCTAGAGGTGAATAGTTCGGGAGAAATAGCCGAGTTATATACATACCTCAAGGGAAACAAAAAATATACGAGTTGTAGAAGAAAATAACACGAAAAAAATATTTTGTCCTGTAAAATGAATACACTTCCAGTTATGGAAAATCCGAGTTGTAGACGTTCGACTTACAGAAGTTCGACTGTGTGTATAGTATATCCGCACCTACATAGTAGGTAGACACGACCAAAGAGATGGAATGGCGGTAGAGATCGATTTTAGTACATAACGCCGGCCTTGGATGAAGGATGGTTTGCGTGTCTGGCTTCGAAATTGGGTTCGCGGGTTCGAATCCTGTCGAACGCATCTGAATATATTTTTTTATCGTTTTTACGACCGTTTTAAAAGGCAGTAAGACGTCGTTCACTGACTAATTAAAAATATAAAATAACAAAGGAGCTCCTATGGGCGATTGAAGTTTAGACACTGTTAAGTGCATAAACACCCCCTGCAATCCACCATTGTAATTAATTTCAGGATAATACGTAACGTAAATTGCCTTCCGTATATAAAAGGATAAACTCCGCCATCCCTCGATCGATTATATTAAACCGTGTTATGGCGTTAAAGAAACAATCGAGCGTTGCGCATCGGATTGTATATACTGCAGTGCGCTCGGCTACCTCACCAATGCGGGCAACGCTCGAAGGAGGTTTAGTTCGTCCTCAATGGCGCGGTGGTCGAGTGCGGCGGCGTGGGTGTCGGACGTCCCCTGCGTCATTCGCCATATGGGAGAGAAGTTGAGAGAGAGAGAGAGATATAGGGAGAGGTTCTTTTGCCTTATCCAATCCCCTTTGCGTCACGCACTGCTACTCCTGTTTAGTCCTTTGGGGGAACCATCGCTGAAAACAATGGATTTTATCCATATATCGACGGGAGAGGTGTGGTCGGAAAGGTTTCTCTTGAAGTGACACTCGTCACGGCGTGTGTATGTTGTGCGTTTGCTTCGAATCCTTTCCCCTTCGAAGCGTTTCCTTAACGTATTAATTAGTCGGTGGCGATCGTCAGATGTTTATCGAAAAGAGTCGGGTGACGCAACCGCACGGGCATTGTTCTCGTTTATCGCTTTTATTTTTTTGTTACCCGTCGTAGCGTGAGGCACGCTATGTGAAGCACGGGCATGTAATTCGTATCGGGCGAGTTTTATCGGAAAACTTTTATGAATTTTTCGAATTAGTTTTTTTTTATTATTTGGCTTTTCTTTGCGCGAGTGACGTGAAGCAATGCACTATTGTAAACGATAAATGGAACTGAGCGCTTAATTGTATTAGAATATCGGATAAAAGTCCAAAACTTCGTTTATTTCACGTTTCTGGAACTTTTTCAAGACCTCGCCGACTTTTGGAAGTCTTGTCAATCCAGCTTCCAAATATTATTGCGAAAGGGAAGAAAAAAATTCGAGCTATCGGAAGTTCGATTTAAGAAGGTTCGGGTTATCTGGACTTGTTTTGATGAGTTTCATCGATTCCAAGTGAAAGATTTACGTCGAGCTCATTTATCAGCAATGAAAACGGATGAGCATAATAATGCGTTCGGCAGGATTCGAACGCGTGGCATTGGTACTTGACACGCTGTACAAATCGAACTGGTCGTCTTAACTGAAGAAAGTAAAATTCATTCTATCGGTCTTCAGTCATTAATAATCGTTTTTGCCTGTACCAATTTGAACTTCGTATAGATTGGGAGAGAGGATCATTACCTCGGAGCTCGAGTCAAACTTATTGAAATATAAACTACAGAAAAATGTTTTCTTCCTGTTATTTGACTCTCTTACCTTACATCAGCCGATATTTCTTCCATAGGTACACAGTTCCGATAATGCCATAATTGTTTTTGTAGATGTTAAAGAGTGGGCTCTTTGTGAAGTTTGCTCCAGTTGCTGAGAGTTTGTATTGTAGTCGAATCTTGAAACAAAAGTGGAAAAGAGGTGATTGGAAAATAAGTTTGCGCATGACGTCGGGAGAGAGAATAAGCCTATATTTTTTAAATAAGGTTGCGCGATCAGTTGCAATTACTTGCCTTAAAATTTTCTAACGAGACTACATACATTAACCTCAGGATCCGCGAAACGTCCGGGAATAACAGATGCGGTACAAATCAACCGTCCATGGTGATAATCACCGAGCGCTAATTTTAATTTATTGGCTACAATAGTTACCAAGATCGCTCGACTGAATTCAAAACACAAGCCGAGTTCGATAATTCTCTTTTCCTAGTTTTTTCGTAATGTATCTATACTTTCGACCACTTTCTCGCATTTTTCTCAAAAGTCGAAACGGCGGACATTGCATAGGAAGAGGCAACCTTTCTATAGTTCACGTTCGTCGAAATGCTTCTCGGATCCTATCGACACCCCAAGACCTTTCGCACGCCAGATAAAAACCGTTTCCGAAAGAATTATCGATCAGACCAGACTTCCAGCTGACATGATCTGTTTAGACATTCTTACGAAACGGACGTTCGATTGAAATTTCACAAAAATTGCCTTTTCTTCAGACCTTTAAAATGGGTCGTTAACGTTCAAACTTCAAGTGTTTGTGTGAAGCGGATTCTTGCTAGAAGCCGTCCTCGTTATCTAAATAGAACTTGTCGATTGATACCGTATCGATGATTCGATTCAGGCGGCGTTGTTAAGGCATATCGCGCCGCTACGGTAGTGGGTTAGACCGCATTGCGTTTGTGTTACAAATCGTTTGTATGTAGTACTATGCTATTGGAGGAGCACGTTTGAATATGTTGCATTGTTTGTGATGATTAACTTAAACGAGTGGTAATTGTTGATACTGTCCATAGTAATGACAGGGATTTACCACATCGAGTTCGAAGTTGTGTTTATATAATCGTTTTTACCAGCAGATCCTACTGTTTCTTTTTTCCGGTTGAAAGGTTAATGGGTGCGTTTTGCGGGCTTTCAGGGTTACGGTGTAAATGTAAACTTGCTAATTTTAGGGGACTCAATTATGTGGTGTATTCAGAACTCCGAAACTAGGATTATATTAATTGTTTTAAGTACGGTCATATGCCCTTTCGCGATTGATAGTTTCGATACTGTCGAACTTCGATAAAGCGAACGTCCATGACTGAATGTTCGATAACTCGAAGCAGACATTTTTTCGCGCATACATCTTATAGTAGTTTTAACTCGAACTTTCCAAAGTCGAACTCTTCCCGTCTTCCATCGTCGTTTTAAGTTATCAAGGTTCGATAGTAATCGACGTTCAATCCATCGAAGCTCGACAGTACTAATTCGTAGCCTACATCTTATGCAACCAAATCGGCAGAACCGTAGCCTTTCTGGCACCCTTAAAAGACATAATGGTAGCGTAATATGGGTGCCGAAAGAATCTCCGTCAGAAACAACACTTTAATAATCGAGGTCATTCCTCTGAGATCGATGTCTCGTGTTTTCTAGGTCTCGGTTTCCGCTTTCCTCGTCACTCTGTCCCTTTTTTTGCTTCGAGTTAATCATTCACGACTTCTCACCCAGTGCAACTCAATGACGTGTTGAAGAAATGTCGACCCGGGGACTCTCTTTCAAATCCCTACTTATTCTCCTATATCACCTTCGGTTTGACGTTTTTAGGTCCACGTGCCCTGCCCTCTAGCACATCAGAGACCGCCTCTCTCTGCCACCTGTAGTTCGCCCCTACTCCGCCCCCCTCTCACACCATTCCCTCCCACACCTGCCACTTCTTCCGCAGCGCCTCCCACCGTCTCTTTCTGAAAACTCCGAGCACGGATCCTTCGGATATAAATGTGTTATTCCCTTTTCGTCGCTTTTAAGAGCGAGAGTTATGAGAAGTTTTTCGTGCGTTACATACACAACGAAAGAAATTTCTTTTTTTTTTTTTATATTCTCGACCCGTGACGAAGTTTGGCTTTATACCCGGGACGGATTGAAAGTATTATTCCGATGATCTCGGGTTGGTATTGAGAGATATACACACACACACACACACAAAATTTGAAAAGTCTTTTCGTTATTGTTTTGTTTTTCACCCGCTATCTTCTATATCAATTTTAATGTTTCGTTATCTAGCGGTTCGGTATTTTTTTCGCTTTTATCGTCGTTGCGTGCATTTTTGCAGGTTATACCCTGTGTCGAAATAAAGTTATGTTCTACTTAAGATACCTATTACAGCTGATACGAAATTGAATTACCGGGCTCGTTTTATGGCTCCTATCAAAGTAGCTGTGACCATAACACCTATCTATGCTTTTTATCGACGGAGGAGTTTTCCTAACTATTTATTTATTACTTAAATAAGGAAAAATAATTCTTTTATCGGCTGTCCCGTCGTCGGCAATGTTCGAATTTGCGGTGCAAATTTTTTTGTTTTAACGCATGCAGTACGTTAGGGAATTTACTACGGAAATTCTCTACAGTTAGTATTAACATCGTTAAAGAGAACATCGAGGGAAAAATAAATAGAAGAAAAATATCTACTTCGACCCATCGAAAATGCGACTTAGGGACGTTCGATATATCGAAGATTAGACTAGTTCATAAAGTTACCTCAAATTTATTATTTTACCAACTTTTTAAGATCGGCGTTTCAATCTAAGACTTATTTTTGCCGTTCGTGAGATAGAAAGGGTCGATCATCCAGGATATCTCCGTTTTCAATTTCCCCGACTACGGAATAGACACTTAACGCAGGTAAACTTCATAAGCATCCCATCTTCCTTTGGGCGGATGAGGGTTTTTCTACCTACCTCTCTCGTTCCCCTTGTTTTTAACCTCCTCTTCGCTCTGCCTCCTCTTTCCATCCTCCGCCTCCCCCGGATGTGTCCTTCGCTCTCATGCATTCTATTTGCCCCTCATCCGTCCTCCCTACCTTCTCCTTTACACCCGCATTTTCTCCCTCCACGTTTCCCTTACGCCTCCTTAAAGGCAGCCGCTCCTCCATTCTTGACCGAGGAGGAAGCATGGTGGTTAGGGTTGGTTGCTAAGGGAAGAATCTCTGCGGTCGACCCGTTCGTATGTGTGTGTGTGTGGTGCGGAGGCGGAGTGGGAGGTGAGGAGGGAAAAGAGGTGGTACCCGTGCAGCACCGGCTAGCCTCTTTCCTCTCTCTCCCCCTCCCTCTTCTTCCGTCGGGGATTTTAAATCAGGGTCGCTCCCTCATCTCGGGGGCAAAAAATTCTATACGAAACTGGTTTCCCGTGCCCTCCTCTCTGGAAGTTTTTATATTCGTCTCTTTTTTTTACCATCGAGGAGGAAAAAAGGAGTATAGCAGGTAGTTTCTTAATCATTCGTTAAAGCGATATGATTTAAGGCGATGTGCGTCGGATCAGAGTACGTTTTTCGTTAAAAGATTCGGTGTTTTGCCGCTAGATGGCAAGGGGGGGAAAATATGGATTAAAACGTCAACGGTTCGGACTGTGTTCGAATCTTTCGTACACACCCGGGATGGAGTCGTGAAGCAGACAGCCGGAATAAATGGGATTGATTAGTAATTTGATGTAGATGTGGAGTTTGCCTGGGGAGGTAATGTTTGGTGTAATAAAAGCATTTCGAATCGACATGTCCTATAGGAAATGCAGAAATAAAACCTTAGTCTTTCGTAAAATCTACGGTATTTCTATAATATTTAAATTAAATTGTTTATCGCTAGTATCTATGCTGGAGTAATTTAAGAAATAATCTAAATTCTCATCGAAAGGAACGACCACAAAGGTAAAAGACAACAGATTCGTTAAAGGAGAGAATATAGTTCTCATTCTATTTTTCTCTTGAGTTTTACAGCCCCGTAAAATATAATGCAATAATATTTTCGCCCCATTAAAAATAAAGTTAATAAAACAAGTTTTCCAGATTTCGGGGCTTTGGCAATATTTTAATTACGCAGGCTCAGCTTAAGCCTTGGAATTTACCTTCGTATAAAGACCAATTTTGAAGATATAGCGACTCAACGATGTTCTTCGATCCATATATTACACCTTGAGAGATGAGAAATTCGTTATTCCTTAAGGAGAATGAAGGTTATGCGAGAATTGTTTGCAATAGTTTGCTCCATAACTTAACTATTTTTTGAATTAAAAATAATAAGTTTAAGCGTGCAGGTAGGAGACGTTCACGAGTTTGTGTAACAGGATCGTCGGAATGCGTATATAGGGTGGAAGCTCAAATTTCAGCGGCAGTTGGTGTATAGTGGGAAGAGAGGAAGATGGGGGGAGGATGAGGAGAGGTGGGTTGAGGTGGGGGGAGGAGGCTTAAAGGGTGCTTTCACATAGCGACCCCCTGAGCGAGCGTTCGGTTAACTCATGAATAACGGTGGGCTCTTTAAATTTAAAAGTCGGCGGAAGCGATTCGCCACGCCTTCCCTAGTATATACCCTGCTGTTTACTTAAAGAGACGTCGATTCGAATTCCCGTAGGATATACGGGAGATCCTGCCTCGGAGATTTTTTTTAGCGGGAAAAACTGTTTGTGGTTAAAATGGATTTGTTCGCTAATTTTGGTCTCTTTTTCGATTTGGAAATTATTCGTTCTTAGCCTCGAATTTCGATAAGGAATTTTGAATTTTAAAGTGACAGTGATTTTGATGGTTGGCAAATTTTTTGTACCTTTTTCAATTTTTTAAATAAAATCAGGGGTTTTCAAACTTTTTTGCTGACGTACCACTTAGAACACTTTTTAAAAACGTTCATATAACCCTTAGTACATGTAAAGTTATAATGTATGAATAACACTTGTATTAAGATAGTTAACTAATGTTTATAATGTTAATATTCACTGATTTGGCCTAATTGTCAGTTTTATAACGTTATACTCAGTCGTAACACGCAAATTTTGATTCTGAAGTACATAATATGAGAAAGACGAAGTAAAAAGAAAAATTATAATCTTAAACATTTTCGGAATAGGTTCAAAACTTGCTGAAAAAATTAACTGCTGTGCGAGTCAATTTCGCATTTTATTATCACAATGTAAAAGGTCGCGAGTTAACGTCATGAGCAGATGATAAGGTAAAGTAAATTAACGTTTTTAGCTCTACGAAAAATAGAATTTAAAAAAAATCCCTCCATTTTGGCGCCAAATTTGGTCGTTCTAAAGAAAAACAGTAAAATTAAACCGTCGAATAGGGTTCCCCAAGTTTTCCCGGGTTTCGTAGCAGTTCTATTTCGAACCGTCCAAAATGCCGCTTACGAACAACGCCCTCGACAATGAATGACCTTAGTGCAATTGCAGCCGTATGGAGGAGGAGAAGCGAGGGAAGGGAAGCCGCTGTCTGGAACACGCCCAAAGCACAGAAACTGCTCTTCCTCCTCCTATATCTCCCCTCCGCTCTCTCTCTCTCTCTACCTCCCTTCTCTGCTCCCTACTGAACCCCACACGGCGGCAGAGCATAACGGGGTCATGAAAAGCGTTCATTTCTCTCCTCTTCGTGCGTATGTGAGACAGCGTGTACGACAGAGAGGCAGACTTCATAGCGAGAGAGAAATGTCTCGACACATACGCACACGCACTCGCGAATTTAAAAGTGGTATTTCCCGACACCTTTTCTAATACAGGTCCTCGAGCTACTCTTCTTGTCACGGAATGGTTTTTTTTAACATCCACCGACACGAGAGGGTTTTTTTTTAATGTAAAGAGCACTCGGCTGTACTTCTGAAGGATTAAATGAAATTTGACGTAGAAAAGAGGTGGTTTTTCGCATGTTTTTCTGTCAAACTAGTTTGGTTTAAATTTTTTGAGATATTTGGTTTTTTTTTAGTTATACCCATTTCTCTAGCAAGGTAGCAGAGAAAGCGATCATGGGAATGGGCGGTAATAAGAAAGTAGCGAGTATATTTCTAAAAATGTTGTTGAATCGAATTCTTGTATTCCTGGCAATAAATGCAATATCATTATTATTTGGCACGATTTAAATTGCTTATGAAGCTATTGAGGCGGTGTTTTTCGGTCTTGTCCTCGGCAGCCATACTTCAAGGCTGCGGTTATACTACCAATGGCCTCTTAGAATCTTAGTATTTAATTGAAAATCTTTTCGCACTGTAACCGGCATTTCTTATATAAAAAATTAATGGCGAATCCAGCGAAATCGGGTTAAAGGCGACAAAAAAGAGCATGTGTTGCCCCAAGGCTCTTAAGATGACAAGCAAGATGGTTGAGTGATGGTTATAATCTCAACCACACGTGTCAAACCTTAGGCGGTGTTTCTAAGGACGAATTTATCGTCGTATCCTCCACCTCTGGGTTCTTTCTCGTGATGTTACGGGACATGTTGGGGGAGATTATCACAACAGTGTTGGGTTTAGCTCGTGTATTGTATGCCTATTATCCAAGTTAGCTGTGCTGTGAAGGATGATACGCTGTCGTTGGTACATACAATACCGTTCAAAACATCAACGGGGATAATCATCAGCCTAATTCGAGTTCGTCTAGATGTAGGTTTTGTTATTTTTCGCCGTATTGGTTGGTTACTTTACTATCGTGCCTAATAGTCCTATGAAAGAACGATCGAGTTTTTTCTAGTTGGTTTTGTGCATTGTATCTTCCTGGTGGGAGTTTGTTAGTCTTTTCAGTACTTGATTTATTTTGCCTCACAAACAACACTTTACGGTCTTCTACAATTAGCGCAACAACAATAAATACAAACACATTCGACAATGTTCTCAGCAGAATTCGAACCATCGATCCTAGTAATGGGAGTCTGACACGCTAACCACCCCTCTATATTGAAAGAGAATCATGAATGCATAGTTCAATAGGCGTTCTTCTAACAATTCTTTCATGTAGATCTTGTAATATTGATGCAACGGCCTTTTTCATCGATTTATTTTACTGGTTTACATGCCCTAAACTTTTTCCAGTACCAACACACATTGTTGTTCTCGCGATATTTAACGCGAAGTTTAAATTATTTACATAAATACCACGTAGAGCTTTTCAGACCTTTTATAACTGTCATAGAAAAACTTGCAAAAAAACAACTTTTTTCGTTTGTTGATGTTTTTCAAGTAAAAAATGTCTTCCGCGGATTCGTTTGTGCAAGGTTCTCTGTGTGGCCGGACTCATTCGAAATTTTCGACCTCAATGCTTTCCATTGAGGGCGGTCGAGAGAAAGAGAGAGAGAGCAATGCCGCCTTTAGCCGATGAACCTCTCGTAGCCTTGAATCTTTACCCCCACCGCCATTTTCACCCTCTTCCAGGCGTTGTTGTAAGCTGTTCTACTCGAGTGGTGATGATGCTGGTCGTGGACGGCGAGTTTTTTTTTATTTCCTGCGGGTTTAATCTCTCGGTTCATCCTTTTCCCTTTCTCTTTCTCTCCCGCCTCTTCTCTCTCGCCGAGCCTTCACGGCGGTTCTGGTTACTTTGCTGCACGGTGCATCCTGTCCTTTGTCACCCGAACCAACTTTTTTTTCCCAGCCATGTCCCTCCCGCGTGAGAACGCGAAAGATTTTTTATTTCGTCTCGTTTTTTTTTTGTTAACTTCGCTTATCTCCCGAGCGTGGCGCCTCCTCGTCGACCCGTTGCGTTTTTTTTCTCGCCGTGATCGAAACCCCAAAGCGATCGTCAGTAGTCGGTCGCTTAATCTGGTCTAAAGCGTCGTAAATGTCGGCTCGAGAAGAAGCAAAGAACTGGCGCGCAAACGCGTTTAGTCGGATTGTCCCTGATGACACAGCTGAGTGGAAGCGCTAGATAACCGGCTCAGCGAAAAAAAAAACGGGGAGGGGGAAGGCTTTATGTCGTGCAAGAGAGTTCCGCACGTCCTACTATAGGGAATAGCGCGATTCTTGGACTTTGGTTTATGGGACGAATTAATTTGTTTTATTAACCCCTTTCATAGGACAAGAAGTCGAGAATTTGAAATTAATTTAATTTTCATTTATTATTGCGTAGTATCTCCTCAGTTTTAAAAAATTGGCGACCTCTTGACCTCAGAAACTGATGGTACATCTACGTAGGTGGTAGCTAAAGGTACTATAAGAAGTATCAAAGAAATTTAGGATTTTAAAAAAGTGATACAATATTGTATCAGTAACCTACACAGGATTAAAGTTCTTAGCGCATATAAATAAGGACACGATTGCGAGTTACAGAAGTTGCGCATTAAAAATGTAGATAACTTTTTTAGACTTTAATCGTACCATAAAACTAGGTTGATTGCTTTTACGCGACAGATGCTGTTTACGTGGACGGAAGGACATACTATAAACGTAAGGTTTATAATAATGCTAAAAATTGTAAATTATTTTAATATTCGCCATTTATTTTTAGAGAATGGAACGACTAATTGTATTCTCGTTTTACTTATTTGCAAGTTGAGATCATTATGCATTGTATTATCCGGGGATTTTATAAATTTTGTTTGCGGAAGCTGCATATTTTTCAATTAAATACATGCTCTGCTGAAACGAGAGATCGAAAGTATCAGAATAATTTAGCTGTCGGTTTTACGTTTAAATAGCAATCATTTTCGTAGCAATCATTTTCGTTCCATGCCTCAGTTCTTTCATGAAAATAACAAGGAAAATTTTCATTATACAGAAGTGAGTAGTAATTGGTTTAATTATGTTCTTAGAAAGTCGAACCTCTACGACTCGAATTTATTTTCGATATCTCGAAGAGACTCGAGATAAAAAAGATAATATATTTTTAACTCCTCCCGAAGTTCAAATCGGGTTTTTTAACCTTATAATACATCCAGCATAACATAATCACCTCTCTCTGCAGATGTTACGATAACTTACCGTCACTTACGTAGATACGAGTATGGGTCATACACCTTGCGAAATTAATTTTTTTCTCGTCAATATTCTTCAAATAACACGAGGAAAAAATCCTCCATCCGACATTTTTCACCACGACGCCACTGCCCTTCGTGGATTTTAACGTTTGTAGTTCCACCCTTTACGTAGGGCCCCTTCAGGTCGGTGGGTGGGTGAGTCTGGTATCGGAGTGGGGCCTGGGACGGAAAGGGTTGTGGGTTGGAAGGAGGGAGGTGTATCCCGCCTGCTCGCTTGGCAGGTTGCTCTCAGGCGGTGGGTGTGTCACCCACGTGGCTTCGACTCGGGAAAGTCAGCCAGCGAGCCTATATCCCAACAGCCGCCGCCGCCCTCTGCCGCCTTCTCCGGATTCCAGCTGTAGAATTTCCAGGAGACCTTAAGACGTGAATACCCGGAGGCTTGGGGAAGGCTTCGATCCTTCTCCGGTCCTACTGAGAATTTCCGCTGCTAACAATCGTTGGGGAGAATTGTGTGAAAATGTTTAAAAAGTGGTTATGATTCTGTTTAGTCTTTTTATTTCGAAGATTTAAGATCGCTTTTAGTTAATTCCGATATGGATGCAGTACAGATTTCTTAAACTCTAGTCCCCACATATTTGTCATGGTGTATATATTATAAAAATGTAGATTTGAAAAAAAAACTGATTCGACGATGCTTACGTAACGAACTGGTTTTATTACTTGTATTATTTAAAAGGTTTGCTTGATTTCTTTCGCCATAAATCCTTAAAATGGGCTGATTTCAGTATAAACAATCGATCATGGACTAATTACGACCGATGAACACCACTTTTAAGTTGAAATGCACGCGTGTTGTTACCATTACTAATTCCTACGCCATCTGCGTTTGTAATATGCTAAGTATTCTCACTCAAAAATGAAAATCAGTTTTCAACGAAGTTTTTCCAAATATTGCCGTTTAAAAATAGGAATCTTCAAGATGCGAATATTTCGCTGTGCTAAATCGGAATTTTGATCGAGGAGAAAAAGGAGGTATTACTTCTTTCGAGTCATTGAAGTGTCGGGTTACCTTTACGCTATAAATAAATTCTATCCATTAATATAATATGAATAGTCTGGAAGTGATCCTTATAAATCCAACGTAAAATTGTTCGAATTGTCCGGCCATCAATTTAGCTTTAGCACTGTTTTGATGCTGTCTCCAGCGATTAAAAACAATCAAATTCTCGTGTAAGAGATTATAAGAAAGGTGAAGTCGGGTATTGTTGAATGGAATGCAAGTTTAACTCAAGACACCCGAATTTAACTTCATGTATCACCAAGGGGGAAGCTTACCTCGCCATGCACACGGCCTTTGACAGAAAAACATCATCAGGGCAAAGCGAGGGAAGGGCGTCTTAGTTTTACCGCTACGTGGTGCGGATATTTTCCGGATATTCGAAGTTTTCGAATTCGACGAACGCTGTAGTGGTGGCTCCACGTGTTTGATTGAGCGTTCATCAAGATCTCGCGCCTTCTCCGCTTATTATTTATAGCTTCAAGACGTGCTATTGGATCGCTCGTGGTTTAGATCGGGTCTTTTTCGAAAGTAATACATATTTAACGTGAACGGGATGTCAGTCTGTCCCGAGCCTCGTGGTGAGACGCGACGAAAGCCCTCTCGTTGGAATAGCGTCAGAGCACGACGCGTCGCGACGTCTATATGAAGACCACGCGAATTCTTGTGGATTTACGTTGTAAAGCGATAACTATGCCCCCGTTTCTTCCGCAGCCTTGGGTTCAATGGCTACGCGCTATTTTAATTCGAGCATTGAATAGAATAGTCCCATAAACTCGAGTGATATATATGCACGTGATCCACTTAAAAGTTTTTGTCACGTTTCTTTGCGTGCTATCTTCGTGAAATTCACATTTAAAAAATAGGAACTTAGGTAATGAATGGCAAAGTGTTTAAAGCTGTAAATATGCTATTTATTTATTACTTTGTTAATTTTCATTTTTGGCACAAATTGAAAAATATTTATGCAGTTTATTTCTTCGGTATCCTGTGTCCTTGCTGGTTTCGTCTGGAATAAAATCTTCAAGGTTCTCCGCTTCTGGTCGAGGAGTCATCCCGAAAGCGTTGTTTAAGGGGAGTAAGGAAGGGGGCAAGTATCGCCATAAGCACCCTCTTGGCATACGTGGGGACACTAGGCATCCAAATAGTCACGCTATTCCTGGCAACATCGACTCGGAAAAGAAATAAACGGTGAAGAGCGGCCAAGAGGTGGGAGTGGCAAGATCCTTTCGGTGTGTTCGGCACGCGTAGCTCAGTTGTTTTTTTTAAGGTTTCCCAAATATTTTCTCGGGATTTTTCTCGTTTTTTTTTTCCCGGCGAGATCTCAAAATCTCGCACCTTACCGAAGACGTTTCCGGTGATTTTTTTTTACCCACTTCCGATGGTTTTTAGCGAATAAAGTTGATGAGGATGGCTGGAGAGGAAAAAAATGTTGGGCGGGTGGTTCAACGCTCTGCAGAATCCGCTCGAGAAAGTCGGCTGCGTTGGCAGGAATGAGTTCTCTTACCCATGCCCTTTTCTTCGCGACTATTCTATCGTTTCCTTCGCTTTAGGGCGTGATCTGGTTCGGCGGGATGCTAGCTTGCAGAGTTCGCCGCCAGGGGAGCGACGTTCGCCTCATCTCCTCCCCTTCGTTTTTTTTTGAGACGTCACATCCCGCCAAGCACAAGTGTTCACCGTGAAGATACCGCGGTTGTATCAAAATACGTTTTCTGACTTATGGTTGTTCTCCCGCTCGATGGAACGTCGAAAGAAAGTAGTATATCCTCGCTTAAAAAGGTAGAAAGTGTTCGTCCGAACGTCGCCGAAACCTGATCTGAAACTGGTGACGTAGTGTGTAAACATCGAAAATGAATTAATAATATTAGGACTAATTTTTGTGTAATTTTCTCGGTAAAGAAAAGGTTTGTTGAATTTGAGTAAATTGCGTACGGGAAAATGTGATAGGAATTCATGCCGCTTAAGCGGTTTCGGGTTTTAAATCAACGACCAAGTCGACTATTAAAAAATTTAAGAATACTTTAAAAATTGCCAGTTTTCTCCCCAGTTCCTGTTGTGGGTATTTTCTGAGAGAATCGGCGAATTTCGCCCGAACGTTCCTGAATTTAGCGTAATTTAAAATCTATTCGTTATCTTAAAAAATAATAATTAAAATTAAGAGTTTGGGTAATTACAGTTAAATTCTCGAGAGCTGATTTTAATCGCGCCAAGTTTTTTATTGTAAAATTTTTTAATGAAACGATGGCTTGACAACATTATTACAGCTTTCTACCATGTCCGAAAAATTTTTTAAATCACACCCAAGGCTGTTAAAATTTCTGAAAGGAGGTATAACGTAAGTTTATAGGGGGGGCGGGGTTTCCCCCGCTTGGAAGAAATTTCACGACAGCTTAACACCGTCGAAAAGTTCATATTTTAACCCTCGTATATTCAAATGCCGTCCACAATCCCATCTCCACATCCCGCAATTCGATGCCCGGTTATTGATTCGTCGGAGGCAGTAGTACGGTTGAAAAGCTGCGGGATGCAGGGTGGTATGGAGGGTTTTTAGGAGGGGGCGAGGAAAGGGGGGGGGGCGAAAGAAAGGGGAGAGGGGTGGGAGGATTAAACCCCGCGCATGCTCCCTCCCAAGATCCCCGTCTCTCCCTTTGCTGGGGAAAACGGGTGCCCCGCAACACAGCAGCCTGCGCTTGCACGACGGAGAGGGCGTGTTCCCGAACCGAAATAGCGCCTCGCCCGCCCCCAGGTGGATTTGTCGCGAGGGAAAGAGAGAGAGAGAGAGAAGCTGGTCGGAGGACGGGTCACACAACGCAGGGGGCAAGAATGCGTTTGGCTCCGGAGCAGCTCTCTGCCCCGTCGTGTGTAAAGAGAGAGGGGGGGGGGGGGGAAGGAAGGAAGGAAGGAGGGGGAAGTCTTGGACGAGAGCTGGTGCATTAAAAGGGGAACGCTCTTCTCTTTGAGACGTGATTATTTTCTGTTGCGGGCGGCTGCGCTGCTTGGCCAATGAGGGATGCTGTTTTTGGGTTTCTTACGGAGTGGCGCTCGATTTTTGGGTTCCGGAGAAGGAAAAGATTTTTGGGCAAGGAAGTCTCCAAGTGATGCCACTTAGCTATTGGATCCGAAGTTTTTTTTTTTCGTTCGTTTTCTGTATTTGTTTTTTTTCCTTGTTGAGTAAAAATCCTTATGTCGTCACCCGCCTCTAGATTGAAATTGGTCGGATGCGAAGCGCGAGGCGATTTTTGCGTTATTTCCTTTCTTTCCCTTCCTTGTTTACATAAAACTCGGCGTGTTCGATTTCCGCCAATTTTAGGTACCTATGCCATAAATTCGGGATTAAAAATGTTGTTCATTATGAACGAAATTGGTTTGGAGAAAGGGGTACGATGTAACAGGCTGCGCAGTTCGAAAAACAGAAAAAGTTGAAATAGTTTTGACTAGGTGCTTTCGTTCTTCATGTAAATTAATTTCCGCGGTTTTAAAGACGAGTATGTTTCGTTAGGAAGTGTAGCCTGTATAGCGGTTTTATTTTTACACATACGATCGATTCATTGAGGTTGGACGATGCAGTAAGATTACAAGGCCATGTAAAGAGTATCTCAGGATCTTGGCATAACATTTATTCATGGGACCCTACCTCCCCCTAAGTTAAAATGAAAAACATTTCATATTAAAAATTTGCACCTACTCAAAATGCCGCTCGTTGAAAAATAATTACGATAAATTGGAATGAAATTCGGATGAAATTTCTGCCCCCCACGCCCCATATCTGGGCGTTAAAAACTTGTAATCCCATGTTAATCACGCGTTCGATATTTTGCATTTAAGGGAAAGCGTAGTCGAAGGAATATTTCGTCACGTGCGCTAGAAAGTGTTAGAATCACGTGTCTTCCGTAATCTCAATTAATTTACCTTAATCCTTTTATAAATTTTAACTCCGCAAAACCGATGGAAGTCTGATTCTTCCACACCTGCACACTTTGAGGAAAAGACATTAAGATTATACGGGTTCACCTGTCTTTAGGCCGTCCGGTCTCATCCAACTACTCATTATCCTTGATTACCCGCTCCATCTTCCGGATTGTTTCCGCTGGTTCCCTTGTTCTCCGCGATCCTTTTGAAGCGCCACCTCCGGTAAATTCGGGTTGTGGAGTGAGATGGCAGCAGCGTCGCACCTGCCGGCGCAGGTGTCTACTGAAGAGCGGAAGTTCGATATGTAGATGGCGATAGGAGGGAAAGGGGGTAAAGTGTGGGGGAGAGAGAGAGAGAATAAGAAAATTCCGCAGCAGGACAAGAAATCCCAATGAGAAAAATTTGTCTCCTTTAGTGAGGCTATGGTTCTTGGATTGCCACCAGGAGATTAGTGCATGCACTACGATGAATTTGCGCTAATGAATGACATTGCTTTTACAGGCCAACAACACAGTTGTTTAACTATAAAATTTCGTTAGAGGATGAGGCAGGTGTCGATTTCTTGCAGAATGAGTCACTTTTGGCAATTACGGTCTATAATAGAATACATTTATAAAACAATGGTGGTCGAGTTATCTATCAAGCAAACGTGAGAAATACATTAGACCTTATTATTGTCTTAATACGTTCCTCGTGGGTATGTAGCGCGACTTAATCGTAGCAATTTCCCAAGGTTCTGCTTCACGTTCCCAAATAGCAAAGCAATATTTGGAATGGATGATTGCAGTAGTCGAAATTTATAGAAAGTTTTTTGCTCAATGAATAAGTTATCTAGAGGAAAAATTTTCGTTATTTTATGGTCGAATTTAGGGTATCCCTCACGAAAACAGTGAAATGGACGGATGCGGGTTCCCTTAGATCGGAGCGCTTTCATTTGTCCGATTGAACGCATTAATCGTGGACTGGCGTTGAGACAGCTTCTTATGTTAGACGTCTGAAGAAGCACTTTGGAGGACCGCTTTTTGAGTCCAAGGCTGTCTCCTGGTTCATCCCTAGCAGGAGTTGCCCGGAGCGCTAAAAGCTAGGATGCTCTCCCTCCTTCCCTCTCTCTCTCTGTCTGTTGATAATCCCTCCAGCGTTCGCAATCAGCCCATCCGCACGCTGTTAAGACACCCCCTTTGCCGGATCGATGGGTTGGTACGTTTCGACAGAGAGGGAAAGAGAGAGACTTCGTGCAACTTCGCCAGGCCCTTGCGGACGCCAGATATAGACTGGCGAGGCGGGGTGGTGTCCACGGCTGAAGCTAACCCTTTCTCCCCATCCCCTCCACGCAGTTACCCACCCCGCCCATCGTCCGACGATATGCACTTCGCTAAGTGCAGTCTGCTCTCTCTCTTTTTGGTTGGATTCTTTGAAGGGGTTTGCTGCGCCCAGACCAGGCGTAGATCTAATGGGTTGACGATTTAAAATGTTTCCATCGTCTCTGCCCCCACCAACAACACTAAGGCTGCATGATTTGGATCCTGGTGTGGGCTCGTTTCTTAGCGTTGATGAGCTAATTTAGATTTGCCTTGAGTGCGGTTCACGAGTTGATTCTAAATAAATAAATATCGAATTCTGAAAAAAACTGCTCCTTTATTCTTTCCTATCGATTGATTTTTATATGTAGAAAATGAATCCAGATATGACGAATATAAACTGGTTTATGCTTTCTTATATTTGATTGGTCCTAGTTCTCATCCGCTGCAGTATCTTAATGCGGTTTGTGTCAGTGAAGGCTTGATTTTGCATCGGTAAATGGTTTATGCTTTATTATATTTGATTGGTTAAATTTTAATTTCTAATGCAGTTGTTCACAAAATGTGTGCCGCGGCACGCTGGGGTGCCGTAGATGACTATTAGTAAATAAATTTACGTTTTGGATGTGTTTATAGGCAATCAGGCTACTAATTTTCCCCGCTAATAGATTTATTATGGTGTACTACCAACAAATGGATGTGTGCACAGGTTGTAATGCTCCTGTTTAAAAATATGAAAACCGGGTTTTATAACTGGGGTGCGGGCAAAAAGTTTGGGAACCACTTTTCTAAAGAGTCATGCATATGCTGTATGTTATGTACTGATTTAAATTTCAATACACTGAAAATTCCAGGTGTTACGAAAGCAAAATATTTTTCTTGGTAAGGTACTTCTTATTTATTGGCATATGCTGCATCTGAAAGATATGCATAGAAGTATGGCCAAAAGTTAAGTTTGTCGTTTCTATGTTCCTTAATCAGTATTGTCTGGGTTCTGATTGACAGATGTTTTTGTCTTTAAATTACCGAATAGTACAAAAATTTCAGACTATGGCTGTCAGTTTTAGGGAAAATAATTCAGTCTCATAATTCTTATTGTAATTTTCATTAAGAATTGTAGTCTTGCTCTTTAATGCTCATCATAAATTTAAGTATTCCAATTCATATTCCATGAAACTAATGTCATAAAATTGTTTTTATCAGGTGAAAGGCCATTTCCATGCAGTTGGGCTGGCTGTGGAAAGCGATTTGCTCGCTCAGATGAACTAGCGCGTCACACCAGGACACATACGGGGGAGAAAAATTTTGTGTGCCCAGTCTGTGACAAGAAATTCATGCGCAGTGACCACCTGAGGTATGTTCAGTCTTAAATGCTACTTGTTAATACTGCATAATTTTGGATATCAAAAGTATTATTTTTGTATTTTGTGAATTCTTGGTTATAGCAATTTATGTAGTCGATTGCTTCAAAATAAAAATCTTTTATTTTAATTTTAATGCATTAAAAATATTTTGGTAATATTCTGGGAATGTAATAGTCTCAATCTGCTAAGAGATGTAGAAAGTTTGAGTTATTATTATGTACGATTGTAACTTTCACGGAAATTAATGTTGACTTTATGTTGTTTGGCATTATTCCATTCCCAATTTTCATTCCAGTTCATTTAGCGTTATTTAATTTGATGATAACATTTTCATCCTGATTCATTTAGCTTTATTTAATTTGTTGGATAACATTTTCATCTACTTTTTCATCATAACATTTTCATCTACTTTTTCATCCACAGCAAACATGCAAGGAGACATCCCAACTTTGACCCCTCCGTGCTCCGACAGAGACGACCACCAACAAAGGCATCGTCAGTCAACTCGAGTGAGGGTACACCTTCTGAGGTCCTCTCAGATTCCATGATGCCTTCGCCTTAGCAGTCATTCTCGTAGTCAACAATTTGAAGCCATCTGTGGTCGATGATTCTGCTGTTTCAACTTGCAAGTAGCAACTTTTAGGGAATCGTCGGAGGCATATTTTTTGCCAAAATAACAAAAACATGACAAGAGCTCCTTATACTGCGAAGAGGCCCAAGTCACTAAGACGGGATTGTCGTAATTTGCTTTTGCAGTCGAGTCTCTTAGAGTGAAGAAAAAAATTTTGAGTGTAAATATTACCAAGTACTGTGCACTGTGCACCAGGTGTGAAGGACAGCAGTGTGCAGGTCAAAATTATAAAGATGCTGATCGGAGGTGTTTTTATTTTAATGATGGACTATAAAATCCCTGAATAACCGTATTTACTCATTTATTCCAATGCGGCAGAATCTGCCGTACTTTGAATCGTTATGGGGGATTTCTTTTTAGGTCTGTCATTTTAGGGAGCAGGTCATAATTGTTTATTGTAGCAGAGTGAATAGATGCTCACCATTTTACTTTAGTTGGGATTTACAGATGAAAACTAACAATGCAACTATTACTGATTTTTTAGTGTTTTTAAAGAAAAATTAAAGGACACTTTTCAATGAATAAATATATATATATATATATATACACATATATATACATATATATATACACATATAACTGTATATATATAATATATATATGGATATATATTTTCCCTTTCATTCCATAGGCAACCCAAGATCGATCTCAAAATAATTAGAAAGGTTTAAAATGTAATGCAGTAATTTTTTTAAATGGAGGAAATTAAAAAAATTTAAATTTGTGAGGTCAACTTTAATTTAACTCGTCACAAGATCTGGAGTTTATGTTTTTCCTTGGTTTGTTAAATTATAGTAATTTCTGTACTCATTTGTTCCTAGATGCTTGTAAACTGTTGACTAGCATGTGCATCGTCTAACTTAGATGCATACATGCAAGTTTCTTTAACTAATGCAGTTTAAAGGCTCGTTTTTTCAGCTTTTTTTTAAATAAACCATGTCAACCTTATGCCAATAACGATTATAATGTGACCATGTGTTACTTTATTTGTTTATTAAAAGCATAACATGACTTTTGAGATTTTTAAGTTTCTCAGTGAATAAATTCTCCTGCGGGAATGAGTTTTTAAAATTTTAGAGTCAATAATTAGGTTTTATTATCATGTTAACCTGAAGTTTTTTCCTTTGATGTTACGATTTGACTCATGTTGTGCATGACATCAATTTTTTTTAAAAGGTGACTTATACATTTCCAGGGTTCATTTTTGAGAGAGTAAAAAAGCAATCAATAATGTGATGAATAAACTAATGTCAATATTATGTAGCCATATCTATATCCCACCATATCTAATTCTCTAATTCATCTCAAAGTAGCACAAATGAAATCGTTTGTACTCGGTGCCATGAACGTTCGAGTATATGTGACTGTGAATATCTGAATATATATACATACATAAATATATATCTATATATATTTGAGAGAGTGACTATGGTAAAGAAGAAAAAAAAGCTTTTATTTACATCATTGGCCCAAATTATGGGGCTTTTAGAGTATTGAGTCCAACTGTGTATTTTATACAAAATCCCGAGTACATTGTATTTTTTTAGTGACCCCAATCAAAAACCCTATTTGTATTGAATGGATTGTATAATGTAGGTGACTCCTATCGTCCAAGTGCAGCTCAAATACACCAAGCAATCAAAAATTTTGAATGCATCTTACATCTCTTCGACAAGTACTTTATAAGACTTATCAAAACTCCCTTAAAAAAAGAATAATAATACCGTACAAAGATTGTTCTCATACACTGCAGTTATCTTAATGTGGTTTGTGTCAGCGAAGGCTTGGTTTTGCATCGGTAAAGGTCCAGTTTTATTTTTGTAACCAAAAGCAATGTAGGTATCGTTATTGTTTGATTATTGTAGCCTGGTTCTTTAAAAAAAAGTAATCTTTCATTTTTCAAAATTTTTTGAATTAGTGATTCAAACAAATTATGTTATTTTAAATTTAGGAGATATTGATCAAAATTGATTTCTTATACTGAAATTTCTCCAAATGTTTGCATTTTATTGATATGTTGTTTAAACGACTGCAGCTATGTTTTTTAATTTGATTGCCATAATAAAGCATTACAAAATCTTAATTATTAAAATTTTAAAAATTAACTTTCAACAAGGTTTTAAGTGAAGAATTTTAACTTATGTGCCAAGAAATTCTAATTTCAATATGGATGCAGCACTGTTATACTGCTGCATCTATTCTTATTTTGATTAATTTGAGATGAGGCAAATGTTTATAAAGAGGTGCGTTAACGATTGCACAAACTTTTTCAATTTGTCCCTTTTTTTAACCTTCCGTCAGACATTTAAATACTGCATCAGTAACAAAACATAAGAACACATAATGGGATTTTTACATTTCTCTTGTCAAAATATCTTGTTGAAAACATCTTAAAATACTCATATTGCAAATTTTTTGTTTGCAATTGTGCATATAAAAGTTTTCTGTACTGCAGTAATCTTTAATGATGCTTTTTTTTGCTAGTAGATGATTATAATGGTCCATTTACATGTACTGTAAATTCTCTGACATGTACTTGTTTGAATCTACTTTTTCATCTTTGACTGTGTGCCTTCTTCCTGTGACCATATTGTGCTGTCACATCTGACACTGAGGAGAGAAAAACTCAATATTAGAGTCAAGCTATGAATAATTAAAAAAACTGTCTGCATTAAAGACTTTTGAGTTTATTGCCCAAATATTTTTATAACTCTTATGATCTGAAATAACTCCCTTGTAATAGAGGCTGGAAAAATTGTTCCAATCATCTTCAGCTTGAAAACTATTTAAAAAAATCAAAGTCCCATTACAATTCTGTAAAAAATGTCTATATTGTAGTGTATGTATAATGAAAATATATTTGTAAAAATTTAGACCACTGGGGTAGACATGCCTTCGAGGAAATGCAGTTTCTTTCTTACAATGTATTGTGTCGATCTCTCCCCAGAGTATTTAGTACCTTGCTCAGTAGGATTTAATATACCACCCTGTATGCCTTTTACTTGGGTGCTGTTTCTACCAATTTTCATGGCTGGCCTTCTTAAGCATATGGATTGGATTGTAATGAAAGAATATTCACAATGATTTTATGTTAAGATAAATTGACAAAAATGTCTGATGTTTGAAGAAATTGTTAATTTAAAATTTAATCACACGTGTACAATTTGATCAAATGTTTTATGTTTGGTGTTTTTAAAAATAATTTAATATGTCTATTCTGTGCATCAGCTAAAAATTGATATTCTGAGTTTTCAGTCTTGTAATAGTTTTGATTGGTTTCACGAAACAGTTAATTAAAAGACGAGAGTAAAAATAACCAACACAAGTTAATTTACTGCATTAGTATTGAATAGATGCTACTGAGTTACTTTCAAAATTCTTTAACTGTAAGTTGTTTCGCGTTTGGGATTAAGCTATGAAAAATTTAATTTTGTCCGGCTTAACCGAGATTTTAAGATCTTCATATTTTAGCAAAGCAGATTTTTAGCGTTAATAATTTATTAAAATCGAAGATATTAAGGACTTTATTTTTTTGCTTCTTAAGTAAAACTTTTTTGAAAATCGATGAACATTACTCTTATTCCCATGCTGTCAAGGCCTCTTGGAAAAAAAACAAATAGGCCGAAAGCAGTCTTTTTTCTAAAAAAAAATAATGCCTAATACTTCCAAGCACTCATTGCACTGACTTGAAGACTTGTTTAAAAATTTCAAAAGGAGGGGGGCTAAACTTCAGAATACTTGGACTTCTCAGGGTATAGCTCAATAATAAAAAAGCGTCGTGGTAGGATTTCTGTATCTTCCACTGTAGTCTTAATGTAATCGTTTTTTTTTTTAATTAGTTTCTTCCCATACGATAGTGTCCCTGCATCATAAATAATTGTGTGCAAGGTGTCGATATGCATCTGAAGAAATGTGTGAGAGATTTCCTTTTAATTGTTTATTTTTTATCGTGCGACACTGCAAGAATGTTCGTGCTTTTTGTGCACCGATTCATTGTATGCAGGAGAGCCCGTGTCAAAGAAGCATGCACTGATTCTTGATTAGTAGTTTTTTTTTTAAATCTTACTTTGAGTTCAAACAGTTGACTGTGTTTCATCACTTAAATGGATAAATAAAATATAGGTTGTGTGCTATTTCAAAAGCAGTTGACACGGAATTCTTGTCAAGTGTTTAATTGCATCAATTTCAGCACAGGTAGTAGAACCACTTTTGAATGCATTTTCTTTCTGAGAATGAAAGTGCTGTCAGTTTAGCTGTTTGGCTTGTGCACCTGAGCCTATAAAAAAACATGGAAGTGTGAAGCTAAATAGTTGTCAATTCCCGTTAGTAATAAATTTTTATGAATGCAAAAAAAAGGATTTGATCGCAACACCATATTAAGAAAATTAATGTTTATTCCATTAAGCTAACGACAGTGTCTGATCACTCAATGTTATTTAGGAGATTGAAATCCAAAATTTTTAGCTGCATTTGGCTTGTCATTTCTTATGCAAACTTTGAGGTTAAGAATGGTATAACAGTCCAAACAATAGCATTGAGAGAAAAAGAGTTAGCTGGTCATTCAAAGGCACAGCTAGAGGGAAATATTTTACAAATTGTAAATGAGTGATTTATGAAGTAATAACATTTATAGTGGAACCTGCTCATACAACAGAAAGTACTTAAAGAAACCTTTGTATATATATATTTCCATGAATGTAGTGTGTTCTTGCATGTAAAGTGGTACAAATGAACCTGTATATTTATGGATATTTTAAGAATAAAGGGTATTATACTGGATTGTAGAAAGAACTCTAAACTGTGTTATTTATTTGCATCAGAAGTTCAAGTTTGGAAATTTTTGTCGTAACCTGTTTGAGTACGAAGTTGATACCATTTGTATACACTGACCTTTGGCGAACCACGAGAAAAAGGATCGTCTAAAACCTCTTCGATTGGCTTTGTGAAAGAAGCATTTTTGTGGAAAATACGTTTAGGATCACAGGGTGAGGTGAGGCCATGGATGTTGCTTCTATTTTGGTGCCAAAAAGAAAGAGAAGGTTGGTTTGTATATAAGGGAAAACGCTGTTCCATCTGAAAAAAGAAACCATTTGTGAATTTATCGCATTTGGAAATTATGGGTGTATGGATTTCCCAGAGGGTAATGTTACCTCTTCATCGTAGCATGGTTTGCCCTTTCCAGGGCCATCAGATTTATTAAAACTTCCCATGTACTCGGTTTTGTAGGGGGAAATTGGTGGTTCAGCAATCATTTTTTCAATCAGCTCATTTTGCACTTCGTTTAAGAAAAACTTTTGGAATAACTTTTTCCTACTTCCTATAATAAAATACATAACACATCAAATACATCTATGAACACATATTTATAATGTTACTATAGAAAGAGGTAACGAATTGTAATTAAAAGCAAACATAGCATTATTATTCCAACCTATAGAATGAAAGGTGCCTGGATCTGGCTTAATAAATATTGATTTTGACACTGTTGTTGGAGTTTTCCAATTTGCTTTGCTATTAACATCTGAAGAAAGCCATTGGCGACTGTCATTTCGATACTGTGGTTCCCAATTATCACCTTCAGCTAACATGTGCCTTTAAAAAAACATCATTTTACTATGACCAGTGCTATAGTAAAATAAAAAATATCAGTACTTCTGAAATGCGCCTGCAATTTCTGATTAAATAAAACTTGCAACTCAAACATATATACTAATTAAACAAATCTCTTTTATTTAATTAGTGTGAAGATTCAAAAACAATATGAAGGAAAATGGTACATTAACTTTAATATTTAGGTGAAGCACGATTTTATTGCAAGTAATGTAATTTGTTGGGTATTTTATTGAATGATTACATAGAAATACCTTGATTATAATGTCTTCTATAGTCTGATAAATGATATAAATTAACACGATAAAAACCGCCTTTTTCGAGCCGTATCAATACAAGAACCTAGTTCCAGGAAAACCTCTATCCGAGTGTTTATTTTGGTAATTCTCGTTGCCATAGCAACAGACTTTAGATGTGTGGTGAAATCATTACATAAGCGCGCGGAATTGATTATCAATGTTGTGACATAATCGGATTTACCAAGGAATGACTTGCAAGTGATATTACTGTTGAATTTATTTCTTATAATGGGAGGAGCATAATATTTCTCATACTTACTGATTAAATTCCTCGTAATACACATGAAATACCGTATCGAGATGTTTCTTCGACAATTGTCATCTTTGCCTTAATTTTCACTCCTTATTTTCGAAAGAGAGAACCTTAAATACAATGTTGTTATAAGGTAGACGTCCCGGATTGCGCGGGGCAGTCCCGGATTTCGACTTCCTGTCCCGCACGGTAATGTCCCGGATAATGTCACTTCACAGAGGAATCTCGATATGCACTCATTAAAAATTCGCAAAATAAGACCCCATAAACAGGGCCGAAGTATGAGACCCATGGGCCCCACGCACAGCACGTTTAAGGCCCCTACCAAAATCGTAAAATTTTAACAAGTAACAGATTATTGCAGGTTTTGCGATATGTGCGGCAACGCTTGGAAAGGACGAGACGAGATTGGGTAGGCCCACTGTGGGCCCTCTTGTTCTATGGGCCCCACGCTCTTGCGTGTTTTGCGTGCCGCTTAATCCGACCCTGCCCATGAACAATTTTTAAAAATTAAGTCGTATGGTTGATTTTATCATGGTATAATTTCATAAATGGTAAATGTAGAATTTTAAATAGCCATGGAATAACTGAGAGCCATAATCAGAGAAAATTTCATGATTAGCGAAAATATTTCATTCTGATCTTTCCTATCATTATTTGCGTTATCGATAAATTTAAAATTACGAAACCTTTTATTTCGATATCTCCCGGGTCCAAATTTCGTGCGCATTTTTTCCATGCCGAATAGCGATGAAAAGCGTAATGCGAATTCCATACAAAATTATGGCATAATCTTGTAGATGTGGGTACGCGTAGTTTGAAGGAATTCAGAAAAAGGGTATTAAATAGTAATTTTTTAACTTAAAACAATATCAGTTTTTTATTATCCTTGTGTTATTATCATTTCCACGGTATTGTGCACTTATTTTCTGCTGTAATGTGTCTGACATAATAAATTATAACTAAATTTATATTGTGGTTGCAGTTTATAATTTCAGGTTCAAAAGTATACAAAATGTTGAGCCCTTTCGTTTACTGGGCACAAACTGAAAGTAATATTACTTTAAAAGTTGATTTGAAAGAAGTTAAGGTAATGTCCTTTAACGGTTCTATAATATAACATATTTAATATGAATGAAATTTGGTGTAGATTACAGACACAAAAAGTTGTTACTATATATCAAGTATAAATTTGCATTGAAATATTATTGTGATATCTTTCATTTTTACAATTTTAGGACCCTCGTGTGCTAGTAGAAGATAAAAAATTGTCTTTTGAAGCTTGCGGTATCGGTGCTAAAGGGCCACATAGATATGAATTTACCTTAAATTTATACTTGCCAATTACTCCTGAGGTAAATAATATATTGATGGTTTTATTATGCTTTGCTATCATGTTTTTATTATTGGCTAAGAGTATTATGCCCCAGGCCGTAACTTATGGCGAAAGTGGGCCTTGGTTCAGAATGGTGGTAAAGGCTGAGGCGATTTAAATAGAAATCTTTATTATTTTCTCTATGAAAATCTTATCTGCAATTCGCTAAGGTTCTTTACCAGTTATATTTACTTTTGTTAGGTCGCACAGACTTGTTTTTTTTATTCAAATATCCCGCATAAGCTGTCAAAATTCATCTATCCTCCAGGTATTTTACGCATGGGTAGTCGAAATGGGTTCTCACTACTGTTAAATAATTTTGAACTTTGTGCTTGAGCGAAAATTATAATTTTGAGTCAAGTTGTTTATTTCTCGACTATTTAAATAGGTACCTAAAATTTCCCAAAAATATTCTTTGCTCCATTATAAATTTGTATGGAATTTCACCACTGGTTATACGTATTCCCTCATTGAATATAAATGTAATATGTACTTGAAAAAAAGATTTTAACAAATCCACCATGAAAAATGAACGAACTGGAAGATACGGGTATTTATAGCCTAGCATGCATGCACATTCAGACCGTGTTGTATCCATTATTAAAAGCCTGAGTCTTTATATCCATAGATATTTCCTTGGTGGTCATTCTTTGCTTACCCATTTTTTGTAATGTTTGAAATCATAATTCAAGGTATGGTGGCAGTATTCATATACATATACCTATTCACATTTTTACTTGGACCAATTTCTAATGCTTTATGTGTATTACTTAACAATATAAGGTATAGAGTTAAGATCAAAACATTTTGTTATGGTGTAACTCCATGTTACCAGAAAAATTCAGATTTTAAATTTATGTATGTAATAATTTTAATTTGTTTTTGAAAAATGTAAAACTAAAGCAGTTTCAGTTGAAATAATACCCACTAAAATAATTTATCCTCTTAAAACTACATTGATGTAGCCAGTGCTTGAGTTAGGGCACCATGGCATACCAGTTCTTCTCAAGATGGTCAAAATTATCTGGTCACCTTTAAGTAGATGTTAAACTATACTGCTACTTTGTGATTTCATTAACTTTCATGTTTGATTTCCAATCACAATAGGAAGAGTTGTGTACAGTGAAGTGCCCTTGGCCTCTTATATTTTTCAAGATATTGAAAAATATATCAAAACTGAAATATTTTTCGGTCGCATAAAATGGGTGAGCAAAAGATGATGCTTTCCCATCAATTTCATATCAGGTTAACTGTTAGCCTACCATGGCATATTTTAACACACAACATATTAACTTCGATAAGTAATAAAAGATGCTGTCTATACAGGTGACTCCTGAGATTCGACCATTTGAGATTCAACCAAATTGAGAATTCGACTGCTTGTTCGACCCAGCCGATCAATTGGTCCAATTAGAAACTAGTTTACGCGAACTAATTTTTGGCCCTCCTGACCACGAGAGGTTTAGTTTCAGTCTAGACATCATTATTTCTGCCCTTATTGATTGAATTTGTGCTGATTTGACATTCGACCATGTTTTCAGGAATGCATCCCCGTCGAATCTCAGGAGTTGCCTGTATCTTACTCCTATATATGTAGGTTAAACAAGCCTAAAGTTACATATATATATATATATATATATAATATATATTATATATAATAACAGTCCCATATATAACATATGTAAAATATACGAAGCTCATGAACCATACTGTCACCATATTTTCTTCATTCAAAATCATGGCAAACCATAGCACTTCTTTTTTTCTTCCACCTCAAGCACTGGATTTGGTATTTCACGTAGATCAGGGTTTCCCAAAATGTGTTCTGCGATAGGCAGAGGAAGACACCTGATACGCTTTTCCTTCTCTAATTTTCAGCAGGAAACATGAGCCTCAGTTGTAAACTGTATACTGTAAGATACATAAGCTATGTAAATAAACATAGTGATTTTAGAGTTATTGCAATTAGGCTTACCACCTCATAGTTAGGGCTCTGTGAGAAAAAAATTTGAATGTAAGGGTTCCGTGGCTTCAAAAGGTTTGGGAACCCCTGATGTAGACCATATAACTGGCGATTTCATTTTCATCCTATGCCTAAGGTGACTGGGCTGGAATAGCATAGGTTTGGGAGTGCTTGTCCCAGTGTCCCGAAAGACTGAACAAAACATCTCTTTTGTACTGTTTTTGAGATGTTTGCTGCAAAGGTTTCGACAATTCCATCAAACCACATAAGCAAATGCAGGGAACAAATTTAAAAATGAATGGAAATAAGTAAATATACTCAGCAGCAGTAAACTGGCACTATTTTCTATTTACTGTAGTCACTCGTGTACCCCGCACACCTTTTTCCCCAAAATGTTGGTAAAAAAAGGACTGCACCTCAAGATTTCTGACCTAGTTTTCAAAATTGCAAGTTTTGATAGTAAATTTACTGCAACACGCATGGGTCTACATTTATACTCGCAGAAGACAAAGAGTTCTATGAAGTATACGCATATCTACATGACCAAGCAAACGTTTTGTGTTTAAATGTGCGTTTTATACTGCCATTGGTGCATCTTCAAGATTGAGATGACGTAATATTTTTATAATATTAAAGCTGTACATTTTAATTGCGTTTTAAGTTGATTATTGTTACTAAAATGATACTGATGATAAAAATTTTCTTAAAATAATTCATTCTTCTGAAAGGCTTAACAATTAAAAAATAATTTTTGTCGATCCAATTATATGTAACTAGATTTTGATGTGCATTTAATAAAATTTCACTTAAAATGTGCTATTAAAAATATATGTTGTAACTAATATAATATTGCCCATTCTTAAATCTTTGAGTTCTTCTATTCTCTTGATTTCATGTTTTAAAATATTTGTTTCTTCATTTATCAATAGAGCAGCCAAATTCTTGTGTGGGACACAAAATTGCCTACACACCAGGGGCAAACAGAGTTTGTCACGGTTTGTTGATCTGAAATCTGGTCATGCCTCTAACCTAGAAGGTGGAACAACTATGTATAAAAACAACTTTTTTAATTTACACAACTTTTAGGAAGTGTATAGAGTAAAGATGAAACATCAACCCAATCCAACGGTTTGATTCAATGATTTTACTTTCAATTAAAAATGTTACGGTCTTTTCTTCATCTCCAAGCATTCGCATAAATTCTTTGAGAGTCGGAATCATTTTTAAGGGTTGATAGTAGGACGTAGTTCGGTATGTGGCCGTTGCTATTTGTGGCACCACAGTCAAGAGAAACAATTTCTGTCAAGGCTACAATAAGAAATCCATATTTTACTTTCCCTTACCCTTATATGATCTGTAAGGTATCGATTAACAAATTGAGTTGGATAGAGGACAACATTTGTAACAGAAAAGTCCATGAGAGCATATAATTATGACTTAGTTTAGGAGATCAAAATTCTGGAAAGTTCCGCCAATGTTTTCCAATTGGGGGAATTAACCAGTTATGTTTACTTGGGTCATCTCATCACTATTGATGGTTTGCCTCTTGGAGAAATCAACCGGAGAGTGAAGATGGCATGGAGTGCTTTTGGCAAGAATGCGAACATCTTTAAATCAAATATTCCAGTCTTCCTAAAAAGGAGACTGCATGACCAATGTGTTCTGCCTGTTCTGACAAATGGATGTGGAACATGGACCATGAATACCAGAATGATACAGCGCCTGCAAACAACACAGAGGAGCATGGAGAGGTGCATGTTAAGGATCACCCGAAGAGACCGCAGGAGGAACGACTTGGTAAGAAAGAAGACGGGAGTCTGTGACGTGATTAGAAGAGTGAAGGCGCTAAAATGGCAGTGGGCGGGCCATATTACTAGAAGAAATGACCAGCATTGGTCGTCCAGTGTCATCAAATGGATCCCAAGAAACATCAAGAGACCGAAAAGAAGACCAAAAGACAGGTGGGACAGAGAGCTTGTTAAGTTCTTGGGGCAAACTTGAAGGAGAGAGGCAGTTAACAGTGAAAACTGGAAAAGTCTGAGGGAAGCCTTCATCTGTCAGTGTATTGAAAAAGGCTGATGATGATATATATATATATACACACACACATGCACACGCACACACACCGCTCCCTGGTTATAACGCGGGTATCGGGGGAGGAGCTGTGACCTGCGTTATAAGACAACTGCAGTATAACCGAGGAGATGACTTTTCATTTTTTAAATTTCTATACTTGCTACAAACAACAAAATTCAAATAAAAAACAATATACAGTGAGTAGAAGAAATTTATTTAATCGATTCCTTGAAGCGTCAGTATATTTTGTTTTTACTTTAGTACATCCTAAAAAAAACGACAGGACTTTCTTTCCAAGAAATAGGGAGGAAGATCCATGGTATATCCGATTCCGCGGTATAACCAACAGCGTTATAACTGGGGAGTGGGGTGTGTGTGTATGTATGTATGTGTGTGTGTGTGTATATAGGTACATTACATATCTTTGAAGAGAAAATAAGCATTATAAACATGGCTTCCGGAAAAAGCAAGGAGACTTCACAACGATTGAAAAAATAGTATGGGAGGAAGTTCTAGTGCAAGTGATAGTGAATCATTTATTGCAAGTTGGGGGTGTTTCTGCAAATTTAAAATCTGTGCTAGGCTATATAGCATCAAAGTGACAGGTGAAGCTGTGAGTGCAGCTGTTGATGCAGCAAATTAATTTCCTAGAGCCCTGGCGAAAATTATCAAAGAAGGAGAATACTGCCCATCAGGCCTTCTTTAAATTACCGTAATTTTCAGATTATAATATGCATTTTTTTCACAAAAATTTGACAAAAAGTTAGGGTGCGTATTATATATGGTAATAAGCGCATACAACTTTTTTTAGTAAGGAAATAATTATATTTTCGGACATATTTTTACCAGTAAATCGTACATTTCAATAACATTCCTTTAAATATCATTTTTCAAAACAAAAATAAGAATAATTATTTAGTTACTTTTAGCTGTCCGAATCTTAGCCTCTGAATTCATTATTGCTGTTCTAAAATAGTTCGTTGGCGATTTTGTGTTCTCTCTCATCTCTACGTAAATGGCGTCGCCGAGAAAGTCATCTTCATCCTCGCTATCCACTTCGGCGAAATCATCATCCCATATGATGTCATCTTCAGAACCATCCATGGCATTTGTGAGACAACAGTTTTTAAAGCCATGCTTTTTAAGAAAAAATCGAGTTTCGAGCAACAAATGTTATTTTACATACCTCGACCGGCTTGTATGAAGACAGTCAGAACTAGACGTGATATTCACGTAAACTATCTCACTCAGCGGCAAGGCGAGAACTGTTATTCCAACTTATCAGATTATTACACAATGCGACATTTTTATACATTGTATTGATCTTTAAAGTGAGCGTCAAAATATATAGACGTGAAGTTTTTGTAAACACTCTCGCCCATATCTCACTTGGCGGCAAGGCGAGAACTATCTCGATATTGCTAATAGTCAAGTGAAAAATTACTGATCTTTTTACAAAAAAATGAGTTGTGTATTATACATGGTGATAAGACAATTTTCACATTTCACTCATAAAAACATGGGTGCGTATTATATACGGTGTGTATTATAATCGGAAAATTACGGTATTCCTTTTAAGTTTTATATTTATTTGTTTTAATATACTGTATTCATGTTTAAATTTAGTGTTAGTTAATTTGTAATTGCAATGGTGCAATATTCCAACTTGATTTTGAGTGAAAAATGTGGGCTTTTCCATTACAGGAACACATCTCCATTTATAACATTAGTTTCTATGGAAAATGGCCATCCGCTTAACGTATATATTTATTTTCAAGAATGTAACCTATATATTAAGCGCATTCTATCTGTGTATATATTTAATCTCATTCAGAATATGCAATTTACAGTATATTTAATCATGGAACTTAAGAAAGGAATTATGTAATATGTATAACTTTTTTATTTATACCTTGTTTTTTTAAGATAACTTCAGAAATAATTTATTTTAGGTTTATTATATTTTTCTATTTCCCAAAGATAATTCATGAAACAGCAGGGAAAGCTTTTCTATTTCAGAACATAGCAATGCCTTTATACTTCAGCAATAAACATGATTTTATTGCTCATTTTATGTTTCAATACATTTTTGGCTTGGGTTTTTCATAATGTTAATTTTATACCTCTAAAGAATTCAAGTAATGAAATTACTAGCATCTACAACTTTGGTCTCGTTTATGAAATTTAATATGAACACAACCTTTCTGTTAAGGTTTTATTGTTTTACGTCTTGCTCCATCGCTATATTACTCATTATATTATACCAGGGACCTCTTCAATACATCCTGCAGGCCATATCCAGCCCATGCAGTGATTTCATCTAGACCAGTGGTCTCAAACTCTCATTGGTGTGAAACACCACATTAAGTCACTTTACTATATCTGTGGGCCACATTCTAACTTTTAGGATATCTGAATCTTCACAATGTTTCATGTTCCCCATACAATCTTTCTCCCTGACCACTAGGGGTTAAGGTCGCCCAAACCCTTTGATGCAGATATTTTGAAATTGCTGATTTAATGCAATGATTGAATGTCTTTGTTTATTTACAAAGGTGTATTTATTTTATAAGAAATATATTTAATTAAGGGCTGTATCATAGTATAAGGTAATTACTGCATGTGCTGCAAAAATGCTCCTCAAGGACCGCGTGTTTGAGACCCCTGATCTAGCCTGTCTTATCTTACCAGTTTATTTAAGGCATGCAAATTCATATACTTACTGGCAGAAGATGTTATTAGATGTTATTTATGTATTCTAAATAATATTTTTCAAGTACATGGATACGATATACAGGCACTCCCTGAGTTATGTAAGGAATGCATTCCAGCACCTGTTACATAACTCAAAATTTGCATAAGTAGAAAATTACTACGGATGCTATGTGTTTAAAGTATAATTTACTGCATCAGTACAGCACAAGTAATTGATTAAAATAGAGGCATGTAGACTAGCACTTTTACTCTCACTGTGACGCTTATCAGCCATGATTGCAAGGGCAACACATTAATCTGTGCAAAAGCGAAACACATGTTAAGAGATCAAGCAAATGTGCATGAGCAGTAGAACACACTGAGAGCGCTAGATTACAATCCACGCCTTGCATTCTTCCTCCGCAAACGTATATAGTTCCCGATCGCTTATACAAACTGCTAATGTAAATTTTCTGCGTAATGAAAATTTTTTAAAGCGATTTATGGGACTGCTTATGTAAGTGCGGGTTTACCTAAGTTGAGACTTATGTAACATGGGGAGTGACTGTACTTTTAATACAACCATTTGAGACATTATCCAAGAATAAATTTAGGTATTTTGAAATTTATGATCAGACTTTTAAAAAAGTTGTGTGGTCTTCATGGTCCTTCGCGTATCCCAATTAGAAAAATGTTTGGTGACCCCTGCGTAGTACTATAACACTTCCACTTCTTTCTGTCACACACAATTACTTTCGAACCATTGAGTTTTATTTATCATTTTTAACCAGTCTACATTACAGACAATAGCAGATTTGGGCATTTGTTGTCCCAAAGCCATTTAGATTGGTCACCCCTTATTTATATTAAAAATTCATGAAAAATTTTGCTTCCAAGGAAGAATTTTCATTTAATTAACTTAAATTAACTTTTGATTTAAAATAGAAGAAATTAAAAATTGTTGTAAAAAGTAAAAATTTCAAAATCTGGCTGCACCCAATAAAAAGGCCTCCCACAAGCTATGACATTTATTAGCCTTATTGCAGATTTGCTGCTGACGACAAAAGTTTCCTAGGTTAATTGTTCACTGACCAAACATTCATGTAAGTTATGCTCCATGGTCTTATACATTCTGATGCTGTTTATGTTGGTAGGATGCATTCTTTTGGGACATATAAACTATTCATTTATTTGAAAGAGACCCTGACAATGCCCTCATTTATTTGTAAACATGTAAGTTTAGGGGCATTTTGGTTCAGTCGAAAAATTGACTTAAAAATCTAAAATATAAAAAATTCTTTTGTTTCAGGAAAGTCAATACAGGGTGGTTGATAGGCAAGTGGACTTCACATTAAAGAAAGAAAAAAATAATTGGTGGCCTAGGTTAACCAATCAACCACAAAAGCCCATTTGGCTGAAGGTAATAATCTATCCTAGAAACTCCTATCCCTCTTTACCTTGATTTTGCTCAGATTTGTATTATACTGATTATTCTCCAAGTTATTGCAGGCATGATTTATTTAAGGTTTTTTCATTTACTTTTAGGGTATTAAAATTATCGAAAGACTTGGAGTTTTTTATTCAAAGTTTCATTTTAATTCCATATGATAAAAAGTTTGGTTTTTATTAATGAGCACTAGTTACTGAGAGCTTTATAGTATTAATGTTACCAAGATTAGTAGAAATTACTGAACTTTAAATGTAATAGTTTCTGGCATAACTTGGTGGAACTGCGTCATGATAAATAAAATGGAAATGGAAGTCACAATGTTTTTGTATTTTATTTATAGCAAAATTTAAATTTTATTTAACCCTTATCAGCCTAAGTTTAAATCCTCTAGGGCAGTGATGGCGAACCTATGGCATGCAAGACGATTTTAGTTGGCATGCCAACAAAAGGCGAAAACCAATAAAAGCATTTATCGTAGTAATTTAGTGCCGTAAAAACATGTGTTATTTACTCAAGTATTGTAAACGTTAGTTTTACAGTTACTATCTTATGTCTTGATCACAAATTTAATTCAGTTGACACGCAAAAAAATCAAGGACTTTTTTGTGGCACGCGAGGTGAAAAAAATTCGACAATTTCAGTAATATTGGCACGCGGACAATAGAAGGCTCGCCATCACTGCTCTCCAGTTTCAATTCATCTTATCACATCAAGTTTCACTGAATGAGAAACTTTTTCTTTTCAGAAAAATCCTTAGCACATGTATTTTCAAGCTTTTGACTCATTACGAATAATATTAGGGGTCATAAAACACTAAATAATTCGGCTGATGCATTTAGCTCGCAACTTAGACCACAGGAGACAGAAAACTAAATGAGGGTAAAGGGGAATTTTTTTTCTCGCTTCTTACTGAAATGTGGCCAGCCTCCCTACTCAAAAAGCTGTGCATTCAGCATTACCATCCAATGTGCTTATGTGTACGTCTATATAATACATTCTACAAAGTCAACTCGCCTTAGCCTAAACCCTAAACAAAAATTACTTTCGTGCAGGTTTGCAAGCTAAAATGCGCACGGGCATCTCTTCAGAGAAGTCGTAGCTAACTAAAATAGTTAAAAGTACTACAAGTAGTGTATACAAATAATAAAACAAATGAAGGGAACATGCCACAGCGACATCTGATAAGTAAGACCTATTATCGTGGACATCCCATTTTTTCAGATTAGCTGCAATCGAAATAACATCCAAAAAACTATAGTAGAGACATTTTTTTTGCAAATCGGATTGTTTAACGATATTTAATTTAATTGTAATTTACCTATGAGTGCTATTTAGACATATTCTCCAGCGATATCGAAGAAATAATAAGAGCGCCAACTTATATTGGTAGAATGAACCATCCTCGTAAAATAAGAGAGAGAGCCTGTAGGACTGAGAGGTATAAAGGCTCGTTTTTCCCTAGAACGATAGCTGAGCAGAACAGAAGTTACGAAAAGAAATCAGCCGACATAGATTGATACTATACATTATTATGCGCTTTACCGTGGTGCTATTGCACCCCCTGCCACACACCATTGCGGTGGCTTGCAGGGTGAACTGTAGATATAGATAGAATAAGTTATGCACTTCTTCTGTATAACTAAAAAATTTTTGAACAACAGATAAAAAGGGCACTATAGCAAAAGTGCACTATAGCGAGAGATGCCTGTACTCCTATAATTATACATGTAATATCCTCATTCTGTTGGCCCATCTGTCGGAACGCTGTACCACAAATAATGTCTAATATCTCGAGAACAGCTGCATGCCATTCTTTCAGTTTTAAAGAGTGCGGCACATAAAGACTCATATATGTAATCATCATGCAAAATAATGACCCTAGTTCGATTCCAGGGACATTTAATTCTCCCAATTGGATAACATGGGTGGGGGATATTCTCGAATTTTTATCTCCTAAACTGTAAATCGTAATTATATGCTCTCGTGGGCTGTTTTGTTGAAAAATCTGTCCTCTATCCGACTAAATTTATTAATCGATACCTTACAGACTGTATAAGGGCAAGGGAGAGTAAAATATGCATTACTTATTGATGGCGGAAATGGCATCTCTTGACTGTGGCGCCACATATGGCAACGGCCACATACCGAACTACGTCCTACTATCAATCAGTGATGACAAATGAAAAAAATACGTTTCGTTACGTTTTTTGTTGCAGTAAAAAAGATATCGTTTTTCATTACACTCGAATCTAAATTTCGTTTTTTGTTACGTTTAACGTTACAACAAAAAATTTTAGTACACATAAAATCGAGCTAATTGCCCTTTTTTAATACGTACATAGATAAACGTGATTTTTATGCATCTATTCAATTCATAGCAATGGCAACTACAATTGTTAAAGTACATTGCTCATTACAATCTGAATAGCGATTATTTTACATTAATTTATATTTATGTAACAAAATCCATATAGAATTATTTAGGATGTTTAACGAACAAATATTCATTAACATATACCTTTGTCAAATAACTTTTATATGCCCATGACTATTATTACTTTCTGAAACATTCAGTTTTATGGATTTTATATCAATTTTTTACGTTTTAGTGTACATACGTAAAAGTTGGTATTATTAATTTTTATTTTATTTTAACGTGATACTTAATTCACGCACACCCATCATATTTGATGGGCAATTACACTAGTTACTCTATAAAATGATATTTTTAGCATGTTTTATTTTATAAATATGGTTATGTTTTTGATCTGTTTGTTCATGCTAGATATTAAATTAAGAATATCAAGTAAACAATATGAGATAGAAGACTGAAATTTACAGGGTGTATGTGATCTATGATGCCATTTATTATGCTGCCAAAGAATATTTTTTGCAAAATTGGTGGGCGGCAGGAGATTCCTTCAGGTTTTTAAAATTAAGAGTCTGATCAAGTGGTTATAGATAAAAAGTTAACATTTCTTAATTAACTATTGAATGAATTACTTTGTCATCAATATAAAGATAGAAACTGAAGTTTTGTAAAACAACTGAGGTAAAGACTGCTGGAACTTTGACACCCCAGTAATATACAACTGATTCCACAAGTGAAAAAAATAAAGAATCTATGCAGTGCACCAAAGACCATAAAAACAGAAGAAATAAAGAATAGACCCTAAGAAAGAAGTACAGGTGACTCCCGAGATTCAACTGTTTGAGATTCGACCAACTCGAGAATTCATCTGGTTGAATCGACGCAGCTGATTGAATTAGAAACTAGTTTACGCGAAGTAATTTTCGGCCTGCCTGACCACGAGAGTTTTAGTTTCAGTCTAGACATCGTTATTTCTGCTCTAATTGTTTGAATTTGTGCTGATTCGACATTCGACGGTTCAAGATTTGACCACGTTTTCAGGAATGCATCCATCGAATCTCGGAAGTCGCCTATATATGGATTTCTGATGCTGATAACCTAATCCACACTTGAGGGATGAAGAGGAAATAAGAAAGGATACACTATTGGTCAAGAGAAGAATAGCCCCCCGCTGTGGAATCCCAAGTAAGCAAACCTGAAGCAAGAAGGTGGTTCATCATTCCAATGACTTTTTTGACATGCAAACCAAAGAGCTTTTCAAGTCATAAAAAAACTGACTATTCAGGCAAGACTCTTTAAGTCGAAAGTTAAATATAAAAACAAAAGTCACGTGAAAATAAGATCAAAGTTGCCTAAAAGCCTACCAGGAAGCAAGGACACACATTACTGTGATGCCTAACCTTTTCTACATGGAGGGCTACATATTGGTGGTTGCGAATCCTTTGGCGGACCGAATTGGAAATTGATAATTCTTCTGTGGGCCAGTTTATAGTTTAAATCTGAGGTTATATATATATATATTCTGAGGTGCCATTTAATTAAGTGAAAATCAAGTCTAAATGGGATTTTTTGGTAAAAATTCCACTGTTAAAAGTTTTATTATAAAAATTTTCATAAAAATCCACGAATTTGTGTTTTTGGATTGTCTTTTCATCATTGAAGGGCCACACGAAAACCATTTGTGGGCCATAGGTTAGGCACCATTGCTGTGGAAGAATGTCTCGAAAAGAACTAGCATAAGTCTGCTGAATGCATTTTAAGAACCAATTCCATGTATGTACATGTTCATTTGAGCATGCTTGGCAGATGAGGACAGAACTTTTGTGATGCCGAACGGCATTGCTTGACTCCTAAGGGTTAATCCTTCAACTGATTGTGAGAAGTCTTAACACTCAGAAATGCACCAGTAAGGGAAAATTTTCTGACCCAAAATGCTAGAAATATTTATTCTATGTTTTCTAATGCTTTATGTGGAGACAAAGCCAAATTTATGTTATCTTGGAACAATTCATGATTTGAGATCATATAAAGCACATCATACCCAATACTAATAGCCTTTGTTATGGCATATGGGTTTTTAGTATCCATTTAAGAGGTTAGATGCCTTTCTGTTGGGTATTAATAATTAAAGTGCTCTCTTGAATATTTTGTCTTACACAAGTTTTTAAAAGCAATCCATTTTTTCTGAAAGTTTGATGTCTTTTGTTACAGATTGATTTTGACCGCTGGAAGTCTGAAGATGATGTTGATGAGGAGAACGAAAGAAGGAACATAATGGAAGATTACCCCAACATGTATAATAAGTTGACTAAAGAAGAGCTGGGATACAGGAAAGGTAACTAACTATATTATTAATTTGATAAATTTCATGATGGAAAGTAATGTATTTTAGGTTTATCTGCATCAGATCATAAATATTTTGTCTTAGTTCATTTAATACAATCATTACTGGTAAAAGAAATGTTCCTCAAGAAACCACATTTCTATAGATGCATATCACTACCAAAGATGTTGAAAAAAGTTTCTGCTGTTGTTATAAAAAGCTTTGTTATTGTTTCTTGGCAACCCAGTTTTAATATGGCATAAACAAAAATAAAAGCATATCTTTATTCTAAGTTGCCCTTTTGATGGCAGTCATTTAATATTATAGTAAGTTTTTACTGTACTTAAATGGTTACTCAAAGAAGGGTAGATGTCTGTGTATGAAAGGAATGCTATGAGAAAGGTATGCAAAGCAGTACATTGTTTTGTTTTAATGACCAGATCCTTTTTGAATTGGAAATTTTCAAGATTAAAAATTTTAGAAAACAATATATCGCTGTAGTATAATTTCAAGACAAAGGAAATAACTTTTGAATACATATAAGCCAAACAGTTAATAACGTTTTCTGAAAAATCCAACATTTTTACTAGATGATGTGCATAGATTGAATGTCGAGCATAACTTTAGTCACTAGATTTAGTTGAACGTTCCTTTTTTAAGTAGTAAAAATTATTGTCTTAAAAAGCATTTGGTTTATTAATTGTGTGTATCTATATTATCAATTTCAGAAGACATGAAGAAAGTTTATCTGACAGTATACAATCTCTTTCAATTTGTCGGTTTTCTTTACATATTGACAGTCATGGGAATCAGATATTTCCGTGATGGGCCAGGTGAGTCACATTTTTAGTCATACTTTCAATAATTAATTGTGATTTTGTATTTTTCATTTATTTCTGCCATCCTTGAATGCTTTTTACCAACAATTAAACTCAGTTTTAAAAATTTGTTGTGCCTCTTAAAAGTTTATAGCAGTTTTCTTATTATTGTTATTTTGGAATATACAAGCTGTTACTCTCCCAAATAAAGATGAGAAATGGTGCTACAAGTAAACTTCTGAAATCTAAAATTTTTGAAGCTGGACACATCTGGATAGGGCTTTTATAGTTAAAGTTTTAAAATTTGAACATTATATCTCATATATCTATATAGTCCTTGCTATATAAATAAGAAAATAAAAAATAAATTATTATTTGAAGTGATAGACTATTCATTGAAATATGCAAGGTCAGGCTGATTGTCCAGCCGAAGTTTTTAAAAATTAGCAAGTGTTAGGTTTGGTGGGCTCAAGATTGAAAAGTTTTTATCTTGGCTTTGTGAACTTGGCTTTATTTTACTATTTAATTGTTGAAATTATTAAAGAAAAAGTGAAAATTTCCGAGAGAGAGTGACATAAAAGTATTTTAAATTTTCATCAGAGAATATTCTGTGCATAGACCTCAAATAAATGGCCCACCATTTCATTTAATGCAGCCTTATAACTGTTTTGATTAGACTGCAACTTGATGGAAGATGTATGATATATGGGACAGTGATAAGTCCTGCACTTAAAGAGGACCTGCTCTCTCAAAAAAATATTTGTTGTGCTTATAAAGTACATGCATTAGTAAATGAAAATCTGAAAAAAATATGTGTCATAGCGAGAGAGATTTATTAAACTTACTATTAAAAATTTTTTACACGTAAGTGGCCCTACTAGCACACTTTGCGCTGTGCCTAGCAATTTTCCTAGCCGACTCTGCAAGAAATGTTGGCAATGTTAGTCTGGCTATTGAAAATATTTTACATTCTTCTAGGTTTATGATATGTTTAAGTGTTGACTTAATACTTAAGGTCATTGATGCTTAAATTATACAAGGCCATCTAGATATTTTCCAAGTATCGATTTGGCAGTTGTGTAATTTGTGTTTGAGGCAGGGCCGTGGCAAAGGTATTTGGCACCCAAGTTCAAAATAATTCTGCGGTGCTCCCCTCCCCCAAAGTGACTACTGGTCAATCCTAGTCCATCCGAGAACCGATTTACGATTGCCTCTATAGGTCGTGGGAAATGTACGAATGAAATACCGCCACAAACCATTGCTAGGATGGAGTGTAATTAGGGCAGCACCCCATCTCCCCTGTTGACTCCGAACTCCGATTTCCAGTTGCCTCTAATAATACGTCCTTTCTGAGAATAGAACAATGCGAATGCATACTGCAAGGGTTCGGAGGTAAATTTTGACTGGGAACTTTTGATTCGCTCTGCTATTTCTGCCTTTCTCTTCCTGCTTGATGGAAAAAAGATCTGGGGTGAAAGGGTAAAAATCATCGCACATTCATCACATTCCAATAATATATGGATACTAATATCTTGATGGGAAGGTGCCCCCGACTAGTTGGCACCCAGGTGCTATGCACCCCTTGCACCCCGGGTTGGCACGGCCCTGGTTTGAGGCCCATATATTATAAAATGTAATGTTTTTTATGTGCTATATGCATTTGCTGATATACATTTATATCACTACATATTAATGAAATAGATGCGTTCCATGAGGTCACTTTATTATCAGAAACTTCGTTACCATTGGTACAAATAACATAAGAGGAATGCATTACAAGACTTCCAAGAAGGGGAGATACACTAAAATAATAACAAATGTGCCTAAAACATGCTAATTAGTTTATAATTAAATTAAATAATAAATCAATAGGTCCACTATGTAGGCAAACTGGGCAGTGAGCTCATGGGGATAGCAAATTAGATGGCAGTGAATTTTACTTTTTCTAGTAAAATGAAAATTTTAATTTTAGGTAAATTAAAATCAATGAAAAATTGCTTCCATTGCTGTATTGTTCATTTCCAATAAATACAGGTAAAAGGTTATTCTAGGCTTATTTTCCTCTATGTTGGATAAGGGGTAGAGGGAGCTGAGATATGCAGTTTGCCTAGGGTGCCAATTTCCCTTGGGCCAGCCCTAGGTCCTACTGTAGACCTGCTCATTCGAATTGGCAGCACCTTTTTTGTTTAAAAAGTATTGCCGACTTTGTATTAAAGGAGCTGACTCTGAGAACAGGCAGGGGAGTTTTTTCCTATTGGTGATTAGTTTGCTGTTTCAATTTTTCAGGATGCTTTTCTTTGTTCATTGAACGTATTTAAATATATTCATTGAAAATGCTGTGGATCTTACTTTGGATTTTTCTGTTAAATGGATTCATAATACATATATAACTTCTCATCAAACTTTAGGTTTTTTTGGGTAAAATAGGATTCGTGATAAAGTGTGGGTTGTTTTTATCCTTTATGAGAAACAGAAAATATAAATTGACAGGTCCATTGACAGTTTATAGTAAACAAAAAGGTTAATAATTGCTTCTGATTTCAGTAACTTAGATTTAAATGTAAGAAATAATTCACTTTTGGTTGCTGAGTCACAAGTTAATTATATGCTGTACATTTACATGCTCTTATGTTCAGAGATATTGGTAATTGGTAGTTGCAGAATCCTTAACTTGAGAAAATGATTGCTAATTTGAATTTAATAAAAAACGTAAAATTATTTTTTATGGAAACTACTGGTAATTTCTGTTTTTATGTCTAATTAGCTATGTTTATCAAAATTATTGCTAAAATGAGTTTTATTCTTAGTAATCACTTTTAATATGTGATGTTGCCTTGGATTTTCAGCCTCGATGGAAGGTACATATGAAGCTGTTGGTTCAGCTTTGAAATTTTGTCAGTTAATTCAGTTTTTGGAAGTAATGCATCCTATGTTTGGCTATACCAAAGGAGGTGTATTGACTCCACTGATTCAGGTATTTATTTGAGCAATCATATTATCATTTTAATTTCTTATTTGGGACTGTACGTAATACTTTTTTTAAAAATTAGGTGGGAGGAAGAGGAATAGTTCTATTCTGTTTGATAGAAATGGAACCAAGGATGCACACCAAGCCTGTCATCTTTTATTTATTTTTTATTTGGAGCTTAGTAGAGATTTTTCGGTAAGTTTATATTGTTTTGCTACCCTTTTATTTACCATCCAATGAAGTGCAGAACTTGAAAATTTGCTACAAGAGTCAAGCTAATTATTGCAAGTTAGATAGATAAATAGATTTTATTTCTATTTCATTTTTTATTTTATTATAAATAGCATAAATGTTTCATTTGCATTGGCTTATTAAAATCTGAATATTTATGAGCCTTGTCTTATTGTGTACTACAACTTATAATAGACATAGATTATTAGTAGTGATAAAAATAAACATTTTCAGTATCCATAGTCTTAAATAAGATATTGAATGTAGTATTTTTGTAATTCAAAAACTCAGTCATAAGAGATAGTTTTGTTTCATGAGTGTGCTTGACATTACAAAAGTATCAGTGTTTTTAATTTATAACTTATCATAACATACAATTTAAAACTATCATAAAGTAATTTGATTGAGAAAATCTTTTTTACATTATGTGAAATTTTAGAGAAACCATTCCTGTGAAATAAATATTGTAATTTTCATATTCTTTTGCACAGGTATCCTTATTATGTGACTCAGGTCTATAATTATGAAATAGGTATTTTAACTTGGCTCCGGTATACTATTTGGATTCCTCTGTACCCTCTAGGATTTCTTTGTGAAGGAATTGTAATTTTAAGGTGAGTTTTTGAGTACTGATAGGTATGTATATGAATAAAATTTACCCTTTTTCATTTTGATAGGTTATAACAATTGAAAATTGATAAATTGCCACTGATGAGGATGGTTGGCTTTCTTATTCATGTATTGGCTATAGGACTTATCTTGTCTTATTTATCCACTTCAGCTAGTTTAGATAAGTCTATAGGTGTAAACCATATGCCTATTTAGGCTAATAAATATTACTTGACCTTGCTGCAGATGATGATTTACTGATGAAATAGTCTGATTGAAATAATTGCCCAGGTCATTTATTCTTTCCAAGCTGTAAGCCAAGCTTGGTCATTTATTTTTAAATTTTCCCTTTTTCAGTATAACTATTAGTTGTTTTAATCATGACTTGGTGGTGCAAGATGAAGTCAGTTTTGAAAAGGTATAAGGATTTTACCTATTGGTAAAAATTTCTAGCCGCCTCAGTTTTTGTATGCATGGGAAGTTATCTAAAATTAAGGTTAAGAGATGTAAATTGTTGGATTAGTCTGCTTTTTTAAAAAAATTGCAGCCATATAGAGTAGGAGAGAAAATGCAAATTGACGATACTTCATAATATTTTCCAGAAGAAACAGACTGACTAACAATGCTGTGGATTTTATAAACTTGAAACCTCTTTAGATTATCTATCTGTTATTAAAAGCAAAGCGATATAAATATTGCTACACCTTAATCAACTTTGTATTTTCTGCTATTCTTTGAAACCATTAGTCAATTTCTCAAATAAAGTCCAAATATTTTATCATATCTCAGTAGCTTTTCACTAGAGAATTCAAGAATTTGCACTTCAGTTTCAAAATTTGAAAATGTAGATACATATCTTAATTATCTCCAATAACCTAAACAGAGTTATGAAAAACCATATGCACATTTCAGCTACAATGCAGCCATCTTCAGTGGTGATTCCAAAAAAAGAACATGTAGAGATATATTTGTTGTATTTATGTGTGGGCAGTGGAATGAGGAGAAATTTGTGGGTTGGTGTCCATTATTATATCGGTATCTGAGGTATCATCAGGCTTGGGCGTGGTTTCCTTTTCAAAATAATGCCCTTCACATGCTATACATTTTTGTATCGCTCCACCCACTTCTCAAACACGTTTTGAGACATCTTGCATAGAGTAGCAGTGGTGGTTTGCTTCACTTCAGTGTCGGAGCCAAATTTATGTCCTCGTAGCTCAGAAATGCCCAGAAATCACAAAGAGCAAGGTTGGGACTGTAGGGTGGGTGTTATACAGGTGTTCTACAAATGGCCGCCAGTGCATCCATCGCCACATGTGCTGTATGTGGCCGTGCATTGTCTTGAAGCAAAAACCAGTTTCGTCAAGAACTCTGGTCTTTTTTTTCTGAATTGCATACTGCAAATGAGTGTTAAGTGTCTTTGTGTAATATTCACCAGTCACAGTTTGCTTCTGAGGTATCCAGTGCTGAAGAACCATGCCTTTGGAGTAAAAAATACAACATCAGCATCACTTTTCCAGATGAAGGTGCTGTGCAAAATTTCTTCGGTGGAGGCGAGTTTTTGTGTTTTCAAAAACTTGACTGGTGTTTCGATTCTGATTGTGAGTCATAGTGTCTAATCCAAGACTCATCACAAGTGATTATGGATGGCAAAAAATCAGTTTTGTTCAACTAGAGTCAAATTTCGCTGGCAAACTTCCATTCGCATTCATTTTTGTTCATCACTGAGATCACGGGGAACCCATCTTGCACACGCTCGGCTCATGTTTAATCCCACTATAACAATGTGGCGAACCCTTACCGATGACACATTTAAACTGGCAGACAATTCCCATAATGATAATCTTCTGTCCTTCAACAATCAATCAGCTTTCTTGATAGTCAGATAGTGCTTGGTCTCCTGCCTCGAGCACCGTCAACCATGGTTTTCCCACCTTTAAAATGCATCCACCATCTGAATACTGTTACTCTCCTGATTCCTTCTGGTCCGTAGGCATTCCATAACATCTCTTGACCACCTTTTCTGAGCTTCACACAAAATTCTATAGCGCATCTGTCTTAAAACGTACGAAATATCGTTCCCTGCCGCCATTGAAAAATAGGTTTTGTAAAACAGCTAAGAGAAACATACACAATGGAACACAGCAACGCCCGTTGCATTACTGACTCGTATCGGAATGAAAAACTAAGAGCATTGTCAAATGAATCAACCTCATTCAACATTCATTTAAATTAAGTATACTCAAAATTTTTTCTAAAACATAGATTTTAAAAAAATTAAAATATGAAAAAATTTCCCAGATAAAACTTTTCAAACGTAGAAATAATTTTTCATTCATAATAATTGTCTTCATTTACAGTCATGTCGATTTAAAAATATAACCCCGAGCAACGCCAAAATTTTTGAATTGATATTATAAATAAATCCTGAGAAGAAATGAATGAATATGTTAAATGACTTAGTTATAACTTTAATATAGTTTAAGGCTTTCTGTACATTATCTGTCATTAGCTTTTCTGAATCAAATTGATGTTATTATTTGACATTAATATTTTTATGTAGAAACTAACACATTTTCAATGCTTATGCATCACAAATTGAATTTTAAACAGGAAATTAAGAATTAACCTTCCCCTTTCAGAATGTGAGTTCAAATCTCTGATCAAATTGTAAAGGTCCACCAGACTTTTTCTTGCCTTCAAAATACCCTGTAACGAATTATAAAATTGAAAATTGTATTTGAAGCAGTTAGCTAATTTTCTATTGATTTAGATGAAGTTTTCTTGCATTGAATGAGGTATAATTTAATGCATTTTTTTCAGTTTTTGTTGCTTAATGTTGAATTTGAATTGCTGTTTGAATCAGATAGTATAAGATCCTTAGTCATTCACCGATAGAGGGACTGGCATGGTATTAGGACTGTCAAATGCAATATTATATGAATTTTCTCTAATTAATGCTGTTTCAAATTGTGAATCAGTTGGGTGCACAAAGTGTCAGACAGGCCCTCAGTATTTCTACAGTTTTCATTTACACAGTCAGTATTTGGATAAAATGTATTCATCCAAAATTTTGCAGCAATGTAATAAACAAAGCAGTAGTCCTTTGTGCATAGAGGTGTTAAAATAGACGTTTATAATGCAGTAATGTTTAAACTTTGTAAACTTCAGTAGTAATGAATTGCAGACAAAGAAGTTATATACCAAAGAGCAGGACATGTCTGTATTATCTATTTGAAATATTTCTTTTCTCTAGTATTGATGTTTGATTTTATTTCAAGATCTTGTCTTATGATCTTTCCATGCTGCTTTGATGTTGATTGTCATATTTATTACAGGGACATTCCATATTTTGAAGAAACACAGAGATTTACAGTTTCTCTGCCAAATTCATGGAATTTTGCATTCCATTTTCCGACTGTAATGAGGATTTACCTCATGATATTTTTCCTCCCAGGTAAGTTATCATATAAAATTATTTGTGTACTACCTTGTACATGTTTTTCATCTTTGTTGATAAAGAAGTTTTCTCTTTTTAATCCTTAAACATTAATATTTCAGCAATGTATGCGATGATGATGCATATGTACAGAGCACGGGTCAAGAAATTAGGACCTCGAAGCTGGAATTCCAAGATGGATTAGCTATATTTGAATTTAAATCAGTCATAGTGAAATTTTAATCAAAGTAAGAAGTTGTTTCTTTTTCTAACATCGTCTTGTGGTCATTGTTATCTTGATCTGATTGTGAAAGAAGTTTTGATTGAGTGCTTATTCCAGTGAAAGAAGGCTTCATCTCACCTATACTTTTTAATATTATATTAAAAAATCAAATTTGATACATTAAGTGTAAGCTTATAAGGGCCAGTAATTAAATGTGGGCGTAAGTTTATATGGTGGGTATTATAAAATTTATGGGTCACTGTGGTGAATATTTAAAAAATCACAATCTGACTAAACAATTTATTTTTATTAATGTTAAAACACTTGTATGAAAGAGTTTTTTATATGGATAAAAAATTTTAAGCGATACTGCTCATTCACTCGGAATATAATTTTAAATTTTCATCATTTATGTGTTGTTGAATTCCACTCGATTTTAAATAAGGGTTATTGTTTTACATTTGTGTACTGTTTGTTAGATAAACTCTGTAGGTGCTTCATTCTAGTCTGTCTGGTTGTTAATTCCTTCATAAAATAGTTCAAAACTGCAATAAACACAATACCTGGAAATACTTGGTTTCATATGTAGTTTTAGATCTAATAAAAACATTATAAGGAAAAAAAATGGTTTCACTTGTATAATTTTTGTTATTAAAATGCTTTCCTTTGTGCTTAATAACTAAATAAATTTATATTTTAAAAAAAATGTGACTAATTATGAAAATAATAAACACTAATACAGGATAAATTGTCATAAATTATTTTTACAACCATTTCAGGAAAAATTGAAAAAGGGCAATAAACATTGAAAATAATTTGCTGGTACATAAAATACTGCAATAGAAATAACTGAAGTATTTAAAAAAATATTACTGTGGGATTTACTTATGTTATTAACTTTTAACATGCTTACAGTGATTATTTTGGCTATAATTAACCCCCCTGCTTCTCCCATTAACTGTTTTATTTTTTTCATTAGCCTTGATTATTTTTTAAACATGAACTTTCATGTTTTTATATATGAAATTTATTTTAGTTCAGCCGTTTATTTTGTATGAAATTATGTTTGATTATCACATCACAAACAACTTCTGCCTTGCACCACACAACATTGAATAATGATATCTATCTACCATTTCAGTTACTCCAAAATGCTATTCTGCACGTTTTCTGTGTTATTCTATTTGTTTTATGCATAAATCATTTTTTGTGCCAGATCAGTGATTACTACTTAATTATGCAGTTAGAGAGAAGTGAATTAAAATGTAATTTGTGCAAAATAAATTACCTATTTTCACTGGAGTTTATATTATTGATGTGTTTAAAAAACAACTGACCATTGTCAATATAAACTTTTGCATTTAATTTCTTAATAAACATTTATTGTATAAATTTGTCTATTCAATAAACTTGCTTATAAAAGTGCCATGAGAAAATCATTATTAACAACTCATACAGCACTACATTGAAGAATATTTTTTTACAGAAATGCTATTCTTCTATAGTTCTAGATATTCATTGCCTTAAAAAAATGAATTTTTATTCAATTTTGGTTTAATTCCCTTCTTATTTCCAGCTTTGTCCCAGTTACAAAGTAAAACTTATATTAAAAATGAAAATTTAGTGAATATTAAGTAATTTTATAAACAGGAAAATATGCAAATTTTATGGAGTTATGAAATTATTAATTCTTTTGGATGGACTGTACTTAGAGTCATTCATAGACAGTCTTTGTAGAGTCAAACTTCTGTTTTGTTTTACTCTTTGCCTTAAATATTTTACTCCTATTCATAATTGGCTGACCTTTATTTATTGAACTGATTTTCTTGCCCAAAATGTCTTGAAGGAGGCAAGTGTTGTTTAAACGTGATCCAGCATGCTTTGAGGAAGTTGTCTGATTGCTTTGCATCAACTTTGTCGATTTATTTAAGAAATCCTCCTGTGTAGATTCGTGAAAATCATCATCATGGAAGGACTGGCAAATGAATTACTGTATTTAGTTAAATAATTTCATTAAAAGGTATTTTTAATATAGCTATTTGATAAAACATGAAGATTAGCTAGAGCAGGTAATTCGTAAATGAAATATTAGCAGTTTTCCAGTAAACTTGCATACAAAAAAACATTTAATTTCAAATTTTTGTTTTAAAAAAATCAAGCAAATTAATATTAGCTACATGACATGTTTTATTGGTCAATTTTACCGTATTGACACCTTAATAAACGCTGGATGAAATGTTAATCAGAAACCAAGTAAAATAAGACATTCTGGAACATTGGGAAATAACTTACTAGATTAACTATTTTTGCACAAACTGCATGACTTTTTGCTTCTATGAGGGCTGCGGGCAAAGGGTCATTTTGTGATGCTGCATGGTGAATTGCATTGAGAATAGCTTGTTTGTCTACTCTACTGAGACGCAACCTGCCATAATTTTCAGATATATGACAAAATTAAAGCTTTCATAAATTTCATTCATATAAAACAAATGATAAAGCTTAGCTTTCACTAACTTTTATCATCTTAAAATATTCAATAGAATATGTATAACTCTGACATTATGATTCATTCATACCCCACTAAATTAGGTTTCTATTTGTAATTACATTACAGCCGTAATTTAATTATTGTATTACTTCTTCCTAATTTAAAAGGTGTGCATTTGTAAAAAAATATTGCTCATTATTTTAATGGTTTCATGGAAGAAATAGGATTTTTACGTCAAACAAACAAAAATATCTTCAGTAAAACATTTTCCTTTTTGTGTTTAAAAAACTTGGATGAATCAAACTCTCATAAATTCAGCAAGTATAGCTTACTAAATATGACTCATGTTACAAGTGAACACATTAACATAAATGCTTCGACTCGATTTCATTTGTATTCAAGTTTAACGCTTTTTCAATATATTAATTATATTTCGCGCCATTTACATAACTTCATTTAAAACTACACAGCTCACTTAGAATATGCGTTTTTTTCTCTGTAATCTTGCAGTATTTGCTCTATCGGAACATTATGCCGAAAAATTCTATGTTTCCCTGAGACTGCTATGATTCCAGTTTTATTTTTCAATTGCCTAAAAAGAGAAATACATGATAATAACAATTATTAAATTATGAGTTGTTTTGCATGAAGCTTTTAATCGGTGTAAATTATGGTTATAATTAAAAAAATAACTCAAAACGTAAACATGAATGCATGTAATACTAAATTAATTCAGTCGGTAATAACTGTTACTCTACTTTTTGACTGGCGTGATACATTCTTGTGGCACTTTGTCCCGATTTACATCAACATCAACACGTTCGGTAGCTCCTGAATTGCTCAGAGAAGATCCAGATTTAACGATTCCATAAGCCAGGCTCTTCCATAATCCAACTTCATAATGCAGGAATGGACATAATTGAAATGAGTATAACGACCCGCCGACTAAATAAGGATGGAGGTGATTCGCCATATTTTTATTTTTCGTCCCTAAAGATACCGTAGCTTTCTTAAAAAAGCTGCGATAACTCGCCCTTTCTTCATCAGATTCAAAATTGTCAAGTATTTGATCCATTTCATCAGATTTACCACCACAATGACACACATCAGGGATTATAGTTGGCTTTTCTACGCTCCTTAAGTATGCAATTAGGATAAATATAAAACAGCAAGTTAAGGCCCAATTCATTATTATAGAATTGTTGGCAAGATAACAACACACGTATACCTCATTAAAACTATACTATCTTGCTATTACTAAAGATACATAGAAAAACCGAGCGATGTTGGGATCTTACATGCTGGTCTTCGACGTATTAATATCCCGCTTTGGCTTTGAATTCTTCATGTTTTAAGCTATATTCTATGAAATTACACAAACCCTGGGTTTCTGTTAAATCAGTCTTCCATAATACTCCATCGGAAAACAAAGTAATGTGTTGAAAGGCGTGGAAATACTCTTCACAATATAGATTGTTAAAAGCCTGATTACAGAGATAAATTTAACACCACAAATAAAATGACAACATCGAGAAACTTATTATTTGAGCAGCTTTGTATATCTACCGGTAACTACCTAATCACACACCGCAGACGACACAAATGAAGCGTCACTTCCGTCACTCTATAAAATTATTGTTCACGGAGTTTTAGTATCGTTTTTTATTTGATTTGTAGCAGGAAAAGATAAAGAGCGTTTATTTTATATTTTAAAAGTTTTTAAATGATAGAAAAATGATATTTTTATATTTTGGAGGAAGATCTATATTTTGGTAAAAGTAATGGCGGAAGTAGTTCCGGCGCATGAATAAATTCCATATACCGAATGAGAGCCTGAATATCGGTTTGGACGAGGGACATCATGTCGGACAGGGAGAGTGGTGATGACCAGCCTCAGGGTCAAAGTACGAGCGGTATTTCAGCATCGTTTTTATCAATATGGAATGTGTTGACCTTATATTATCATTACGTAGAGTTGGAAGGAGTAATTGGAAGGATTGAGTTTGCTATTACTGTTAAAGCTGGTCTATGCTAAGTCAGACTAAACAAGATGGCGTGTCTTATATCTTTATTACACATGTATTACCCTAGAAATCTTGTGTAGTTTGTCGCATAGACTGAAATTTTTAATATATACGTGCATCAGCATATTTGACAAACCGGATTGGATACCAGTGAATGTCGTATAGGTGTGTGTTGTCATTGGCAGACTGTTAACTTGGTGTGATCGTCCCTTGCTTCCCCGGAATACGAGAACCGACAGCAGACACTGCCACACGTGTCATTCTAGCTCGAAAATACCATTTTCCTATGAGCATATTTCTCATGGATATAAAACCCAGTTCCAGTGAAAAAATAATTTCTGAAGTGGAAGGCAAGAATCACTTTGTATTGTAGTTCAAAGTCTAATTTTGAGATTAGGCCCATCTGTGCAGAAGCACCATAAACTCTTGGAGTAATATATTTAAAAAAGCCAACATCTTTTGTAGTTATTTGTTCTTTGGCATATACACATTGGTTGCACCAATAATTAGCCCAATTATTGGCAACTGCAACAATCCTTACAAACTTTCAAATTGTTTTTCTTTTATGAATTCATTAAACGGCACAACAAGGTTAACCGTTTGTGTATGAAGTATTATAATTATCAAAATATCGTGACTTGAGCAAGTTGTAGAATTGACCTCGATAACCTATTGATAATCCAATTTTGTATGTCTATAACCTATATGTGTATGATTTAGTTACCTATTTTCCTGGGTTGTCAACTTTCTACGATATAAACAAGTAAACGTAAAAATAAATAACCATATCCTGTGAGTACATATTTTTTTAGAAACATGGAAAATATGATACTTTTAATTATTGTTATACCGAAGAAAATAGGATAGCCAATTAATAAGGGAAAGTTTTTAAATATCAGTGTGCCCTTTCGGCAGGTTCAGCGAAAGTGATAACACGAACTTTGAGCTAACGTAGTGTAGTAATTAGTTTATTTTCGATTATTTATTCTTTTAGTCATTCACTGTTGTAATTAACATACTGTAACTCAGTGAATTAATATTCAATTTACTTAATGGTACGGGACTAATGTGTGTTTTTTTTAATGTTAGGTAAATACCAGGTTGGCGTCATGGAAGGTGGGGGTGGCTCAGAATTTGACTCTGGTAAGAACAGTTATCCATTGTTTTTTTTGCAATATCAAAATATATCAAGCAGTAACCCATTAATCAAAGGCATGATTTTTCTAAAAACTCTCAAGGAATTATTAATATAATGAATGTTTTATTAGTTATAAAAAAGCTCAAAAAATTCTTGGGAAATATATCCAATGTTTAGGTAGTCTTCAGAATTTTGAAGTGGGGTTGCATGAAATTAAAATAATCGTAATTTTCAGAAGTTATTAAGATGGTATTAGAATTCTGTTGCAATCTCTTTCATTTGCGGTAATAGCTTTGAGTGGTTATAATGTGCTTTTCAAGTGTTTAGAATTTATTCATGCCAAAATACATTATTTCATAATTTTTATTTAGCTGTCATACCCAACTTGAAAATAAATTAATTTAAATTAAAGATGATATAAATAAATTTATATATTTCTAAATTATGAATATTAAGATTTTTGTCTTACATTCATATTATTTCTTCTGTGTATAATTGCTTGGAATATTTTTTTAAATTAACGTAGAAAATCTAGTGCTTTGGTGAATGACTTATGGTTTTTGCTGTTCTTTTCCTTCTTTCGTAAAAGTTTTGTTTTACTGGCATATATTTTCCATTTCACCAATGTGCATAATAATTACATTATCTTTGTTATGTACTTTTTCTTAGCCTATTTTTATTTGCTGTACATTTGTATTCCTGTGTTTTCATTCATGGGTTTTGATTTGATATATCATCAAGGCTCGTAAAAAACAGCCTAAATGGTCAATCAACCAATTAAACATTGAATACAACCTACGTGTATTTTTTGTCCCATTAATTTTAATTGATAGTTTTATAAATTTGAAAAAATATTGTCCTATCTCATCGTAGTTCCCGTTAACAAATTTTATTTTAATATCTTTTTTGCATCTTGGATTTTTGAAAGTCATATTCCTCTTTGAAGATGCATGTAAATGGCTGGGCTTAAATTTCCTTAAACGGTACTTTCCTGTTAACGGGAATACCTCAAAAAATAAACACGTATTGTTGTGATATGTTGTGATATTTTGTTTGTTAACAATGCGTAACAAATCTTGTTAAGATATTTACGTTGATCCCTTAATGATGAATTTGTGGACCATGGTATTTTATCTAAAGGGCGAATGTGCAAGAAGGATCATATTATGAAACTTTACTTCTGCGACAGAATATTTTGGAAATGCAACTCGAAAGCCTGTCAGCAGAAGAATTCATGTGACAACAACATAACAAAGAAATCGACATATTTCCAGCTATTTTAAATGCCATAAAGACATATTGGCCCCCTAGTAACATAAATTTAGATTGTATTAGTAATTATGTTGCTTTTATTAATAAGTTTCAAAAAAGTGTGATTTTTAAGTAACTCCCCCGTTGTTACGCATTGTTAACAAACAAATACGTCGTAACATATCACAACAATACATGTTTATTTTTTAGGTATTCCCGTTAACAGGAAAGTACCTCTTAAACTTATTTTGGAAACCAACCGCTAATTTGGTATTCTTTGATTTTATTGTAGATATGGATTATTTTGCCCCTACAAAATGTGGAAATTTTTCCACCCTTTTTATTAATATTACTAAGTGTTGTAATAGTTATGCAGTGAGCCTTTTTAATGTCATTCATTGCGTAGTATTTATTTTATTCTACCACAACAGAGTAATATTTTTTATGATACAACTTGTATTAAGGATGTATAGATTGCCCAGCTTAGTTTATAGAATGAATCGAATAAAAGATATTATTAGTTTCAGTAACCATAGTGCAAAGTAGCCATTCTTCAAAGATAGTTCATTTTTATTGGAATTATTATTAGAGTTGTAGATGAGTGAAGTAATGTGGGGATGTCTACTTTGTAATTAAAATATTTATGTACCTAATTTGGCTGTTTTATGGCTATAGGAGATGACTTGGTAGTTTATTTAAAAGTTGCATATAGGTAATATGTGTGTGTAATGGAGGTAACAAAATTTGAGTTGTTGCAGTTTTCTTTGTAATTTTCACTTCAAGGTTTATAGTTCATAATTTGTATATTCTCAAAATCTAGCAGGTTTTGAGCTGAAGGAAGTAGTTTTCGTACATGATACAATTTTCTGTGATGAAACTGGATCCATCTTGTTTTCCATAAATACTGTTGCATGACATAAGGTAATGTTGGGCAATTTTCAATTTTGCGCTGTAGATAATGAACAAAAAAATATAAATTTTAAATACACTAAACTTTGAGACACATTCATGGTTTTAGATAGACGTTTACACATTAATTACATAGAATTTAAAGTATTAGTGCAGCGGTCTGATGATATGAGCACAAAAATTTTATTGTAGCCCTTGAGGAATGCTGCTTTTAGTTGATAATACAGAATTTTGATTTTTTATTTTAAAAAATATTTTGGTTGTCCATGCATGGTAGATAATTTTTATAAATTATGTCGGAGCAAACTAGGCAATTAGAAAGTTTTCTCAGTTTTGTCCTTAATTCACATATTAAAATTTTTTGTTTAGTTGGTCAGTTACTTAGTAAAGGCTGCCATATAGATCAAAAAATTTTTTGCTGCTTAAATCATTGATATGGTGAACTGAAAAGAATTCTTGGTAATTATGTGACTTGTAATTTTTTCACATTCTATTCAGTAAACATATCTTCATTGCAGGATATATATTATATAGTTCAGCTCTATCTCAAAAAAAATGTTTAAATACTCAAACTGACATCTCTTCCGAATAAAAAATACATTTCTGAAAAGTCTAAAAAATTGTTTTGTTCAATTGTAGGTGCTTCTGCTCTCTCAAATGGCACTAGAAGAAACAAAGCTATAGACAAGACTAGGGCTACCTTTTGTGGTGCATTGCCAAAACATTGAGCTGGCCTTCCTAAAATCTAAATCTCATAATAATGTAGTATTGTAGTTCGTGGTCTGGGAAAGAGGAAAATTTTTTGTTTAAATAATTTTTCTGTCTTTATCAGTTTTCAACAAAAAATGTTTAATGAAATTAAAATGCCCATGCTGAACATATCTCTGGTGCAGTACTTAATCATGATTAAAAACGATGCTAGCAAAGGGATGAATAAGTCATATCACTTTTGTTATACTGAATGACTTTTGAAGTAGATATCCTGTCAAGTCGTAAAGCAGGGGTCAGCAACCTATGGCCTACGTGTGGCTCCCAAGAGCGTTTTGTGCAGCCCGTGAAGCCATAATGAAAAAGTGATAAGAATTATTTAACAATTCCATATTTTTTTAGTGAAATTATGCCTCAAAAACTTTTCTGGTGTAGCTTTAACTCTAGTAAACTAATTAGAATTGATTTTCCCTAACACAGGGTCATCCATTTAAAACACAACCCACTAGTTTATCTAAATATTTAATTGCATTACAAGGTCCCGTAAATCGCTACAACAACAATGTAATAACACTGAACAGTCTGTAATTATCTACAAAAAATGCTCCAAGTGTCCTTGCTGTTCAAGACAAGCAGTTGATCGCTTTAATGTGTTTTGTGCAACACGGGGCAGAGTTGCTTGGTTGATTGAATGAATACAGGCTTCAATGTTTCTCTTTTATTCATCAATGTTATGTGGGTTGGGTTGGTAAATGCCTTTCAAGAAACCCCACAAGAAAAAAATCTGCAGGTGATAAATCAGGGGCTACAAGCCCCTCGAAACCATGCGATTATCATAGAATTGGTGGAGTTGCGCCATTGATGCACGGGAAGTGTGGGCTGTGACTCAGTCCTGCTGCAACCAGCAACATCTTTCTCCCTCTTCAAGGAATTGCTGAATGATATCCTGGTACACCTCTTATTTTGCACTGGTCTGTTTGGGAACTTTCTTCTGAGGCCTCCTGGCACTGTCTAAATGATTTCACTGAAAAATAACTCTCTAAAATAAACACTTGCTGTTCTCAGGCAAAACCCATTTTTCGCAGCACGAGAGGCTGTGCTAAACAGAACACCTTGTACAACTGACAGTAAGACTGGTCCATTCAACAGTGGTTGGAGGTGACGCAAGGCCATCGGAGCACGTGTCATTTAGTGTGCTGTTGCCATATTTACTTCACCACGCACAGTTATGTGATGGGTTGCATGATAAATGGATGACCCTGTATGAGACCACAAAATCTCTAGGTAACTTCTGATTTAAACCCCCATCTGGCCCGCTGTAGCTCTCGCGATTTCCAATGCGGCCATCCATAGCATTCAAAACAACAAATGTGGCCCGCCATATAGAAAAGTTTGCCAACCCCTGTCATAAAGGATTAAATGCTCAATGTCGTGACAATATTCTGGGGGTATATGAAAATGATTCCTTTCTTATTTTAATATGTTATAGTCATTTTTATCTGTTACAGTTAAGCAATATTTGTAGTTTTTATTTACGTGTTGTTTTATTGCTATTGGTGGGATTTCAGATTTGGTGCTTATGTGGAGTGACCAGTTTCTGTGTAAACAAAACTGGGATGTGTTTTGCTGTTCATATGCTATATAAAAACATTTGTGCAGCTTTGTTTACACCTCATTTAATAGGTAGCAAATAGTCTTATATATTCAAACTGTACGTGGTCAGTATTATTATAGAATTGACGAGTAAATTAGTCAAAAATATTTTTGGTACATTTAATACTGATATCTGAGATGATACCATCTGCTGATGAAGTCAAATGAAATAGTCAGTCATTGCTAATTCATTAGTCCGAAACCACCTGTAATCTGAAAAGACTGATTACCGACTACTTTCCCGACCGGCCGCTATGGCATTGTGATGCTGCGGTCTATTCCAACCTAGGCCGTGTATTTGAACATTACAAATACAAACAAAATCACACATGCATGCGGTAGCTCAGTATCTAGTCCTTTTTTTTTTAAAAGAAAATACAATTTAGTGCTAATTTAATTTATCCTAGCCATGTCCTTCTAAGAGATCAAATGAAAGTAATAATAATTATAAGCAAAAGCTTAAAACACTATCAATTTTGGAATAAGTGCAATTATTAAAGAAATGCGGCCAAGGTTCATCGGTGCGGCAGCTTTGTCCCATGTACCTTGTTGGAACAACAACAGTATATGACATTAAGAATTATTATGGGTACATTAACAATGTACACATAATAGTTGCCAATACGGTAGAATGCAGTTTTTTGTTGTCGCTTTTTCACATTGTTTTGCCTCCTTTGTGATGGTTATCATGCACGAAACATAATAAAAAGAATGAAGTATATTATTGATTTTAAATGCTGCCAATTCATATAACTTTTACATGGAATATGTAGACATTTTATTTTCTATTACACTATATTTTCAACAAACAGTTTTATTTAAATGAAATATGTATCAGCTGGTACTCTTACCATATCCCATTGTTTTTAATTCAAAATTTATCTGTGGTCTGGAACAGCCCAGATCCCAAGCTTTTCAAATTAGTGATGCTTGACTGTATTTGTACCTTGAAAAAAAATGCAGTATCCTGAAAGACATCTCTGGAGCCATGTGGCCTAGCATTGAAAACAAGGATAAATATCAGAAAAGCTGGATGTCTGGTCATTGTACTCTTTAAACCAGGGGTCGGCAGCCTATGGCATGTGTGCTAAATGATGGCATGCAAAGAGGTTATAAGTGGCATGATATTTCAGAGAATAACTATGAAAAGCGTGTATTTTTAAAGGAATTTCACTTGTATTTCAATTTTATTTTATTTTTTAATGATATTGCGTTAAATTCAGGATTCCTTATAAGATCAGCCTTTTAGAGAGTTTTTTTACTTGCTCCATATATGTAGTACAGTAAGTCCCCGACTTACATGGGTCCGAGTTACATGGATCCATAGATACATGGATACATGACGTAACTTATCAGCGTGCTCGATCGTTAGTTAAACTGGCGCTTAATAGATGGCGTTACTAGTACAGTAATCCCTCGGTATACGAGCAATCAGTTTACGGGTTTTCGATTACACAAGATGCATAAATCAATACCTGATTTTCAATTTACGAGCCAATTTTCGCTTATACGATCTCCTTCCCCTCGCAAACCGATCGTTTTTCCCGGCACCTATTCTCAGCTTTCGTTGGTTCCCGAATGTGCAGAACGTCACGGCATCCCAACTTTAATGATGTAACTATTGTTTATAAAATTTATAACATGGGATGTATTGGGAAATTAATTTTTGTTTTACAAGTTTTTGCCTTATGAGCAGTTTTCGAGGAACAAATTAAGCTCGTACACCGAGGGATTACTGTACATACGTTGACGCACAGCTGATAGTGTTGCTTTCGCCATTTAGATTGGTTATCCCGTGAGTGTAAGTTTTCTTACAATTACATTTTTAGATATGTACTGTACTGAATATATTTTCCTTTTCTTAAGATTTTGTTTTTATAAGCACTACTTTTTTAGCTTTAACTACCCATTGAAACGAATGTATATGTCAAAAAGTATATCGTATTTAAGCATTGTTGGACTTACACGGTTTTCACCTTACTCGGCGACCTTCGGAACGAATTAACAGTGTAAGTTGGGGACTTACTATATAGAGAAAGTATTGTTTTCTTGAAAAAAATGGAATTCAAGATTTCAACGGAAATACACGTTCTGAGGTCCCCTGAACATGTTTTGACAATTTTCTCGATGATGTCTGTCTCTCTGTATGTCCATATGTGTGACAGAAATTTTGTGGGTGCTCTAACTCAAAAACTATTCTTCAGATCAGCATGAAATTCTATATTTGTGATTTTATATATAGTCTTCAGATTTGAAAAGATTTTGATAACAGTCAGTCAACCGGAAGTAGCAGTTTACTTATAAAATTTTAGTTTTTCTTATATATTTCGCTTAAAACTGAATTTTTGTTAACACACACACACACATATATATATATAAGTTGTAGATATTATTTTTTCTACAACTTTTGTTTGAAATAAATTTTCATATGAAGAATATTTCCAGAGATATTCAATTTTCTTCGAAATTGATGGTTAGTGGGCAGTTGGCCTGCATGGTAGTGACGGCAAAGGTGAATTTACAAAACAATTGAATCGCTAGTGCTGAAGCGTGTAATTTGAACTGTTTCTATCGAATTTTAGTTGACAACTTAACGTATGGAGAAAGTCGTGATGGACACATCAATTTATTTACAAATCGCTTGTGTTAATTTTGTCTGTTTGTTCATCCGACTGTGCAGATGATGTCTCTGTAATGGTTCAACCTAGAGAAACCAAATATTCAGGATGAGTTACTACATATGAGATTTACATATGGCAAGAGTTTGGTGGACCGGGACTTATTTTACCCTATTATTGCCGCATGAGAAAAGCACGTAAATTGGTGATGAGGTTTATATATTTGCTTTTTTAAATTATTTCCTATCGAGATTCGAACTCAGTTCTTGAACTGGCAGAAAGTTTAGAAATTGTAGTTTCTTATTTTTGAAGACAGAATTCAAATTCCTGTAGCTTACAGTTTTTATTGGAAAAAAGTGGGGAGTTATTCTGGGTCTCAACAGTCGACTACAATAGCATCGAGCTCAAAGCTTTTATATGAGTAAGCTTTTAATGGAGCTATATTATAATATCATTAATGTTAAACAACGCCCAATGGAAGGAATTTATTTTTTGTAAAAAGATCACCTTATAATAACTGCTTTCGCAGTACTTTCCTAACTTGTTGCAATCGTTAGGGACAAAACGACTTTAAGGGTGGCATGCATGGTGGGTCACAGATTGTGAATATTGATAAAGAGTGGCACCCAACAGAAAAACTTTGCCGGCCCTTGTTTTAAACTTTAGTCATGGAGCAGTAGATAAGTCATCCTTAAGTGCTGTTCAGTAAATTGTGATTGGTTTTTGACTATTGTAATTCTTAAACTTGGTATATCATATTTTTATTTAATATTTTATTACATAAAAATTCTATATACAGTAAAAGCTGTGTTATCCGGCTATCTTGGGTATTGTGGATAGCCGAATAGGGGAAATATTCATATAGGGAGCGTTTTTCGATTTTGACATCGCAAATTTAGCAATAACCAAACAAAATTGGGCTTAGGTTCACTATCATACTCCCCAAACATAACTATGCATGTGATTTGCATTTTCCATTTTAATTCTTCCACACGTAGTTAGATCTAGATAGTATTTTCCCATTCATATGTTGCTGTGCTTACATGCAAAACAAAAGACTATTGAAAAGTTTAGGGTGTCCGGGAAGTTTGGGGAGTACAACAGTGAATCTGTTCCCAAAATTGAATTATTATATCTTACTTATTTATCTTTATTTACTCTATTAGAAAAGGCCAAAATTATTAAATTCTTCTCAACGTTTCTGTGAAAACCAGTCATATAATGTTTCATCCAGTTTGTCCATGTTTGGCTTATGAAGCATATGACATTTATTAATTGATTTACTCGTCTCTGAAGATGACACAAATTTCATTAATTTAGCCTTCTCAGCCTTGATATCGTAGAGCGTGGAAGATCCGATGTTGAATTCTTTTACTATGGCTGCTCTACTTTCTCCTTTTCCCATTCGTTTGATCAGCTTCAGCTTTTGTGTTAGTGTTAAAACTACTTTTTCTCTTCTGTTCCTTGCTTTTAGGTATTTATTTTGTTGCCATATTCAATGGATGGGTAATTTTTTTATAATAAAAAGCGATAAAACTGGAAATTGTAGAAGTACAGGCAGTCCTCGACTTTCGTATGTTTGACTTTTGTACAACTTGCACTTTCGTACATTATACACTCCTAAACCGCCTTTTGTACGCTGAATTCGGACTTTCGTACGTCAGCTGATGAACAAACATTTCGAGCTATCACATAGTGGTGCTGTCTGTCAGCCAAGCCAACACTTTTAATAAATTAGCAAATGAAGCAAAATTCATAAATATAATAAAATTCAAAAGAGTAATAGCTTCTTGGCTGAAATCTAAATCATTCTACTCAATTGATGAGTTTCTAGAAAGTGACCTAGCAGATTAAAAATTTTTTAAAGACCAAGGAACTGATCTACATATGCTTTGATGATGTTTGCGATATCTCGTTAGCAGACCACGAAACAATTTGAGACATAATGATTGGGCAGTTGCTTGGCTTTCTCACAAATGACAAATGAACTCAGCGTGACTTTCTTGCGAGTTTGGGTCTTGATTCACGGGTTTAAGGCCTTCCCAGTCTTCTCAACATATGGATTCCTAGGTACAAAAGACACTTTTGTACTCGTTGAAGTACCACTTGCAACACTAGCTCTAATCGCTTCTTCACTTTCCTTATCGATCTTATTGTGGACTCTTTCACACCAAGCAATTTACCAACTGATGAAGCAGATTCATTATGAGCAAGCCTATCTAAAACTTCAATTTTCTTCTCCAAACTCATCACTTTTTTCGCCCGTTTTACCGACTTTATTTTCATTTCAGTCGTTCCTCTCTTTGGGGCCATGATTAGGCAATATTACAAAAAACTATGAAAATAGCAAAATGCTTTAATGAAAAAAACTCGCACTTTCGTACATTATACATTGACACCCCTACACCACCTTTCGTACGTCGAATTCGGACTTTAGTATGTCAGCGAAATGACGAACGAACATTTCGAGTGGTGGTGGTGCTGGCTGCCAGCCACCAGTTTCTGCCGCGTCGCCATCTTTGTCTGTACAGCAGTGTTTATTTGTGCAATTATTTTAATATTTTATTACATTTTGTCCTATCTCTCTATATTATAAAATCGACGATTGTGTCTAAAAGGCCCCTTCTGAAAAACCAAACATTTATACCATAATTAGAGATTTTGTAATATTTTTTGGCTCTCTGGGAATGGAACCCTCACTATAACATGTAAGTCTATTGTTCGACTTTCGTACACGTTTTCAGGAACGCATTATGTACAAAAATGGGGGTCTGCTGGTACACCACAACATCTAGATCAGCGATTTTCAACCAGGGGTTCGCGAACCAAAAGTGGTTCGCGTAAACGTTAAAGTGGTTCGCAGCTCTAAAGATAAAAAGAATGAAGCCTTATCCACCATGGGTAAACATTTGTTCGATCAATTTTGGTTCATGAATATCCAACCTTGTCAAAGAGTTCAATTAAATACATACTTATTACCATTTTGTACCACATATTTGTGTGAAAAGGGATTTTAGGTGTATACGCAAATAAATAATTAGTATAGAAATAGGCTTGAAGTTGACGCAGATTTAATTGTAGCCATATCAGTTATTTTGCCAGATTTTAATTTTCTCCATACATAGTATGGGGAAAATATTGTGATCACGAAAAAATTGACTTAGAGATTTCAATGGAAACGTTTAGATTATTTTCGGAATGTGTGTGTGTGTGGTGATGGATGTATGTATGTGATTGTGGGTGCTCTAACTCAAAAGTACTTGTCATATTAATACCAAATTTCATATATTACACTTGAGCATGAGCACAAAGAACTGATTAGTTTTTGGACAATACCGGTTAACCGGAAGTCGAGGTTTATCCGAAACCCGATTCGGTTTTTGCGATATTTCTCCGATAATACGTCATTATTATATATGTTGACCATTACAAAAAATGTAGAAAATGTAATTTTCTACATCTTTTATTTGAAACAGTTTTCCATAGCAGTTATTGTTTAGGAATTATTTATAAATAATCGGTGTTTTCGGTTTCCATCAACGTCGTTATTGGTAATTTTTGTGAGGAGCAAAGTTGTAGAGAATAATATTTCTTCCAAGTTTTGTTTGAAACAAATTTTCGTAGAAGCATCCATTTTAGAGATATTTTGCTTATTCGTAAATTTGCAGTGTGCAGCACCACCACCATGTAGCGGTAAATTCTGTAAACATATTGAAAATATAATTTACGGCAATAAGGATTCTTTTACAATACAAAATAATAATTTTGCCTTATAATGCTATTCATAATAATTTCAATATCTATATCCCAAATATGTGTTGGCCACATCAGATTTTATTTTTAAAATGTGTGATGACAAACCTGCCCAAGTATCTCATTAATATTAGATTCAGAAATGGAATAAAGTCAAATTTTCTTTCGTATATTTTTTTTCAAAAATGAATGCATATTTACTTTTGTTTTGTTTTACAAATAATTTATTTGTGGTCACAATTATTTTAAGATAAAAGTTAGTATAATTATTCAACTTTTTTGTACTATTATGGTTTGCCAAAGAAAAAATATTGGAAAACTGGTTTGTCAGTTGAAAAACATTGAAAAACACTGATCTAGACAATGCAAAAGGCTTATGTAAACCAAAACGCCATGCTCACTTGCCAGTCCCAGAAGTATATGGAGTAAATACGCAATATATATCTAATATTTTAAGAAATTTTAAAGTGGAAGTTGTGGTATTACACAAATACAATTCATACAAAAATTCATAAAAAAGAAAAAAACAAAATTAATTGTATTTGTGTAATTGCCGGTGTCCAAGGGTGGCCGGTTTCTAAATAGCCAGATAGCACAGCTTTTACTGTATTTGTGTAATAGCTGGTGTCGAAGGGTGGCCGACTTCTAAATAGCGGGATAGCACAGCTTTTACTGTACACTGTATAAATACAGTCATCAGGAGCTATCAAAATATACAAAAATAGAGATACAGTAATACAAGTATAGTGATTCAAAATAGAAAGAGCAATATAAATTGCACTGTATTCCATAAACATTTATTATGCTAATCATTTTAAACATTGCTTGCTGCTTCTACATATTCTTATATAGCTCTCCTGTTTTAATCCTTCAAGCGTGCAGGGCATTTACTTAAATCCCGTGTTTGAGGTCATAAGAGGTTTTTAAAAATTTGCGAAAATGCGAGATTTCAATTCCTGAAAATTGAAAAATTCTTAACTTTTTTCATTTTTATTGGATTTGTATAAAATTTTTTGAATATTTTAGTAGATCATAACATTTACGAACAATTTCTTTTACATTATTTTACATTAAGCACAATCTTTACAGGAGAGAAGAGAAATATGAAATACGTAACCCCGATTGCCGGCCAGTTAGCGCACACCCATGCTTTCATGTATCTTTCAGTATTAAGAAAACTATAAACGGCATTGATACACAGTCTTTTTTAAAATAATATTTCAGCTTTTATTAACATTTCATTCAATGGATGTACAAAGAACTGATTAGTTTTTGGACAATACCGGTTAACCGGAAGTCGAGGTTTATTCGAAACCGATTCGATTTTTGTGATATTTCTCCGTTAAAACATCATTATTTTATATACAATTCTATACAAGGGTTATAGAGAATGTAATTTCCTACAACTTTCATTTGAAACAATTTTCCATGGCAGTTATTGTTTAGGAATTATTTATAAATAATCGGTGTTTTCGGTTTCCATCAATGTCGTTATTGGTAATCTTTGTGAGGAGCAAAGTTGTAGAGAATAATATTTCTTCCAAGTTTTGTTTGAAACAAATTTTCGTAGAAGCATCCATTTTAGAGATATTTTGCTTATTCGTAAATTTGCAGTATGCAGCACCACCACCATGTAGCGGTAAATTCTGTAAACATATTGAAAATATAATTTACGGCAATAAGGATTCTTTTACAATACAAAATAATAATTTTGCCTTATAATGCTATTCATAGTAATTTAAATATCTATACCCCAAATATGGAGAAAGTCATGTGTTGGCCACATCAGATTTTTTTATTTTTACTAGCATTCACTTCAGACTAACTTCTTGAGAGCGACACGAGAATATTTCTCCTGCGAAGACCCAAGAGTAAGGGTATGATGCAGGCGCTCGCTCCAAAACTTTTGCTTACTACGCATCTTCAGTGATTTATTTTTGTAAAGAAACCTTGGACCCAAGAAGAGGCCTCTCTCTCATACTATAATGGTCTCAAGAATCTCAAAAATTGCTTAAGCTGGCACATGGCCCAAAGAGAGCCGAACAATGATATTTGTTGAAAACCAAAGAAAAGAAAGTTTGTGGGCAGATGAGTAGTCTAGATCTTGTTTCGCTTTGTAGTAGCATTCGTGTCGAGATACGGTTCCTCTCAGCATTGGATAGGAGATTTTTAGAAGATGCGATTCCCCAATTCGCAAAAAATCAATCACAAAATTTAATGCACATTAAGTGTAATAAAAAAGACAAAAAGATCACAGAATGACAATAAATAGGTAGGCCTCTTTTAAAATATATAAAGGTTATCCATTTTTAAGAAAATTTACTGTCAACAAAAATAAAGAAAGCTAGCAACCTCTGCGATATATCCAGTACGCAGGACGACGCTGACGGGTTAACATTGTCTTGCTTCTGTTGCATTTAATTGCATATAATTTTTGGTGATGAGGATTTTATTTTATTTTTCCGATTTAAATTTTGCCTGCTCATATTGTGGAAAATTCTTTTTAGAAATATTTAAGAGTCTTTAATCTGTTATTTGCCATACTTAATTCTTTCATTTATGGAAAATATCAAGAAGTTGAAGGCTGTACTTGAATTATTAAATGTTCATTTAAAACATTTTTGCATTAAGTAATTTGAAATGAAATTTACGCAGCTGTATTTGAAAGATTAATTTAATGTTGTTATTGCCTAAAAACAAGCCTTTCAAATTGAGTGTTGACTAGGGTAACAAATTGTCTACACTTTGAAAATGTATTTTTTCATATTTAATTTTCTTGTGTTGATGTTACTAACACTGTAGCATATGCCAAAGTATTTTATGCTTTTTGGTGAAACTTCTATATCTGCAACAGAATTTTAAAGCGGTTCTCAATTAATGTGCAAGATGTCATTAATTGCTTTTGATGACTTGATTTCTCATAGGATAGTGCATGGAGCAGTTATTGGCAAATGTCATACAGTAAAACTCGTTTATAACGATCATGCCTAAAACGAAATCTCGGATATAACGAAGAAATGTCTCAGTCCCTTGAACTTCTCCATAAGGGCATTGGTTAAATTTCTCTGGTGTAACGAACACGCATTTTACGAATTCTCGGTTGTAACGAACAAATGTTTGGTCCCGTGGCAAAAAATGCCCCATATATAACGAATTTTGGCGAGCAGAGCGAAAAGTAATGAATGCTTTCCGCCCGTTTACCACGCACTTGTTCGTAGAGGTCCCCTTCCTCCGTCTACCCCTTCCATACAAATTTCCACACTCCCTTTGTTTTGAAATTGATATTAAAATGTGAAATTTTTATGTAAATTAATGACCATAATAATAATATTAATTGACCATTTAGAAAATGGTATGTAATAGCAGTAGAACGTTTTACATGCTGCGAAGTTGATAAGCATCTCTTTGCATATGTAAATACGGCATTGAAGTCGACTCACTGCAAATACAGTTAAAGCTGTGTTATCAGGCTATCTTGGGGATTGTGGAAAGCCGATTAGGAGAAATATTCATATAGGGGAGCGTTTTTCGATTTTGACATCGCAAATTTAGCAATAACCAAACAAAATTGGGCTTAGGTTCACTATCGTGCTCCCCAAACATAACTATGCATGGGGTTTGCATTTTCCATTTTCATTCTTCCACATGTAGTTAGATATAGACACTATTTACCCATTCTTATTGAATACGTTGCTACACTTACATGCAAAACAAAAAGACTATTGAAAAGTTTAGGGCGTCCGGGAAGTTTGGGGATTATGGCAGTGAACCTGTTCCCAAAATTGAATTTATTGGATTATATCTTTCTTATTTATCTTTATTTGCTCTATTAGAAAAGGATGAAATTATTTAATTCTTATGAACATTTCTGTGAAAACCAGTCATATAATATTTTATCCAGTTCCTCAATTTTTGGCTTATGAAGCGTATAATGTTTATTAATTGATTTACTCGTCTCAGAAGATGACACAAATTTCATTAATTTAGCCTTCTGAGCCTTGATATCGTAGAGCGTGGAAGATCCAATGTTGAATTCTTTTTCTATGGCTGCTCTATTTTTTCCTTTTTCAATTCGTTTGATCAGCTCCAGCTTTTGTGTTAGCGTTAAAACAACTTTTTCTCTCCTGTTCCTTGCTTTTAGGTATTTATTTTGATGCCATATTCAATGGATAGGTAATTTTTTTATAATAAAAAGCGATAAAACTGGAAATTGTAGAAGTACACCAAAATATCTAGACAATGCACATTGCTTACGTAACCAAAAATGCCATGCTTACTTGGCAGCCAGAGAAGTATACGGAGTAAATACGTAATATATACATCTCATATTTTAAGAAATTTTAAAGTGGAAGTTGTGGTATTACACATATACAATTCACACAAAAAATCATAAAAAATGAATTACAAAATGAATTGTATTTGTGTAATTGCTGGTATCTAAGGCCGGCCGGTTCTAAATAGCCGGATAGCACAGCTTTTACTGTATGTGTATATGTGTTATATGGGATGTATAGGCCAAAAACCATGATTCTCGTATATAACGTAGTCACGCTTATAACGAAGCAATGAGTCGGTCCCCTCAAATACGTATTAAACGAGTTTTACTGTATTTCTTTCTTAAGATAGGGTCCTTAAGGGTCTGTGAAAGCTTGCAGAGAGGGGGTACGTGGCATTCATATTAATTTAGAGAAATCATAATTAATTATAGTCTTTTCACTATCTAAAGTCTCTTGACCTCTTAGCAGCAGCCAACAGGAGACGGTTCGTTTGGGAAGTTAGTGGGGGGAACTCAGTGTTACTCTTGCTCTCGAAGCGTTCACATCGGTCTGCGTTGCTATTTCTATCGCTGTTGCTGTTCGTGATTGGGTATCTGTCCTCCCGAGCGAAAGTTGTGAGGGGCGATGGAAGGGGAAACGTTCGTGATTGGTTACTTGCTCTATGAAGGTCAAGAGACTTAAGAAAGTGAACAGACTATAATTAGTAATAATTTAACCCTTTCATTGCTGAGTTTTTTCATAAGGTCGGCACAGCTGAATTTTTTGGCAATATGTGCCATTTTGCAAACCATTCTCTTAAAGTCAGGAGTTTTTACTATTTTCTGTCAAAGCACACGCTATAATATGATGCAAAATTAATTTGCCAAGATAAGACTAGGCTAGTGACGATCTGTTTCTTCAATAGCACTGAAAGGGTTAAAAGGAATCCATTGCAATGGAAACAATAATTGGTAGGTCTTTCAAAGCAAATAACATCTGCTATTTAACTCTTCAGTGCGTTGTTGAATGTCAAAACCACGTATTGAAGGGGTCTGTGGGATTTCAGATGCTCCAATAGGGGTCTGATGTTTGGAAAAGATTGAAAATCTGTCATAAGAAACTAATATTTAATTTCAGTTATTCATTTTTCTGACTTAAAATTATTTGATAATTAGTTTTTAACTTTTCATTCTATCACAAATTCATATGATGTTAAGTAATACATATGACTACTTAAGCTATAGTGAGCAAAGTTTAAGAATACTCATTTTTTAAAATTACATTTATTTTAATATTTTTACTATGTATTACTCTCTAGAAGAAATTATGGCTGTATCAGTAGACCTGCTTTATTTTTTGGCATTTTTTTGAAGCTGATAAATTTGATGTTAACTTGCTCCATTAAAATTTATTAGAAATATTTATATTTTATGCATGGCAGATTTTGTTTTTGAAAAATTAGCAATAATTTTATTTATAGCACTATGCATGCATTTTTATTAAATGTAATAGAAATTCTTTATTGAAATACTTGGTTAATGTTGATGATGCTGAAAATTTACATAACTCTTCAAAAAAAGTACATTTGAAATCTGTTTGTACAGTTCTTTTTTAAAATGTTTACAATAGAAATTGTTTATCAGTTAAAACTCAGTCAGTTGCCTATTAACTTCTACATGGGTTTGCTTCATATTTTTAAATAGTTGACGTAGAAATATTCAGTATTCTCAGGTAGTTTTTCTGTGGCAAATGATAGAATAAAGCTTAGCGAATTCACTTGGAAAGAAATTCAACAACATATTGACGCTGGTTGTGGGAACATGAACATTCAATGATACTTGTGTTCTTTACCTTGTAATTTATTTAAAATCATAGGTTATTTGGAAAAAAAGTTTTATTCTGTAATAAAGTCCGCTTTATTTCTCATCAATTTTAGTTTGTGTGTGATAGGTTCATATTTCATGGATGAAGGTTTGAAGAAGTTTTGAAGTGTTTCTCATTTATTTGTTATCTTGTTTAACTACCTGTTTAACATATTTCCCAAGTATTCTGTAAAGGAAAAATGTTGCGTAAGTTCACTTGTTAGTGGAAATGTGCTTCAATCCTTTTTACAATAAGAGGTGTTTAGCTCTCCTTTTTTTCTTAAACTAATATTACTTTAATTAATGCTTTAATGCATGTTTAACTCGGATATTAATTAATGTGGAATCATTGAAGCTACTCATAACCTGTTTGTAACTTCATGATTAGTTTATCGTATTTCTATCTATGTTTGTATTCTTTTAAGCTAGAGTGAAAATTGCATGTTTCATATCAAAATGTTTTTCCATATTCAGCTTCTGTGGGTACTTAGCTAAATGTGTAGGTTAATTACAGCTTTTAACAAATTTCAGCAAACAGGTTTTGGTGTTTATAGCTACTTTTTTTTTTTAAATCGAGAATGGGATTTATAATCGAAAATTTACATTTCGCTGTCAAACCAAGGAAAAGGAATGAATGATTTTCGTTTCGTTAATAATCTGTTATATGCCAAAAGTGGCGTTGTCGGAATTGAAATGAAATTCGAGCCGAGGAAATGATTCGTATGCGCGGCGCTGTATGAGGCGATAAACCTGCCTCGGGTACTGGGTTCGTATCTCGCGGAGAGTATGTTAGTTTGCTTTACTAGGTCAGCGGCCTGCATATAAAAAGGGGGAATTGGTGAGGTGTGTCTGGTGCTGCGATCGAGGATTTTGGGGGAGTCGAAATCTGTTCGAATCGTAAGATGGGGTCGTTTCGAATCGTACAATGGGGTCGTTTCTCGCGTTGTCCAAAACGATATCCACATGCATCCCCTTTGCATCCTATATGGTATTATTCCATCTCCCCCCCTCCCCCTCCCCCCTCCCGTCCCTCCGGTTAGTCCATGCACCATCCATGACCTACCCCACTCCATCCTCCCTTGTCTCTTTCGATCCGTTTTCCCTGCTTCACCCATTTCCCCCGTCTCTCTCCCCCTCCCCCCTCCTACCTCGTTCCTCTCTTTCTCGCTCTCTCTCCCTCCCTCTACTTCCCCTCCAACCTCCGTTGCAACTTTCCACAGAACCCCCAAACCCTCTAAAAACCCCAAACCCCCTTGTGTGCACTTAGGTCTTCATCCGCTGATAGTTCAGCGGTGCTGCCGTTAGATGCCACCTCGTGTTTGATCTCTCTCTCTCTCTCTGTGTGTTTAGCTTGTGTGGGTGGTCGGGACCACGCCTCCGTCCGTCCTGCCTGGGAACGGGAGAATTTCATTCCGGAAATAAGATGATCGCGGCTTGATTTGGCGATTTTTTCCGTTCGACCTCGCTCGGCCCGCCCCGCCTGCCGAATGCCGCGTTAGGGAATTTGTAGAGGGCGTTCTGAGTTTTTGGAGTGTCGAACAACATCGTTCGGTGTGTTGGAAAGTTGTTAAGCGTGGCGGTTTATAAAAATTGAGGGGTGACAATCGTATCGTTCATTTTGAAGTCGTTTTCCCGTTTTTATTTTGATAGAAATGCGGATAATGTCAAATGTCCGTTGGCTTTTCGACTTAACGTCAAGTTCAGGTTTTTTCTCCGTTTCTTTGTTTTATATCTCGGTTAATGTTCGTTTATTCTGTGATATCGTCGCGAGCAGCTTTCTAGGGCGTACGGAATCGGAATTCAGGCAGAGTTCTTAAGCCCGAGGCCTTGAACCGACGTAAATCACCGAATTGAAATACTAATGTATTCCAAGGGAATCTTGCCAGTCTGAAGGCAGACAGACGTATACCGATCTCTTCTTTAATATCGTTACCACCGTCGTTTTAAATCCGTCAATTATAGTCGGTCTTCTTTAAATAGAATGTCTAGAACTCGAATTTTCCATAACTCGAGGTGAATTCCTTTTACGGGACAAAATCTTTTTCACGTTATTTTTATTCTGTAACTCGACTTTTGTATAAGTCGATTATTTTTTATTTCCCTCGAGGTTCGTCTTGTAGAAGGTCCGCTATATCTGCTTATCTTCGTTTTTTCATTATTTTTCTCCGCTCAACTCGTCTTCCTCTCCGTGAAATTTAGACGCTGCGTTGTTTACGGCGAGTTTGTGAAAGTTAATAACTTAAAACTGGCTTCTCAGGAGCTTTGGTAGCACTTTTTTCCGGGACGCAGAGCTAAGCATCCTCAGCCGCGTCGGGGAGGGTGGGTGGAATTTTCTACGCTCGAATGCGCGACACGGTCACGCACCGGGCGATTAATCGCGCATTTCTTCGAGGCGTTCGGTAAGCGAGCATAACCCGCCATGACTAACGTTCTCCGTATCGTTTCGTAGCCGATTCAGAAGTTTCCCCGTATTGGGGTGTGTTCTTCTCGAAAACCGTCCAGTCGCGTTTATCACCGTGGCTAAGTTTAGGCCGTGGGATAGCCTATGGCGGTGACGTCATTCGGATCTTCCGAAGGCCGCGAATGAGATTCAGTGGCCCCTCTTGTTGCGAGAGGTCGACCCTGGAGTTAATCACGTTGACTAATCTCGGGAAGGGGTGGTGGTGGAGGAGGGGAAAAAAATGAAGTAACGGTTTGCGCTTTGACCGACTGCTCGGGCTTCGATGTCTTCGCTGGGAAAGCTAGGTTTATCGATTCTGCACGTTGTATCCCTCATTCTCTCGCGATCAAAGGCGATTGGTAATGCCAAATGTCGTTAATAAATTTGGGATCCACTTTGTGGGGTTTACTCACGATGTAGGTAAAAAATAAAACAGGTGAAATGCACCAAAATCCTGTTTTAGCGGAGTGGGTTGGGATCGAGTTCATTCCGGATTAAAAGGATTTTTCGTAAAACCGGTACCGGGTACCCCTAGAATTATGGTGCAATATGGATAACCTGGGAAAGCAACGGCTGCTTAATTACAGCGATAGATTTAAGAAACTACAGTATATAAAAAAATTAAGAATATTGCGCAAGTATTTTATTTTAAAGTGCCAGCGCCGCATATGGGCCATTTTTGAAACTATAGATATTCTAGTTTTTTAAGTTACGTAAAACCGGAATTTCCGGTTAAACGGCGCTACGCAGAAGCGAGATTTTTGTTCACTTAGTAAATTTTTATTCATATCATGGAAATATCAAATTCCGTGAATTACGACAAGCGTTGCTTCCAGGAAATGTTTAAACCTGCCTGCCTTTTGTCAGAGGTATAACTCTAATGGAAAGTCGGTGTCTTGTAAAAGAAAAATTTCGGTGAACGCTGAAAGGTCTTTGTTTTTATACCAATTTATGGCTGAAATTGACGGTAAAACGAGGCAAAGTGAATTCAGTCGCGTTAAGAACGGGGATGGGATAATAGCAAGTTATGATGGCGGTCATCATAATGTCGTCCCGAGCAAGTCTTGCACGGTATCACGTGGACGGTATTGTTTTTCGCATCGTAGAATAGATTCGTTTTCCTTACGCCGTTGCTGAAAAGCTGCTTACGTCTGCTTCTGTCCCTTCTTCCCTCGCGTTAAAAAGAAAAAAGGAACGGACTTTCCACAATCTCGCCTTAATTAGTCTTTTTACGACTTATGAATTTCGCGATATTTTTATTCGAGCTCTTTTTGAAATCTGTTAGCGGTTAGCGCCTTCATCGTTTTCACCCCGGGATTTTTCCGCCGTGGAGCTAATGGGATCGATGACTGTCACCTGTTGAGGGCCGCTCGAGGAATGTAGTAGCGAACGAAGCGGGGAAAGATTCCGTTGAATGAGGCTAGCGATGGTACGGATAACGTGGTTTTTTAAAAGAATTTTTGTCGGGTAAAAAAAAATAATTACACATTCGTCGTCTTGTGGTTTTTGCTGGTAAATATTTGGGACTTAAACCGCTGTAAACGTTTGACGAATTAACCATATACTCTAAAAAAAAAAAGTATGCTATTTTTTGAAAAGAAAAGTGAAATTCGCTTTATGGTTTTTGAAGGTAGTCTTATCTATTAAAGATATTTATCTTAATTGAAATTTAGGATAATTGAGCTAAAACAAATGTTCTATTAGGATAGATGTGGCAAAGGAAAAGTAATAGCGTTGCATAAATTTTGTGTTAAATCTGTTTAACATTGGAAGGCGGAGGGTTGAAATTCGGTTGTAAGTGTAATTAAAGAGTGCATATCTGAAGTGTTTGAATGTCATATTGACATTATTTGCCATCTAGTTAGCGTTGCTGCGGATGAACAAGACTGGCAAGCGTTTGTCTTACCTTATTTTATTTCGTAATCGCCATTTTATTTTAAGAGTACGGTTAAACGTAGCCGATCTGTTTAGAAATTACGGCTATTCACGCCTTGGAAGTTTTTGTAAAAAATTTATCTTGAGAAAATATCGCAAATTATCATGTTATTAATACTTTTCTGTTATTCTATAAAATGTCATTATTAAGCGGTACCTCCGTTTTTAAATATCCATTTCAACTTAATTTGACGTAGTATTGAACGCAACAAGTATAGATAAAACTCTTTATTTGTGTTGGACTTGATCTTGAGAGTTAAACTAGCATATTTATTTTTTATAAATTCAATCCTCTTCAGTAACATTAATACGATGCCCTGCAAATCGCCAGGAGATTAGTATTCTCCTGGAAACTTTTCTTTTTCTCAAAAGAAAACAGTAATTAATCTTCATTAATATCGTGAAGGACGTGCGTGCATTAGTTTTTTGCCTAATAGTTAACAACAATATTGGTCAGATGTGGATGCTGCGCGTTTATTATGGCGGTCATAGGAAAATTTTTACTCTGTTGCACAGTCTGTTGTATTTTATCATTATTTATAAAAGTATTAATTATATTTGTATAGTTACTTATTTTAAAAAACGATGTTAATTAACGGACTTTTATATCACGTGAATGCAACAGATATTTATTATTAGATTATTATGAATTTGTTTTGCAAATTGATGGCAAATTGCTTTTATTTTCTATTTGTCTCACTGGCACTAATGTTAATTCAAATGAAATTTGTACCAAAAGTGAAATTATTGATTAGATTTAATTTGTTTTTATATGTACCCTAGTTCAGTATTGTCAGTTAAGATAAACTGGACTCTGGGAAATGGCTGCCATTTCAACTTTTCCGTCGAAATTACTCGTAAAAATCGTCATATTTTGTGTTTACTTTTCCCATTTGTGCCGTTATAGGCAACAACTCGCGTAACCTATGTTATGGCACCCGTTTCCACATTTACGCAATAATAATTTTGACATAGCCTCCGCCCTTCCGGATATAGAACACATAGAGTAAAAAGACGATCGTGTCGCTCCGGTGTTTTTCCCCTTATCGTTCCAGGACTAAGCTCCAAGCACGCGAACGTAAACGGCAATTGTTAATTCAAACATTTTTAAAATGTTCTCGTGAGCAGCTTATCTTTCACTCGAGCCTAATAGGATGTTGTTAGATGGTTAATTTAAATTAATCTGAGTGGTCCTATTGTTTCTTATCTATTTCGATCGGCTTATGTTTCTTGTAAAATGTATAGCATTATATGTATATTATACAGGGAAGGCCCGTTCGACCGGCATCCACGGGGAGCGGCGTCGTGCCGATCGAACGGGATTGCCAGTCGAGCGAAAGGTTGGCGGAAGATAAAGAAAACTAGTGCAAGTAATGTGCGCTAGCTGCATATTATGATTTAGGTTCGTTTTTATCAATTTCTGTACTACCCTAAATGTCCATTTTATGATGAAATAAAGAAATTTTAACAAAATACCTCGTCATTATACATTCATAGTTTTAAACGTTAATCAAAAATAATTACCATCCGATTGCTTTAGATAAATTATCGTAGCGCTTACATTAACGAAAATTTATTCTTCTCGTACGCTGGTTGGTCTTTTTGCTAGATCTTGGGCTTTTCGGAAAGGATTTCGATTCTTTCGAGCTTATAGTTAACTCAATTCTTTCTGCCGCACTAACGTTCGAACTATTTTAAGTTCCGAGTTAATTTGGTTCGCTATTGAACTATGCAGATGGCGTTACTTCTGGTCTAATTCATGTTTTTTGGTGAATTCTGAGGTAAGATATAATGCTTCAGATTTATTTTTAGTAACCAACGCACGAATCTTACCTTATCCTCAAGTCTTTTACGACTAAATATATATCCTGCGAGGGAATAGGGAAGATCACGGAACAGCAGGTACCGTAATATTAGTTTTATACTGCATGTGATGTCAGTCACTACCATGTGGAAATCTGTTGGCGAACTAGGGATCATAAAAGACTCGCAGCTGCCGGTCGTTCGAGTAAGCAGGCGGAAAGGGTGCCGGTCGATCGGAGTTTCACTGCATTGTGAAATCCTAATTTTTTTCAACTTCATTAGCCGTAAAATAGATAAGAAGGTGTTGTGTTAGTTTCTATGACGTAATCAGGTAGTTCATATTTCAAATCGCTAATACAGTCGTTTTCAACTGTTATATAATCAGTTCCCTAGTATTTTTATCTTCTCGAGTTTGCCCGAGAGCGGTAGATAAATTAGATATTTGGCTACAGTTGGAGAGAGGTTTGAAGCGCCCTGCCAAAAACAGCCGAATGAATGGGGATGGATCTTTTTTATCGTAATCACTTAGGACAGCTGGCGTATTGTTTACTTTCGTTTGTTATCAAAACATTTGGGTAGTATTTGGTACTGGCTTGCCGTCTTTTTTTCTGTTTTGACGCGACAACGTTGAGTGTTTTTTCGCGTAAATCGGTAACGTATTTTGCGTTGTGATTTCTCTGCGTCATTATGTGAGGCGTTTTTGTATTTTTTAAAGCTGTCGTCTTAAAACTTTTCGGTATTTTTTTACCGTGGTAGTCGTCCTAATGTTCTTTTGAATGTTTTCTGCAGTATCGTGTGCCACCGCAACGATTTGTAAAGTAAGTAAAGCAGAGGCTGCCAACCTTTTCGATGTGGCGAACACCAAGTTGTGTCCTAGAATATCAAGCGAGCACAAAGTTGTATGTTAGAATATCGAAAGAGCACCACTACACTTCCGCAATTGTAGTAATGATAATGAATAAAATCAAAACATCATCAGAGTTATTGTTGATGGTATTGCATACGTCTAGAAAGAAATCAGCCGAGGAAATTAAATTATTGGTTCTAAGGAATGGGATATTAAGGACCGTAGAAGAGCACAGCCAGGCTGCCAAAGAGCACCATCAGGCTTCCAAAGAGCACAGCGGTGCTCGCGAGCACCAAGTTGGGAATCCCTGTCTTACAATTAGAGGTTCAGTGAGGCCCGGGCCACTTCCAGATTTTGAGACCCCTGACCATAATAAAAACACATGAAAACAAAACAAGTCAATCGTTAGCTAAAAACAGTGAAATGTAATTTGTATATATATATTTATAAAATGCTAATCTAACTTTTATCCATACAAATATATCAATTTTCGAAGGAGAGTCTAATTTTTGTGCAATTTCTTAGTTGATATTAAACATGGCGAGTCTTCAGAGGGCATGGTCGTATGAGTTCGTCTTTGTTAACGTTATCGGAATGTGCACCCAATTACAAATACAGTGGAACTTCCGTAAGTTACAGAGGAAAAGCAAGGAGGGATTGGCATAGTACGTATGTATACTTCGAAATATCGAAAATTCGAACTTAACCGATTCGTAGTGCGTCCACATCGGTAGATACAGTGGTACTTCTAAAAGTCGAACCTCAGGAGAAACAAAACCGTATTCGACTTGTAGAGAATTCTAATCATAGAAGAAAAATAACACGAAAAAGATTTTGTCCTGTAAGATGAATTCACTTCCAGTTATGGAAAATTAGAATTATATACGTTCGACTTATAGAAGTTCGACCGTAAATAAATAAATAATTTTGATAATGGAAAATGGGACTAGTTTTGCTAGTTCTCTCCATGTTTTTTTTTTTGGCCGCCGAAATTAAAAATATGCAATTACGGGAAGTATTTTTAGTCGTTTGGGAAGCTTAAAGCGTGGTCACCACAAACTCTCCTGTCACTCGGGTTAGCACTTAAAGTAGGTCTGTTGGATTGCTTATCGCTCGTGGGTGAGCCGGTTTCATTTCCGCTAGCGTTGTCATCATTAGACGTGTTTGTCCGATTTTGCCAAAGTGGAAGCGGAAATTGTCCGTGGTCGCTTTAAGGTATCTGTGTGAAAATATATCGACCCGTAGACTAATTTAGGACTAGTTAGTGTAAACCCTTATCGTCGTAGTAGGGACAAGCGCTAATGGATTTGGTTGACGTTAGTTTGATTATTTGTCAGTTACTTTTTGTCGTTAGTTAAATTAATAATATCGACCTTTGTTTCCCAATTTAAAGATGGTGGCTTTTTAGGGGTGGACCTAGGGGACGGATCTGTAAATGTTTTTAAGGCTGCGGTATCTTTTTGTAAACTTATTAAATCCCGGTTTTATGAAAATAGTTTCTATGCGCTTGTAATAATCAGAATTTGATCGTCCGGATGGTTTATTTTATATCTGCATTATACTTGGAGTGAGCTACTGGTTTTTAGCCTCTTCGATTTATTATCGGAGAGTTGAGAAAATCCAGTACTCTGAGGTAATGTTCAGAGGCTGGCTGTTATCGTTTCAAAGGAATTTATCACCATGTCGAGATAGTGGAGCTCTTGTAATTGCACTTGGTCTGCAGATCAAGGTTGGCGTTGACAAATGACGCAATAACATATCTGAAAGTTGATCGCTCGGAAGCATTTCTCAATACATAAAATTTTAGTAATTGAATTTATTTTTCTCTTCCAGCTCGGTGTTAGTTATAGGAGAGCTGCTTGGACGCAGGTTTTCAGCGAGTACCTCATTGGGAAAACATTTTTGACTTAGTCTTTGTGATTTTTGCCGTTATTTGTCGGGTGATTAATTAATTGAATGAGAAAAAATTGCGTTTAGTAGGGGTAAATGCAGATCGCATTGGGGCGAAGGGTCGCATTGGAATTGCAGTCGTTTAATGAGGGACAAAATTGACATACTAGACCAGGGGCCGGCAACCTTTTTCACCATGTGAGCTACTTTAAAAATAAACAAGGTCTCGAGATCGACCTATCACAATTTCTGTTTACGTGCTTTAACGTGTACTTTGTCGTGTGAGAGAGAGTTTATTAGCTCAAGAACTTTTAACTTTCTGTTTTTACTTCTATGAACCGCGATCGACTGGTTGCCGGCCCCTGTACTAGACAATCTAGAACAGGGTTTACCAAACTGTTCCGCGGAGCCCTCGGGTTCCACAGAAGTTAAATGTGGTTCCGTGATAGACAGGAAGAGACCGATACGTTCTTCTTTCTTTTATTTACAGCAAGAAACATGAACTTCACTTTTAAACTCCATAATGTAACACACATAAACTATTTTAATAAAAATTAAGATTATAAAGTTGTTTCGATTTGGCTTATCATATCTTAGGGCTCCGGGAGAAAAAGTATTTGAATGTAGGTGTTCCGTGTCTTCACAAAGTTGAGAAACCTCTGACCTAGATGATTGGGCGTATGTTTTGAAATTAAAGACTAATTTTTGAAAACACGTCCTATTCTCCATCGAACAATATGAAAAAAAAGTTTGTCTCCCCTTTTCACAAAAATAATGTGTTTACATAAAATCTCTTAAAGATTTAGTTAGGATAAAAATTGGCAATCAGGCCACAATGAAGAACAGGCATGGCCACATGTCACCCCCGAGACGCCAGGTTGAGTAAATGTCAAAAAAAAGTCAGGAAAATAAAATATTGTTTCTGCCATTAAAAACGTGTTGGCCTGCGAACAAATGTCGAGTGGTTCAAAATATAAACTATAACTTATAACGATACTCATAATTTTGCGTTCATCTTTATAGCAACAATATTACTACGAATAAGCTGTATTTGCCTAGTTATGTATTCAAAGTCAAAGCCAGATGTGGAAATATAGCGAAATCGATTATTTTCACGCAGTCAATTTTACATCCGGGATAACGAGGCGTGACATAATATGAGGCTGCCATTCGTTATCGCCATTTCGCAATCCCTGTCGTGCATCGCTTGTCACGGGGTCGATGTCAAGGACGATGATTCTCTGGCCGTGGAATGTAGGTCGCGGGTTCAAATCCAGTCCGGAGCATCTTTCTACGATGGCTCCTCTATATCTCCGATTACATCTCACTTCCTGCATTGGTTGTTTTCTCTCTCTCTTACTTCAAAAAGAATTCTATTCGGAGGGGATCGCGATAAGGCTTGTGCTTTTGAATGGGGTTATATCCTTCGTTTTATTGCGGTCTGCCACGCGATAATACGATTCTCGTCTTTATGTATCGGCTATTGTGTGTAAATGGGTATTTTCGAAGTATGATGCACTTCCACGAGGTTTGTTTTTCAAGCCAGCTCGTTGAGAGCAGTGTTGCCCAAACTTGCGTATTGCTAATATCAAACAGGAAAGGTATCGGTGTGACGCAAGTAAACGTGAAGCAAAAAATTATTATTGTTCCACGAAAATACAATGATGATATACAATAGAAATTGGACTTCTCACAAATAAAATGTCATACTAATTGTAGTTCGTGCTGTTGCATCGTTACAAAAAAGATTTGGAAATACAGATAATTAAATGTTTAAAATATTGATTGGCCATCAGGTTTCTTCGTTTTAATCATCTATTCAAATTGTTGTCTTTAAGAGAATTCCTTTTGTCATTCCAATTATTCCTCTTTCATAACTATATTAACACACATTCACAAATTTTGTGCCGTGTCACAAGGAATAGCTTGCCGTGCCAAAATTGGCACTCACAACTGGTTCAGACGGATGATTTTTTATTCTTTTCGTCTAGATCCGATGTTATTTTTTCTGAAAGTGATTACTTTCGGTATCGCTTGACCTGTTTTGCAGCTAATTTTTTGATAGTGTAATATTTTGATATTTTAACCAACTAATATCATCATCATCATCATAGGTAGTCTGTCCGTAGACAGGTCCGTGATTATTCTGCAAATACTCCTATTTTCCGCAGTCTTCTTCGTGTCTTGTTGGCTCTCTTTCCCTTTCAAGTCGTCTATCAGCTAAAACCTTTTCCTACCTCTTTCTCCTTTTCCATCAAGTTTTCCTTCTAACACATCTTTAATCATGGTCTCTCTTCTCAGGTAAATATATAAGTTATTATTTGCGGATATTGGATGGTAGCGTGCGCGATTGTGAACCTTATATAAGCATATAATCATTGTTTTCCGCCCTGCTGGAAGGCAGACGGAATCGAATAGTGGTAAATTCCGTCAGGAGCCGTCGATATTCCCTCACGCCGAGGTTTGTGCTTTATGGATCTTGTCATGTTGTAAATTTCATTTCTGTCGCGTATATGGATTTACGGCGTTTCCCTAGCTCAGGCTAGGCGGGGAATTACACATTATCTTTCAAGCGGGTAAAAATTTATTATTCTTAAAGGCTACCTGGTCGTTCAATATGATTTTATGAAATGAAATTTAATACCGTCAGTAGGGTTGCCAGCTGTAAGACCTTCATGACCCGGAGATTTTAGTCTGAACCCCAGAGATTTTGGACGAAACCCTGTTTTTTTCGCTCTTTACGGGTTTTCTGTTATTCCCGAGTTGCTAATTAAAAAGTATTGTAAATTATATCAGTAACGTTTTCATTTATCAATTGAAATATTATTTCTTTCGTAATGCATAAGTAGTGTAAGTACATGCGTTATTCTCACCTCTTTACGAGATCAAAATGTATAAAAGTAATTATCTGGGAGAATATTTTTAAGGGGTTAAATTTTTAATAAGTTATATTTATTTAAAACCGTAAAAACGGCATTATTTACTCGAAATTCGAGGAAATGCGATTGATAATCAAAATATTACGATGAGAGTGCCTTTGGGTCCCAAAGAAATGTTATATTTCGTCCAAGATACCATTTTTTTGTTTATTTCAAAGAAAAAAACGTAAAAAGTTCATTTCTTCGTTAAAATCAACATTTTCCAAGCAAATGCTCGGTGAATTTTGGAATGTTTGCGTAAGGAGAACCATTAAAACATTTGTAGTTCCACTACTGACACTTACCCGGAGAATTTGTTGAGAAACCCCAAGCCCCTGAGAAACATTGCTTCGCCCGGAGTCTCCTAGTCAAAATGACCCAGTTGGCAACCCTAACCGTCAGCCAGAGACGTACTTTGGCGATATGGCGCCTATAGCAACATTTTAGAAAACATCTTGGTTATGTAGGATAAAATTTTTTCTTCGTTATAATATATATTTTATAAATAAATTAAAGTTTTGAGTATTGAAATAACAGTTATGGGTAAATTAACTTTTCGCGTTGAGGGGAACGCTTAGTGCATTTTGGCAAATGCCACCTTCGCCATACCCTAGTTACGGCAATGCCGTCAGCTTAGGAACGCATCTGGTTAGTTTTGTCGTGTTTCTCAGGCCCTCTCTTTCGAATATTCGGAGAGGCCTGGACCACTTCCAGATTTTGAGGACCCTGGTCATAATAAAAATGTAAAATAAGCCCTCTATAAATTTATTTTTGTCATTAAATGAAAATGAATTCTGATCCGAACAAGGAAGATCTGACCAGATCTGCACTTGCTCCATTTAGCGATATGTCATGCCCGCCAAAAGAATTAACAAGTGTCTGAATTTGCCCACCCTTGAGCTAGAGGCCCGGGCAAAATGAACCTCCAGGCCCCATCTCTGATTGATTCTGGTATTTCTGCTTGATGCTTAGCACGGAGCGAAGGCTTCTTACCACGCCTAACGAAATGGCTCTAAAGTCATTTACGTCAACTTAAGTTGATTTGAAGTACTTGGACGTTATTCTTTTAAATTAAAAAAGACCAGGCTTTCGTCTTTTGATGATGATTCAGTTTTTTAATGCAACCTATCCTCGCAAGTTTGGTAACGGACGGAAGGAATTACTATTTCACTACATTTTTCGCGGTCTAGCTATCGATTTGACGAAAACATTTTAGTTAAAAGAGACTCCTTGATACATTGTATAATATGCATTGCCGCGTCTTTCATCCTGTCAGTCAACAAGATCTGCAGAATAAAATTGTACAGGCCTAAAGACAAAAGCAACGAAGTGTGCAGAATTTCTTTGTTTTTCAGCGCTAAATATCAATCTCGCATAACTTTGCTAATATTAAGCGATAGTATTATGGGGAACGAAATTCCTAATTTCGCAATAATAGGATTTTGTCGATAGTTGCCAATTACATGAACACCTTCAAAGTTTTTGCATTTGGTCTGTCGACTTTTTCTTGAGCATGCGATTATTTAAAAGAATATTCAAGCTAACAAATGTGAAAGGATGGAAATTTAGCTTTTTTGCGCGAGTACATAGAACAACACAAAAGTGAAATTAAACTGAAGAATGGAGAATGAGACTGGTTTGATAGCTTATTTGGTTAAAGCACCTACCCGGCAAGTGGGGGACCCGGATTCGATACTCGGTCAAATTCAGAATTTTTCTCCTCTAACTTCACATTAATATTCAAACATTTTTTCCCTTAAAGCCTCGAAGCAGACAGTCGGTTTGGCGATTATATCGTATCAGATATAAGGGCGTTAAACTTTTCGAATTTTATTCCCGATAAGGATTATTCATCGTTTTTTATGATGTTTTATCCGTGGACCTCGAATTAGTACGATTTAGCTCATTATCCCGTTCCAGAAGTCAGTACTGCGCAAATTATCGATCAATATAATCTCCGATCGTCCCGTATTACTATCAAATAAGTGACTCATATGGGTTTGTCAGTATCTAAACGAGTTCTCGTACGGTCCTGAGATTCTGATTCATCGTTCGGATTCTGAGATCTTTTGTTGCGAGTGTAGCGTAGGCGTTTTCCGAAAGATTTCTTCGATCTGCTGCTCCCGCGATTTCGTTTTATCCTAACAATTTCGTCCAAGTTGTATAGTCTATGCTCTTTTGTCGCGTACCTAGACGTTCCGTCTAATGCATCCCGTGTGGGTCATCCTACTAAGCGGATTACGGCCCGTTATGACGTCTCCCTCTTTCTCGTCTCTCCCACACTTATTTTCTTTTGCTTCTCTCTCTCTCACCTCCTCCTGATGTCATTCTTATGACGTGTCGCGCTGGATCAGCGTTTGCCGGTTGAGCAATGCCTCGCGAAGGAATCTCCTTACGTCATCGACACGCGTCGTCTTATAGAAAAGCTGGGTCCGTTGGTTGGAGCAGTTGCAAAGTGAGCGAGCGGTTTTGCGAGCGTGCCTCAAGAAAAGTGTGCTCAAAAGTTCAGTATGTAGCGTGGTCTCCACATATGTGGAAGTGGTCAGGAAGGTGTTTAATTTGTCGGAGGATGTGATTCGTGGTTGGATTTATTTTTTGTGTGTTTGGTACAATATTTTGGTGTCGGTGTTTTTGAAGAGATGGGGGAAGCCGAAGCGGAATGGGAAGGAAAGATGACACACTGGTCATCTCGCGGTGAGCTGTTTTATTTTTTTTAGTCTGATAGGACCTTTTATACTGGGCGGTTGGCGCGCTTTTTACGGTGCACTTTAAAATGTGGCGCTTCATTGCGGCTGTCGTCGGAAACCGTCATGTGTTACAATGTATACTGATTTGACACGTGTGCGGTTGGAGTTTTCACTACAAATAGTGCAAAATGCTGTCGTGAAATAGTTTGAAATGAAGTACTCAAATATAATTGAAAATGCGTTACAGTTGGTTAAATGGTAATGGATTGTCGAGTGTCGTAATTATTTCGGGAATGCGGTGAAATAAGGAAAGGAGGAAAATTATCGTTTTGCAATACATCGTATCCTGGATCATCTTTACGAGGTGGTAATCTGAATAATGGCAAGATTTAGGAATTTTTATCGGTTGCGAACAAAATTGTTCGAATATGGAATTTAAATTAATTATAATTTTACCAATTTCTTATCCACAATTCGATTTGAAGTGTCAGTTCTCACAATGCGACGTACCTTCTAATTAAGGGTAATATTGCTGCAACGAATTATTTCATGCCAATGTTGAAAAAGTTAAAGTTAATTTCAGCAAGATCTGAAGGTTTAAACGTTTATATTTGCAACACGATATTTGGATGAAAGGTTTTGCCATAAGAGCATCTATAAAAATTTGTAACCGTAGTGCTTGTCAACATGAAGGTCAGTGGAATTTATTTGTGTTTCGCGTTCTGCCATTTTCTTGGAAGGCATTCAAATCCCCGTCAACGCCGATATATCTGTCGTATTTCTTCGAAATCGTCGAGTCTCTTAAAAGTGCATTATCTAGTTCACGGGAATGCTCACTTTATCGCGAACGGCGGCAAGTATAAAGTGTAATAAATGTAGAAAACTAATAAAGTGATACAATAGCCGATAAAACAAGGTATTTTAAAACTGGATATTCGAACGTCCATCTGTAGTTCATGTCCTGGAGCAAATACAAGGAAAGTAAGACAAGAATGTTGCCCTTGTGACACAACCGACTTATCAAAGATCTGTAAGTTCAAGGCCCAAGATCGAATCCCGTTGACACTGAATTTTTCCCGTGTGTATGTTTATATATATATATATTAGTATGCAACTAGTAGTTGAGAGGGATAGGAGGGAGCCAGTGGACTTGGTGTTGTGGACGTCCATTGGAAGTCTAAATGTAGAAACCAAAGGGGAAAAATATTCGAGTTATAGAAGAAAAATCACATGAAAAAGTAATTTTTTGGAACTTCGAATTGCTTATTTCGTCTTAGGTGTGTGAATAAGTAGTCGAACTAGCGTAACTCGAATCTCATGGTAAGAATTGTTGAAATAAGTCAACGTATTGAAATACTAATGGGGAGAAATGTCAAGTTTAACTGTGAATTCTAGCTCTTTTTTTTTAAGTTAGACTGCATTTTTGAAAAATAAAAGCCTGAAATTAGTGTTCGGCGAGAATTTCCACGTGACTCGAGTGTATTTTGGCATTTACCTTTGAAAATGTGTTCGGGAATGAGAAGTTAAAAATACTTGGGCGATTTAGTCCATTTTTTACCCCCACCTGTTCTTGGCGCGGCTAACGGGTCAACATTTCCACTTAGGCGTTTCTTGAATCATATGCTAAAGACAGGTTGTTATGGAATTTTTATAGACGTTCTAGCTTAATCTTTAAATATCGGTTTTATTTCCTTCTTAGGGTAGGCTGAGAGATAAAAAAATATGAAAGCTTCATTTGCTTACGCGATATGAAAAAGCGCGCTTTATTTATGTTTATATATATTATAGAATTGCGAACTTAACATTCTGTAGTATACTTATATGACAAAGTAAGTTATTGAACAGTTAATGAAAATATTTGCAATTTCTGTCTATAACCATTGTTCAGAATCTTAATTTGAAGGCACCCCCTGCCACCCACCGATTTATCTAAATATATTGGTACTGTCCTGTTTTGACCCCGCAAATATTTTTCATTGTTAAATTTTATTGGTATTCTTCCAATATGCGGTCTATTGTTTTAATTGGTAGATAGGGAAAAATAAATGCAATGAGAAACATTTTCTTTTTTTAAACAAAAAATATGAAAGAAAATTAGTTAACGATAGACCGTTTACGACATTTTAATTTTCAATTTCGTATGTGATCTATGTTATCCCGGACCCCATTCGAAAAATAACTTTTTGAGATAAACCTTTCACGCAAAACGAAATCTTGCAAACCCATGACGACGTGGCGACATTTACCCACCCGATCACCGGACAATGGGGTAGGGATAGTTTCGTTCCAGAGAGGCGAAGGGCGCGATAGCGCCCGGAGACGGCTACACCCGATATAAAAGGCATTATATTCTAAAAAGAAAGCGAGCCGAAGGTTTTCCAATATCCTCGGTTACTTGTAGTATTTACATAGCGATCCCATTAGCCTCTCAACAATAAATGTTAGCGGGCCAAAACAGGATAGTACCAAAATATTTCTTGGCAGCGTAGTAAATGGCGACATAGATCACATACACCCTGCAAATTTCAGTCTTGTATCATTTACAGTTTCCTTGCTATTTCGATATAACCGATATCACGGATGGACAGACAGATCAAAAACAAACGCGTTCATAAAATGAAACGCGCTAAAAATTGCGTAATTTTATGTTGTCACGGAAATGGTTCACGCGGTTCGAGTTTCATTTTTTTCTTAACGCTTACCGTCGGAAGTTTAAGAAGACGCATGTGGTGGACGCGTGGGAAGCAAACTATTCTATTTCGCCGACTTGCTTTTAAGGATAAAAATAACATTTTTTACTCGATCACTCGTTAACATGGCTCGAGTTAAAGGAAGTCGTTATTTTCATAAAGATTTGTTCGCCTATTATGGAATTCTACTACTTGTTAGGTGCGTTTCACTTCCAGCGTGAGCGCCTATTGTCGTCGGTCTGTCTGTCCGTCCGTCCGTCTGTCTGGCCGTCCGTCCGTACGCACGCATGTTCGTTCTCGGCTTCTACCGAACGGATTTTCGTGAAATTTGATAAGATAATAAGAAAATCGCAAAAATGAATCGCGTAATCCAATCAGGGTTATCACTTAACTGGTGTCAGAAAATGAACTTCCGTCATATCTATTAAAGTATTGCTCACAAATATATTTTTCAAATAAAAGTTGTAGAACTAGTAAATTAGAGTATTTCTTTTCCTATACATTTTCATCTTAGGAGTAGCCGTTATCAAGAAAATCAAACAAGAATGTGTTAAATCGAGTTGAGCTTAGAAAATTTCTTGCATGGTTACTTCTTCATTGTTGCTAACATAAACAATCTCACAAACACGTTTAATTTCCTTACGTGTGCATGCAGTATTTTTAAATAGGAAGAAAATGGATTATATATGATGAAGAAAAGAACTTGAAAACGCTATTTCCCTTACATACAGGTATATCGTTTCTTTCTAATACTCCATTGCACGAAACGCGCCCATTTGTGATACGCTGTACGCTTTCCTAACTTATTTATTGACATGAACGTTACGGCTGGGAAATTGCCTTTTTTACTTTCTCATATTTTACCTCGCTGTCGGTTGGTTGACTGAGGTTCGGACACTTTTTAATTCCACTAGAGCGTGCAACAATGAAAATAAGGAAGTACGGAAACTGGTTGTATCAAGTTACGAAACTTTAAAAAATAAAAAAACATGGTTTATTGCTAGCTTCGATATATTGTTGCTTTTAAATCCGTGTGCGGAAGTGATTATTCTCGTCGTTTAAAATTCAAAGATAGTTAAATTATCTTAATTGCGTTATGATTTGTCGTTAAGAATTTACGCTATTATTCGTTACGTTTCCTTGACAGTGGCGTAATAACAGGTAATTGATAAGGAGTGTGCAATACTATTTAGCGGCTTTGGGGGAATGGAAATATTTTGTATTTTATTCTTAATTTCGCGTATTTACTGTGAACGTTTTTTTTTTTGCGTCGAAACAGACATTTAGTTTATGAGATTGCGTTATTGTCACTTTAGATTTTTTTCCTGTTTAAATCTCGACTCTACAGAAATGTGATAACACCAGTCGTGTAGTGAAAACTTAAACGACTAATTGTAAGCGAATTCTAAGAATGCTTCGCCAGGAATGTGGTTTCGTTTTCCTTTCTGCTGTAATGCTGAGAATGGAATGTCTCTCGAGGTAGTTTGATGTCTAACAGAAAAAACGTGCTGTCGCATAGTAGAACTTTTTAAGAATAATATTTTTTAACGAATCGCAAAGTAATTCGTAGTAGTTTATTTCGTATGCTAAGGGTCGTGCGATAAATGCGGCCTGCACGAGCACTCAAGAGTCCTTTTCTTATCACGCGAGGGTAGATTTAAAAAAAAAAGCATGTTATATCACTCGGTTCAAGCAGGCTAAGTGATATGTGAAATTTTTACGCGCCTGTCCTTCCCTCTTCAAGTTCAAAATTGAATTAGTGAGCTCCGTCACCGACTCGTTTTTTCATCGAGGATGGCTTTTATTAAAGTTGAAACGTGTTCAGGTTTTGCTTAGCGACATTAAAGCGACGAGTTCTCGCATTCGTTCGTGTCACATTCGACGGGATTTTTTTCTCTATTTTTAACAAATTACGATTAATTTAAAAAATTTGTTGGTACTACGTTTTAATGTAAAAGAATGCTCGCTTGCGTTTATCGTTCGAGTTGGCGGATTTTCAAGCATAAGGCCGTTGGGTCCTGTTAAGTGATATTTTGTTTATTTTTGGTTTTATTCGTTGAAAGTTACCCATTTTCAGTGGAAGATCGGTTTAGGAATTACGAAAACGTAAGGATTTGAGTGATATGGAGCTGCCGATTTAATAGTCCAGCGCATCGAATTAACGTAAAACAGGCCCAATGTCCGCTTTAAGGAAAGAGCCACGCGTTTTCAGTGAAACATTGTTTTCAGCTTAATTATGCGAATAAAAGGGTATTTAACACCGATGAAAAGGCTCTGTGAAGTATCCTTGTGGTAAAGAATATGCGGCGTTTTCGAGTGAGAAAGCAGTATTTTTAACTCGGCGAGAATAATAAATAACAATATAAGTGTTTTAACTTGTTCGGTGTTACAGTAAGGCGTATCGAAGACCTCTTGGGCTGAGGAATGATAGATCTATGTTTGTTCAGATGTGACCTTTAGGTTTTGGCCGTGTCCCCGGTCGCTCGGCAACTTGTCTGTGCCCGGATTTGATTAGATAATGAGTTGTCGATGTATGATGTTAATGTTTGGAGACCCATTCAGGGGTCGCCAATATTTTTAATAAAAGGGCCACATGAGGCTTAATGTGTGCGGACCACATACGACTAAAAATTTCTAATAGTTTTTCGCTCTGTCCGTTTGAAATCCATTAAATCAAATTTGCAAGTAAATTGTAAGAGATAAAAGGCTGAAATTTGCAGGGTGTATGTAATCTATAATGTCACTTATTATGCTGTCAAATAATATTTTTGAAGAAATCGGTGAGTGGCAGGGGGTCTCCATGATTTCAAATTAACATTCGGACCAAATGATAGAAAGTTAAAATTTCACTTTTTGTGTGACTGTTAATACCATCTAAGTTAACCACAATAAATAATTGGTAATTAATGTAGTTATGGATCTTGACGTGCACCATAGAGTTAGCTCATTGGTGCATACTCGAATGTTTCGATATAAATAAAGTTGAGCATTTAAGTAACAACCGAGGAAAGAATTGCAGAGCAAATTACAGAAGACGCTTTTTCTTAAGAATACTAAACTAAAAACATTCTACTGCAGACCAACCTATCTTGAAAACTGCATATTTAATAATATTCAATACATTTATTATGTAAATACATTTTTAGACCTGTGTAATTTCACTTTTGTTTCGAAAAATTAACTAATCGTACAGCAATGTATTTTACCGTTAAAAAGTTAAGCAGCATATAACGTAAACATTTCTTCAAAAACAATCGGTATTAAATAATAACAACGACAAAATATTTCATAGAATAAAATTTTAGAACTGTTATCTCACTAACTTTCGCTTAATAGCATATAATTGTTTATTTACATTCGTTGCTGTGAATACGGTCAACAATACGAAAGCCATAATGGTCTCGTATAGATAGTTCGTAAGGGGATTTCTAATATCCTGTTAAAAGGCAGACGGACGGACCCCAAATATTTTCATATCTAGTCCGAATGTAGAACTATATATCCAGGAAATTTGGTGAATGTAGCTTAAGTCATTTTCGAGTTATTTTGTAAACGGACAGACAGACGGATGAACCGAATACACAAGCTCTTTTTTATTTTAAAAAAAAGCGCTAAAATGTGATGATATTCGCGTGTATTTTTAGATTTTTTTCCGAAGAGTAAATGAACTCTTAATTAGATGAAAAACCCCGATTAGTATAAGGGATTCGTTTTCGTCAAGTGGAAGTTGTTTTAGCCTCGGACGTAGTTTCGCTTTCGATTACGAATCATCATAGTCATCGGATTTTGTTTATTATTTTATAGGTTGTCTAAACTGTATAATTAGGCAAATGTTAGTGTATGTGACCTTTTAGGTTATTCATGTCTTCGGTAGCGTCATATGACTAATTTATCGTTATTATTCAGAGTTTTATTTTACTTTGCTATTTTAAAATAATTACTAATTTACAGTTATGACTTTCTTAATATCTAGATCTCACAAAAAGTTTTGACGAAACAGCACCGAAGTATTTTATCATTGTAAAACTTCTCACAGAAATTAGCACTTTTTGGCGTCAAACTTTTTATTAACGTGGTTCATATTTGAACGGTTTAATTCAAACAAGTAGTTTTATCCATAATCTCTTCTAAAATTCAATTATATTTTGTTTTATTTCAATATGAAGGTTTTTCCCATTACTCTAATTGACGAACTGAGGAGAATTTGGAATTTGGTTACCTTTTATATGCCTACATTTTGCTTACCTTAATATATCGTTTGTGATTATATCGCCACGTATTCGATCACTTGAGCCTCGGTTGTAAGTGGCATCATTTTGTGGAAATGCGCGCTTAAATTTTCAGTTTTCCATCTTTTTATATCTTCGGAGATAAAAAAAATTAATTAGCCCCTATCCAACCTTTTTTTTTCAAAACTCTAAAGAAAAACAACTGGCATCAACACGGAAATGAATACTGCAAGTTTCAGCTTTCCATCGTTTATCGGTTAGTCACAATTTCAATATAAGCAAGTGTGCAGGTCGGACAGACATACGTGAATCAAAAAGTTCCCGGAATGATGTCAGTAGCAAAATGCCTGAGTTCAAACATAAACAAGCCATTGTTGTCTGAAATTGACACGATCTTAGCTATAAACTTAAATATTTGGTAAGAATTCATTCATTTAATATAAAGTAACCTCAATCTTTTTAACCCAGTGATTCGTGAGCATGGACAATTTGAAATTTGAGATCCGAGCGAACATTGTTTTTGACAAAACTTGGTTGAGATCTGACCGCAATCATTCGAGGTTTGCAGAAAGTTTACGGGGATTATGCACCAAAGAACAAAACATTTTATGAATGGGTGAAATGGTTTAAGAAGGAGAGAGGACATTGAAGATGACCATAGAAGTGGGAGACCATCAACGTGAATGAACGAGGAAACTTTGGTCGCTGTCCAGTCAGTTGTGTCAGTGCAAAGGATAGCCACACGTTTGGACATCTCGTATGGCTCAGCTCAATCAATTCTAACATCGTTTAGGATTGAGCAAGCTTTCTGCTTGATGGGTGCCAAAAGCGTTGTGCACGGAACACAAGACTCAAGGAGCTGATCATGCAGTTGAGTATCTCAACCGAATTGATGCCAATCCTGAAGATTTCTCCCGGCAATTAGTGCTGGTGATGAAACCTGGATTTATCAGTATGATCCAGAAAGCAAGATTCAGTCCAAACAATGGTTACCAAGGGGTTGAGTTCAAGGTTGAATCAAGAAGGTTATGGGAACGATTTTTTTGGGATTGTGAAGGCACGATCTTAGTCGATTTTCTTGAAGAACAACGGACAGTCACAGGAAATTATTGCAAACTGGTCTTGTAGAAATTGAATGCTGCTCATGTGACAAAATAGCCTGATAAACTTCATTTTCGAATTTTGTTTTACTACGACAATGTGCCAGCACTTTCGTCCATGGTTGCAAGAGCTGTGCTTCAAGAATCGCGTTGGGAATTGCTCTCTCATCCGCTCTGCAGTCCTGACTTGGCCCCTTCAGACTTTTTCCTGTTACCAAAATTAAAAGATCACGTCAAGAGAATCGATATCTGAGGTCAAACAAGCAATTTTGAAGTTATTTAATCAAACGATTAAACTTTCTACATAATGGGTTAGAGAGATGGCGATACCATATGGAAAAGTGGAGTCAGATGTGGATATGTTGAAAAGTAAATGTTTGTTTTGAGTTCTGTTTTTATGAGATCTTTCCAGGAACTTTTTGATTCACCCTCGTATAAGTGAATTTAAAAGAAGTTTAATTTTTTCAGACTTTTCTAATAGCAAACTCGTAGTCGAGGCAGTCGATTTGTATTTTGTCTGTCCACTTGTAAAAGGTATTGTGTCGGTTTGCTTGGCCTGCGGGCTATTTATTTATTTTTCAAATTTTTTCTGTATCGTTAAACCAGAATTTTTTTCTATGGCAGTATCGTATTTTTGTCGTCGTAGATATGCGATGTAAATTCGTTTATAATGCTCACATTTTTTAAAGTGAGGAAAGGCGGAAGGAGTGTCAAATTGTTTTAACGATATGTTTAATATTTTAATTAGGTAAAGAGACAAAATGTATTTGAGCGTATTGCAACGTCAAATTGGAAGATAACTCGCTAAGTACCACCTCATGCCTACCACAGGAGTTTTTCACGCTTTCATTTTATTTCGCCTAGAAAGTTGCGCAACGCAAAGTGCTTGGCAGAGGAGTGCAGCCTGTTGTCTAATTTAGAGGGGCTGCCAAATGGTTCCTTTTTTTTGTAATACAAATCTAATACAGTAAAAGCTCATTTTAACGGCATCCGGTCTATCGGAAAACTCGCTCTAACGGCATCTTTGATGAAATTACATTTTCCATTTGTCTAACAGATGTTGTCACAGACATGCCTGACCTTCCGTAACCTTAACCACATTCCTCTTCTGTTTCAAGGTGTCAACAGTCGTGACGTAATGTGTAATAATAATAATGTCATTAAAGTTATTTTATAAACATTTTGAGATACCCTAAAGAACATGAGTATTAACAGCAGTAGTAGAAAACACGGGAAGCGAATGGTGTTGACTTGACGACAGAAAATTGACATTGCCAACGTCTGGATAATGGGGTATTAATGAACGAGTATAAAATAAGCTCATTTACGATATATGGCAGTAAAACAAGAAAGCAACAACTTCTAAAAAAATTTGCTGACTCTGAGACAAATAAAAATATCCAAAAACGTAAAAATTTAAGGAAGCCAATGCAGGAACAGTTGGATGCAGTATTATACGAGTGGTTTAAGGTGAAGCGTTTTTAAGGTTGCCCAATCACAGGTACACTATTAATTGAAAAGGCAAAATACTTTTATCAGCAAATGGGCTAAGCTTGCTAATTACCCGGTCAACTTCCCCGATGCGATTTACCATCTTCTTTTGTTTATTTGCTAAGCTTGCTTTAAAAAAATATTTTTGAAACTATCCCATGCAAATTCGGACAAGATATACAAAAGGAAATCAACAAATTGTTATTTACCATTTCAAATCCTAGCAATAAACGACAAAAGCAGATCCGAAATCGCATCGGGTTATGTGGGCAAGGTAATTCGCAAGCTGTTCCAACAAATGAAATCAGAAATTCGTGAATTTACGAACTGTTGATATTTACTTTCAGAGAAAAAAGCAAAAAAAATTGTTAATTTTTAATAATAAATATGTTATTTTCGATGGACCCTTATTAGGTTCCCAGAATGAGCATTACACAAATTTATAAAATTTTAAGTTACACCGTGATAATTCCCACAAAAAATAGTGAATTAGATAACGAAGAAAAACATATACAACATTTGATAGGGAAGAAGATCCTTGAAAGATAGCATATATGCCATCAATGTAATTGGAATGTGATTTTGTGGCACCATTCGTTATATCGGCATATTCACTTTAGCGGCACGACTCTGGTGCCGTTAGAATGGGCTTTTACTGTATTATTGGTGCGCGGGATTTTTTTTGCGATCCTAGTGAATATTTTATAAGTGGGGATGTATGCGAATCATTACATTACTTTAGTAGCGTATCCGTCGAATCGTTCTCCCAAATTTCTCCTCATATTTAGAATATTCTTATAAGAAAAGGCGAACTTTCGGTATGGGGGACTCGAAAATTTAGAGCGCTTTTTACATGAAAGAGGGAGTTGATTTATGGAGCTGCATGCGGCTTACGTGGCGACCCTTGGTCTACGTCAAGTGTCTCAAACTCGCGGCCCGCGCGATGAATTTGTGCGGCCCGCGAAGCAATTTACTTGATACTACGCGGCCCGAACTCAAATCTATTTCTTATAAAATATTTCACGCAAATATTACTAAATAATCTAATAAGTGTTTAAAATCATTCCAATTTATATCAGCCTGCAGTGGCGTATCCAGGAAGGGGTGTTAGGGTTCATAACCCTCCCTGTCGATTCAAAAATTTTCTTCACGCTTGCGAATCACTAAAAAAACTCTCGAGTTCGGGTTCAAACCCCCCCCTGGCAAATTCCTGGATACGCCACTGTCAGCCTGCATGGTTGAGTTACTGAAGAATGTTTATCCCGCTGCCAGCGAGTTTCTTTTGTATCAGAAGGACTTAATCCTCGACGCCAAATCTAGCATTTTTGTAATGACTGCGTGTAAGACGCGTAATAGAACGATTCCTCTCTTGTGGAAAGGGAGAGTGAATATAATACAATCAATACGATAAGGTGTGAAGACTGGGAAAGTAAGGAATGCGGCCCGCGGATCGGTAGAGAGCCGTCATGCGGCCCACACACCGATGTGAGTTTGAGACCCCTGGTCTACGTCGAAAGAAACTTGCTTACTTAAAATTTGAATCTTCATGTGTAATTAACCCGTCAGTGTACTTTAGCGCTACGGATAAAACGAACATATTGTTTTGAAATTTGATTGCTGTATCGGTTTAAATCTTCGGATTTCACCGAAAGCTATTTTGTACAATATGCTCGTTTTTTCAACTAAGTGGTTCCCGGTGTTTTGGCCGACTTCCAACTTCAACAGGTTCTGACTGGCTTTGTAAATTTGGCCCAGAATGTTCACAAGTTCCGAGTAAGTAGTAATCGGGTTTAGGCAACGCTCTGGAGGAGCTCGACGCGAAGTGACTGTAGTGGGTCTGTTAAAAATAATCGACCGTAAACTTTCCTTCGGGGAAGTTAGTGCGTGGACTGAGTCGATTCTCGATGACTCGAACGTCCATGACTTGAATTTTCGATGGGACGAGGTAGAAATTTTCACGTCTTATTCACGTATATTAACAGGTCGCGTACGTGGCATTTGAATATTTACGACCCCTCGGTCCCAGTATATTTAGAATTTCACCTTTCAAATGATGTATCATTGAAAATGTAAAGTTTTTTTTATATTTTTTGGAACAAAAAAGATAAGGTGTTTAAAAAACGGAGATTGCCCTGATCAGTACGAAACGCTTATCTGAAGAAATGTAAATTTCCTTGATCCGTTCGAAACACGTTAAAATGAAGTTTCGATAACCATAGGTAGTTTCGATTAATAGAATTTTCGATTAATCGAAGTCTTGATAAATCGTAGTCTCCATCAATCGATGTTTCAAGTAATCGAAGTTTTGATAAATCGATATCTTGAAAATTTGAATTTTCGATCAATCGAACTTCGTCTTCTCTGGTTGGATTTATCGAGGTTCGACCGTATATGTCGCTATATGAAATGCATGATAAAACGATACTCGCGTGGCGAGGTGTTTTCTGCAGGTGTTTTCGCGTCTTATCTTCGGCTCCGCTAAGCTATGCCATCCGTCTTTTCCGCTATCTTTCTAACTTTTTTTTTATCTCGTCTCACGGTCGTCCGTAATTTTTTTCCTCGCGACGCGGTATCTCTCTCGAAAAAAATATAAAAGAATTACGGATGGAGAATCAACAAATAGGCCGCGACTTTAGGCGGCTAGCGCATGTTTGGAAAGTGACGGGCATTAGCCGCGACCGTCTGTGTTTACCATTTCGTCCCTTCTTCTCTTCCTATTCCTCCTTTCCTCTTCCTCTCCTTCATACGTATTGATCTAAACGCTCCCTTCTCTTTCCTCCGTGAAGCAGTGTTGCCGAATTTCTGGAACTCAAAATTGTTGCGAGGACCAGTTTTCTCGACCTCAAAATTTTCTCGACTTGACTGCCACTTTTTGCCTTTTCACTCACTCTCTCCCTTTCTATATCCCCGGCATCTTTCCTTTCTCCCCTCCGCGAATCCATAATGCCCGCCGTGTTAGTATCGCAATAGGCGAAAATAATTGCGCTCAACTGTCCAATATTGACGTTTGGACGGGCATTGCCGGTTGACTTCTCTATTTGTGAGTGCGAATCCGGGTTTAATTGGGCGCAAAAACGAGGGATTTATCGCTCAGAATGTCCCCTTAAGGAGCGCGGAGAGACGAAGGGGGATGGGAGGCGGTATTTGTTTCCCCTGGAAAACCCTGACCTTGGGAATAAACTCGTCCTGCTAGCACAAACTTGACCTCTGTGCGGATGTAATGAAGTTAAAAAAAAGTTTATCCGGAAGTTTTTTTTCTTTCGATAAACCCGTTCGATGGAGACGTTTAATGGTAATTCTCGCGTGCCTGAGAGTGTGTGGGGGGGGAGCCGTCGAAAGTATTCCAGTTTTTTGCGTTTAGGGCGATCTGTCTGGAATTAAACACGATATTCCTCGTGATGTTACGCGGATGACCCAGTTGGCCAGGTTATGAGACGATTTCGCGACGGCTGTGGGAAGGGGTTGGGGGTTAAATGGGACTTACTCGCATACTGTATATTTAGCCGTAATGTCGGACGGGTTTGATAGCTGTTGCGCCCGAGACTTGTGTTCTCTTTTTCGTAATGTATGTTGGTCAAGGAGTCGCTGCCAACGATTAAAATCATGATTATACTACCGTTGAAGAGTGCGTTTAGTCGTTCATAGCAGAGTATTGATATATTCGGTATGTCAGAATAAAATTGAGCAAGATGGCCTCGAATATCTATTTGCGGCACTCGTAAAGACGCTCATAATTTTGGGTTACGGTGGAATGTGTTTTTTTTTTGTTTTTAAATCTGCCTTATTTTTAAAGAACGTTATATATAAGGCGAAGGTTATTGATTTATTGCAACGACATGTTAAGCTCCGTTTTTTATGTCGTTCTTCAGAACTACGCCGTTTTTGAGTCGTTATTTAATCTTATCCGAGAAATGTAGGATTTATACTCTTTTATTTTTACTGTTTATTTGGAGTTGTCATCTATATTGTAAGATTATTTACGTGTGATGATGTCTAAGAGATTTTGATTTTTAGCCTCTCGAATTTTTATTATAGTTTTGAGAAAACGTTCGCTTGCAGTATTTTGTGTAATTCTTGACTAGCAAACTACATATATGTCTGGTTCGTTGTGTGTAATTTATCGTAGGCTTGGTCGTAGTTTTGAGTTAGCAGTTTAATCTGTTGTTTTTATCCGGATCTTCGATTTATGCAGATTTCTGGTTACAGTTCTATGCTGTTTTAAGATTCTTTAACTGTTTATTTCCTAAATGATTTAATTTCATTTTCTTCGTTAAAAATTTCAGCTAGAGCAGCGTTTAGAGCTCCGCGGACCACTTCAGCAACTCATTCAGGCCCTGCGGACCACCTCATTTCTTACACCTACCTTACTTACTGTATTGTTTAAGAAAAGGGGTTAGATAGTTAATTTTAGAATTTTCAAATATATAACACACGTTTCTGTCTGTTTTAGGATCAGCCGATTATTTTTCAAATTTGCACAGGAGAAAATTTTAAGTATGAAATAATTTTTAAAAAAACATCGTAGTAAGCATATTACAAAATGCCTTTTATTTCTCAACTATGTGCGTATTACAGAAGGATTGTAACACAAAAAAAATATTTTTATGGGAACAAAAATGGATGTGTATAGTATGTATGCCCAGGGCTCCAGAAATCCGCTCGCCCACTCGCCACAGGCGAGTTAATGGAGACCGGTGGCGAGTAAATTTTCAGCCTCTTTCAAGATGCATTTTAAATGTATTACGTTATTTCTTTACATAATTCACACAACTTTTTCCATCTTAAACACAGTCTCATTCACCGTCTAGTTACTATTATGGCTAGGAGGTTTAATGTTACAGTGGAAGCCGTTTAAGATGTTCTCGCTTAAGATGTTTTCCTGCCTAAGATGTTCAAATCTTTCTGTCCCGAAAATTTCCTCATAAGAACAATGTAATTTTTTCCCTTTTAATGTTTCTGTTTAAAATGTTTTCCCGCCTAAGATGGTCATAACTAACCTTAAAAAATGGAAATGTACCCGTTTTATATTTAATTTCATTTCTTACATAAAAATGCGATTTGCACATTCCCGTGTGCATGTTCCATATTAGTCCAAATCTAATTTTACTCTAAATATTTTTAAAACTTTTCTTTAAAAAGAAATCTAATATCCCAGTCATTCATTCGTTTAGGAATGGAACACCTTGCCACCTAATATTGTTTCTATGAAATAACATTAGCGCAAATCTCGTGTCGATAACTTAATCTTAAGATATTTTAAAGAGTAAAAGAATGAAGCCTTCAAACCAAAATCTATTACTTTGTGAAAATTATTTCTCCATTGATTTTGTTAAAAATTCTTATATAAAAACAGGCCGCAATACTATGGACGAGTAAATTTTTTTTGTGGCGAGTATATTGAAGTTGTATTTCTGTAGCCCTGTGCATGCCTTAATGATAACCTTGGTGTTGAATATCCTGTGTTAGTTCATTAATATTTGGAGCTAAGGAAGTTAGAGAAAACCTTAAGGTTGTTTGCAGTTTTAAACGATTTCTGTCCTTTGTTTTTGTAGGGACCACAGCTGAAAGTCCTGATTCGCAGTCAATTCAATACCTGTGATAGTGTAAAACTTGAACTTTTCCGAAAAATTTCCAACTATATATGAGGTGCGAACAGGGCCGCCGAGAGCCAGCGCGGGCCCTGGGGCAAATACTATATGTATCACATCATAATTAGGCTTGGTATGATTCGGGTAATGTCGATAAACAGCGAATTTGTAAAAATCAAATATTCGACGAAATTTAATTGCCATCGATAAGTTAGGTTTTTCATCACTTAATTTTTTGCGAAATTACATTTCATAGTTTTTAAATTTGGTTTTCCAAAGTAACACCTAAAATGTATTTTAGTACCAAAAAAGCAACCCGTAAAAAATCGGTACTTGTCATAACAGACGACCACATTTGAATCGGAATTTCCTACACTTTGCATTATGAGGTCCCCCATGACATTTTTAAGTAACTGCGTATCTTGCGCTGCAACAGAGTCCAAAAGTACGAATTACATGGGAGCAGATCTTACAATTAGTATGAATGAATACCGATCGCCAGATGTCCCTATAGTACTTTAACTGATAAATTCTCATAAAATTTACATTTCTAGGGGCCATACCGATAATCCATCCTCCGAAGGAGAGTTTCCCATCATAATCGTTCCGTGTTTGCGTTATAGGCATTTTTCTAGATTCCTCCTGATTTTTTTTACCAACATCGCAACCTTTTCCTTCATAATATTTACGTATAAATTTGGTTGTATATTATAATAGCGTAACATTAAGTTTGTTATTGAATGGTCACGATTTCGTAATTGTACGATTCAACAGTTATTTATTTATGCGCTTTTAGTAAAGTTTAATTCGATGGAAATTATCGTCGTGTCGGCCTTATGTGCGATATTAAGTGTACTTAAATGTTCCAAGTTCAACATTATAAAATATGGTCAATAAAGAAAGAAAGGCTACAATATCTCTAAAAAAAATTGGGAGTAAACAATATTGTTCTTTAGAACTGACCGTACGACGACACTCCGAGTGCTTGTGGGTCAGGACCTCGGGCCCAAAGACTTAATTTCCCGAAGGGGAGAAAAATGAGAGTAGTGGGGAGGAGTTTCAGGGTGTTAAGGGGTGATAGAAAAGTAGTGGGTTGGGTTGGAAAAACCCTAATCCAAATCTGAGAAATGGAAATGGGAAATGGAGAAAACGCCAGCCGTTGGTATTGGTTGCCGGCGTGCCTTGCATCCGCGTATTGCGGTAGGAAAACCTTACTACCGATCCTAATACCGGGCCCCAAGGATTTTGCCCCGGTATCCCCGCCCTCTCGGTGGCCCTGGGTGCGACCTAAAAAAACACTACATTTTTGGATACCTCAGTGGACTACTAACAAAACTTTCGCGGACTATAGGTTGGGAAGCGCTGAACTTGACGATTCCGCTATCGGAGCACTAACAATAAGAATTGGATTTATAAGAATTTCCCTGTATTTTTATGTATTTGAATGAAGGTTCATGTTTCAGGTCAATATATCGCCTTATAAAATCCTCTACGTTAGAAATATTCAATACATTCAAGTTGAATAATTATTTCGAGTGCTTCATACATTTCAGTCCGTAATTGTTTTTAATTTATTCTCTTGATTTCCTGATTTATATCGAGTATTTTTATTGACGTTTTATCATTCATGTAAAGATACATTTTGTTATTTCCAAAATTGTTGTGAGGAGTGATGTCTTATATCTGTTGTATTTAATAATTCGTAAAGAGTAAAAAAATATAGGCTTAGTTAAAGTCGATTTCCGCAATTCCTGGTGGTTATTTAACCCTTAAGCAGGAGTGCACATACTGGGAGGCGTATGGTGTCCATGTTACCCCACGTTACATTTTTCTGTTATCGTGATATTGTTTATTCATTGAATGAATTTTGCGAATAGAAAATATATTGCAATGAGGTACGAGAGAAAAAAATTATCGAACAAGAATGACAAGTTAAATAAAATTGTTTATGGTATAATAACTGATGGGGACATATACGGTAAAGGGTTAAACCCAGGAGGATTTTTAAAGGCTCTAATTTGAAATAAGAGATAAGGCGCTTTCCACTACTGGGAATATTTTTTTCCCGAAATCGTCGAGCCTTTCTTAACTAGCTCGCCTTAGTTGCACATTTATAAAAATTTACCCACCCTTTAATCGCAAAAAAAAAATCTGTTCTCCCACCGGCGCCATGTCTGCACGCCGCCCCTTGCTCGCCTTGGACTCGCCCGTATAGAGAGGGAGTAGCTCTCTCATATCTCTCCCTCAGCTGACTCCTCCACAGCAACAGTTTCAGCTGCCACAGCCCTCCGCTTCTGCCCATCCATTAGCCAGGAGGGACGAAGACCCAGGTCTGCCGCCGGGGTATATGCTTGCTGGCTTCCCCGTCGCCCACATTCTCTGTGACCCCCTCACCTTCTTCCTGCTCCATATTCGACCTCTTTTTAACGCCTACCTACGCCATTCCCCACCCTTTGCAGCATTTGCGTTTTCTCCGGGAGAATTCTGCGATGAGATTTGCTCTCGGTTTCGTCGAAGCGGTGCTTTGCGAATGAGCGTTTTGGTTTATTGGTTGGCGATGAAGGACGTGGATGTTTCGCATCATTGGACTCGGATACATAACCTTATGCCAGTCTTAAATTAACTCTGCTTTATGAAAGTTAATTTCGTTGAATTTTGATGTGCAATATTTTCGACGAGGTCAGTCATACGCGTTAGGCCTTAGCGATTTCATTTTCCGATGGGTAATTTAAAAGATTTTTATATAAAAGTTATTCTTTACGTAAAAGGTGATAAATTTCCGGATGTTTGCCTCACCATCTTAGAATTAAGCGTTTAAATGTATTAATATTTTATTTTTTCTTAAATTTAAAACACAAAAGTCACCGTGGGAAAATGAATTTAATACCCAAAATTCCCAAGCGTGAATCTTTTAGATGCAGTTCTAAAAATGATTGAGCTTATAGTGCTTTCGAAAGTCATTTTCAAAGTTGCAGTTTATATAGACGCACATAAATCGGATAAGAATTTTCTGGCTTACCTTCTCCACAGGGTTAGTTAAGTTTTTCCTTTGTTTTATTTAATCGTTCAGGGAACAATGGAAATGCGATGCTCAGGGTATTTGTTTTAAACAAATTGATTTGTCATTCATATAAATGTATCTGATCGTTTCAGTGTATTTTGACGCAATTATTAAAGAGTTTGCACCTGTCTCGCTACGAACTAACACTAGAATTAATTTCATGTTAAGTTTTGAGGAGGAAAAACGGGCACTTACGGGGGACAATGCTCTATTTGTAATCTTTTAGTCTTCCTTTTTCCGTATAAATAAACTTTTCGTATGTTGATTGATATTTCGATCACAGGATACTAAATAATTTTGTGCAGTGTTTTTATTTGTTTACGGAATCGATTTCGAAATTAATGGGAACGAATATTTTAGAATCACGTTTAATACCAAATTACCGAGATAATTCGCCATCCGATGAAATAAAAAGAAATTTTGCGAATGTTTAAAAAAATATATAACATTATTGAAAACCGGGAAAAATGCCGGAAAACCGGTCCATATGTCGGAAAACCGGGATAGCATCCGGAAACCGGGTCTCCTTGAGCCCAAGTGTTGACGCGACCAAGTTTTTGGTGGTTTCACCAACGTTGTTATCATTCATCTTCGACTGCCATAATTCGATTATAATGGGTCATCTGAGAGCGTCTACGAACCCTAGAAACCATCTCGGAATTGGAGTTCATCCCGAGGTTCTTTTTTTTTACTCTTCTAGACGCTGCCAATAGGACAGATTACCGTGCATTGAGCCCGAAAGACCGAGGTCCATCTTCAGGTGATCCGAATTCGTCGTTAGATCGAGAACACCTCTACAGTGTTGCCAAAGAAATACCGACGAGTACATTCCAGGAAGGAACTGATGAGTTGTTCAAAATGAGCGAATTCCAAGGTAAGATCCTTTGTGGGATCAGTATCAGGGTAAAAAAGTAGGTCGTAATGTTGTATTTGGAATGTGCCATTTTTATTTTATCAGGACTTTTTTTTGAGATTGCCGTTAAAAAAGGGGGTTTGAATAGTTGTCGTGTAGGACAGCGGTTCCTGTCTCGTGGATATGTTTACGGTTTTCGCTAATAGTATTTATTCTGCAGTTGAATATCTCATTGTCGTACATTATTTGAAGGGTAATGAGTTGTTCGATCGTGCTGAAATAATCGTTCTGTATTTCATCTCTGCTGTCTTAATGACGCCATACTCTTTCAGAAGATGATGGGAAATTGAGTTTCCGCAGACTTATTTAGTGGATGTTGCGTTTTATTTTTGCAGGATCTTATTCATAGAATTAGCAACATACAAGGTGAAGTGGAAGAGAGGCCCGCTAGAGCCAAACCTCGCCAATAAAGACTAATCAATCGTTAAACCCTGATGGGCATTACTTTTTCTACAGAGAGCTGATGTGGCGTGTATTCATCGGCAAATTTTAGGGAGGTCACACTTGGCGCGTGCCAGGGGCCCCATGAATAAGAAGCCCAAAAAACGTATATATGATCTCAGAAATATTATCTCAATTTAAAAATCATTGGAACCTTTCTATGATTCCAAAGAAAATCGATCGTTAAGAGGGTAGTCGTTAGGAGAAATTTCACTATATATTTAGATTGCATGACCCCCAATTGTTTAGTGCCAGGGGCCCAAGAGGAAAAAACCCGCCGCTGCGTGTGGTTTAGTTCCGTCTGTCGTAGCAAGTTCTTCAGTTTACGCTACCTTTCATTCTCCCAAAGGTGTATCTCGCCGCCTCACTGTATCAAAACCGTGGGAAGGAGGCTTTTAAGTGGGGTAGTAGTCGCGTTCCATAATGGGAGCGGGGTCTCAACGCTCCCTCCGTCTCCTCCTCCCGCCATTCTCTCTCCCCTTGTCTCCTTTCTGCCCCCTCCGATCACCCCCCGCCCCTCCGATCGGACAGTTGTCGCGGGCAGCGAGTGTCGCGGCTGTGTTTGGGCGGCGCGGGGTAGACTCGTCTTAGTCCGCCCCCTCTTGTGGGCGTGGAAGGCGGAGGGGGGTGGCGGGTGAGGTGCCGGGCGCCGGGGCCGAGCGAGAGGGGCGCTCGTCTGCCACCCTCTCTGCCCCGGCACTTGCCTCGGGACCAAAAGCTGCCTTTACCGTGTGCGTGGGGCATGGCGGCCGTGAGAGCGTCTGACTGAGCCTGCGTCTTGCCGAGTCTCTCTCGCGCCGCCCCCTTGCCCCACCACCCGTCCGCCTGCGGTGGGACGGAGGGCGTGCAGGGAGGAAGGGAGGGAGCGTGGGGTGGTGTGGGCGGTTGGAAGTCGTCAGTCGGTGCTAAGCGGCGGGACGGATAGGTGTCCAGATGTGCCCGCCGGGCGGTGGAGGCGGTGTGGCGAGAGGACGGTGGGGTGGAGGTGGAGTCAGTGGGTGTAGGTGGTGTGGTGGTGCTTCGTGAGAGGAACCCCCTGGTGCCTTTTCTGATGGTTGGGGTCGCGGTGATCGAGGGAGGCCGGGGGCAGAGCCGTGTGGAGTCGTAGCGTCGGAGGTGTCGCTGCGGAGGCAGCGGGGGGTGTTACGAAGATGTACCGGAGTCGCGTGTTTAGGGCGGAGGAGGCGATGATGCTGTCTCACCAGCCGACCGACTCGCCCCCGCCTCCCCCTATGCCCCCACCCATGTCCCCTCCCGGTAGGTCTTTCTCTCTTTTACCCCTCTTGCACGCCCCCTATCGATCAAGTCACCCTGGCTACGTGCAACCTACCCTCTCCCCTACCCCCTATTCTTCCCTCCCCCTACCCCCTGTTCTTCCCTCCCCCTACCCCCTGTTCTTCCCCCCCCCCTACCCCCTATTCTTCCCTCCCCCAACCCCCTGTTCTTCCCTCCCCCTACCCCCTGTTCTTACCTCCCCCTACCCCCTGTTCTTACCTCCCCCTACCCCCTATTCTTCCCTCCCCCCGTTTCCTTCCCCCCCGTTCCCCTCCTCCCCGGTTCCCTCCCTTCTCCCCCGGTCCCTCCCCTCCAGGTTCCCTCCCCCCCCAGTTTCCCTCCTCCCCCGTTTCCCTCCCCCCGTTTCCCTCCCCCCGTTTCCCTCCCCGTTTCTACGATCTTCCCGCCTCGCCCACGCACCTCGCCTTCCTCCCATCACTCTCGCCGTGCGCCAGTGGTTGATGCTCGTCGGTGGGCCGTTGCTCGCCGCCACCAACAAGTGCCCCCTTCGCAACCTGCGAGGGTTTTCTCCTTTGCAACTCCACCCCGCAAAACTCGGTGGAGTGGGGGGGTGGGGTTATGGTGGTTTAGGCCAGATGAGCGCACGGTCGAAATATGCCGAGTGATGTAATGGACTGTTTTGTTTTTTCCTCCTTTCTTTCTCCCGTTTTCTTTTTCAAGGACGTCTGTCTCGATGGATGATGTACCGTTGGCGGTAATAGTGGCCATTTTAAAAAATCGGAGATGATGGCATTTTACTGTAGGGTTAATATTTTGAAAGATTTTGGATGGTGAGCATAACTTTCCTGGAAGAAGCAGAGCAAGCCAGATTAGCATTTCAGCTACCAAGTTGCCGTCCTCAGTGGTAGTTCACCGATCGTTTACGCGGTGATCGTTCACGGCATTTAATTATAGACTTGGAACATTTTGAAAGGTCTAGAATTGTTCACGTATGCTCTCGTTTTCGTGAAACGGACGAGTAAGCCACATTTCAGCCTCGAAGTTGCCGCCCTCAGTGGTAGTATGCCGATCGTTAACGTGGCGATTGGTCGTATTTTTCACGTAAATCGTATGAGTAGATTGAATGAAAAATTCCGGTCCCTTATGTAGTATTCTTGTTTTTTTTGCGGGTTGCCTCGTTCTGGCGAGTTATCTGTCTATACCTTCGTATCTCGATCTTCGTTTCGCAAAGCCGAACAAGCGCCCCGGTCGATCAATATCGTTAATTATAACCGCGTCTTTCGTTTTTTCCTTCTGGCGGTCGGCTACGGGTCCCTTGTGGGACTCATAGTAATCCGGCTAAAGGTGTGTAACTCTGACCTTAATTGAAAGAAATTGGCGAGTTGATGGCGCTTTCGTTTGCAACGTGCCGATTTGTGTGCCAGCTGTCAAATTAGCGGCTAATGGCTGTTAAATGAATGCGGATTTTTGAGGTCTATGAAAGTATCTAGTCATGAATCAGTTTTCATCGGTTATAACCCTTTCGGGAGACGAATTTGTTGCCTGAAAATTTTTTCATTCGAATAAATTACCTAATTGTTTTACCTGGGGGGGTTTTTTTTCACTACGTTAGTCGCTAATAAATCACCATTTTTGTTTCGTGCAGCGCGGCTGATAACCTATATTTTGTTAGTAGGTTTTTAACGGCATTTTTTCGATTCAAGACTAATTCGTTTTCTATCCTGTCTCCATTTTATCATATCCGTATATCCCTTCCCTCCCTCTGTTGTAACTTATCGCCCTGTTTCGTGCTAGATCCGAAATTCGCTCTCTTCCACACCGATTTCAGTTGCTCGTTTGTTTGTTCGCCCCCCTCCGCGATAAAGTTTTCCCCCCTCCACGTAGCGTAGTTATTCCCCGGGTGTGAGAATTCGCCGTGCAGGGGGAAGGGTGCGTGATGTTTGGTTTTAGGGGTGTGCATTAAACATCAGCTATGCTATGGACCGAGGTATGCGCTCGAGAAAGTATGTGGAGGGAAAGGAGAGAGCATCGGCTAAACGGAAAGAGGGTAAGGTTAGGGGAGGGTAGGGGAAGTGTTGGTCCCTGGGCTGCACACACGGTATTGATTGCTCCTCGTCGCTCTGTTGGGGTCATTCACCGTCTGGCCCACTCACACCACCTCCCCTCCTCACTCCATCGCCACATTGCTATTTCCCTCACTCATTCCCGATCTCCTCCGCTCTCTCTCTCTCTCTGGTATTTCCCTCTTCCACAACACGCTCTCACTTACCCGTCTTCCTCCTCACCTTCATTTCTTCAAACATAATGTTCTCTCTTTTTGACGTTTTTTTTGTTTTTAGCATGCTCTCGTTTTCTATAGTCTTCATTTTTTCCCCCTCCGTGGTAGGGGTGATCCCTACTTTACGCTACTCACCTTCTTGAGTAACCGCAGCTACTGGGATGAATGAATTGTCGTAGGGTTGTGTTTTTTTCCGTTTGGTTTTTAATTGTGGAGTAGTGTTTACCGTGTCACGGCGGTATAGGGCGATCTAATGGGGATTGATCTGGTTGCACGTATGTAGATGTTTTAGATTGAATTAGGGTGATGAAAGGAAAGGGGATGTTATTAGCTGTAGTATTGTTGGCACCGTTGTGGTTGTGGGTAACTTTAAGAGGTCGTTACTGTTGTTGTCATCTTATGAAGATTAAAAGTTTATGCTGCTATGGACCGTGTTTTAACATTGTAGTTTTCTGGTATTTAATACGAACTCGGAATGAGTTTTAACCTGGGATGTTAGTTGGGCGAGTTTTTAAATATTTTTTTAATCAGATAGTTGTCTTGTTGAAGGTTGTTACGGGTTTCGCAAAGCTTGTAACCCATTGTTTATAGTGTTATTATCTTGAGACAGTTTTCTGAAAGCGTCTTTCTAGAAATGGAAAGTATTTTTCGGGAATCCAATGGCATCGCTGTTTGGATTAGAGATAAGTAAATGTCGGTTAGTTAAGGTTTTGCAAGAATGTGTTAATAATCAAATTATAGTAAAATATAGCTTGTAATCGAATGAGCGAATTTACTGAGAACTTGTTGTAGTAATGGGTTTTGGGTGTTAAGTTTGCGAAATAACAGTCAAGGAACTATAATGCTATTATTACGTTCATATTCAGTTGTTTTAACAGACGCATGTTCGCGGGAATAAAAAATTGTCTTGATGCAGCAGCATGCATGTACAGTGAAGGGGATTCATAATCGTATTACTTAGACATTTGCTCTTTCGTGTTCATTTTTATTGCTCAATACTAAATTCTCATTGTTAAGAGTAACTTTCGCATAAAAACTTAAAACGTTGCAGACGTTATTTTACGGTGGAATCTCGCTATTCTCCCGTTTGTTGAACTACAGGCCTGTTAAATACCATTACCGAAATTAACATACTGCAACGTTGGTGCATTGCAAGAAAATAGTTCCTTTTGTTGGCGACTTTTTATCAGTTGTGGAAGGAATTTATATGGTATTTTAAAACTAAGTGGAGGAATTTTTTTCGCGAAAATACTTCCCTGTGAACCAGACCGAAAATTGCGAATATATGCAACTGAGAACCTCTGATGTTGTTTCACGATGCACTTTTACTTCCGGTTCGCTCAGGACAACTTACACTTCCCGATCTTCTCCCAGTTTTCGTAATTTTCCCACTTCTGTCGGCCATATTTGTTTGAAATAGAGGTGGGTGGGGTGAAGGGGGAAGTTGCATCTCCCGCCCCGGGGCTGATAGTGGCGTCTGTGGGGCGCCGGCTAGACGTTCCGGTAGACGTGGTGTGTGTCCTTGAAGCGGGCGAGACATGGGGCGAGATGCTGGATCCGGTTTAGCAAGGGCGGCACCAGGTAGCAGCACCCGTCGCCCTTTTCCCGCGGTCACTTTCATCCCCGGCCAACCCTCAATGGCATTCCTACATCCGCTTAACCGAGCCACTTACTCGGATCGTGTGCCGCTCAACCAATGAGGAAACGTTATGTATCATGGCTATTGAACGCGTAATGTAAAAGAAAATTTCTTGCCGAGTTGGAGGTATCGAGATTTCTTTCCCCGCCGGAAGATGTCTCTGGGGTCGCCGCAATTTTCCTGCTCGTACAATTGGATAACTTTTCAACGCTGCTTTTTTAAGAATACCATTTATAATATTAAAAAATTATGCATTTAACTTCAAAAATTATATATTAAACAAAATAATGTAGGCAGCATTGCGATTTTTATTCGTTTTCCCCAAAGTTCCAATCGTTAAAATCGTTTTTCCATGCTCAGTCTTCTGCATTTCTTTAGTTTTATTAATTAGGATACATCTTCAAATGTGTTGTAATAGTTTGTTCTTGAACAACTCATATCAACCTGATGTCATTCCAGTAAATTTTCTGCTATAACTAGATAAAATTCATGAGTGTATGCTGTGGATCTCATTTAGTTCCCTGTAATCCTAGCTGATGGCGAATGTGAAAATATTGGATAGTAATAAAAACAAGGGATGATTGTTGTATTTGGTTGTAATTGTTATTTACGATTTCTTAAATCTACTGTGATCCTTTTGATGTTGTTTTTGTTACTTTATATCCATAATGAAATTCACCCTCCATGTAGTTGTGATGTAATTTATCCATATATTTTATGCAGATAGAAATCAGTTTAATAACTCCATCAGCACCTTCAGTTATAAATTAAAGTTTTTACATTATATAAAATGTCTTTGGTTTAAATTCAAGGCATTTGTTACTTCTTGTGAACCCCAGTAAGTTACATATTTTCACTTAAATCATGTTTGATAGTTTTTTGGGAGATTGTTATTCTGATCAGATTATTTATATGGTCACTTTTCTAAGTTGTTGGGATCTAGGTAATATAAATGTTTTATGTAGATTAAATTGACAGTTCAGACAAAGGTTAGTTACAGAGCATCCTTTTGCAATATTGGCATTTACTGGTGACAATTTCACGGGCCAAAAAATATTTAACATTTCTTCTACTAAGTCATTAATGTGGTATGAGTCTAGTAATAAAAATCCTGCTTACATTTAAATTAAGAACACACATCATTATCTAGGATCTAATTTCTTTGCTGCTGCTTAGGCATTTTTAGCTCTATCTGAAGTATATCATCCTGTTGGCCTTATCTCTTAACATATAGTCTCTTATCATCTCTCGAAATAATATCTTCCAAAGTAGAGTGAAAACACAGCTATCTTATTGCTACCTACTACTGTCATCTTTGCTTCTAGTTAGTACCTTGATCTAGAAACTATCTGCACTGTAGATTTGCCTGTATATTGTGGTTTTTTTAAAATTAACTTATGTAATAAATATTTTATTCAAAAACAATTTTTGTCCAATTTTATGATTCCAGGTAAATAAAATTGATAGTTTTATTTAGAACGTGCTGCCCCTAATGAGAAAATGCAGACATAATGTTATTTTTATGTTAAGATGAGATAATTCAAAAGCTTGAGGCTACAGTAAAAAATCAGTACAATATACATTGCACAAACTTTCTCATGCACGTATGTGTCTTTTTTTGCTACATTCTTTTCTGGCTAGAAGAAACTACTGCTACAAAAACTACAAAACCACAGAAATGTCTTTGGCACATAAAAGGTATATGGATAATTTCATATATGTAAAAAATCAAACAATAAATAATTATAACACATTAATACAATGTTGTGTGGATTGGTGAAGCCACACAGGCACTGTAGCAACATTATTGCTGGATGAAGATTGGGAGAACTGGGGAGAGCTAGGTTGTAGGTGGGCATAAAAACTGATGTATTATAATGTCGCAGGATGCTATATAGTTATTTTTTTAGATATATGACTTATACAGTATTGCTTATGACTCCATTCTCTACAACTGAGTTAATTTTAATCAGAATTGTTATAGCCATTTTTGAATAAACCTAAAATTTGTGAAAATCAGCATGAATAAACAGTTTTATTGTTGTGCTATATTGTTCATCTCTTCATAGTTTCTCAAATAATTATGAATTTATGCAATGGAGTATTATATAATAAACTTTTATGATAATACGAAATAACTATTAGCAAAAAAAGTGAAAAGATCTCAGGAACAGAAAAATACTCTAATCATATCTACAGTGTGCTAGGGGAGAATATTTATACAGTCAGTCCCCACTTTACAGCGATCTGCTATTACGTTGGTTTCCCCATAGAATCAGTAATCCTGTTTCAAGTTGCCGAATCCAGTTTTTTGTCAGCCATGAATATATGCAGCTTAGAGGGAACATGTCGGCATCTTTGCTGGTTCTTCTTAAACTGTTCAGTGATTTTCTGTTTTTTTTTGACTAAATTTATTTTGTTTCTTGACTAAATTTAAATATTTTGCCTTGAAAAAATGGCTAATAATCATGTAAGCGATAATGCTATTGCTGTTTCTTATAAGAAAAAGTCCACAGGACCCAAAAAAAATTGGTTCCTCTTTAAGTTCGAATCCCCTTTACAGGTTAACTGTATTTCTTGAAAATGGGTAAAATGTATATACTGTATACTGCTTTAATTGGCCTTGTGCTGTAAGCTGATTCTTTATAAATAGATAAATGAAAATTAGTGAAATTTTTCATATGAAAGTATGAATTATTGTACTACTTGTGAATTCCTGCAAGTCTCGTCATTTATTTCGATAGCTTTACAATAGCTCGCCAAAAATGTTCTAGGTTATCATACTGCTTCTTTATATCAGTTTATCTGAGTGTTTGGTTTGTCTGTGGAGTAATTGTGCCACTAGAAAATTCAAAATGATCTAACAATGAAGCGATTGACTAAGATGCCTCTTATACAGAAAGAGGCTCCCTTTAAATTTTATTTTTGGTCATTGAAAGGACACAAAATATGAGTTATTATAATGGGAATTTGTATCATTAAAACGAAGAACCTTTTCTCTATTAATTTTTTCCAATAATTAACTAAGATTATTTTTCATTTTTTGTTATTGTTTTTGTCATTCACATAGGTCAGCAGCAGCAACAAGGGGAACAAGAGTTGGCCACAAAAATGCTCCAAATCCAGTCCAAGAGGTTTTATTTAGATGTGAAGCAAAATAGGAGAGGAAGATTTATTAAAGTTGCAGAGGTAAGTTTTAAAAATTTTAGTTAAGCCTCGGCAGAAAGGTGGTTAGTATGAGATATTCTTAATGGTGGGCTTCTGGATTTGATCCATGCTGGGAGCATGATTGCCTGTGCTAGTCTTATTGTTCAAGTACCCATTATAAAAGGCAATAAATTTAATAATGAAAAAATCGGTACAACATACATTGTACAAACTTTCTCATATACTAATGCGTCATTTACTTATCTTTAGAAAATGAAAATCGTATGAGCCTGTTTTTATAAAATCCAATTTTCGTTCAAGTTGCCCAAGAATTAACTAGCCTTATAATCATTAATTGAGAAAAATGAAATACATAGTATTATTGTAGATGTATACTCAAGTAACTGTACGAAATTTGATCAAAATCGTTAGAGCCGTTTTTGAGAAAATCGAATTGTTGTTAAAAATGCGTAGAATAAACTACTCTTAATTATTGAGCAATGTCAACCATTTCTATGTATACTCTTCTCAGTATGATAAAATGCCTATGTATGAGATTTCATTTATTTTTGCTATACCGTTTAGGCTCCAGAGCCAGTAAGAGACAGACAGATGGCATTGCGAAAACCACTTTTTCGGATTCAGCGACACCTAAAACGTATGTTTCCGTAAAAATCTCGTGGTCGAATTTTTTCGCGATAACAATACTTTCTTGATACTTCTTCATATGAGAAAGTAAAAATACAATAAAACCATGCTAATCTGGACTAATTGGGGGAGGGGGATCTGGAAGATGCCAAAAATCTGCACCAATATGCATAGGAAAAATGTATTGTACGGTAAACTCCCAGTTATCCGGAATGCTCGGGGAATTGGGTTTTCCGGTTAAGTGTATATTCCGGTTGTTTGAGAATTTTATTGGATAGGCTTCAATAAAGCATTTGGATACCAAATAAGAAACAGATGCCGAATTGTACATTCACCTTTGAATTCCTAACCTTTAGCCTAGGTACTTGACTCAATTGTTCATAAATAATTCCTTGATATTCAAGGAAGTAATGAAACTCAAATATACAAGTATTCAACAGGTTTAATTGCAATATTTTGATATTTAATAACTGCATTACATCCAACAGAGTTTCTCGTATGTGTGTAGCTATTAATTTCTCTTTTGTTCTAATAACAACGCAAGGTAAGGGTTAACTTCGTCCAACCTTTAGGATTTTACGACAAAAAAATGATTTCCTTGTCTGAGAAAAGGAGAGAATTTATCCACACTCAACAATGTATTAACAGAAATTCTTGAGGCAAATTGATATTAAACAAAAGAGAAGAGAATAGTGACATGCAATCATGATCCCATTAAGTACAGTGCAGTTAGTAAATATTAAAATATTGCAATTGGATAGTTATATAATTAACAAGATTTATGACTCGGGAGAGTGGCCTCAGGATTTCTTAGATGTAACAATGATCCCTCTAAAGAAGAAGCCTAAGGCAATGCAGTGTAAGGACTACAGAACAATATCCCTACTGTCACACACTTCGAAGATCATCACGAGGATTCTTTATAAAAGACTAGAGAAAAAGGCCGAAGAAATGCTAGGGGAAGATCAATTCGGCTTCAGAAAAGGACATGGAACCAGAGATGCTATCGGTGTAGTGAGAATCATGTCAGAAAGGGCAATAGAGTACAGTCAAGATTGCTGCGTATGTTTCGTCTACTGGCAGAAGGCCTTTGATAGAGTAAATTGGGTACTGCTGATGAGGATATTAAAGGATATAGGTGTAGACTGGAAAGACAGGAGACTGATCAGGAATCTATATGTGAATCAAATTGTAAAGGTCAGGTTGGAGAATATGGACACCAGCAAAGTACATATCGGTAGAGGAGTAAGACAGGGCTGCTGTCTATCGCCGATTCTATTCAATATATATGGAGAGAGACTAATGCAGGAAGCGTTAGAAGGCACGGGAGATTTCAAAATCGGAGGAAGGATTATAAGAACAGTGAAATATGCGGATGATCAAGTACTTCTAGCAAGAAAGGAAAAGGAACTCCAGAAAATGATAAATAGATTAGTGATAACAGGTAGAAAATACGGTATGGAAATTAATACAGAAAAATCCAAGGTTATGCGAATATCAAGTAAAGAAGAAGAAAATTTGAACGTAAGTATTGGAGGAAAGCCATTAGAACAAGTTTCAGATTATAAATACCTTGGAAGCATCATAACGAGAGAAGCAAAATGTACAGATGAAATCAGGACTAGAATAACAAAAGCAAAAGCCACTTTCAGAAGAAAGAAACTCCTGCTAACGGGAAATATAAAGCAGGAAATCCACAAGAGGTTGATAAAATGCTACGTTTGGAGTATAGCTTTGTATGGAGTAGAAACATGGACGCTAAGGAAAAATGATATTAAATACTTGGAAAGCTTTGAAATGTGGACATGGAGAAGAATGTTGAAGATAAAGTGGACAGATAGGGTGAAAAATGAGGAAGAATTGAACGATTATATGGAATATCAAAAAGAGGAAGATTGGACATTACCTGAGGAGAGAGTGCATGATTAAAGAAGTGCTAGAAGGAAAACTGGATGGAAAAAGAGAAAGTGGTAGGAAAAGGTTTCAGCTAGTAGACGACTTGAAAGGGAAAGAGAGCTATCAAGACATGAAGGAAACTGCGGAAAATAGGAGTATATGGAGAACCATGTTTAACCTAGAATAATCACGGACCTGTCAACGGACAGACTACCTATGATGATGATGATATTCCTTAACTAATGTTTCAAAAAAGTCGCAATATTTATTGGCAGCTTCTTGGTCAGCCAATTTTTCATCACCTAAAACATCTAGATGTCTGATCTTGAAACGTGTTAGCCATCCATCTGAAAATGGACACGGTTCTCCATTTGTTCATAAAAATCTTTGGCCTTTTCAGTCAACATTGGTTCAGAAATAGGGGCTCTCTTGGAATGCTTTATAGAAAACCATTAATAAATACCAATATCCAATTGCTCAAGTTTCGGCTTATGAAGAGTGCACCGATATTCAATTCCTCTAGTTGTCTCAGAAGACGTAATGAATTTCAATAACTGTTATTTCTGTGCGTTATTGTCATAAAAAGTGGAAGAATCGGCATTGAACTCTTTCATTAAAGCATTGCGGTTTTCACTTTTCTCTAAACGTTTTACTATATCAAGTTTCTGGGTTAAGGTTAGCACAACCCGTTTCCTTTTATTACATTTTGCACATATTGGAGTTTTAGGAGGCATTTAAGAAGGGTGTGTGAAATATTTTATTTAACGCAAACACAGAGTTCAAGAAACATCCACAGTTGTGTATTGCAACTGCTGAAAACACAAATTTTAGTGGTAACATTCCAAATTAGATATAAACAAAAAATTGCCAAAAACACCAATTTTATTGGTAACATTTCGAACTAGATGTAATAAAAAATTGAGAGGTAGGAGATGCCGGTTGCTTGAGAATTCAGGTTGCATGAGTGCCAGATAACAGGAAGTTTACTGTATATGGGAATGATTCATAATAAGTCTATGCAACCCAGAATGGTTCATACTATTATATTAAAATGGCTTCCCATTCAGCTCCGAAATCGAAGCTCTATTGGGACTGCACAGCAGTGTTAACTGCTAGAGTTCTGAAACTGGAGCTGTCTCTCGAATAAAGCGAAAACGAAGAAAATCAATCCATATTTGGTATTTTGATGAATGAAGGGAAAGAACCTTGCACTTTGGGTGTGTGACTGACATTACTCAGTTAATATATAGGTCGATTTTTAAATGATCAGCAACAAATGTAAATGATGAATTTTGATAACACAATCCTGTACAAAGGTTATTACATTTCCTAGTTTTCAGGTAACACTTGTGTTTAATTTTGTAAAACTTGGTTTGTCTATCGAGTAATTGTGCCACTAGAAAATTCAAAATGATCTAACAGTGAAGTGATTGACTAAGATGTAAAAAATTTATTCTCAGTCACATGCGAATATTGGTGTAGGTGAATCATGGGGGATCTGTTTCAGATCCAGGAGACCATTCCAAAATATTCTATTTTAGCAAGGTTTTACAGTACTTTGTTTTGTCAGACTACAGCATGTAACAAGCAAAATAGGTATAGGTGGAAGAAATTGAAATATTACTGCGGTGCCATACTGTGCTTTATGGCCACCCATTTTCAATTGAAGATGAAGTTATGAAAAAAGGATATTTAAGGTATAAAGGCAGCTCTCTTTAAATAAATGTTCACATTAAATAATGTGTTGAATTTTAAAGCCCTTCCTTTTAATGAACATTCTTTTCAATTGAACCAACAATAATGAATATCCGACTCATATCATAGAAATTCATGTTTACAAAAGGTCAGAAAGTCTCCAAGGCCCTCCTGTATAACCGTAGATCAAGGATTCCCAACCTTGAGAATCAAATTGTATCCTAGAATGTCAACTGAGCACCATTATGTTTCTACAAAAATAAAAATCATCATGAATTAAATCAAACTAACGTCAAAGTTATTCTTAATGTTCTTGAATATGTCAAAGAGCACATTTAGGATTCCAAACAGTACATGGTGCTTGTGAGCACCAGGTTGAGAAACCTCTGACATAGAGGGATTTGTCTGCATTACGCCACAGTCTGTTACTTGGAGTAATGGTGATAAGCCACATTCAGGTTCTCGTAAGATTATGAGGATTTGCTCAAAAGCTAGTCCTTTGGTCATGTGCTCCACCTGAGGAGGCTTCTTTCTATTTTTTGTTTGGTTGTTGTTTCAGCTGTCTTGATGATCCTAATGTTTATGGACAATTTTTCATGACTGTGAAGTAGAAAAAAAATTTTTAAATAAATTTCTGTGGATACATTATTATTCAACAGAATCTCCTTCACTTTTCAGACACTTATCCCACCTGTGCACTAAAGTTTTCGTATCTTGACTCTAAAATTTTGGTTGCTGTTTGCAACATTCCTGCACTGCCTCCTTCACATAATCGTCCTGATGGAATCAACAACCTGCCAAATCACTTCAATTTCTCAAACACATGGAAGTTGCATGGCAACAAGCCTGGGCTATATGGAGGATGATCAAGCACTTCCCAGTGGAGTTTCTGAAAGTTGCAGTGTGTTGAGCTATGTGTGGTCGTGCATTGTTGTATAACAAAATGTCACCTTCAGTGTAATGTCAGTGTCTTTTGTTTCTGGTGAAAAGTCGCAGGTCACCTCAGAGGGTGGATGCATATGGAACTAAGGTTACTATTTCACCTTGACTTATTAAATGACACAGCAATTTATCATGTGAATTGCAGAAAAGCAGATATCGTTGTGATGACACGCAGAGCCAGTCTTAGGGGCCAAGCTGGGCAGTTGCCGGGGGCCGCCGAAATGTAATACAATGAATTGTATATATGGGTGATTCAAAAATAAGAGGTTCAAATTTTTGTGGTGAGTTGTGCATCCAAAAACAATGATAAAAAGTCGTATAAACATGGGTATGCAAATCTTTAGTTTTCAAGCTAGAGCCCTTCTTACATTCTGTCATTTGACCATCTAAGTGCATAGATAGGTTTAATAAAGTATGCGCTGACATGCAATGTATTTTCGTTAATCAGGAGTGCAGTCCAATTGAACAGAGTGGTATTTAGAATTTTTAAGCATATCTGAAATTTTTTCCTTAATTTTGGATGCAAAGAGCTCAATTATTTCATTCCGAATATTTTCACCAATATAATACAGGACTTGTCCCCACTCCCCCTCCTCCACCCTACACTTCCAGAGTTTTTTTCATTTTAATTTATGATTTTATTAAATCTATGTTTAATACCGAGTCGATAAATATCCATATTGCCTATATCTGATCAAGTTTACTTGTCCCCCCTCCCACGTCTTCTGAGCGAAGATCAAAAACAAAACAGATTAAGAGTGTGCCACGGCCTTCAGGAGCAAATCAAAAGGGAATAAAACTTTCTGACCAAAATGTTAACGGCGGATGAAAGTTGGGTTTACGGATACGATCCAGAGATCAAGCAGCAATCATCCCAATGGAAGAGTCCTGCTTCACCATGCCCGAAAAAAGCAAGGCAAGTTCGATCGAATGTCAAATGCATGCTGATCGTCTTCTTTGATGCTGAGGGCATTGTGATGAAATAATTTGTTCCTCCAGGACAAACAGTAAACCAGCAGTATTACTTAGGCATTCTTCAGTGGCTAAGAGCGCATGCTCGGCAAAAGCGACCAGAAAAATGGCGCACTCAGGACTGGTTCATCCATCACGACACTGCACCTGCTCACTCTGCATTATCTGTTCGGCAATTTTTGGCGTCAAATAAGATGACTGTCATGCCCCACCCACTGTACTCTCTAGATCTAGCCCCTTGTGATTTTTACCTATTTCCTAAGATGAAAATCCACCTGAAAGGACGGCGATTTGAAGACATTTACGAGATCCAGACGGAATCGTCAGCGGTGCTGAAGAGCATTTCAAAAGAAGAGTTTCAGCAGTGCTTCCAACAATGGGAGAAGCATTGGGCGCGTTGCATAAATTCCCAAGGGGACTATTTTGAAGACGACCACAATGGCATTTAAAAAAGGAAGGCATTTCTTATTTATTGAGCCAGTCTGGGAACTTTTGAATACCACCTCGTGTGCCTGCCCACACATTTATCATGAATCGATGTTGGTGTCGTGATTGGAAAGTGGCGTGAGGATTGTCATCAGCCCATACGTGTGAATTACGGAAATTGACAACTCCATCCCAAGTGAATCCTGCTTCATCTGTAAACAACGTCACAGATATGGAACCGGGATTGATGGCATGTTGTTGCAACAGCCACTGGCAGAATTTCATTCGTTGTGCGTTGTCATCAGGGCATAGGCACTGTACTAGCTGCAGGTGATACGGATAGAGGCACTGCTTGTGCAGGACTCGCCAGACAGTCTACTGGGGGACGCCTGCTGAAGCGGTCCTCATCGTGCTTGTTGTTGGATTGTTAGCAACATGGGTCAGGATTCTTTCTTCCCTATTAGGAGTACGCGCTGCTCTGGGTCTCCCTCGATCATGTGTGATAGGAGCAAATTGACCTCTTTCCCTGAGGTTCCGGTGAAAACGGGTGAACATTCGTGCATTTGGAATTAAGTGACCAGGAAATTGCTCCTCGTACAGATGTCGTGCTTCATGTGCATTACCTTGTGCACGGCCATAGCAAAGATGCATGCCTGCCATTTCCGTGAATGTGTAGTTCGATACAATGTTCACACACGAAAAAATCTTTAGATTTAATGTAAATGAGATGACTACTTGCACATGTGTTCACATTTACCATTCACATGTATTAAGTATGTTATATTCGCTTACAACCTATTTAAAAGTAAGAATGTGAACAATGCTTTTTAAAACTTCATATTTAAGAAATAAAAAAATTAAAAAGCTGCTGGGGTCCAAAATATACCCCTATTTGTAAATATTGTAACGTAAACCCATGAGCTCTCGGACTGACAATGTTCTAGAGACATTTTTAACTGTTGTAAGAGTCATTGGAAGGTGATTATTTAGATGACGAATATTTATTGAATAATGAGTGTCCCACCATACAAAAGTGATTCTGATGAATGTATTGAAAATGGAAATAAAAATTAACTAGTGTGTTATATTGTGTACATATTCTTAAAAATCATATTTCTATTCTAAAGCAGCTTTATATATAAGTATTAAAGACAAATTTTACAGATTTGAATGGGGTACATTTTGTACTCCCATTGGTAAAAAATTGTTCGGTAATCTGAGGGTTAAGCATTGCAAAGATCTTGAACTATTAATTTCCGAGAATCAGGATCAATCAGAAAGTGACATTGATGGATTAAACCTGTTTACTGAACTTAAAACATTGTCATGAATAATTCCCAATCACTGTAATACAGCTCTGGATGCCTTGCGATATATTTGTAAGAACCGTTTCATAGAAATTATGCCAAATATTTATATTATGCTTAGAATTTTGTTAAAATTAATTAAAGCATACTTACATTCACCAATGTAACAAGAAAGGCTGGTTGAAAATTCTTTTGCATCATCCCTTGATTATTCCAATTTAATCGCAGATTTCGCGAGTCGTAAATCAAGAAAAGTCTACCTTTGATTGTTATAAACTAAATAAAAGTTCAAACAAGATAGTACATTAAGAATAATTTCTTTTGTTTTGAAATAAAACTGCATCTAATTAATTCTGTGCATTTTTGTTAATAAAAAGTTATTTTTCACACCACTGATAAATTACCATATTAGCCATGTTTTTTCCTGAAATGATATTGTAAAAGTAGTATGTTGTATTCTAGGACTAATGATTGATCTGGTTCGAGAAATGGGGACAAACGCTTGATTGCCTGAAAACATTATGTAATACATAATGTTATTAGTCTTTTTATTAGTTATTTAAACGTGAAATACAGAAAAAGTTCACAATTTTGTTTTTTTCTAGCATTTTCTTTAAAAACTTTGAAAATCTTGGGAGTCACGTTATATTCGGGCTAACACAGCATATTGTGGTAAGGGCCACCAAAAGTAATTTACCCGGGGCCACCAATTGGTTAGGACCGGCCCTGATGACGTTTCCACCACATCTGTCATTTGCTCTCTGGTTGATAGTGCCTACGCCAGGAGTTTTCAACTGGTGGTATGCATACCCCTAGGGGTATGTCAAGAGTTTTGAAGGGATATGCGAAAGCGTTAAAGATGAAAACTTTTCTTCTCGCTTAGTCTTTCATGTATGGCGGCTGGATCAAAAGTTGCAATGTTAAGACTAAGGATAACGTTATAAAACAAAAATATTCCAAAACTGTAAATTTTAACATTATAAACATGAGTTATTTATCTTTACACAAGTGTTATTCATTTCGTTATCACTTTAAAATCTACATGGGGTACATGGACATTTAAAAAATTCTCAAAGGGGTATGTGATCATTTAAAATGCTTATAAGGAGTATTTCAGCAAAAAGAAATGGTTAACAATTCCTTGTCTACACCGTGTATCATGAAGTCACTAAATGTTCTATGAATGCATCACTTTCATTTTCATGACACATTAAGTGCAGCAGACTGCTCCATTTGCAGGAGTTTCTGGTCATTGACACATTTGGATACTTGATTTGTGCAGGTCTTCCTATACTCCAACCTGTCTTGGATAATGATTCAAACAGACCCATGACTGATATTCAGCTTCCTAGCCATGTTGCCAGTTGTCATAGTACAGTGTGGGACTCTGTATCTGGCATGCTTGGGACCTGAGGGTTGCTGGATAGGGGTTTTTTCTGGAATTTGGGTAGTCAGGCCTAAAATGTAAAAACAAATGCACAACCTAGCACTGTTATCCTTTCTTTTGAGTCTTTAAACCCACAGGTTGCTGATTCCTTTGGTGGAACAACAGTTTTTCTAGGAATATACCTCCAATATAAAGAAGTCTTGTCAGCATTATACACCTGCCCTGCAGGAAAAATTTGAGGAAAAATTCACGAGAATACAAGCTTTCACCATCGACTGGTTATAAAACACATCAGTGGTGCCACCAACAAACACAAATTACTTGGTGCGCATTTTAAATATTACACTTTGTCGGTTTCCGGTTTTTGGAACGTTCCGGATACTGGGTAGCCGGATACAGGGTCCCACACTGTAGTAATTAGGTTTTTAGGTGCGTCAACAGCTAAGGTCATTTTGCACCGTCAAATTCTGTTAGAGAAAATCAACATACATCACAACATCCATGCCCGAAGTGGGATTTGAACCTGTGACCTTTGGGTTAGAAGGCAGGCGCACTGCCTACCAGTCTAACCCGGCCGGTGCCAATTGTCCTGCTGCGATCTGCCATGATAGCATTTCCATCAATGATGACTCTGTGGGATTCCTTATATACCTTTTCTATGTCCCAGTGAATTTCTGCTTTTGAGACACCCTCTGGGTAATGAAATGAGAAATTTTTTTGCTTTTAATATAATAGTGTGTGGGAAAATAATCTTTCAGATAATTTTCCATTAATGAATGTTTCAGGAACATTAGTCGTTCATTGAAAGAAAGTTGCCCATACTTAATTTGTAAAAGTGAAGTAAGACTATATTAATAACAAAAATATGTATTAGGGTTGTTGGTCTATTCCTACGGATTGAGGTTGGGGTCATGCCTCTTCTGTCCCTGCAGTTCCTGCTCATCTGTTGGCAAAAATGCAAATTTCTGCAGTCTAGACATATATAGGCAATATGGAAATGTTTAAATATTAAATATGTTTAAATATTAAATTGTGCATTGTTTAAAGAAGACAATGGTCTTCTATCAACTTATTGCTTACAAAGACGAAGGCCTATACAGTTTCCATTGTTACAAAAGGCTCCTCTACATAGTGAAAAGGGAGCGATGATTTTTATCCCTATGGCTGATAAAATAGGTTTGGCTCCAGACACATTCTTTTCATGCTTCAAATAAAAGTTTGATATAAATATTGTTTAACTAATGGATTATTTTGAATTTTAATAAAAAAGTAGTTATATAGAATTTGTTAAAAACTTGAATGCCAACAAGGACCAAATTAAGTGATTTACCAAAACGTTTGCTTTCCATTATGGATTTTTTTGCTGTGAACCCCCTGAGACATCTCGCGAACCCCCTGGGGGTTCGTGAACCACAGTTTGGGAACCTGTCTAGATGAAGTGACGAAATGATATTCGTGATTGGTTTTCTTCAAAAAAACCAAAAGACAACACTGAGGAAAGTGTTACAACAGACGTAGTAACAGTTATAAATAATAATGCAGATCAGTGCTGTAACTAGGGTATGGTGAAGGTGGCATTTGCCATAGGCCATATCGCCTAGGTATGTCTCTGATGCGTATACTACTTAGCTATTCCGTGATTTATTTTCATTTTATTTCATGTTTACTAAGGTTAATTTACAATTGCCGACTCATTCTAAGGACATTATTTGAAACGATAAACTCTCCTAAAATATCTCGGGTTAATATAGAAAGATATTAATTTCTTGCAGCATACTTATCATAACATTTTTAACAAATGCTTTTTGTATCCTTGTTTTAAATAAAAGTAATATAGTATATACATTAGGTGCTTGATGTGAAAAAGTTAGAATAGAGTCATTTTTAACTTTATGTGCACTAAATTTTGCAATTAAACCCAAATTCAAAATTGTTATGTATATAAAATTAAATTATATATTTATTGTACAAGACCCACAACTTATTGTGAAATTTGTATTTTTATATGTAAATAGACTTTTGACTGTAAAAATATCAGTAATAAACAATTAAAAAAGTGTACATTTTCAAAAATATTTTTTGTTTTCTCATTAAGAAAGAATAAAGAGAGAGAACCGTTTGTTAAATTTCTGGCAGTTCTAAATGATGTGAGAGACATGGTTGTTAAATTTTTGGCAACTCACCACTGGTTGGAATACTACATACAGAGCACATAAGTTTCTCCATCTCTAAATTTTGATGCATTTTTCTTTAGGTACAAGTGGATAAATATGGTAAATGTTCACTAAATGTTGAAGTTTTCATTGTTATGTGACTTTTACTGCATCGCAATGTTTTTATTTTTACAGATAGGTGCAGATGGCCGGCGCAGTCAAATATTCCTGGCTCTGTCGACGGCAGCAGAATTCCGGGACCATTTATCAACGTTCAGTGATTTCTATGCATCATTAGGTATGAAAAGAAAGGTGTTAATGTAACGTGATGAATTCAGTATTTTATAAATTTGAAAATAAGTTTTTGTCTATGTCATGCATAGACAATGGTGGTTCAGAAAGTAAGGTTACAAGGTCTGTAAAAAGTGCAAGCATAATGTTATTGAAGGATTTCTGAATACTATAGTCCCTTAAAAATTTATGAGGGTTAATTTCCTGTAAATCAATAATATGAAGAAAGTTTATGGGAAAAGGTTTGGTTAGGTGGACTTCTCCTTTGAGGATGCAGGTGAAAGTTCATGGCTGATTAGCATAACTATATAACAAGGGCAAAAAGAGGGTGAAACACTAAGAGCCCCAATGTGCAAGTAGATCAGAACAAGCGAAGTGTGCAAAGGTGGAGCCCCTGATTTAGTTAGCCCTTTAAATATTATTAAAGTTTACTGGATGCTGTGATATTTTTGCACAGGAATACCTTAACAAAGTAAATGCATTCATTGACATCAGTAAGTTATTAGAAACTTTGTTAATAGAGGTAGTAATAACATAGGAGATATAGTGATGCATTCCATTACTTCATAGAAGGACAGCTATGTTGAAATATCATTAAGTACTAATTAAAGTAATATCAAATGTGCCTAAAACATGAAGTATGCTAATTAATTAAAGATTAAATTAGGTTATAGGTCTTACTGAAGTCCTGTTCATCCAAATTTGCAGTGGTGGGAGTCGAGGAGCAGGAACTACAGTTCTGTTAATGTCATCCATAGCTATCCAGCAGGTATTGCATGTCATCGACTTTCTCCTTGGCCATTTGTACCATGCCAGTGATGGTAAAATTTCACTCATTTTAATCACTCTGCATGAAGTTTTTGTTTTATTTTTCTCAATTTTTTGCAAAAATATTGCAGACTATTGTTATAAAGGAGGTTTGTTCCCAGAGGATTCATTAACCAAGTTATTGCTGTATAAATCTCTTTTCCATACCAATTTATAGTTAGAGTTTTAAGGTTGCACTATTTTTATGCTGATTTTAAAATTAATTCAATTGTAAGCTGAGAAGAAATTTTGAATGGATGAAAATGTTTTGAAAAATCTTTACTTACAATCAAGTAAATATGGTATTCAGCATTGTCAAATAGAAATTTGTTGAAGTGTCCATGCCCCCAGTAATTTATTTCTGCTAGAAATGGGGAATTACAGGCCTTGTAACCTTATTTAGTAATCATTCCACGTATTTATCCTTACATCTGGTGCAAAGAGATAGTATTTCTTGAAATGCCATATGATATGTTTTAACCAAGTCTTTATAATTAGGTCCGCCCAATCCTGAAAATGTTCCTGAAGATGGAAAATTAAAATCAGAAATGATGATCAAAGATAACAGGCGGTATTACCTCGATTTGAAAGAAAATTCCCGTGGAAGATTCTTGAGGGTGAGTTTTTATGATGTCAGTATCTTTCGAGCCATTAAAAATACATTAATTGAAAAATTTTTCTGAATATCCATATCTGTTGCTGATTTAATTGTAGCAGTTGATTTGTCTTTCTACCAAACACATGATATGTATGAACTTAGTCGAAATGTATGTCTCAGAAGCTCTCTAGAATCAGGATTGTATTGTTAAACTATTGCTTTATCAAAAAATGGTAATTGCAGTGTTTAAAAATACAGGTGTCTCCCAAGATTCGACAGGGATGCGTTCCTGAAAACGTGGTCGAATCTCGAATTGTCGAATGTCGAACGCCGTTTTTCCATAGTCTTGCATGTTATAATTGGGGGATACGTTCCCGCATCTCGGCTTGCGCGAGCCGGACCAGTTAATTTAAGGTTATGCAAACCTGCCCTTCTCTTAAATCTGTGAAACCACCCATCAAATTACGTGAATTTATCACGTTCTAGAATTTTCTCCTTCTGTTTCACTTAAGTGCTAATAGTTGAACAACACTTTTTTTTTATTCGCTTGCATTATCACTATTACATTTCCTTTTAGATATCACGTCAAGTGATAAATTTATAAATAAATCAATAAAATAAATAAATTTAAATAAAAGATTTACGGAAAAAGAGTGAAATCAGCACAAATTCAAACAATTAGTGCAGAAATAACTGTCTACACTGAAACTAAACCTTGCATGGTTGGTCGGGACAAAAATTACTTCACGTAAACTAGCTCCCAATTCGATCAGCTGCGTCGAAATCTCGAATTTGTCAAATCTCGAACTGTCGAATCTTGGGAGTCGCCTGTAATGTTGTAATAATGATATTAATTTTGTCATGAAAAAGTATTGTAAATAGTGTCAAATATTTTTAATTTCATTTCATACTTTTGTTATAAGCAAGTGCATTTTTATAAGCTACCCTTTCACTTACAAGAAATAAAATAGTTACCATACCTTCCTTGGCCATTTAACATGAATATAGAAATTCATGTACAGTAGAAGATTGTTTATCTGGAACTTCAAACACTGGAAACATCCAAATAACGGAATAATTTATGACATTTATTTTAGTTCCGAAAGCGACTGCCGCCTCAAGTATAGATATTTACGTCGTAAGATGATTAATTTGATTTTTGCATTTAATGAAATGTTTTCTAACAAGTCTATTTGGTATTTAACATCATTTAATGTTAATTAATTGATGACCGATTTGTTTTAGTGGTTCCGAAAGCCATCACTTCTTGCCTTTAACTTACGAGATGTAACTACGTGCGAGGTGCACTGTGTGCTATATCCATACGATTTATGATTTCAACGTAAAGAAAATAAATTTAATTGACATGTTTATTTAGATTAATCAAGTGTAGGAGTAGCATGTGTTATTTTTGCCGTTTTCAGTCAAACAGATATTTTCTGTTGATTCACCATCCAAATATGACTACAGATATTTAATGTATTTTTCAATTGATTTAATTTAAAATAGTTTAAATTATTATACTTAACAATCCTAGTTATAACCCACAATCTCAAAAGGACAAAATCGCGAATGGACGGAATCGCAGATAGAATCTCTAATGTATGGAATCTCGAAAATTAATACATTTATTTAAAGACGACCCTTTAACAACATAACATTAATTATTTTAATTCACACCTATCGTGAAACAAAATACTGGTTCTTTAAATATTTAATAAAATTTATATTTCGGAGACAGTACGTTGGAGAAAATATACTTTTTGAACAAAATAAATGTCTTAATAAGAGTAACATTGTTTGATGATGAACCACCACTCTATATAACATGATAATTAAACATTCAAATTAGCTAATTTGTCCTGTCAATTTATATCCCCAAATAATCTGCAAAAGCTGTAACAATCTGGAATATATAACAAGATAGGAAGTCGATTACAGTAATTGAATATTAATTTAAGAAATTTATTGCCGCATGCATTGAACATTTTTGTTATTTCCGATATCATGTATTATTATGACCTATGATTGACCAGTCCGGATGAAATTTGCTTTCTTAAAAAAAACATCTGAATGCGTGCTCTCGCGAGGTTTTGTGCATCACATAATGTTGTCAAAAATAGTGTGCAAAGAGACATATTTCTTGCCTTCAGCTGATCGTGGGATCAGATAAAATTTTTATCATAATAGACGGCAGGTGTGATCATATTATGCGGAGGAAATTTCGTGTTAAAATAATTTTTGGTTTTAGAATCTGCATTTGTTTACAACAGGCAGCTGTTAAAAATAACTGGTAATAATGATAATAATAAGTGGTATCTACTTTACTCTGGGGGAATGTAACCTTCCTTATTTTAGCCATTTCGTATGGAGAAAACTCTCGCTTGACGTATTTTCGCTTAGAATCACGTTTTTTTAAGGAATGCAACTACGATGCTAAGCGACGGATACTTGTAATATTTAATAATAATAATATGTTTAGAGCAATTGTTTTCCGTAATAAATATCCTAAGAAACATATACAGTGTCATTTTGCTATATTCAGGGGAAGATTTTTTTTGCATATCTCGCCTTCTATGATGGGAGTCAATGAGAAATTATACCTCGATTTATGAAATTTTGATTTACAAAAGGTTTTTGAAGAACATAACTCTTTTTCGTAAATTGGGGTCTGCCTGTATATGCTTTTAAAAATTATTTATTTTTGCCATACCTTACTAAAATGGTTTTTTTGATCATTGTGCTATTTTAGGGTTAAGATCTCCAAAATCCAGAAATATCATTTATCTGGAACAGACCTAGTCCCGATCATTCCAGATAAATGATCTTCTACTGTATATCATTTCCATTCATTTTTACCATTGAAAGGCAGACATTCGGCAATTGTGTTTAATTTGGCGCTTTTCCAAAAGGGCCAGAACTCTCCCCTTCAGCATTGTGACATGACGTCACTTGTTTAATTTTCCTGGTTATCATGAAGACAATACAGATTTAACTTTTGAACTATGTTATACAGTATTTATACCCACATTTTAATATGAATCCAAATGTCTGTACAAATGTGTTATGATTTGAACCAACTTCAGGACATAGATTCCTTTTTCAAAATCAGTAACAGAAATGGTGTTAATGCTTAATGCAGTCACTTTTTTGTCATTTTGTCTGGAATATACTCTTTATAAGATATGGCTGAAAGTGCTAACGTAATTGCAACTTGAATAATTTCTTGCATTGTAATTGAATTGAAGATGTTATAAATGTGATTTAATTTCATATTTTTTTCTTTTTAGTTAGTAGTTAATTTTTATTTAACTCCGCTAAGTGTGAGCATTATCTGTAATTCAGTATATCAAATGCTTTTTTTGAAACAATTAATATTTTGTCATATTTTTACCTTTAAATCGTTTCATTTTATCAACAAATGTTGTCATTTGCCAGCATTTGATGTATTAATATAATCAATTCACGCCATTGTTTTAGTTTGAACTTTATGATCATGCAGTGTCAGTTTTTTTTTAAAAATCTGCATGTTGTACATTTCTCTGCGCAAAGTATTTGAAAAGTCGTTAGGGCCACAGAAGAATAACGAGAGTTCTGGCAGGGCTAAAATGCGGCCTGATATGCATTCTGTGGTGTCTGCCTTACTGGTTGTGTTTCCTCTGCTCCTTTTTTTTGTCTTCTCTCCCTCCGCCCCCACCCACTAATCACGTCCCATTGATCCCCTTATGTCGCCAACCTCACCTTTTCACCACCCATTCCTACCATCGTCCATCACTTCTTCGGCCATCGTCACTTTTGCACCCATCACTTCACTTCACTTCACCAACTGTCTTGCCCCTTTTCTCTCTCTCTCTCTCGCTGTTGGTGCGTAATGTATTCTCACAACCCTTTAAAAATTCCACTATTTAATCCTTCCCTCCCTCCTCTGTTATATCTTTTTGGACTCTTTGACTGCCTCTCCTCTTCCTCTCCTCCTTATCAATACCTGCTGCAAAACCTCCTTGGGACTGTGGGTGGGACAGGTTTCACAGACGATAACGCGGGGGGGCCCCCGCTCCCAGATAGCCATCCCGGCACAAGGGATGATAGAGTTCCGAGATGCCCTTACGGATCTTTTGGAGGAGTTTGGAACGGACGACGGTGGCTTCAAGGGAGATCTCCCAGAAGGGAGGCATATGCGCGTCGAAAACAAGAATTTCTATTTTGACATAGGACAGAATAATCGTGGAATCTACATGCGCATTTCAGAGGTGAGCTGACTTTTCTGGTTTTATTTCAGTTTTAGTGGAAACGGTTGTGGAATATAATGTTGTACATTAAAAAACTTATTTTTGCATTAGGTGTTGCTAAGATTTTTTGTCTTAGGAAAATAGTTCTAAGTATTGTGGGATGTATTCCAATGTAAGTTATAGCTTAGTGTTATTTTATGTGATGAAAGTTAAAGTGAGACAGTTGTTTTAGAAATAGGTTCAACTCTAATAATATATAAAGTAAAATTTAAATTTTTTTAAGAAGTTGCAGTTTATCTATGAAAATTTTTGTTTGTATTTCATAAAATTTAGATGCAAAGGATTTAAATTACTTAAATAGATGGATTTGATTCACTTCTGAACATTATTTTCCAGTAATCATTGATAAAAAGGTGATTTAACTAAAATACTGGACATAATCACTGTGGGAATACTCGGTTCTAGTTCAGTCATGGAATACATAGGTAATGGATGAAGTTAAATACATCAACGAGGGCAAAAGTGACGCCACTCCATTTGTGGATAGACTTTTGAAAATGACTGTACATGTAAATCAATATGTATATGTACATGTATATGTAAATCAAAGTGCAAAAGCTGATGAAAAGTATGTAAGAGGGAAACAGTCTGAGTGAAATGCAGGCAAGAATGAAAATGCCCGGGAGGTGGGGAATGGTGGTGGCGTAGCGTTCGACTCCGTGGTGCAGTTTTGTAACTTTGTATGTACATACATAGTGCATACTATATAACAGAATGATTCCAATTTTCGGAATTATAGCTTACTGTAGGTAGGACGTTATGAGTTGCATTTTTGAAAGGTTAACATCTACTGTCCTCAATATTTATATGTTTAATACCAACTACTTAGATTCTACCTGCATCAATTAATACCTTATTGATTACAACAATTCTAAGCACTTTTATCGCAAGATTAGTAATATTTTGGATAGTCACACTACTTATGGGATTGTTAACTGTCTAATTTTAATTTTATAACCTGAGAACAGTTGCCTTTTTGAAATAATGAAATTTTATGGCTACCTCGCGAATGCTGAACTCGCGGATGTTGAGGGGCTGGTGTATATAAATTTAAGGAAAATCTGAATTAAAATTTATGTTATTACATTTTACGGGATATTAAAATTTTTTATTAAATAATGATGGTTTAAAATAATAATTACAACTTAATTTTCTGCATAAATTAAACTTTTCATTTAAATAAGAAAGCTCTGACACAAAATTAATAGAAAATAGGATCAAGCAGCCTTTCTATTTTAAAGTGAATTTAATTTGCCTCAATGCGATCGTTGAGCCTCCATTGCCATTGTTGAATGCTTAATATCTCGTGTAATGTTTGTTATGTTAAGCCGCAAGATTGGACACAGATTTTCATCCATCAACTGGTTCCAATATTTTGATTTGATCAATTTCATCAATGAAAAAGCGTGTTCTCATATATAAGTGCTTCCAGACAGACTTGTGCAAATAGCTTCCATCCATCGTAGATTTGTATAGGATTCTTTAGGAAGGCATTTATAAAAATTTAGCAAATTCCCTCTGTAAGTTTTGACCTCAGTTCGTCATTACTCTGAAGATCGATTGAGTTCGAACTGTAAACTGAAGTCAGTGTCTTTATATGAGGCTTCAAAAGGGTTCACACATGTTTTTAACAACATTTTGTCCTGCTCAAAGTCTGTAAATCTCTCACTGAATGACTGCTGGATACATTCTATATGAGTTGCATATTTGAAACTATTCACATTGTATTTTTTAAATATTTGTTGGCAGTTAGGAAAGTGACAGGTATTGTTCTTCAGCAGTTGCTCACGAAATAATGATAATATAATTTGGAACGCTAGCAAGTTCAAATACCTTGCAATCTCAGATTCAGTTCATTTAAATGTGCAGTAATATCATTCAAAAATGCCAAGTCAGATACCCATGTTGGATGTTCGAGATGATTTACTTCTTGTCCTTTTTCTGTTAGAAACATTTTTATCTCCTCGAAGAACAATATAAAACATTGCTTCTGCTAAGCTACTGGACTTCAGAATAGTACAGAACATCGCCATATTCAGCTTCAATTTCTTCGAGAAAAGCTTTGAATTGTGTGATTTAGCGCACGTGATCTGATAAAGTTCACTGCATTTAAAACATCACTCATAACTTTACTAAATCCTAGATCCTTCCCAATTAGGTTTTTCTGATGAATTATGCAGTGATATTGTATCAACTCATTTTTGAGCCCCAACTTTTGGACATGTTTGGACAGTAGAGATACCATCCCATTTTGAGCACCTATCATAGAAGGTGCACCATCAGTAACTATCCCCACAAGTTTAAGTCCATATTATACTTGTGAAGACTTTTAAGTAATCCCTGAAGCAAATCAGATCCTTTGGCCTGATCTTTTAATGGAAAGAGCTATAAGAATTCTTCATACACTTCAAAATCGGGTATTACAGCATGTGCGAATATACAATTTGTACAACATAGCTTTTGTGACACAATACTTAAACAATTTTTTCACAAAATCACCATCAGTAAAGGGTCTTGAAGATTTAGCAATCAATTGAGATATATCAAAACTAACTTCTACAATCTGCTCTGAAGTATCCAAACACTTTTTAAAAACATTTTGTTGTGCTCTCAGTGACTGAATCAGGGAAGAAACCTTTTTTTTTTCTAAGTTCCCCAGAAAACTTGTCATTGAATTCTGGGTGCTTTGTTTCAAAATCCCATTTTAAGTTGTACTATTTTGGTATGCTTACAATTTGGTTACAAATTAAACAAACAATTTTATCTTTTTGCACCACAAAACAATATCTTTCAGTCCAATATTCTTGGAACACTTTTTTCTTCTTCTAGGGTTCGTTTCTTCGTTTTTCATGTACTAGTCATTTTAACGAAGTCAATTGGGGCAACTGCAAAATATTAAATTAAATGAATAAACAAATATAAAATACAGGCCATATTCATAAGCAAAAATAGAAGAAAAAGAAAGAAAGTAAACTATAAACTGCAAATTCAGGTTTCTGTCATAGATTACATTTGTTATGGAGAGTGGGGCTGGAGAAGAGGGAAGACTGACTTCACGTTTGGCAGTTGTATACATACCAAAGTAGTGGCGAGGGTAAAGAAACACTCGAGAGAGCTTTATAAGTCTCAAAACTTTAGTCTTCCCTCTGAGACGTGCTTCCAACACAGCAGAGAAATGAAGCGAGAAATGAGTTTTTGGGATTTATGAATTTCTTTGGGCTACCTAAACTGAAAAGTGCAGGTTTTTTTATACATTCCTCAACTTTATATGTAAACATGAACCTGCATACCAAACTTCAGATCAGTAACCATTATAGTTATGAGTGAGAGTTTTGAACCCGGTCTAGAGATTTCTGTTTTTTGTGTTTTTCATTTCCCAAGGATCGAGACACTTTCTGAAAATTCCTGGGACTCTCGAGAAATTTAGTGAGTTTTGAAATTCAATCAAACAGGAAATATAATTTAAGGGTTTTATTTATTAAAAATTTAGTCAAAAGAACTACTATATAAATACACAAAATAAAAAGTTATAAATTATAACTTATAATATTTTATTTGTTCAACATACCTCAATATTACTACAAAAAATTAAGTCCTCGTAAGGCCGTTAAGACCACTGAGGTTGCAGACTTGCAGAACACGGACACTAGAAGCGAGTCGCTACTTGCACTCACAATTCCTGCCTACTTAGTCGCTGGTCAATCCTGAAGAATAATAAGGGTATTTCGCTTACATCCCATCCCAAATCGCATGGATAGCCAACATGTGGCTTTTGTAGAGTAATATTACAGATGGTTTGGAGCCTAATGCAGAAAGGTTAGCCATCCCTGTCATAGAGGGGTTTCCCTAGATTCCAGTATTCCACATGCCCCCCATTCTTGAGTAGGAATTGACGTCAGTTGTTTGTTTGTGGTTGTGGAGTTGAGGGCTACCTACCTACCAATTTTTAAGGAAATCCGTCACCCAAAGAGGTGAGCCTCCCCTTGTCAGATATGCAACTTGCAATGACCACAATTTGGGTATCTCTCGCTCTGCAAAATTTGTTTGCATTTCTCAGGTAGAACTAATCTGCGGTGTAAATTTGAGAAAGTGTACCGAATAGGTCAAAGAGTGCATCTTGGAGTGGAAGACTGTGACTTCCAGACAAAGGTACGATCGCCAGTACAGGTACAGGGTGGGTGGGAAGTAATTGAGTATATTTATACCTGTATACCTCGCAAGCAAAACCTACAACACGTTTGTATCTTTATTTCTCTCAAATAAAACCTACAAGGAGACTCACTCAGCACTTGCATAATTGTTTTTCTATATATTAAATAGAAAGATGAGGAGTTAGCAAACTTGGGACAGTACTTCTGGAACACCCTATACATTAAAATATGCTAATCAAGAGAATATAACTCAATATTTTGCCCAAGCGTGCAACCAGGAGGAGGGGGGGTGGAGGGGCTGATGGGCTTAGTCCCCCCCTCTCCCACCAAAATGCTTAATTTTGTGACTTAAGACCCTTAAACTCTAAGAGTTTGTATTAACCAGATATGTAGGTACTCATGAGGAGTCTCTGCTCATGCCTGTAATTGAGGGGACCCCAAATTGTCCAAATGTTTGATGGAATATTTTTTGTTAGAATTGAGCCTCCCCTCTCCCATGAGAAAATCTTGGATGCGTTCCTGATTTTTGCCTGTAAAAATGTTATTTGAAACAGTGCGAGGAAAGTTAGTCTTAGAAAAAAGTCCAAGTTGTGTAATAATGTGCCATCCTTTCATCTTCTAATTCATTATCTTCTTTGTTCCCGTCATCTGTGTGCAGGTGAAGACAAATTTCCGAACAGCCATCACAATCCCAGAGAAGTCCTGGTCTCGGTTCAGGGACATATTTGCGGACTACGTGGACAAGATGAAGGAAGGTGGAGGAGGTATGGTGGGAGGAGTGGGTGGAGGAGGTGGTATAGGTGTCGGAGGGGGTAGTGTGGGAGGTGGGAGTGGTGGCGGGGGGGGAGGAGGGGGAGGTGTTGGCCCAGACCACAGCAGTAAGCCCACCGTTTCGTCCTCCACGGGAGACGGGGGTGGTGGTGTGATGGGAGGAGGAGGTGGCGGTGCGGGGGTCATGGGTGGTGGGAGTGTTATGGGAGGCCCAGGGAAGTGAAACCTTGGGCACGGGCAGGAGACGGTGGAGGTGTGGCCCAGGCAATGCCGACAAGAATGTGGAAGAGGGTGCTTTTGAGAGGAATGTAGATAAAAAAAAGTGTCGACGTCAGCTAATTCGGGAGGTTTGGCCTCGGAGCTGTCCTCCTTTGGAGCGAAGATGTTGGTGAGGAAGGAGTGTTAGATGTCCAGCATCGCGGTTCACTTGGCAGTGGAATATGGGTGTGGTGGTACTGATCTGTGATCCACGTGTGAATGCGTGCGTGTGTGTGAGTGAGTGTTGGTTTGTGTGTTGTGCGTGTCTCTCTCCCGTGTCTCTCTGAAAAAAATGTTGCCCCATCTGCAATAGGCCAGGCCATTAGATCTGAGGTGTGGGCTTGAGGGGGCGTAACACGATACATACTCCACTTTTTTTCATTTCCAGTGTCCAACCCATGCCAAAACAAAACTTCCCATTGGTATCTTTGTGTTCCACTGAGCAGCTCTGAAACTGGCTGTTAAAAAAAAAAAATGTCGTTGACGATTTGATGTTATTTTTTTCTGTTAATTTTATGTTTCAAGCAGTAATTTAAAAAAAAGAAAACGTTGTGTTAAATCGATACTTCTTATTTCACTTTCTACATCTTACCTTGGTAAAACTGTCTTCTATTTATGAGTCTTAAAAATTTTTTGAGAATAAACCATTATATAATTCTCAGTTTATGGTAAGTTTAAAGATGATCTTTTGTAAATTGTCAGAGAATCTTTATCTTTTATCTGGGACAATATCTTTGACAAGTCCTTAATGTCATTCTCCCTCCATGAAGACAATCTCTTTTCTGTTGTATCTCTTTTTTTGTCTAAGCCCCGCAAATTTTTCTTGTGCCCCCAAATTCTTATTGCTATCTTCCTCAGAGCTTCCCATTAATATTTGAAACTACGTAAAAGATTTTGAAAGAATCCATTTTATACCCACAACCCTACTGGCACTGAAATACCTCTTCCTCTGGTAGCTCCTAACAAGCCCCATTTATTACAATTACAAACATTTCTAGGGAGTTTGAAACCTGTTTAGTATGAATGACAGCTTATTGCTGGGACAGTTTCATTCTCATAAAAAAATAAACAATTGGACAGCTGGCAATCCTCAAAGGAATTGTGATGCTGACATATTTCCCTCAAGTAAGACACTGTTTTTTGGCCTTAGGAAGGCAGGAGGTTGGTTGAATTTCAGTGTTAGTGTTTGTGATGGGTAAGTTTTCCTGGAAGAAAAATAAAGGGATTTTTCCAGCCTCCTGTTTAGACCTGTGGGCCTCACGAAACCTCTTCAAAAAAAGAGAGTAACGAATTGCATAGCTCCAGTTAAACGAAAATAGAGGAACTGCTTTAATGTTGTGTGGGACATTTTTGATAGAGGAAGAGGAGGCTGTGGATGAGGGAAAAATTTTGTTGTGTGCGTGTGAAACAAATCTGTCATCAAATCCATTTATAACAATTGTCTGGTCTTTATTATTTTGCATTTGTTATAAAAGAGAAAAGGAATTGTTTTACTTTTTGGAAAATTTGTCAAGGCAAGAAAGTTGTATAAAAAGAATTGTCAAATGTGTGCTGTTAGGAAACCTTAAAAGATTTGCCGGGCTGTTTGAATGACTTTGAAATAAGTACCTTTTAAATCGATGAGAAAGTTAGCTATTTTGTTTCTTGCTCACTATGATTTTTTGCCATTTGCATGCATTCCTTCTATTGGTACAAGAGAATAAGCCTACCAGCTGAAATGGCCTATTAATTGCTTGTTGTTACCGAGGGTTCTTTGAACTATTTATCTAAAAAAAATATTCACTTATTTAAAGGAAAGAAAAATGTTTGAAATATTGGATGTTATTTTTTATGTATTGATTGATTGATTTTGAAATATGTATTCTTGTTGCTTTAAAGAAAAAAAAAGGTTGGCTAAAAGCTTATTTAAATTGCTAAGCCATTAAAGTGGTGTAAATAATAGGTTACTATGAGAGTATAAGCATGGGGAGCAGAATTAAAAGATTTATGAAATCTTCACTTTGCCCTGTTGCTACCTCATGCTGTACATTTCAGATATCCTTTTTTAAAAATTGTTTTTTGATCAATTGTACAAATTTCCCTCGGTAGCGTTTTGCTTCCTCCCTTTCACCCTTTCTTGTCATTCCTGCCACTAACCCTTACCCACAAAACCTTTAAAAATGAATCCTTGTGTATCTTCTCTCCCAAAACATCCATCTAAAAGTACTCCTCTTCCTCATCATCCACCTTCCTTCTCATGTTGTGTTAGAATGCTTAAAACATATAAAAAAAAATATGGTAGAAGAAAAAATCCTTATGGTATTTGATTGATGATTATATGTTGTGTAAAAAGCAAACAGAGTTTAACAGTGTTGACCTACTGCAAACTAATGAAACTAAGAAGAGAAGAAATGGTGTGAAAAGTAGTACCTTTTGCACATGAAGACGCCACGGACAAGAAGTGGACTATCGGAATCTTCAGCTTGATGCCCTAGCGTGTGCAAAAAATTAATAAATAATAATAAACTAGATAGGAAAATGTGGAAAGGTGTAGGAAAAAGGACTAATGTGTGGACAGTGTTTGCAAACAAAATTTGGTCCTTCTCCATCTTTTCTCATCTTTTTCTCCTGGCTCATTCTCTCCCGTAAAAAAAAGCCCTCATATTTGTTCGACGTCCTGTAAATGTTTACTTATGCTCTATTCCTTATGTTTACAAGCTCACTGGCTCAAAGGCATTGTCGAGAGTAATTAATAATCCCATGCCAGCTGATAGTCTATGCAAGAAGAAAACTGGATGAAAAATGTCATCAGGATTTTTTAAAAACGGTCCATGTGAAACTTGAGTGAAAAAATAGTAGCGTATCAATTTTACAGTCTTTGCAGAACTGGGTGAAAAAAATGTTTTCATTGTTAAATGGAAGCACGTTTAATGTTGACCAGGACATGGGAGAGGAGTGAAATGGAGGGGATCTTGTTTGAAATAATTCACTTGTCCCCTTTAAAAAAAAGCTTTTATATAAAAAAAAGGTGGCGGTCTCTTTGAAAGAGATCACCCGATCCCCAAGTAAATGCTCCTTTCATTGAAATAGGGCTAGAGAGAAGGGTAGTAGGTTTTGGAGTTTGAAAAAAAATTCAATGGGAAGAAATACATATGCGTATATATAATAAAAAGTAACGGAGGTGTGTGTGCATGAATGCTTTGGTGTGACAGAGGGTGGGTCAAAGGTTGTAAAGGAAATCGAGATAAAAATGTTGTTAAAACAGTCCCGTTTTGGCTCTTAAATTAGTGCAATGCCAGTAAGTTCCAGTTTGAGGAGATTGTGTTTTTATTCTTCCAATAGGTGTGCTCAAAAAAAATTGTTTTTTTGATAAAAATGTTGTTTGAGAAAAGTTTAATTTTCTGTTATGATACTGCCGTTAATGGTTTTTAAGCTATTGTTACGAGAGATTTTTCAAAGAGGTTGTTTGACAGTATTTTCCCCGTTCCTCCCTTCATTAATGCCTGAGAATGTAAGAATGAGTCAATTCATCCTCTGTCCATCTTCTGTCACTCAGAAGGAAGTGAAAAAAGTTATTTTTTTCATTTTTTTCTTTTGAGGCTTAGTAATACATATTGTTACAGCTTTATTTATGTATGTATAACTGAAAAAAATTGTTGAATCAGTTTTGTAATTATACAAATTTAAATGAGTTTCTGGCTGAGTAATTTTTTTGATTTTTTGGATATATATGACTTTGTATTTAGCAGTGAATATATTTTATGGTTTGTAATGGAGACAATTTCAACATGAAACTGCCAGTTAAATTAATTGGTATGCAAGCTGGTACTTTTTTCTTGTTTTTTTTGCTTAAGTGGAATATGGTAACTATTTCATTGGGTGTGGTGAGTTGTTACTGCAACTGCCTTACATCTTACCAATATTGGAATGCTAAGATAGGGGGGTAGGGTTAGATGGTCTGCTTATAGTGAAATTTAAAAATGAGTGAATCTTGGCTTTCACTGAGCAGTCAGTTGTTAATTGCTTACATTTTTTTTGTTGATTATTAGAACATATCGAGCAGTTTCCCACGGAATCCCCCTTCAAGTTGAAAGGTTTTTCCTTTTTGGTAGGATGACTACAAGAAAAAAAACTTTTAAAAGAGGTGTAAATTTAAGATTGAGTGAGAGTGACTGCAGATAATGCGTATGAATGTGGGTGACGACACTTCTTTCTTTAGCAAATACACTGCCATTTCCACATTTGTGCAGGCAGGAAAGCCCAAGCACTTAGGTTTATTTCTCTTTTTGAGAATTATGCAAAAATGTGAAGTCTCAGATATGCCGTTTTTTTCATCACCACAAATTATACGGTTTTTAGCTCTATATGCATAACATTTGTTCTTTGAAATCTGTTTTTCATTAAACGGCATACCTGACTTTTCACCTACGTCACAGTAAGACAAGCAGCAAAAAAAGAAAATAAAAAGGAATTTTGAATTCATGTGTGTGTGTGGCACTAGAGAGAAAATGCAGTTGAGTGTATGATGATGTTAACTTGTTATCTTCTTGTTATTGCCATTGACAAAGGAAAGGTTTTCCAGTTTTATGTATTTCTTTCTGTAGAGTGGTGGGCAAGGACCAGAGTTAATTCAAAATTGTCTTTGGAAATGAAACCGGGAAAAGAGTATTGAGATTGTATCTCTACTTACACATTCATTCCTTGTTTCATATTTGAATGATAATGTATTTTTGGGTTAAAAAAAATAACTTAGAGTGGGAATCCCTTGGATCTAGTTAGAGAAAGAGTGTAATCAGTATGAGAGAACTTGAAGGAAAATTAACTGTAAAGATAGTTAAATGTTGTGTTATTATTATATTAATCTCAGTTTTGTTTTTAATATATGTTTTGAAACGAAACAAATAACTGGTTTTTATGTCATTATAAAAAAATGATAAAATTATGGTCAGAATATTTCCATTTAAAGAGTGAAATTTTTGACAATTTAAGTGTGTTATTCTTATTTATATTCTAAATAAGTTTGGAGTAACTAACCAAAGTTTTTGATGAATTGATGCCTAAAATCAAGTGAAGGCCTGTGAGAATAGAAGGGTTAAAAAAAATCATCCCTTTTATGTCTTTGAACATGTTGAAATGCGATACCTTCCTCCCCTTTTCAATTGTCAAAAGAAGCACTAGTTTTTGGAAAGTTGTGAAAATAGAAATTTCTTTGAAGTACCTATTTTGTGCTAGAGAAGTGGCCATCAATTGTGTGAATTGCAGTATACATATTTATATGTATATAAGATCTGAAAACAGTGCAGTTGCAGTATTGCCTGTGCTTACGGTGTTGGTGTCTGTGGAATATGAATACAATAATTATTATGATTAATAATTATTTTATTTTGTTCCCGGTTTGTGTTATTCTTTACTCATTTGCATCTATATATTGTACATGCTGATTTATTTTTTGTAGATATTTCACCGACAAAGGATTAATTTTAATGTGAAATTAGCTTATTTTTAATTGAAGTGTCTGTTGTTTTTTGTACACATAATTGATCCACCCTACAAGTTTGGAATAGATATCTTTAAAAGGATTATTTTTCTTAATATATAGTCAATAAAAATGAATTCCTGTTTTAAAGGAATTAATCCTACATTTGATTTAATATTGCCTTTGGTTGTAAGGTCACACATATCACAAAAATATATAATTGGTTGAAATTTAGGGAGGGATCAGTGATGTTGATTTTAGAAATGATCGGAGGACATTTTTGACCCATTTCATGAAATGATCACCAACATTAAATTCCAGAAAATGTTATTATTTATTGTGAACCAAAAAAGCTGGCCCACTGTGAAAACTAAATTCTTAATCATCAGGAATTCACTTCCAGGGAGTGAAGGGAAGTCCTTTAACTGCCAAGATGAACTGCCACTTGAAATATAAATGATAATATATGTATATGTCCCGATATACATATATAATAAAGCCAGAGGAGAAATTTTGCAATGTTTTAAGTACTTGAATAAATTAATTTATAAGTAACATAGCCATCCTGGGAGCTACATTATGTTTTCAGACTTTTTACCAGTTATTAAGAGTCCTGTTCTCAATTTTATATCTAGTCATTTTTCATACTTGGTTTCAGTAGAAAGCTAGGCTAATGAATTGTTTTGGGGTGTTGAAATACTTATGAGCAAGTGTTGTTTCTGCTACTGCACCATCGGCAATGTTCAATTTAATTTCTTTGTGTGCAGGTTTCTCATGAAGGGGGTATGGAAGAGAGTAGATTATTGGAATACATTGAATAAATTTTAAAAAATCTTGATCACTACTAATTCTTTACCTGGTAAAAATTATTTTTCTTAGTTGAGTTGAAATTATAGTCACTGGATACTTTAGTGTACTAAAGGTTTATAACCTTAGCTTACATGGCTAATATTATGAGGTGGTTCTGCGTAATCTAGTTTTCCTTTTGCAATTTTAATTTGAAATTGGTATCCAATTAATAATTTGATATTTGGGTGTTTCTCGAACATAATGATGGTTAAAATTGGAATGGGCTTAAAAATGTATAATCCATCCAGAGCTTTACTAATTATTTGGATTTCCATACGAATGAAGAACGTAAGTTGTTAATTTTGAAAAAGAATTGCTGCTGAAATGCTGTAGTAGTAGTGTGTAAAAAGATTATATTGGAGCCAAGTACATGTTCTCCATCTTTAATGATTTAAATTTTGTACTTGAATGGAGAACTTCTATATGCGTTCAAGATTTTTAGCATAACCAAAATCACTTCTGAAATTGGAAATTTCTCAATTGAAGGTTTATCAATTTTCTCCATAATTGAAGAGTTATTTTTCAACACACTTGGCCCAAGAGGAATAAAGATTTTTGCCAAAGTAATAAAAGAACTTTGCCAAAGCCTTACTGCTTTTTTGTCAGCTTATTTTTTGTGTGCTTAACTTTCATTTAAAATTTCAAAAATTTTATTAAAAATAATATCTACATTTGTGGGTAACATTACAAGCTGAATGTTCAACCAATCAGCTGCAGCTTTTTTAGAATAAGGTAAATTCAATTATGGGATATGAGAGTAATTGGATCTATGTAATGCAGCCATGCAGGGAAGTGAGAGAGAAGAGCAACTAGAGCTTCAGGCAGTTGAGTTCTACGCAAACTCTTAAGGTGGTTAAGGATGACATCTTTCTTGTAGTTTTCTAGGCCGCTAGTACGAGGTTCTGCTTCCATCAAGAGCACAATTGGATGCATTGGTGTGGGATAAAATTCAGCTCTTCCTTTGGCTGTTTCTTTTGCAAAAGTTGTTGCTAGAGACAGCATTGGGAGCCAGCTGCATGTGCATCCTAGAAATTAAAATTTTTTGTTATTCCATACCTTATTTTGGACTGTGTACACAGTGAAATTAATATGAGTCCTGAGTAATTGATTTCCTGAATGAAAGCACCAAGCCTTTTTGTGCTAGCTTCATATCTTTCAAACATTTATTCTTTGTGCTATAAAAATTGCAGGCTTAACTATGTTAAAAGATTATTATAATATATTCTGGTATACAAGCATAAAGGAAAAATATTAAGTAGAATATAATAATGTATTCTGATATAAGCATCATGTCGAGGTTTATTTCAACAAATGTTTGGGGACTGCTAATTTAGATAAAGATATGAGCAGATCATGTAACTGCAAGTAGTGAAAATGCTTTAACTGAGGAATTATGAAAAAATCCTATCAACTGCCTAAGATTAAACATGCGATACAAAATATTCCACAGGATTTTTTGCCAAACTAGATTTCACTACTTTTGTGCTAAATACGAATAAGTTGCTATGTGATATGGGGGAAAGTATTTACCAATGATTAATTGTTCATGGTTAAAGTAAAAAAGAGATTTGATATAGTTTGCAGAAATTTATAACCAACTTTTGGTTGTTACATAACTTTATTTGCATCAATATTCGTTGCTAAATCCCAATATTTCAGCCCCAATAACCAAGAGGATCTACAATTGAGGTACATCATGCAGCAAAAGGCCGTAGTAAGAAAAATGTTACCGATATATAGATTTAATAACATCACTTAATACAAACTATGAGAACGAGTTTATAAAAAATTACACCTCACCTGCAGACAGAATCAGCAGTTGGTTCAAGATAGAGGAACACATTTGGAATAATTTTGGAGAAACCGCGGCTGCCCCCATGAATATGGAATAATCTTGTAATATGAAAAGCACATAACTTGCTTCACTAAATCCAGTTTCTTCCACATTTACTAGTTCACTACTACACAGAAAGTTTGCTCCAATATCCGCATTGCTGAATGTTCTAGTTTTAGTAATTTTTAATGCTATATCAATCATCGTTTCCTCCACACACTCGGGTAAAAGCGAAAGTAAATCTCCTAGAATTTCAGATGTCAATTTTATTTTGCCACTTTTCGTCCAAATCCACACATTATGAAGTAGATCTTTCACTCCGTTGTCTTCTATTAACATTGGATTGTGAAATAGTTTCCTCCTTTTTATCGACGAATTTTCACTGTATGCACCGTTTATTTCATGTGTATCTCTTGAAACCTGTGGATGAATTTTGCCAGCATTTTTTAATATACTCATTCCTGCAAAATATTTAGGATCATCACAGTTATTATCTTGACCCTTAATTCCACTGCTCATGAGTGTATCCAAAATCTGTTTTTGTTCGCAAGGAGCTTCATTTTTGTTGAGTATAAAAACCACTAATTCGGAAATAAAAAGATCCATGTGAAGTGGAGACCTAAGAAGAAAAGGAAGCGTTGAAGAAAAAGCTTCAGCGTTCAGATCTGGCTTCCGAATATGGGGTTTGTAGTTTGATAAAATGGTTTGAGAGCATTGTAGTGTATTTAATGCACCAATCCATGGTTCGTGCTCTTTATCACCGAAACCCCGGGCTGCTCTCTGAAGAAATTTCTACGAACGAAACAAAAAATAATCTATTCATGTTATTTTTCACTCAACGTATGTAGGCAATTCATATTTACCAAGGCCCATTTGCGAATATTTTTGCTTCCCGAGTTGCATAGTATATTACATATTGTCTCACTAGCGACTTCAGCAAAATTTTCTGTCATTAGTTTTCCCTGCTTATCGTAAGATAAAGCAAATTATGTGTTGGAACTTGTTCACAGTATATTATGTGAAATAATTATTACATGACTCAAACTTACTTGATCCATCTTTATGACATAAATTTGTTATCGTGGAGATATTTACAATCTGCCATTGCCCATACCATTTGAAATCACTTTTTACAGTTGTTCTTCTGTCAAAAACCATGTGATCGTCGCTATCATTCATATAACACAACACTGTAGGCGATGCGTTCCGAAGACAAGAATTATGTCTATTCCTAAAAAACCTAGGAAAAAAGCACTAGAAGAAGATTTGAATAGCTTTACAAATGAGGTAAATCGTCATTAAATGATTTGTTTCGTACCTGAAAGTTATTTACCGAATCTGATACTATCATTTGTATTAGGAGCTCATTCTTCGAGTCAAGCAGCTCACCGCGCATAATAATCAACTAAAAAATGTTATAAGTAAGAAACTGGAAAGCGAAAGTACCATCGGAGGAAGTTCTAAAAAAGAAAGAAATTTCGACTTTACCAAGTAAGTTGCAATTAAAAGATCGTGTCTTTGTTCAGTGCTGTAGGTCTTTCCAACATGCTTTGTTTCAGGTTTTCAAAATGTCATATTTTTTCTGAGACATTTAGGTTGAGAACAAGATTTGAGTCTTTGCTCAGTGCTCCTTATCTTTCCAATAACTATTGTTTCAGGAGTTCAAAACGTCACATTTTCCTGAAATTGTTTTATTTAGGCTGGGATTATCAAGGATTTGCTACTCAAGAAGATACAAACAAAACAATAGAATGGGAACTGTTTGAAGCTCTGAGAAAATCTTGTCTAATTGAGGATAGAACAACAAGTAATTATCATCGGTGTGGAAGAACTGATAAAGGTGTTAGTGCCTTCGGACAGGTTGGTCATAATTTTACACGTTTTGACGTACTCGGACGACGCCGACAGAATTAATTGATTTATTTATTAATTATAGGTGATATCCATTGATGTTCGTAGTCGTGTAATTAAAAATCACGATGAAGAACATACCAGTATTAGGCAAATTAACAATGATAGTACTGAAAAGGATGATAAACCGCACGGTAAAGAAGATGCTAATCAGGAATACGCTTCAGGTCTTCCTGCCGTAGATGAACATAATGTTGAAGGAGAGCTGGAGTATTGTAAAATTCTCAATCGACTTTTACCTTCTTCAATTCGTGCTGTTGCCTGGAGCCCTGTTGCTCCAGAAGAGAGTGCACGTTTTAACTGCAAGAAGAGAACTTACAAATATTTTTTTCCCCGTGGGAATCTTAACCTCCAGGCAAGATAAAATATCATATTATACTCTGCCTAGCACTTTATTGTATAGGAGCTTTTAATAATCAAATTCTACGAAAGCAGGATTTTAATATGAGAAATTTCTCTTTGTGTTCTTTGCATAAATGCATCAATTATATTAATCTAATTTGTGATTTTTATAAAGATGGCACTAGTGCAAACAAAATGATAAAAAATACAGATCAAGAATAGAGGCTCTTAATTCCAGGATGTATGCATATGTATTGTTATTATAAACATTTTTCCTCATTACATAAAATTAAGCTATCTGAATTTAAAAATTGGTTATTATGATAAACAAAAATTGATGTTATTCTGGGATTTATAGAGTAAGTAAAACAATTCCTTTTCAGCAAAACTTCACTGCAGTCACAATTTTTATTATTAATTCCTGTTTATTCAAGTATACCTGAACTTGATTTATTTTCACTCACGTTATTCAAAAACTAAATAGGTATTTACAAAAAATTAAAATAAATTAAAAATATTATTTAAATGCTAACATTGAAATTGCCATTTCAGAACATGGAAAAAGCTGCAGAACTTTTAGTGGGAGAACATGACTTCCGCAACCTTTGCAAAATGGATGTTGCAAATGGTGTCACTAATTTTGAACGTACCATTGTAAGTGTTTCGATTGAAGTGATATCTACAGACCAAGTGAATGAAAGTTTGCGGGATAAACCTTTCGAATTTACGTACCCTAGTGAAAATGAAGGAAATTCCTCTTATGATCCAAAGGATGCAGACTTTCAGAAGAATATCATTGATCATGCAGGGTCAGTGCCAGAAAGTAAACATTCATCAGTCACCAAATATGAGTGTAATAGTGGACAAATAATAGAGAAACATGGGTTACAACCGGATAAAGTTTGTAATGACAATTCTGATGAAAGTGAAATTTTGGTGACAGTTGATCCAGAAAGTTATCCGAGTCCATATGATATGTGTGAACTTACTGTTGTTGGACAAGCATTCTTATGGCATCAGATACGTTGCATAGTTTCTGTCCTTTTTCTTGTAGGGCAAGGGAAAGAAGATCCAAGTGTTGTGAAGCATCTGTTGGATGTAGAGTCCTATCCTAGGTAAGTTGGCTAAATTCACAGACAGTATCAATCAAAAATTTACTGAGAAATATGTACCACTTTTAGTAATATTGAAAATACTAGCGTAATTGCCCGTCAGTATGATGGGATATCTTTAGTTAACCTTAAAATAGTTGCCTCCCTCCCCCTTTCTTCCCTCCCTTCCACCCTCCCCCTCCCTTCCACCCTCTCCTCTCCTTCTACCCCTCCCTCCCTTCTCTCCCTCCCCTCCATCCCCCCCACTCCCTCTCTCTCTTAAATGCAAGAAGGGACTATATAGTCTCAATTTCACCCTCAATAAAGTCGTCTGTCTGTCTCCCTCCCCCCCTCTCCCTCCCCCCTCTCTCTCCCTGCCTCCCTCCCTCCCCTCTCTCTCCCTCCCTTCCCTCTCTCTCCCTGCCTCCCTCCCTCCCCTCCCTCCCTCCCTCCCCTCTCTCTCCCTCCCTCCCTTCCCTCTCTCTCCCTCCCTTCCCTCTCTCTCCCTCCCTTCCCTCTCTCTCCCTCCCTTCCCTCTCTCTCCCTCCCTTCCCTCTCCCTCCCTTCCCTCTCTCCCTCCCTCCCTCCCTCCCTCTCTCTCCCTTCCTCCATCTCTCTCCCTTCCTCCATCTCTCTCCCTTCCTCCATCTCTCTCCCTCTCTTTCCCTCCCTCTCACTCCGCCCCTCTTTCTCTCTCCCTTCCCCTCACACCCCCTTCCTCTCTCCATCCCTTCCCTCTCATTCCCTCTCTCCATCCCTTCCCTCTCATTCCCTCTCTCCACCCCTTTCCCCTCATTCCCTCTCCCCACCCCTTTCCCCTCATTCCCTCTCCCCCCTTCCCTCTCTCCACCTCCCTCCCTCTCTCCCCCTCCATTACCATCCTTCTCTCTCCCTCCCTATCTCATGTTAAAAGCATTCAAAGGAAGCCATAAGGATTGATATAACAATAGGATTTTGAGGTCTAACAATATAATTGGTAGCCAAGGCAACATCCCGTTAAAATGGCAAGATTTCCACAAAATATGTAAAATAAACGTTTAACATGAGCGGTTTCGAACTGTAGGCGGAAAAAGATGAACAGAATAAGAAACGTTGTAATTTTCTCTTCAAATTGGTTTAGATTCGAAGATCATAGGTTAATTCCTTCTAATTTTAATTTCCAAAACAATAAAAGCCTGCACGCCAAAAAATGGATTTTTACGTGTTACCTTACGGAAAATGGAAATGTATTCCTTAGAGTTGAACCCAGGACTTTTTTCGAGATTTATTATTGTCATTACCTTAAAATATATTAATCAAGCATCCTTACCAAATTTCAATGCAGGAAGTTTGTTAAAACGCTCTATATCGGCCATCTTGAAAGCGTGACCAACCAACATACCTGGGCTATTATAGTATTAAATAAGTATATTTTATAAGTATTATTTTTAATTGGATGTACAGGCACTCCCCGGGCTACGTAAGCCTCGACTTACGTAAACACGCAGCAACATAAGCGACCTCACAAACCACTTTAAAAAATTTTTGTTTTGTGGAAAGTTTACATTAGCGGTTTGTATAAACAAGCGGGAACTACATACATGCGAGGAGGAAGAGCACAAGGCGTGGGTTGTAATGCGGTATTCTCAGTGTGTTCTACACCTCGTGCAGATTTGCTTGATCTCTTATTGTGTGTTTTGCTTTTGCACAAATTAATGTAAGTGTTGCCCTTGCAATCATGGCTGATAAGTGTCGCAGTGAGAGTAAAAGTGCTAATTTACATGCCTCTATTTTAACTGATTACTTGTACCATACTGATGCAGTAAATTATACTTTAAACACACAACATGTGAAGTCATTTTTGACTTAAGCAAATTTCGAGTTACAGAACGGGTGCCGGAATACATTCCTTGCATAACCCGGACAGTGCCTGTATTTTCTTGCACTCTAATAAATTTTTTAAAGGCCAAGTGATTACTTGTGAGTCCATGACATTATTCTGCTATTTTATTTTCATTACTTGAGGCTAATATATTTAGCATACAATATATCTGCTGCTATTTTTACAAATTTATAGAAACATTAGCATCAGGTACCTGCACAACTTGAGAATATTATACCAACTTCTAATTAAAGTTTCTTTAGAACTGTTGATATCTGAGATAAATAACATTTTCTTATTTTTTAATTGCGCTAGAAAGGCTCTCTTTGTATTCAAGGAAGAATAAAATTCCTTTGGCTGAATTAACGGAACATGATACCAAGAAACAGAGTGTAGGCAAGATATTTTTGCACCCTAGGCAAGGTTTGAAAATTATGCTCCCTCCTAATGAAAGTACTCAATATGCAATTGTACCTCACAAAACTAATTTATTAACAGTGTAGAAGTAAAATAAAATATATTTTGTAATATAAAATGTTACACTTAAAAGTCTAAATTATTAGTCGTTGCACCTCTATGTGTGCTGTGCCCCAGGCAAGTGACTTGCTTGCCTAGTCCTTGTCCTGGCTATATGAAGAAATCCTTTTATCTTTCGTAAAATAATTCTCATAAATTGTTTAAGAAGTAAAGTTAAAAATGTTTAGCACAATTTTAATATAGTGCAATTAGCGTCTTGGAACAACATATTTATTTTTTGAGAAATTTAAAAAATACAATCAAATACAAATACTGTCCGCTTTGGAAATTGTGATTTTTCTAAACTGTGGAAATATACATCATTGTTTTAAATCTGGATTTATGGGCACCGTCAGAGAGGAATAGGAGATGGTTTGTCCCCTTTGTTTTTAACTTAAATATATTTAATAATGCAATATGCTACATTGATATAACTTGCATGCAACTTTTGTGCTTGTCAAATATTTCGGACCTCCCTTTAGAGAATCCTGTGTGTGCTGCTGCATGTAGTAATTAGGAAAAAATGGAGAAACAGCTAGTGTTTTGGATTGATTCTAAATGTTCTGACGAATGCAATCCCCTTAGCCAAGCAGTAATTTTTAATGAAGCCCTTTCTTTATATGAAGGTTTAAATCAAGATGAGGCTGGCAATTCTTCTGAAACATTTAATACCAGTTCACGTTGGTTTCAAAGCTTTAAACACTGCTCAAATATTTATAGTATTCCTTTACCTGGCAAATCAGCAAAGTCATTCACATAGTGTGTGTTATTTTTGTCTATAATAATAATTAATATTAAGTAAACATTAAGCATTGAACATTATTTTCAATAACATTCATGTGTATTTATATGATTATTGTTTATTTGTTTAAAAATATAGCAAACTATGCATTATTGCAAACATCCCAATTAAGTACTAAATTATAAATAGTTTGTTAAGCACAATTTCGGTTAGTGCAAATACCTTTTGGAATGCATCCTTTCCATTAAGCGAGGCATGACTGTACTTAAGTCTCCCATTAACACTAGAACGGCCAAAGCAGTCAATTTCACTGCTAGAGATATTTCTCATGTTGCCGTGTTTGCAGATGTGCACCAAATGCCCTGCAATTTTATGACTTTTAATAAATAAAGGTTCTTTACCTTTACTTAATCACTTTTAGGCTCTTACGACTTTAGCACTAGACTTAAAACATAAAATATCTAGAACGGCCAGAGCAGTCATTTTGACTGGTAATATGAATATAATATAAAAACAGACATCTGGTTTTAGAATTTGGCCTGTAGTTGGTCAAATTGAAATGCATCATAAATGCTTTTCCATATCTCAGAAAAGATGAATCACAACCAGATGATGAAAATTTTTCTGAAAATATTGTGCTTTGCCTGCTTCAACCCTTTTTGGATAAAGTTAGGAACGTAAAAACATAATTTTTTCACTTCTCTAAAGTTGTCCAGAAAACTAAAAGAAAGAAGTACAAGTATAGTGGGCACTGTAAACCGAACTGGAAGGGAATTTTCATCATTAGTAAAGAGTACACGCACCGAGCTCTACAGCACAAGTGTCTGTAAGAGCAGTGATGACTTTACACTAACTGTGTATCAGGGTAGAGTGAATAAAAACTTCATCATCATGAGCACATTGTATCCATCTGTAGACAGTGGGAAGGATAGGAAGAAACTTCCAGAAACAGTAGTTTTATAACTCTACGAAATGTGTTGATGTTTTAGACCAGGGGTCTCAAACTCGTGGGCTGCATGCTTTTTCATTTTATGCAGCCCTCTCACTGATTTTATTATAATTATATAATTCGGCCTGGATCAATGTCAAAGAATATTTTAATTTAAAGATTTAAAAATGTTTTTCATCCTTTTGAAGTGTAATTTTTCATTTTTGGCCCGCGTATGATTTGAGTTTGTGACACCTGTTTTAGACCAAATTTGCAAATTCTCCCCTTTACACAGCAAAGGCAGCATCATGGTGTTGGCTAGTGCATGCTTTCTATAATATATTAGATCAGGCAGCAATGAATGCCTAAGTGTTATTCAGAGAAATAACAGGGAAAAGAGTCAATAGAAAGGATTTCATCCTTCAGGTGGCCGAAGAGCTCAGAGAGATTTATTTGAAACAGACTAAGAGATCCAATCTTTCAGCAGCAGCAGCTCCTTGGGGTGACGGTGATGTAAGAGATGATGAGAATTCTAGAGGCCAAAGTGACAGTGAAAGGTGAAAAGAATATCTAGGTGTAATGGAAACAAATCGGTGCATGCTATGTAAAAATGTTGTTTGTTGAAAATGCATATGAAAAATTGTAATGCAGTGTTTTTGTGTGGACTACTCAGAATCTAAAAAGTTATAATGACAAAACTAGGTTTGTATGTGTTGTGTAGTTATGTAATTCTTAATTCAGTAAAAGTGATATGTTAATTTGAGAATATTCTGCTGCTTATATCGTTGCTGATTGTATGGGTTGTCATTTTGATCGCTGTGGCCATTCTAGGGGGGTATGAATCTCCGGCTGTTCTAGTGTTAAAGAAATGGCAAAATAAAGAACCTGATTGTAAACATTCTGAAAGTGTACTTGAGGTAATATTGCTGGTCTTAATTCATTGGAATTATCAAAAAGAAGGAACTATCCTATGACTTACTAAAGAAAACACTTTACATTAATTTTTAATGCACTTCATGATAGATTTTTCCTTTACTTTAATATCTTTATGTCACAATTTAAATTTCCCAGTGTTCTTTTGTTAATTTAAGCATGCAAAATGATTCCTACCTTTGTGTGATCTTGTTCATAAAATGCATCCATTTTAATTTATATTCATTAGAGATTATTCTTTCTTGATATGTTGTGTTCTTATGTGAAAATTATTCATGAAAATTTGATATTTTTCACTCTAAGGAAACCACAGTATGGTTTAGCATCTGAGATACCACTCAATCTATTTGCCACTGAGTATGAGTCTTCACTGCATTGGGTCTATGATAGGGAGAGCATATTTAGCATTGTCAAGGACTTGCAGAAGGAGTGGGCAATGCTGTCTGTGAGGTATGTGGAATTTGTCACATGTTGACTAACAATTTCAATCATATAAAAAGATTTTATATTTTAACTAGTGTAATTCCCTTTGAAATATCAACGGAAGAATTATAGATAGATTGATTATTAATATTTGCATTTAAAATAAGTAATAGCACACTATTACATATGAAATATTTTGTCTTATATTACATTTCTAGTGAATATTCTGTTGTCGTTTAGTAAATGCCTTTGGTTTTTATTTTCGGCTATAAAATTCTGATATTCTTCTCCCACCTTGTTCTTGTCAATGCTACATATAATTGTCGGTGTGCAAAGACAGGGAAATAATTATATGTATACATATATAACGTAGGGAAAATAATTAAATTTTATGCACTTAACATTACGATTGTTTTAAAATTGTACTTACGAAGAAAGAAAGCTTACTCAAATCCTCACTAATGTTCTCCATCGTTATGTAAATAAAACTCTTTAAAAGATTTAAATTAAAAACTAACTAATTAGTCAATCAGCAGAATAATTTCTTTGAGTACTATCTGAACAAAAACAAATCACCAATTTATTTCTACATTGTAAACTGTTCTTTTGACGATTGAATGGATCATTGTATTGGAGATCCTTATTGACAAAAAAATAAACTAATTGTTTATCGTAGAAACTGTTACATAAACAAACATAAGTGTTTATTATATATTCTCATTGTTTTCGCCGAAAGAAAGGGGAGTTGTTGACGTACATGTGGCACCGACCTATCGGGCAGAATGAGAACTACATTTTGCTGTCGGCCATCTTGCGTTCCTTACAGAACGTTTTTATTATAGAGAATGTTTAAATGCTAAATTCTAAAGCACCAATATTGGTCATATTTACATTGATAGTTGGTGAATTGATCTGAATAATTTTCAGAGATTGTCGAAATAAAATGACTTACTTGGTAATCCACATAAACATTTATTTTTATATGAACTAGGTTTTGTTGCTGTGCAACATCATCAGGTGAAGTAAACACATAGCCAGTAGCAATTTATCGTTATAGGTACCATGGGTGGGTGATTTAGGGGAGGGTAGTTAAGGGATGGTGAAGCAAGCGATCCATCCAAAATTTATGCCAAAACTTATAAAAGAAAGAATTATTAACAAGTGGACGAATTTGGAATAAGGTCATAGCAAATTTAATGCACACTTACCAATTTACACGTCTTGTTTCTACTCTTGATGGCTAGACGATAAGGTCGAGACAGCGTCTTTAGTTGTGGGAATGCAAGGTTCATAAATTTCAGTTTTGGAAGCTTTTTGAAAGTTTTTCTGTGAAATTGTCTTGAACATATTACACAAATTAGCTTGCTTCATACATTGTGATCTTTCCTTAGTAAGTTTATCTTTAATTAGGTACAAATTCATCATATCCTGTGATTCGATGCATGACCGCTGCTCTAAAGCCGATATTGTATCAGTGACTAATTCTATGCAACGGTCTATTGAAGGCTTGTTTGCAGCTGCATTGTCATCATCGTCACTTTCACTTTTTTCATAATTCTCATGTTCGGGTTCCAAAACCATATTAACTATTTCTCTGTCAGTTAGCTGATTCACTACAGGCACTTTATTGTCAATTTCCATCCAGTTTTCAACGTCTTCTTCTTTCAGACCCTTTGTGAAAGCATTATTCATCAATCCCTTAGCAAATTCCATAATTTCAGATACCAGTCTCTTTTTGTCACTAACATTGAAACCTAGAAAATCTGGTGGTGATTCATCACATCCTTCAAACATGCTTGCAGGCCACAAATTATGCCAGGCATTTTTCAGTATTTCGACCGTTACATCAGTCCACGCTTTAGCTAGAGTCCAAATCGCATCCTTAATGTTAAATTCCTTTTTAAATCCGTCAACACCTTGGCCTCTATAGCAAGCAACAAGCAATTTCTGCATAAATTGCTGTCTGTAATAGCATTTTAGTGAGCATAATATTCCCTGATCCATAGGTTGAATAATAGATGTACAATTTGGAGATAAATAAACCACACGCACATTATCCAATACCAAAACTAATGCATCAGGATGGGCAGGACAGTTATCTAATGTCAGAATTATTTTACAATCATCACGTAGTCCCTTAGATTTACAATGAGCACATACCTCCGGTGCAAAATAATTCACAAACCAATCCAACATTAATTGAGAAGTTATCCATGCACGTTTATTAGCACGATAGTTGACAGGAAAATTCTTTATACCCTTTATAGCACAAGGGTGTGCACTTTTACTAATTAAAGTTAGCTTTAGTTTGTGCGTACCTGCTGCATTTGCGCACGAATTAACTGTCAGCCTCTCCTTTGACTCCTTCACTCCAAATGCCATATCCTCATCGGCGGCTGCAAGTGTGCTAAGTTTTTCGCCAGACACTGCTAATTTTCATATTCCATGGTGAAGCTTGAAGCCAACCTTACGAATAATCGTAAGCTTTATTGATTTTTAAATCATCGTGGAATTTCTTTGCTTGCTGTATTAGCAATAGGCCTGATACCGGTACACCTTCACTTCTTCTTTGTCGAAACCATTCAAACAATACTCTATCGACATTGTTGACCCTGGAAGTGTGTAATGTTTTTTGGCTACTCATAGGGCTGTCGCACACGAGCCACTTTGTGGCGGCCACTATTTGTGGCGAGAAACAGAACAAACGGTTTCTGCTTGGACCCCGCACACGACGACACAGTTTTGTGGCGGTCACAGAAAAGTGGCTCGTGTTCCATTTTCCTCTCCACACCACTGTGGCGCGCCACCGGCCACACGTCATGGAACGCACGCAGTCAGGTTGAAACACGCACACGGTTTGCTTCTTGTGGCTCAGTTCACGCAGTTTTCTTCAGTCTTCTGTGCCAGGGAGATGGCTGACAACGAAATTGACGTTGACGTGCTTATATCTGAGGTGCAAAAACCCCGCTGTCTATGATAGTGGACTAAAGGAATATAGTGATAAATGTGTAAAGGAAAAACTGTGGAGAGAAATATTTGAAATCCTGATAGAGGATTGGCAGAATCTTCCCGACCAGGAAAGGCGTGAGAAAGGTAAGAACAAAGTGTATTTATAGCAGTATTTCATTTTAAAACTTGGCTCTTATGCAGATTTTAACATAAAATATTTTATTATTTTGTATAATAATGGCCGTCGTCTGTTGATTGGTTGGTCCGCTATGCAAACGCTAATAACTCGAGAAATAATAATGATAGAAACTCGAAATTTGGTAGGGATGTTTGATTAACACTTATTCAGAGAATGACGAACTTAAATCGCGAAAACATTCCTTCGTTCGTCTCCAAGAGAGGCATTTCCTTTTCCCATTACTTAACATGTAAAACGCGATATTTCGACGTGCAGGCTTTTATTCATTTGGAAATTAAAATTAGAAATTAACAGACGACCTTCGAATTTGAACCATTTTGAAGAAAAATTTATAAAGTTTCTTATTCCGTTCGTCTTTTTTCGCCCACAGTTCGAAATATTCTATGTTAAACGTTTAATTTGCATATTTTGTAGAAATCTCGCCATTTTAACGTGATGTTGCTATGTCGACCATTATCATTGTTATATCTCAAATTACTATTATTGTATATACATCCTTCTGGGAATAAGCGTGCCTTGAGTGCTTCAGTACGAGAGAGAGAGAAAGGAAGGGGAGAGATTGGCGTGTTTTGTGGAAAATAAGTATAATAACGTAAATATAAAAAAATTTAAGTATCAGCGGTGTCATTTTAGAAAAATTGGAAATAAAAAGCATTCTTAATTTAAATTCTTCGTAAACCATACGTGCTTACGAATTTATATTGTTATTGTTAATTTCGTAACAATGGCCGAAGTTTGGAAACGAATATAAATTAAAATTCAGGTAAAATTAAAAGGACATTTAAAACTGTTAACAGGCAATTTTCGAAGAAACAACAGTGGATCTTTTAATGAATTGATTTGTTTTTATAAAAGGAATTTTGGTGCTTATTTAATACATAGTAAGTTCTAAGGCTTGTTATCCATTTAAATCTAATAACAGTGGCTATTATAGTTTAAAGATAGAACTTTATTTATTCACTTTACAGAATGAATTAATTTTAGGCTAGCATTATCTATTATAAAAGGAGTTACTTTGTAATTTACAGTATGTAAAGTGGAAGTTGTACTGAATTGACTCAAGTACTATATTTCATCCAGAAACATAAATGCGACCTGTATTTGTTTATTTGTCGCTTTATTCGATCGTTAAAACAGTGCACAATTTTATTCTTGCGATTTTTACATGTTGGATTGACGAAAATTTAGATTCATTAAACCCGTTGAAATTCAACGGGCACTTATGCTAGTATTACATATGGGGCCATCCGTAAATGATGTCACAGCAGTTTTGCGATTTTTGACAACCCCCTCCACCCTCTGTCACAGGAGCACATACACATGCTGTCTCTATGAAATCCATTTCGAAACTGAACGAAGCTACCACTTTAGTCGCCCGTGTGCGCCAAAACAATTTCCGTGTCCGCTACTTTTTGTGACGCCACAAATAGTGGCCGCCACAAAGTGGCTCGTGTGCGAGGGCCCATAGCCTTAGGAGTGTCACTGTCTGCATAAAATGTCAGCAACTCACTTTTTTGTTTCTTCAAGTCATACACAGTAGAACTGCCTACGCTATATTCTTCACAAAGTCTCTTAACTGAAGCACCTTTTTCAAGTTTTCTTAATAAATCTACTTTTTATTCAATAGAAAGAGATTTATGTTTATGCTTCATAATACTACTGGAGGGGTTTTCAGCTTTTTTTGAAGACATTCCAATATGAACAATGAGCAATGTCACACTAATGAAAAACACATGCGATTGCTACGAATCTGAACATGCGACTGTATACAAGTTATACGGTGTGACTGTGGAAACTATTCCCTAACATGTACCAACATGTATTGGTCAGCTGACAATTGGACTCAATCACACATACAATGTAACTGCTGCCGTCAAATTGGTTCTAGAATTTGCGAATTTTGTTGTGAAGCGGTGTGTTTATTGTTCCATAGCGAATTAGGCTACCCGCGGCAAAAATTTTAAAAAGTGCACTTTTCAAAAAGTGCCGGATTTTTGATAATTGCCGATTTTTGAGTGCAGGATTTATGAGGTTCTACTGTATTTCCAATAAAAAGATAGAAATATTTAGAATGAAAGAATACATTTATGTACCTCTGTGAGGTTTATGTCAAGTTGCTACTACTGTATTGAACATTTTTCCTTGGCAGATGGGTATAACCAATGCTTTTTTCTAAAAAATAAGCTTTCGGAAACACAGTTTTTTCTGATGAAAAGGTGGATATTATAAACATCAGGTCATAAACATCATCTCATAAATGGAGATTTTTACATGCGAAAAGCACGTCAACCTAGTAATAAATATTTTGATTTTGAAGTGATTTATAAATTTTTATTCTTACAAGTTTCTTGATTTTATATTTTGCATGAAAACAACTCTCTTATCAGTGTTCTGGTGCACTCCAGCAGGAAAAAAGCACTGGGTATATTTGAATAAGCCTGTTATTACGACTGTTAATATCCCATGTCTACAACCTATGAAAAATTAGGTACTTTCCTATTTTGGCCCATCTTAATTTTCAATGTCGTATGTGGTCTATGAAATGGTATCGCCTTGGCGAGCCTTCAGCTCGCTTTGTCTTTAATCTGGTGTAGGCCACTCAGGGCGCTGACATGCCCTTTGCTACCCTGGAACGAAAGAATCCTACACCATGTGGGCGGTGGGTGGGTGAGTAAATGTCGAAAAAAGAAACAGTAGACTGCATACGACAATTCTATTTTCTCCCTGCTTTTGTGACTTGCCCAGCCAACATCAAGGAGAAAATTGTCGTATGCAGTCTACTGTTTCTTTTTTCGACATTTACCAACCACATGGTGAGGGTTTCTATCGTCCCAGGGTGCGTGTGTGCCCTGAGTGCCCTACACCCGCCAAAAGCTCGCCAAGAAAAATAACAATAAAAACATTGTCAACGATATTAAAATAAATAAAATTTAACAATGAAAAATATTTGCTGGGCTAAAACAGGAAAGTACCAAAAAATTGATTGGAAATGAGAATCCTGCCTCTAAATATTTTTTATCAGAGTTATAAAGATTGATTTGTTTATTTTTTTTAAATAATCTATTTGAGTAAACTTCGTACTTATGGCATTTTGATCAACAGGTCGACTATGATTCGTCAGATGATATCTGAGCTGCAAGGGGATTCGGGAAACTTTGATGGATCAGAATTAACCAATTGCCTTATGCAAGGGGTGAGACCTCGTGCATACACACCTCTTCTTCAGCGAAACACTTGTGGTAAGATAAAATTGTGAATTCAATGCTTTTTGCATGTTTATACCAAGGATTTCATGTAGCTTAATATATGAAGTTGATGTGTTCCTGAAACTTCATTCATATATTGAAACTTTGTATATTGAATAACATTATAGTAAAGCCTCATTATTTCGAAGTTTAAGGGACCAAAAAAATATGACTTTGAAGTATCCTAACTAACTTTTCCTGAGACATCAAACTTGTAAGTTATTTATTGTAGAACTGCATTATGAAAACTTAAACGAAAAATGGCCATTGCATTATGATTAGGGTATGAATTTTTCAGGATTAACCTGATTTTTCCCCTCGGATTACGATTTAGTCATTTCAGGTTAAACCCGATAAAACCCGAAATTTAAATCTAAAAAAATGTAAATTTAAAAAGCTAGTACATGCAAAACAAAATTTATTAATTTTAATTGTGTAAAACCACAAACAATTAAAATTGGCTCAAAATAAACAAAATGTTTTATTACCTTTGTTATATTTTTAAAATAATGTTTTATTAAAAATGGTATATTCAGGTATTTATTTTACAGCTTCTCTAATTGTGTCCGACAGTTTCTCTAATTGTGGCAACGAGAATTTGTTAGGCTGAGTAATTATGATGATTGACAGGTCATAAAAATAGAAAGGAGACTAAGACGTACTGAGAGTATTGCTTCATGTGGGCATCTCGCTAACCACTATCCTTAGTCGTCTTCTGTGAGGGTCACAGTGGCACCACCATTGTAGATACAATGTAGATATGTTTTAGTACATACTATGTAGATACAATGTATTTGTTTTGATTTTGAGTGGATTCATGCTGTGTTTCATGTGCCTTAGCGAGCGAGAAGTGAGTGCTGTGGTCGATGAGCATGAATAAGTATTACCTTCCGCAAACGTTGAAAATTGCTACAATAATTTCTGCACGAACTCAGTGTTTGCATTAAATAACTTATTTCACACACCCTTTTTAAATGTCTCCTAAAACTCCAATATGTGCAAAATGTAATAAAAGAAAACATTTAGAGAAAAGTGAGAACCGCAATGTTTTAATGAAAGAGTTCAATGGCGATTCTTCCACTTTTTATGACATTAACGCATAGAAATCACAGTTAATGAAAGTTATGTCTTCTGAGACAACTAGAAGAGTTGAATGTTGGTGCACTGTTCATAAGCCGAAACTTGAGCAATTGGATATTGGTATTTATTGATGGTTTTTGGACCATTGCTGATTGAAAAGGCCAAAGGTTTTTATGAACAAAAGGAGATTAGTGAACCGTGTGCATTTTCAGATGGATGGCTAACACGTTTTAAGATCAGATATCTAGATGTTTCGGGTGATAAAAAATCGGCTCACCAAGAAGCTCTGCCGATAAATTTTGCGACTTATTTGAAACATTAGTTAAGGAATATATAACTTTCCAACACGTTTAATTGCATTTTTTAAATATTTACCAACTGCACTGTATGTAATGGTGTCATGATTGCCTGTCACTATTCTCTTCTCTTTTGTTTAATATCAATTTGCCTCAAGAATTTCTGTTAATACATTGTGTTGGGTGTGGATAATTTCTTTCCTTTTCTCGGACAAGGAAACAATTTTTTTTTGTCGGAAAATTCTAATGGTTGGACTAAGTTAATCCTTACCTCGCATTCTTATTAAAACAAAAGAGAAGCTAATAGTGATAGGCATACGAGAAACATCCATAGGATGTAATGTATTTAGTAAATATTAAAATATTGCAATTAAATGTGTTTAATACCTGTATATTTGAGTTTCATTACTTCTTTGAATGTCAAGGAATTATTTAAGAATAACTGTGAGTAGAATACCTAGTCTAAAGGTTAGAAATTCAAAGGTGTATGTATAATTCTGCATCTGTTCCTTATTTTGGTATCCAAATGCTTTATTGAGGCATATCCAATAAACTCTCAAGCAACCGGAATATTCAGTTAACTGGAAACCCAATTCCCCGGGCATTCTGGATAACAGGAAGTTTGCTGTATCTCAATTCCAATAAGTAGAGGAGGAGAACCAAATGACAATAATAATAATAAAAATTTTTCCTTGTTAAATGTTTAGCATGTTGTAATAATCAGACTCCTGAATTATGAAAGGCACCAAAATGTGAAAGGCACCAAAATGTGAAAGGCACCAAAATATGAAAGGCATCAAGTTATGAAAGGCACCAAATTATGAAAGGCACCAAATTATGAAAGGTGCAAAATGTCAAAGTTTTCTTTAAATAATAAACAAATTTTGAATTATATCGCCTCATTTAAGAATATATTAGCATAATGTCCGTCAATAATTATGGGATTCTTCAAAAAAATACACATTTTAAATATCATATTTTACATTATATTAAAGGTAGTACTAAGGCAAAACTCTGACGTATACATTATATAAGTAATTTTCTTATTCGATGGCGGTTCAATCGATCATTGTTTTCTGTGTGTAATTAACAGGATTCTGCTGATCACCTCAGTTGCCCATTGAAAGGGGCACCAGAATTTGACTACAGGTGACTCCCGAGATTCGACTGTTCGAGATTTGACCAACTCGAGAATTTGACTGGTTGAATCGACCCAGCCGATCGATCGGTCAAATTAGAAACTAGTTTACGTGAATTAATTTTCAGCCTGCCTGACCACGAGAGGTTTAGTTTCATTCTAGACATCATTATTTCTGCTCTAATTGTTTGAATTTGTGCTGATTCGACATTTGATGGTTCGAGATTCGACCACGTTTTCAGGAATGCATCCCCGTCGAATCTCAGGAGTCACCTGTACAATGAAAATCTATCCAAAAATAGTCATAATAGTTTTCTATATCATTTATTCCTTTTTAAACAATGTTGCAACAATCCGTATTTTCTGTGTTTATGCTGAGTTGACCTTTTGCTGCATGGTAGCATCTTTGTAACTTATGCAATGTATGCGACTTTGTTACAAAATTTAATTTAGTTACAAAATTTAATTTACCATATATACTTGTGTATAATGCGCACCCGTACTTTTTACTAAAACATCCCCACTTTTTCTTATACCCCATGTATAACGTGCACCTTTGATTTTTGTGGGGTATAAGAACAAAATTATATCGTCATGTTAAGTATTAACTAGAGTACCGTAAATAAATACGTTAAAGCATTAAATTATCACCAGTTAAGAATTTTAAAATGCTTGGACTTACCCATAAGTATTACATTCAATAAGCTCCACATTACGTCTTAGAGAGACATCATCAGTAATCGAAATAGCTGGGACCTACGAAGAGGGACTCTAAGACAATTACTCATCAAACAATGAGACGCTAAGGATTTATCATTCTCAGCAGTATAAACTTATAACCTTACCATCGAGAAATGAAAACATCACATAGGATGTCTGTCTTCCCCTTGTGACTGCGGCTAACAGCAAATTAAAGCACACCACTGAGATGATTTCATCATCACGTTGAGTTTAAGAGGAGTTTTGGGTGATCTGTTTTAGTATTCGTTCAACCACTGACTCCACTGGTCTCAGCTATTCGGCCTCGCTCCATGTTGTTGTTCATTCTTCCTTAGTTTGCGTTTCAGCACAATTTTATATTTTTGAGTGCGAATTTGAGCTCTGTGTTTGTGATTAAATCAATCAATAACATGGCGGACGCATTTGTAGTTGCGTTTACATCGTACCTTCGCGGGCCGCATAAAATGCTCCCGCGATCCATAGGTTCCTATAGATTGTGTTTATAGTACCAATAACTCCATAAAATAAGGTAATATCAATATTTTGGTCTGCTGTTTGGATTTTCAGGAATGAATTATACATTTATAGCATTGCGTTCAAGGGAAAATAGCCCTCAATATTCGTCTTTTCGCTTATCGTCCAGTTTCTGCGGAACCAACGAATATCGAGAGATGCATGTACATACTAGAATCATTAACTAAATAAAATTATTTCAGTTTACTTATTCTATGTTGTTTTCGATGCGTTTTGCAGGAAGTCTCTGGCGAGTTTGCAAAAATTACAGCAATCAGTTGATGAGCTAGTGAAACACAGAATATTTGGAGGGGTGGAATTATAACTGTATAGAAGTAATTAGGTGTTCTATATGTATAATTAATATATGTATAACCTAGATTATCAATAATTATTGTGGTGTGAGGTAGGCTCACTTTAATTTCTGATTTTAAGTGCCCAAAAGTATTACCCATGAATAACACAAACCCCTACTTTATGACCTGAAAATTTGGTCTTCAAACTGCGCGTTATACACGAGTATATACGGTAACTAGAGAATGACCGTTCCATGAACGGATGCAATTATGTAAATCTAAAATAAAAAACAATATGTTATAATTTATAACATTTTTATAAAACCTTTCCATTATAAAATACTAAAAGTGTGCTTACATTTTTTATTATTGTAATATTATATTTCATAAGGTAAAATCCTCACTATTATGAGTTTTTCAATACTGTACTTCATCAAAAAGAGAATTGGAGTACCTAAAGCAATTTAATAATGTAACGAAAAAATACTTAAATGTTGCATACTTACCAAAAATGTACCAAAAAGACAAATGAAAATTTCGCGTTGAGTAAAACAGATAACCTAAAAAAGATAAATGAAAATAAATATCATGGCTGTTAGATTTGAAACATGAATGAAGATGATAAATGTTCTCAATATTTGTTAAAGTTGTAACATTAATTTACTGATCTAACGAAGAAAAACTAAATTTTGTATACTTATTTTATAATTATTTTAATATTATGTTCACGTTAGTTAAATATAACATAACCTAGGTAAACAGTTTCTATTTCTCGACAATGAAATCCCAATCTCTGATTGGCTGGCCAGTCAACCAATAAAAACGACACTGAGCATGACGGAGCTCGAAAAATTATTAATAGATTAGAAAAAAATGCATCGAAAAATAGTGCTTACGGGCACCAGACTCTTAAATACAGCTGTGCCAATTAGTAGATACTGCTAGTGAAAAAGCAGGATAATGGAGAGGTAGGGAATAGAACAATAAAAAGAATTAATTGAAGAATAACAAGGAAACAGCGGAAATGTATTTAGTTGCTGTAATACGCTGTAACTACATGGTTTGTCACTCTCTTGACATTTCACTATTTGGTAAGTTTTTGTCTTTGTAGTTCTTTCTTTGTTCGTATTTTATTCTATTTTACTATATCTTATTTTATCTCATTTTATTTCTAGATTCGTCACAGATTTCCACCATGGCTTACTTCATTAGCAGCACCAGGGGAAGGAAGAAACTTGTAGACAATATGAATTACATATATGAACAACAGAAAAAAAATGCTGATGGGACCAAGACTTATTGGAAATGCGAAATGAGGTTTTGCAAGGCTCGAGTTCACACACTGATGCACAGTGAAGATTGTAGGATTATTAAACGTGTGGGTGAACATCACCATAATTCCTCTGCTACAAAACCCGCTGTTCGCAAAACTTTAACTGACTTGAAGGCTGCTGCAAGATCTTCCAACAAATCTACTCGGTCGCTTGTTGTTGCAGCTGTTGCAAACTTGACTGATGCTCAAATGTTGGAACTACCGTCAGCTTCAGGATTACATCGGAATATAAGGAATTGGCGTCAAGCAAAAGAACGTGCACCTCCAATTCCTAAGAGTAGGTGTGGCTATGAAATTTCTTATGAATTTAGATTCCTAGATTCTGGCAAACTTTTCCTGCAGTTTGATAGTGGTGGGAATGACGTGAAAAGATTACTTGTATTTGCAACAAAAAAGAGTCTAGATCAGGATTTTTCAAAGTGTGGACTCACCATTGGACCATGAAATGTTGATGAAGATCCAAGTTATTTAGATGCAAAATTTAGGCTAAATTGTTTCCAAGTCAATCAAAAGAAACTAATGGGATTTGAAGGTTATTAAATAGTGCTGCTTTAATTTGAAATGCATCTTTAGAAATTCTTAGTTACATTTACAATATTTTGTAAGATAAAATTTTGGTGAGTCCAAAATTTTTATTATCAGGTTGAGGAGAACAAAGTTTGAAAAATGCTGGTCTAGATGACTTAGATCATATTAAACATTGAGCAGGTGATGGAACTTTTAAATGCTGTCCAAACATATTTTATCAATTGTACACACTGCATGTTCAGGTAAGATCATGATAATTTGCTCTCCTTCTGAAAAAGACAGGAAACAGATTTTCTTGAAGCTATTGGAACTATGTCCAGGAATAAACCCTGAAGGTTTTATGATGGATTTTGAAAAATCACATATTAACAGCTTCAAATTGACTTTCCTAATTGGTTCTGTTTCCTTTGTCTTTTTCACCTTTCTAAGAACATTTATCGGAAAGTCGTTGATATTGATTTAAGATGCCATACAGATGCTGAGTTTAGTTTGAAGTTGAGATGCTTTTTCTCCCTGGCATTTCTTCCTCTCAGCTATGTCATTGATGGCTTCAAGGAGCCCATAGATGACGATGATCCTAAAGAACTAATGTCTTATTTCGAAATGTTCTATATCAGATGCGAAAGAGTTCAAGGTAATTAAAGAAGAAGAATGACACCGACATTACCCATTGAAACTTGGAATGTCCTTAGAGAATAGAGCAAGATATGCCTCGGACAAACAACAATTTGGAATGCCCTTAAAAACTCAGTGATGTGCATGCATCCAAGTATTTGGAAATTAATTTCAGCCTTGAGAAAAGAAGAAGTTCTGGCACAATTAAAAAGAGTTTAATTTGATTGGGGTGAAAACCACTGCAAAAAGAAGTACAAAGATGTGAACAAACGGCTGCCAGTCTTTATCGAAAGATATGATCCAGATACGAAGATTGAGTTCTTACGAGGAATAGAGTACAATTTACAACAGCTTTAATAATTTTAGAATGTAACTTTTGATTATGGTATTTGTGAAATAAACAACACTTAATGATTTTATTTATGAAATGTATGTCACTTTTAATTCCCATTAATAAAATTCACTTTAATGTTGATTAATAAATCTCAGTTTTAATAAAGGGAGTCAAATTACGTGGAGTCATTTGACTGGGAGTATTTAATGATGATAATTTATTTAAATGGAAGTCAATTTTAATGCTGATAAACAATTTTTACTTTAAATGATGATAACTTATTTATATAAAAGTCAATTTTTCCCCAAATATTTGTCGGGAGTTATATGACTGGGAGTCAAAAGACCAGCAGTTATTTGTTGTATGAGTGTTTGAAGGTACATAGGGATGAAGAGAAATATTCCAAAATTTGGTCTGATTTCTTAAGATTAGATATGAATCTTATGCAGGTATTATGGGTATGCTGGAGCTTAAGGGCAAGATCCTTTGATAGATCTTGCTATACAATGGCACAGTAGTTGAAGTGTGGAAAAATTAAAGAAGTAACAAGAGTGTCATGAAGATGCCTAAGTGAGCGTAGGGAAGAATTTACCATCTTGCACACATTTATAACATGATTAGTCCAAGAATTAGAATACTGAGATTTTGACAATTTTACAGTAGGGGATGATTGAGGAGGATGACAGAGGAGTAATTTGAGAGAGGTTTACTGATACAAGTAGTTTTAGATATCCGATAATAAGTGCTGAAGAAAGTTATAATCACACAATTTTTGAAGCTGAGTCAGGTTATGATTAATATTATCTAAGGCTAGGGATAAGTTATTATGTTTGGTATTTAAGTAAATTTGAAGTTTGTCCATGTATAAGTGGTAGCTACAGTATATAAGTGTTCGGGAGCAGCCATTAATATTCAGAGAGAATAGAAGAGGACCTAGGATTGAACCTTGTGAGATGCCTTGAGTGACAGTCGCAAGGAGGAAAAGTCATCTGAGATGACTTTCTGATAAGATCAATAATGTATGAAGTGAACAAGTCAATTGAAGGGGTAGAGAGTCTCATGCAGTGCAGTTTTCCAAAAGGATATCTTTGTCTATTGAGTCAAAAGCTTCACTGAAGTCGAGCAGTATTAATGCTATCAATTTTATGACATCATCTGTCCTTGTCATCTGTGATTTTAATTAAAGTTACTTTCAAATGCCTGATTGGAAAGAGATTAAGTTAAGGAGATCTATAACTTGTTCATGCACAAGTCTCTCTAAGGCTATAGACAAGATAAAAAGAAAACTAATCAGATGATAATTTTTATTATCTGTTGATAGTGATTTCTTAAAAAGTGTTTCCATTGCATTGGGAATTTTCTCAAGAGTAATTAAATGTATATATTAGTAATTACAGGTAGAATAAGGTGAATTAATTTGTTAATGAGTTGAATTGGCATGCTGTCTGCCCCCTGCACTTTTGTTTGTTCCCCATATAGCTTTAAGTACATCAGTTTGGGAAACCAACTTGAAGTAAAAAGATTGACATTCGTGATTTCTTAGTTATTGCCTTAAAATTTTTTGGAAGAATTAGAAGTTATTTTCAAAGAAGTTCTTTCCCTAGCTGCACTTCTGGATTTGTTGGAAGTATAACAAAAAAATAATTTTCATATGGAAATAAATTGAGTCAATAAAATTCCTCAGTCCTTTGGAAAAATGTTGTGAAATTTTTTAATGTATTGCAAGATCAAACAATCATGTATACAAACAAATAATTAAAAATCTGTTGACATAAACATTGGTAAGTAATTTAAAATAATGGTCTTCTCTCCTGGCATAGTACGATGTACGATATAGATCAGGAGTCATCAACCTATGGCCCGTGGGCCTCATGCAGTCTATGAAGGCATGATGAGAAATTTAACAGTCAACTCCATATTTTTTCAGTGAAAATTATGGTCTCAAAACTTTTTCTGGTGGAGTTTTAACACTAGTATACTAATTAGAATTGATTTTAACTAATAGGATACTACAAAATCTCTAGGTAACGTCTTATTTAAATGCCCATCTGGCCTGCCAAAGCTCTCATGATTTCCAATGTGACCCTCCGAATCATTCACAACAACAAATGTGGCCCACCATATAGAAAAGGTTGTGACCCCTGATATAGACTGATGAAATGGGCTTTACTCGTATTAAAATAAATAGTTAATGTTTATAATAGTAAATAAAGAAATAGCCATTTAATGCGACTTAGCATGTAGGCGTTTTTAAAAAATTGAGTAAATTGGTGAAATAATTTTTAATGCAAAAAGCAGCTTTAAAATAGAAATCTATGATGTTTTTAAGTTTAATATCAATAACATTAGTAAATATTAATCTTTAGTTTTGGTAGTCTTTAGTTTTTATAAAATATACTTTCCTATATTAAATATTTAATTAGATTCAATGCTGAGGGAGAAATGTATGTGTATATACATATAAATATTACTTTTTCATTAGTAACAACTTCTTCATTAATTGGTATACCTTTAATACTTGTCAGCTTCATTTGTTCACATTACTCTTATTCAAATAAAAAGATTCACACATCCAACTAAGATATCTTTAAGAAAAAGTTTCCATTTACAAAGTGTATTTTTAAAAATCAAATCATTTTTTTCAGGTTTTATGATTTTCTGTTGAATTGAACTGACGCATTTATTTTTAAAAGTATCCATTATACACTGTCTTATCTTAATCTGTAGAAAAGGGGTGTAAAACTCGCATTGGTGCACAGGCTGAACTAAATCTATGGGCCGCACTCCATGGAAACATTCTTCTGTACCCATTGGCGGATTTGGAAACTTGCCGACCGTAGGACAAATCATTTTTCCGTCCCCTTAAAAAATGTCAATAAAATTGATTTAATTTATACATTATACTAGAGGAACAATCTGTTCTTTTGCTGAGTATTTATGTTTGTTACCTTGACAAACTTCCTTATGCAGGTATCAATGGTCTTTCATGATTTCGAAATAATCTTCTTCGACCTCCATAATTTTGAAAATCACACTGAAAACCCTCTTTACAGTGCTTCCTCATATACTATGTACTATATTAATGGTCTTGCAGCTTGGCGAATGAATATAGAAATCCGACTGCCCCGAAATCCTGCTTCTCCCAAAAACTCGGTGCCCCTAAGTCATTGCCTACTTTGACCTTATTGCAAATCCTCTAATGTCTGTACCCCAGTTGCATAGTGTGTTTTAAGTGAAAAAAATTGCATACATGGAAGTTTTGATTTAATACTTTTATTCAATTTTTACATAACTTGCAAATATTTTATAAGAAATACATTTGAGTGTAGGCTGCATCATAATATAAATTATCTTACTTTGCAAGCCACCTGTTTAAGACCCCTACTCTAGAATATATACTACTTCATGTTTGTACACTTGAAAATAATGTAATCAGACCTGTAATTCAATTTTCAGAGAGTTTGGAGGACCGAATCAAACATTATGTTAAGAGGAAACGACTAGAGGTAGATGAAGAAACAGAGTGATCACAGAAATAACACCACATCAGTGCTTAGTGGTATGTAAGGCGCATATGATTTTAATATACAATGAAAGAAAAAGTTTTAATAAAATTCTCAACAATTTGTGTTGCTGATTTATTTTTGATTTGTTGATCCTCATTACCAGGTACTATCCATTTATTTTGATTGGACCAACTTTACATAGCAACAATGTCATCTGTTCATTTAACAGTTTGTTATTAAGTACTTGGAAGATATTACAACATTGACATAGTTTCTAAAAAGTGATATCAAATACTGCCAGGGCTAGATTAAGCGGTTCATTGGCCCCATGCAAAGCACACGTTCTAGGCCCTGGCCCATGATCGGACTGGATTAATTAAGAGACCCATAGGTGGCTCCACTCACAGCATGTATTTGTATCCATCCTTTTTTTTTCCTCTCTCCTCCTACCTTTCTCTCCCGAAGTTTTTCCCTCCACTTTAATCATTCAATGAAATCGTAGACAATAAGAAATGAATCTAAGTTCCCATATTATAAAATTCGATGTGAACATTTCCATATAATACAATGCAATGTACGAAATTTCGCTTGACAGCAACACAATAGTTGCCATTGACGATGAAAGGATTTCAGCTCAGCAAACATTAAATTTTCTCGTCAAAAACCAAATTGTAGACAGATTCAATCCACATTCGAAAATCGACAATAAAAATAAGAAAGTTTATTCATTTTCCATTATAATAGTCCAGATCCGAAGATTCTAGTTCAATTTTTTCCAATTTAAATTTGCAAAAGAACGAAATCTTATTTTTACGTCTTATGTAATGGGAAATATAAATTATCTTCTGGAATCGAACCCTGGATGTTTCTGTAAGCATTAACTCTCCAATATTGCCTCAATTCGTCACAATTACGAAACATTGAAAGAATGATCAAAGTCAAATCATCCGTTATTGATATTTTTGTATTTAGTTCAAGAGTAACATTCCATCTCTCTCCCTCCCTCTCTCTCCCCTACTTCCCTCTCTCCTGTCCTCTCTCCCTTCCTCTTTCTATCCCTCCCTCTCTCCCGCCCTCCTTCCCTCCCCGTCTCCCTTTCTTTTTCTTCTAGTGCTATTCATAACATAGTCACAACTATTATTAAATAATTAACAATTATTTCAAATATTATTATGAATGCATGTATGGTATAAAAATTCTACACGTTAAAAGGACATGTTTTTATGGAACATTTTTTACAGTGATATCTAGGTAATCCCTAGTGCCTTATTCATGATTCTTTCACTGGCCGTTTCCAATTTTACGTACATTTTACAACGATTTTTAATTTTCCACCTAAGTTCAAGGTTTAGAGTCCTGGTGCAACCCTTTTCTCCATAAGAGATACATGGATCCATTCAAGACATTGATGGAGGACTTAATATAATAGTTTTTAAAATTACTTATCATTTACATAGAAACTCAGAAGTTTGCTAAAAGAACAGTTGTTTCTTCTTCTTGTCAAGTTCATTCGAATCTGCACTGATAAATTCCAAAAATGTGCTTAATGACGGTAAGAAAAACACTCGTTCCAATCAATATGTCGGTGCAGGAGATTACTTAATCGTTTAATGAGGAATAAATTTAGCAATAATGGTGTGTAATAAATGCTTTCTTTAAGGTTATTTATGCATTTAACTTAAAGTTATAATACCGTATAGTATATGCTTAAAAAATTTAGTAGCCCTCAAGACAATTTACAGAATGAAAGTATTCCTTGGCATAAAAAAGTTTGGGCCCCACTGCTTTATGATGATTCCCATTGCCTGTCTCCGATTTCTCATCCCGACTCGTTGCAATTCACATCAAATTTTCACCACCCCGAATACCTTGAAGTGGATGAGGGAAAAGGACCAAACTTGCACCTACTTATTATTCAGCTGCCAAACCCTCAGTAGTCATTGAACTATAGCTATCAGTTAGTCAGCGTATTCATTCTGCCTAGTTTTGTGAGTTTTTGCTCATCTGATTTTTTTATTGTGGATGACGATCAAGGTAGGAGTGCTGCCAATCATGTTGAGAAGAAAGGTTCGTCTAAAACTTTCGCTGCTATTATTATTATTATGCGTTATTTAATATTTTTGAATGAGTGAAGAAGACTCCAGAAAGGAGGTGAAACAATTTTAAAGGTCTGGTCAAATGTCCAACTAGAATTACACCTCGGTCTTCTTCATTGCTAATGTTATTTTTATCAATTAATGTATTTCTAAAATAGATACAGAAGTTTTTGATCCATTAATCCCAGATCACAGTGTCGTCTCATCAACTTTTGAAATAAGACCATCCCAAAACATTTCCCCTGCTCCCAGATTAATTAGGTTTTTTACACTACAAAATACCCAGAATTTTTGTAATTTACTTACTAAACATGATTGGTCTAACATTTATCAAACCTTGTCATTTAATGACAGTTTTAATAATTTCTACTCAGTCTTTTTTATTTTAACAGCCTTTATCTAAATCAGCAGTTCTTAAAGTTTAGTAGTCTGAAGACCTTTCATTCAAATTTTTTTTGCGACCCCCAAAATGTGTACACACACGCACGCATGCACACGCACATTTATTTATACTAGATTTTAAATACAGATAGGAACAATTTGTACAAAACGGTAAAATTTAAATTAATTTGCATTATTCATTTTTTATTTTGCTGTATGAATAGTACAATTATAAGGAAACAAATATGTTTTAAAATGTTTTAATTAATTTTATTGAATCACATAGTAAAAACTAATGCGAAGAATGATGTTGCTTTGCTGACACTAAATCACTGATGTTTCGTTCAACGGTAGAGGTGTGAAGTCTTAGGTCTGGTTCTACATTTAATTTGTTTCTGTATTTTGACTTAATGAATAATAGAAAGAGATTGCCCATTCACATAAATACATTGTACAAAATGGTAACAAATGCTTCAAGGCTGTGAACGATACTTCGGGATAATCATGACGTAGACATAGCCAAAAATCTGCCCAAGTGTGTTCATTAAAAGTCAATTATAATAAGGTACCACATGATATCTCTAGAACAGCATACTTTGGAATTTAAAAGGAGCTGTTTATGATCGTTGCCTGTTTCCTCACAAAGGGCTTTGAAAATTCTGGAATTAAGAGGATGAACTTTAATAAAGTTGAAAATTTTCATTACGTTGTCGAGTGTTGTCTTAATTTTTTCTGGATGCTAGGGATTCTCTATGGATGTAGCAATGATTTCACTTAACTGTGGGAATGAGAGCTTACACACATCCAATTAGGCCGTTATATTTTCATTTATCTTACCTCTTTCTTAATTTTTCAAAGGCTATATATAATCTTTCAAAAAATTTCAAAGGCTATAGCATACATGCACTTTTAAAAACCCAAATTGAAGAGTAAATAAGTCAATATCAAATGTGTTGATATTATAATTGTTACTTGATGCATTAAAAGAAAACTATTCCTTTATTTTTTTGTTTGAGGGGACAAGGCTTAGACTTGCTTGATCCCAATGTGGGTGATAAAAGTTGCCATGAAGTAGTTTCCCTTCCTTTGCCATAGAGGTTGAGTGAGCAGATGATATTCCAGGCAGAATGTGCATAAGGTTGCAGAATGGGATTTTATTTTTTAAAAGTCTCGTGTTCATTTCAGAAAGCAAGCAAGCAGTAGATGAGCTATTATTCACTGTTAACACGTTGTATATGGATCATGTTTTTTGTGCCATGCATAACATACCTATCACAGAAATTTGCTTTATGAAGTGATTTTTGTCTACTGTATCTTATTTTTAAACCTCATCTCTTAATTTTTTACAGCCAAGGTCAATGATCAAGGTTGTATTTATACAATAAAAAATTTTTGGCAATGGCTTTTGCCCGATGAATCTTTACAAATCATTTTTGTCATTTACAATAATTTGGATCATTAGCCACCACATTATAACAGAAGCATTGTCTGCATCTTATATCATTATCTATGTGATGGTGTTGGAGTTTTCATCTTTAAGATGCAGAATACTTTCTGGAGAGGGCCAAGAAAGTGTAAACAATGGAGGGGTAGAGATGGAATGGCTGGCAATATTTCCTTGCACGATTCTCTTTATTTTATGAAATAGTTAAGGCATCATTACACCTAGAAGATTGTGATAAGATTATTTTACATGCTTTGCCGCAGTATTTCTTTGCACAAATCTCTTTATTTTACGAAATAGTTAAGGCATCATTACACCTAGAAGATTGTGATAAGATTATTTTACATTGGGAGAATATGCATATTATCATAAAGGTCAAGTGTTACTACTTGTTTGGAAGAATAAAAGGGAAATGAAGATGATCAGTATGATTCACAATTCCAGTGGTAGATGTACACCTTCTGGGATCCTTGGCACTAAACAATGGGGGCCCTGCAATCCATGTATATAGTGAATCATCTCTTAATGACTTTCCTCTTATGTGGGCATCCAACTAATTTTCTCTAGTCTACACCACACCCAGATCTCAAACACTTCTAATCTGCTCACATCTTATTTTTTCATTGTCCATATAATGCTACACTACGTATCAAAGTTTTCACTAACCCCTTTCATACTTCTTCCATCCTGTGACAGAATACTACCTGAATAAGTAAAAAATCCCACGTTTTCTAGCCTTTACCCATCCACCGCAACATTGGCCTGGGAATCCCTACTCTTTCTTGGAAAATCTTGTAACTTTTGAGAAGTTTTTCCAAAATTATGGCTAGAAATGGAAACATTTAGGTTCAATATTGGAAAATTTGAAGATTTATTTGTGCGCATCAGATAGATTTAAGTAGATAATCGAACCAATAATTGTTAACTCTTAAGGTATAAATAATAAATTTTCACTTTAAAGTCGGAGGCCAAATAATTTTTTACAGGCTACCGCAGGTTACATCCCGGTGATCCATAAACAATTTCATCGAATAATAATAATGAACATTAAAATTTATTATATAAAGAGGATAAAATCTTGATGGAATGGATTTATAGTCAAACCGTTTATTTTTGGGAATATAAATTCGTTGAAAATGGAAGTTATGATAATTACAGCTATTTAAAGTTTCAGCAGAAATAAAACACAACCCATTGCGAGTACTTATGGTTTAGAAACAGCATTTAACATCCACGGCGAGCTGCATTGTATTTATTCATTTAGTTGTATGCACTTCCGATTTATAGCTTTGACAGCTTTAATTCTTAAGTTAGCGCTTAGCCATTTTAAAATTTTCTTAAGTTCACCAACATTACAAAATGCCAAATTTCTCCAAGATAATACAGCAACTGAAAGTTCTATTGCAATCAGAAAACTTCACAAGAACTCATCATCAAGTATGGTTTACTTTGAACGCTTTGAACAAATGAACTGCGGAAAGTGAAAAGCGCTCTACAGCTGTTGAAAATTTCTTTTTCGCGCCAAATGCGGGCGAACGTCACCTTCGCGTAATTGGACTACTGTAAAGAGGTAATTCGAGAAAATGTATGTTAAAGTGAGATTAATAGGCTCTAGTAGCAAGGATGTTACTGTTAATGTATCAAAGTTAACTACTGTAAAGATTTTAAAAGATCTCATTAATGAAGAAATTAGTATTTTACCTAAGAAGCAACGGCTGTTTTATAAGGGCAAGCAGGTATGAATTTTTAATTACTTTATTTGAGGAAAAATGCGCGTACTATTCCCAGATTCCAACACTAATTCTAAATAATGTACATACGTCTATTATTGCTATTCGTCTCAGAAGTTTTCTTAAAATAAAAATGTTTTGTGCAAGATGTTTCCTGTATTCTACCGTTGAGATTATGTACAATTACTGTACATCTTGGTGTTACGGTCTTTATTTTTTGGTAGACGTGCGTTTTACTTTTCTGATCACTATTATATTTATTTTGTTGGAATTTTTTGCAACAGTACTCAACATTTTTTCAACGCTTGCTCATAATGAATTAGATGGTATATTATACAAATTATTTATCTCGTTAAAAATTATTCTTTGGAATTTCAGTTGGAGGATGAATATAAGTTGTTTGATTATAACATCGTTTTAAACGATGTTATTCAGCTCATGGTAAGGAGCGAGATTAAGATTGAAAAGTCAAATTATAAGAATGAAGAAAATAAGGATACTTCTAACATCCAGAAAAAGGTGACGTATTTGACACTCGCACATTTAAGAAAATTACCTCTTAACTTTATTGGCAAAAGTTACTCCATATTTGTCACCCTAATAAGCCCTTAATTTGTAATCCTCATTTTATCATAGATTTCCATCTTGCATTAAGGCAAGATGATGAATTTCTTTTTGTATTATTCTTACCATTTTAAATCAATCTCGCCAATTTCTTATTTATATCACGTTTAGGAAGAAGACATTAAACATGGGCATAGGAAATCCTGTTGGAAATCTATTCCTGCTAGTTTGTATTTCAAGGTAAAATTATTTTTAATACTTTTTAATATTATAAAGTCTAAATGGGGGCATGTAATTTTTGGATTAATCTATATTAATAAAAAGTTATCCATATCAATGAGAAGTTGGAAGCAAATGGGATGGAAAAACTTTATTTTCTTAAAAAATGTACATTTATTTGCATCCGTGACTCTTTATGATATAAATTTTCAGGATAAAAAATGCTCAAATACCATATTCATACAGGTTATAGCTGCACTCGGATGTTACTGTTATCCATATTTTGTACTTGAAAAAATAGCCTATTATATAGAATATATTATGCATATTTATTTCTAAAAGTACCTATTAGCCATGTAGATATTTATTATTAAAATATACTGTTGGCTGGGAGTTGTGGTGGTGGAATGGCTAGAGCGTTGGCCGTCCCTGGTTCAAATCTGGTGGTCAGATTTTTCAACTTGGAATTGTCCCGTTGAGGAGACTGTACAAGTCAGTGCTCCGTACTTCATGAGGAATGTTAAGCAGTTGACACCCTTAGTGCCCTTCGTGAAGAGTAGGATAATGCCAGCACTAGATTTTCCTCCCTTTCATGTGTGCCTGGTGTGAAATGAGTTATTGCTGTAACAGTCCGAGGGGCTGATTAGCCAGAAAAACAACCAAACAGATATACTGTTGACTAACGATGGGCTACCAGTGTAGCTGTAAAGTTGCCCATGTCACATTTTCAGCACTTGTAGTACACTTGCTGGAATTCCTGAAAAATGGCTTTTTTCAAACTTGTAAATTGGGATTAAAATGAAAATAATATTACACATCCAGGGTATTATACTGAGGTGGTTATTACATTCCTTAATTCGGAGTAAACGTTTTCTTCTTTCTTTACAAGAACATTTTTTAATATCACACGTATTAAATTATTAGACAGATCATCAAAAAATTTTTGACATGGTAAATAGGAATTTAAACCTACCTATTGTACATGGAAAAATATTTTTTTATTATTTACATCTGTTGTTGTAGGCTGGAGATTATGTCGACATCAGAAATGAAAGAAACGGTGCATGGTTTGAAGGGCAGATAGTTGATATCCTGGCAAGTATAGCATGCCATTGCTGTGGATCCAAAATTGATGCAAAGAAATATGAGAAGGCTGAATTTGAAGAGAACCCAAAAATACAAGATGATATAATTTACGTTGTGACATATGAAAGGTAAGTCCTGGTATAAATGACCATACTTGGTGCAGTGTAGTGGAATGGTTTACATGCTTTCCTCTTTGTTTTTAGGAGTGAGGAGGAATTTGTTGAGTTGAAACTTGAAAACATTAGACCAAAGGCTAGAAAAGTCTGTGATGTATTGAACCTAGAACCTGGAAATAAAGTGTTGGCTAATTATAATCTTGAAGATCCTAGTTCTAGAGGTTTGTGGTATGACTTCGAAATAAGTCGGATAACAAGAACGGGGAAAAGTGTTTTTGGGAATGTTCTCATATCATCTTCAGAATTCAATTTGAAAGATTGCCGAATTAGATTTGTGGGTGAGTTAATGGAAATTGAAGAAAGAATACCTGTTAAAAAGAGAAGTAAAAAATATGAAGAGATGATGAAGGATCCAAAAACAGGTGATTGGCAGCTTTAAATGTATTAATGCATGAACTTGTGTTGTGCTAATGCCACTTTTTCATCAAATTTTTTTTTAGTTCTTGTTTTCATTTTAGTCAGTTGAAAAGTTTGTCTAAAACTTTTCACTCGGGTTGACTTTTGGTTCAAGTTTTGATTGAAAATAATTTTTATAAACACCAATTCCTTTTAGATAACTATTTATCTTAAGAAAAGTTTCACAAAAACTGACTTTGAAGGTTGCAATACCTAGTTCATATTTTTGAAGTTGTTCCCAATATTTTTCAGATTATTTGTAATCGTGGAGAGTGGTTACTTGCTTGCTAATCATATATTGGATGTTGTAACTTTTTTGATCACTGTGATGTAATTATTTGTCCTTCATTGCATGTCCAGTCAAGACAACAATTGACTGTATGCATTGCCAGGATAATGATGAGAAGCCATGCCGTGAATGTGGCTGTTATGCTTGTGGTGGAAAAGAGGAACCACATAATCAGCTTGTTTGTGACGAATGTGAAATGTCTTATCATCTGAAATGCCTCAATCCACCACTCAAGTCAGTCCCTGATGACGATGAATGGTAAGTTGGTACAAAATTTATGTAAAAACTAGCTGAGCCCGCACAAAATTTGCGCATTTAATTTTAAATTGATTCATAAAAAAATTAATAAGTTTGTAAAATAAGTTGATGTTAATAATTCATATTTTACTCTAGCACTGAATTTACACAGTATAGGATACTTAGATATTTGACTCCCAATGTAAGGTTTGTGTGTTAGAATCTCATTGAGGGAAAGGCAGCATGCGCATATTTAAAAAAATGTTATCCGTAGGTAATCAGAAATCTGTATTTTATAAGTTATGGTAGAGAGTAAATTGATGCAGCACAGTAATTAAATTGAAATGATTAGTGATCGGAAGATTCTTACGCGACAGGCATAAACTGTAGTGATGTGAAATGAGGAAATGAAAGAATAGAACTGCTAAGACCGGGAGTCAAACTGGATCTTTCCTAACCAAAACCACTGAATGCATGCAATGTATGTGTGGTTATTGCTCAATTAATATGTTAAAAACATTAAGAAGTCTGAGAAGTAAGTAATTATAGTGGTAATAATTGTTCTAAATCTCCATTTTTTATATTTAATTCTATTAATGACAAAAATTTTTGTCACAACATTTTTTTATAACAGTTCTTAATCTTAATTATTTACCTTAAAGTATATTAGACATCTTAATTGTATCTATATCTATAGTTCACCCTGCAAGCCACCGCAATGGTGTGTGGCAGGGGGTGCAATAGCACCAAGGTAAAGCGCATAATAATGTATAGTATCACTCTACGTCGGCTGATTTCCTTTCGTAACACAACATTTTACAATAATAGTAGTTATTCTTAATGATATACATTTATAACAATAAAACTTTAATTAAAGCAAAAATGTAGCGTATAATGATCTTACTAACTTAAGGATTCCATTTTTACATCAATATGAATGTTTAATCGATGGTAATTGAATCAGAGGTAACAATTAAGGTCGACTTGGCAACGTCCCGAAGGAGAACAAAAAATCGGCAAAATTTTGAAAACAATTGTGTATTTCGACCGTGTAGGGTATAAACATTGCAAGAATAAGATAATTTATAGAGTTTTAGCCATCGAATAAATCAAAAACGGAGAAAATCGGTCCATATTTACGTATTTCAACGAATGAAGGAAAAAAACCTTGCACTCAGAAAACTCGAAAATCCTGTGTAAACTTATGGGAACATATAATTATCTCCTGGAATTGAACCTGGGACTTTAGGAAATTGAGAATAGTTTTCCTGGGACCTCCTGGCCTGTAGAAACAAAACGCAGTTTACTGCAAATCTCTACAGCAAACGGTTTTCGAGATAAGAGGGGGGGATGGACGGATGGATGGACACTTCAGAAATTATATATAGGATTCTTTTTTTGTAGAATGAAGAGTTATATGTTACCTCCAGTTATGTTTATTATCCCCAAAATTTTAATATTTGGGATTTTCTTTGAGTGTATTATAATTATTACCCCACAATTTGCCCTGCATTATGTTATGGAAATTTTGATGAATTAAATATATAAAACAAATATTAAATTTATAATTATAGAACTAGTAGTTTTTGCAGATACATTTTGCTTCTGCTTATAAAAAAATTATTTTCTACTCAATCACAGCTTGGTTATCTGCTAGGCATTAACTAACTAATTAGGAAGAAAAAAGAAAACTACCCACTACCTTTCATGCAATTAACATTCATCAACATAAGAAATACAACTACTTTTTTAATAGTTTTTTTTTAAAGATCATCTAGATCGTCAGAAATTTTTTATTAGAGAAATCTACAATTATATGATAAATGGGTTTCTCCAAAGTTATTCATTTCTTGGTCCCTTTCTTTCTCTTCTGTGCAGTCTATCAGCTGGAATATTTTTTCCTTCCTCTTTCACCGTAAAGTTTTTCTTCAATCACATCTTTAATCATGGAGTATCCTCAGGAAATTCACCCATTTTGACTTCTTTTTAATCATTTGGCTTATCAATATCCTAGGAATTCCAAGGACCGCAACTATTTTTGTTTATCTTACTGTAATAAAATTTGTGAAAATTTACATTATGCATATCCTTGCTATAAGCAAGCAGTTTTTATCCCATTTTATACGAATTTCTCTTTCGTATACCGTAATCCTAGGATTCCTCGAGCTGTCATTTCCTCATGCCATTCCAAGCATAAAGTTTTGTCATTTACTTTGGCGAGTTTTTCAGTTTTTCTAAATAATCCCATAATGGGACGAACGCATTATTCTGCAGACTTTAAGAGAAAAGTGATAGCATATGCAGAAGAAATGTCTTGCTGCCCAATGGTGCTAAGGGATTGACGAGTCGAATGTGAGACGTTGGAGAAGACAGAGAGAAACTGGGATATTTTTTTTGCGAGACTAAAATCTGGTACATAACCGGGACAAATTACATTTTAGTAAAAATTATATTTAATGCTTGAATATAACGTAATTTGTGTTGTTGTAATTTTAGTTGATACCTTTTTTATTTAATTATGAATTGAAAAAACCAGGGGATTGATACTTTTCGGTATTTTTTTCGACAAACCCCGGAATTTTCCTCGCATGCCCTTATGAAAAGCGGGGGTCAGCTGGCAGTTGAGTATATATGGTAATTATTTTCTAAAATAGCTGCATGCTATGACACATGGGTGGACAAAATTAAATTGTTTATGTCAGGTGTGATGTGTCAGATGACTCTTTAAGTATAGTGTTCTTGTTGTTAGTTTGATATTATTTCTGTGAATTTGAGAGTAGGTTTTACTCTTATTTTGTTATGAATTTGAGCATGCAAATGTATTGAAGATAAATGTGAAAAAAAACTTTTTGTGAATATTTCTGCCTTTGTAATATGTTAAAGAGATATAATATCAGTTTAATTATGAAAATTGTATGTTTATATTCCTATGGTATCTTAAAATATATTACAGTTCCAAAAATGAAACACTTTGGCTTTTTATTACATTTTAGATAGTGGGCCATGTAGCCCCCTTCCTTTTGGTAGTACAAGGGACTGAAAATAACTTGTTATTCCTAGGATTAATATCCTAGTTCCTCCATGATGAAGTAATAGATTGATAGAGAGCCTTAGATAATGTCAAAAGTCCAGGTTGATTAGCTCAGTTAAGACAATATGGTTAAAAAATATTTTCGTTGAAATTTAAAATTCTGATATGTAATTATTTTGGTTCTGATATTTTTTCCTAGGTTTTGTCCTGAATGCAAAACAGATACAACAGAAGTTGTTATGGCAGGGGAGAAGCTCAAAGCCAGCAAGAAGAAGTCGAGTCTTGCATCTTCAAATAGGGAGAGTAAACGAGATTGGGGCTTGGGTATGGCTTGCGTTGGAAGAACGAAAGAGTGCACCATAGTTCCTTCCAACCACTACGGTCCAATTCCGGGGGTGGAAGTTGGAACAACTTGGTTGTTCAGAGTTCAGGCAAGTGGTCTTCATTTTATCTCTGTCTGTGGATGTTGCCATAATTATTGGTGTGGAATTACATATGATATAAAAATCAACCCTAAAGTTATGAAAAATGTTTTAGTGGATCTTGGTATAAATCAACTCTTAGTTGATAATTGTTAATTTGTAAAAAAATCTGATGTGTCCAGCACATGACTTTCTCCATACAGAGTAATGAATGTGCTTGCTCATCAGCATCCTCAAGAATAATTATTGGCAATTACACTTGTGAATAATTTTTAAACAGTTTAAATAATTTTCAAAGTAAAAATTACTTTGAATCAATTGTCATATTGAAAAAACAATAAGTAAACAAAATTGATATCTGTTGCTATGGATAACAAAATATTGATGTGCAATTGAAATTACCGTTGGCAGTGTATGCTTCATTTTCAACATTTAGAAAATTTTATCATAGCAACAGAAAGCTGAATCACTTAGCAATGCACTTAACATAAATTCAGATGAACAATAAAAATATCTCTTAAATAATCCATTTTATATTTTTTCCAAATTTTAAACAAACGTCATACAAATGTCTTGGGAAAAAAGTGTGAAATCCCCAGGGGACAGGGTGTAAGGGTTAAATATAGGCATTCCTCCCTTCACACAGTTGATGCGTTGCTGAGTATTCCCATGCAAAGCACTTTTCTCCCAACAGTGGACTTTTTACGTAGGTTCAAATGACTGGCATAACTGTTCTCTTTTGTGGAGACCTTTATACAATGGACTGTTTTTGATTGAAACAATCATACATTAATATTGGATTGAATTTTATTCTCTTAATGATTAAGTATAAAGTAAGTATATTGATCATGAAAAATTTGACTTCAAGATTTTGGTGTATGCTCAGGTTTTAGATGCCCCTGATTGCTAAAAGGGAGCAGTGAGTATATAATGATTGCATAAGCTATACACTGCAATTCAATGTCGTATATTTGGTTTGAGGAAAATTAGGCCTTATATTGCCCTGTACTACTACTAGTATAGCCTTATCAGATAGGAACTGGGCTAGGGCATATAATTTTGGCCTCTGTAGACCTCTACTTTAAATCAGGAAAGGTTCAACTTGTTTCAAACTGGCATAGACTAAATTGGTACAACATTAATAGTATGTATTAATGTTAATCTTATAAAGGTAATTAGGAATTTTCATTGCAAGTAAGAGTGTAAAGCAAACTTAAGTATAAGTGTAGTCTGCTTTGATATGTCACATTTGCATGTAATTCAGTTTGTATTTAAATTGCAGTTATTTTATATTTTCTTTGCCATACAGGTTTCTGAAGCAGGTATCCATCGTCCCCATGTTGCTGGAATACATGGTCGTGAAACGGATGGTGCTTACAGCATTGTGCTGAGTGGTGGATATGAAGATGATGTGGATAATGGGGATGAATTCCTGTACACTGGCTCTGGTGGCAGAGATTTGTCTGGGAACAAGAGGACGGCTGAACAGAGCTCCCACCAACAACTCACTAGAACTAATAAGTAGGTTTATATTTCTCTGAATAAATCTAGATTGTGTGACTTGAACACTCAGTACCTGAAATTTATAATTCTCTCTGCCAGGGCTTTAGCTATAAACTGCAATGCACCAATTGATGCCAAGAATGGTGCCACAGCAAAGAACTGGAAGGATGGTAAACCTGTTAGGGTTGTCAGAAGCCATAAACTTGGTGCGCATTCAAAATTTGCTCCTGAAAAAGGCAACAGGTATGTGTTTTTTGATATTTCTTCTCTTAATGTGAAATTGAAATCTTGGAGTCATATACTGTAGTTTCTATTGTATAAGATGCACCCCTATAAATAAGGTCATTTTCCAGTTTTAAAAATATTTTACTCATAAAAGATGTTTGGATAAGGGCAAAATATTCATCAATAATTAAAAAACAACATAAAGTAAGTTTAATAGCATCTATTAGTTTAATAATTTTGAATATATACTGTATTTACTCGCACATAAGCCTCACTTTTTTCCAACATTTTTCTCTTCAAAACGAGGATGCAGCTTATATAGTATTCAAGAAACAAAATCAGAAAAATCCTAAAAGGTGAGATAATCGTTAATATTCACTACAAATTTGTTAAATGGCTGGGTTATTCAATGTGCAGGATGTGACGTGTAAGAACATTACATAATCACAGCAAAAAATAAGGGAATGAAATTTTATTATTGTTATTGATGATGGAGTTACAAATGTCAGATTTTTGCAGGTAATCACTACCATAATATCTGGGGTTTCAAGAAAAATGCCATTTGCTGATGGATATCAAGGCATCGTCACAGTTTAGTCTCATATTCTGATAATTCTTTAGTGAGAAATATTTCGGTAGTTTCTTTTGGCTCTAAAGTCATAGTGATTTTTTGTCGATTTCCACGTGCAGCATGTTTGAATGAAAAGCTGCACATTCCAAGATTTTCTGCAACAGTGTCCTTTGTATCCCACAAAATGAATATGTTGCTGATCAGTTACAAATAATTCGCTGAAACTTTATTATTATAAATAATAAAAATAAGAATTCTACAGAATGAACACAGGTGTTTGAAGCTGTATGTACTGCATAGAAATCCTCCCTCTATGTCAGGGATGGCAAATACGTGGTGAGCGTGCCAAAAATGGCATGCGTGAGATTTTACTTGGCACGCATAAGCTTTTATTTTCTGTATAAAATATGACGTTTCTTAGAGAAGGGGTAAATTGGTGGAATGTGAAAAAAATTTCTGATGGTTCACATTACTTTCTTGGCAAAAAATCATTTGCCATCCCTGCTTTATGCCATAAACCAGAGCCGTGCAACCTAGAGCCTGCAACACCATACCTAGAAATCAATACCGGTATTTTGGTATTGATGTTCATCATTGCCAGTATACCGGTATTAGTATCAGTATTAAAAAATAAAGAAAATCATGAATAGTTCAGGTAAAAGTAACACAAGATACACTTCATATTAATTATTATTTTTTGTAATTATATATAATGTAGGATGAAACAAACTAAATAAATTCAGTTACTCTAAAGTTAAAAATCAGTACAACATACATTGTAGAAACTTTCTCATATAATAATGCTTCGTTTAGTTATCTTTAGAAAATGAAAATAGTATCAGCTGGTTTTTATAGAATCTAATTTTTGTTAAAGTTGCCTAGAATAAACTAGCCTTACATCATTTTTGAGAAATATGAACTATGCAGTATTATTGAAGACTTAAACTCAAGTAACTGTATGAAATTTGATCAAAATTGTTACAGCCGTTTTTGAGAAAATCGAATTGTTGTTAAAAATGCATAGAATAAACTACCCTTAATTATTGAGCAATGTCAACCATTTCTACATATACTCTGCTCAGTATGATAAAATGCCCAAGTACGAGATTTCATTCATTTTCGCTGTACCATTTAGGCTCTAGAGCCAGTAACAGATGGCATTGCAAAAACCACTTTTCGGATTCAGTGACACCTAAAACACATATTTCCGTAAAAATCTTGCGGTTGAATTTTTTCGTGATAACAATACAAAGTATAACAAAATAAAATAGAAAAAATACCATTCAATACAGTTCTATACAATGATACTATAAAACAGATCCGAGAGGTTGGCGAATTGGTGGAAAATCAGTGAATAAAATTGTAAAATACAGTGTATGACAATGTATGTAAGTTCTATAAGACAAAGTCATGAAGTCTTTTTAGTTGGGTATTTCCAGCGTTCTGTGGTTGCTCAATAGTATTAGTCACAAGAGCTAAAAGTGTTAAGGAGGACACCTGAACGAACCTCGGCAGGTGCCACTGAGAACCTTTGCAGGCCCCTTTGGGAACCCCTGTTTTTTGGCGATATAGTTAAAAAGGTGTTGGAGACTACTGCGAGATGGTTGTTTCAAAATTAAAAATTTTGAAACAACTATATATAGTGGTAATTTGTTGCAAACTTTTATGTCATTCAATACTGAAATACTGGTAATGAATGGAATGGTAACACGGTATTTCTGTCAAAAAATTGGGCAGTATACTGATATGGTATTCTCTAGTACAACCTTTTTACATGGTGGGCAGCATTCATTCATGTGAGTGCTTTGTTAAATAACCATGTTGGTGGCCCGGGTATAGAGGGGCTGGGGAGCCTGACCCAGGGCTGAGTCTGTTACGGAGAAGTGGAGGTGGCAGACATAGCACCAAATAATAGGGTTAGCAGAAATTTGGTCCAATCCAAAAGGCCCAGCCTTCATTTTCGTCCAAACGATTTGGTTCACATGATACAAGGTCCAATTGTCATATTTGTCCTTTCTTTATAGTCCAGTCCTGTTATGGTCCAACCCTTTAAAATTCTACTATGCACACTATACACTGCCATATCTAAGTGATGGAAAGTCAACAATAGGTGATAGTGTTACAGGTTGCTTAGTGTTCTGAGTTGGCTGAACTTCATCACAAAATTTTACTGCTCTTTGAACCCATTAAATTATGGCAGAAGTAATATTTTCTCAAAAGAACAAACCAATTCTCTGTTTAAGTCATTACTGCCACCATTTCCATTCAGTCAATAAAGACCGAACAGGATGATACTGGAGGTGCGAAAATAGAAGAACCTGTAACGCGAGATGCATCACCAATGGGGAACTGGTTAACGTATCGCCATGACATTTTCTTCAGTTGTTCACGATACATGGCATTGTTATGGGGCATGTTATGCCCTTAGTGTTTGCTCTAACAATCAGGAAAAATGAAGATACCTACAGATATATTTATTGGAGAATTGTTAATTTTTCTAGGAAGCATCTGCATGATGGATTTTGAAATTGCAAAGATGAATGCTGCCAAGGAGATATTCCCACGTGCTAATGTGAAAGGATGTCTTTTCCATTTCTCTCAATCAATCTGGCACAATATTATATGTTTAGGCCTAAAATAGGATTATACAACACCTGGAAACCAAATTCATAATGATGCATCGATGTTATTTGGATTACCATTCATACCTATAGAGGATGTTGTTGAGGTGTTTGCCTTTATTGAAGAAACCGCTGTCGAAAGTGTTGCTGAATTAATAAACTATGTGGAGAGAACTTTTGTTAGGGGTAGGCAAGCTAGAGGTAGATAAAGGGCAGAAAACCCTAGATTTCCTCCAGAAGTATGGAATGTTTTCAATGCAGTTAGAAACGGAGAACAAAGAACGAACAATGCTGTTGAAGGTTGGCACAATAAATTTAAAAAAATTATGACAATGCACCATCTGTCCCTGTGAAAATTTATACAAGTGATAAAAAATGAACAGAAGCAAAATGAACAAGTAATAACTCAACTCATAGGAGGTCATATGCACATAAGGCCAAATGTTAATCAACGATATGTCGCCAATCAATGCCATATCACTGAAATGGTTCTAAACTATCAGAAGTACAAAGAAGAAAACTGCCTGGAAATCTATCTCCAAGGCATATCTTATAGACTAAAAACAAATCCATCGGATAACAAAGAGAATGATGATTAAAATCTGTTAAAATAATTTACTCATCTTTTCATATTACTGTAATGGTAAATTGCTAATAAATTTTGTTCATCAGTTATAACAGTAAATTGTTTGCATAACAGTTACATCAGCTAGGACAAGCGATCAACATAACATTTATTCAATTTTAAAAGATATGGACCTTTTGGATTGGACCAAATCGTTTGGACGAAATTGAAGACTGGACATTTTGGATTGGACCAAATGTCCCGAAAGCAATATTAGCCCTTAGTCCTTTCTTCTCGGTAAATACCCCAATTTGAGAATGGAGATTTAGACTGGCTTGATAGCTTAGTTGGTTAAAGCACCAACCCAGCAAGTGGGAGAACTGGGTTTGATTCCTGGTCAAGTTCAGAATTTTTCTCCTCTATTTTCACATTTGTGATCAGTCTTATGCACTCGCACATATAAGTTATATTTTCATCCTTTCACTCTTATTAAGTTATGTAATTCATCTATCCATTCTCAACTAATTTTCTAATTATTGAATGTAAATTAATGCAATGTATGACAACTTTATAAATTAGATGTGCATGTTGTTTGTTGAACATTTATGGGGTTATCAGAATGAGTAAGATTGAATTTCAGTCATAAGGTAAACTTAATTATTCATTTTTGAATTAAAACTATACATCTAAGAAGAAATGATTTGATTAAATCCTGTATTATACTTGTAATATCTTAATAGGCAATTCTCTCTTTTGTACTTGCAGTACTCCTAGGAATTTGGTACGTGGTACAGCTAAGCTAACATTTTTATTGTCTCTATTAACTTTTGTGTCATAAAAAACGTTTTTTTCTTTAAATAATAAGCATATTTATTATTTCAATTTTCATATGCAAGCCACTCAACATTTTAATGAAATCAAATTTAATTTTTATAATAGTATTGTTCCCATGAATACTTTATTTAGCATTTTAATAAAAATTTAATTTAAATTATGTTTAACTTAAATATCCCAGTAATCATGTATTTATTATAACTTTTAGTATTGGCATCATAAGTTAAGACCTGACAAAAACATGGGGAGAATAAATCATGTTATTAATCTTAGTTGAAATTTAGTTTCCCAATAATATTTCAAATTTGAAATGTTGGCAACATTTTTAATAATAAACACAGAGAAGCTTGAAAGTTTATTAAATATTATTTTTTAAAATTTAATATCTACACTACTTAAGTATTACCATATGATGGGAAAGAAAATTGTATTGCCGTATCCCCCTCCCTCTCCCTCCCACCCTCCTCCATCCCCCTCCCTCTCTCTCTGCCTCCTTCTCCCTCACTCAATACATCTACATAAATGCTTCGCATTTGTATCGTATGAGGTATAAGTATTGAGGCAATAACAGGAATCTTGAGTCTCAACAATGATGTTCGTTCCCCAGGAATATCATCGATAAAAGTGTTATATTTGGTCAAAATTTGTCACATATTTGTTAAATATGAGTAACTAGCAGAAATACCCGATCAGAATTCTAGATGAAACATGATATTTAAGAATTCAGTTGTCTGCTGTTTTATATAAAATGGGCAGAGAGTAACAAAAACCACTTATGAATTATTCCTAGAAGCCCTCCACAATAGTACCAAATTTAATTCGAATCATTAGCAATGCTCAGGAAAATACGTGTAGCTTAATGTTTAAATCGTCTGCCATTTTGAATCAAACAGGCAGATGGAAACAATCCCACGCTGACCTTCCTCTTGTGTTCCCATATCGTACCAAATTTGGTCGAAATCAGTTGAAAAATGTGGGCGACAGCCAATTGACCACCATTTTGAATCAAGCAGACAGACGAACACTAAAACCACACATTAACCTTCTCCTTGGTACTCCCTACAATCATGCCAAATTTGGTCGGAATAGGTTGAGAAATGTGGGCATGCATAAAGGAACAGACAGACGTGTTAAAATATAGTGGTGGAGATTTCAAACGGAATGTGAAAATTGATAAGAATAAGAAACCTTGTACATTCTTCTTTAAAACAGTCCATGTACGGTGATTGTAGGTCAATTTTTTCTAATTTTAATTTGCAAAAGAGTGAAAGCCTGCACATCGAAAGATCTCATTTTACGTGTTATCTTATGGGAAATAGAAATTATCTCTTGAAGTCGAACCCGGATCTTTTTTTTTTTCGTGATCTTTTTTTCGACGTTGCCTTTTAATGCGTGATTCATGCATTACTGCCAAATTTAAAACTTGTACTTACTCGGAAATTGTTTTAACTTGTGTCTAGAGAGTGTCTGCAAAAGTGCACGCCTTTTATAATATAGATAATTTATCTCATTTATCTCACAGGTATGACGGAATATATAAAGTCGTTGAATATTGGAAAGAGAAGGGAAAGTCTGGTTTTAATGTTTGGCGCTATCGTTTGCGCCGAGATGATGAAGAACCAGCACCATGGACTGCTGCCGGCAAGAGACGAATTAAATTGTTGGGACTGAAGATAATAGTAAGTTTCCCTCTTAATTCTTAGTGGTTAAACTATGGACAAGATTTGTCTAAGTGATTAGTGACTTAAGTTACTCATTTATTGATATACAGTCAAGCATCGCTAATTCGAAAAGCTTGGGATCTGGGCTGTTCTAGACCACAGATAATTTCAGATTAAAAACAATGGGGTATTCTGGGGATGGGGTATATGGTAAGAGTACCAGCTGTTACATATTTCATGTAAATAAAACTGTTTATTGAAAATATAGCATAATAGAAAATAAAATGTCTACATATTCCAAGTAAAAGTTATATGAATTGGCAGCATTTAAAATCAATAAAATACTTCTTTCTTTTTATTATGTTTCGTGCATGACAACCATCGCAAAGGAAACAAAACAATGCGAAAAAGCGACAACAGAAAATTGCATACTACTGTATTGGCAACTATTGTGTGTACATATTCAATGTACCCATAATAATTCTTAATGTCATATACTCTTGTTGTTCCACAAGGTACATGAGACAAAGCTGCCGCACTGGTGAACCTTGGCTGAGTTTCTTTAATAATTGCACTTATTCCTGAATTGATACTGTTTTAAGCTTTGCTTACAATTATTATTACTTTCATTTGATCTGTTACAAGGACATGGTTAGGGTAAATTAAATTAAAACTAAATTGTATTTTCTTTAAAAAAAAAGCACTAGATACTGAGCTATCACATGAGTGTGCACCTTTGTTTGTATTTGTAATATTCAAATACATGGCCTAGGTTTGGAATAGACTGTAGCGTCACAATGCCATAGCAGCTGGTCGGGAAAGTAGTTGGGAATCAAGTCTTTTCAGATTACAGGTGGTTTCGGACTAACGAATTAGCAATGCTTGTCTGTATTTCTAATCAGGAAAAGCTGCTTTATTGATTCTCATTTTCTGATTTTTAAGTAGCAGTTGTGATTTTGAAATTTAATGGGGAAGAGTTCAGTTTTAAAAAATTATGAAAATTAAATTTTATCAATTAACATTTTAATGCAGTGAGAAAGGATGGGAGAAAAATTATGCATCTGAGCAAAAATAATTAAAAAGGAATGTTGTTATGGAGATTTGATTACAAAATGTTATCTCCTCAACATCGAGCAACATACTATGTCGGGGGCAAACTGCATATGCCGTCGTCGGCATACTCAGTACGTCGCGGAAATCACTAACCTTTTTTATTTTTTTGACATGATGAACTTTCTTAAATCTGGATAAACTTGATATATTTTAAAAGAGGAACATTTGGCCTATCAATTTATCATCATATTTCAGAAATTTCTCAGAGAGCAGTGTTTTTTATTCACAGAATATTCTGACTCATATCTTTGAGAACGACTCCCATTTTATATTGTTTCTTCATCAAATCCTTTGCTTTTACAGCATAGGATGATTGAACCTAATAAAACAAAATATATGAAGCTGTTGTATATATTATGGCATTGAGTTCATTGAATTTGGTTATACTGTGTGGTACATAATTGTGGTATGAATACACAAATAGATCAATGTGGACAGCTAACAACAACAACAAAAGCAGTCTTTACAGCAAGGGTGCTAAGACTTGAAGTACTTAGGATCTACCTTTTTATCCCTTTTCTAACATGATCTATCATCAATAAATTATCAAAGATTAATTATATAGCTATGGTATATTCCGGCGTATAAGTCGACCTTTGAATCTTCAAAAAATTTTCCTAAAACTTAGAGTCAACTTATATGCCAAACATAAAATATGAACCTTACAGATGAATAACATCGATATTTATGAAGATCGTTGATCTTTCAGTGGAGGTGATCACCATTTTGAATCAGCTGTTCTAGTGTTTACATTTTATGACATTTATTTCAGAAGATTTATAATAATTTATTTGTTTTTATAACGTATTTATCACGTTATACAGTTCTCCGTCCTCATCATTTTTTTTAAATGATGCATTCCCCGCAAAGCCAATTTTAGGCTTGTCTGCAGGTAGGGGAAAAACCCCAAGACAAATCACAACATCCATGCCCGAAGCGGGATTCGAACCCGCGACCTTTTGATTAGAAGGCAGGCACACTACCTACCAGTCTAACCCGTTAGTTGCTTGGGTAATCTGCATCCTCTTGTACCACCCCCACCCCAATTTTTGGACCAGTTTGAGGAGAAAAAAATTTGTGCTTTAATAAGTTGACAACTACGACGGCGGAAAATTAGAAAGAAATCAAAAAAGTGCGGGGATTCCCCATAGGTGTGTTCTCTCCCAGGTTAAAGGAGCATCAGCGGCTCATGAAGAATTCAGTGAACACAGGTACCCAGTTGCGTAAATAGGGTCTTCGGTGACTGGGGGCAAGGGATCTTCTTGGCTCCCCTAAGGGGAGTAGGGGAGGTTACATCCCCAGTCTGGGCCATATGACCTTTTTACTTTCTCAAATACAAAGTATATTGAGAAAGTGTTGTTATTGCGAAAAAATTCGACCTCGAGATTTTGGTTGAAATATACGTTTTAGGTGTACCTGAGTCCGAAGAAGTGGTTTTCGCAATGCCGTCTGTCTGTCTGTCTGTTATTGGCTCTAGAGGCTAAACGGTAGAGCGAAAATGAATGAAATCTCGTAGTTAGGCATTTTATCATACAGAATAGAAGCTATGAAGAAATGTTGACATTGCTCAATAATTAAGGGAGGTTTATTCTACACATTTTTAACAACAATTTGATTTTCTCAAAAACGGCTGTAAAGATTTTGATCAAATTTCGCAGTTACTTGAGTTTACGTCTTCAATTATACTACATAGTTCATATTTCTCAAACAAAACATGAATATAAGGCTAGTTTATTCTAGGTTTCTTTAACAACAATGTGATTTTCTTAAAAACAGCTACAACAATTTTGATCAAATTTCGTACAGTACTTATTACATCTGAAATAATACTACATATTTCATGTTTACAAAGAATGAATATAAGGCTAGTTTATTCTTGGGCAACTTTAATAACAATTGGTTTTTTGAAAAAAAAGGCTCACGATTTTCATTAAATTTCGTATAATTATTTAAGTTGATGTTTATAACGATTTTACATAGTTTATATTTTTCAAAATATAACTAAACGATGCATTAGTATATGAGAAAGTTTGTACAATGTATGTTGTACCGATTTTTTATTTGCCGCTAAGTTCCAGGGAGGAGGGGTTTACGGGGTCTTCAATTTAGCAATTCCCTGTTTTGCTACCCCATTACGGTGGCTCTGGAAAACTCAAGCATACAACAAACATATTTGAATGGAAAATTGGTTTGAGTAAGGCTAGATGGCAGAAGATACCTCAACTCAATTGCAAGCCCCCCTGACCCATAGGCAAAACATCTTTTACAAGTGAGATCCAGTCTAATGAAATATATAGGCAAAACAAAAGTTTAACCCAAAGAATGAGCAGTAACCCCAAAGACTTCAGGTGAAACATGAAGACATGAAGCGGGACTTTACCCATATTTTTCTCTGACCTGCTTACGATTGCCATTTCTTAAGTCTCAGGGACCATCTAAACGTAAACAAGGTATGTATCACTATATTCTAAAGATAAATACGAGGGTGATTCATTGCATCTCGGACCAGTTTCCAGAAGCGTTTTTGATGACTCTCGCCTCTCTTAAGTCTTAAACTGCAAGGATATTACGTTACTCCACTACCTCCTAGCGGATCTGCTTTCACAGTTAAAAATCTGTCCGTGAGTTTGCGCCCCTTAAGACCTGCGCTCGGGGGCAACTGCCCCCCTCTGCTCCCCCATTGCTACGCCACTGCAGATACCAGATGCCAACTTATTCTGGCAAAGGTAAGAAACTGGTAGTAAATTTTTAATGACAGAACTGTTTAATTTGAGTAGCAATAATAATCTCAATGGAATATTATTAAGTAGAAGAGGATACTGTTGTTACTTTGGATTGATGCATAGGATGAATTACATTACTGGTCGAGGAAATGAGAAATTTTGTTGGAGTTGGTATTAAGGGGTGCAATTTTGATAAAATGAATGTGGTCTACTGAATCATTTTGTGGCATAAGGGGTTATTCATGCCAAGGAATTTTTCTTTGATACCATATCAATAACATTACTATTGAGGTTAACTGATGACATTTTCTATTTCAGTACCCTGATGGATATCAAGATGCCTTGTCAGCTGATAAGAAGGAAAAGTCCACTGTCAATGGAAAACGCAAGTTGGAATCCCCTGACATCAAAGAATCTAAAAAGATTAAGGTTGCTTCTTATAAGCTTCCTCCTGAAACACAAAAATTGGTGGATGAGGACTGCAATAAGAAATTGTGGGAAGAATGTCAATCTGTTTTGCCAGATGGGAAAGTGGTATGTTAAGCCTAATAAGAGGAGTATGTGTTTTGATGGATTGCCAACCCCAGGAGCATAACAAACTGAGTTGCTAGGCTCATTACAAACACATTAATACCCATTGCATAAACATCTGAAAAATATCATACTACAGGGAATTAACCACTTTTATTATGCAACTGTTTTTACTTTCTCATATGTAGTAATGGGAAAGTATTGTATTCATGAAAAAAATCGACTTCGAGATTTTAACGGAAATACATGTTTTGAGGTCCCTAGTACACGTTTAGACTTTTCGGAATGATGTCTGTGTGTGTGTATGTTATTGTGGGCGCTCTTAACTCAAAAAGTACATGCCATATCGTTACCAAACTTCATATATAACACTTGAACATGAACACAAAGAACTGATTAGTTTTTGGACAATAACGGATAATCGGAAGTCGCGGTTTATTCGAAACCCGATTCGGTTTTTGCGATATTTCTTTGTTAAAACATCATTATTCTATATACAATTCTATAATAATGTTATAGAGAATGTAATTTCCTACAGTTTTAATTTGAAACAATTTTCTATAGGAGTTATTGTTTAGGAGTTATTTATAAATAACCGGTTTTTCGGTTTCCGTTAAATATCTCCTTAAAAACATCGTTATTGGTAATCTTCGTAAGGACCAAAGTTGTAGAGAATATTATTTCTTCCAAGTTTTGTTTGTAACTAATTTTCGTAGAACCATCCCTTTCGGATATATTTCGCTTTATCTTAATACCAGCCTACAGCGCCAACACCTTGTAGCGGTGAATTCTGTAAACATTCAAAATATACGTAATTTACGGCAAGCACGTGCCTTCTTTTACGATACGAAATGATCATTTTGCCTTATAATGCTACTCATAATAATTTAAATATCTATACCCCAAATTTGGAGAAAGTCATGTGTTGGCCACATCAGATTTTTTCATTCTACAAAGATGTACAATTTTCTTACACTGCATGCCACCTTGATGGTTGTGAATGCTTTGGACAGGACAGATTAGAAGTTGCAATTATCTCATAGGGCCAGATAAGTGTTTACATTGGAACATACACATGGGATTAAGTTATTGCACACTTTTACTTAACTTCGGATATGAACCATTTTGAAGAAAACATTATAAAGTTTCTTATTCTGTTCATATTTTTCCGCCTACTGTTCGAAATCCCTCAATTTAAATGTTTAATTCACATGGGTTGAGGAAATCTTGCCATTTTAACGGGATGCTGCCTTGCCTACCAACTCTATTGTTAGAAATCGATATCATATTGTTATTTCAATCCTTATGGGTATAAACATGCTTTGAATGCTTTTAATATGAGAGAGGGAGAGAGAAGGAAGGTCAGGGAATTTATTTTCATAGCAACCAAAGTGAACAACATTCGTATTATATTGAATAACATTATTCTCTTTCATGGAAGATTATACGCAGCTGTTTTAAGTTTAAGTTATAATTGGACCGAGTTATGCAGAAATCTACCAATCCACATGGACAAGAAACTGAGATATTAAGACTTTTACTGACTGTTAAATTTAAAAATCACGGATTGTGGGTTAGTTTGAAGGCAGCTGTAGCACAACATGGTACTAGTTTGGGTTGGATGTTTTTTGCTGCAAGCAAAATAGAGTTTTCCCTATGCAGTGCACAGGTTATTTGAAAAATTTCAATTTTGAGGGTTGGTTGCTTTCTGCATAACTTTGTTCAGTTGTTCTCACTTCGGAAATTTCAGTATGATAACATAATTTTGAGTTCCATACTCTTATGTCGTCTGCAGTTTTGTTAAATCAAAAATATTATTCAGTGAGAAGTTCATCAGTCAGATAAAACTGGTAAATTTTTTGTTACGCATTTGTCCAGCATTGCAACAATTATTCCAAATTTATTAAATTCTATAGTCCATAATTATTTCTCATGCATGTAAAAAATGCATTATTAATAACAGTTATAAGATGAAAAATATAAAAATAAAATTAAGTAAAACACATTTTTAGTGTATATGTACACACCTTTTACTTAAAGCTGCACTCAAAAGGTAGAAAATAATTTTTTCCTGAACAAAAAATATTACATATTAAAAAATTTGTATGCTTCGTAAAAGTGGGTGACTTTTTTCTCTTCTAATTCTTATATTTCATCTTCCTCATTAATTAGTTTTTATTGTTGGCCACTTACTTAACATATACTCATATTAATGCCACCCACCTTTACAAAGAATACAAATTTTTTAATAATATTTTTTGTCCAGGAAAAAATTATTTTCTATTTTTGAGTGCTGTTTTAAGTAATAGTGTGTATATGCGAAAAATATTTTTTACTTAATTTTATTTTTAAAGATAAAGTCAATTCCTAACAAATTTTTAAATTATTAAAACATTTTCCATAGAATGACTTCAGTTGAAAAATGAAATAATCTCTGTTAAATATCACATTAATGAATGAAATGCTTATAAAAGCTGTGAAAAATATTTCTTTGAAAAAGATATCAATAACATTAATAGTTTTCACAATACTTAAAGATATATGAAAGCACTGGTGCCTGGCTGGCGATTGGCATGATTTCTCCTCTCTCCTGCAAAGAGTGTGTTTGACATGAGATAGCGTAAAAGGAATTGTTTATAAATGTCATGTCCTGAAATAAAAATTGGTGGATGAGGACTGTAATAAGAAATTGTGGGAAGAATGTCACATTAATTTTTCACTAAAGCAGGATATCGGCTGAGGGTTGCACATCCCTGTTCTAGCATCTAGGACAGTGGTGCTCAAAGCTTATTTGGCATAGTATCAGGGAGTCACTTAATTCATAGGACAAAATAAATATATATCTTATAATAATGTATCCTACTTTTAAACTACAAAAAAGCTGATGTAGCTATGTAAAATACAATGACATTTTGAGATCATTGCTTTTAAATCCCAGATATATTTTAATTATGGAAAAATGAAATTTTTAAGCATCATGCACCACTTTAGAGAGCACCCATGATCTAAAGCTTTCTATGACAGACTGGCAAAAACTACTCAAAATTATCTATGTAAAGTGATTTTAGGGAAATTAATGGTATTGTTCCTCAATATAAATGAAGTATAAATTTTCCTCAAAATTGAAATGTTTTAAATGATTATTATTTTGAAAATTCCAATTTGATATATTTTATGTGATTTATATTTATAACAAGTTGAAAAGAACTGCAAAAGCAGATTGCAACAAGTGCTATTTAAGAATGTTCATGTAAATTTTCAGAATCTTTGACCTTTCCTTACTTTAGTTAAGCAGTTATAATATAATAGTTATCTTTTACGAAAGTATATTCAATGTATTTATTGTTTTATAGATAGTTAATAAGGGGTTTCTTAAATTCCTGCTAAAAGGCAAATGAACAAACCTCATAAACAAAAAGGTTCATGTCGGTCATCAGCTGGAACTGTCTTAGCGTCCCAGCTCTTCTCTTTGCTTCAAAATTTTGCACATGGATGGATGGACAAAGCGAAAAACAAATAATTTCTTAAAATGCTAAAAGTTCTGTAGCATTTCTCTTAAATAAGTTATAATCCCCTTAGGGAGATGTATATCATACAGTTCAACTTAAATAGTCTCTCAAAATATTTATTTATTAGTTATATTAAGCTGTAGAGAATATTGGGTATGAGATTTGCTCTCTCAACCATAGCCACTATTTTATATTTTCAGTTTGTGAGGATTTTCAAATTCATTTGCCTTCTGTGTTATTTCAGGCGTTCCTTGCCAAAGTAACGGAGTTATTTACCTGCATATGCTGCCAAGAATTGGTGGTTGAGCCAATAACGACAAAGTGTTTACACAACATGTGCAAGGTAAGGTTATCTTTTTCTTATTTCCTTTTTTTAATAAAAGTATAAGCAATTCTGATGTCACTTGTATTATTTGTCCTTCCTTTACTTTCACAGAAATGCTTGAAAAGGTCATTTGCCGCTGATGTAACAACTTGTCCATACTGCCGAAAAGATCTTGGTGATGAATGTGAGCTTAATGTGAACAATGAACTGTCCTCCGTATTGTTGAATCTTTTCCCAGGATATCAAAATGGAAGATAGGGTTGTGATGTAATTAAAACATTCCAGTTTCTCTAAATTTTATCGATCATGTTTTAGCTAGATTAGTGATGATCATATCACATTGTTAAGGAATGAAATGTATTTTTACTATTGACTTTTTATGGAGGGAGCTAATCTTAACATTGAAAATTTTGTACTAATGATAGTAATATTTTTATGATTCTTACATTCTTAAGATGAAATCCGAATGTAATGTTTATTTAACACCTCAGCTGTATGATGTACCTAGGATTATTAAAATTTTATAGTAAACATTTTAACGTATTTTTGGTAATTCATTTTTCATTTTGTGCAGGAACAATCAATCATAAAGCATCAGAGACTCCATAAATTCATGTAGAATAGTTTGTCACTAGTAGATTTATCACAGAATTTATGGTCTTAAAGGTATATTTATACTTGATAGGATTCAGTTTAAATTGATAAACATAGAATTTGCAAAAATTTGAAATTTGATGGGAATGAATTGTCATTGATAAGTGTTCATTTATCACCACTACCTTTTCCACAAAATTATGCATAATAATTTTTGAGTTTGGTTGACCATACTCAGACTTAATATATTTTAGCACCAAACATCCAAAATGGAATAGAAGAATGGTATTTGTCATGTTAGATAATAATTTGTGTCATTTTCACAGTATGATCTACTGCTATATTCCAAAAATTCGGAGGATGTCTCTCTTGTGTTTGTGAGACAAGATCTGATGATCTCCAGTGCCAATTGCCAGATGTCCCAATAGTATTTTTACAAACACACTCGAAAAATTTATATTTTTGAGAGAGATTCCCACAGTCCATCATGCAAAAGGAGTGTTCCATGCTTATTTTCTCTTGCATTGCTGTTGAAGAAGAATTGTTTCGTGTTGCCATTCTGAGTTGTTGTCTACATTCATCACTGCTACTCAATAAGGTAAGATTTTTTCCCGCAATATGTTCATATATAAATTTGTTTTTGCATTATATACTCGGATCACATTAATTTTGTTATTGAATGGTTATGATTTTGTGAATAAGGGGTGCTATTTTATGAGTAAAATATACTTTCAGATTTATTCCAAAAAATTAGCAGTTCTAGCATGATGGTTAGTCCTCAACAACATATTCACCAAAATTTAGAGAACAACAAAAAATATGGCATACAAGTTGTCTTATCTCCTATAATAAAAGGCAATGGCAGTTAGTTTGTTTGTAATGCTTTTTGAAGCTTAATATCTCAGTTACGAATGGACCAAATTTGATGAAATTTTCAGTATATAATAACAAAATGTTTTTATGCATCCCCACCCATCTCTCTGTCCATCTGTCCGTCCGTTAACACTATTTCAGGAGAACGGTAAGAGCTAGAATGATGAAATTTGGTACGTAGGTGCATTTTGATAAAAGGACAGAAAAAAAATGAATTTTGTCATTTTTCGTCCGTCTGTCTGTGATGGCGTTTTTAAGAAATTGGCAATATCTCTGAACAGGCTTCAGATAGAGATTTGAAATTTGGTAGGCAGGTGGGGTTTATTAGGATTCTTATAAATTGTTAGTTTGATGCATGTTTGTTTGTCCGTCTGTCTGTGAGTACTAAAACCTTAGAACCACATTTATTTACATATTTCACTAAACGTATAAGCATTGCCTTGCCTACCAATTCCATTATTAGACCTCTATATCATATTGTTAATTCAATCATGGGTATAAGTGTGCTTTGAATGCTTTTAATATGAGAGGGGGAGGGGGAGAGAGGGGGGGAGGGAGAGAGAGGGTGTGAATACAATATTCACTAGAAATGTTGTATATGACAAAATATTTCATATGTAAAAGTGTGATATTAATTATTTTAAATAAAAATAATAATAATCTATCTATAATTCTTCCGTTGATATTTCAACAGGCATTACACTAGACTTTATATATACACTTAGTAAAATTTAATTAGAAGGAATTCATTTTAACAAATTTTATTGATAATAATTAATAAAATGTATGAAAATAAACATCGATATTCATTATTGAATGAGGTCATGAAGTACAATATTGCCTAAAGAGTTCATAAATCTACACTTTTGGATGTAGAACTGGAAGCATTATGATAGTTTGCTGGTGGTGTGGAAAATTTAGCCAATTCATACTAATATAAGTACTTAAGCAGGCATAACTTTAGTTCCTCTTAGGTCATCTTATCATAGAATTGATGTGTTGGAAAACATGAAATGAGTGCTGAGCAAGTGGGTCTCAGATTGGACAGCATGATGTGCTGGTAAGCACTACAGTAATTCAGAGGAAGATGAGAAATATGTATCATGATTTGTAGGATCAATAAGTCAAAAGGTCTTAAACAAATTTTGATGCAACTAAATGTTGGTTTGAAAGGTACCATAGTTAACATAATACTTAGATGAGTCAAGAAGCTGGCTCTGCTGGTGCAGAAGCTTGTTAATGTATTGTTTTCAAATTAACTCCTGAGAAAGGTAGTTAAACATTGAAACAGCATTCTTTGTGGATGAAAGAGGACTTTTGGAAGATCCTCCTTCCTGTGAAGAGCATTTCTATTGATGAGAAGATGGCACCTAGGTTCCAAGATTCTGAAACCATTCGCTCTTCTGGATTGCTGTGCAATCTTAGTATCAAGAGGAGTTAATGATACAATCAACTTCCATGAAGCTGTACAAAGAGGGGAAGTGCTGTAAAAAGGAACTTGGGAGGCATTTTTTGCATGCAGATCTAAACCCTATTCAGGAGAGCTTAAAGTAGTTGATGGTGATGATTACTGGATGATTGTACTGCTTCAGTCGCATCACTGGTGCACTGCCACCTTGCACTCAGTTACTACTGTTTATGGTAAGTTGTTCCAATAAACATTTACGTATAAGTTCATTTAAAAATGGTTCTCTTTTAATTCAGTCCTTGAAATTTTTGTAGGAATGCCTCCCAAGTTAGGTTGCTAAGAAGTTGACAGGGAAGTAGGTTTCACTTTGTGGCAAACTTTTCAACTATGTATTCCTTGGGAGGATCAGATTCCTATACATTACAGACCAGCCACACAGAAACATATATCACCTCAGTATTGACAAGAAGTTTCAGTATTAGGGTGAAGTTGCAAAGAAGCATGGAACAACCAGTAAGTAGTCTTATTTACTTTCTTCACACATAATATAAGAGAAAGTATTGTATTGGCAAAAAACTTGAATTCAGGATTTCAATGGAAATACACATTTTGAGGCCCCTTGAGTATGTTTTCACTATTTTGCCAATGATGTCTCTGTGAGATAGGAATTTTAGGGGTGCTTTAACTCAAAAACTAATTATCTGATAAGAATAAAACTTTATACTTAAGATTTTTATTAGTGATTCAAGAGCTGAAAAGGTTTTGATTGAAACTGTTTAAGTGGAGGTTTATTCTTGTCATTTTTCTGTTTTCTCCAAATATCTCCTTTAGAATTCAATTTATGTACATATCTCTCATTATCAAAACTGTAGACAATATAATTTTATACAAGTTTTGTTTGAAGCATTTTTTCATAAAATGGATTCTTTTAAGAGATTATTGATTTTTCATGTGAATTAATGTCGTTAAGTGATACAATTGTTTCATTTTGCTGAGATAAAATTTTCTATTTGTTAATTGTGATGCATATGCTGCCAAGGGTAGTTTTAATTGTGCATCAATATTTTGTCATCCATAGCAGCATTTTGTTTACTTATTATTTTTTCAATGTGAAAAGTAATTCAAAGTATTTTTTACTGTGAAAATTATTCAGTGTTTAAAAAGTATTTACGTGTGTAATAGCCGATAATTATTCTTGAGGACACTGATGTTGGAGCAGTCATATTCATTACTCTGTATGGAGAAAGTCATGTGCTGCACACATCAGATTTTTATTTTAGCACTAAAAAGGATACTTCACAGCTTCCAAAAGAATTTCTCAAGGAGACATCCATATTAAACTTGTTGTGGTCTCTAATGTGATTAACCCAGAAGTAATAAAATAGAGGTGGTTGAACGATTTCGATAAAATTTTGTGCCGTTACTTGAGTAGATATACGTCTGCAATAATACTACATACTTCATATTTCTCAAAAAAATTAATATAAGGCTAGTTTATTCTTAGGCAACTTTAACAACAATTGGATTTTCTAAAAAAATGGCTCATAGGTTTTCATCAAATTTCGTATAGTTATTTAAGTTGATGTTTATGACATAGTTCATATTTTTCAAAAGATAACTAAACGACACATTAGTATATGAGAAAGTTTGTACAATGTATTTTGTACCGATTTTTTTGAATTAAAATCAATATGAAATTTAAAATCATTTTCTATCAATAAGAATAATGTCTCAAATGGGTGAATTACACTTGACTATCCTCCACTAGAAGAAATTAAAAAACAAAGGCTGATATTTTGCTGCTCCTTTTATAAGATCACCCATTATTTTTTATTTCTTTTGGTGGGGGTAGTTAAATGAAATTGCTTCGTCTTAAACATAAATGTCTAAGGAATTTACTTAAAAATTCAGTTATTTTTAATTGAGTCATATTATCTCTTCTACGTGAATAACAAAAATTTTCATGGCCCTGTCATCATCGACATCTGATGATGATAATACATATGATTTGACCATTTCTAATGCACCGATGGCCTCTCATATGCCGACTGAGTGTGACTTATCATCCATACTATTATCTTCATCTTCTTCTATACTGCGTTCACATCCTTATGGCGCTTGGCTTTCTCTTAGCCTTTGCCCAATGGAAACATTTTCCCCCTCCATCATCCATCGCTCCTTTTTGCGGGAAGACAAATATCGCGTAGCACTGCCAGCTCTTTCGAATTTTTGCATGCAGCTGAAATGCAACCGCACAGAACGAAGGTAGATTTTGCACCACTGTCGAGCTCACACCGACATGCACACAGCGAAAGCTGGAGGAAGACTTTCTCCCCACTCCGTCGCCAACGCAGTCATCTACGATTGGCTGCTATAAAGTGACTTTCACCTACTGTTCGAGGTCATGCGACATAGGGACGTGAACGCAGTATAACTGTTCACAATCAATGTCGGTACTATTTTTTATCCCTTCAATTATATCAGCATCTGTTGGGTTTTCAGCCACTACAACGTCATCGTCTCCATCCACATATTCATCAAAAGTAGCTTCATATTTTAAACTTTTCTAAATATGCACCATTCAAATTCTGAGAGAGGCACCTCATATTCTTCTTCCCATTCTTCTTTTACCCTTTCATCTTTGCACATTCCGGCTTTTTTAAAACAATTTAAAATTGTCCCTGAGGTAACATCATGCCACGCTTTGTGTAGCTCCATAGCACAGTCAAGCATTGTTGTACCGATTATCTTCCCTTCATCAGTTCTATCTAACATTTTCTGAACTATTCTTTTCTGACAATGATGCTTTAAATTTCCTATAATGCCTTGGTCCAAAGCCTGTAATTTAGTTGTCATATTAGATGGAAAAAATACAACTTTAGTTGCACATAGGTAATTTTTGATTAATATGGTAGGATGTGCTGGACGATTGTCCACAAGCAAAAGGATTTACCGTTTTTCATAATGGAATTTCCGGTCAATATGTTGCAACCAATCTTAAAAAATTGAGTTGGTCATCCATGTCTTTTTGTTGAATTCATATATCACAAGAAGTGATTTCACACATATGCTTGACTTGGCTTTCTCAATTCTTCTATTGCAAGTTGTTTTAGTTTTTCTGTGCTTTTACTATTAGTACATAACAACACACATGATCCTTACTTCTTTTACCACGATGGCATCGTTCATTTTTAAATGCTAGGGTTCTTTCTACCGTATACACACCTTAGCTCTCTATTCAATCTTTATGGTCAGGTAACACATCCATTCTGAGTTAACTTTCAGTCAACAGGTCATTTCATAACAGGTATTACATCAATTGATGGGAAAATTTGCTTTCCTGCAAACTCTTCAAGAGTATATATTTTTTGTCAGGAAATTCCTGTACATTTCAAAAAGTTCTCACTGCATTGGGACTGAGTAGTATGAGAGTGGTATAGTAGCCTTTTTTTAATTTCAATGTTGCATAGGCATCTTCACATTTCCCTTCCTCTTAAGGTTTTCATGAAAGAATTTCAATTCTATACCATTTAAAGTGATTCTCTTTACCTCTTCTTAACTCGCACAATTTAGTGCACTCAGAATAATTTTGCCATAACTTTCCTTGTTGATATCTTCTATCTGTCCTTCAAGTTATCACTAATTAGTGTCTGTTGTCCTACTAGCATGGCCTAACCTACTTTTTTATAATCTTGAAATTTAAAATTAAGCATTTTCGATTTCAATTTTTTTCATGGTAAGAATATCAGATTATTTTTACCTGGATATAATCTTTCAAACCACCTTTGTGTTAGACATCCACCCTTTATTCTTTCCTAATATTTGCTTGTCAACTTCTCTAGCTCCGGTGTGGTGTATTATTATAACTAACAAGTTTAGTAAATCAAGGAATACATAAATTGTAATTCTACCTTCTGGTAGGTTTTAGGCACACCTTACCAAATCTGTGATATCCAAAGACCTTGAACTCCTTTCAATGCATTGAATATACCTTTCCTCTAGAATCAACTAATGTAGTATAGAAGTACCTGTAGGTTTACAGTGTATTGCTTTTAGAGATATTTCACTTAATTTCTCTTTTATAACTTTTAATCTGAAAGACACTTTTCAAATTCCTCACATGGATCAAATAAAAACAAATTCATGGCGATTTTAGAATATGGTTTAATAAAAATCTCATTTTTCAAATTCAATTAACTTGTTACAAAAAACAGGCAATGACACTTGCCTATAATCATGTATTCATAGTGTTTAAAATTTGGCCATGCCAAAATTTTGTCACTAAACAATATTTACAGGAATGGCTGTTTAGCACAAACTTGAGAGGCATAAAATTATCTCTTCTTTCCCTTCTTCACGCGCTGAGTTGGCTTCCTGCCTCTGTTAGCCCCCTTTCCTTTGGCCCCTTTTCCTTTAGCCCCTTTCCCTTTCTTTGAGGCCGTCTTGAGGTGCCTGATGTCCTTTTTCATCCGTGGGTCCACAACTTTGTAAGGTCCCTTGAGGCCAGTAGGTCTCCCCCCTCTCTTAGTTGCTGTGTGCTTCTTCGCTACTACATACTTCACTTCTTTTCTCTTTGTGGCAGTTGCCTTTTTGTATAGCCTAAAAGGAGCAAAGAAAACATTAAGTTTTTATTTATATTATAATTTTATGTGAAATCTGCATCTTTAAAGTCATAGGTTTAACAATTTATTACTGCATGTATAGTGGATACCATGAATTTCGAAATTTCTATAACCTTTGCCTGTATACCTAATCTAATGGAGGCGTCTGAATAGAGATATTAAAAAGAGGTTAGTAAAAACTTTGATATGGATTCTTGCATTATGTGGGTGTGAGACATGGACGATGAGAAAAGAATATGTGGACAGATTACAGGCGTTTACAGGGTATGGAGTAAACTGGAGAAATTAGATGGACTGAGAGAAAACAAATTAAGTTTTAAATAGAATAGAGGTAGAGAGGAGCTTAATTAGATGAATTGCATGGAAATGGAACAAATTGCAGTTTATAAAAACTTGGTACCATTTCCAAATAACTTCCCCTTTCCCTTATTATGGAGTTCCACCAAACATTGGCCACATAAGTTAATTACATGAGCTTAATTAGAGTAATAAGAGAGAATGACAGAAAAAATTAGTGAGTTAAGCTTAAAAAAAGAAGTCATAAAGTAGCTGCAAGGAAAGGATTGTTAGATGTGTTAAAAGATGGTGGCCAGTGAGCCAAACACCTACTGAAAGGTAAAATAACTTATGATATGCATACAGATTTTTAGTTGTCTTTACAAATAAATAATTTGCAATACAGTATAGAGCCTTTCATTCGGCAAGCTTGGGATATAGGGAAAGCCTGTTATCTGGAATATACAATGCTTGGAAAGAGCTAAAACCTACCGGAAGGGTTTTCTGGTCCATCGCATGTGTCAATAATATCGTTCTGTTTCATCAAACATTTAGTAATACTGTTTTTTCAACTTCATTTAATAAAAATAATACAAAAATTCTTTACTTTTCTTCATTGTAGTACATAAGGAATTCAAAATTTAACGTGATTGTAAATGTTCTGTCTGTTATTTTGCATCCACTGCTTTCAGTTCCACTACCAGAACATATGTTCTGTTTCGTAATATTTTCCATTTCGAGCACTACAGTAATTGAAATATTACGGTATTCGGGTACTTTCCAATATAAATTCCTTGTTCTCTTCCAAATTACGTGTTCACCGGAGTGTACCAACGCATGGTGGTGAGCTGGGTAATTACTAGCGCGGGACTAAATTTAAATTTCTTTCTTATTTTTTAAAAAATAGCAGGTTAACTGGATTTCTGGATAACTGGAATCCAGATAAAAGGTTCTATACTGCGTATGAAAAATGTGAAAGAATACTTACTGCTTGATTTGCTTTGACTTTTCTCTTTCTGTGACTTCAGTGTTTTCCATTAGATTCTCCACCCGTTTCCTTGCTTTTTCCATCTTGCGAATGGCCCTCTTCTTCTTCCTTGCTTTGGCTTCAATAACCTTCTTTATTGGTCGCTCGTTCAACTCCCTCTCCCGAGCCTTGAGTTCCTCCACCAATTCCTGTAATTCCATGAAAATTTGTGTTAAATGGTCCCAATTCAAAGGTATTTGTTAAGATCAGATTAAGATGTTACATTTAAACATTTTACTGTGCTAAAGCATTTGCATTATGATGGCACGTTAATCCAACAGTTGCAGTAAAAGGTGATATCTAGTTCTTTAAAAAAACGTAAGCTAAGTGTTTCATTCAGGTTGCCAGAATCAATAATGAAAAACATAAGCACTAGGTTCTTATCAACTTAAATTATCAGACAGAATGTAACAATGAATAGTTGCGACGATATGAATGTTCACTAATATTTCAATGGTTTTTAATTATGCATGTATAACATTCAAACTACAGTAGAAGATCGTTTTATCCGGAACTCCAAACACTGGAAACATCCAAACAATGGAATAATTTATGACCAATTTATTTTACTTCCAAAAGTGACCACCGCCTCAAGTAGCTTTCTAACCACACATGCCTGAGTATAGGTATTTATGTCGCAAGGTCATTAATTGGATTTTTTGCATTTAATAAAATGTTTTCTAAGTATATTTGATTTTTAACATCATTTAACGTTAATTAATTGATGACTGATTTGGTTTAGTAGTTCCGGAAGCCATCGTCAGAGCCTTTAACTACGCGAGGCCACTTATGGAACGTAACAACACGCGTGGTGCACTATGTGCTACATCCATACGATTTGTGATTTAAACGTAAAGAAAGTAAATTTAATTGACATGTTTATTTAGATAAATCAAGTGTAAGAGTAGCACATTTTTACATACTATCAATTATGTATTTCTTACTATACCTTACTAAAACGCTTTTTTCTGATCATTGTGCTATTTTAGGGTTAAGATATCTAAAATCCAGAAATATCGTTTATCTGGAACAGGCCAGGTCCCGAACATTCTGGATAAACAATCTTCTACTGTAATATCTTTTAATTATTATATACCGTATATACCTGAATGTAAGATGGCTCTGATTATAAGACGACCTCCCATTTTTAACTCCTAATGAAAGGAAAAACCGATAACATTACTGTTACCCTTAGTTTTTCATTTCCAACGGTTTAACTATCACTGACTTAAACCTGAAATCTGTGATGTTTCAATTTCATGCAGAAGTTTTCCTACCTAAATCACATTCTGTAAACATCTTGAAAAACATCTAAAGAGGTTTTCGTTGTATATCATCAGTACCTATTTTAATATTGACATACTTCTTACTTATAAAAGCTCGACCATATTAAGGACTTCCCTCCACTCCACTAGCCCAGTTAATTGGAAATGCTTGCAACAGTAATGGAGTATTTTGAAAAAAAAAGATTAACATGACAATAGATTTTTGAAATGATAAAAAATTGATGTACTTACTTTGGGTACAGGAACGTCTTTCTTCATGTGTTTATTCTCATCCTCAACAAACCAATCAGGCAACCCCTCTCGATCATTGAAAGCGTATCGGTTCCAACCCATATCCATAATATCCCTCTTCGTTTTCTTGGAATTTGCCATCAATGTGCCCAGCGCTAAAGCCTCTGCATCCAACTTCCTCTTCTTGACTTTATTGGCAATATGGAGACAATTTAAACGTACAATGAATGACAGAACTAATATGTTTAAAGATAGGACATAAACAAAGAAAAGCAAAACGTAAAAATGTCATTTTGCAGCAAAAAATTTTTAATCTGATTAAAGAGACCATACTGCTTGATTTAATTAACCAAAGAGTATTTTGTTTCATTGAAGGAAATGGACACCAATTTAAAATCCATGTAAATTTGTTGACACTATGCATTATGAAAACGATGGAAGTTAGATAATGAAGAAACAATCTAGTTGAAATACCCTCAACATTAGTGAACTTACAAGTCCAGTTTGACAGTTAACAGTTTAATGGACAAGATGGCTATAATCATCATCGTTATTAGTATGGACAAAGAAATTATCATTGGTGTAAGGCAGGGGCATGCAACCTTCGGCCTGCAGGCCACATCCGGCCTGCGGGAGCATTTTATGCGGACTGTGAAGTTTTGGTGAAGATATGGTCTGTGATATTTATTACAGATAATTTTTCACATTTTAAGTTTGATTGCTGCCATAACACATTGCCTGGTGAAGTTTTTATGCTAAAAGATGGTTAAAACTTTATTTTCAGTTTTAAAATAGCATATAATCCCTTGAGTAAGTTCCGATGTAAACTCTAATCCGGCCTGTCAAGGCACTTGTGACTTCTAATATGGCTCGCCAGCCAAAGCACTCAAATATATGAATGCGGCTCACCACGTGAAAAGGTTGCACGTCCCTGGTGTAAGGGAAAAAAAAGCCTAATTTGGTCGAATTTGGTGGTGAAGTTGAAAAACGAATAGTGTAGCATTGGAATAAGCAGAAAACTAATGAATGATAAGAAAGAAATATTTGCAGTCAACGTAAGGGCACTTGATAAAGTAAACAGCTAAGAGATTGTAGGTGGTGACACAAATTATTGAAACGTTATGTATATGACAGGAGAGCATTACCTCAAGCCCATGAGCCACATCTGGCCCTCGAGAGTGTTTTGTGTGGCCTGCGAAGCAGTGATGAAAAAAAGATCCGTAAAATTTAGCGCATAAATTCTTATTTTTGAATTCAAATAATGATAATAAAACAATTAATGCTGAAATGTTAATCCTATGTAATTTAGAGTTGATTTCCACTTATATGATGATACCTCATAATCTCTCAGCAACTTTTATTTAAACTGTAATCAGGCCCGCTAAAGCATTGGCAACATCCAATGTGACCTCCCGAATGATTCATCAGCACTTATACGGCCCGCCATGTGGAAAAGGTTCCCCACCCGTGCAGTAAATAATCAAAATTTGGCAAAAAACATTATACCTTTCTTAGCAGGAACAATTTCATAGCCATCTTTGCCACCAACTGCTTGTACTTTTTTGGAGCATGGTTCCATCTTCTTGTCCATTTCTTCCTCACTTTCATCATCATCGTCGTCGTCGTCATCATCTGATGCATCATCAGAACCATCCTCCTTCAAACCTGTCTTGTTTTTTACTTTGGTCGATTTTTCAGGTACACCGTTAGAAATTACACCATTGTTTTCAGCGCTTTGTTTTGGTTGTGATAACATTGCATTGATTTCGTAATCTTCATCTTCTTCATCTTCGAGATCTTTAAATGCATCCTGGAAAATCACACAATACATGCAAATTTAAATCTTCTAAAAAAAACTTTTTTAAAATTGCAGAAAAAATTCCACGCAATCACCAGGTAAATATTGTGTGCCAAAAGACGTTTTTAATGATGTAGCAATGTTTTGTTTGTTACAATTTATTATTTTGGTTGGTAGGTTCCAAAGAAAATGGCAACTGGAGAAAGTTTTTTCAATTTCAATTATCCTTTCCAGAATTATAGTAAAAATTATCATCTTTTCCAGTCAAACAACATGCCCTTTTTTCCACAAAAAAATACCAAAACATAGACCTGTTTTATACATCCAAAGCACCCAGTTATGCATTTTATGATTTCTGTAAAAATCATGGTTATTTGCAGAACTGAAGAAAAGTGATACTGTGACGTTTGAATCTGCAAAGATTGAGGGTTTACTGTATGCACAATTCATTTTCAATTTTTTTTCAGTTGACCTATTACGATATAGCATGATTACATAGCTCAAACCATAATAAAGTTCAGTGAAGATTCACCCTGTGTATAACTTAATAACTTTTTTAGAATAAAATTAGAAAGAATTGACCTACAATCTTCGGATATAAACCATTTTGAAGAAAACTTTATAATGTTTCTTATTCCGTTCATCTTTTTCCGCCTACAGTTCGAAATTTCTCAATGTAAACGTTTAATTCACACAGTTTGAGGAAATCTAGCCATTTTAAGGGGATGTTGCCTTGCCTACCAATTCCATTGTTAGACCTCTATACCATATAGTTAAGTCAATCCTTATGGGTATAAACGTGCTTTGAATGCTTTTAATACGAGAGAGAGAGAGACAGGGAGGGGAGAGAGTGGTAGAGGGGGAGTGAGGGAAGTAGAGGGGGAGGGGAAAAGAGGGGGAGGAGGAGAAAAGAAGAGAGGGGAGAGATAGAGAGAGTGTGAGAGGGTAAGATGGGGGAGGGAGAGAGAGGGTGTGAGGGGGGGGGGGGGGGGCGGAGCGAGGGAAAAAGAGGCAACTATTTTAAGTTTAACTAAAGATAGCCGGTCAACAACAGAATATTCACTAGAAATGTTGTGTATGGCAAAATATTTCATATGTAAAAGTGTGATATTAATTATTTTAAATGAAAATAATAATAATCTATCTATCTATAATTCTTCCGTTGATATTTCAACAGGCATTACACTAGTAACTAAATAATTGGAGGATAACAAATGTAGCATTCAAGGACAAACCTTTTGAAACCACAACTCTGCCTTTTGTCTCCTTTTCTGGGACTTGTCTCTTGCATCCAGGTCTGTAATCAGTGCAGCTTTCCTCGTTCCTATTGGCCTTTCTGTGTTCGGGTCTGCATCATCCTCCTCTTCATCTTCGGAAGATTGTATTTCTCCTTCGGAATCCTCTGGACTTTCTTCACCATCACTGGCCAAGTCTTTAGGATAACAAACATCCGATAATTAAATATATGGGTAGGAACATGGCATGCTACCAAAAAGAGATTTATTTTTCTTTGTACTGCATTCAATGTAATTTTTTATGTCATAGTGAAAGTATTATGAGCAATTGAATAGGCAAGATTGTTGACAGCACTACCTACCCAAGCCTTCCTTTTCTTCTTCTTCTTCATCTCCAGACTCTTCTTCCCCTTTGGAAACTTTGCCCTTTTTCTTGCTGCTGTACCTGAGAAATCAAATTTTTGTTAGCTAAATATTTTGAAAAAAATTTTATAGAAAAAGATTTACTAAGCAATTGAATTCCAACTAAGGTTACTATATTACTTTCCCAAACCAATCTATTTTAAAACGACAGGTATCGGCATGGCCATTTAAACATGATTTCTCTTTAATTCTTCTATCTGTCTAGCTCTTACAGGCTGGTAAGCCTTTATAAATACAGAGGAAAATCTACACGTTGTTAAATTATATTCTTCCCCTTATCTTGGTTATCTTCTGTCTAACTTCAGCTGAAATATCAAGTACTTGCAGGCAGGGCCGCCGAGAGCCAGTGCGGGCCCTGAGGAAAATACCATTGCCGGGCCCCTTTTCTCTGTTTTAAGTTCAAAAGGGGAACTGGGCCACTCAGCAGGCCCAGGACAGCCGACTACCCCTCTCCCCTTCTCTACGGTACTGGCTCGCAGTATTATAAGCAGAAATTGTCAAATTCCATCCAATTAAAATTTTTTATAAAAATTGACATGTAAAATATATGTTGGTACTATATGTATCACATCATAATTAGACTTGCTAATATTCGATTAATTTCGATAAACAGCAAATTTGTAAAAATAAGATATTCAACGAAATTTAATTGCCGTCGATAAGTGTAGGTTTTCATCACTAATTTTTTTGCGAAATTGCATGCCATGGTTTTTAAATTTGGTTTTCCAAATGAACACCTAAAATGTATTTTAGTACCAAAAAAGCAACGCGTAAAAAAATCGGTACTTGTCATAACAGACGACGACATTTGAATCGGAATTTCCTACACTATGCATTGTAAGGTCCCCCGTGACATTTTTAATTAGCTGCGTATCTTGCGCTGCAACCAAGTCCAAAGGTACGAATTACGTGAGAGTAGATCTTACAATTAGTATGAATGAATACCGATCGCCAGACATCCCTATAGTATTTTAACTAATAAATTCTCATAAAATTTACATTTCTAGGGGCCATACCGATAATCCATGTTCCGAAGGAGAGTTTCCCATCATCGTCGTTCCGTGTTTGCATTCTAGGCATTTTTCTAGATTCCTCCCGATTGTTTTACCAACATCGCAACTTTTTCCTTCATAATATTTATGTATAAATTTGTTTGTATATTATAATAGCGTAACATTAAGTTTGTTATTGAATGGTCGCGATTTTGTAATTGTTCGATTCAACGAATAAAATTTAGTTTCTCATCTCTAAAAAATTAGGAGTAAACAGCATTGTTCTTTAGAAATGACCGTACACCGACACTCCGAGTGCTTGTGGGTTCTGACCCCGGGCCCAAAGAGGGAATTTCCCGAAGGGGAGAAAAATATAAATAGTGGGGAGGAGTTTTAGGAGGCTAAGGAGTGATAGAAAAGCAGTGGGTTGAGTTGGGAAAACCCAAATCCAAATCTGAGAAATGGAGAAAACGCCGGCCGTTGGTATTGGTTGCACCCGCGTATTGCGATAGGAAAACCTTACGACAGATCCTAATACCAGGCCCCTCAGAGGCCTGGGCCCCGGGTTTTTTGCCCCGGTATTCCCATCCTCTCGGTGGCCCTGCTTATAGGTCACATACTCCATATACTGCTGTTTACATCTATTGTATTTTTGTTTCACACTTATGTTATGCTCAATTGTATCAATGTATAATGGTAGTACAACCTCCATAGTCTAGCATCCTTGGGTTAAGGGTTATACGTTATGCTGGACTATATGGAATTTTCTGGACCGCAGCAGTTGGCCATGATAAAGAATAAGCAAAATCTATGCAATCATTTTTGGTTCTATGCTTTCATTTCACATAATTTCCATTTGTAAGATAACAATGTTTTCAGTTTAATTTTTTCCACATCGCATCGTTTACATTTTGTTTGCTTAGGGTATCCATTCGGGTGGGAAATACTTGGAACAGAGAGAAAAAGAGAAAACATTAAACTTTTGGAGACATATTTAAGTGATTAGGTTGAATTTTCGCCTTTCTATTCCGAGAGGAAGTTGTTATATGATAAGTGTATGAAAGAATTTTGTGAGTTTTAAATTTAAATGCACCAATGTCAGAGTGGCGTTATCGGGAAAACATTCCATGATTTGTTCCAAACCATAGATTTAAGAGGTTGTACTATAGTAGAAGATGTGACAACATAGTCACAGTATCACCTAACAAAGAATTAAATACATCTAGTATTGTCTGCAAAAAAATTTGCTAAGTCAGTCAGAAATCTGAATGTTTAAAAGACATCTTACAGAGAAAATTAATGATACACTGATTAAATGCTAAATATAATTTTTTTATTTTTCAAAACTTTCTTTCCATTGAAATATATTTCCTTTCAAACAATCAACACAACCATCCATTCAATTTTTACTTATGAATTGTTACTTACACAATAATTATTTTTTGTACTTCACAATATTTTATATTTATCTTTGATCACCAACCCATAAGCTCCTTATAGTAATACATATGGTATTGTCAATGTGATGTTTGTAATGAAAATATTAAGCACGTAGAATAATGCATATGATTTTACTTACAAAAAAGGTTATATTCCAGTATTCATATGGCAGAAGTAGATTTAATCACTGTATCAGTAAACAACATCTATGATGAGAAGACAAACGTGTTATAACCGTCCACTTTATTAAGACAACAGTTTTCAAATGGTGCATGTAGATCACTTTGGTTTGGAAAATTTAACTATTTACGCTGCTGTGCATATTGTTTGAGGTTGCTAGAACAATGGTAAAGCAAGAAATGATATTTATTCTTTCGTTGATTTCAAAGCTTAAGTGATGCCAAGGCAATTGCTGCTTAATTGAATAAGTAGTTGATCATATTTGAACAATTGACTGCTTAATTGAATCAGAGGCAACAATGCGAGTCGCAAGACCTCCGATTGTGCAACATGAAAACAATGTTAACAATTTGTCGCACATTGAAAAATTGAAAATCCCGTGTTAACATCAGTGAGAAGTCTGGATGTTTAAATGCATATTTCTAAGAATTTCGATCGTGCAACATCTACACATCACAAGAATATGATAGTTTACAGTTTTGTTCATCGGATAAAGCAAAAACGAAGGAAATCAGTACATATTTACCTTTTTAGATGAATGAAAGAAGAAAATCTTGCACATTGAAAAATCGAAAATTAGGTGTAAACCTATGGGAAAATATATTCGTCTTCTGGAGTTGAACCCCGGACTTTTTCACAATGTTTGTTTTTTCTAGGCACCACCTCATGGGGGCTTAACGGTAAATTCTTAATTCCAACGTGAAATGTCCAAAAGTACCGTGACAGACAGATGGACACTTGGGAATTCATATATACTGATTTTCACACAGATTACCAGGTGTGAGACTTGTACTTACCCCAATGTGCTGTCCAAAGAACTGGCATCATCATCATTATCATCATCTTTGAAACGAACCACCTTTGATCTACTTTTCTTTTCCACATCTTCCCGAGCTAAAATGTCGGGGGAGTCATCCATGACAACTTTCAACTGTTTGGCCTTCTTCAAAAGTTTCAGGTCAAACATACTATCTTTTATGTCAATGTTTTCATTGAGCTGCGGACCTTCATCGCCAAGAAGCACCATTTTTAGATTCATCTTCTCTCGAAGCTTGCGTTGTTCCTTGAGCATCTGCTTGTGTTTGCGTCTCGAGTCTTTCCTTTCTTCCTCCTAAGGATAAGGGATGGTCAAAGCATCAGCAACATTAGAAGAGTATAATAATTTTACGTTTTGAGTTGAGTTAGAATACCCTTTGTTTGATTCTGCTCTGATAAGACAAAAAATTTTGGCTCCCTGATGGTTATGTATTATCCACCAAGGAGTCCTGTTTTATCACTGTCAAGTTAGCATCTGTTTGGAGTTGTAACTGTTAAAGACTGGAATGACAGGTGGCAAAAGATCATAGTACATCTATAAAGATGCAAATGTTAAAAAATCTTAACGCTGTTTTTGTGAATGTCATTTGTTTTGAAATTTAGCTGTTGATACAAACATTTACTGCATTGTTTATGAAAAATCCACCAAATGATGGTTATTTTAAAAGATATTTTTGCTTAATCTTCTAGATCAGCAACCCTCAAGTGAGCCAAACAGGAAATTTCAATCTGGCCGTTAACAACTTACTAATACAATATGTTTAAAATAATCTGGCACTTACCACTTTACATCATGAACTATTACTGTTATTGAGTCATGAAATTTCATGATTACCCGTTCTCTGGGATTAATAACAGAAGACTTTGTAAAGATAAAATGTCTATGAAAATTACAAGAATTTAAAAAATGTTATATTTTTTCTCAGAAATCATTTTTTTTATCCCTGAAAATCGAATTGTGATGAACAGTGCTTTCCCTTTAAGCTTTCTGATTGGCTGAAAAAATTGAGCAGCCTAGAATAAAAAGTGTGGTCAGCAATGCTTCTTCAGCAGAAACTTGCATTTCTGGTTAAAACAACCTGCCATTTTTACTGTAGAATTCAACATCTATTGTTTAAGGAATTTAATATCATTTGCAGATCCTTCTCTAAATTGCTTTACACAATGTTTTATCTTCCGTAAATCTAACAAGATTTGAACATATCACCACAAATGAGTAACACTTACGAATACAGCTTGAAAGTAATAGAAAATAAAAATTGAATATATTTGCCTCCAGTTTCGTAATCTGTTTGGATATCTCTTCAATCTCCTTCTCTTCCTCTTCTAAATCCTTCATTTCGGCATCATCGTCGTCCATCTCTATCTCCAATTCTTCATCGCCTTCTCCCTCCTTCACTTCGTCACTTCCCTTTTCACCTTTGAGAACCTCCTTCATCGCTTTGCACCAGTTAAGCAAACCACGCAAGTCCTTGCGTCCAAGCACCTTTACGTCCTTGCAACACTCTTTGATTTCAGGCGTTGTCAGGGAGTGGTTGAGTATTTTATCATCGTCCAAAACAATCTGTTGTAAATAAAGTAAATATAATTTCAAGAAAACCATTTGGATTTGAACAATGTAGACATAAATAAAAAACCTAACTTTTTTAACAACTCTTTTATAGCAAATAGCTTTTCCATGCATTATTAAAATTTCCAATGGTATAGCATAGCTTAGCGATGACAAAAAATAAGAGATTAAGTAAAAACATAATGAGTAATTTGAAAACAGTTTTAACAACTAAGAAATAAAATGATTCATCGCTCCTGGTAATAGTATACAGAATTATACTTGATAAATGAATGTCTTTCCAGCGAATTCAACATTTCAAATTATTTAACTAACTGAATTGGAAGAATTAGATAAAAAATAATTGTACAAATTTACCCTCACATTTGAAATTACAGAATTTAAACCTCGAGGGAAAACCCCTAATTAAAAATCTTAACCCACATTAGATTCACAATGAACAAATGCTTACAAACCTCTGTAGCATATTGGAGAACTTCAAGAGGACCTTTTTCTCCAAGGATCAACTCCATAGCAGTGACAGAATTATGCATTGAGCTGCTACCTTCTGGGTATCCAATGGGTTTCAACTTAGTCTTCTCGGGGTGAAAAATGTTGAGCTTCGGACCTTCATTTCCAATGTCTAACTCTTCAAAAACATATTTTGGATCAAGGAACCTGTTATCCAGCTTGTGAGGAGCAATATAATATTGACAAACCACAAAAATTTCAGCAGATTCAGAACGAGATGCTTGAGGTTTGGTGGAATGAACCTAAAAATGGGATTAAAAATGTTATATGTAATGGTAATACTTTTTGAATTGTATTTATAATGTATTTCCATGAGTTATAGCCACTGAGATGTTTGGTTTTGGAAATAATTGTCACGCTTACCTTCTTAAATAGTTGTTTCAAGACCCAAATAAGAGGATTGTAATCTTTGGATCTAAAGATTTTCGTGACAAACCAACCACCCAATCGAAGAAATTGTGTGGCAACTTTGAGGGCACTAAGTGTGAGGCAAGACTGCTGATAGGCGTCGTGTAGCCAGTTTTTACCTTAATAGAAGCACAATTTGAGGTTATCAATTCAAGAAATAATATAATTAGAGCAAAGCAACTCCTAACAAAATTTACTTTGAACACATTAAATCACTTACCCACGTTAGGTGCTCCATCGTTTAATACAATGTCAGCCTTCCACGTTTTAAGTTCCTTTTGCAGTTCTACACGGCATTTATCAGAGGTGATATCTTCCGTAATGCTTATACATCCCGGAATAGGTTTTATTGGGAATAAATCTACACCAATTACTATACTTGAAACGGGCATGTTTTGCTTGGCTACTTGCATCCATCCTCCTGGAGCTGCACACAAATCTATGCAGACACGAGACTTTTGAAGAAATTCAAATTTTCTGTTCAACTGTATTAACTTAAATGCAGCGCGAGATCTGTACCCTGCGAAGGAAGTAGATTACATTATTACAACATATTACTTAGCGTCAACTCCTCGCAGCACTACTCTAAATAAAACCTGCTTTCCAATTAAATATTCGCGAATTTATTCACTCACTGCCCTTGTATATTTTCTCATTATCAACCTGATTTAAACGACCAGTGAAATTGAGATCGGTTTTATTTACGATATACATAGACGAGTTGCTTTGTTTTATTTACCTGTTTCTTTAGCTAACTGGTAATATTTATCTTTGCGCTGTTTTCCAATTTTCGTTTTCTTTCCCATTTTTCCAGCTTAATAAAAAACGAATTTAAACGCACGTGTTACAAAGCTGCTACATAAGACGCATTACGGCCTCATTTGTTCAAAATTAAATTGCCAACAAGTTCACGTAGTTAAAGAGTTTGACGCTAGAGCGCAGTCTCATCGCAGAAAACAGCTGTACAAGTAGCGAGGAAATTTTAAATGGTTTTTTCTGTGAACATCCCAAATCAGAAAATTGAAATGTCTAACGCCTTTGGAATGTGAAACAATGCGTCTTTTAACTGTAACAGTTTAACATATGCTAGGCCGGAATAATACTTCTTGAGCCTGGTGTGGTCCGCGCGCCGTACTTGGGGCGCACAGGTTCATAAAATCGTTTCAATGGTATTTTCATAATTTTATTTAAAGGTATGGCTTTTCCAATAAATTTGTGATTATTTTTGGTTCTGATTTTATTTCTTTGTAATATGGAAATACTTAACAAATTATTCAAATCAGATCGCCGCTTAATTCGAAGTAGAATTTATTTTTGTATGGGAGTAGTAAATTTTGGAAAATTTGTTTTTCGTGTGGTTCATATATATAAGAGTAAAGTTGAATATGTTAAGATATATTTCGTTAAAGATAAGCCCATTCACATTAAATAGACATTTTTACTGGAGACTTCTACGCGAGCTTTGTAGGTCCAGACTCCCATAATAACAAAAATAAATAGTTTTAAAATTAGAGTACGTTAAAAATTACATTCTTAACTTGTTGGTTTAGGATTTGTTCATTATTTATTGCACCGTTTTTCGTATTTATGACTTGCAGAGTATGTCATGTTGAAATTTACTCCCAGCATGTTTTCAGCTGGCTGTAGCTCTTTGCCAAGATGTGTAGTAAAATTTATATATTAATTGTTATAAGTTGTTTTTAATTCATCGCTCTCCTTTTAGAATAATTTTTAACTGTTCCATAGGAACTTGCTCAAATGGATGAGTTCCTGTCCAGATAGAGGTTGCTTCTGCAGTGCCCTATCCTGAATACTGGAGAACTGTACTTGGTGCTGATGCATGCTGTTTGGATCCTTGCAAATGCTGACAACTTGCCCAGCAAATACTGCCCGAGTATTTAAACCAGCAACTAACACACCCAAAAATTAAGGTATTCATCTAATGTTCTTATCAAAATAAAAACAAAGTGAAAATTGTAAATGAAAGGCTTAGTAAAAAATAGCTTGAGTTTTTCAGTCACATTCTCTTGTTTGTAATTAATTAATTTTGCAACAGACATTTTGACTGTAGCTATAACAATATTCTTATGAGGCATTATGTTTTCCATGCTAAATGAGAGAGTATAAAATAAAATATTTTCAGCAGTCCTGATTCAATCAGTTGATTGATGACAAAGGTTGAGAGTTATTGTTATTGACTCTTAGCCTGCATGAATTATTAGTTTAAAATTATTATTGAATGTATTGCCTAGAACGGGGGTGTGCAACCCTTTCATTATGGTAAGCACCAAGTTACATTCTGGAGCAGCCACTATACTTTTGTAAAAGTAGGAATAATAAAATATGAAATCAAATCAACGTCAATGTGATTAAAAATGTCTTTTTGTATGTTAAGAAAGAAAACAGGTGAACAAATCAAATTAATGGTACTAGGAAAGAGGATTTTTAGCATCATCGATTACAGCTAAAGAGCACTGCAGTGCTCGTGAGCATCAGGTTGTGGACTCCTGGTTGGCATTTGGATCTTCATTCTCTAACTAAGACAGTGGTTCTTAACCCCTGGGTCGTGACCCAAAATTGGGTCGCCAAACCATTTTGAGTGGACCGTCAAAGATTTTCCATTGCTTTCTATATCCATACGTATCATTCCTCCTAACAACCCGTTGAATGCTAATGACCTGAGAGCTTATTTTCATTTATTTATTAAATTCCTATTAATTTTATTACAAGTGAGATATTGGAGGAAATGGGTCGCCGCCACCAGAATTTGGGTCGCAGCCAAAAAAGGTTAAGAACCACTGTTCTAAGATGTAGCAGGATTTTAGATGTTTTTGTGACAAAAATTTTGACTTATACACTAGAAAATACAGTATAAAATAGATTGATGAATGAACATGGTGTTACATATTATGTAATTAAACATTACTGTCACAGTTGTGCAATGACCACACTATGAATACTCTATGGTAGTAAAATGCTTCAACTACAGTGAAAATGTTGACATAATTTTGTAAATGTATAAAAATTATTAGAGATGCACCGAATATGGTATATATCTCAGCCTTCATGGCACGTATACCAATGTCAGCATCTTCACTGGAGTAGAATGATAAAAGGATTTTTAATGTAGGTATCAAGTAAAAAAATACTTTCACTCTCAATGCACATCAGCTTTGTAGCTTCTTCAGCAGGCTCCATCAAATTAACTGTTTTCTCTGCATGCAACCATTGGTGTTTTGAGAGTTCTTTTATGTTGACATTGTTATTTGCAAAGTACAGGATGATGGCTTTTAATGTTTAAATTTGCACAGGCATTTTATAAACACCCTGCATATTGTCAGATAATAATAAATATTCCATATTCTTCCCTTCATTTAAAAAATAAAAATATAGAAATAAATTCGATAATATTGTTATTCGGCCTTAAATATAGTGAGGCTGAATATTAGATATTTGGCCTAACTTCTCCCCCCTCCCCCCACTTTCGTAGATTTCCCCATCCATTTCTTCATGAGCATCTGTCATGTTTTTTGCATAAAACGTAAGCTTTGCCTCCTTTACAAAGCCTTTTTTTCATTTCTAGCATGTACTAGTGCAGAATGCAGGCTGCGACTCTTTGGCTCTTTCAGATCTGTACTGACTCCCTCTAAAAATGCCTGCCTAGGATTGTTAATCGTAGTACCCATCCAGATCTTGCTCGCTGAATGCCCAACAGTCACCCATGACTCATCTGTATACACTATGGGTCTACCTTCTCTATTTTTTAAAATTTCTGTTAAATATCTGTGAAGCCATCTAATTATGTCATTTCTTTCCCTATTCGTTCTAATTTAAATCCTATATCCTTTGATAATATTGTTATTCTGCCTTAAATACAGTAAGGCTGAATATTAGATATTTGGCCAACCTTCTTCCTCCCTCCTAGCTCCCCTCCCTCCCTTTCTGACTGACATTGAGTAGTACACATGCTTCTTACAGCTCTGTCCTCGATCAACCTATTGCTTACAAAGATGAAAGTCAATACAGCTGATAGTTTCCATTGATACAAAAGCCTCCTCTATGTAGTGAAAAGGGAGCAATGATTTATCTTCCTAAAGCTAATAAAATAGGTTTAGCTCCAGGGAAATATTTTTTAGGGGTCGTCTTAAATTCGAGGTCATCTTCCTTTTGGGTAAATACGGTAATATTTGTATGTTGGCAGTACAATTTTATAGTATAATATAGACTTAAGTCAGTGAAGAAAGTTTTCCTTAGTCGATGTTCGCCCTTTCAGCAAAGCCGCCTGCTATAGAGTCTATAAATATATGATGATACTAACATCTTATGTATCTATACCTGTCTGTATGAGTTATTACAATATTGATTTCCATTGTGGAATTTTATGTTAAACTTTTCGATTTTACTAACTTCCTTTAGTGCGTTTCTTTGGATTGCTGTTTATGTAAAACATTTTATTTGGTTAATTAATTGCCTTAAAAGTATTTCGCTACCTGGGATATCTGTTTCTTAGGATTTCCATTTATGTCAATTTCTTTTTTATTAACTACCAGTGATATCCGTTCTATGAAAAAATTCGGCAGTCAGTGAATTGTTGGAATTTTAGATCTTCCATTAATTTATTTTGAATTAACGCTAATATTACTGTAAATCATTAATATAAGCCTTGATTATACAATGGCAGCAATAATAAAAATCATATGGTCACTCTTTATTCATGGCGACAAATATACAAATTGACTTTCTTAAGTTATAGAAATTAAATACCTAAATTGCAGTGGATATCACATGATGAAGTCATTACTTTCCACATGCATGCATTTCTATCAATCTACTAAGACAAGTGTTGTATGCAAAATGAATTCATGAAATTAAATGGGCTTAAATTACATTACTGTTCAGAGGGTATCCCTTACATTGTGCTTATGCATCAAGTAAAACTTGAATCTCTTTTGGATAAACAACATTATGACTTAGTATTCTCATTAAATTTAATTAATAATATTAATGAATGATCATATCTTCTTGTGCATGCAACATTCAAATCAAGAAATAAGTATCTATTCATAAAGCAGCATACCAAATATTCATACTTCTCTTATGTAAAAATGTTCATAATAAATTAGGAGCTACCCATGGGCAACGTTATTTTTGCATCTTCTGGAGCAGTTTTTTCTTGATAAATCAAGGATTCACCAATGCCTATCTAGCTATATAGATTAATTTTCACATACACCCTCCCCACAATTATGTAATATTACATTTGTGTTCATTATGTAATCCCAATAATGGAATTGAAATTGGTCAATGGTCTCATCAAAACAAGATTATCTCCTTACCTTATCAAGCTATTCTGTTATAATGCAGAAACTACTATGGAAGCAGTTATTGAAAATGAGAGGAAGGCTGTCTTGTAATTTCAATGTCCTTAAAAAGTATTTATGCATGAGAATTCGTTGTCTGTAGGTGTTGGCAACACTGAAATTCTTGGCTTGTGGCAGCTACCAAAGAAGTATTGGTCAGGATTTTCTCCATGCTCTTTGCCAATCTTCTGTAAGTTACTGTATAACCTATACATTAGTGATGTACCGGGTACCCGGCATACCCGGCCATATTTTCAGTACCCGGAAATTACCTGGACCTGGCACCGGGTCCCTCATGAGCAAAAAAGGATAACAATAAAAACAAATTAAATGGAACTTAATATTTTACTTTTTAGCCTGCAAGAAACATTCAGAGAAACGATATTTTAATTATAATAAACTTTTAAAAAACCGATTACTCTAACAAAAGTTAAACTGAACCATGAAATAACATTTTACATAATATGCATAATTATACTTAACGACCGGTTAACAGTACCAGATTGTAAAATCTTATAAACTTTATAAAATCTTCTTAAGAATGAAATAAAAGTGGTCAAAATTTTAATAATTAAATTTCAACAATGGGAGATTATGAAGAAGAAACAATAGTTTTTCTGCATTTCACGGAAGGAATTTATTCCTCCGCTCTTCGTATATGATTCCCGTCTCGCTAAACACCCTTTCACTGGATATGCTGCTTGGAGGTGATGACAAGTAACGGCTGGCCAATGCTGCATTTTTTGCCCACCAAGTTAAAGGATTTTCTTTATGAGGGATGTTAGGACATTTAATATAATTTTCAAATTGCCTCTCTTCTTTAGAATAAGACGTATTATCCTCAGCACGTAATTCTTCTTGTTTGCTTTCATTTTCAAACAAAATTTCATTTAAGCAAGCCCACACATCTTGAACCAAATTGGTTCAACCTACCCAGCTGGGTAATTTTTCTTTCCTTCCCCGGGTACCTGGTATTTTTTAGTACCTGGTACATCACTACTATACATGTAATGCAGTTACACAGAAACTACTCGATAAATGGATTAAATTTCCAAAATCGGTTCTAGAAATTCAAAGAATAAAAGAGAGGTATGTTTCAAACAGTTGTCTATGGCAAATATCTTAGTAACAGCATACAATTTGTCTACATTATTGTTATTATCATAATTGAAGATTTATGGAGAAAACTAACATGCCTGGGATGATTGGTGCAATTGATGGTACCCATGTTGCCATTGTGCCACCCAGTGGTGAAAGGGAGCACCATTATTTAAATAGGAAACATTTTCACAGCAAAAAGGTCCAAATTGTGAGTAGGAGTAATACTAAGCTTTCCATATTTAAGTGACCTCTTTCATGTTTCTAAAGGATTAAATTTCAGTGTTTTGGTATGTGACATCTAAAAATATTAGCATTGAATGCCAGGCATGGTTAAGGTGACCATCCGTCCTGTATTTTACGGGATAGTCCTGTATTTATTGCACCTTGTCCCGTACATTTTAAATTACTATACAGGATGCCCAAATGTCCTGTATTTCATCAACTGTCCCATAAAATCCTGTATTTTCTGACGTGAAAGTTTTTACAAATATATTATAATAAGAAAACATCGCAAATAAATGTATATTTTCAATTGTATTCAAATTCTTGCACTCCTTCTTATTTTGATGTTATATATCGATTTCATACCCAGTTATTCCGATAGTTGAACGTCCAAAAATTGATTGGCGTACAAGTATTTATGTGACAATTTTTTCTGAAGAAAATGCCCCCAAAAAGAAAATGCGTTTTACAGAAGGAATATCCTTACATTAAGAAAACTATTTCCAGCAGCGATGTTAAGTGTGAGAAGTGTTTTTCATCATTTTCAGTGGCTAATGGTGGAAGATCAGACATTATACAACACTTGAAAACACTTAGACAAAAAAAAGCAATATCGTGGCTTCGTCAAATAAATTAGTTACATCTTATATGCAAAAAGAAGCATTTGATAATAATGAACAAAATTTAGCTCTGGTTGAAGGAGCTTGGGCATATCATACTGTGAAACATAATCATTCATTTCGTTCTACTGACTGTACATCTAAACTAATCAAGAAGTGTTTTGAGAAAAACTTTGCATGTGCTAGAACTAAAAGTGAGGCAATTGTTTGCAAGGTTTTTTGCCCCAAATCATTAGAGAATCTTAAAATGGAACTAGCCCTAACAAATTGTTTCTGTGTATTTTGATTGCTCTAACCATGGTAACATAAAAATTTGTCCAATTTTGGTAAGATATTTCTTGCCAAATTGTGGGGTAAAAGTTAACATTATGGAATTGAAGCAGCTATGCAGTGAAACTTCAGACATTCTCTCAAATTACATAAAAGAAACTGGTAAATTATCAAGTGGCAAACAAGCTGTTAGCTTTATGTGCTGATAATACGAACTGTAATTTTGGGGTATCAAGAAGTGGACAAAATAATGTTCTATAAAATGCAACAGCAACAATCACTGAGTACACATTTTATTGGTGTAAATTGTGCTTGCCATGTCCTAAATAACTTTATACAAATGGCATCAGACTGTCTTCCTATTGACATTGAAATTGTGAAAATTTACTCATTCTTCTACATTTACACAGTCAGAGTAGAACAGTTAAGAGAAATGTGTGATTTTGTTAATGTTGAATACCAAAAACTACTTGGTTTTAGTAAAACCAGGTGGTTGGCGCTGACACCAGCAGTAGGGAGAGTGTTGAGATTATTCCAACCATTAAAAACTTTTTTTTGTCTCAAGAAAGATGTCCCAAGATTTTAAAAAGCTTTCTAGAGACTTCATCTGCTGAGGCTTGGCTTCATTTTATCCAAAGTCAGGCCTCAACTTTTCAAACCTGCATACTCCAAATTGAATCAGAAAATGTCTCAATGCCAGAAGTATCAAATATTTTAAAAAACTTTAAATTAAAATTAATGGAATGACAAGGAGAAATTTTCTTACATGCTAATGTCAGAAAAATGATTTGTGATTTGGAAAAAGATGGGGTTCTTGATGTCAAAAAATTTAAAAAGCAAGTAAATTCCTTTTACTCTACCTGTGTGGAATACTTGGATCAGTGAAACAAAGAATTTGATGAAATTAATATTTTTGATTGGATTATTCTATGAAAAGTTCCAGAATGGACTCAAATTGAAAGTGTTTTGATTTTATTTCAATGAAAAAATCAGATTTAAATATCGATGACACAGAACTGTTTGATGAAATCACCTGTTTGAAAAATTTTGCTACAATAGAGAAAGTTGCTGATTGGAGCAATAATGAAATACCTGTTGATCGAAAATGGGTTGAAATTTTTACACATTTTGACTCTAATGAAATGCCTTATAAAAACCTGTTACAGCATGAGCTGCACAGAATTTTATAATTTTCTGCAAGAACAAGAAGATATTTTGAAAAAAATACATACAGTGGATAAATATAATAAATAATTTTCTTAAAGTTATTTACCCATGTACTATTTAAGAACTCAATAAAATTGTACTCATGAGATTTTGCTTACAAAGTTGAGGATTTCTGTTTTTGTTTTAATATACTGCTTATAGCAATTTATTTTAATGTGTTTAATTTATTTATATTAATTTATCTGGTGTTTTAAGGAGCTAATCACTTTGAAACAAAGATGTCATTTGATGTCCTGTATTTTCATGTCAAAATACAGGACATACCTAAATATGTTCTGTATTCTGTCTTTCAGCAAATGGTCACCTTAGGCATGGTGGACGAACACAAGATGCACATATTTGGAGATGCAGTCTATTGAGAGGATAATTGCATCAGCAGTATTTGGCAGGAGAAAGAATGGCTAATAGGTACCTATTTTTAAACTCTTCCATTCTATTCATGTATCTATATAATAAAGCACTAATGTCATGATATATATATATATGTAAACAAACCTCTAACATAAGCACGACTCTGGAAAGCAGGTTGTCGTAGAGATATGAGGTAAACTGCGTTTTGTTTCTACAAGCTAGGAGGTCCCTGGAAAACTATTTTCATTTCCACAGTCATTAATTTCCTCTCTAATATGACTTTTAAAATGCAGATTTCTGACTGACTTCGCATAATAAACTGTCAGTATGCGCACACAGCTGTGCCCTCAGCGAGATTCAAACCTGCGAACCTTACCTACATGTACCTGGAAAATGCATTAGTATAGTCAAATGTGAATTATTGAGATAAACATTAGGTGCTCGAGGAGAGATCGTACTCCACTATACACCTGAACAAGCAGGTACCGTTTTCATAATGAACTGATATTATAAATGAACCACAGAATACAAATGTAATCTTAAATAACTTAAATTACAGGATACATCATAAACACGTGTGCAGTTTTACACAACATGGCTCTGCATTATCAAGTACCATTACCTGAAAACATTCAGCCAGAAGCTGGGGAAATGAATGTGGTTGCTGATGGAGATATTAATGCTACAAGTGAGGGCAATAATGTTAGGAGAGAGATAATAAATAATCACTTTTGTTAATTTAAAACAATTTATTTCACTTGGCTAAATAGTTGGTAATAACTGCTATGAAGCTTTCCAAGTCACATGCATTATACAGTAAGTACAATTTTTGAAATAACAATTATTGAATTTAAACTATTAATTTAAAAATACAGTATATAAACCAAATAACAAAAGCTATTTTTGGCTGCCTCAAGGCCCGCTTGGGTTGTTCCCCATTCTCAGCTATTCTTCCACACCCTGTAATCTATACATAGCATTCATTATTTAATTATAAGAATTTACTCCAAACTAATTTAATTAGCATGATAATACTATAATAAAAATTACATCAAGCAAAGGCTGGCTCTCGCTGGTGGAAGGTTGAACTGGAAGTATCTCCATCACCTGTTATACATAACATAAGAGCAAATATTAGAAATTATTTATATTTTGAAAATTGTCGTTTCATAATAACTGCATCTTACCTTTCAGCAGAAAATAAATAATTAACAGTTTTTAACGAGAATTGATTTTAAATTATTTAAAACCCATAAATAAGATAAATAGATAATCAACATATATAATCTTATAATAAGTATCAAATAGTACTAACCACTTCCTCTTCTGTTGGTAGAATCTGAAGAGGAAGATCCACAAATTCTCCTGCTTCAGCTATAGTTTTCTCTCTCTCCAAACTTTCCGGTGCCATCCAATCCAGCAAGTTCTCTTCAATAGCACTCGGCTGCTGGATGGATGGTGGGCCTCCACCTGTACCCCTAGCATGGGCCTTAATTCTAATTGCTTTCTTTTTAGTGTTAGCCTTCCAATCTGACCAACACTGAAACAAGAAGACATATGAGTATAACACAATCAGCTATGATTTCATTTACAGGCAATTCTCAAAAAGTGAATACACAAATATTTTTCCTATGAATTTTTACGGTTATCTTCACCTTTTGCCACTTACTTGCTGGCTTTGTGGGCCCATACCCTAAAGCATTTAGGGAGACTGCAAGCCTCTCCCATAACTCTTGATTTTTCTTTTTCCCCTGTGTCCCTAACAGTTTGCCATAGGCGAAATCGGGGTGCGCCTTCTTATTTCTCTTGTGCTTGAAAATTAAAATTTCTCTACAACGTCTAAGAATTTTCATTCATATCAATTACTAAAACGAATCGAACTCATTATGATACTATACTACTTCCCTAACTTATTGTTGGATGAATTCCGTTAAACATGATTTGTTCAACCCAAAATAATTTCCAACTTCATAATCGTCGTTAAATGAAAAGCAGAAGTTTAACTAAAGCTAATGTAAGGACACAAAAAATGGTTGGTTGCGTTATCATCGTAACTTACCTATATTTTCAGTTAAGTGTACGAAATGTTTGCTAATACAAATGTTTAAAATTGATAAATAACTTTCACCGTAAATGATTTGAGTCCGACTACTTACCATTATTATCGTTGATGAATACTTGACCTAATCACGTAACCATGCACGTAATATATGATTTCGCAAAAGTTGGACAAATTTAAGAATGTTGACAACCACTGTACTACAGGGCAGTCTAGTAATCCTCTATAGGTCTGCCCTCTAGGAACACTGTATTGAACTAGATGTACGAACTTTAAAAATGGGTGGAAGATTGACGTATTTTACCGTAAAACTCGGTAAGTATTAATTTTAAATAAAGCTGCACTTTTTATGGTGTGTGTGTGTGTATATCTATATATCAGATTTCAGACTCTTTATTGTTGTTTATTCTTCGAGTATGAAATTTACCGAAACATTTCCTCAGTGAAGTTAACCTGTAGTCAAAAAGGAAACGAAAGTGCGGGCGTTAATGTGAGCTAAAATGAAAGTGTTCTGATTAAAATATATAGATTTATGTTACGGCGAAATTATTGTAAAAGTTGTCTAAAATGAATGGACGATACTTTGGAAGGCATTAATCACTTGAAGAAAGTGGCCTAAGTTAAAAGGGGGAGTATGTACCTTTGCTTTCCGTCTTTTAACAGCTCATATTAAAGTTCACCAGTGCTGCCTTGAATCAGACACCGTGTATTTTAAAGCCTTTGGGTTTTGGTCGTTGTGATTATTTCGTCCAGTTGTAAACATTATTTAAGATTGGGATAATTGTACGTATTCTTTCATTTTGAACGGTTATACTATGTAATTTCCATTTTGCGTCTCCCGTATGTTTAATGTTAAAAGTTTCAATCTATTAAAGCATCCGTTTCCAAATATTATTTAGACAATCAGAGTAAGCATTGCATAGCAATACATGAAACTAGTATGAATGTAATTAAAGATCAATGCTTTTTTAACTATATTTTATTCAATTTTTAATGAGTTTATCTTCATTTATATAAAATTATTTTAGTGTGCTGTCACAAATGGAATCGAGCTGAACCAGAACAAACAGAGCGAGTGTCTTCATGAAATTGTTCATCTGTGCTGCTTGTCTTCATTAATAATGTGAGTTCACTCATAAAACAAAGCGATCTAGAGTTTAAGTGAGTAGATGTATATGTAATTAAGTAGGATTCGATTGAGTGAAATTATTTGTATCAGACTTCCTTGTATTCCAACCATGAAACTTTCTGGGTATCATTAAAACGTAAACACGGCAGTCCATTGAAGGTTGTTTTGGTTGTCTAGGCCATGATATTGAGTTGGATGCACCCATTTCAATTTTATGCTTAAAATTTAACCTATTACCTGTCTTTAGCACTCATGAAAATGGAGAATTTTGTTAGAATAGTAAGCAAATTATTTACTTTCATTATACAAGCATTATGGTTCTTTTGGATTTTATACGGGAGCTTGCCTAATTTCTGACTTTTTCTATTGCCCAAGGTATCTCAGGCCCAAAGCAAATCTAATACAAGTAATTTTATTGTATAAAGTTTTAACTTTTGTTTAATTTTCTAATTGCTTCATTTTTGTAAAGTTTTTAAAATGCTAATCAAAATGACAAGTATAAAATTTTAATAATTGTGTTGAGTTTTAAAGAAAAAGAAAGTCCAAGTGAGGATGTTGAATAAATGAGTCAGATAACAGAATAATGGAGATATATAAAATTTAGACTGGAAAATCAGCACAAACATCTGCACAAACTCAACTCAAACTAAATACAGTTTGCCACTTGGATTTGGATGACCTGTCATAGTTTCAGATTGAGAACAGAGAGTAGTGAATGTGTTAACAATCAACGTATTTAATTGGATCTGTGGGAAGATGAAATTGTGCTTTTGGAAACATAAAATCAGTGAATAACTATTATATTTTCTTGGTATGCATAAAATAATAGAGTTTATAAGAAGGACAGATATGCAGTAAACTACAAGTTCAGAACGACCATGTAACAGGTTTCCCACCTGGCTACTTTGTCAATTACGATTATGTAGTGTATGTATGGCATACAAATAACAGTGCTCGCTAGTATTTGGCATGAAAATTTGATAAAGCTGCCAGTTCTAACAAAAAATAGTCATTATGTAATACACTGAAAGTTCAGCTTTTAAGTTAGAGATAGTGAAAAATCTAAGTAACCGCAAATTATAACCATTTGTATACTCTGAGGTACTGACATAATTGACTTAGTATGTCAGTATCATGTTATATTTCTGGAAACAGTGGTTACTTCGAGCATTCCATCATAATGTATAAGGAATCAACAGCTTAGGGTTATATGTTGCAATCAGGGCCGGTTTCAGTTAAAAAATACATGTAAGCGAGGTAAAAATTTGCCACCCCTCTGGATATCAAAGGCATGAAATAACATTAATGACATACTGAAAAAAGAAATAACTTATTTTACTGTTTTATTTTTTCAAAAAAATATTCAGCTAAATATTTTCAGAAAATAGAAATAAAACATTCACTGATCTTATAACAAAACTACTATGTAATGATTATATTATATTTTTATATTGCAACTTTACGAACCCACTTTTCTAAAAGGACGAGATTAAGTTTTTTGGGGCGTTTTTCTTTGCAAAATCATTTATCAGGGATCGGAGAGGGAAGCTACATGCGAAAGGTAGAGATACCGAATGTTAAATAGTTGCACAAAGAGACAAACCCGGAGTAATCAAAATCTCTAGTATTGAAGGTTCACTGTATTTGGGGCAGTAAGGTTATTTGAAATTACAATGCGTAATCCGTAAAAGCACGTGAAACTTAGCAGTATAGTTATTGCTTTTGCGTGTATATATTCCGCTAAAGAGGTTAAGGGAAGTGCACAGTGTGTCGGCGTGTTTTAGACAATGTAAAAGTGTAAAACGTTCATCTTGCCGCCCTTTTTAGGTGACACCTGTAAGCAGTAGGTTACGTCGCTTACACCTTGAACCGACCCTTAATGTAAATGACATATCATGGTGTAAAATATAATTTTTTCACGATGTTTTCAAGTTCTGTGCAATAAACCTTTAAAAAAATGAAAATGTAAAAATCCGAAATATTGATTTTGCCGCCCCTCTGAAGTGACGTCTGTAAGTGACCGCTTACGTCGCTTATGCCTGAAACTGGCCCTGGTTGCAACATTACAGATCAGGCAGGGCAGGCCCAAGGTAAGGATGACCTTGGTGACTGCCTGGGGTGCCAAAGTCTTGGGGGCATTATCCTGACCATCTCTGTATTACTTACAAGTGAATAAATATTGGGTACCAGTTTATAATAATAATAATAATGAATAATAATAATAATTCGACCTTATTTTCAAGGGCTATATTTAGACTACCGTATATACTCGTGTATAGTACGAGTTTTTACGACCAAATTTTTATTGCAAAAATTGGGGATCGTACTATACACGAGTAATGCATTTGAGGATTTAAAATTCATGTATCTTCACGGGCATTTTCGGTGAAGTTATGCCACCCGCGCACATTCTAATGGTAGGCTAACCTTAACAGTGAGGTCCTTTATCGTTGTTATGCTGCTTCGTGAAGAGTAGTATCTTTTTCCTATATACAGCTTCAAATTCACAAATACTTGATATAAGTGAAGATTTATGGGCACTTCCTTTCTTGAATTTTATGTATGTACATCTTTGTTTGCGTCTTTTTACAAGGGATGGATTGGAACGAGTTGGACTAAAAGTATCGTAGACTGCGCAACTTTATGGAATTTTGACATCTTGAAAAAAAGAAATTACTTTGTAATATTCAACAGTCTTTATTGTTTCTTCAATCACACACCAATCGGTTTCCACTACAAAGTCATTCTAAAGGTGTTAAGTCAGTTAGTAACAGCATTAGAATGATTTTGTAGAGGAAACCGGTCGGTGTGTGATTGAAGAAACAATAAAGACTGTGGAATATTACAAAGTAATTTCTTTTTATCCGTTATCCCTACCTATTAAGTAGATGAGCGAGTGGAACCATTATGTATGTGGAACGTAATCAAGACGTACTAGAATTGAAACGATTTTATTTCATCTTGTGCAATCATGATTCATATCACTTTTTATTAAATGTTTTAGGAGTAAGATACTTAACTTATCTGAATTTTAGTGTACTCATAAGAAATACTATTTACGACATTTACGGTCTATTCTATGGTGATGTGGAAAATCAAGGTCATTCGATATATCTCGCTCGTAACCATCGAGCTATCGAAACGAAATATATCGATCCTGGTGGAAAGCTGGGGTTGTACTATAAACGAGATATATGAAAAAATCAGGTTTGTTCACCAAAAAATCAGGGGTCGTACTATACATGGAGTCGGCATATACATGAGTATATACGGTATATAATCCACTCTTACATACAACCCATTATGACGGACATAACCATCCATGCCCTTGGCGGGATTCGAACCCACGACCTCAGTATTCAGCGGCAGATGCTCTAACCACCCTTCTATATCATGGAACAGGCTGGAATATTGGTGGCATTCCTTTTATTTTTTCATTAGCAATAATTTTTACAGCAATGAATAAAGTTATACGTGTGTACTTTGAAAATATATCAACAACCACCAATCTCGCCCAAGCACCAAAATTCCTCAGGCCTCCCCTGAGATCATGTCCGAGTTTTATATTTAACACTCAGTGATTTTATTACGAGGCAAATCTAGCAGGACGGTATTTGCTTCCTTGTAGATTCATTTATAAACAAATACCAATGGGTTACTAGAGTACAGCTCAAGTGTCTGTTTTTATTGATTTTTATTCTTTTATCTGTTTTATTAGCCATATCATACACATTTCATTAATCATCATCATCATAGGTAGTCTGTCCGTTGACAGGTCCGTGATTATTCATGGTTAAACTTGGTTCTCCATATACTCCTATTTTCCGCAGTCTTCTGTATCTCTTGATAACTCTCTTTCCCTTTCAAGTCGTCTATCAGCTGAAACATTTTCTTACCTCTTTCTCTTTTTCCATCCAGTTTTCCTTCTAACACTTCTTTCATCATGCTCTTCCTCCTCAGGTAATGTCCAATCCAGTTAAACTTCCTCTTTTTGATAGTCTGTATAATCATTCACTTCTCTCCTATTCTTCATAGTACTTCCTCATTTTCCCCCTATCTGTCCATCTTATCTTCAGCATTCTTCTCCATGTCCACATTTCGAAGCTTTCCAAATATTTAATATCATTTTTCCTTAGCGTCCATATTTCTGCCCCATACAAAGCTATACTCCATACATAGCATTTTATCAACCCCTTGAGGATTTCTGCCGTATATTTCCCATTAGTAGGAGTTTCTTTCTTCTGAAAGTGCCTTTTGCTTTCGTTATTCTAGTCCTGATTTCCTTGGTACATTTTGCTTCTCTCGTTATGATGTTTCCAAGGTATTTATAATCTGAAACTTGTTCTAATGGCTTTCCTCCAATACTTATGTTCAAATTTTCTTCTTCTTTACTTGATATTCGCATAACCTTGGATTTTTCTGTATTAATTTCCATACCGTATTTTCTACCTGTTATCACTAGTCTATTTATCATTTTCTGGACTTCCTTTTCCTTTCCTGCTAGAAGTAATTGATCATCTGCATATTTCACTGTTCTTATAATCCTTCCTCCAATTTTGAAATCTCCCATGCCTTCTAACGCTTCCTGCATTAGCCTCTCTCCATATATATTGAATAGAATTGGCGATAGACAGCAGACCTGTCTTACTCCTCTACCGATATGTACTCTGCTGGTGTCCGCATTCTCCAACCTGACCTTTACAACTTGATTCACATACAGATTCCTGATCAAACACCTGTCTTTCCAGTCTACACCTATATCCTTTAATATCCTCATCAGCAGTACCCAATTTACTCTATCAAAGGCCTTTGCCAGTCGACGAAACATACGCAGCAGTCTTGGCTGTACTCTGTTGCCCTTTCTGATACGATTCTCACTACACCGATAGCATCTCTGGTTCCTTGTCCTTTTCTGAAGCCGAATTGATCTTCCCCTAGCATTTCTGCTGCCTTTTTCTCTAGTCTTTTATTAAGAATCCTCGTGATGATCTTCGAAGTGCATGACAATAGGGATATCGTTCTGTAGTCTTTACACTTCATTGCCTTAGGCTTCTTCTTTAGAGGGATCATTGTTAAATCTAAGAAATCCTGAGGCCACTCTCCCGAGTCATAAATCTTGTTAATTAGTTTCGTAATCACTTTTAGTCCTTCTGATCCCATGACTTTAAGTACCTCTGCCAGTATTCCATCGCTGCCTGTAGCTTTTCCTTTCTTTAGTTCCAGTATCACCTTTTCTACTTCGCTTTTCATAATACTTGGTCCCAAGTTGTCTTCTTCAATGCAATTCTCTTCTTCCAGTTCTATTTATACTGATCCTGCCTTCTTTTTGTATAGTTCCTTAATGTATTCTTCCCATACCTGTGCTACATCTTTTGGTTCTGCGACTATTTTTCCATCTGTATTAATAATTCCTTTACCACGAATCCCTTTAGTCTTCTTATCTTCTAACTCCAATGCCCTAGCATACATCATATCGTACCATCCTAACTTCTCCATCTGTTGTATTTCCTCACATTTTTCTTTTATCCAAATTTCCCTAGCTTTATCTGTTACCCTCCTCAACTCATTGTTTATGCGTCTATAATTGGCTCTTCCTTCTTCACTTAACATTTTTCCATTTTCTCCAGCATTTCCTTAGTGATCCATGGTTTTCTGATTTTCTTCTCTTGTTTCCCAATCTCTTTATTCAAGGTATCTTTGATGCTGATTTTCACTTCCTCCCATTCTGTATCCACGGTCTTCGGTTTGTTTTCCAAATTTCTATGGCAATCTTCCAACTTCGTGCTGAATGCATCTTTCTTTTCTTTCAGTTTTTCTAGGTCCGGTCTTGTCTATCTCTTCTCATTTTCCTTATTTGTTTAAGCTTTGTAGTTACATCGACTATTAGAAGGATGTGATCTGAATCAATGTCTGCTCCTGGTAATTGTCTTAGCATTTTTTATGCTGTTCCTGAAGCTTTGTTTTACTAGGATGTAATCTATTTAGCATCTCATTCTATCTCCTGGGCTTTTCCATGTTTACAGCCTTCGTTTATGGTTTCTGAACCATGTATTAATCACTACTAGGTCGTTAATAACACAGAATTCTACCAATTTTTCTCCCCTAGGTTTCTTTTCCCAAGTCCGTATTGACCGACAACATTTTCTTCTTGTCCTTCAGTAACTATGCTGTTCCAATCTCCCATTATTATGCAGTTTACCTTTCCTCTTCAGTCTTCTTTCATTTCATTAATATCGGCTTGCAAATGTTTTAAATCCCTGTCATTCGTTTCTTCTACTACCTTAAATTTTAAAAACTTCATCTTGTTAATGCCCATATTTTGAGAGGTTAAAAAAAATGCCATTTAAACATTTGGTCTGTCTGATGTGCTAACTCATAACTGAAAGAATCTCAAGACATGGTCTTTTTCTCTAATCGATTCAGGATTCTCTCTCATTCTACATGTTCTCTCTGATCGTCCATTTAAAATTTTTTTGAAAAAAAAACTCATTTCATTCATTGAAAGAGAGTTACATGTTTATGTATAGTATACATATGTAAAAAAAATTTGTAATAGGTATTATATTCTTGCTTATTTTTCTATCAAATTAAGGTGTTATGTTGCTGAAGTTGAAGATAAGTTTGTAGGATCGAGTTTTGAAGTTGTAAATCAAATTTGTAGTGCAAAAATTCGTAAAATTCGTTCCTGAAAACGCGGTCGAATCTCGAACAGTCGAATGTCAAATGCAGTTTTTCCATAGACTTGCATGTTATAATCGGGCAATACGTTCCCGCATCTTGGGAAAAAATTATTAAGTCTCCCCTCACGTTATATAAAGGTAAAATAACATTCCTAATGTGTTAGTACAACAATATTAAATTATGGACATATAAAATGAAAAATATTTTAAATGTACAGATGAGTCCCGCTTAACGCGGCCCCGCCAATGCAGATTCGTTATAATGCGGATATTATTTCAAATTAAAATTTAAAAAAAATATAGATCTTATGCACAGTGCGACCGCAGTCTAATATCTTATGATTTTTCAAATTTCTCATTAATCAAATTTCCTGAAGTATCCTAAATAATGTGGTATTTCAGCAGTGTTGCATAATATTACATCGTCTGGTGGCCAATTTCACTCTTCCCTGTAAATTTCACGGGTCTAACACAAAAAATATATCTACTAAGGCGGAAAACATTTGAAAAACGGAAATAGAAATATGATTCATTCTTCATGTTTCTTTGGCATCATTGGATCGTAAAGAATGTTTTTGATGATTTATATTTTTTAAATCTATAATTTTCGACAATTACTTTATTACAATTTTTATTTGCAGTATTAACATGTCATTATAAATAATAATAAAAGAATAACGCTACACATAAAAAAATTATATAATTTTGATCTACATATGAAAAAATGTGGTACGCACGGAGTGATCTTAATGTTTGAATGCTTATAATGTATAATAATATATAATCAGTGATGAACTGGAAAAAAATTAAGAACCGGCTCTAAAAAAAAGGGGGTTAGGAAATTTGAATAATGGTAGCAGGATGCCTATATGCCAGTGGCACCATATCGCTCTAGTTTAGTAATACCGTTCCGCTAGCTTAACAAGTGTTCACCTTGTAATATATTCAATTTCATATACTGTCGGTAATTAACTATCAGATAGGACAAAATGTACTTGAAAGGACAAAATCAATAAATTTTCATATTTTCTAAAAATTTAACAACCGAATCGCAAATTCTGAGAAAAATTAACAACAGGCTCGAGCGAGCCAGCGGGAGCCGGATTCAGCTCATCACTGTATATAATGATATATAAATTGCAGAAAACCCAACACGCACTACTATGGGTTTGATCTATAAGCGGAGCTGCAAGAGCATCGTCAATCAGTGCATCACTTTCTTGGAGGAGCACAATGACTTTACACAAGTGAGTGCCGTGAAGCGAGGATGCGATGGGCCATTTGAATGCCACTGCCAAGTTTTACGTAATAAGCGAAAAAAGCTAAGCACTCGACCTTGGACTCTTTTTTAAATAAAACTTCGTAGGTGTTCTGAGAAATATTTTGAAATTATGTGTCTACCGCTAAAAAGCTTTTTTGTCTTACTGTTTACTAAATAATTTTATAGTTTGTTTAATAAATTATGTTCTAAAAGTCCAGTAGAAATATATTTTACATTGAATGTGGGTCCAAAAATACCATTTAGGAAGTTATTTCCTCTGGGCGCCTAGGTGCCCCAGCGAACGCGGATTTTAGCTTAACGTGGAGACCTCAGGAACGCATTCCCCGCATTAAGCGGGGCTCACCTGTATATTTAATGAGAAACATACTTATGTAATTTAAATCACTTAAAGTGTAAGTTGACTCATTTTTTAACTAGGGAGATAGATTTCTTAGGTTAACGATATATCAATGGGCTAAAGGATAGGATTTATAAAAAGAAGGATATGAGCACTAAAATTGATTTAGAGACATTCATTTGTAAAATAAAGAGCATTATGTATATATGAATCGTAATTTAACTAATCAAATAAACTTGGCAACAAGGCAAACAAGTAGGGTTGGCATCTCTGGCTGTTTGGTAGCTGACTTGTGTTGAGGTGAAGTTGATGTGGTTTGTGCTTTCTTGCTTTGTTATTTTTGAATTTGTTCATGTTATTGTTTTTGTTACATTGTTATAGTTATTACATTGTTTTAAATTTGTTAAGTTGTTAATATCTGATTGCTCTTCGTTTGCTTTCCTTTTCCTGCAGAAATCAAACAAGGATATAACTTCTTGTGTAATAAAATACCTGAAGAGATGTTTCAGTTACGACTTAGACCAGAACAAAAATAATGAGGAAGAAACTAAAAAAGCAATACTAAATATTGTAGAGCATGCCTTTGATAATCATGTACACTGTGGTGATTGGTACAAATAAAAATCAGATCCAATCAACGATAAGCACATACGATCCTAGACATCGCCGAATTTTTTTTCTTCTCCAATCAATGTTTTATGACTATAGTTTTATGTAAGTTGTCCAAATTACATCATTAATAATTTTCTTTCTTTTTTCAGGCCAGTATTTCAATTTTAAATCCATTCCAATGCACTTTTTATGACATACTCGGATTATATAGATACTTGATAAATATATACAACATTTTCTACACACACTCTTCGATATTTCCACTGTAGAGTTGCATAGTTTACATGCCGAATAAGGAGCACTTTATGCCACGTTCCGACGGTTTCTCGAGTCCTTTCGGTGCGTCCTGGCGGTGGGCCCTACCGGGTGGGGTCGCTTTTCGCTCGCTCTTTAGGTAGCGGCCTCCATCTCACACGGGGTCTGCATTGTCGGTCAGAAAACCTGCAAAGCGCTCGAAAGAACCACTTCACGGCGTGCAGTCGACAACAGGCGACCACATGTGACTAAAGGCAGATGCACAATTGCCCGGGAACGAGAACGGCAACGCGAAGAAATTAAATTAAATAAATTTTAAACGTATACATGCGCTCCGCCATTGTTTTCGTTAAAATGTATTATTTGCTATCGTTACTTTGTTATCTTGTTATACTGTTATCGTTGCTGTTCATTAATTAATTAACTAACTGCGGATAATTAACCACAGTAGCGATCGAATCCCCACACATTGTTTCTGTAGGCGAAATGACAATTTGAGGCGTAAAGGTGAACGTGTCGCGTTCTATTGTGCACCGATAGGGTCGCACGTAACTATGCAACTCTACAGTGGAAATATCGAGGAGAGTGTGCGTAGAAAATGTTGTATATATTTATCAAGTATCTATATAATCCGAGTATGTCGTAAAAAGTGCATTGGAATGGATTTAAAATTAAAATACTGGCCTGAAAAAAGAAAGAAAATTATTAATGATGTAATTTGGACAACTTACATAAAACTATAGTCATAAAACATTGATTGGAGAAGAAAAAAAATTCAGCGATATCGAGGATCGAACCCACGACACAATTTCCGTAGTCTGACACTTTATCACTAGGCTACTGTCACCTACTGTCGCTCGTCATGATATTAGAGGACAAGCCAATTGTTTTTCAATTTTCAATTGCAAATATCTCGAAAACGCGGGCTCGTTAGACGTCTTTCCGAAAATACGTGTCCAATTATTTTTCGTTTTCTTTCATCCTGTGAAGTTTGGTCGTGATCCGCCACTTACACTTGGGTGCCTTCCCTTGTAAGTATTAAATGCACAGGAAATTAGAAAAATTCAATGTCCTTTAACCTTGATCGGCGAGGCATCGCCGTATGGCGACAATGCATGCATGCTCTCATGGTCGAGCGTTGCCGTATGGCGTCAGAGTGTATTTCTACGTTTCAGATATCGCTGTCATGTTTGGTTCTCGTATTTCCTTTATTACTATGTGGATAATGCTTATAATGGTTAGTCTTTGTATTTTTTGTGAATACATCACCCTTTCGTTGTTTTTAACAGAGTACCTACTCTCTAAATATGTCCTAGCTAGCTTCACGAGTTTTCTTCTCTCTGACAAAAAGTGTGTTATAAGGAGCAAGGGGTAATTGAACTACAAATGTATTTCTGCATGAAGCATTAATGAATAAATTGTGAAACATTTGTTTCAGTTTACGTTGCCGTGTGTGTTTGGGAAATAAAAAAATGGAACAAGATTCAAGTGCGCCAAATGTGACGTAGGCCTCTGTATATACCCATGTTTCCATATTTACCATACTAATGTTTTAAAACCATTCATTATTATTATAAAGTGTTGTGTTAATTGTAATAAATAATCATTGTCTTATGTATTGAGTGTCAATTTTAGGTAGTAAGTGAATGTCAAATATGAGACAGTAAATATGTAATTTTAGTAATTAAAAGAAATTGTTATATTATTTATGTTGCAAGATGATTGAGACATAGTACATTGTAATACCACAAAGTGTGATAATGTCCGTCTACAAAATCGTGATTATCTTCTTAGTTTATTCCATTTTTTTATTATATATTCGTATTTTTAGGCTTGCTTATGATTTATTCATCGAATTTAAATGTTGTTATGTGGTTTTTCATTAAAGTAATAGATTGAAATGTATGTAACATCAGTTTTCTATAATATGCTTTTCATTTGAATTAATTTTGATTATTGATTCAGGAGATATACTGGTTAGACCGAATGTATGTTTTTTGAGCCCCGATACAAAAAAATACATCCGGCTGTGAAGAGGCACTTCTGTAAATGACTGCCGTACGATAAAGGTTAAATAGAGTTATTATTGTGTTTATACTTCTGACATAATCATGCTTCATCTCTGATGTATACCTTTTCCCAAAGGGTATAGCCTTATTTTAAAATACTTAAGTAAAATTGAGCGGCTTAAATGAGTAATATGATTTTCCTCCACATAGTGGTCAATGATATGGTCTTTCAAGTGATGAAAGGCTGATACCTCCTGGTTCAGGACTTCAGTCATTAATATAGGTAAAATACCCGGTCTGGTTATTTTCTCTGAAGCGCTGAAAATTCTGAAGACCCTTTCTGCTGCCTTACATAAATTTACAACATCTTTGCATGGAACAACCAAGTCTCCTTTATTCTTTGTGAAGAATGCACAACGGTTTAACTTCATCAGAGCCAGAAGATCCTAGATTATGAAACATTGTTTTTTGATTAGATACTGATGTTATAGAAAACAATCAACATTGTAGAAGTACAATGTAAAACTTACCCAAATATTCCTCATCATTAACGACGTTAGCCTTATTTTTGACGGTTTCCTTGGAGTGCACCTTTTCATCAGATGATGAGGAAATTTAAAAACTGACGGGATCGTGTCTGATTTTAGCCAATGGCCACCAAATTTCCCTAAATCAAAACACTTCGGAAAAATATTTCAAACGTACTTTGGAATGCACCATTGGCGTGAAACTGTCTCTTTTCAATGTGACTACCCACTTCTTTTTCATTTCTTCATTTGAAGGAAAACTAATTTCCAAAAAAGTAAGTTACAGTAAATTCCAGAATTACTTTCCATGCAAGAGCCACAATCATTAGGCACTTGCCAAAGTTGATGTTAACGTTCACTTCGATAACAAAATAAGAAAATTATTTATGTATACACTACAAAAAGTGATGTTACTGTCTTTATATAAAAAAATTCACCTGTGAAAAGATATGACTGCCTTTTATATATCTTGCCTTACATCCATAAGCATAGCACAAATGAGCCATGTTGCTACTCAGCTTCTTTCCACAAGTAACATGACTGCCTGCTTGCTTATGTCATCTTCACCAAAATGACATCACGCTATTGTATTAAAGGTCTATGGATTGAAAGAATGATAGTTCTGCCATCTACATAGCCAGGACTGAACTGAAAACAATATAAGAAACTAATGTGCTTAAAAAACTGGCAATTTCATAGTATATAAACTTATTTGAAATTAAGAAACCCATTAATTTCTCCAAATTTGATATTTTGGGAATTGAGATTGCCTGAGAATTTGATGATCTTGGTTCTGACAGTGTTAAGATATGAGCCAGGAATTTTAAAAATAACTTTCAATTGTTTGCTGCATATGACAGTAGATAATGATCCTTGATTTTAGCTACCAGGTACTACTTAAAACAATTGTTTCAGTTCAAACACGAACATTTTTCATCAAATATTGGGCTGTCTGGATAGTTCATGCCATTTTTTTTTTATAAAATAAAACAATTTTCATTTTAAATATAACTTTAATCAACAATATATTTTTCCCTTTCTTTTACAACATCTTCCCCTCTGCCAGGTAGTGTTAAAATTCCATCTTGGTAATATTTGCGAGGTTTAGAGCAGTGGTTCTCAAAGTGTGATCCACAAAACTTCCAGGTGGTTCGCAGGCTGGTCCAAAATGAAAGTTAATGATACACAGCGCCGAGGCCATTCTAAAGAACAGACCAAAACCCTAATCTTCACCACTTGCATTACGTATTAAGATAGTGATAAGGCTAAATATGCCATTTTAAATTAATTTGTTTGCATAGCTCACCTGATTAGTCCTAAAGCAATTAATGTTGGCAAAACAAATTAAATTATTACCACTGAAATTAACTAAATTCTTCACAGCGTCAAATCTCAGTGGATACAACAAAATGTTGTAGCAACTGTTCCCACTTACTTAGTTTGGAATAATCAAAAATGGTTACTCTAATAAAGTTTTAGAAAATCTTTAATAATAGAAAATTCTTAAAATAAAATTATAATTTTTTATTCTTAAATTCATATTTTTTCTCACTCAAGGCTGCTTTTAGAACATTATTCTGTTCCTTTTTCAATATATACTCTGAAAAGCTTAAGCAAGACGTCAAAATTAAGCTTAACCGTTAATTCAACTTTTACAAGATCAATACTCATTTTATTTCTCTCATCACTCCACATATTGTTCATTATAGAAAAAACTTCCTACATATGCATTACTAATGGGAATTGATAATACAAATGATAATAACTTAGGCAATTCAGTCATCTGTCTTTTTAAAAATAAGCACCCACTTTCTGTCAACTGGAATTTGTAGATCTTTTATAGAAGGAAGGATTAGATTAACATTACAAATCTCATCATACAGGAAATTATTATTAATGTCATAGGTATTTGCAGTTTTGACTGCTTGGGCAACTTTAGCATACTCAAGTACATAAGATTTTAGGTTCAGTGCAGAGAAATACTTCATGGGTGAATTTTCAAAATTGGACAGGTTTATATTCCCGTGTTTAGTTTCCTTGTTTATTTTCATAGACTTAGGTTTATACTCGCATCTTTATTTCCTTGTTTGTTATCCTGGTCTTATGTTTATATCGCTCCATGAATGCAATAGTGGCATAACTCAGAAAACGAAGTTTTGAGAAAATCGAAGAAGATGATGTAACCTTAATTCTTCACCCGATTCAGAATATTAGGCAGTATTGTGAGAGTGTTTTATGTTGTTAAATATCTTCTCACATTCAATTATTTTCATGATTTTATCATCATCTGCAACCCCTGCTTGGGGGTTAGGTACCATTTACCAAATTCAACCCCTGCTTTGAGTTGCCCACTGTTGCTGAAACACTCTCATAAATCAAAGCAGAGTGCCTAAATTCAGTAATTATTATCAGATTTCTTAAAACCCATTGATGTAGAAGTAAAAGAAAGGTAGTACGGCTAGTTTGTCTTGTATGTACAAAATTTTTGTGAAAAAATAAATTATGAACTTGGAATTGAACAGAAATTATGAGGAGGTTAGGCCTTAAGCCAAACCCGAAATTCCTAAAACATTATTACTAAACTAAAAACGAACAAATTCGCAACAAGACCTTACTTACCGAATTTAAATGTGCGACAGAATAAATTCACCTCGGCTATACGTCTTTAAAATTGAGATTGGGGTTTAGAGAGAGAGCGAAGTAAAGAGCTCTCGCTCACGTGATTTACCGAGAATCAATAGATGAGGGCTCTTGTGAGGCCTAGCCTGATTGAGCTCATTCGCTCTTAGACCTCCGTTGTGCCTACATCATGTCTACGAGTGCTGTGTTGCCAAGCGTTTCATTCGTGTTGCTAAGCGTTTTGTTTCGTTAAGCCTAGAGAGAGAGAGAGCCTAATGTAGATAAATAGATCCGACAACATCGGTGCCCAATTCTCCCGCTCAAACACGTCTCCCCACCTCTTCGAAGTGAAAGCAAACGACGTGTTCCGAGTATCTCCAAACAGCCACCCCCAATGTCGTATTTAAAAGAGTATAGTCACCACCGTCTTCTTTTCCATGGTGACAAACTGATGGCACAATTCGGAATGCTAGACAGAACAACAAGTCAACAGTGGCATAAATCAAAAAGTGCCAGTATTGCACGTGCGGACCACGTCCTACAACCTTCACAGTCAAAGGCACATTGGAGATTTGCCACTGTTGACGAACCACATCATAACAATTCTGCAGTATGCAACAGCGGCACTTACGTCACTTGGAGGCTGAAGTCTTAGATAACATTGTACCCTTATTGTAGGATAATAGCTGGCAAATTTCTGAGCTCACAGGTTGTATTAACTCAAAAGGTGCAATATTTGACTTGTGCCACTATTGCATTCACGGAGCGATATATTCAGTTTTTTATTTATCATGAAGTAAGTTTATATTCCCTTGTGTATTACCCTTGTTTATTTTCATATACTTAGGTTTTTATTCCCTTGTTTATTTTCCTTTTTTATTTTCATGGTTTATATTCCCATGTTTATTTTCCTGGACGTAGGTTAATATTCCGTTGTTTATTTTTGTTGTTTATTTTCATGGACTTAGGTTTATACTCCCTTGTTTATTTTCATGGAGTTACGATTATATTCCCGTTTATTTTTCTTGTTCATTTTCCTGGACTTACGTTTATATTCTGTTTATTTTCCTGGATGTAGTTTTATATTCCCTTGGTTATTTTCCTGGACTTACTTTTATATTCCCTTGTTTATTTTCCTGGACGTAGGTTTATATTCCCTTGTTTATTTTCATGGACTTAGCTTTGTATTCCCTTTTTCATTTTCCTTCTTTATCATCCTGCGCTTAGGTTTATATTCCCTTCTTTACTTTTCTGGACAAGTTTATACTTCCGTGTTTAGTTTTCTTGTTTCTCTTAGGTTTATACTCACTTCTTTATTTCCTTGTTTGTTATCCTCATCTTATGTTCATATACAGTGAGTCTCTTTATTATTGGGCCAATATAAAAATAATTTTCAAAACACATATATTTTTTAAATGAATTATAGTAGTTTTTTCGAAACCTATTCACCTCTTTATTGTTGATTTCCTTACAAAAATAGGAAGGTAATTAGTAGCATTCGACTACTATGGCAACATATATAAACATGTTTATTCAAATAAACAAAAATATGACATCACAGAATTATTGGGCCAAACCGTCATTTGATGCCATCGATATCCAATTCATTATTGATTAGTGTATGCTGTCGGTGCAGTATCGTGCTTCTTGAACATTTGTGTGCAATTCACAATTTTTTTAGTAAAGAAAGATCTGAAATAATCTATGTGCACAGAAAATGGGACGTAAAAATGCAAACACTTCTTTTAATCTGCGTCAACTGGTTATTTTCCATCATGCCAAGGGCAAAATAGAACGGGAAATTGCTGAAATGCTACAAATGCCTAGAAGTACTGTGGGTAATATTATTAGACGTTTTATAAATGAGGATCGTATAGATTCAAAGCCAAATCCTGGAAGACCAGCATTACTCAATGATCATGACAAGCGCTGGATTATGCGAAAAGTAAAAGTAAATCCTCGTTTAAGCGCTCCAAAAATTGTAACTGAATTGTCAACTTATTGCGACAAGCATGTACATCCAGAAACCATTCGGCATTGCATAAGGGAAAATGGTTACAATGGTTGAGTAGCTAAAAAGAAGCCATTTATTAGTGACGCCAATAAGAAAATCAGAATAGCATTTGCAAAAGAGCATTTGGATAAGGGCAGAGATTTCTGGAATCAGGTAATATTTGCTGATGAAAGCAAGTTCAATGTTTTTGGGTCCAACGGTCGTGCCACGGTGTGGAGAAAGCCGAATGAGGAACTAAATAAAGAGAACCTTCGACCGACAGTAAAACATGGTGGAGGATCTGTCATGGTATGGGACTGTATGTCCGCTTCAGGAGTCGGAAATTTGGTCTTCATAGATGGTATCATGGATAAAATGGTCTACCTGAACATTTTGAAGAATAATTTAAAAGAGTCGGCTGAAAAAATGGGGATTTTGCAGGCCTTTCAGTATTACCAGGACAACGACCCCAAGCATAAAGCTCACATTGTGCGTGAATGGCTGCTTTATAACTGCCCAAAAGTAATTGGCACTCCACCGCAATCCCGTGATATAAATCCCATTGAAAATTTGTGGAATGAGCTCGACCGAAGAGTCAGAAGTCACGCAATAAGCAACAGAGAAGAATTGAAAAACTGTTGCAGGAAGAATGGACCTATATTCCTGTAACAATGACCAAGAAATTAGTAGAGTCAATTCCAAATAGGCTCAAATGTGTTCTGAAAAATAATGGGTACCAAGCAAAGTACTAACAGTAAGTCTGTTAGTCTATTAGTAGTAAAAACAATTTATTTTCCATTTGTGGCCCAATAATTTTGTGATGTCATATTTTTGTTTATTTGAATAAACACGTTTATATATGTTGCCATAGTAGTCGAATGCTACTAATTACCTTCCTATTTTTGTAAGGAAATCAACAATAAATAGGTGAATAGGTTTCGAAAAACTACTATAATTTATTTTTTAAATATATGTGTTTTGAAAATTATTTTTATGTTGGCCCAATAATAAAGAGACTCACAGTTTTCTATATATCAGGACAAGTTTATATTCCCTTTTTTAATATCCTTGTTTATTTTCATATAGGTTTTTGTTCCCGTTTATTTTCCTTTTTTATTTTCATGGTTTATATTCCCATGTTTATTTTCTTGGACTGTTTATATTCACTTGTTTATTTTCCCAGACTTAGGTTTATATTCCCATGTTTACTTTCCGTTTATATTTTCCTTGTTTATGATTCTGGACATAGGTTTATATTCCCTTGTTTACTTTCCTAGTTTATATTTCCTTCTTTATTTTCCTTGTCTTTTATCCTGGACTTTGGTTTATATTCCCTTGTTTATTGTCATTGTTTATCTTCCTTGTTTATTTTTCTTATTTTCATGGAATTAGGTTTATATTCCCTTATTTTCCTGGACTTAGGTTTATATTCCTTTGGTTATTTTTCTTGTTTATTTTCCTGGGCTTAGGTTTATATTACCTTGTATGTTTTCCTGGCCATAGGTTTATATTCCCTTGTTTATTTTCATGGACTGAGGTTTGTATTACCTTTTTTATTTTCCTTGTTTATTTCCCCGGACTTAGGCTTATATTCCCTTTTTTATTTTCCTTGTTTATTATCCTTGGCTTAGGATTATATTTCCTTGTTTATTTTCCTGGATTTTTTTAATATTCTTTTGTTTATTTTCCTGGACTGAGTTTTATATTCCTTTGTTTATTTTTCTGGACAGGTTTATATTCCTGTGTTTAGTTTCCTTGTTTGTTTTCATAGACTTAGGTTTATATTTCCTTTTTTATTATCCTGGTCTTATGTTTATATATTGTTTTTTATTTATCAGGACTTAAGAATATATTCCTTTGTTTATTATCCTTGTTTATTTTCATATACTTAGGTTTTTATTCCCTTGTTTATTTTCCTTTTTTATTTTCATGATTTATATTCCCATGTTCATTTTCTTGTTTATATTCCTGGACGGAGGTTTATATTCCCTTGTTTATTTTCATGGTTTACATTCCATGTTTATATTCCTTCTTTATTTTCCTGGACTTAGGTTTATATTCTTTTGTTTATATCTTGTTTATTTTTCTGGACTTAGGTATATATTTTGTTTATTTCTTGTTTATTTTCCTGGACTTTAGGTTTATATTCACTTGTTTATTTTCCTTGTCTATTATCCTGGACATTGGTTTATATTCCCCTGTTTATTTTCATTGTTTATTTTCATGGACTTAGGTTTATATTCCTTTTTTTTTCTGGACAGGTTTATATTCCCTTCTCTACTTTCCTTGCTAAATTATCCTGGACTAAGGTTTATCTTCCTTTGTTTAATTTTGTTGTTTATTTTCATGGACATAGGTTTATATTCTTTTGTTTATTTTCATAACTTTGGTTAATATTCCCTTGTTTATTTTTCTGGACGTTTTTATTCCCGTGTTTAGTTTCTTGATTATTTTCCTATACTTAGGTTTATATTCCCTTTTTTATTTCCCTGGATGAAGGTTTATATTCCGTTGTTTATTTTCCTTGTTTTTTTCATGGACTTAAGTTTATATTCCCTGGTTCATTCTTTTTGCTTATTTGTACGGAGTTAGGTATGTATTGCCTTGTTTATTTCCCCAGACTTAGGCTTATATTCCCTTTTTTATTTTCCTTGTTTCTTATCCTGGGCTTAGGATTATATTCCATTGTTTATTTACTCTTTTTTTTCATGGACTTAGGTTTATATTCCCTTGTTTATTTTCCTGGATTTTTCAACATTCTTTTGTTTATTTCCCCGGATTAAGCTTTATATTCCCTTGTTTATTTTTCTGGACAGGTTTATATTCCCATGTTTAGTTTCCATGTTTATTTTCCTATACTTATGTTTATATTCCCTTCTTTATTTTCCTTGTTTATTATTCTGTACATAGATTTATATTCCCTTGTTTATTTTTTGTTTATTTTCCTGGACTTAGGCTTATATTCCCTTTTTTATATGCCTGGTTTATTATTATCTTGGACTAAGGTATATTTTGCCTTGTTTATTTTCATGGACATAGGTTTATATTCCTTTATTTTCTTTAATTATTTTCATGGACTAAGGTTTATATTCCCTTGTTTATTTTCCTGGACTTAGGTGAATATTCCCTTGTTTAGTTTCCTTATTTATTTTCCTAGACTTAGGTTTGTATACCCTTCTTTATTTTCTTGGACGTAGGTTTATATTATGTTGTTTATTTTCATGGGCTTAGGGTTACATTCCCTTGTTTATTTTTTTGATTATTTTCATGGAGTTAGGTTTATATTCCCTTGTTTATTTACCTGGATTTAGGTTTATATTCCCTTGTTTATTTTCATGGACGTAGGTTTATATTCCCTTATTTATTTTCATGGACATAGTTTTGTATTCCTTTTTTTATTTTCCTTGTTTATTATCTTGGGCTTAGGTTTATATTCCCTTGTTTATTTTTCTGGACAGTTTTATTTTTCCGTGTTTAGTTTTCTTGTTTATTTTCATAGACTAAGGTTTGTACTCGGTTCTTTATTTCTTTTTTTGTTATCCTCGTCTTATGTTTATATATCCAGTATTTTATTTATCTGGACAAGATTATAGTCCCTTGTTTATTATCCTTTTTTATTTTCATGGTTTATATTCCCTTGTTTATTTTCCCAGACTTAGGTTTACATTCCCTTGTTTATTTTTCTTGCTAATTTTCCTGGAATTAGGTTTATATTCCTTGTTTATTTTCCTGGGCTTAGGTTTAGATTACCTTGGTTATTTTCCTGGTCATTGGTTTATATTCCCTTGTTTATTTTCATGGGCTGAGGTTTGTATTCCCTTTTATATTTTCCTTGTTTGTTTCCCCGGACTTACGCTTATATTCTTTTTTTTATATTTCTTGTTTATTATCCTGGGCTTAGGCTTATATTCCCTTGTTAATTTTCTTTCTTTATTTTGATGGACTTAGATTTATATTCCCTTGTTTATTTTCCTGGATCTGATAAATATATTATATTCCCTTGTTTATTTCCCTAGACTTAGGTTTATGTTCCCTTGTTTATTTTCATGGTTTACATTCACATGTTTATATTCCTTCTTTATTTTCCTGGACTTAGGTTGTTTATATTCTTTTATTTATTTCTTGTTTATTTTTCTGGACAGGTTTTTATTGTTTTGTTTATATCTTGTTTATATTCCTGGACTTTAGGTTTATATTCACTTGTTTTCCTTGTTTATTATTCTGGACATAGGTTTATATTCCCTTGTTTTATTTTCGTGGACTTAGGTTTATATTTCTTGTGTATTTTCCTTGTTTATTATTCTGGATATAGGCTTATATTCCCTTGTTTATTTTTCTTGTCTATTTTCATTATTTCTTGCACTTACGTTTTTTTTTCCTTCTTTATTTTTCTTGTCTATTATCCTGGACTTTGGTTTATATTCCCGTTTATTTTCCCTGTATATTTTCCTTGTTTATTATTCAGAACATTTTTATATTCCCTTGTTTACTTTCCTTGTTTATTTTGCTGGATGTAGGTTTATATTTCCTTCTTTATTTTCCTTATCTATTATCCTGAACTTTGGCTTATATTCCCTTGTTTATTTTCATTGTTTATCTTCCTTGTTTATTTTTCTTATTTTGATGGACTTAGGTTTATATTCCCTTGTTAATTTTTTTGCTCATTTCCTGGACTTAGGTATATATTCCCTTGTTTATTTTCCTGGACGTAGGTGTATATTCCTTTGGTTATTTTTCTAGTTTATTTTCCTGGGCTTAGGTTTATATTACCTTGTTTATTATCCTGGTCATAGGTTTATATTCCCTTGTTTATTTTCATGGACAGAGGTTTGTATTCCCTTTTTTATTTTCCTTGTTTATTTCCCCGGACTTAGGCTTATATTTCTTTTTTTATTTTCCTTGGCCTTTTATTATCCTGGGCCTTGTTTATTTTCTTTCTTTATTTTGATGGGCCTAAAGTTTACATTCCCTTGTTTATTTTCCTGGGCTTTATGTTTATATATTAAGTTTTTTATTTGTCACGAGTTAAGTTTATATTCCCTTGTATATTACCCATGGTCTTAGGTTTATTATACTTGATTATTGTCATATGCTTAGGTATATTTCCTTGTTTATTTTTGCGGACTTAGTATTCTCTTTTTTATTTCATTGTTTATATTCCTGGACATAGGATTATATTCCCTTGTTTATTTCCCTGGACATGGCTTATATTCTTTTTTTATTTTCCTTGTTTATTTTCCTGGGCTTACTCTTATATTCCCTTGTTTATTTTCATGGACTTAGGTTTATACTCCATTGTTTATTTTTCTGGACAAGTTTATATACCAGTGTTTAGTTTTCCTGTTTATTTTCCTAGACTTAGTTTTATATTCCCTTTTTTATTTTCCTGGATGAAGGTTTACATTCCGTTGTTTATTTTCCTTATTTTTGTTGATGGACTTGTTTATATTCTCTGGTTAATTTTTTTAGTTATTTGGATGGAGTTAGGTTTGTATTGACTTGCTTATTTTCAGGGACTTAGGTTTGTATTTCCTTTTTTATTTTCCTTGTTTATCATCCTAGGCTTAGGTTTATATTCCCTTGTTTCTTTTTCTGGACAGGTTTATATTTCCGTGTTTAGTTTCCTTGTTTATTTTCATATGCTTAGGTTATTATCTTACTTTATTTTTTTACCTTATTGTCCTTTATTTTCTTAGTTTATTTCCTTTGCTTCCTACAGTATTTTACTTTGTTTTCTTCCTTTAATTTATTCCTTTATTTTCGTTTGTTTTCTTCCTATATTTTCTTACTTTATTTTGTTTTATTTTTCTCGTTTATTTTCCTCCTTTATTTTCGTTTGTTTTCTTCCTATATTTTCTTTATTTTGTTTTATTTTTCTCGTTTATTTTCCTTTGTTTTCTTCTTGTATTTTTCTTTATTTTCTATTCTATATCATCAGCGCTTCTCTCTACTGGTGGGGCACGAATATTAAATAAAAGTTTCATTCATTTTTGCTTTTTAAATGAGCAGATAGTTTCATTGAGTAATATTGAGTTATTTATATAATTATATCGTTTCAAATTCTTTCATATTAATCATGTTATTTATTCTATTTTCGAAGTGCATTTTTAATGTTTAACCCCTTCCAAGTATTCCTCGGTGTTGTTTATTTTTTCCAGTTCTTACTGTATTTTTGTGGGACCGTGACTTCTTCATTGCTTGTTTTATTTCTTTCTGCGAGATTGCATAATTAATTTTATGGAGCTAGTAAGTTTATTATGACGTTTTCTATTTTTTTTGTTTTATAGTTTCCGTGCCTTTTAATGTTTGACCTTAGTTTTTCCACGGTTTTTATTTTCTTGTCACTCCATGTGTGCTATTTTAACTTATTCTGCTTGTATTAGTTTCCTTTCGTGTATCCTTTTAAACTTTTCTATATTATGAATTAATTTATATTTTTAATGTTTTCAGTTTATACTTTTAAATATGCATTTAAATATCTTACAAGTCCTAAGCTTTAGTAGTAATCTTCCGCGCCTTTTAAATTTTTCGTCTTTATAGTATTTCCGCGGGATTTAATTCTAAGTTTTCCATGGCGGCCGTTTTTTCTTAGATGCTCTTTCAACTTATTTTGCATATTTTTTTTCAAATAATTTTTTTTTGTATAATTTTTTTAAATCATTTGTTTCAAATATTATTTTTAATAATAATAATTTTTTTAAATATTTTTTTCAAATATTTTTCTTCATGTAATTTTTTTTTTCAAATAATTTTTTTCAAAATAAAGGTAGTATATTTTATTTTTCTGCGGTTTTAATTTTTTTTCGTGAATCGTATTTTTTTGAATGAACATGCATTTATCTTGTCACGCAGAGCAAGGCTAACTGAGAAGTTCAGCTGCAGCAAGTAAGGCATACTGATGGGCCCCACCAGCAGTAACCCACTTTTTGAACCTGCAAGCCAAAGGAGCCTCAGCCTCTATAAAATAAGTGTAGTAGGTAGTGGTAATGTAATTTTTGGCTGAAAGCATGCACGCAGGGCAAGGCTAACTGAGAACCTCACCTGCAGCGAGTAAGCATAGGGACGACTTGCAAGGCGTATTGATGGGCCCCACCAGTGGTAACCCGCTTTACGAACCGGCAAGCCGAAGGAGGTTCAGCCTCCATAAAATTAGTGTAGGTAGTGGTAATGTAATTTTTGGCTGAAAGCATGCACGCAGGGCAAGGCTAACTGAGAACCTCACCTGCAGCGAGTAAGCATAGGGACGACTTGCAAGGCGTATTGATGGGCCCCACCAGTGGTAACCCGCTTTACGAACCGGCAAGCCGAAGGAGGCTCAGCCTCCATAAAATGAGTGTAGGTGTAATTTTTGGCTGATAGCATGCACACAGGGAAGGCTAACTTAGAACCTCACTATTTGCAAAGCGTATTTTCTTCCTCTCTTTTTTTTAATTGCTTCTTTTGTTTTTCTTTACTTTCATCCTTTGTTTTCCTTTACTTTCTTCCTTACTGTTCCATAATTCCTTTTTTTCCTTTATTTACCATATTTATTTTCCTTTATTTTCTTACTCTAATTTACATTATTTCATACTTTATTTTCTTGTATTTAGTTCTTTATTTCCTTTATTTTACTTGGCCTATTCATGTCTTGCTTTATTTTACTTCATTTCTTTTCATCATTACTTACCTTTATTTCTTCATTTTCCTTATTTTCTTACTTTATATTCCTTTGTTTTCTTACTTTATATTCCTTTATTTTTTCCTTAATATTCTACTTTTATTTCCTTATTTTATTTTCAATTAGTTTTTCCTATTTTCTTCTTAAAATTTCCTTTATTTTCTTTCTTATTTTCTTTTATTCTCTTCCCTTATTTTCTCACTATATTTTACTTTATTTTCTTACTTTAGTTTCTTGCTTTTTCCCTTTATTTTCTTGCTTTATTTTACTTTATTTTCTTACTTTAATTTAGTTTATTTTCCTTTATTATCCTATATTTTCTTACTTTATTTTCCTACATTTTAATACTTTATTTTCATTTATTTCCTTACTTCTTCCTTTATTTTCCCTTATTTTCATCCTTAGTTTACCTTTTTGTTCAAACTTTATTTTCCTTTGTTTCTTCCTTTATTTTCTCCATTATTTTCCTTTACTTTATCCTTTATGGTATCCATTATTTTACTTTATCTTCATTCCTTATTTTCTTCCTTTCTTTTCCTACTTTATTTCTTCCTTTACATTCTTTTATTTTCATTTTCTTACTTTATTTTCGTTTATTTTTTTTCTTTATTTTCCTTTATTTTCTTCCTTTATTTTCCTATATTTTCATCCTTTATTTTCCTGTTTCCTTACTTTATTTTCTTCATTTATTTTCCTTTATTTTCTTACTTACTTTATTTTCCTATATTTTCTTCCTTTATCTTATATTATTATTCTCCTTAATTTTTTTCCCTTCATTTTCATCTATTTCTTCCTTTATTTTTCGCTAATTCTTAACCTGATTTACCTTTATCTTCTTACTCTATTTTCCTTTGTTTTCTTATTTTCTTTTCGTTTATATTCTTCCTTTATTTTCTTTCATTATTTCTTCCTTTATTTTTTCCCTTATTTTCCTTTATTTTCTTCATTTATTTTCCACTATTTTCCCTATATTTTCTCCCTTTATTCTCTTCAAATATTATCCTTTATTTTCTTCCTTTTTTTCCTTTATATTCTTACTGTATTTTCCTTTATTTACTTAATTTATTATACTTTATTTTCTTAATTTGTTTTCCTTTATTTTCTTACTTTCTTTTCCTATATTTCCTTCCTTTATTTTCCATTAATTTCTACGTTTATTTTCCTTTATTTTCTTACTTTATATTCGTTTATTTTCTAACGTTATTTTCAAAATTTATTTTCCAATACTTTCTTGCTTTATTTTCATTTTTTTTCTTCCTTTATTTTCCATTATTTCTTCCTTAATGTTTTCCTTTATTTCTCGCTATTTTCTAAACCGATTTTCCTTTATCGTCTTAACTCTGTTTTCCTTTGTTTTCTTACTTTATTTTCCTTTATATTCTTCTTTTATTTCTTTATTCTTTCATTTTTTCCATTAATTTACTTTTTCTTCATTTGTTTTCCATTATTTTTCCTATATTTTCTTCTTTTATTTTGTCAGTTTAATTTTCTTTATTTCTTCCTTATTTTTTCCAATAATTACCATTATTTTGCTTTATATTCCTCATGTATTTTCCATTATTTTTTTCCTTTAGTTTCTCCATTTATTTTCCTTTATATTCTTCCTTTATTTTCCTTTATGTTCTTACTTTATTTTCCTTACCTTATTTTCCTGTATTTTCATCCTTTTTCTTCCTTTATTTTCTTCATTAATTTTCCATTGTCTTTTTGCTTAATTTTTTCCCTTAATTTTCCTTCTTTTCTATCTTTATTTTTTGATATTTCCTAACCTGATTTTCCTTTATCTTACTGTTTTCCTTTTTCTTACTTTATTTTGCTTTTATTCTTCCTTTATTTTTATTTTCTTACTTTATTTTCTTAATTTCTTTTCCTTTATTTTCCTATATTTAATCCATTATTTTCCTTTATTTCTTCCTTTATTCTTCGCTATTTTCTAACCTGATTTTCCTTTATCTCATTACTCTATTTTCCATTGATTTCTTACTTTATTTTCCTTTATATTATTCCTTCATTACTTCCTTTATTCTCTTCACTTTATTTCCTTCCTTTATTTCTTACTTCACTTCTCTTTATTATCTTACTTTGTTTTCCATTATTTTCTTACTTTTATCTTCATTTGCTTTCTTACTATATCTTCCCTTATTTTCTTACTTACTTTCTTTATTTAATACTTTATTTTTGTTTTTCTTACCTTATTTTACTTTATTTACTTCAGCTCTTTATTTTTTCATTTATTTTCTTAGCTTAATTTACCTTTTATTTAGCTTTCTATTCCCCTTTTCATTTTCCCTCTGTATTATCCTGCGCTTAGGTTTATATTCCCTTATTTATTTCCGTGTTTAGTTTTCTTGTTTCTTTTCATAGATTTAGGTTTATACTCACTTCTCTATTTCCTTGTTTGTTATCCTCGTCTTGTTTATATAAATCAGTTTTTTATTTATCAGGACAAGTTTATCACTTGTTTTATAATATATAGGTGGTTATTCCTGTTTATTTTTCTTTTTTATTTTCATGGTTTATATTCCAATGTTTATTTTCTTATTTATATTCCTGGACTTATATTCACTTGTTTATTTTCCTGAACTTAGATTATTCTTTTGTTTATATCTTGTTTATTTTTCTGGACTTTAGGTTTATATTCACTTGTTTACTTTCCTTGTTTATTTTCATGGACTTGGGTATTTCCCTTTCATCCTCCTCGCACGACTGGCTCCTCAGTAGACAGTGTCCATCCCACGTTGTTTCTTCCCAGAAGATGAAGCAGTTGGCGTCGCCAGGCACCATAGAGGAGTCCCAACCCGGGTTATCACAATGCACAGTATGCCAGCCATATTATCATAGGTGGCATCATTCGATAATCCACCTCAGGCAACTCAAGCTGGAGTACATGAGCGTTGAAGCAGCTTATCCTGGAGGGGTATTTGCGGGGCCCCTGGAGTCCAGTGTCACCCTCAGGAATCCTGCCACTGGACTTGCCCCGTTTATGGTGACGCGCCATGCCCTCTACCAGTCCATCAGCTGATATACTGCAGCCTGCAGGTACTTCACGGCCAACGGGGAGATGACCGCAGGGCAAGTGGTGTTCCAGCAGTGAAGATGTTGAACACTGCGGAACACCAGGAAGTCCTCCTGCCAGCCAGGGAACTGGAAGTGCTGCAGCTTCTGCCGAAGGCCCCCATGCCATACGCGCTCGAATGCCTTGGATATGTCAAAGAAGGCGCCCGCCGATGAGCACGTCCTGTTGAAACCGTCTGTGAAGAACTCACTCTCCTCTCCGAGATGCTGCAGAAGGAAGATCCTCTCGAAGAGTTTCCCCAGACCACTTAGCAGGGAGATCGGACGATAGTTCCCGCCCTCATCCGGTGGCTTCCTCCTCCAGATGGCGCCGCGACTATGAATGAAATAAAGGAAGAATATAAAGGAAAATAAATGGAGAAACTAAAGGAAAAAAATAATGGATAATATATGCAGAATATAAAGGAAAATAATGGAAATTATTGGGAAAAAATAAAGGAAGAAATAAAGCTGAGCATGTCCTGTTGAAATGAAAGGAAATGAAGAAAAAGTAAAATAATGAAAAAAAAAGGAAAAAATGAAAGAATAAAGTAAGAAAATAAAGGAAATAAAGTAAGAAAACAAAGGAAAGCAGAGTAATACGATAAAGGAAAATCGGGTTAGCAAATAGCGAAAAATAAAGGAAGAAAAAAAGAAAATAAAGGAAGGAAATATAGGAAAATAACATAAGAAAATAAGGGAAAATGAAGGAAAAAAATAAAGGAGAATAAATGAAGGACATAAAGGAAGAAAATAAAGGAAAAACATAAAGGAAAATAAAGTAAGAAAATGAAAATAAAAGTAATGGAAGCAATAAAGTATGTAAATAAAGGAAAAGAAGAAAATAAGGAATGAAAATAAAGTAAACTAAAGGATAAAGTAAAGGAAAATAAAGGAAAATTATGTGGAAAATAAAGTATGAAAATATAGGAAAATAAACGAAATTAAAGTAAGAAAATAAAGGAAAGTAAAGCAAGAATATAAAGCAAAATAAAGTACAATAAAGTAAGGAAAAAAATGAAAAAAATGTACGAAAAACTAAAAAAAATAAGAAAATAAAGAAAGTAGGGGAAGAGAATAAAAGAAAATAAGTAGCAAATAAAGGAAAATAAAAGAAGAAAATAAGTAAACTAATTTGAAAATAAAATAAGAAAATAAAGGACATCAAGGTAAGAAAAATAAAAGAAAATATGAAATTAAAGGAGAATAAAGGTAATAAAATAAAGAAAATAAAGCTAGAAAATAGGGAAAATTAATGCAAAATAAATGAAGAAAATAAAGGAACATTTAGGAAGAAAATAAAGGAAAAAAATAATGCCAAATAAATACAGAAAATAAAAGAAAATAAGGCAAGTAAGGAAATGAAGGAAAAATATAGTAAGAAATAAAGTTAGAAAACAAACTAAAATTAAGAAAAGGAAAAATAAGAAATAAAAGGAAAATAAAAAAACAAAGTAAAATAACATAAGAAAAATAAAGTAGTAAAAAAAGGAAATTATGGTAAGAAAGCAAGGGAAAAATAATGTTAGAAATTAAAGAAAAAAGAAAATATTGGAAAACTAAAGGAAGGAAATAAAGGAAAACAAAGAAAATAAAGGAAAAAAGGAATAAATAAAGGAAAACAAATTTAGAAAACGAAGAAAAATAAAGGAAGAAAAAAAAGGAAAAATTAAAAGGAAATAAAGGGAGAAAAAAAGGAAAAAAATCTAAGAAAATAAACGAAAATAAAGGTAAAAAAATAATGGAAAATAAATGAAAATTATGGAAAATACAGAAAAAATAAAAGAAGAAAAGAAATGAAAATAAACAAAAAAAGGAAAATAAAGTAAGAAAATAAAGGAAAAAATAAGAAAATAAAAGAAGGAAAATAATGCAAAATAAAGGAAAAAAATAAACGAAAATAAAGGACAAAATAAAGGAAGAAATGAAGAAAAAGAAGGAAGATTATGAAGAATATAAAGTAAGAAGATAAAGGAAAATAAAGGAAGAAACTAAAGGAAAATAAAGTGAGAAAATAACAAAGTAATGGAAAATAAATAAAGAAAATAGAGGAAAGTAAAGGGAGAAAATATAGGAAAAAAAGTTGAAAATAAAGTAAGAAGATAAAGGAAAATAAAGGGAGAAAATAACAGAAAAAGTAATGGAAAATAAATGAAGAAAATAGAGGAAAACAAAGCTGAAAATAAAGGTAAAAGTAATGAAGGAAATAAAGAAAGAAATTAAGGAATATAAAGGAAAATAAAGTAAGAAAACAAAGGAAAATAGGGTAAGAAGAAAAAGGTAAATTACATTAGGAAAAAGCGAAAAATAAAGGGAAAAATTAAGGAAAATTTATTAAAAGGAAAATAAAGAGAGGAAATTTAATAAATTAAATTAATAAAATAAAGGAAAATAAATTAAGAAAATAAAGGAAAATAAAATGGGAAAATAAGGTAATAAAATAAAGAAAATAAAGCTAGAAAATAGGGGAAAATAAGGGAACATTTAGGAAGAAAATAAAGGAAAAAAATAATGCCAAATAAATACAGAAAATAAAGAGAAAATATAGGAAAGATAATAAAAAATAAATGAAAAATAGTTAGGAAAATGATGTAAAATAAAGAAAAAATATAAAGGAAAATAAACGAAAAGTAAAGGGAGAAATTAAGGGCAGAATATAAAGGAAAATAAAGTAAGAAAAGGAAAATTGAGTGAGGAGATAAAGGTAAATCAGTTTAGGAAATATCAAAAAATTAAGGAAGAAGTAAAGGAAAATACAGGGAAAATTAAGGAAGAAAATAATGGAAATTAAAGGAAAATAAAGCAAGAAAAATAGGAAAATAAAGGATGAAAATACAGGATAATAAAGTAAGAAAATAAAGGAAAATAAATTAAGAAAAATAAAGTAAGAAAATAAAGGAAAATTAGTAAGAAAATAAAGGAAAATAAATTAAGAAAATAAAGGAAGAAAAAAAAGCAAAATAAAGTAAGAAAAAGGAAAACAGAGTAAGATGATAAAGGAAAATCAGGTTAGGAAATAGCGAAAAATAAAGATAGAAAAGAAGGAAAATTAAGGGAAATAATGAAGCAAAAAGACTGGAAAATTAATGAAGAAAATAAAGGAAGAAAAAAGGAAAATAAAGGATGAAAATACAGGAAAATAAGGTAAGGAAAATAAATTAGGAAAATAAAGTAAGAACATAAAGGAAAATAAATGGAGAAACTAAAGGAAAAAAATAATGGAAAATACATAAGGAATATAAAGCAAAATAATGGAATTATTGGAAAAAATAAAGAAAAAATAAGGAAGAAATAAACAGAAAATAAAGGGAGAAAATATAGGAAAACAAATGAAGAAAGGGTAAAATAATGGAAAAAAAAGGAAACAAATGAAAGAATAAAGAAATAAAGGAAGAATAAAAAGGAAAATAAATTAAGAAAACAGAGTAAAGACGATAAAGGAAAATCGGTTTAGAAAATAGCAAAAAATGAAGAAATAATGGAAAATACATGAAGAAAAAAATGAAAATAAAGGAATATAAAGTAAGAAAATAAAGGAAAACAAATTAAGAAAATAAAGTATAATAAAGTAAGTAAATAAAGGAAAATAAAGTATGAAAATAAAGGAAAATAAACGAATAAAATAAAGGAAAATACAGTAAGAATATAAATGAAAAAAGGAAGAAAATAAAGGATAATATTTGAAGAAAATAAAAGGAGAAAATAGTTGAAAATAAATGAAGAAAATAATGGAAAAAATAAAGGAATAAAGGAAGAATATAAAGGAAAAGAAAATAAGAAAACAAAGGAAAATAGAGTAAGAAATAAAGGTAAATCAGGTTAGGAAATAGCAAAAAATAAAGGAAGAAATAAAGGGAAAAAATTTTTTAAAAAATGATGGAAAATAAAAGAAGTAAATAAAGGAAAATAAAGGAAGAAAAACGGAAAATAAAGTAAGAAAATAAAGGAAAATGAAGGAAGGAATTAAGGAGAATAAATGAAGGACAGTAAGGAAGATAATGAAAGAAAATAAAGGAAGAAAACAAAGGAGAATAAAGGAAAAAAATAAACGAAAATAAAGGAAAAACAAAGGAAAATAAAGTAAGAAAATGAAAATAAATGAAAGTAAAGGTAGAATTAAAGTATGAAAATAAAGGAAAAGAAAGGAAGAAAATAAGGAATGAAAATAAAGTAAAATAAAGGATAACATAAAGGATAAAGTAAAGGAAAATTATGTATGAAATAAAGGAAAATAACGGAATATATAAAGGAAAATAAATTATGAAAATATAGGAAAATAAAGTAAGAATAATCAGGATAATAAAAGAAAATAAACGAAATTAAAGTAATAAATTAAGTATAATAAAGTAAGAAAATAAAGTAAAAAAGGAAGAAAATAAATGAAAATCTGAGAAGAGAATAAAATTTTCTTTTATTCTAAAGGAAAATAAAAGAAGAAAATAAGTAACAAACTAATTGAAAATAAAATAAGGAAATAAAGGAAGAATATTGAGGAAAAAAATAAAGGAAAATAAAGTAAGAAGATAAAGGAATATAAAGTAAGAAAATAAAGGTAAATAAAGAAAAATAAAGGAAAGAAATATGGAAAATAAAGGAAGGAAATAAGGAAAATAAAGGAAGAAAATAAGGAAAATTAAGTAAGAAATAATGTAATTTAGAGAAAGAAAATAAAGACAGTAAATAAAGGAAAGTAAAGGAACAGAAAGGAAGAAAGTAAAGGAAAACAAAGGAAGCAAATACGGAAAAAGAAAGGGAGAAAATACGCTTTGCAAGTAGTCCCTATGCTTACTCGCTTATTTGGAGGGTGAGCCTCCTTCGGCTTGCCGGTTCGTAAAGCGGGTTACCACTGGTGGGGCCCATCAATACGCCTTGCAAGTCGTCCCTATGCTTACTCGCTGCAGGTGAGGTTCTCAGTTAGCCTTGCCCTGCGTGCATGCTTTCAGCCAAAAATTACATTACCACTACCTACACTAATTTTATGGAGGCTGAACCTCCTTCGGCTTGCCGGTTCGTAAAGCGGGTTACCACTGGTGGGGCCCATCAATACGCCTTGCAAGTCGTCCCTATGCTTACTCGCTGCAGGTGAGGTTCTCAGTTAGCCTTGCCCTGCGTGAATGCTTTCAGCCAAAAATTACATTACCACTACCTACCTACACTTACATTATCAAGGCTGAACTTCCTTCGGCTTGCCGGTTCGTAAAGCAGGTTACTACTGGTGGGGCCAATCAGTATGCCTTGCAAGTTGTCCCTATGCTTACTAGCTGCATCTGAACTTCTCAGTTAACCTTGCCCTGCATGCCAGGATAAATGCATGTTCATTCAAACAATACAATTCACGAAAAAAAATTAAATATACTACGTTTAATTTAAAAAGAATTATTGGAAAAAAAGTTTTAAAAAATTATTTTTAAAAAATTTGAAAAAAAGATATTAAAAGAAAAATATTTGAAAAAAAACTATGTGGAAATGCAATTATTTGAAAAGAAAAAATATTTGAAAAAAAAGATTGGAAAACAAAACTTATTCGAAAAAAAGTATTCAAAAAAATTATTAGGAAAAAAATTATTCGAAAAAAAAGTTATTAAAAAAAAAATATTCGAAAAAAAAAATTATTCGAAAAAAAAATATTAATACAAGCGAAATATGTTGAAAGAGCATCTAACAAAAAATGGCCACCATGGAAAACTTAGAAGGGCAAGATTTAAAACCCGCGGAAATACTATGAGGACCAAAAATTTAAAAGGCTCGGAAGATTACTACTAAAGCTTAGGATTTGTAAGATATTTAAATGCACATTTAAAAGTATAAACTGAAAACATTAACAATACAAATTAATTCGTAATATAGAAAAGTTTAAAGATACCAAAAGAAACTAATACAAGCGGAATAAGTTAAAAGAACGTCCAGCGAAAAATAGCACACATACGGTGACAAGAAAATAAAAACTGCGGAAAAACTGAGAAGGTCAAACATTAAAAAGTTACAGAAACTATAAACGAAAAAATTAAAATAGAAAATGTCATAATAAACTAACTAGCACCATAAAATTAATACTGTTATCTCGCAGAAAGAAATAAGATGAGCAATCACTTAGGGCATGGAAAATATGAAGTCGCGGTCCAGCAAAAATACAGTAAGAACTGGAAAAAATGAGCAATTAAAAGCAAGGAGTATTTTTAAGGGGTTAAAAATGCTATATTCATTAAAAACGTAATTGGAAAATAGAAGAAATAAAATGATTGCCTCAACTATTCAAGGTCAACTAACCTCCCAGACCTCCCTCTCACTCTCCTTCCCTTCACCACAATCCCATCCCCTCCCTCCACTCCTCTCCACATACTTCATCTACTTTCCCCACCCCCATTCCATGTAACCTCTTCCCATATTAATTACCTAACTTTCATATCAAATTTTTTTCCAATTTTCCTTTCAATAAAAATCTCCCTTGTGTCCCCATACCTTTTACATTCCCACCCTTTTCAGTCCTATCTAATCTATGAATCAAGGGCCAATTCCCTATTCTATGTTGAATCAAGGGCCAATTCCATGTTAAATCAATACTGTCAATCTGACACCGCTTTAATAGTAAAACCAAATACTAAAGCCTTAATTTACCACATTTTATATATTTATATATATATTTATATATATATATATTTATATATATATATTTATATATATATATATTTATATATATATATATAATGTTTTATAATTACAGAACCTGTGCAGCTGCATTGTATCCTCTTCATCCTCCACTTCTGACCTGCATGCCGTCTTTGGTCCACAGGCCTACGTTGATGGACCTACCCTGATGCTTCCATGATGAGGTTCCCACGTTGGTACTCTGATGCAAAAGTCAAATTGCATAAATTTAATATAACTGAGTTACTGTGACAAATCTTCAAGTTAATAGAAATGTACCCAGCATTAATAAATCACAATTTATAGGGAGAAGTGTGAATCTTACCTGTCAAATTTTCGATCCTCTGTGTACACCATTTAACGAATTGTCAGAATTTCGATACAGCGTGACACACGGACCAAACAAACAACCAGTCAGAGGACAAACCAATTAATACTGCCCTTTATTATAATTGGAATCTTGCACATCAGCAGACGGACGAATAAGGTGAAAACAGAACTTTAAAAAATAACACGAAATAAATCCAAAATCTAAGAAATCGGAATTACAAAGTGGTCATAGGATAAGTATGTATGTACTTCGATTTTTAAAGACGCAAACATAAATGAACAGAGAATGATAACTCTCCTAAAATTCGAAACAACAAGGCAAGCTTCATTTATGACGTTCAATAATCATAATAAAATTCGTTGTATAATTTGTACATCGAGAAGAATACCTAATGGTTTATGTCTCAGATCTGGGGCCATGTTTTGGAAGACTACCTGCTCTTCCATTTCGACCCTCATTAGAGAGGATCAGCGACCCTCACTAGGACTCGGTGTAGTCTATCCTCACAGCGGGTGGTGAAATTCCCGATCTATCATTGCAAAATTGCAATACTTTTTGCAAATAAGACGATTGAAAGTTACATCATTGCATTGCGGTGAAAATCCTGATTATTGGCGTTTTTTAAACGAAATTCTACGATACATATTAACGGAATTAGTATTCTTTTCACGATTACAATAGTATCTCTATACATACGATATACTACATATATAGGAAAGTAAAAAATCAATTCATAATTTCGTTACGTTACGTATAACTTTTTTTTAGCACTTTGCTGTACGAGCATACGAACTTATACATGACGCACTTGGTCGATTCGTGAATGTGAGTCTGATTTTTTTGGGGTTTTGCTTCGCCCCCTGGATTCTCCACTGATTTCTATATGAGAAAGTTTGTACAATGTACATTATACCGATTTTTTCATTTTGTACAACAGTGAGCTCTTGGAAATCTGATCACTTAAATTTTGTTATTAAAAACAGTTTCTAATTTCCTTTCACGTTCCTAAGAATCCGCTAGGAACAAAAATTTCTCTCTCATACCATTATTTTCGTCTCAAACTCAGGGGCAGTCGAATTTACGGCCCCTGTTACCACAAGGGAAAACAAAAGAGAGGGATGGGGGAGGAAAGCGAAGGATGTAAGAGGGGTGGGGAAAGAGCCCTAGGGAAGTGTAACGAAGCCCGATGCGGTGGAAATAAGAAAACCCAAGTGCCGCCTTTTATTATCGGTCGCCGGGGTAGGTAGAAACTGGAGGCTTGCACTGATACCGACTTTCGTGTTTGCATCTAAACTTTAGCCTCGCCATATTTTTTCGTATTCGACGGATATGAAGATGTTGTCTTTTTTCAACGAAAATGAGTTATGACTAACGCAATTTGAGCGAATACGAGACCAACGCATTTGTCGCACCCAGTGAGGTGCCGCCCTAAGGCGGTGTCTTACCTGCTTACCGCCTATAGACGGCCCTGGTGGTATCAATAAATAAGGTATTTGTTACAATAAAGTGACGTTTGAATGGCGAGAATTCTCGCCATCCGTACGCAACGTGATAAGTTTTTTTGCATGTATAGTTTTTCCACGTTTTAAAATAATATCTAATATAATATTTACATTTTTACACATTTCCGTTGCCTATTCACGGGTTTCATGCTTATAAAACATAAAAGTTAACATTTCTGAAAGGAGTAATTACACAAGAAATGATGCTGGACTTGGCGAAAGTGATACGGTCGTAGATCAAATTATCGTTATATTTGTATGCCAAACACTTGGAAGCGGTTTATATACAAACAAATTTGGTTGGTAATTAACTACTAATGAAAATATTACATTTGACGATTAAATCACGTTTTAAAATGTTTAAAATTTCAGAACAATAGAAAACTATTAACGGTAAAACCACAGGTGATTTTCGTTCCAACTGATTGTGAGGTGAAAATTCACTTAAAAGAAAAGAACGTTCTCTTTTTTACAATAATGTTTTAATTATTTTTCTTAACTATATGGCCACCTTATGGTATATCGTCAATTCGTCGCAGGACAAACTCGTCGCGCATTGCCCCATAAGGAAAGGCCGTAAATCAGTGTAGGGGTTTTTAAGTTTGCTTTTTAAATTATTTCCCGTCAAGTTTCGAACTCATTTAAATTATCATAAAGATTTAGCGTAAATTGTTAGTTACTATCGGAAAAAGTTGAATCAAAGCCAGCGTTCAATCATGGACAACGTTACCTATTCACGAGTTTCATGCTTACAAAACATTTCAGAAAGGCATAATTACACAAGAAATTAAGCTGAGTTTGGCGAAAGTGATACGATAGGAAATGAAATGATCGTTATATTTGAATGCAACACACTTGGAAGCGGATTGTTTACAAATAAATTTGGTCAATTGTTAAGAAAAGCTAAGTGAAAAAGTATTCTTTATAGGTGGTTTCCAGTTTTTAGTAGAATAAAATGTTTTCGTATATATTGCATACGCCCTAGAACTGATAGCGAAACTAAATTCACAAAATCCATTGAAATTCAACGAGCACTTACACTTCCTTAAACATTAAACGTCATATCTCAGCTTCAATCACTCCAATATGAACAATTATTTTTATCGTCATATAGCCTATGTTACCCGCGGGGAAAAATTATAGATCTATGCGAAGTGTGGTTGCGATATCTTCAAAGGTGTGGAAATCACAATCTGTGAAGTCTACGTCTAATTATTTACGTTACTGATGCAGTTTTAAAAACTGTTTGCTTATGAAGAACTCTATTCAACACGAAAATATCATTGAAACTATTTATTATTAATCCTACACTGCAAGCATATTTCAAATTCAGAATTTTTGCAATTTCGAATTTTTCGAAACGGTTTTATCCAAAAACATATAACCGTTAAAAATTTCAAGTTCAGCTGAAAGTGCCTTATAATTTTTGTTCTCGTATGGGACAATATTATCATTAGAAACCTTTTATTAGTACTACTTCAAGAAATCAGCATATATTTGGTTTCCGTGTAAACAAAGCAAAATTAAAAAACAACATACATTGTACAAACTTTCTCATATATGGGTACTAATGCGTCGTTTAGTTATCTTTAGAAAATGAAAATTGTATGATCCTGTTTTTAGAAAATCCAATTTTTGTTCAAGTTGCCCAAGAATAAACTAGCCTTATGTTCATTCAGTGAGAAAAATGAAATACGTAGTATTATTGTAGATGTATACTCAAGTAACTGTACGAAATTTGATCAAAATCGTTAAGAGCCGTTTTTGAGAAAATCGAATTGTTGTTAAAGTTGCCTATAATAAACTAGTCTTATATTCATTTTTTGTGAAATATGAACTATACATTATTATTGAGGACGTAAACACAAGTAACTGTACGAAATCTGATCAAAATCGTTTGAGCCGTTTTTGAGAAAATCGAATTATTGTTAAAAATGTGTAGAATAAACTATTCTTCATTACTGAGCAATGTCAACCATTTCTACGTATACTCTGCTCAGTATGATAAAATGCCTAAGTACGAGATTTCATTCATTTTTGCTCTACCGTTTAGGCTTCAGAGCCAGTAACAGACAGACGGCATTGCAAAAACCACTTTTTCGGATTCAGCGACACCTAAAACATATATTTCCATAAAAATCTCGAGGTGGAATTTTTTCGCAAAAACAATACTTTCTCGATACTTCGAATGAGAAAGTAAAAACGATATTACCTACGTTAAATGTTTTACCATTTTTAATGCATTGGATTCAAATCCGGCGGCAATGGGAGTTGTCATGGCTGCTTTTAATTGGTGTTGTCATAAAACTAATAAAATCGCGTATTTTTCTGATTCTAAATGTATTTTTACGATAATTCGATCAGGATTTGGATTCTGAACTATTAAGTCTCAAGTTTGAACTATGTTTCTAAGTAATATTAAAATTCAAATGAAAAATAAGCTGCAGTCACCCCCATGTTATTCAAATGGGGAAAATTAAAAAAGGGAATATTAAAAAAAAATTAGAATGATCAATCAAATCGGTTTAAAACCCGACTACACCACTTAACTCTTTATTCCGGTTAAAATGATACCCTTTTCTTGCTTCTAAGTGCTGTCAATTGCTGATTTATAGAAAAACACACACACAAACACTTTTCTTTATAGATATCTATAGACTATAGATAGACTAGAGATAGGTAGATAGATGCAGATTACTATTTAACCACTAGCAAAACTGCCCGGCGTTGCTCGGGTTGATATGATATTTGGCACTTTCCAATGTTAAAAACTTAAAATAAATACCTTTTTTCATGATTAAATACTACATTTTACCGGAAATCGGCTTTGATGGGATTTATGTCTTTTAGAAATATAAAGTTGATTTTTTCAGATTAATAGGTTTTTATCCTGAGTTCGTATATTCATTTTAAGAAATATAAATTTGCAAAAGAATAAAATTTTGCGAGTCAAGCAATCGATTTTTACTTGTTATCTTATGGAAAAATGTCAATGCCCTTTAATGGCAGCACTGACTAATCCCGAATTCACTAATAAAGAAATCGCAACAAAATTTATTTTATAATCATTATAATTGTTATTTACATAATATATGTATCTTGCAATATACAGTTTACAAGTGAAGTTCAAGTTTCCTGCTGTAAATAAGTCTATCGCGGAACCCTTGGATTTCCTCGGGTCACAGTTTGAAGACCTTTGTCGTAGAAAGCGTCGAAAGATTCTTTCAGGGATAAGTACATACATGAAGGAGCGCGTCCCACGTCAGGAGGCAAACCTTCCTCCACACCCTAATCACGGGGGGGATACACTTCGAGGTTGAAAGGGTAGAGAGTGGAGCTTCCAATGGTATATGGTCAGAATCGAAAATGTTCCTTCCCGCTGAAACGGAAAGGAAAACATTTAAAATAGCCTCCTCACGGGTAACACTAATTTTTATTGAAGACAGAAACCGAATCTTGACCGAATTAGCGGAAAAATGCGTTTAGAACAAGGGTCTCAAATTCGCGGCCCGCTTGTTCATTTTATGCGGCCTTCTCACTGATCTTCTTCTAATTATATTATTCGGCCCGGCTCATTGTCGAACAATTTTTCCAATTTGGAAATATTTTTAGTCCTTTTGAAGTGTAAGTTTCTCATTTTTGGCCCGCGAACGATTTGCATTAGAGATCTCTGGTTTAGAATCAGAAAAAAAGAAGTGATTTCATCAGTTTTATTACAACAATTACAAACTACCTTTGGTGGTTGACAATTTTCGTGGGTATGTCACTCTAATATCCTTATGTTTCATTCTTTAATCATATAATTATTTATTTATTATGCATATATATTCCGAGTCATAAAAACTCCTCAAAATATTTTTTTAAAGATTAAATTTGGAAACTTTCCTTTAATAATATTTTGCATTTGACAACTTATGTATGGAGGAAGTCATGTGTTGTACACCTCCGTTTATTTATTAGTAAGGCCGGCGAAATTTCGTCTAATTAATTTTTACCCGTTTTAAAATAATTATTAAAAAATGTATAAAATTGTCTTAATTTTCAAATTTAAATATGTATCAATAAAAATAATTTTAAAATTTCGATTAAAATAAACATCGAGAAAAATGTTGTTATAAAGGTAGTTAAATATAATTTTTATATCTTGCATTAAACGTTTGGACCAGACGCCAAAATTTCCGATAAAGTGATCAAGTGCCAAAATTTCCGATGAATATTTTTAAATCCTATGGGAAATTTATCGGAAAATTACTTACCACTCATTCAAATTTAGTTTATATAGTTAATTTGTGTTTTTATTTTTTAAATTAAAAATATATAAAACCAAATGCCAAATTTCCGCCCGCTCTGAATATTCCAATGAAAACAATATGAAATAGCATTTAAATAACGTAAATCAAAATAAGCATTATATTTCTTAATAAGTTCAATTAGTTTTTTTTTCTTTTCTTAATAGCGTGTTCTTGTTGTTAAATTTAGATTTGCCATTATAAACTGGAAATTATTCTGTAATAAGCTTTGCTTTGTTCTTCATACAATGATAAATCTAATAAGGAAGGTTTTGTAAACATTTTACGAAGGTTTATATTGAAAGCTTCAACCGAATTTGTTTATGGAGGAATTTTTTTGTAACAACTCTTCAAATGAAATTTCTCTTTTTACAATATACATAAAGGTTTTAACCTTCTTTTACAGTATTGGGTAACCAATATACAATAACGTTCCTTTATTTTAAATAACTTATTATTTTAAATTTCTTATCTTAGAGCATTTATAAGAATTAGGCAAAATTTCGCAGCGTCTTCATTTCTTATTTCTAGTAATACTGACAGATTTTGAATCTGCAATGACAAATGCAATAAAACGCGAATTCCCCCAAACAAGGAATCGCGGATGTTATTTTCACTTCTCCCAATGCATATACCGTAAGATTCAATCCCATGGACTTCAAAAAAGGTATGAAACAGAGGCAGCATTCGCCTTGCAACTACGCCTATTACCTGCAATAGCATTTGTACCTATAGCACACGTCGTGGAAGCATTCGAATCACTTTGTGACAATAATCTCCTTCCTCCAGAAGCACAAGCTGTAGTGGATTATTACGAAGATACGTGGATTGGTCTTCCACAAAGAGGTCACCGTCGCCGCCAACCACGTTTTTCTCACGACGTGTGGAACTGCTTTGACGGAGTAGTGGAAGGTTTGCCAAAAACCAATAATTCAATTGAAGGATGGCATCGTGGTTTTGAGCAGCAAATTTCTGCCGAACATCCTAGTATATGGAAATTTATTGCTGCCATCCAAAGGGAACAGAGCTTTCACGAAATCCAAATCGAGCAATATATACGCGGCCAAGAAGTTCCTCCTAGCCGTAAAAAATATAGAGATTGTGCGGAAAGAATAAATCGGCTTGCTTCAAATTTTGATGTTGGAAATATTTATGATTATTTACGTGGTATTGCACATAACATAGGTTATTAAAGTGATATGTAAAAATGAAAGAAACGTATTAAACAATACAGAAATAAATTGTTAAATTAATGAAATTACAGTTGTAAAATTTAAAAAAAATCTATCCATCAAAAGGCTTGGGAATGTTTCCATCCTTAACAACGAAATTCTTGCTTGTTATGTATAATGTAATGAACAACTCAACGTATAAGATTTTTGCTATATCTGCGTTTGCTTATTTGCATTTCATTGGAATAAAATTTAAAATAGTGTATTGTTATTTACTTCCATTGTAGATGAATATCTTTTTGTCATTTGGATATATATTATGAATTTTAGAACTAATAGATAATGATTTAACATGAACAAATTAATTATGCGGTAAGATGCTTAACACCAGAGATTGCAATCCCGGCGGGATTTTTCAATCCCGGGATTTCGGGATTCACTTTCTCCAATCCCGGGATTGGCCTTTATTACGATTCTACGTATAAATAAAAAGAAAACGTTCTAGATGAATGAACTGCATAATAAAATATGACTTTTAGAATTAAAGGACTCCTATTATGTTCTACTGTAAGATTGTGAAATGTCATTATTGTTATGCACACCTATGCCATTTGAGCTATAAATTCAAACCAGAGCTGCAAACCACTTCAACATTTGGGAGTGGTTCGGTTCTAAATTTTTGGAAGTGGTTCGGTTCAGACGAGAATTTTGACAAGTGGTTCGGTTCAACTAAATTAATCATTTGAAATACTATTCAGAAATATTTTATCCAATATAAACAAATTACACATTCAGTATCAATCTGTAAGTAAATCAATCCGCAGTCATTATTATTTTAAATGAAAGAAGAATTTACTTAAAGAAAGGAAAATTTTATAGTTTAAATATATTACAATACCATCATCATCTTTATTTCTTTTTTTTACCTGTAATACAGATTATTTAGAGGAAAAAAGATTTATAACAATGGCCTTACCGTCCGTCTCCCAATATTTAACCTCTTTAGTTCTACCACCGGCACTTGCCTTTATTTTCCTTATTCCCACACACACACACCCAGTGCCGCATTGATAATTTCCTCCCTCCTCTCTCTGGGGTTCACCCTCTCTCCGTCTTCCACAAGACCTTTCTTTTAGTCCTTCCCCCGTCTTTCCCAGAACCCTCCCGAGGTGGTCCCCCGCCTTCAGCCTTTCCTTTCCCCTCCCCTTTATCCCTTTACAACCTACCGCAATAACCCTCTGAGACTGGTTCCTCCTTTCCCTCCCCTCCATTCCTTTCCGTCTTACACACTACCCTCCCTCCCCCCTCTCCACCCATTTTTCTCCATATATACTTTCTATTCTCACCATATCTGCATCTGACGATAGCATTGTTATGCAGTCGTAAGAGAAATAAAAACAATGGAAGTTACAAAGCGTTATTTCTTTGGTTCATTTATAAAAAACAAAATAAAAATTCTTCGCTATATATATCAACGGTCCAGGAAAATTCAATGACCACAATTCACCGAAACACAATTCGTCGATTAGGAGAACTCTTTTCCGTGAGCCTCTATTAAGATTTCCTTGATTGAATGATAGATTTAATTATTGAAGTAGACAGTTTCTTGCTTTCCAATGGCGATGATGCACGGCGTGGGGGGCAGAGAGAGGGAGGGGAGAGAGAGAGAGAGGAGGGAATTAGGGGAGAAGAAGGGTTATGCAGGAATGTAATAATAAAGAGGGTAATGGGAAAAGGAGACAGGGTGAGGGAGGGAGGAAAGGAGAGAGGAGAGAGGGGAAAGGGGAGAGACAGAGAGAGGAAGATGTATCAGTAGTGCAAGAAAATAGTATAATACGTCTTTAATAGAATAGTTTTCTATGGGGATGTCATTTGCATCATTAATTAATTCACATTATTATTAATACATTAAAACATTATGCGGGTACAGCCAGAATGCCTCCTCATGAACTGAAGCCATTATCATGCTTCTTAGAAACCTAATGCCATTGAGAGGACTGTGTAATGGTACAACACTTACTGTTACTCGTTCAGGTAAGTTAAGGTAATCATGAACTTTAGTCACTTTTATTATCGAAGGAGTTCCAAGCTAATGAAGTTTAGTCACTTTTATTATAAAGGAGGTTTTAGCACTCAAGAAATCCCTAATTCAATTTTTAAAACATTTATTACTTTCATGTTTAATAAAAATTCAAGTGAATCACAAAACATACTCCTCAATAACATGGCTTACGGAAAATTGAATTGTGGTCGGTGAATTTTCCTAGATCCCAATAACACAAAGTAAAAAGCTATTGAAAAGATCTGAATCACGAAATGCGTTTCGACAAATAAATTACATTGGTTCCATTTGCGGCGCAACAGTGAAGAGAATATAACATAGAAAGGATATATTGACGAGCCTTCGGCTCGCTTTGTATTAATGGGTAGTCGTCTCCGGGCGCTACCCGGAACCAAAGTATCCCTCCTCGTTATCCGGTGATTGGGTTTGTAAATGTCAAGACCGGCCAATCAGTTTCTGTTAATGTTGTCTAAAATTTTCCATAATATGCAGGAGGATAACCGACCAGTACCGAAATATATTACTTATAGCAACATGAACTGATTGTTCTCTCATCCACGAGTTCTGTAACAAGAAAATTGTCTACATCAACAATATTTAGGAAACAATGAAACTGTTTATCCTATCACAATCTGTGGAAAATCTACGTCCAAATATTTAAGTTATTTACGTAGTTTTAAAAATATCTTGCTTTGGAGAACTGTACGCCACAATGTAATCTGGCACAGAGAAATTGAAAAACGACATTACGCTAAAACATTTTCAATATAAATGCTTTGGACTGTCACTTTCGGCGACAAAGGGAGTTGTCATGGTAGATTATAATGGGTATTCTAATAAAACTGATAAAATCACGTATTTTATTGATTCTAATTGCATTTCTATGCTAATTTGATAAGAATTCGAATTATGCCTCCGATAAAAATAAACATTTTTCTATTCTTCTTAGAATTATTCAAGTCTCAGGTTCGTACCATATTTCTAAGTAAATTTAAAATTCAAGTGAAAAAAAGCTGCACAAGTCCCTTTGTAATTCGAATGAAAAAATAAATTATTGTCTTTTAATTCGGCATTCCAATCAAATCGAAATAAAAACCATACTACACACACGTATTCGTTCATCCGATTAAAATGTTACCTTACACTTGTTTCTACGTAACGTAGTTATTGCGCTTTAAAATTACATACAAACATTATATATATATATATATATATATATATAGATTATTCATCTACGAGTTATTCGCAATCGAATAACACCCATGGTGACATTATTACGATTTTTATTGTTTGACCTCCCCCCTCTCCTCCCCTCCCATAAGCGTTGAGAACGTAATTTGTTTATTTATTATTTCTTTTTCACCTACGGGTTATTTGAAATCGAATGACACCCACGGTGTTAGTATTCTGTTTTTAAATGATTAACCTTCCCACTTTCCTCCCCATACCATAAGCTTTGAGTGCGTAATTTGTTTATTTATTGTTTATTACTCACATACGAGTTATATACAGTCGAATGACACCCATGGTGCTAGTATTCCGTTTTTGAATATTTAACCTTCCCCCTTCCCTCCCCCTACCATAAGTCTTGGTTGCGTAATTTACTCATTTAATGTTTATTATTCATAAAATTTAAATGTATCAGCAAAACACACTTTTATAGCACTCTCTTACCAAATCTATTTTAAAATATCTACAAACTTTAATGTCTATTAAATATATTGTAAATATTAAACTCCATTCGCTGACATACAACTCCCAGCCATTACTGTGAAGCGAAAATTTCAAACATTTCACTCATTATTTCATTTACTCCACACTATAACCCTGACATCGAATCCAAAAATGTTAAACTTACTTTCGTTTGTAACGATAATGTCGGACAACACGTGAAACAATGTAAACGAATACTTTTAGACGAAATTTATCAGAAACACGATTACTGAAGTTCTTTCCCATGTTTTACTTTCATACATTGTTGTAAATTTTATAGAAGATCATTATACATTGTATACTATAACGAATATGTCGGACAGCAATCAAAACAACGTATACGAATACTTTTGAGACAATGACATCGTATAATTCATTATATTTTAACGTAATTTATCAGAAACACAAGATTATTAGCGTTCATTCCAAAATTAGACTTGCTAAATGAAAATTTCGAAAAAATACGTACATATAAGAGGTTTTCGTAAAATACATTTCGTGAAAAGAATGATTGATTTTTGTCAAAAAACTTACCTAACTACAGTAACCAACTTTTCGCGGCAATTGGGGACACGGCACTTCGAGCCACCCATATCTTCACCTCTGACCAATACTCCAACTCACTTTAAAAATTAGTTTTAACACGTTACACAACGCTATACCTCCTACAACAGTTAAAACAGCTTCAACTGATTTGAATCAACAAACCCGCGACGACAACGAACCACGTGACGTCAAATGTGGAATTTTCTATTGGCTCCTCAGACGGTCCCCATCCTGCTATGAAAGAGCCAGGACCCTGCATACAACACTCGCTATGACTGGAGCTCCGACGAAAGTGTTCTACCTTACCCCTCTTTCTATCCCACCCTCCCCGCTTGCTCACGACCTTCCCCCCTCTCGCTGGCCTCGGTTCGGAAGAGCCAGGCCAACTTTTGCACGACTTTTCCATGTCGACATGTTGGAGTAGTGGTGCGTGTGACAGTCTACTAGTACTCTACGTAAGCGGGTTCGAATCCTGTCCGCGACTCTTGCGAGTTCTGGAAAAAGGCTTTCCTTAATAGCCGCTCCTATTACGGAGACTTTTTCCCAGTAGCGCAGTGTCAACGATTGGGTTCGGGCCCGCTTACTGTACTGGTGGCTGTCACTTTGCCCATTACTCCTGGAGTGTCGACCCCGGGACGGCCGGGCACGCATTTTTTTTCAAGTTCGATTTTACTTTTGCCGTCTTTAAAAAAATTCTATTTTTTCCATTTTTATGTCTTTAATGAGTTAAACCCGAAAGACCATTAAAATAATAGTCTTTCGGGTTTAACTTATTAAAGACATAAAAATAGAATTATTAAGCATGAAAAAACCTGCGCAAAACTTGTGTGCGAGTAAAACGACTGGGAAAGATAAATTTCGAAACGAAAAGATGATTGGAAAGAAAAAATTATGAGCGATAAAGAAAATAATATGAGTGATAAAAAGTAACAATTCGAGGGGAAAATATTATTTTCGAGTGATAAAATGAAAAATGCGCGTGAATAAAAGAATGGGCCTGAAAGAACACGAATGGGCGTGAAAAAATACGAAAGGGCGAGAAAAAATAGAATGCGCGTGAATCGTGAAAAATAAGAATGCGCGATAAAAAAAGAACAAGGAAAAAAAAGTGCGAGGAAAGAAGACGAAAAATAAAGAGCGAGGAAAGAATGTGCGCGCAAACAAATTATCTGAACTTTCTAATGAACCAAATGAAAAACCTAACGAAATTAGAAGCAAAAAACTATACAACTGTTTTGAATATTATGAAAGAGCACTTTTGTTGATTTTATGGAATACACTTCTACAACGAATAAACGCTACTAATAAAAATCTGAAAAGTAAAAATTGCAATCTACAAGAAGGTGTAAATCTTCTTAAATCATTGTCCTCATTTATTTTTGTAAGTTCGAAACAGTAACGCGTTTGAAAGTATGGAAACAGAACTACAATCATTGCCAGGTAATAAAGAATACAAATCTGATAAAGGAAGAACCCAAAAAATGAAACTACAGTTCGGCGAAAACAGGGATAACGTAGCAATATTAACTGGCAAAAAATTAGTTATTGTGAGTTGCCTTAATGTAATATGCGAGTCTACTATCAGAAATTAAAGGACGCATTCAGGTGTACGAAGACGTCTTACAGCAATTCGCAATATTTATACATTTAAATTTACGCGATACATCACCGAATGATTATGACAATTGTATTGTAAATTTCATTCATAATTATAAAGATGACATTGATGAAATTTTGTTTAGAGATGAAGTAGCCCAATTTCTTCATTTTGCAATGATTGAGAAATTAAGTACACCGATGGAAATGTATATAGCAATTCAGGGAGGGCTAATTTCAGCCTTCCCAAATGTTTACATAAGTTTAAAAATATTTTTGTCAATGCCGATCGCGAATGCATCTGCGGAAAGGTCATTTTCCGTGTTAAAAAGAGTAAAGAATTATATGAGAAAAATATCCTCTCAATTTTCGGCGCAACAGTCAAGGGGATATAACATTGAATAAGAACACGTTTCTAATAGGGACGATGTATTTTTGTCGTGGACGACTAATAACAGACCTGTTCCATAATTTCTTTCTAATACTCCATCGCACGAAATGCGCCCATCTGTGATACGTTGTACACTTTCCTAACTTGTTATTAATTGTCCAATTACTTCATCGTTTTACAGTACAACCAAGCGCCTATTTAAAGTAACATTTAACAGAGGAAGAAGAATAACGGCGATCTGATCGCGTAGGAAGGAATCTTGTAATCCCTAAGGATTTCATATGAATGTTTTTCTTTTCAATATTACTATCCAAGAAAAAAACTATGAAAATCAATCGCGATTCCTAAAGCTATACGGATCTCTTCGTGAGATTATTTCATGCCTTCGGGGCGATTACAGGCGATTTGAGAGGAATTTGTTAAGGCAGGTGGTCCAGCATGCTCCTATCCAGATAATGATAAAATTCGAACGAGAAAATTAATTTACGGCGTTCTACGATGCTATACACCGCAATTCTCCTACGAGATTCCTCAATTTCTCTTACTTTGGATGCGTCATTCCAGTAAGGTTTTATGATACGTATGCGGATTCCACGGTAAAGTTTAAGTAGCATCATTAGAGTATGAAATGTATTATATCATTAACTGATATAATACTCTCGTCAAGTAGTCTTGCTATCTAACTTTGCAATTGCGGGCACAAAACACGGGTGAGCATTTAAGTATTAAATTAAAATAAGTCATGAATCCAATCGAATTACGACGAATATTCCCCACATAAAATCATGCGGAAGTGCGACGAGGTATGGCGCAAAGTTCATTTTTTGTCACCAGTAGCGGTGCCCGTTTGGCTTACGTGATTCACGCTGGAAGCGAAACGCGCCTAAAAACGGATTGAAGTTCTCTTAGCAAAAATAAAACTTCACTTCCTTCTATTTCTCTTACGGTGATTTGAGTCTCAAAATCTTATCTCGCCCCTGACCCACTTTATAATGGGAATAATTATTATCCTGCACTCGCTCCAATAATGGTACATATTAAAGAGAAAACGTTCCTGAAAATGAACCGTAGAATCTTGTGGAAATTTTTTCTTTTCCTGGTCATATACGATCATCTTACGTATCTGACACTAATTCCAGCTGAAAGTCCCTATATAGCGTAAAGAGTGATACAATAGGTACACTACTAAAATTTTGATGAGTGCAATGTGAAATGACTATGAGCGCGTAACCATCGTTAAATTATAATAACTTACAAAAAAAGAGATTAATAAGCTTACCTCTAATTTCTCTCTCTCTCTCATTGTAAACCTAACCTCACAATGTGACAATAACTGTCCTAAAATTATCTTCGCTAAACGGCTTAATTACATAATAATTACGGGAGATTTATACCAAACAGAAGAGTGCGAAATTAGAAGAATGAAAAACTGACCAATACATACAGTAAGATTCTACTGAAGAGAACAATTATGGAAGATTTCCGACGGAAAAGCCTTTCTCAAACGTATTCTTCAGCAAGAGATTCACTAAACGCACGCACTGGCGTACAGAGCGCGCCTACGCATTTAAAAATACTGGCAATTTCTAAATTTTGCTTCACATACATTGTTCTTTTATTTAACCTATCGACATTGCCTGAGATGTCCAACATGTTGTTCAATAACGCTATTTTTAGAATTGTTTATTCTATTGTTAAAACCTTTGGCCTCAAATTGCGCTTATTTTAACATTTTATAGTAAAAAAATTTTAATGCCATTGTCCTAAATATATCAAAAATTTCGATCGTATATAATGTAGAAAATACTAACAATAATTTTAACAATAAGAATTAAAAGTCAATACATACATTACAAGACTGGAAAAACAAAAATTAGAATGAATTTGTCGTTATTACTACTGTTTACAGCCGCGTTTTACAAAATAATACAATGGCGCACTCAGTACTCCGCGCGACGTTACGTGAATTTTTTTTACACGCCCAGTTAAGGGTTAATTAATGCCCACAACGTCCCCTTGAACATTACTTCATATCGAAGGAGAATTAACATTACAATGCACAATTACGTACAGATAAAAAGTATACTACGGTCCTATTGAGAAAATCGCTTTTATTACCAACTTCCATAAAGTTAATCATAAAGCGAGAAGGCCGGCTTTTCATATCACTATACTTTTCATAGTGTTATTTTCCTTGCGTTTTAGCAAGTGCCTCAGTTATGAACAGAACCAAACCTAAACATTTAGAGCAGGGATGCACAACATACGGCCCGCGGGCCAAATGTGGCCCGCCGACACCTTTCGTTTTGCCCGATTGAAGCTGGGAGTAACTCATCTGGTTAATTCCTTTTATGTAAAAAATCAATTAAAAAATTGTAAGTAAATTATATTTGTTTGCCACATTTTTTAAACATAAAAGTTGCATGTAAAATTTGTTATGGTACTTAATAAATCGACGACAGTGTATTTAAGTTCTAATTATGGACAACATTTTCAAAGTGAGATCCGCTTAGGTACAATCATGGTCGATTTTGGCCCGCGTCAACTTCTGAGTTGTGCAGCCCTGTTTTAGAGAAACGTAAACCGACCTTCGGAATGTAGAAAGATACGAGCGCATTTTTCCACTGAATTCGGAGACCCTTTCTTCTCCTCGCGTTTAAGCTATACCCAGCAGACACACAAATAAGCGAGCACCTGAAGGTCACATTCAAGTTGAAACGGACCGATAATGCATTACATAATAGCCGCTATTATAGGACCATGTAAAATTGGCTCATTCTCTATGGCTCATCGTGCGGCGATTGATCGCAACAACATAACCTTTTTGAAGACATATAATGTTTGCGATTATAACGGTCATCATAGACAAAATAAGCATTCGCTCGTTCCACTAAATAAATAACGCCGAAAAGTTCCCAATTTATTGTACGTACGTTCATAATAAATCGCAAAAATAAAAGCATTTATATGGTGTTTAAGAAAAAAGTTAACCGAATAAAAGTAGTCGGTTAAATAAAAAATACAAAATTTATTAAAATTTTCATTTATAATTCATTGTTTGATTTTCACATAACAATAAGTTTCCGCTAAAATTTTGTCAGTTTTCAAAAGCATTGTTAACCAATATTAAATGTTTATAAATCATTCGCGGTCCACCTCAAACTTATTGCGGCCCACCAATTACGAAACGCTGTATTAGACCACCTCACGGCAATCCTTTCAATGTCCCTTTTTTTACTTCCACCACCGCAGCAATAGGGCCCGTTTTTGTGGAAATTTCCAGAAATAACGCCTTCTTAGAACGAACGTGACCGAGAGACTTGCGATGCCGACATCACCGCCCGGTTTCTACATATGAGGAATCAACACGGACCGCATATACCCGCCCCTCCGACAACGGATATCTGCTAAATGTATATATTTCGTATTATATGGCATAATCCGAAGATTCATTCAAATTTCAATTGGCGAATCTGATCACCCATAAAATCCTACGCTCGATGTCATCAGATCTATTTCGATGGTTGAGCATCGATTTATCATAACGGCACTATATAATTAAGTAAATTTAGTACCCAAAAATACGCCACCATATTTTCTTAAGTTATTTCTCAACATGGAAACCTTTAATTACACATATCTACGTCTTGTTCATTTTTCAGTAACCAATGTATAACATGGGAAACGTTAGCCCAAATTCGAAAGGGATAGTGGAAAAAGGGGGTAGAGGAGAAGGGGGTAGGGGAGAAGGGGGTAGGGGAGAAGGGGGTAGGGGAGAAGGGGGTAGGGTAGAAGGGGGTAGGGGAGAAGGGGGTAGGGTAGAAGGGGGTAGGGGAGAAGGTGGAGGAAGGCTGTCGTCAACCACGTGGCTCAAGAAACTTAATACAGAAGCGCCAATGACAGAGCCTTCGGAAGGCAGTTAGGATATCTCTGAATTCCGTGGCAGTCCCTACCACTTATGTTAGCATTTTGACAAGCAGGGGAAGGTCCAAAGACGAAAGGGTCTCAAAATGCCTGCTTCGAGTCAGTGGCCAACGATAAGAACGGTCTTATTTCTAGGAAAGGTATCGGGAAAGACCTTGTAAAATTGGTCCACTCTCGCTAGTCAATGGATCAAAAGTTAAAAAGTGCATTCGTGTGCCAAAAAAAGACGCGACCCTTAAATTTTGAAGGTAAGCAGGAGGCGTGATAAGAAAAGCCAGCACTACAACAGAACGACGATTTCTTAAAAACGAAAACTAAGTAAAATCAGCAAGAACACAATAATCATCAAAAAATAAATCACTAAAGGAACTTACGAAATGATTAAATTTAATGAAAGACAAAAAAGGAAATAGGGAACGTTTAAGAAAAAGAGTGAATATTACCCTCAGACCATTAGCTCGATTCTCTCATCCACGAGTTCTGTAACAAGAAAATTGTCTACATCAACAATATTTAGGAAACAATGAAACTGTTTATCCTATCACAATCTGTGGAAAATCTACGTCCAAATATTTAAGTTATTTACGTAGTTTTAAAAATATCTTGCTTTGGAGAACTGTACGCCACAATGTAATCTGGCACAGAGAAATTGAAAAACGACATTACGCTAAAACATTTTCAATATAAATGCTTTGGACTGTCACTTTCGGCGACAAAGGGAGTTGTCATGGTAGATTATAATGGGTATTCTAATAAAACTGATAAAATCACGTATTTTATTGATTCTAATTGCATTTCTATGCTAATTTGATAAGAATTCGAATTATGCCTCCGATAAAAATAAACATTTTTCTATTCTTCTTAGAATTATTCAAGTCTCAGGTTCGGACCATATTTCTAAGTAAATTTAAAATTCAAGTGAAAAAAAGCTGCACAAGTCCCTTTGTAATTCGAATGAAAAAATAAATTATTGTCTTTTAATTCGGCATTCCAATCAAATCGAAATAAAAACCATACTACACACACGTATTCGTTCATCCGATTAAAATGTTACCTTACACTTGTTTCTACGTAACGTAGTTATTGCGCTTTAAAATTACATACAAACATTATATATATATATATATATATATATAGATTATTCATCTACGAGTTATTCGCAATCGAATAACACCCATGGTGACATTATTACGATTTTTATTGTTTGACCTCCCCCCTCTCCTCCCCTCCCATAAGCGTTGAGAACGTAATTTGTTTATTTATTATTTCTTTTTCACCTACGGGTTATTTGAAATCGAATGACACCCACGGTGTTAGTATTCTGTTTTTAAATGATTAACCTTCCCACTTTCCTCCCCATACCATAAGCTTTGAGTGCGTAATTTGTTTATTTATTGTTTATTACTCACATACGAGTTATATACAGTCGAATGACACCCATGGTGCTAGTATTATGTTTTTAAATGTTTAACCTACCCCCTTCCCTCCCCCTACCATAACCCTTGGTTGCGTAATTTGTTGAGTTATTGTTTATTATTCTTCTACGAGCTATTCGCAATCGAATGACACCCATGGTGCTCGTATTCTGTTTTTAAATGTTTAACCTTCCCCCTTCCCTCCCCCTACCATAAGCGTTGAGTGCGTAATTTGTTTATATATTGTTAATTATTCATCTGCGAGTTATTTGCAATCGAATTACACCCATGGTGCTAGTATTCCGTTTTTAAATGTTGAACTGTCCCTCTTTCCTCCCCATACCATAAACTTTGAGTGCGTAATTTGTTTATTTATTGTTAATTATTCATGTACGAGTTATTTGCAATCGAAAGACACCCATGGTGCTCGTATTCTGTTTTTAAATGTTTAACCTTCCCCTTCCCTCCACCTACCATAAGCGTTGAGTGCATAATTTGTTTATTTATTGTTTATTATTCATCTGCGAGTTATTTGTAATCGAATGACACCCATGGTGCTAGTATTATGTTTTTAAATGTTTAACCTACCCCCTTCCCTCCCCCTACCATAACCCTTGGTTGCGTAATTTGTTGAGTTATTGTTTATTATTCTTCTGCGAGCTATTCGCAATCGAATGACACCCATGGTGCTCGTATTCTGTTTTTAAATGTTTAACCTTCCCCCTTCCCTCCCCCTACCATAAGTCTTGTTTGCGTAATTTACTCATTTAGTGTTTATTTTTCATCTGCGAGTTATTAGTAATCGAATGACACCCATGGTGTTAGTATTCTGTTTTTAAATGTTTAACCTTCCCCCTTTCCTCCCCCTACCATAAGCGTTGAGTGAGTAATTTGTTTATTTATTGTTTATTGTTCACATACGAGTTATTTGCAATAGAATGACACCCATGGTGCTAGTATTCTGTTTTTGGATTTTAACCTTCCCCCTTCCCTCCCCCTACCATAAGCCTTGGTTGCGTAATTTTTTTATTTATTGTTTATTATTCATCTACGATTTATTCGGAATCGAATGACACCCATGGTGCTCGTATTCTGTTTTTAAATGTTCAACCTTCCCCCTTCCCTCCCCCTACCATAAGCCTTGGTTGCGTAATTTCTTTATTTATTGTTTATTATTCATCTACGAGTTATTCGCAATCGAATGCCACCCATGGTGCTCGTATTCTGTTTTTAAATGTTCAACCTTCCCCCTTCCCTCCCCCTTCCATAACCCTTGGTTGCGTAATTTGTTGAGTTATTGTTTATTATTCATCTACGATTTATTTGCAATCGAATGACACCCATTGTGCCAGTATTACTTTCTTTAATGTTTAACCTTCCCCTTCTTCTCCCCCTACTCCCGTGAGTTTAATTTGTTTATTTATTATTCATGTACGAGTTATTTGTAATGGAAGGATATCCATGATGCCATTATTTCATTTTGTCATACTATTCCATCTTCCTTCTATCTTCCCCATACCCATTCCTCCTTAAACGTTAATGGTTTATTGCTACGTGTCATTGTTGCCAACATTCCGCTTATATTACTTCCGCTCTTCCCCGTCTTCATAAGGTGAATTGGAAATTTCGGTGAATACTACATTCGATCAATTGTGGGTCGGTGAATTTACCTTTCGGTGAATTGTGATTCGGTGAATTGTGGTTTCGGTGAATTTTCCGTCGGTGAATTGTGGTCGGTGAATTTTCCTTCGGTGAATTGTGGTCGGTGAATTGTCCTAGATCCCTATTTTCCATATGAGTGCGTTAAAACTTTCGTTGCTGTTTTGGTTGAATGCGCCTAAGCACCGTTCAAAGAGATATTTGTTGGTAAGCTCTTTATAAATTAGCTTAATAGCGTCTGCAACATCTTTATGCAGTGGAGGTTTGTGCACATATTCTTGTAATTTTCCTGTCGCATTTGCCCGTTGCCATGAGCACCAGGAGTTTTCTCCTTGAGGACAAAAGTGATGCTGCGCTTGTTCATCGGTGGAGGTTGTGTGATAGTAAGCGGCCCAAATGCCGTTAGACATTTTTTGCACAAAATCCGGATTTGCACGAATGGCCTTGCCATAATAACTAGTTAATTCGTCAATTAATTTTCTGGTAAGTTTGCCCCTACCACTGATTGTGAGACCTTTTTTTCCTTTCTTGACATTGCGGAGTCTTGAGCCCATTCGCTTTTCAACATGATTAACGCATTCCTTTTTTTTTATTGTTACTGAATCCCCATATGGCTTAGAATCAACAACTCCCTTGTAAGTTTTGGTGTCGCTGTCTCCTATGTAGTTTACGTATTTTGCGTCATGTATTTCTTCGGATCTGCGAAACATAGCGCGAATGCCGTCCACTTCCATTTTTCCCGCCGAACCCTCGTGATTAGCATTACATTCGTTGACATGGTTTTCTTCCCATTCTTTCAATTCTTCTGTATCCTTTTTTTCTCCCAGTATTCGCAAGCCTTGCAATACGCTGATGTAACAAAAATATCAAGAATTTTCCTCGTATAATAACCAATAAGTGATTGAACACCGTATAAGGAATTAAATCCTCGTTTTTGCCATGTCCCGTCTCCTGACACGGTAAGTTCCACAGATTCTTCACGTCCTGTAGCTTGCATCATCAATGTTTTTTCTTCTTCACCAGTTTTTTTCGTAGAACGTTGGACAGCATCCGAGGTAGTTTTCATACTTTGTACGATAATTTGATATAAAGATTGAAAAATAAGGCGCGGCATTTAATTTAATGATACCCCCAATAATTGCATAGAAAAAACAAATCGTCGGTTTATTTCGTATGCATTATTGATAAGCGGGCACGAGTCCATTGTTTTTGATTCGCATGATGCACAATTCACCACAACTTTGCCCCTAGTCCCCGTATACTTTTTTCTGTAAAATTTATGTCACTTCCACAAACCTAGCACTTCACATACTGGCTGATCGCATCAAAAACAGTAACGAAATTCAAAATTCCATACCCGATATTATGTTTTATATCCACGTTAATCTCTGCGCCACAAGGACACAACGCCGATGGGCTCCGGAGGGCGTAAACACTTGAGGAAACCCTACGCACCGGCTGAACTGCGAGCGACGCGCTCAACGCCCCGTGCACGTCTCTCGAAAAAATTCCATAACTTCGTCAATTTCAGGAATTTTGGCATATAACAGGTCGGAAAATATTCGTGAAAGTCTATAGTTTAAAAATAAAAATAAAAAAAAAATTCGATTTTTTCGAAGGTTCACCCTGGTGTGCCCCCTTAAGCACCCAAAAAAGTTTGGAATTCCCAAAAAAACTTTTTTCCTTACAAATCAAGAAGTTTGACATTTTGTGGTTAGATAGAAAATTTGAAAAACTGAAACAATGCCTAGGCATAGCCGCAAGTAGAATCATATAATCATGTCAATGATTTAATGCTTTCAGCAAGAATTGACAAAAAGGAACATCATATAATTTACAAATTTTATTTTATAGAATTTTCAAAAAAATTATGAAATACCTGCAACAGAATGTGATGTCTTGACAGGCATGATTTTCTCGTTGTCTAGTGCAGCTTCTCCCTTAGTCCTCACGATGATTTCCTCTTGATCCCAGAATTCCTGTCCTTCGAGGTGGCCTATCAAGAGCAAGTTAAGAAACTATTGTCTCTTAAAGTATTTGCCTATACAAACATTCTAGCTCAGCGAGGACCAACTTCTTTGTGACTGCAAGCCATGATACAGTTATTTGGCTAAATGATATGTATCCTTTTGGCAAAGATTTAATTGAGAAAATGCTGCATCAACCTCAATTTACATTTACATTTGTACCCCTTGAGCTGTAAGGGTGTATTTGTGACATCACAAACTTAGAAAAACATTCCACTAGCAAGGAGTTCATTCAAAAGTCCTGCATTTTTGTCAAATTCCAGGTTGAACTATGAATCAATTCGGTAAGTTCGAAAGTTGCAGGACAGCATCACATTCAATTCAGAAACCAGAACCTTAAAAAAATCTTTTCTTACATTTCCAGAAGCTATATCCAGCATTTGGGGTAAGGGTGATAAGAACTTGTGTAGCCTCATCTCAACATATGAGAAAAAATCTGATGTAGCCAACCTTTACCCATACCCAGCCATTTTTATTAATAAAAATAAGTTCATATTTACTAGGTGCTACTTGAGTACCATACACTGTAAGGAATCTGGTAGGAAGTGGTGCTGGCGTAGTGTGTAGCGAGCTCGGCAGTTCCTGTCAAGATCCGGCGTACGAGTCAGTGTTCATCCAAATTTTTTTCCATTTTTCTCACATGTTCACTTTCCTCATTTTATTTCCTAATAGCGCTAAATATATTTTTATAATTTAATATTTTTAATATACGGGTAATGTAAAATAAACCCACATTACGATAACATTAAATACTTACTACACACAATTGTTGCTGCATAATCATGGAAGAGAGAAATTTTATATTTTAAAGAGCAGAACAATCTTAAGTAAAGAAGTTCTTTAAGAAGAATGTTCAGAGCTATCCAAATCTTTTCCTCCAGGATTATCCAGAAGGTGATAATGTAGTTGGAAAAATTTTCATGAGATGTCCATAATTGAAGAAAAATGTGAACTTTCTGTGTGTTCTAATGCATTATTTTATTTTAGATCATTTATTGCTGTTAACCATGAGAGTGAGAGAAGAGGAATTTTGTATTTTGAAGGACAGAACAACACAAGCAGGGCGGTTCTTTCTTACGAAATGTCGTAATGTTTTCGTCACAAATAATCCAGCAGGTGGTAATGTAATTGGCGATATTTTCATGGGGCCATTTTTAAGTAAAAGTTAATATTCTGTGATTTTTCTTCTAATGCATTATGTACTTATTCGAATTTATGCTACTTTTATATGGAAGAATTATATATTTTAAAAGCCATAAAAACGCATGAGGTGCAGTTCCTTAAGAACGTTCAGAACTATCAAACAGTATGTCACTCAGTTGGTAATATTTTCTTAAGTGTTGTCATTATTTTGAAGTACTAGATGATGTTTCTGATGTAGTTTTCTAATGAATTTTTTTTATTTTTAAACAATTATTGAAGCTTTAACTTGGAGGAGGAAATTTATAATTTTAAGCACAAAAGAACATAATGGAGGAAGACCTTTAAGAATAATGTTCTGAACTATGGCACTGTCTTTTTCCTGAATTACCCATCGAATTGGGGAGAAGTTGGTAATGTATTTGGTAATATATTCATGAGATCTGTCCATATATTGAAATAAAACGTGAATTTTCTGTGATTGTCTTTTGGTACATTATAATATTTTATTCCAATTGTTGCAGCATAAAATGGAAGTGACAGAAGAGGAATTTTATATTATTGAGGACAGCAGAACCCAAGTGAAGATGTTCTCAAGACTAATATTGAGAACTATCCGAATGTTTCCATCCCAAATTATCCAGCAGGTGGTAATGTAGTTGGTATTGTGTTAATGAGATCTGTCCATATATTGAAGTAAAAGTTGAATTATCTGTGAATGTCTTCTAAAGCATTATTATTTTTTATTCCAATTGTAGCTGCATAACCATGGAGGTGAGAGAAGAGGAATTTCCTATTTCAAGGGACTGAAAAAGCCAAGAGGGGAAATTTTTTAAGAATAATGTTAACAGACCTTTAAGAATAATGTTCTGAACTATCGTACTGTCTTTTTCCTGAATTACCAATCAAATTAGCGAGAAGCTGGAAATGTATTTGGTAATATATTCACGATATCTGTCTTTATATTGAAATAAAATGTGAATTTTCTGTGATTGTCTTTCGGTACGTTATAATATTTTACTCCAATTGTAGCAGTATAAAAGGGAAGTGATAGAAGAGGAATTTTATATTATTAAGGACATCAGAAACCAAGTAAAAAGTTCTCAAGACTCATATTCAGAACTACCGAATGTTTCCATCCCAAATTATCCAGCAGGTGGTAATGTACAGTAAAACCTCTATCTAGTGAACCTCCGTTTATCGTAAACCTCCGTATTTCGTAATATCTTTTGGGTCCCGCCAAAACTGTATGTTACGGTATAGACAAACCTCTTAATATCGTACCTCCGTATTTTCGTAATTCTCCGTATATCGTAATGGGAAAATGCACCCCTGATAAAAAACAACCTCCCTATAGTAAAATAATGTATTTCTGTTTACGGATAAAATAATTAAGCTAGTTTGCAATGAAAATTTGCATGTCGCCAAAATATTATCATAATGCAACAAATATGCACAATTTAAGTTGAAGTTAGGTTGCGTAGTTTATTACCTATGCCAGGCCCTACGAGTTCAACTCACTCAGATTTACGGTTCCCTTCTAAAAGGAAACAACGGCAAGCACCAATAATCAATTCTTCCGTGATTCTCAAGTTACACATCACTGCTACTTATGTATGTATCAATTTTAATCACTCGTGAAAAGTGTCACGAGAATATTATTACAAAGTTGCAAACGTAAATTAATTCTCGATCCTCAGCTAACACACCATTGCTACGTATTTATTAATTTTCACGGCCTTTGAAAAGAGCCCTGAAAATATGAATACAGTGTTGCAAAGGCATTTAATTGTCAATTCTTTCGTGATCCTCATGTTACTTTTACTGCCTCTGAAAAACCCACGAATATATAACTGTAACATTGCAAAGACAATATTTAAGTCAATTCTTTCGCGGTCCTGAGGTTAACAACGCACCACTGCTACGTACGTATCACTTTTTACCACATCTGAAAAGAACCATGAATACATGACTATAATGTTAATAAACATAATATTTACAATAGGTACTGCTTCTGCTTCGAAGATTTCTCGCCTGGTGAATCCCCTCACACGTCCCGGTTTATCCCCTAGTGCAGGCGTCCAGCTATACGCCGGTATGCGTCAAGTTTCTATGAACGTGTAGTGCTTATGTTTGCCTAATACGAGGAGCTTGTCAAAATTACTGGTTATACCACATTGATTTGTTTCATTAAGATATAGTGGATACATAATCTACAAATACGTGTTTTTTAACGTTAATTTTGTCCTTAATCACGTGAGTATATTATTTATTATATCACAACTTTCATGTAATTATTAATGCATTCATTTTCAGATTATAATTAAAGTTTGTTAGGTGTATAACAATATACTTCATTATGCCTTGTATAATATTAAGTGCAATATTTACAAATAATACACAAGTAATTAATGAATATGTTTATGAATAAATTAATTTTAGACCCATAATGGACATGGTAAATCATAGAAAATAGAAACGAAGTTAGCAATTTTCCAAGCCATTGATGAGGGGAAAAGAAAAATAGATGTGGCAGAAACGTTTGGCATACCACCGTCGACTCTAACATCTATTTTAAATAAACGTAAAGAAACTGAAGTAGCAGCACATCAAGGTTTCATCAATAAAAGATCTCGGGCAGTGAAAAATGAAGAATTAGATAAATGTGTGTTTGATTGGTTGATGGAAGCTAGAGCCAGAATCATACCTATATCTGGGCCTATTCTACAACAGAAGGCTAGGGAAATGGCATTGAAAATGGGAATAGATGACTTTCAAGGGTCAAATGGATGGCTACAGAAGTTTAAAGTGCGCTGGAACCTAAGAACTTTTAAAATGTGTGGGGAAGAAGCTTCTGTAAGTACAATTGTGGTAGAAGAGTGGAAAAACACTCTGCAAACAATTTTAGTGAGTTATGATCCTAAAGACATTTTCAATGCAGATGAAGCTGGATTTTTTTATAACTTACTCCCAGATAGAACTATTTCAGTTAAAGGAGAACCCTGCCATGAAGGGAAAAAAAGCAAGGAGAGATTTACAGTGCTTTTCTGTACCAATGCAGATGGCACTGAGAAATTAGAGCCACTTGTGATTGGGAAATATAAAAAACCCAGATGTTTTAAGAATATAAAAAAAACTTCCCTGTTTATACAGAAATTCTAAAAAGTCATGGATAACTGCAGCTTTATTTAGTGAGTGGCTAAGCATGCTTGATGCAAAGATGGGCATAAAGAACAGAAAAATAGTTCTTTTTCTGGATCAGTGCACTGCTCATAAAGTTGTGGGGATTGTGTTGCGACATGTTAAAATAATGTATTTTCCTCCAAATACCACAAATAAACTGCAACCATTAGAACAGGGCATAATTTCTAGTGTTAAGAGAAATTACAGACAGCAGTTGGTGCTCTATATTTTAAGAAATGTGGATGAAACAAATGATCTTACAAAATGTAAATGGAATATATTGCAGGCCATGCATAGGCTCTGCCTATCATGGAATTATGTTCAATCAGCCTCTATTAATAAATGCTTCATAAAGGCAGGATTTATGAGGACAACATATCAGGAAGATGAAGTATCAGATGATGAACCTTTGGAATGGGATGAAATCAATAAAATAATTCATCTTCAAACATCATTTAATGATTTTGTTAATGTTGACACTTTCCTATTAACTTGTGCACCAACTGAGGGAGAAATGGTAGAAGAAGTGGAGATAGAAGTTGAAAGGGAGACTATAGCAGAGACTAATAAGGAAGAAGAAGAAAATGATGAAGAGGAAATAATTCCATCTCCAAAAAAGAGTGAAGTGCAAGAGGCTTTGAGTGTGCTAGAAAGATTTTTTATGAATATGAAGGATTGCAGTGGTGATAATCTCTTGCTACTAAATAAAATAGAAAATGTTGTATCCAATGAATTTAAGAAAAAGATGACACAGACTGAAATTACCAGCTTTTTTTCCAGTAAACAATAGGTAGAGTACATATTTATTTTTTGTTCAGTTAGGTTGGTATTTATATTATAAATATATTAAATTTATGTTGTGTATATATAAATATACTAATATAGTAATTAAAAAGACAATAGTACTTTTAATTACCAGTTTGTGCATTTATGAATAATAATATGAAGGTCTTACGGTAAACCTCTTTATAGTGAACCTCCATTCATCAAAATGCCTAAAAATCTGGTCCCTTCCATTTCGATATATAGAGGTTTTACTGTAGTTGGTATTGTGTTAATGAGATCTGTCCATATATTGAAGTAAAAGTTGAATTATCTGTGAATGTCTTCTAAAGCATTATTATTTTTTATTCCAATTGTAGCTGCATAACCATGGAGGTGAGAGAAGAGGAATTTCCTATTTCAAGGGACTGAAAAAGCCAAGAGGGGAAATTTTTTAAGAATAATGTTAACAGACCTTTAAGAATAATGTTCTGAACTATCGTACTGTCTTTTTCCTGAATTACCAATCAAATTAGCGAGAAGCTGGAAATGTATTTGGTAATATATTCATGAGATAATGTAGTTGGTATTATGTTAATGAGATCAGTCCATTTAGCCTGGTTAGGCTTGAGGATTATAGGGTGCTGTAAAGATTTGTTTAATGCCATATTTGAAACATATCGGACAAAAAAGCCGACCTAAATTGGGTCCCATTATCAGAAACTAGAAATTTGGGATACCCACATTTAGGAAAGATTTTATGAAATCGAGTAGAGACAACTTAGGAGGCTAAAGGAGAATGCAGAGGTTCAATAAAGATAAATTTGGTAAAACCATCTATTATTCTAAGTGCACAAGTATTTCCACTGCGACTTCTAGGTAATGGGCCAACAAAATCTACATATATCCTTTCCCAGGGATAATTAGGTGTAGAGGAACTCATCTTACCAGGGGGAAGGAGGTTCCTAGGTTTGGCAGTCATGACAGGTTTTAACCATTTGGCCTATTTCTGATTTCATGTTCTTCCACCAGAACTCCCTACATATTCTTTCGCAAGTCTTGCTAGCACCCATGTGTCCAGAGGTTGGCAAGCAATGAAAATAAGAAAATAACATACATTTAAGGGCATCTGGAACAACAACTCTTCCCATCTTGAGCCTACTGGTACCATAATAAGTTATCCTTCAAGAAGTAATTTGGAGAAGGACTTCCCTGTCTGATTCACTGTATCAGCTGTTTCAGGTGTGGATCAGAACTCTGGTGATCACGAATATTGGTAAAAGACGGGAATTTTATGCAAGAGCATAGAATGATGAACAGGCTTCTCCGCTGGTTAACCGCTCTTGAAAGACAATCAGACACCCTATTTTTGGAACATGGTACATGGTGAATTATGAAGTGGAAGGAGGATAATTTTAAGACCATTCTGCCAATTTTCCCTAGTTGCTTGGGATGTCTAAACAGCCAGGTTATTACCCCATTGTCTGTATATAGATGGAATGTTTTGGGTTGGAGATAGGTCCGGAACTTTTCAGCAGCCCAACAGCAGGCAAGACACTCCAGTTCCTAAGATGGCAGCTTTTGTTCGAAGTTATTTCGAGTCCTACTGGCATAAGCTATAAGTTTTAAATTTCCATAGATCTTCTGGTTAAGAACTGCACCAAATGAAATTCTTCCTCGAAATTAGGAAGTTGCAGTACAGGGGGAGAAGAGAGACACTGAGTTTGGAAAAAGAATCTTGGTGAGAATTGGTCCATTGGAAGATGACATTTTTCCTGCGGAGTGCATTAAGGGGTGCATAATTTGGAATAAATCTGGAATAAAAACCGCACATACCGAGAAAGCGTGAAACCTCCTTAACTGGCTTAGGAACAGGGAAACCGGAAAGTGCTCGGGTTCTCTCTGGGTCAGTCATAAGTTTGCCATGGGAGATCCGATTCCTGGGCCTATTTCATCTTCTCTGGATGGACAGTAAGACCAGCTGCTCTTAGTTTCTCCAATACCAGCTTAACATGACGAAGGTGTTCTGGAATAAATGCATAAATCGTCAATATAAGGATACACATAAGAATATTTTAAATCACCCAGTACCTTATCAGCCTCGAAAAAACTTGATGTTGTTAAATCAAATGGAAGGCGATTATACTGGTAGAGACCAAAAGGTGTGACGAAAGTGGTGTATTCCTTTGAAGTAGCCATTAGGGGAATTTGGTGGAATGCAGAATTTAAATCAAGAATAGTAAAGTATTTAGCCGAACCCAAGTATTGTAAAGCATGTTCTATTGAATGGGTAGGAAAATTATCTGCTTTGACTTGTTTATTCAATTTGCGGTAGTCAACGACGAGTCTTTTAGATCCATCTTTCTTGGGAATAAGAAATGTTGGTGAACTCCAATTAGAAGAAGAAGGCTGGATAATTCAGTCAACAAGTAACTTATCGACATGATACCTCATCATGGCCATTTTTAGCGGTGAGTAATGATACGGCAGGGACCTGACCCGAGTAAAATCGAGCAATTCTATATCATAGGACATCAGCTTAGTTTGAACTAGCTGGGACGAGATTACGCCGGAATATACGTCGAGACCTTTTATTTCCTTAGATTGAAGGCTAGAGTTGACTTCGCTTACGGAGGAAATATTTTCCGAGGCGGAATGGGTTCTGCTTCTAATGGGAGCCGTATTCTGGCATTGAATATGAACAGCTGATGCCGGGGGTGAATCGGACGAAGCCGATGAAGTTTCGGAATCAGCACGGAAAAACAATTTTTTGTTCGGGCGGCTTTCGAAGGAAAATGAGTCGTGATAGAGTACGATTCGCGTTCTTGTAATGAAATCCTGACCCAAATCATTGGGACAGGCAACTCTTGACAGATAGAATGAATGCCTCCACGAGAAGTGTTGGAGACAAACCCTCAATTTGATGCTTCTCGTTAGAATGAGGCGACCCAATTATAACGCCACACAAATTTCGAACTAATTGCTACATTTAATACCAAAGTATAAGAAAAAAATGCAAACAGACTTGAGACGCAAACTTGTCTCGTAACTTGAATAACATCAACAGTATAGTACGTAATTAAGTACAAATAACGAAACGAAAGGCAAACAGACTTGAGACGCAAACTTGTCTCGTAACTTAAATCACATCAGTAGTACCTATGGTTTATAATTACAACTGGTGTCCACAAAAATAGTTCAGCACACGCCGTCCACGAGGAAGATCCTTCGTGTTGTCGTGTCTTCCCTTGTCTCTCTCCGCTGTCTTTCTCTCTCTTTCTCTCTCAGACTCTGCCGTCCTCTCCCTAGCTCTCGAACTCTGGGAATACCCTGTCTTCCGCTGGCGATTTTCACGGTCACGTGACGTCACCGATTTTCACGGTCACGTGACGTCGCCAGATGATTTTTGCGGAGGGGAAAGGTGGGGTTTTTGAACGGGCGTCTCCTTGATTTCGTATTGGTTAATTCGTTTTGTAGAGTACATAACCGTAGGAAAGGGGTAGAACTGGGAAAGACAACGTAACGCATCTTGAATAGATCGCGAACCGATGTGACGATCAGTTCTTCCTCGCACTTCCGATAAGCGAAGTGGTAGGGGAAGGTATAATGAAGGAAAGCGCCTTCGATGCGGAAGGGGGAGAGGTGGCTGAAGGAAGGAGAAAGTGGAAGGAGGAGAGCGCCAAGCGATAAGCCTAAACGCACACAAGGGAGGGGGAAGTAGGAATGTTAAACCCTCGAGTCAAAGAGGCCGTCACAGAATTTTACGAGACGAATCGCGACATTTGTTTAAAGGCATTAATAATCACAAAACAATAAAAAACAAACTTGTGAACACTTCGTATTTTCCAAGAGCATGATTTGAAAACAAAAAATCCGAGCCGAAGGACCATGTTTCGGTAGTCTCCAGAAACAAAAACAGACAAAAAACAGTTCTGGTTATAGTACTTCACCGCACTAGCAGAGAGTTGTGTAGGCTTCACCACACTTGCAGAGAGTTGTGTAGGCCAGCCGACTTGAGGAGGGCACACGCACCGTGGTAAGGTGAATGGTTCACTTCCCGGCGACTCTTTCACTTCTGGTCTAGTTCGACCCTTAGGTGAATTTTATGGGCGACACCGCCCTCCCGTGGCAAACTTACACGATGCACAAAAAGAAGGAAAATCACCCATCGCAAATACAGAAAAAAGAGAAACAAAAAAATGCATTGCCTTTTAAAAGTATTAGCTCTTAAATATATTTTTTTAGGATTTTGAATTTTGGCCTCCCAAACACAAGGCACATTTTCATAGCTTTCAATTTGTTCGAAAGATATTAATTTGTTAAAATCTTTAGTTTCTCTAAGTAAGTACGGTGCTAAAATATAGGAACCACGTCCTAGAGCAGGGGTCACCAATTAGTTTTCTTCTCGGTCTGTATTAGAAAAAATGTAACTCATCGCGGTCCGGATCCCTTACTGGCATAATAAAACGTCAAATAAATGTTATAACAACATATTTTGTTTCCTTTTATTAATTACTAGCAGAACTCTCCGTTGAATTTCAACGGATTTATTGAATCTAAAACTTCGACCGTGTAACATGTAAACATCGTAAGAATATGATAGTACACAGTTTTAACCGTCGAATAAAGCAAGAATGAAGAAAACCTGTTCGCAATTACCTATTTAGATGTATGAAAGTAGAAGCCACACTTTGTGTTTTTTTCTTCGCAATTTTTATCGCCATATAGCCTATGTTACCTGCGGGGTAAAATTATATACCTATGCGAAGTTTCGTGACGATTTCTTCAAAACGAAAACTGTAAGTAAAACCAGCAAGATCACAATAATCAACAAAAAATAAATGAACAAAGAAACTTACGAATTGATTTAATTTTACGAAAGACAAAAAAGTAAATACAGAACGTTTAACAATCACTGAGCGAATATTATCCTCGGACCATTAGCTCGATTCTCTCATCCATGCTCATCCACGAGTTCTGTTACAGGAAAATTGTTAACATCAACAATACTTTGGAAACAATTAAACGATTTATCCAATCACAATTTGTGGAAAATCTACGTCCAATTATTTAAGTTACGTAGTTTTAAAAACATCTTGCTTTGGAGAACTCTACGCCACACGAAAATATCATTAAAAACTATTTATTAGTAATATTTCAATTATAATCAACAAATATTAGGTTGTCATGTAAACAACGCAAACTCGCACACAGACATTGAAAAACGATATTACGTTAAAAATATTCCAATATAAATGCATTGGACTCTCAATTTCGGCGACAATGGGAGTTGTCATGGTAGCTTATAATGGGTATTGTAATAAAACTGATAAAATCACGTATTTTATTGATTCTAAATGCATTTTTATGCTAATTCGATCAGGATTCGGATTCTGTCTCCAATAAAAATAAACTTTGACCTTTTCTTCATAGAACCATTCAAGTCTCAAGTTCGTAACACGTTTCTAAGTAATTTAAAAATTCAAATGAAAAATGTGCTGCACTCGTGCCTATGTTATTCAAATGAAAAAAGAAAATATTTTTTAAAATTAGAAAGGTCAATCAAATCGATATAAAAACCTTACTACACCACCGCACTCGTGATTTCGGTTAAAATAATACCTTTCTCTTGTTTCTACGTGCTCTAGTTACTGCGCTTTAAAATTACATACAAACACTTTATATTATCTAAATTAACCCATCAAAAATGACGGGATTAATGTAATTAGTGTAATGCCCGTTCAAATAACAACGGAAGAATTATGAACATTCATTTCACTCAGAAGATTAAGCAGTAGATAATTCGTTAATAATGGTTATAATTGTATTGAGGTGTCTAAAGTAGAAAAAAAACTTTAAATTGACATATGAAGGTATGACGGTATTTTTTTGATAACGGTATAATCATAAAAATGCCAATATCGTGAATAACTACGCTAACGAACTAAATCTCTGTTGAAGTTCATTAAAAAATGTAACAATTATACCTACCTTTTCGTAAATACGCCAAAAAGTTGTATCTACACACTTTCTTCGACGTCGTTAAGTAAACAACCGATAAACAGTTACGTAAATAGACTACGAAACGTTAATCTTATATAATAAAATTGAATGTCTGTCCGTGTGTTCCTTATACATTCCCACGCCCTTTGAGCTATCGGGACCAAACTTTGCAAATTGACTTCATATGACTCTACGAATAACATAGGGTACCTGGGATTTCCAAAATCGACTCGGGCTCGATTCCAGGAGACAATTTTATTTTCCCATAAATTTACACGGGATTTTCGATTTTTCAAAGTTTTTTTCCTTCATTCGCTAAAATACGTAAATATGGACCGATTTTCTTCGTTTTTGCTTTATTCGACGGCTAAAACTCTATACTATCTTATTCTTGCGATGTTTACATGTTACACGGTCGAATCATTCAGAAATACGCAATTGTTTTCGAAATTTTACGGATATTTCATACTCTATCCGGACGTTGTCAAGGCGACCGTAATTGTTGCCTCCGATTCAATTAATGTCAATTAAACCTTCAAATATGTGAAAGAATAGCGTTATTCGCTTCGAACTGTTGTTTAAGCATCGAAATTAATGATGTATAGCAACGTACATAGTTAAGGATAATTATTCTGTTGACTGCGTATGGGAAGCGTTTATAACGACAATTCATCCTGTGTATGCTGGAATCTTACCTTTTAGTAAGTAAAACCTTTACATTATACATCTGTAATGCTTACTAACACACATTTATAATACTCTCCATAGAAGTCACTCCACATAAGTTTGTGGTTGTGAATAAAACGTCTAATCTATACAAGTTTTTCTAGGACGCCAACATTTCCCCAGACAGTGACAAATGCTTCTTTGGTTCGTAAATGACACACATACCGCGCAGCAATATATGGGGCATTTGCTGTAATTAGAAGGTAAGTATGCTTTATTAAAGATTCGATCCCATTTTGAATGTTCTTACAAGTTAAAATTCTTAAGATTTATGGATTACAGTGTAAAGGCGACTTTCTCTTGGTCACTTAGTTACATATCTGGCATAACCCGGGCATCGCCGGGTACTTTCAGCTAGTAAGCAATATAATTAATTGCGAATGTTTTTCATTTATATTTTAGTTTTGGGTCAGAAATGATAAAATCATTATTCTATGTCGGAAGCAAATCTAGTAAAAGAATATATCGTATACATTTTGTCGTATATATTTCTCGAATTTCCCGCTCTTTTATAACGGCTTACACCCATAAAGATTGAAATAAAAATATGTTATCGATGTCTAACAATGGGATTGGTAGGCAAGGCAACATCCCGTTAAAATGACAAGATTTCCTCAAAATATGTGAATTAAACGTTTAATATGAGCAATTTTGAACCGTATGCTGAAAAAGACGATCCGAATAAGAAACTTTGTAATGTTTTCTTCAAAAAGGATCGTATCCGAAGATTGTAGGTTAATTATTTCTAACTTTAATCTCAAAAAGAATGAAAGCCTGCAATTCGTAAAGCCAATTTTTATGTGTAACCTTATGGGAAATGGAAATTATCCCCTGGAGTCGAATCCGGGTCTTTGATCTCGAGTTCGATACATTAATACGTTTTTTTATTTTATCGCAATGCTGTCCTGAAAATTTCATCAAATTCGGTTCAGTCATTTGCGAGATATTATATTATTAATCTTCATAGTCGAGAGTTTACAGACGGCCACTTGTAATTATTATAGTAGACGTTTGCGAGATATTATATTATTAAGCTTCAAAGACAAGGGTTTACAGACGGACACTCGTAATTATTATAGTAGACCAGCTGAAACGCCCGGCTTCGCTCGGGAAAGTTTTCTTTTAGTGGCAACCGATTTTTATTGCTCGGGGCAAACGTTCCCCATTCCTTAATTACGCAACCGATGCTTATATTAACATTTACTATTTTATGTATTGTATTGTAAAGTTTTACCATTAATATAATTACGCTTTAACGTCTTACTTAATATTCACATGGATAGATGCACCGAAGCCTTTAAGGCAGCAATAAAATTATGTGGATTATGTCAATACTATTAGCCAAAACGTAAACAATAAATAACATCATGGTTACCGAACAAATGTAAGTAAATGTATAGATTTATGTTACGATAAATCTTTCAATGTTAATGGTAAAAGATACCAATGTTCAAATATTCCTTAAAAATCATTTGACTCACTTTAAAAGTACTCAAAGACTATATTTAGGCATGAATCCATTATACTCTTTATCTTGGCATTAGCATTTCTTCCTCTACGGCGTGACACCGCGTGGATTTTTCTTGCATTAATCTTTACGTGGCCATCTCCCTTTGAAGAGGACAACACTTAAGAAATTTAGCTTTGTTGCCGCCTGGAAAATGGTCATCTAAACCGATAAATTTTTCTCTTAAAGGAAAATTTCGAGCTATTTAGCATGTAATACGACAAAACATGAACAGAATTAAAATATTCAGTTTTCCGTGCGTAAAATAATCCATTTTTCGTGATCGTAAGTTAATATTTAGGTATATTTATATCCACATAAGTGAAGGGCTGCATGGCATTTTGGGATTTCTCCACACCATTTCCCATGCATTCTTATGGAAATAATATTTTGTTGACCCCATGGGGTATAACAGACTCCACGGTCGGCAAACCTAAACCAAGTTCTTTCTTTGGTCCATAGGACGCCCCATGAAACTTTTAAATTCGATAGCTTCAACGGTGTAAAAACGTATAAAGAACATACATACACACACACACTAAAATATTACACATACACTCTAAAATATTTATTTACTAGCTGAAAGTACCCGGCGATGCCCGGGTTATGCCAGACACGTAACTAAGTGACCAAGAGAAAGACGCCTTTACACTGTAATCCATAAATCTTAAGAATTTTAACTTGTAAGAACATTCAAAATGGGATCGAATCTTTAATAAAGCATACTTACCTTCTAATTACAGCAAATGCCCCATATATTGCTGTGCGGTATGTGTGTCATTTACGAACCAAAGAAGCATTTGTCACTGTCTGGGGAAATGTTGGCGTCCTAGAAAAACTTGTATAGATTAGACGTTTTATTCACAACCACAAACTTATGTGGAGTGACTTCTATGGAGAGTATTATAAATGTGCGTTAGTAAGCATTACAGATGTATAATATAAAGGTTTTACTTACTAAAAGGTAAGATTCCAGCATACACAGGATGAATTGTCGTTATAAACGCTTCCCATACGCAGTCAACAGAATAATTATCCTTAACTATGTACGTTGCTATACATCATTAATTTCGACGCTTAAACAACAGTTCGAAGCGAATAACGCTATTCTTTCACCTATTTGAAGGTTTAATTGGCATTAATTGTATTCGCGCCATTAAAAGGATTGAATACGCGCGGTATACTGTTTCCTTGGACTGTCGTAATATATGCGCGAGTTAGAGGAGTGGCAAAATTTTACCGCCTCTCAGAAGTACCCTGGAAGAAATTGGAGGTTATTTAAATGAAAATGGGGTTAAGTGAACGTTAATTCCTCCCGCTACGCCGAATTATGGGGGTATTTGGGAGGCTGGGATTAAAGGCACCAAAAGATTACTTGCAGCTGCCATAGGCGCCCAGGTTTTGACTTACGAAGAATTTTATACGGTACTTACTCACATAGAAGCCACTCTCAATTCTCGGCCGTTAACGCCAATTACTTCTAACCCTTATGATCTAGATGCTTTGACCCCAGGTCATTTCCTCCTCCAAGGGCAGCCGGATTTATTCACAGAATCCGATTCGGTGTCGAAATCAATAAATAACATGACACGGTGGAAACTGTTGCAGCAAATTGTGTCATCATTTTGGAAAAGAAGGCGAAATGAATTTATCGGGACAATGCAACAGAGAAATAAGTGGTTCAACACGACACCAAATATGATGGAGGGTAAACTGGTAATTGTGAAGGAGGAAAATCTCCCGCCATTGCGTTGGAGACTCGGTCGCGTGGTCAAGGTACATCCCGGAAAAGACGGAATTGTGCGCGTTGTAGAGTTAAAAACAGCGCAGGGTATTATCACCAGAGGAGTGAGAAACCTTTGCCTGTTACCCCTAGATGAGTAGTGTAGGATTAATATGTGTCGTGTGTGCACCTTGCGAATTGTTTCTTGTTCCTTTTCCGTGGGCCTCCTTCCCTTAATTAAGTCTTCCCAACAGCCCCTGGGGAGTGAAGATTTAAGTTTATATGTTCCCGTTACCTACCTTTCTCTATCCTAGTTGTTTATATTTGTAGAATCTTGGTAAGGTGCACACAAAGTAGATGTAGTCGAGAGGTCATTAGTTAGGATTAGGAGATTAAGATTAGTTTTCGTTTACAGTCTGACGTTAGGCCGGTCGGTTTAGTCAATAAGTGTATATGTCTGAATGCTTACCAAACGAAATTTGAAACTAATTTATTTGTTAATTTTGTTGGAACGGCATTCCAAGGTGGGCGGATTGTTCGCGCCATTAAAAGTATTGAATACGCGCGGTATACTATTTCCTTGGACTGTCGTAATATATGCGCGAGAGGGAGCCACCCGGGGCATGAGTTCACGGCTCACAGGTTGGTCGCTGTCGGGGTTTTATGAAGGCACTGTGTCTCGGTGGTGTGGGTCGAAGGTTGTCGTCGTGGACGGAGAGTTGTTGGAGAAGTCCGACGAAGGTTGTCGTCGTGGATTGAGAGTTGTTGCAGAAGTCTGTCGAAGGTTGTCGTCGTGGACGGAGAGTTGTTGGAGAAGTCTGTCGAAGGTTGTCGTCGTTGGATACCGGAGGAGTGCGGATCGAGAAGTAGGAGCCAAAAGTTCCCTAATACTGAAGGCAAAGGACCCAAGAAATGAGGTGAGTGGTGGATTATTGTCGCGGGTTTGGGTTCCCGTCTCAGTGTCTCCCGCATAGAATTAAAATTAGATTACAGCCCACTTCGTTCTCGTGCAAATCGCAAACAAATTGAATCGGAGGCAACAATTACGGTCGCCTAGACAACGTCCGGAAAGAGCACGAAATATCCGTAAAATTTCAACAACAATTGCGTATTTCTGAATGATTCGACCGTGTAACATGTAAACATCGCAAGAATAAGATAGTATAGAGTTTTAGCCGTCGAATAAAGCAAAACCGAAGAAAATCGGTCCATATTTACGTATTTTAACGGATGAAGGAAAAAAGCCTTGCACTCTGAAAAATCGAAAATCCCGTGTAAATTTATGGGAAAATAAAATTGTCTCCTGGAATCGAACCCAGGTACCCTATGTTACTCGTAGAGTCATATGAAGTCAATTTACAAAGTTTGATCCCGATAGCTCAAAGGGCGTGGGAATGTATAAGGAACATACGGACAGATAGATGGACAGACATTCAATTATATTATATAAGATTTATCTATTATATAAAAGTGAATGTGTGTATGTATGTATGTATGTGTGTATCATGATTTTAAAACTCGAACACTACAGATCGTAGAAACAAGAAAAAGGTATCATTTTAAACGGCGTTTTGTTACTACTGGCTATGAGGTCTCTGAAAACAGATAGATGGACAGACATTCAATTATATTATATAACATTTATCTATTATATAAAAGTGAATGTGTGTATGTATGTATGTGTTTATCATGATTTTAAAACACGAACACTACAGATCGTAGAAACAAGAAAAAGGTATCATTTTAAACGGCGTTTTGTTACTACTGGCTATGAGGCCTCTGAAAAAATATTTTCGTTTGCTAAAGTGTCTCGGGTTCGAATCCAGGAGGCTATTATATTTTCTCATAAGTTTACACGGGATTTTCGATTTTTCAGAGTGCAAGGTTTTTTTCCTTCGCTCATCAAAATACGTAAATATGGTCCGATTTTCTTTATTTTTACTTTATTCGACGGAGAAGACTCTATACTATATTATTCTTGCAAAGTTTACATGTTACACGGTCGAAGTTTTCAGAAATACGCATTTGTTTTCGAAATTTTGCGTATTTTTCGTACTCAATCCGGGCGTTGCCAAGGCGACCATCACTGCTGTCTCCGATTCAATTAGTGCCAATTAAACATTCAAATTGACGAAAGACAAGCGTTGTTCGCTTCGAACTTTTGTTTTAACCCTTTATAGGGCAAGAAGTCAAGGAATGAAAATCACTTTCTTTTCATTTATAAATGCTAAATATCATATTATATTACTAACCAAAGAAATTTAAAATTTTAAAAAGTGGTACACTATTGTGCCAGTAACCTATAAAGGGTTAGGCATCGAAATTAACGACGCATAGCAACATAAATATTTAAAGAACTGAAACTTCGCATCGGGAAGGAGTGCAGCATATTTTTCATTTGCATTTTAAAATTACTTAAAATCATCCTACGAAATTTAAACACACGGGTCGTTAAAGGTGTTTGTTTATCGTAGAAACAGTTTTGTTAACGTGTGATGTTGATTGAAAAGATTCGTTTGATTTCATTAAAGTAGTTTAAATATTTTTACATTGATAAATATATTTTACAAGTGTTTTTCGTGTTCTATGTTGCCTGCTCCAGGGTCAGAATTCCAAAAAATCTTTTCATATATGCACTAGAAGGAAAGACTAAAAATATTGTATTCCAAAAAGCACTACAATAAAGGCTGTGAATAAAATCAGTATTTTATTGCTGCCTATCCCGGGCAACGCTGGGTACCCCAGCTAGTAGCAGATATATATAGATGTAGATATGTAGATAGATATAGATATATAGATTACAGAACACTTAGAGATAATATTTATAACTATATTGCAAATATATACTTTAATGGGAACAATTACACTTCTTTTCGACAATAATTTTCTCAAAATTTGGAGCCAAATTTGTACTTGATATTTGTAGCGAATTTCGAAGAAGTTTGTCGGTTATCCGAGACCGAAACTTGTTTGTTATGAAGTTAATTTTCGAAAATGTTGAGGAAAAAGTGGATTATTGTGACAAGATTTGGTAAAACTTTACCGAAATATGCTTGTATTTGTAATGATTATTTTAATTAATTAATTCTATTATAAAACTAGCAGAAATACCCGGCGTTGCCCGGGGAAAATTGGTTAAAATCCGATCGGAATTCTAGATGATACATGGTATTTAAGAATTCAATCGGCTGCCGTTTTGAATAAAACGCGCAGATATAAACAAAAACCACGTATGAATTATTCATCCAATCGGCTTCTTGCGTGAAGAAGGACTTGCTAATTGGTTAATGCGCGACATAATGGAGTTGGTAGAACTTTCACGCCAAATCTCATAAAAAAAAAGGACGGGTAGTTTATGATACGAAGATTTTAAAATGTTATTTCATATCTCCATGTTCAATAGTCTCACAAAAAAAAAATTCTCAGCTCCAGTTATCATCAGAAGGCTGTTTTTAAAAACCTACGCTTTAACTGCTCCGGAAACGATAATTCCCCAAGTTAGATATAGATACTAACAAGGAACGGCAACGACTTAGAAATTTCCCGCGCTTAAAAATATCTGATGTGTCCAGCACACGACTTTCTCCATGCTATGGATAACAAAATATCGATGCGTGATTAAAATTACCCTTGGCAGTGTACGAATCCCTATCAATAATAATTAGACAATTTTAACATAGCAAAGGTATCACTTAACGTAAATTCAGACGTAAAATCGAAATATCTCTTAAACAATCGTTTTTATGAAAAAATGTTTCACACAAAACTTGTAGAAAATTACATTGTCTACAACTTTAATAATAACAAACATAAACAAATTGATTTCTAAAGGAGATATTTGAAAAAGAGATAAAAAATGACGAGAATAAAGCTCCACTTCCGGTTGAACAGTTTCAACCAAAATCTTTTCAAATATTGAATTACTAATAAAAATCATAAGTATGAAGTTTTATGGTGATCTGATTATTAGTTTTTGAGTTAGAGCACCAATAAAATTCACATACGATACTCGTACTCGTACATTGAGAAATATTCAAAACGTAGACAAGGGACCTCAAAACGTGTATTTCCGTTGAAATCCCGAATTCGATATTTTCACGAATACAATAATTTCACCTATATACGTATTGAGAAAGTAAGAATATGAAGCTATGTTAAATTTTGACAGGCCGCTTTTTCATCATATCTTCGCGGCCCGCACTCTCGTAGAGCCGCATGCAAACCGTGGGTCTCACTTTGCGGACTCCTGATCTACGAGATGGCCTGTGTACGACGAGGGAAAAAATGGCGCCTGTAACAAACACCCTGCGTAGATATCTGGTTTTTCCCGCTTCATAGACTTTTTAGAAAGTATTTCGAATTTTCACGGTTCGCTTGCCCTCCCGAGAGAGATGGGAGGGGAAGGAGAGAAACTGTCTCGTATAGATAATTCAAGCGACGCCCACTTTCCCCCCTCCTTTTCTTGTCTCCAACTCAACCCCCCTCACCCACAGTCACCCTTCCCTATAACTTCGTCCTTACATTTTCGCATCGCAGGAGCTACGATAACTGACGTCATCAACCAACCAGACGCCTGGTAGCGTGGCGCTGCGATCGCCCCACTATCCCTCTTAATTTTCTTTCCGCGTAAAAAATAAATAAAAAAAATACGAGTCGGGATGTCTCGCGCACGTCCTAGACGTGTGTTACTTTACGTTATTTTGTTTTGCGTCTTCCCCCAATTTATTTTCGTTCGGGAGTGTCATTCGTCGCCATTTCGCCGCACGTGCAATTATTCCATCACCGCGGAAGAGGAAAATATGGCGTAAAGCGAACCCAGATGCCAGATGTAATTTTTAAATTTAGTGTAAAGGCGCCAGTGGAAGTTTCCTCGTGAAATGCTTCCGGATCGCAAGGAGGACGTCTAGGGTTACCGCCCTCCGTAGTTTGACGAAAACACGAAAAGAACGGAAAACAAATCTATGATTGAGATTTATGCGAATTAAAATGATACTTTCTTTAAAAAAAAACTTCCTGATGTGCGAGGCATAATGAGGATATATGGTGATTGTGAAATAAATCTACTTTGGGACGTCGAGCCTGAAAACTATTTTAAACAAAACACCCTTGCTAGAGTAAGAGGTTGAAGCACGTTTTCTTAAAAAAATTCAGGGTTCTGGTTTTTCTCCCTCTTTGGAGGATAGAAAAGCCGCACCGATGAAATGTAGATCCTCATTAGATGGGAAATCCGTGGTAACTTCAATAGCTTTGGCTACAATGCCATTTCAAAGTTACGAATTTTACGAATCGGAAGCCACCTACCGGAAAATCTATGAACTACTAGGAAAATTCATAGATCAATAAGAGCTATCTAATTCAAAATGAACTTTCCAAATATTTCTTAAAGCAATGAAGTTGATTGTCGACAGACAGACGGACAGTGAGCACAAAAGCACGTATTTTTTTCGTTTAAGAAAACGTGTTAAAAATGAAAACTCGTACATACATATGGTGCCAGTAATCTTGTTAAAGTGATTCACATTTCGCAAAAACGGAGAGTATTTTATTCTCGTCTTTTCTCGCAAAATGTCGATTTACCCAGAAAATAGCTGTATGGATACTGATAGAGGGTTTAATGTCGTAAAAAAAACACTACATAAGTTATATGTATAATAAAAAATAACTACATGACCTACAGCAGGGACGGCGAACCACTGACACGCGTGTCACAGAGTGACACGACAAGGTCTTTAGCATGACACGGAACAGTATCTGAAGTTCTAAGCTCTAAAGTTTAGCCTGTATGCGAAAATGGATAATGGTATGCGGGGGAAAACAGGAAAACCTAAAAGAGTTCCTCCGTTCACCCGCTGGCATGGGTTTCTCCCAAGTGTTCCAACCTTTTTCCGAAAATGATCTCAACGGGGGAGGTGTCCGGACGGTGCAAATTGCAGTTCAGTAATTAAACAATAGCAGTGTCCTTTCACAGACTTATCTGGTATCTTTATTCGGAAGGATGAGAACAAGCAAGCAGCTTCTTTTCAGTACTAATCCGAAGTTGTCCTTGCCAGTGCTTTTCTTAGGAGAAGTGCAAAATGTCTACACCAGAGGTCCCAATCTTTTCCTCTCTTAATCTCATTGGTGCACAATTCCCCCCTTGTCATTGTGTCCCATGAAGCAACGCATCTTTAAAAAGATAATACCCGCCTTCTTCTAACTATCTAAAACGGTTATTCCCAAATCGCTTTTCTCGTGGCGAAAAAGGATTTCCTTACCTGGAGTTCATTGCTCCACATACTTTGGCTCCTCAATATAATTCGCAATCCTCCGTCATTGCTTTAATAGTGGTTGAAGAAGGATTTTCTCGTTCTCGTACTTCGGACTCTATATTCACTGTCTTACAGGTAAATACTAAAATATTTACGTTAAATATTTCTCCCATTAAATGCGATTCCTAATTCTTAGATTGAATTGCAAAAACATTGTCAAATATTTATATTAGTTCGAATATAAATCCATAATAGCTAACGACAATGTTCGCAGACCACCGTGCTTCACAACTTGCCGACTTCGTTTTAAATAGGCAGAAAAATACTGTAATCGTTACGAAAAGAAAAACCAAGATAATTGCTTCATTCAACGTTTTATAGGTTCTTGTTAGCGTTTTGAATCAGAAGTCAACATTATATGCATGTATCGAAACATCGTCTATAATCGAAGTTTTATAGAATTTGTAATTATTTTGAAGCTGTTTTTATTACTATATTTGTCATGATCTTATATAACAATATTAACAGAAGATTCTTTATAGGGCTTTAGTTTGTATGTACCACCGGGGATCCCAAAAAGTCTTTATCCGCCAATGCCTGTCAAAAGAGTTTTTGGCTAGGAAAGCAATAATTCCAGTGTAAGTTGTATATCAGCTTCGGCAGGGAAGTTTGTTATTTTCATGAAGGACCGTATAATATAGCTAATATTATATTGATAATATCGTAATATTTAGATTATTTATTGCGATTTTTATTGGAATGTAAATTTAATTTTTATATTCTTAGGCGAAGGTCTTCGGACAGACATTTTCAAAATTATTTCTGTGAAAAGCGCCCGAACTGAGATGTCAGCGAAAAAGCGAAATCTTAGCTGCGTGCCTTGTGGAAGTGGAAGATTGTTTCACGAAGAATGGACGGGTAAATCTGGTGTCATTGAACGACATAGTGAAGCGTTGTGCATTATTTGTAACGAATCAATTGCTTGGCACAGTCATAATGTCAAGCGTCACTTTGAAACTAGACACTCAAATCTTTCGTCATTGTCGAATGAAAAGAGAATGAATATTTTGCTATTAAAAAAAAAAACAGGAACAATATTTGGGTTTTGAAGCGATGTTCCGCCCAAAAAATAATATAACAGCTGCTAGTTTCTCTTTAGCATATTGTATTGCACAACATGGGAAACCACTTTCTGATGGAGATTTCTTGAAAGAAGCTTTCATAGTTCAGATTCGCCATTTGATGATTTTACTAATAATGAGTTGATCATGAATCGTATTAAAGAACTGCCTATCAGTAGGAACACCGCAAAAAAACCGAATTTTGCTTTTAAACAAAGACGTTACAAATCAACTACTAACGGATTTAAAATCTGCAGAAATGTTTTCACTTTGTTTGGATGAAAGTACGGATGCAACTGCACAGGTGCGACTTGCGGTTACTGTCAGATTCCCATCTAAAAATACAACGAGGGCGGAATTAGTTAAATTAATGGCATTGACGGGGAAAAACATAGGATGCGATATTATGAATGAATTAAAAAAAGAATTTAAAGAAATGGGGATCAACTTAAAAACTATTGTGTCGGTAACAACCGATGGAGCTCCAAGTATGATTGGAAAACATGTCGGATTTGTTCAATTACTTTCAAAAGAAATTCTGCGCCCTTTGCTTCAGTTTCATTGCATTATACACCAGAAAGCACTTTGTGGGAAAAAAGTTTAAATTCACTTGAAAATGTGATTTCGGTAGTGACAAAAATTGTTAATTTTATTACTGCCCGCGCTCCTAATAAACGATAATTTGCAAAACTTTTAGATGAGATTGAATCTCACTATTCAGGATTACTTTTGTACAATAATGTCCGATGGTTGAGTCGCGGTCAAATTTTGAACCGTTTTCTTAGCGTCTTAGACGGAGTAAGATTGCTTTTAGAGGACAGAGAGCCAGATTTTCCAGAGCTTACAGATACGAAGTGGTTAAACGATTTAATGTTTTTTTGAGATTCCATGCAACATTTCAATGAACTAAATGTAAAACTTCAACGTCGAGGTCAGGTCGTATTAAACATGTACGAACATATCTTATTAAAGCTTTTGAGAAGAAGCTTGAAGTATTCGAAAAGGATTTGACAACTGAAAATTTAAAGTACTTTCAATCACCTAAGAAGCATCTTGCAACATCGCCTTTTTTCCCTGATTATGGCAAAAATAAGATTGATATTTTGAAAAAGTACACCTCTTTAATAGGAGATACAAAGAAAATATCTATGGAAAGATTTGATCAATTTCTTGAAATTGAAACAACATTAAATTCATGATATTGCCACATACGATCAAATTTGAAGACCTTCAATTGAATTTCTTCGAATGGCTTGACATCGATAATTTAGAGATGGAATTAATTGAGTTTCAAAACAGTTTTGTATGGAGCAATAAATTCGTGGAGCTAAATGTTAAGTTGGGGAAAAGATACTGCGACAATGAAGGTACTGAGAAATTATCAAAGGAAATGAGAGTTGAGAATTTCATTTTCTTAGAATGGAACTCTTTATCTGATTCATTTATGGCAATGAAAAAAATAGCGAAAGCTCTTTTAACGACGCTTGGATCAACGTAGGCTTGTGAACAGATATTTTTTTCTATGAATTTTATCCAATCTAATGCCAGAAATCCCCTTGGAAATTATTTAACTGATGGATGTGTAGGATTGAAATCCACAAATTACACTCCACGAATCGATGCTTTGGCATCAACCAGATAACAACAAGTGCCGCACTGACAAAATATGTATGTGTGTAGGAAAATAGTCCATTTTGTTAACAGTTATAATAATGAACATTTCATTTAATTATTAGTATTGTTTTGTTTTGCAAGAATGTATGCACATATTTCTATTGTATTGAATTTGTATCATATTTATTATCTTCATTGTTATTAAATTAGGTAAAAATAAAGTCCATTTGTAATCATTATTATAATTACTAGAGTAAAAGCCTGTGCAAAAGAACGTGGGGGAATATAATATTATGTCCGTAGATAGTGTATTGTTGTAGATATTATAATTTGAAATAATTTAACCGTGCGTTATGTCAGAATTTGTTCGAAAAATTCACCATAGTTTTCAAAGAAGAAAGATGTAAATTATTCGGTTTTCAAAGGAAAAATACGTAAATTATTCAAAATATTTAAAAGAATCATTTTTCAATATTTTAAATTTGGACAACAGTTTATTTAATGCTATGTAATAGTAAATGGCGAAAAACATGAGAATGGTTGAACTAATAATCGCTAAGTATTTGGAATTTACAATGTGACACGCGAAGCGTTTTTTGTAAAGTCGCATGATACAATGTGACACGCTCACTGAAAAAGGTTCGCCATCCCTGGCCTACGTTAAAATACGATATATAGAGCTTCACGCTCAGCTTCCACCAAGCCGTTCATATAATAACGTAACCATTGCACTGCAGTGGTGAAATTGTATGAAATAGAAATGTACGGATTTGATAAATTTTGAGCATCGTAAATTATGTTGCATCGATTTTTTAAATTTTAGCTTTCCCTAAAACTGAAGAATAAAAAAAAACCTGAGTGAGAAGGCATATCTATCCAATACCAAAAGACAGGGCTACCTGTTCGAACTTCGTGGCTACCCGTTTTTTCCCCTCGCTTTCCCTAATCGGTAACCGCAACACGGAAAATGTGTTGCACGTTTTCATTAGGCTTAAAAACGTTTAGACATTAGGAAAAGGTTAACAAAGTCGTTCCGTGGGAATTTCTGCCGTTAATGAAACAGCCGGGGTGATTTTCAACGCAGATGGAGAGGATTAAAAAAATTTTTTTTTCTGGCTATCGGTTGGCGAGTCCGTTTTCCTCTTTGGATACACAAAGAACTGCAACGCTATAGATAACAAGTACGTTCGCGAGCTTTCTTTTTTATTTTTTACTCCTTCCTTCCTTCCCTCGCGCATGCACCTCAAAGATTTGTTAGATGGAGGAAATGAGGATTTAAAAAAGGCTGCGAAAAATTCAATGGGCAGCCGGGTTATAAAAAAATGCACCGCTGCCAACTTAAAATTTCGAATGAAGGAGTCTGGAACAAAAATGGCTCCCTCTTAAAAAAAAAATGTATTATTCTACCAAAAATAAAATGTTTATCGACATCGACGAAACTTAAAAATGAACACGAATATTTTCTACGAGCAATATTTTCGTCGCATTTTTCCAGTTGTTTAACATAACTTCTTAAAACTTCTCTACATTGCAACACTTTGATTGCTTGAATAAAAGACAGCTCGGAAAAAAGCTGAAATGATTTTTTTGCGTCTTCCCGGATCATTAGTAATTCATTCCGAGTATTTTTTTTTAACCGCGAGGAGAAAGGTGTTTTTTCTCAAGCGAGTGCTTTAATACGATTAAACTTGACGAAAACAGGCGGTGGTGAAAGATGACGCGTAAGAGAAAAACGGTAAAATAGAGACAAAGAATGGCGTAGGCGGCGTGACAAAAGGAGAATTATAGAAAAAAACACTAAGAAATCTGAGAAGATGAAGCGTAGAATGAGAGATGGAGGGGCAGAGAGGAGAGAGAGAGAGGACAAAGAGAAAGAGGGGGAAGGGCCATAGAGGAGAAAGAGAGAGGGGAAGATAGGGAGGGAATGAGGAGAAAGGTAAGAGCAAAGAGGAGAAATATGAGAGAGACGGGGGAGAGGAGGGAACGAGAGCCATTATCATCCTAAGGGAATACCGCCCCATACCTCGCCTCATTCATTTGCTCTCCTCTCTCTCTCCTCCTGTCTCAAAAAAAACCCTCTCTCCCGTTGCCTTGGTAACGCGAGGCAGGTGGCGCTGCTCAGCATTCACAGCGCAGAGCTTCGAGGCATCGCCGCAGTTGGCCCGTGGCTTCTCTCGCCGCGCCATCCGACGTTACAAGGGACGAGGCGACCCGCTCTGCTAGATATCTCCCATCTACGCGCGGCACTCAACAACTGGTGAGGAAACCGAGCTGATTTCGTCTTGCTTCTTTCTTTTCCTTCCGTTTTTTTTTTCGCCGGAACTTTTTATTTTTAAACATTTTATAGGCAAGTTTTGATGTTTGGGTATATAAAATGTCCCCTGGTTAAACGGTCCCGTTTCTTAACGCTATTGGGTTTTATTGATATTTGTTCTTCGCTGAGACGAATTTTTAAATTAGTTTTATTTCATTCGGAGTACATATGCTTTAATGTTTTCGGGGTCACGCGACTTAATTATTTTTAAGTGCTTGGTCGTTCGTGGTACGCGTGCGAATTTCGACCGTTACTCACGCGGTTGACAGAGGGAAATTTCCGAAAATTCCCCTCACAAAGGATTGGAACAATCTCTGCTCATATTTTCGCTCGCGCAAAAATTATTCTTTCTGTCACGACATTTTTTAACACCGAAGAGACGGGAAACACTGACGATCTTTGGACCTAGCCTATTATCTGGCATATCTAAAGCATTTAATTAAATTCAAAATATTCTTCGAGACACAGAACTCGCCTTAATAAATGTTGACTTTGACGCAAAATTTTACGGAACGACGGAAACTTGACTCAAAGTTAAAAATAGGGGATCATCCAAAGATCAACGAAGAGTCCCAAAAAAAGTTTTTTTTGCCTTAATTGTCCGCGCGAGAACCTTTTTCCTCTACGCGAGTCGACGTCGTACGAATTTTCAACTTTCGTGCGAGGATTGAAGCGAAATTTGCGAAGGTACCTCATGGCGGGCGGATTTTCCCAGAAAGTGAGCGAATAAGTATCTTTTATTCGGTTAAAATTTCCTCGATTACCCCTCTCGGATCTCTCCAATTAACCGCGAAGTAAAACCTCCTATTGTGTCGCAATTTGATCGTCCTTACCGTGATTCCATCGGCAAGTTAACGCCCAGCACAGACGAGAAATTCTGAACCTCTCCAAATATAATATACTATTGTCCATTATTCGGCATCGTTTATCTACTTCTACTATAATATATTTTGAAGTGTTTGTGTGTTTGTATGTTTGTTCATGGAATTCCTCCTAAACGGTAAAAGCTAGAATAACCAAACTTGGTACGATTCTTCCTTACATCCTAACTTAGTGAATGGTCAAGGTTTGGTCAACCGAGATTAATCAGTGCTGCCAATATAGGGGATTAACATTTTTCCATAAGATAACACGTATGAATCCATTTCTTGACTTGCAAGGTATTCTTCCTTCAAGCATTAAAATACGTTTTTCGTTTATTTATTCGACGAATAAAACTATACTAACTTATTCCTGCGATGTTCACATGTTACACGGTCGAAGTTTTCAAAAATACGCTATTTGATTCGAAATTTTGTGGATTTTTCGTACTCTTTCCGGGCGTTGCCAAGGCGGCCGTCATTGTTACCTCCGATTCAATTAGCTTCAATGAAGCTTACAAATAGACGAAAGTTTAGCGTTATTCGCTTCCCACTTTTGTTTAAGCAACGAAACGATCGATGTTTATGGATAGCAACGTAAAAAGATACTGATTATTATTCAGGAAGCGTTTATTGGTGAAAGTAATTGAACCTTCTTTCGTCTATTGAATCCTGGAATCTTACATTTTTTGTAAGTAAAATCATTATATTTTACATTATAATGTTTATTAACGTAAATAAGCTCACGTATCTGGTGTACATTTACCGGAGTCAGTGTTCAATCATGGACAACTTACGTTGCTTTTTCACGGGTTTCTTGCTTACAAGACATAAAAGTAAATATTTCAGCGAGGCATAATTACACAAGAAATGAAGCTGGATTTGACGAAAGTAATATGATAGGAAATAAAATTATCGGTATATTTGAATGCAGTAGGTTCGGAAACGGATTGTTACAAGCAAATATGATTAATTGTTAAGAAAAGCTAATTGTAATTTTAAAAGTATCTACTATATATTTTAAAGAGTTTGTATGTTGTGCTGTAGTAGCTTCACTAAATCCGTTGAAATTCAACGGGAAATTCTGCTAGTTTTATATATATCAAGAGACAATAAAAAAATTTCTAGTTGACGAAACTTCCAGTCACAGAACTTTATTTTAACGTGTTTGACACTACCAAGTAAAATATCCTCTTCGATACAGAAAATTCGAGTTATAGGCATGCGAGTTATCGAAGTTAGACCGTACGTGTTGGATGAAGGCCGTCCTCACATCAGACTTTTCCAGTTTTCTCTATCACTTGCCTCCCTCAAGAATTTCTCTTTCCCGTCCTTTGGTCTCCTTTTCGGTCTCTTGGTGTTCCTTAGAACAGTGCTCTCCAACCGGTGTGCCAGGGCAAATTAGTGTGCCGCGAAGAAGGCACTAGTGTGCCGCACAGTCTGAGGATATATTTCATTTTCACAAAAGCGTTTGGAACAAACAAATTCGCATACATTTTATCATCCAAGGAATTTATTCTGAAACTGCGAGTGGAATTGGTAGACCTTAGTAACGATCATACAACTTAAAATTAATATTAATACCTTTAGATGCATATATTTTGGCTAAAAGCTAAAGGTGTGAATATCCTTCAATGTCTGAATATCCCATCGATATGACGTTCCACATTCAACAACGTATTTATGCGAATTTAGTTGTTCTTCAACCCACATTAAAAATATTAAAATGGCATGTTTAAAGACCCTAGATGAAGAAGTTCCTGAAGCTCTTTCTATTAGTGAGCCAAATATAAAGCGTCTTTGTACCAAAAAGACAAGCCTAAATTTTCTGTCGAAAAGCATAACACTTTTATACGTTGAATTGTGTGTACTTAATTTACAATAAAATTTTACAATTATTTGAATATTACTTTACCAGTCATAACAATCTAATATAACTGCGACTTTTACTTGTTTCATGCTAGTTTTTTCTTTAAAAATATCTTTACGCAGTGAAATTAATTAGGGGTGGTTTGGTGTGCCGCGATGTTCTTAAGCATGAATGAAGCTGTGCCGTGGAGCAAAAAAGGTTGGAGAGCACTGCCTTAGAAACCATTCGATAATACTAGTTTTCCATACGTTTATATTAACGGATGTATATAATCATCAGACTTTATCAATCCTTTGACGGATGAAGGCCTCCCCCAGATCAACTGCCTCACTCATCCATACATATCATCATCATTATAGGTAGTTTGTCCGCAGGCAAATCCGTGATTATTCATGGTTAAACTTGGTTCTCCATATACTCCTATTTTCCGATATATATATATATATATGCAGAGCCGTAGTGACCACTTTTGGTGCCCTGGGCAGAGGATTTTTTGTCGCCCCAAGATAATCTAATAAAATGATAATTGCCTATTTTAAAAGGACTATTTAACTAAAATAAACAATCGTTTCTTTACAGATTTATTTTTTGGGCATTATTTGCAGCAAAAATACTGATTATGTCATTGGAATCTATATTTTTAGCAGTGTCATATTAGATAGATAAGATGGCTAGACCAGAAAGTCTCTCTTGATTCACTGATGACCGTAGGTCATTTTTGATCAATTTGTTTACTAAAAGAACGCTCTTCACTTGAAATTGATATGGTGAATGTCAAGAAATTCTCAGCAAAATTTCCACACTGAGAAAGGAACTTAAAACACCATATTCATGAAGAAATTCCAATATTTCTTTCTGTGTAATTTTTACGAAGGTAGGTAGTGTTTCAAACTGGGAACTTCTTCGATTGACTCGCGTTCATCCACATTGATTTTATACATATACGCAGCATTTTTACAGGAGTCTATCATTTCATCTTCAGTCGTATTATCTTATAAATATTTTAGAGTGTGTGTGTGTATATTCTTTATACGTTTTTACACCGTTGAAGCTATCGAACTCAAAACTTTCATGGGCTATCCTATGGACCAAAGGAAGAACTTGGTCTAGGTTTGCAGACCATGGGGTCTCTTATACCCTATGGGGTCAACAAAATATTATTTCTATAAGAATTCATGGGAAATGGTGTGGAGAAATCCCAAAATGCCATGCAGCCCTTCACTGATGTGGATATAAATATACCTAAATATTAATTTACGATCACGGGAAATGGATTATTTTACGCATGAAAGACTGAATATTTTAATTCTATTCATGTTTCGTAGTATTACATGCTAAATCGCTCGAAATTTTCCTTTAAGCGCAAAATTTATCGGTTTAGATGACCATTTTCCAGGCGGCAACAAAGCTAAATTTCTTAATTGTTGTCCTCTTCAAAGGAAGAGATGGCCACGTAAAGATTAATGCAAGGAAAATCCACGCCGTGGCACGACGTAGAGGAAGAATAGCTAACGCCAAGATATGCCTAAATATAGTCTATGAATACTTTTAAAGTGAGTCAAATGATTTTTAAGGAATATTTGAACATTGTTATCTTTTACCATTAACATTGAAAGATTTATCGCAACATAAATCGATACATCTACTTACATTTGTTCGGTAACCAAGATGTTGTTTATTGTTTACGTTTTGGCTAATATTATTGACATAATCCACATAATTTTATTGCTGCCTTAAAGACTTCGGTGCATCTATCCATGTGAATATTAAGTAAGATGTTAATGCGTAATTATATTAATGGTAAAACTTTACAATACAATACATAAAATAGTAAATGTTAATATAAGCATCGCTTGCGTAATTAAGGAATGGGGAACGTTTGTTCCGAGCAATAAAAATCGTTTGCCACTCTTTCCCGAGCGAAGCCGAGCGTTTCAGCTAGTACAATATAAAGCACAACATAAAAATTTTAAACCATTATCAATTTAGTATAAAGATGTAAATCGTGTCTACAGTTGCCTTTGAAGAGAATTTTTTGCCTAATGCACTGCAACGTAAATAGTATTTTGTTGTTTCAGGTATTGAGGGTGCTACAGCTTCAATCGTGTCATTAAATTCCTTTTTCTTCCTCTTATTTTCGGGATTCCTTTTTTATTGCAAAATGTCTTTGCCTCTTCCATATACTTTCCAGTCGTGACTTTGAACTTTTTGTATCTGGTACCAAATTGTGGATCAATCCACAGTTACATCGGCACCATGAACAGATTTAATGAGGCAGTTGATCTTCTAACAAGAAAAATATAAATTGCACGTCCATCTGTTTTAGCAAACCTTCAATATCTGTGCATTCATGTTCATTCTTTAATTTTATTAACACCCTATAAACTTGCATCAATTGTAACCTCAATGAATTCACTGCATTTGCACTTGATGAACATCGTGTTGCGCCACGTTTTTTCAACATCAACTTAAAGGGCTCCATGAGTGCAACCCATCTCGATGTGGAACCAGCGAAATAAATTAATAAATTTACCAGTTATACTATTAGGAGCATTTTCATACGATTGGGTTATTATGTTTTGTAAATCTAGTGCAAAAACTTCCAATTTCTAGATTATTTCTGACGCGATTTCGTCTCCCTTTTAGCCAAGTAATAGTGACTGATGGTCGATAAAATTCTCATGCGTTATAAATACGATTTTTATTACGAAACCACGCATGTGAAAGAAGCTCGGAAATGCGCGTTCGTTCGTTTTAGCAAGTATTTTTGCAATTAAAACATCTTTCTTTGGGAATAACTCTCTTAGAGTTTCGATAAAAGTAACTTTGATAAACGAACTGTTAGTTTTCCAGTTAAGTTTCATTCGCAGCCTAGGCGACTTGAACTTAAACCTTCTTAAGGGCATTCAACAAAATATAAAAAAAATATCGGCAAAGTCAATTAGCGAGGTGATCATGAGTTACGTTGCAAGCCATTTCCGGGAATTAAGAGTAATACGTATATTTATGTGATTCTCTACTTAAATGCCTACGCCAACTAAACTGTATCGTCATAAATATATCTATGTCTGCGTTTCTATAATGTTTTATCACTTCTCACTGGTGTATTGAAAAATGAAGGAATCTCAGAGTGCAAGAGAGACTGGGGAGGAGGAAATTTCCAAGAAAAATTGAAACTCTTCTAATAAAATTCAAATCCTCTTTACATCTTCAAACTTAAATAAAAAGCCTTTATGGTTTATACAACTTTTATATTAAGGGCACTAAAAACCTGATAATAAATTTAATGAAAACCTTTTTAGTTTATACAACTTTTATATTAAAGGCACTAAAAACCTAAAAATAAATTAAATTTTGGCATGGGGTGAGTGTCACCTGTTGTGATAGATTCTCAAATTTCCATATTAATAACATATCTAGTGTTAGGATACTAATTAACGAAATTTGAACGCATCTTAATATAAAAGTTGTGACTAATCAGCTGATCATAAATCTACGGGAATGTTTGACGTTTGAGATGTTGTTTGTTATTGCGTTTTCAATGCTTTCGTATTTAATTTATTGAACCGTCAGACCAGATTTTCAAAAGCCACACAACTTTTATATTAAGATGCGTTCAAATTTCGTTAATTAGTATCCTGACGCTAGATATGTTATGAATATGGAAATTCGAGAATCTATCACAACAGATGACACTCACCCCATGCCAAAATTTAATTTATTTTTAGGTTTTTAGTGCCTTTAATATAAAAGTTGTATAAAATAAAAAGGTTTTTTATTTAATTTATTTGCAGGTTTTTAGTGCCCTTAATATAAAAGTTGATTACGTAATAAAGTAATTTTTATTTTATTTTTAGGTTTTTAGTCTTACTAAAAGAGAATTCATTGTTCAGTTTTCTCGCTTACTATCCCTTGCCCTCCCTCCCTCTCTCCTTCCCACCCTCCCTTCCCCTTGAAAATAAAGAAAATTATCTATCTATCCTCCCTTCCCATCCTCCCTCTCCTTCCTTCCCTCTCTCTCTTATTAAAGCATTCAAAGCACGCTTTTCTTACGCTTAGGAAGAAAACAATGTAAGCTCGAGGTTTAACAATGTCATGGTAGTCAAGGCAACATCCCGCTAAAAATCCGATTTTTTCCCAAAATATGTGAATAAAACGTATAATTTGAGCGATTTCAAATTAAAGGCGTAAATCGACGATAAGAATAAGAAACTCGGTTCATTTTTCTTTAAAACAGTTTAGGTCCGAAGATCATAGGTCAATTTCTTCCAATTTAAATCTGCAAAAGAATAGAAACTTGCACTTCCAAAAATCGCATTTTGCGTGGTATCTTATGGGAAATGGAAATTATCCGCTGGAGTCGAACCCGGGATTTTTTCTGAGATTTGCGAATTTTTACGTTGGGGGTATAACATAACCTACGAACAGTAAAAAATTTATACTCATAACTCATATGAAAATGTATTAGTTATTGGGATTTGAAACACGGCATAAAGACATACAGGTCAAGTTATAATAAAAGTTGTATAATATCATTCACATGAAAATTTAGTCTATAATTATTGAAGCGATTAAGCACCATTTTATACTTTTATTAAAAAAATAATATTTATAATGATTATTTTAGTACCCTAATACGTAGTATCGTAACCAGAAGAAACTTACTACGCCCAGGAATGAAATATTTCACCTGTAGTTTTAAGCTCATCCGAGGAAGTAGAGATAATTAACTCGTAATTAGATTGTCCCGTGCTCTTCTAATACGCTAAGTAACTATTTACTCGGAATTCACGATCTTAACAACTCCAAGATCCAAAATAGGAAGCGATCTATTACGCCTGAAGGCGGTAAACCCCAGTTGACTCCGCATCCCATCCGATACAAGCTTTTCCATGCACGTCTGAGCGCTCGCTGTCAACACACACCCACACGCTCACGAAAACACGCACGGATGCCCTTAAGGTCTCTGCCAGTCAGACTAATTCGTATTTCCTCTTCCTTAATATTTAACGCCCAGAAAGGGAACGCTTTCAAGCCGAGGACGTGCATCTAAACACCCCGAAGCGTATTAGCGCGCTGCGTTATTCATTTGTCATTTGAGTTGGAGAGGAGATCGTGTAAACGCCTACACACACACACGCAATAAATACAGTTAAACAAACAGTTCGGAACGCCTCTTCTTCTGTGTCTTTCTCCTTAGTCTTCTCTGCATCCCTCCTTCTTCCGCTTCCTTATCACCTTTTATTCGTCTTTTTCTCTTCGTTCCAAACTAAACGAACTATGGACACATCGATTTACGCGACAGATTTAGAAAGGTTTTTCTTCCATAAACTTCTCAGGTTAAGGCCTTCATTTTCGTAAAAGTCAACAGTTTGAATGTAACGCGAGCAAGTAACGCTTTCGAAAAATTTAACTTCTTTTTCTCTCAAACAGTAAACATGCGATCGAAATATAATTTAGATCGGCCTTTGTCCTCAGGCGTGGTTTATTTTATGGATGTTCAAATTTTTTTACATTGAGGTTCAACCGATGAGAATCAATGAGGGACACGTGGCACGGAAATGCGCTCGTCAGTTCATAAAATATCTTCAAGTCATCTTTAACATCTGAATACGTTTCCATCACTTTTAAAGAACCCTTTATTACTGGAATGCAGTTAACTGCAATGTGGACGACCTTCGGAAACATATGAATAAATATGAGAAATAAGTTAATTTATTCATTTACTATTACCGTTGCTATTAATTAGAGCGTTAACATAGACAAACCTCGCATTATACACGATACATGAACATAACACATAAAAGTATAATGAATAAATAATGATAACATTAATGCAATTCTTCGGGTAAGAGGATTTTCAGAGTTCATGGCAGGCAATAAGTCAAATACCAAATAAATAATGATTATACTAAAATAAATCTTACCGTAAGGATATGGTGATAACATTGACTTAACGGTCACTCCATCCTATCAAGCAATTAGCTGCTCCGCACGGACTCAGGCAATACGAACATAAATTCAGGGCATAACTAAAAGGGTAGAGTTATAAGAAAATACGTGCTACGTATGTTGCACCTATTTTTAACACGACCGTTTAATTTTAGGTACAACTTGCATGTTATACCAACAGCTCATTGCCATGTTGGTCGCTAAAATAATATTTATAAATAACAAAATTTCAATGTATTCGTTGTTAAAGTCCAAGTATGGTACAGCATTCTTAAAAAAATACGGAAAACGTAAAAAAAAAGCTGCAAGTAATAAATACTCGAATCTTGAATATTCCAAGATAGGGTAATTCGGCTGCATTTTGTGCGCTTAAGAGTTTGACGAAGCTAGACAAATCCTCCTTATTCCCTAAGTTTTAAGCGTCGGACTCGGCTATCGCACGAGTTTATCCGGGCACTTCTTCCAAACTCCTCTCTCGCGGATTCAACGGGAGTCACTTTTCGGTCGTTTTCTTTTCGTCCACCATTGATCTATCTCGCGAGAACGTGCCTAAGTGTCGCCCGAAGATTTTCGCCGATGGTCCTTTGTTCGAACGAGAAGTCTGACTGATCCTCGACTCTTGGGAAGGACATACCTGACGCATTTAATCCCATCGATCTCTTTTTTAAAACTCCTTGCCATTTCGCTTAATGGAGATTAACGATTTTCACGGAACTCGATAATGGGGATACGAGGGAGGAAAGATGCATTATTCATGCGTGCATACGAGGCATAGGCGTTCCTCATAAATTATGTAGTCATATGGCATAACTAATTCTACAACTTTTCTTAAAAGACTTTTTTGAGGTGATTAATGTTTTTTCTACAGTGCGTCTCACGTTCACTGTGCAGTACAGGCTCTTATGGGAGTTTCGATTCCCATGTATTCTTCCCTATAGCGAAAAAATAACCTCTCAAAGGGGTCCTGCGCTCGAAGAAATATTGCGTTATCTCACTCGTATTTCATCAAAATCAGTCGGTTTTTTTTCTGAGGCTTCTTTCAAGAATGGAGATGGGTAATGTCTGCTTTGAAACCATGAAAAGTTTTTGAAACTTTCCAAAAATTCTTTTTGGATAACATAACCTTCGCAATTCCCGACTATGCAGGCAAATTTTGACGTCTATGTGAAGAACTTCGTTTTTTGCGTGACGAAGATCTTATCAAGAGTGAAATGCTCAGAAAGGTTGAAATTTTTATTTGGTCTTTATTTCGTTTCAAAGCAGACATTACCCATCTCCATTCTTGAAAGAAGCCTCAGAAAAAAACCGACTGATTTTGATGAAATACGAGTGAGATAACGCAATTTTTATTTCACCGAAACGGAAGAAGCGGCATTTCCCGATCGTTTTTGCTTTTTAGCAAAGTTATTTATTTTTAATAAATATAATTCTTATACGTGATGATTAGTTAAAACATAACGTTATATTTGGAACGATACCGTACTGTAAAAACAAGAAAACAAACCAATAAATCGTGCTTAAACAATATTTCTTCGAGCGCAGGACCCCTTTGAGAGGCTATTTTTTCGCTATAGGGAAGGATACATGGGAATCGAAACTCCCATAAGAGCCTGTACTGCACAGTGAACGTGAGACGCACAGTAGGAGATATGTTGTAAAGTTCATTTTTTGCTCCTAAAAAGGTGGCACCTCTGCTTAGATTATGTGAAGAATTGACACCATTTCCTTATTGACCTTTGCCCAAAAAGTTATTAATATTAAACTGCGTGAAAATCCACTTAATAGTTTCGCAGGTCGAAACATAGGGACAGACAGACGTACCCGGCCTGATTATAAGGAGTTCACTTTTTACTTATAAAGAACACCTAAAGAACAGATACCGAAAATTTTAGCAGTAAACGATTCAACTTGTTCGATTTCAAAAAAGGTTCTATCGCGATTTATTATCAGAAACAAAAAACACTCAAGAAATATTTAACGAGCTAGCCTTTGTTTGGAATAGAATTCATGTAAACTTATGTTATATAAATCTCTGCAGAAGAATAAAAAGGCTTGGAAAACCAGATGCGCATTTCGAATACAAGGCAGCCGTCACCAGTGGTTATCACGTAGGTTCTTTTAGAAATTTCTTTCAGCACCACTGATGACGCCTTTAACATAGCCAACGCATCCATGTCTTTTTAAATCTATTTTACGGCTTTTGGAATAACACGGTCTTTCAGTTTAACAAGAACGACAATAATAAGATGACAACGCGTTTCATTAAGATAACAAAATCATGTATTTTTGAAACTTCAAATAAAAATAATGCAAGAAAAAGTGGTCTTACGGAACATAGACTAATTTTTTACTGAAATCAATAAACGGAATAAAAACCTAAAAAAATAGTCAGCTGAGTGTTAAACGGTTTATTATTTCGTTATAGAACATAATAAGCATGAAAATTACCGTGGCTGTCATACAGTTTTGATTAAGTTATAGACTCTCGCTCAGTTTTCCATTTTAGTGAATAACTGTAGATAAATTCAGAAAACGTAAAAAAAATTATTAACATTTTTGCTTTCTCCATACGTAGTAATGGGAAAATACTGTGATCACGAAAAAAATCGACTTCGAGATTTCAACGTTTCGAGGTCCCTGGAACACGTTTCGACTATTTGCGAAATGATGTCTGTGTGTGTGTGATTGTGGGCGCTCTAACTCATAAATTACTTGCCATATCGTTACCAAACTTCATATATAACACTAGCATGAGCACAAAGAACTGATTAGTTTTAGGACAATACCGGTTAACCGGAAGTCGAGGTTTATTCGAAACCCGATTCGGTTTTTGCAATATTTCTCCGTTGAAACAACGTTATTGTATATACAATTCTATACAATTGTTATAGAGAATATAATTTCCTACAACTTTCATTTGAAACAATTTTCCATAGTAGTTATTGTTTAGGAATTATTTATAAATAATCGGTTTTTTCGGTTTCCGTCAAATATCTCCTTAAAAACGTCGTAATTGGTCATCTTCGTGAGGACCAAAGTTGTAGAGAATAATATTTCTTCCAAGTTTTGTTTGAAACAAATTTTCGTAGAACCATCCATTTCGGAGATATTTTGCTTTTTCTTAATTTCCAGTATACAGCGCCAACACCATGTAGCGGTGAATTCTGTAAACATTCAAAATTTACCTAATTTACGGCAATAAGGACGACTGTATTCTTTTACGATACGAAATGATAATTTTGCCTTATAATGCTATTCATAATAATTTAAATATCTATACCCCAAATATGGAGAAAGTCATGTGTTGGCCACATCAGAATTTTCTGAAAGTGTTAAGGCGATGAAAAATTTAACCTTTTCTGCAGAAATATTAAAATGTTAACATTGCCACCATGCTGTCACATTAGCGATTATTACTATCGGCTTCGTGAAAACAACGAGAATTAATAAAAAGTTTCCTTTGTTTACTCGCGATGATAGATTATTTTAGGCGGTCTATAAAAGGAACAGAGTTTATCGATACGTTACGTTAATATTTGCCTTCGTTTCGAACCGATCCCAAAACTTTTTTTACATCATCAGCCTTTCTCTGGCATGCTGGCGAAAATTAATGTAATTATTGCCGTATAAAATCTGTAATGTAAATATGGCTTTAGCCATGGCAAGCTTCCTCCAACTCGAGGTTTCATTCCTTTCTCATAAAATTATATTAACCCTAGAACTACCAAGGGGGGGAGGCCTCCGAGGCCCACAAATTTTGTTTTCGTCTGTATCTCTATTAAAAATAAAGGTGACGTATTGATATTTAATTACGTTATGTGGAGACTTATAGATAACAATTACTTGAAGTTTCCTATCAATGTATGCATATTTCAATTTTCTGAAAATTATTTCGTCATTGGCTGCTTGCCTTGACAACCGGGTTGCCTAAATTATAGAGTGCCTTCTGATTGATCAATTTTATTCTTGCAACTCCCGCCTTCCAGTATTGCTATATATAGTCAAATTATGTTGCTTTTCATTCTTTTCTACACCCTCCTTATTAGTAGTTCATTTGTTTTCTCATAGAGCAATGTATCGGCGTGAAAAACCATACATGCAAGCAAGGATGTGGGAGGATTTTCGTTATGTTTCTTTCAATATGAATGCGACATTTGTTTGGTCCGTATCGATAAGCAAGATGGCATCGTGATCGTTTTATTACAGTATGACAGCAAAAAGAAGGGGCGGTCAAACCCGCGGTCTCGTGAAACCTCGGGTTCAGGGAGCCAGGAAAAGAATGACCATTCCCAAACGAATAGTGGCCCAAGCCAGGGCACAGACCTTGAGGGTGAAAAGAGTGCATTTTACGACATGATAACATACTGCATTGTTAATTTTTCCATTTCAAAAGAATTCGTCGCGAGTCAGAAGATGCCATATGATACCGAAAAATCCGAGATAAATATTTATTATAATTCCACGAAAGGAGGGGTCGATACTATAGATCAGATGGCAAGGAAGTACATATACTCCAAAGAGAGGCACGAGCAGATGGCCGCTTTCGATGTTCCATACTTTTATTGGCATAGTCGGGATCAATTCATATACTATATTTATTCTTAACTTCCCAGACTGGTGTGAAAATAAAAATAACCAGTGCCGCATATTTTTAAAGGAATTGGGAATAGAATTCATAAAATCTCAAGTTGAGGAGCGAGCAAAAAATATGACAGGGTTCCAGAGGCCAATTACAATAGCTATGGAGACTATTCTTGATAGAAAATTAGTAACAGATTTGCCACCTCAACCAAAACAACCCATTCGCTGGAAATGTTATGTGTGTTGCAATGAATCCCTTTCCAAAAAATATAAGTATAGTAACCCTGGAAAATCCACCATGACATGCTCACAGTGCAAACACCATGTGTGTGGAAAACACAGTATGAAGCGTGTTATTTGTTTAAATTGTTGTGTCAGATGTAGCAGATTAAATTGTTTTTCTAATAAATTTGTTATTATTTCTGTAAATACAATATTACTAAAAAATTAATGTGATATTTAAAACATAATGAGGAAAAATGTAAAAAAAAATTGTTTTTATGCAAACATTTCTATCTTTATAGTAGATAATATACATAGAATTTCAAATACTTTACTAAAATTACATAACTTTATTCCTATGTTTCTAAATATATAAAAATTGATTCAAAACATTACTATGGCTTCTTATAGTATTTTAGATGGTGGGCCTCTGAGCCCCCCCCCCCCCCCCCCCCTCCCTCCCTTGGTAGTCCATGGTAGTGCAAATCGCTTGGTAGTTCTAGGGTTAATTTAGAAAACGAAGAAATTACATAATAGAGGGAGGACCTTTGTTTCGTGTCCTAAAATAAGATCAGAGGTCCTAATGGACGGGTTTTTCGATCAGAATCTTGGGAGAAGGCGGCGTTTACGAGGGTGAGGTTGACGCAGAGGTATTTTTTTTCTCCTTATCGCGGCAACTCCGAATTGTTGCGTGATAAAATTTTTAGAACAACGTTCTTCCTTTCATCCAGCACGAATGGAAATGATTTCTGCGAAAGACATTTTCGAATAAATTTTACGTTGCTTGGAATTTTTTCATTTTAGTTTGCTGTATAATTTTTCTCCGAGAAATAAGCCGTAATTATCGCACAATATCTTTCAGATGAAGAGAATGTTCGTTTATCATACTGGAACAGACTTATGGGTTGCATAACGTCAAGGCTGATCACTTAGCGTGTAGCATAAGGTACAGGATAGGGAATTAAAATTGTGTCGGCATAAACCTTTCGCCGCGTTCTACCTTATCATTTCCTCTACGTTTTTCCCACGAAACGTCTTTTTATTAATAACTTTTATGTTAACTTCGCTCCATGTATGTGTATGTGTGTATATATATACATATACACACACACACACATTTTTTTTCAAGCCTTTCGGCCCAGAAAACTCTCTTTCCACCTTTGGGGATTAAACCCCAGAACCTCGGCTTCACAGTCTGATGCCTTGTTCACTACGCCATATTGTCATGTTAAAAATCTGTATTTAAAGAAGGGTAAATATATAAACCAAACGGAAATGTTGATCGCATTCTATTTAATGCGATTTCCCCAAAAATGACTTATCTTTCCTCTTTATATTTAGGCTAGGTAACGAAGAATATTACGGGAACATTGATAAATTAGCGTTATGTTTTAATCGTTATTCCTCATCAAGTTACTATGGTTTGCTTACTGTTTACTTACCGAAGTTTTGTATGTATTTTATAATTAATGTTATTTATATCTCTCTATATTATAAAATCGTAATGGTCATCATGATGCGTAACGCATACTCGATTAGAAATGAACTTAGAAGCCTGAAATTTCTCAGAATTTCAGTGTTGGTGAATATTTAAGTTATGACAAGAAAAATTTCGAAAAAGGTCACGGGTTCGACTGCAGAGGACGAATGTCGTTTCCCATAAGATAACACGCAAAAATCACCTTTTATGTTATCGACACGATATTTGCGCTAAAACACGCCAAAATGAATCAGGATTCTTATTCTTACAGTCGAATACTCAGTGTCATTCGAATTCGCTCATATTTTGAATTTATACTAGTTTTTTGGTAATTTTTTTAACATTTCAATAATAAGATTCCATGGTTACCGGTATTGTTGTCCTCGGTAATTTCCGTGCATATGCACTTAAATAAAGGCTTAAAGATCGAAAATATGATTAAAACTTGCTCGAAATGGCCGAATATATGAATTTAATGCAAATAAATCGAAGGCAGTATTCATGTTATTTATATTTTTTATCTATATTATTAAATCCTATTTCTGGTTGTCTCTCTTTCTCTTTAACGCTCTATACCTCAGCCATTTTTAATCTCCGGGAATTTCAGTTTATTTTTTATCGGGTTACTCAACTAATTTTCTTAATTTGTTATTAAAACCCAAACATACATCCCTTATAAAATATATTCATTAAACTAATATTCAAAACATATTCTCGTTAAACTAACCTAAATGCAATAGGTGCATGGTAGGAGCGAAGAAACAGCGAGCAAAGGGGGGGAGGGGGTGGTAGGCGAGCGTCAGCGAGCAGGGGACTTTCCCCCTAGCTATAATATAAAATTAAAACTTACAATAAAAGTTATTTATAAAAACATTTTATACCATTACTTGTTTCTAAATCATTTCACACTATCGCAAATAATCAAACTCCTAAAGGTGTTTTTAGTGCAGAAATTATGGCCAAAATTATGGTGGGTAAGCTGGAGAGTGGAAATGAGCCTTTGGTCAAATATAAAAAAAAACTTCCCTCTCCCTCACTTCCAACTTGTTAGCGGTATTTCGACGCGGACTGGTCACTAAGACTCGCCTCGCTTGACCCTCAACGGCCGGACTTCCGAAAAGCAACGGTCGGATCGTTGGATGGAGGTTGGCGTCCGGTTTTATGGGTCATTGTGGAGTACGAGGATGGGGCCTTTTCCGAATTGGAGAGTGCCAGGGTGTTGTTGACCGGAGAGATAGGAAGGAGAGAGAGAGAGAAAAAAAGGGAGAGGGAGGAGAGACAGAGAGTGTAACACGATAAGGAATTTATTTATCATATTCTTATATTCGATCGGATTCCTTCAAATTTAATAACTACTCTATTGCAGTGCAATAAGAAAATACTATGTTATTATTTGCGCCTTAGACTGAGGTTAAATAAATTAATCGTAAATAAAATACTGAATACCCGCTCGCTCCTCCCTTGTTACGATAACGTTCACAATAACATGTAAGAGCAAATTAAATCGTGGTGAAATGGCAGGAAGAATTTCCGAAATTTGTACAAATAACGAACACAAATTCAACCAATAACTGGAAAAGCTTTTATCCCTAATTTTAAATTTTAAGAAACAGATTTATGCCATCAAAGTAAAATAAGACATCTATAAACCATAATTTCACATATACTAAATTCCGCTATCTCATCTTTCTTTTAGGGTAACCTAATTATTCCGTCTTACCCTCATGAATTTCAAGTAAATTAGCGCTTTAAAATTTCTATTAGACGCCTATGGATATCCATCGTGTTGCATAGGAAAACCTTCATTTTAAACCAATGAATTACTTTTTAATAAAAATTTAGGTCCTAAAACTTCTAACTGAAAATTACTATAGAAGGTATGATTTATACTGTTTTCTGAAAGGTTTATAAGGAAAGTTGTCAACGTAATTCCACGACCTAAATTAAGATAAGCTTTTAAATGCAGTCTTTGTTAGAAATGAACAATAATTAATTCAAAATATTGGATAGATACATAATATAAACGTGGTTTCTAATGAGTACAGGTCTCAATGCGATTTACAGAGAAAGCAGGCAGAAAATTTGCCGAACGCGTCAAAAAACTCCTTTATCAAATGGCCGATTTAATAAAGTTGTTGAAATTGTAACGGATCTTAATCATTAATAGAGTGGATTCTAATTATAACTCGGTTTTAGAATTTCCCTTCTCACAATAATAAAGAGAAAATTAATTGGAAACTTTATCATGAGATAAACTTATTGCCTGGGGCCGTTTTTCTTGTCATTGAATTCTTCGGTTCAGAATAAATACAGATAAGCTTTTCTGTTTTCTACAACGCTACCCTGAAACTTTTCATTCAGTGATTACTAAACCTGTTACATTTTCTTTCGACGTCTCAGTCTTAAAACGACGTCGGTTCCGCACCTATAAATATTAATTTCGGTGGGAATAATTTCCATAATTTCCACTAACCGAATAAATACTCCGGCATCATATGACCGGCATTAATGGATGCGAGGAAAATTGCGACGATTCGGCTAAATTCCAATTTTCGGAAGTTGGATCGTTCAGGGCGCATTCATTCGAGCACGGAACACGAAGCAATAAACGGGATTGATACGAGGATGAGCGTGTGCAACGCTCGATGAGGAATGTCGCGAAAAGCAACAAAGAGAAAGACGCGTGACTTTCAACAAATCGAAAATAAAAATTACATTAAAAAAATTAACGTCTTTTATATTAATGCACTAAAAAAGGCAAATCATATAAAAAGTTGGAACTTAATTTACTGAAGCGATATAAAAAGCGCATTTTTTTATTTGTTTATTTATAATTATAAGCTTAATGATCTTTATAAACTTATCAATATAATTATATGATATAAAGTAATTTATTCAATAATTAATTAAGAATTTTTACTTTCTATCCGTAACAATTTGCACAGAATCCTAATTTGAAAATTTTGAAGGCACCCCCTGCCACCCACCGACTTCTCTTAAAAAAACTTAGAGAACGTAATAAATAACACAAATTAAATACACGTTGCAACTTTCAGTCTTCTATCTCTTACAGTTTACTTGATATTTTCATTTTATCGATAGGCCAGACGGACAGACAAGCTAAAATGCAACAGGAGATACTTCAATTTAGAGTTTCTACAAAATTTCTAATTTCAAGGATCACTATCATGAGGTCTAATAGCGATCAAAGTTTAATATATAAGTTTGGAGAGTTATAGTTTGTCTATTTCAACTAATGTTCTTTACAAACAGCTATTAAATCAATTTAACATTTAAATTGGGATTTTACTATTATTTTTTCATTTGAATAATTTTTACCGGAATAATTATTATAAGGAAGTCTCATTTAGATTTATGAATCTCCACTGAGAAAGTCTCCTTTATATCTCAAATGCCCATTAAGTTTCCTCCTCAGTCTTCTCGCCGTAGGAATGACCTCCTATGGGATACAAGTCCTACTGTCATCCTCTTTAATTAATTTTTCCAATGCTTTTACTTTTTTCTACAATAAACGGAATATGTCAACTCTTTCTCCTCACTTTTTCACGTTATATTCGCGTTTCCATTCCGAAAGAATCACAAACTTCCCCGCGTTTAGAAATAAAACATTTAAAAAACTCCGAATACGAACCTGGATTGCAAGGGGACGTTGAATAATTGAAGTGGGCTGGAATGAGGGAAGGGGCGAAAATTGCCTCCTAGGTACTCGAGGCTGCGCTCTCTCTCAAAAACTTCGCCGTCGGTAACTTCAGAAACGCCATGAAAATTTGAACAAACACGTAAAGCGCGAGGGATCGTCCTCTTAACCATCTCAGAGAGGCTAGGGTTTTCCCCCTGATCGCGGGCAGTAACAGTATCTTCCCGTAGCACGCGAAACTTCCTTTTTTTTTTTTTTTTTAATATTTCGACTCCTTTCTAGGAAGAGACAAGCGGAAATTCAGTGTCGCGGGTGAAAAAATGTCTCCTCGCGGCGTTTCGCAAAGAATTTCCTCTTTGACGGGCGTGCTAAAAAATTCCACGCGAAAAAGATGCCGCCGACGTCTAATTTCGAAGAGGCAGCGGTACGATTGTGCTAAGAGCTGAAAAAGAAAACGCCTCTGCTATTACATCCCGCTCTACGCGTTAAAAAAATATGGATTCTATTTCTCAAAGAAGGTAAAAATTTTAACTGTACCAAGAACGATTCCTTTGAAGCATTTTCGAGACAATTTGTGCCAGGATGAAGAAACCTTTATCGTCAATTTTCTCGGTTACAACCGGAATCATTTTTACTTTCTCCATATATATAGTGTAGAGAAAGTATTGTTTGCATGGAAAAAATCGACTTCGAGATTTCAACGGAAATTTATGTTTTGAGGTCCCTAGAACACGTTTAGACTATTATCGGAATGATGTCTGTATGTGATTGTGAGCGCTCTAACTCGAAAAGTACTTACTGTATTCTTTTACGATACGAAATGATAATTTTGCCTTATAATGCTATTCATAATAATTTAAATATCTATACCCCAAATATGGAGAAAGTCATGTGTTGGCCACATAAGATTTTTTTGTTTTTCAGAACGTTTAGTACAATGAAGCATCTCACACGGAAATGTTACTTTCAATGTTCCTCAATTATAATCGTTTTACATAAGGATTATTTATTCAACTTTACAGGGCAAGCTAATAAAATTCTTTAATATCATTGAACATTTGGAAAACGGAAATGTATCTGGCCCAATGGTGAGTCTTTTACTCACATCAGATGTAATACACTTGAGTTTTAGCTAACAATCAGCGACATTAAACTATAACTAATCGTTATCGTTTCTCTCCTTTTTATACTTTTTATATAAACTTATCCAATTCAATATATATTACTTGAAAATCTGCGCGCCTGGATTCTCTTCTTATTTCGGAGAAATGTTTTTCTCACTCTTGAAATGGCACGGATCTGTACAAAATATCGAATTTATATTAAAAATGTTATTTTATGAAGGAAATTTCGAAATTTTATGGAAAAAACAAATATAATCATTAGCGACACGACTATTAAAAGTCTGCTACCGAAGAATCAGTATCGATTATTTGATCGAGGTACGTTGTGTTGATAAGAGTTGCATATATTTATACGATGCATAACAACAGTAATTAGATTATTTTACGAACAATAGGACTACATTCCAAGCAAATTTTAGGAAGAAAGTAAAAAAATACCTATTTTGAATATATTTTTAAAAATGTAAAAATAGTTTAATTTAACTTTTTATTAATTATCCCTAAAGACAATTAAGACCCCTGGGCAGTTATAAATTTAAAATACAGAAAACAGGAATAGGCGAAGAAATATTAATAAATAAATGGCGAATATCTATAGAATTAAAATTTAGTATATTCAGAATTATGCGTCACTACTCTGCTAAAATTCAATTACTCCACCAATATTTTAAACCGGACGAATATTCGTGCCTTGAGGATATTTTTTGACACAGCAGCACAATTTTTTAAAACGTTTTTATTAATAGAAAGGCCATATCGTGGATAGAGGACGCATTTTAAATAAACCGGCTCGAATGTAATAGCAAGCTATTCATCCCGGCGGCGGTAAAAACGATGGTATTGCACGCAGGATGTTTTTCTTTTATACTCCCAATAATAAAAAGAAAACCGTACGATTACCTTTCCTCGATTCCATTTAAATTTTTTATGTCGTGGAAAACCTCACTTTCTCTCCAAATTCATCAACGAGAATATATAAATATTTATGACTGGCGCGCATGCAAGGCCTGACGCGATTCTTGGAATTTCGACTCAATTAGCGTTATTGGACTGCTCGCGTTCGTGTTTAACGACGGTTGAATCCGTTGACGGGGAATTTTTTTCTCTATCATCACACATCGGAGGCTATGTGCACTATATGCCTAAAATTTTTTAAAAACATTTTATAAATCTTATTCAGACGTAAACTCATTAGGCATGTCTACAAAATTTTAATCCCATTTCTATACTGAGGAAATATTCTATGACAGAATATAAAACTTTTTCTCCATCTGTTACATATCATTTCGGATCAACCTAAAACTCAAAGTACAATACTCACAATCAGCCATATGTAATGAGCTCCGAGATCCAAAAAAAGTTAAAAGTCAAACTTGTCTCATCCCTATGCATAATACGTATCTATATTTTCCAATTTTTCCAATATAGCAGTTTTCCTAAACGGGATGCCGAGGCACGGTGGCGAGTCGCAGCTGTTTGTGGAGCTTCGGCAACCATGACCAAATAAACAAATCAACGATTTAGAAATTTTGTAAGGCCAAAATGACAATAGACCTTCACCTAATGAAATTATGATGATATAGTACCAGCAAATGGTGCGTCCAAGCATTTTGATACAATTATGTATTAGTAAAGAACCATGTTTTCAAGGTGAGAATGCCACGAAATATCTTTCTATTTAAGAATATAAAAACGTTGGAAATCACTGTAACATGAGTTCAACATACTTACACCTACTTAGCATTTTCAGAGGTGAGCAAGGAGATCAATCTACTCTTAAATTTTCATCAATTTATTTACATATTATCCTGCGATTCTCCCAACAAATGGTTGCAAAGGAGCGAAATACGCCAAAACGTTCCAAAAATTTCTCACTGTCAACGCATGAATTCGAAATTCAACAAAAGATACACTGAAATCAATGTAATTGTATTGTATTCAGAATTCTAAAAAAAAGTCTAGGATCTATGTACGAAACAAGCACAGACGAAAAGCAATTTCACCGCTTAATTAATTCACTTAGAACCCGATAATTTCGTTAGTATTTGGTAATAAAATATGATAAATTAATTAACTGAACTACATCAACTTCCCTATATCATTTTCTTAGTTATGCGTCATGTGTCAAAGTGTAATGCTCAGAACACCCCCGGAAGTATAATATCCACAGGAATTATGGTAAATACCGTTCGACTCATACTTTCAGGATTCACTTAACCTTGCCGATTAAAAATTTTTAGCTGCTCACCGTCTATATTGAAGTCATGAATTCGATTCAAGGAGCGTTATTTTCTGCATTTAATTAACACATGGATGACTGCAGAACATTAATCATTTGCATATTAAAATTACACAACTTTTGTAGGTCCATTACTATTTTTACTTTCAGATACATTCAGTTATGTGGATTTTATATTTATTGTTTGCGTTTTAATGCATATAAAAGTTGGTTTCCTTAATTTTCTTTTTATTTTAACGTAATATTTAATTCATACCCGTCATATTTGACGGACAATTGCGCTCGTGATACTATATTATCCCTTCAATTAACTCTGAAGATTAACCGTTGAGATTTAAACGCGTCGGTACCCTTTGCTTAGAAGTTAGAAAATTGTGTCACTACTCATCAGTCGTCTAAACGACGACGTGAGGAACTTGTTTCGACGAGTGATCCGTCGATTGAACTCGCAGCAAGAAACCTGACATTGCGAATCAAAACCACTCACCGTATCTTTCCCAAGTCTCTCGACAGAACGCTAGGAGGTTCGAAGTTTACGAGTAGAACCGTTGCTAAGAAACAGGAAAACAAGAGAGACGCGGTATCGCAGACCGTGACCGGAGATGCCGCTTCTAGTAGTCACTTTATCGTTCACCGAGACCGTGGTGCAAAAATTCCACTTCGTCTTGTCCGTCGTGAAAGTCGGGAGTGTAGGCGGAGTGGAGTACCTTTAGAAGTAGAAAATAGAAAATTAAAGTGAGAAAGTACAGTAGACGCGGTTTAATGCGATCGAATTAGGTTTATTTGATGACATTAATTAATTAACGGATTAATCATCGATAAAGGTTAGGCAAATATAAAAGCGACATAAACCACATGTTTTTAAAAATTTAATCTGAAAATTATTGCGGCAGAATGTGTTTTTTATCTCATACATCAAATTATATGAAATAGGAAATATACGCATTTTCGAAAAAAAAAAACTGAATAATTTCAGCGGGAAAGTAAAATGAAAGGATGTCACAACTATGCTTCCAGGAGAAAAAATGGTTATTAATCTTCGTCACAACCACGTTGCGATATTTTGATCACTGTTTCATTTGCGAATGGAAGTGAAAATATTACATATTCTGATACGATCTGTGTGTCAATTTATTTCATTGGTCCCCTTCCTGCGAGATCGAATTTTTATTAGATACGTCTATTCTGACGCGCAACGGGTGAATAATGAGAGAAACATAAAGTGTGATACAACTGGCGATCTGCCACGTTCAAAAATACTATCGGTGAAAACCTAGTTGTTATCGGTTCTTTCGACTGTCTCGCTATTTGAATTTTGGCGAAAGAATAAAAACTGAAGAAAAACGCGACGAATAAGTACCGAAAATCAAAATTTCTCGTTTCGTTAGGAATATGGTCGTATCTACCTTCCTCATACTATGTTTCTTAATTTATTGTTCGCAAAAATATCCTTTGATCTTCGTACTTGGTATCTAGATTTAAGAATTTGTAACTAAAATTGAAGCAGTATAAAATTGTCAAAAACTTATTACATGATTGTCCAATTTTTATTTAATTGTAACAACTTTAGATTTTAATCCTTAGTCGTGTTACAAACGCGTCGCTACTCTTTCAAAAAAGAACATAACGTTGAATTTGCGATAATTTAACGATTGGATTGCATATTTTCGTTCACGAAAACATTTAGGATAACAGTTCTTTATTTAGATCGCCACAACTTCGGTATTTATGTGTATTTGATTTGTAGTAAAATGTAATATCTGAATTACCTGCTATCTCTAGCGGTCCCAAAGAAGAAAATGTTCTCATGGATTAACTAATTCATTGAAGATTTTAATCTTTTGAAAAACTCGGGTTTACGGTTCAATCTTCGTTTGAAATTAACCAACGGCGAAAGAAGCTTCACGGATCTAATTTTAATGTATTAAATGGAAATTAGAGATTCCTGAAAGGAAACAGACGGCAGAAGGGAAGGTGATTAATCAAGACGCTAACCAAAGGAAAAAAATAAAGGTTATTAACTCGAATGGAGGGGCATAATAGAAGGAGGAATTGTGGAAAATTGGACTAACAGTCAGCAAGTAGATCTGAAAATTCCAGCGCTTCCATTTAAATGAACGGAGAAGAAAAAGTTTTTTTTTTAAAATACGTTCGGCGCATTTTTCGCGTAAATTTTCTTGAAAGAATTGCTCTTTGATAATTTGTTAATAATTCATCAATGAATGAAAGATAACACGACAAAGGCTCTGCAATACCTGAATAATGTACTTATAAGTATTTAAAATGCGCTCCACATTCACATTTTTTCTTGTTCACTTTTTTTGCAATTCTGTTTTTCCTCCAGTTTGTTACTCAACTTGTGACGCATACTTAATCCAAGGATAGTAACAGTAAACTCACCGCTTTATCTTCCTCTAATATAAGAGAAATTCTTTTAAATAGCCCCCAAAATACTGTCCGTCTAGTGATTTCATTCTTACTTCGTACATTTGCTGGCAGATGTCATTTAATATATCGTTTATGAAGTCTAAACGCTATTTTTCGATTACGTGGATCCAATACACTTTCAACAGAGGCGAATGACACATTAAGCAACAAAAAATATCCAAACTAACTCTATGAAATTTACGCACGCACATTTCAGTCGTTTGAAAGGTATAATGTGACCCACACAATGGTGTATAAACCCTCATGTGACCCTTTTAATAAAAAATTTTGGCGACCCCTAATTTAAAACATCGGAATCGTCAAGGAAAAAAATACCATGGCGTGATAACGTGCCATTTTCCTTGCAGAACCCCATCATAGGCTTTGAAAAAATACGAGGTCTGACAAGAAACTGCAGCGCGATAACCACGGAAAAAAGGTTAACACCCAGGCAGTGAAACGACAGAATTTTGTCCATTCTTTGCCAGAGAAAGTAATTATCCATGGGGATTTTAACCTCCGTCTCCCTAGCCCCTCGTCTTTCAGATCCACACCCTTTTCTGTCCGTCCACATCTCTCCGTTCCTTCTTTCTCGGATCAATCCGCTAAAAATAAAACCTCTTATATTTTCCTTTTTACCGATGTACTCCTTCAATAAGTGTCTTCCTAGATTTACCTTTTTCTATGAAAAATTTAGCGACCTAAATTCTTCCCCACGAAAAGTTAAGCTAATACCTTCCCTGGGCAAAAATCATTATCTTATGACTTGATCTCCACCTGAAACAGCGACGAAACTTTAAGATTTGATGTGTGCAACATCAAAAGCATCTTGAGTGCCATGTTTATTTCGCTTTTAAATATACGACGATCGTCCAATACGCGCAGGAATTTACTCATGACACATAGCTCATTTCTAACTACCTGTATCGTGAGTAAAATCCACGAAGTGGAGCCTAAGTTTTGTGAATGAGAAAATTCACCGTTTCCTTCAACTTTGACATAAATTTGGATAAACGGGTTCCGTCTACTGATTTAAAATTTTCATATTTGTGGTTCTCAAGTAAATAAACTATTACAAAGCTAATATTAAACGAATTGGGAATCGTAGCTTTGGGAAATGTGAAAACAGGTGAAAAAATCTGCTATGACTAGGGTTGCCAACTGGGTCATTTTGACCCGGAGACTCCGGGTGAAGCAATGTTTCTCCGGGCTCAGGGTTTTACAACAATTTCTCCGGGTCAGTGTCAGTAGCGGAACTACAAATTTTGTAATGCTTCTTCTTACACAAACATACCAAAAGTCACCGAGCATTTGCTTAGAAAATGTTGATTTTAATGAAGAAATGTACTTTTTACGTGAGTTTTTCTTTTAAATGAACAAAAAATGGTATCTTGGACGAAATATAACATTTCTTTGGGACTCAAATATTTTTATTATCAATCGCATTTTCTCGAATTTCGAGTAAATAATGTCGTTTTTACTGTTTTACATAAATATAACTTAATACAAATTTTAACCCCTGAAAAAAATCTCCTAGATAATTATTTTAATAATTTTTGATCTCGCAAAGAGGTGAGAATATCGCATTTACTTATACATAACGAAATAAATAATATTTCAGTTGATAAATGAAAATGTATTGATATAATTTATATTACTTTTTAAATAGCAACTCGTGAACAACAGAAAATCCGTAAAAAGCGAAAAAACAGGGCTTCCTCCAAAATCTCCGGGTTTCAAACTAAAATCTCCGGGTCGTGAAGGTCTTACAGTTGGCAACCCTAGCTATGACCCGCGTTCGATTCCCGGTCATAGATTTTTTCACCTGTTTTCACATTTCCCATTATTCCAGCTTATGCCTGTCGCATAAGGATCTTCGTATCATTTATTCTATCAATTTATAATCGTAGTTTTGATTAATAATAATTCTCTTAGGATTTAAAGCGATTTGAAATTAAACTTATTCTAGCAAGGTGGTAGTCCTAATAGAGTACACACCACAAATGTGCTATTTTATGATCAAATTTTTAAAAATTTATAAATGAAATTCTCTCATATTATGTTGAAAATTCAAATTTAATTTTCGGAAATCAACGATTGAGTAATATGACACAAGTATTCCATTTTCACTTTTAACGCTAATTTATAGGTAAGTTGAAATTGGCTCTACTAATCGAATGACATAACTTATGCACGCCATCTTTGTTTTTCATTACAATAGAAATGTTTTCCTTTGGAAAATTTGAAAAGTAAAAGTATTTTCCTTTATGACAAAAATATGATCAACTATATATTTACAAACATTTTACATTTAAGAAACACATGCTGGTTCATTCCATGACTTAGTAAGTTCTTTTCATCATTTATTCTACGTTCAAGTCGAGCCAAATGGCATTAAAAAAAAAATTCAAATCGTCATATCTTGAATCGAAAAACATTTTATAAACCCCACCGTAGCCTACATTTCCCAGATTACATAAATCAATAACATACTCATTCTTGCTTCAACTTTGATTGTAAAATACTTTTTAACGGAGGCTTTAAGATAACTACCAACTGTAAACATTCCTGGCGTAATATTGAGAGTAACATAGAGTGCGGTAGTTATTTACTTCTTGGAGTTTATGAGCTCGCGGCTTTTTGATTAATATCTCTCTTCCTCCAAGAATAGAGTTCTCCGCGGATCCAACTTTATCCTCGTGAGGATTCCTCTCAGTCTGGATACCGAACTTCTCATATCTTAAATCATCCTTTCGCTTTACTTGGCAAAGTGTATTAAGCCCCTACCCAGAAAGGAAAACCTAAGTTCCAAGATTAATCCGTCGACTAGAGACCTTGAGAAGACTTGAAAGATTACCCTCACATGGTATGTCAAGGACTTCGCTGGGAGATAGATGACACAACAGCGGTCGCCGTAATAAGAAAGGGAACTATGAAACTGCTATTACAGAGAGGAAGCAAATTAATTATAAATATCTCTCCTCCTGCATATATTTTTTAATGTAGAAACTTCGATAATGCTGCAGGTGATCTCTATGGAGAATATAAGAATGAACATACATGTATCCTATCGATTCGGTAAGAATTCCAAATAACGGTACAATGTTTTGGCTGTTCTAAAGTCGTCGGCAAAATTCTCACTGGAAAGATGTTTTAAAATATTAAATAAAACCATTTAGAAGGCATATTTTTGATTAACGAGCCGGCCGAAGTCCATCGGTGAGTCGCGTACATTCGGAGAAGTCCGGACTTTTCATCAGTAATTAAGCTTAAATTTATAACAAATTAAATAAGAGTTTTTAAATTCACTGAAATCGCTGTTTTTGAGAAGAAAGATAATGTTTTACAACAGTGAACTATTTCCCCTGATAACTTTCAGGCAATATAAATGTTAAATTTAAATACCGAAGAACTTTTACAAAAATACTGGAATAATACATGCTCATTGTGCGAATATACAATAACTGCAATTATAGAAAACATCCATTTGCAAGACGATTTATGGGATTAAATATATCGGACCACAAAAATATTTTATAGTTTCACCGTGAAGTAGATAGAAAACAGCACGGAAACTTGAGTGTTACATAGGAAACAAGAAATCAGAATACATTACTATTTTATCGAGTTTTCTTCGAAACAATTTTATTGCGTGAAACGCAAAATTAAAAAGTAAATGGAGAGAAAACTTCGAATGCTAGTCATCTTGGAAAAACTTTTACCTATTTCATAAAATTTGCCCTTTAAAAGCAATAACCGAAAAGTTTTCAAGTATGAAGTAATCATTGAATATTTCATTTATTTCGAAATATAAACTTTCCGCTCAATTCCTGGCAGTCCAAAAAATGTCCGATTTACTGAAGTAACAATATGATGCTCAAAAATTAAGTGAAGAATTGCAGGAAAAATTGCGTAAGGTGTTTTTCTTCTTTTTTCACAAAAAATATGGTAAATAAGCAATGAAACTTTCAGACCTCCTCTTGATACAACTCAAAAAAGCTGAAACGGACCAAAATTGACTTTGATCGAGCCTAAGCGAACCGCACTATGAAAAATTTGTCCATAGCGAAAAATTCAAGTACACCATAGTGGGTTTATTAATTACCATAGAAAATTTGACTTTAACTTTTTTGTGACAAACAAATGTAATTTGCTTAGTCAATGGAAGATGATGAATCATTTTTCTCTAGCCGTTCAACATGTATCCGATCTGTCCGTAGTCGCTACTTTGAGAATGCCTCTTAAATTCTGATCTGTCGTTGCTGATGGTAATGGAGCGTTGTTTAATTCCATAAGAGATAATACACACATACGTACTCCCAAATAATGACGCAATTTTCAGAGCCTCTTTTCTGAGTAACGTGAATTTGGATTTGTCCAGTTGTTTCTAGAAATCAATTGGGGGAGGATTCTTCCTGTTTATTTTTTTGATTTGGAGAACTGCAAATCAATTAATTCTCGTTGAACGATATGCTCGTAGTTTTCAACTCTAACGGAAAAGGGCTGGATTTGACCCGGGAGCCTTATATTATGCACCCGTCTTAATAGAACCGTATATGCTCCGTGAGGAGTAGTTCGAAGTGTCTTCCAGTCAGAATTTTTCCCAAACAGAGACGTTAGCTCTTCATCCATGTCAACAACGTATCGCAATAATAGTACTACGAAAAAAACGAACATAGGGTCCGGATTAACGCTGCAATTGCTTAAGTTTCCTCACAAGTGGCAAAGAGGCGAACATAAACTCAAAAGAGGTGACTCGTGAACATTTTCGACGCAAGTGAAATTTGAGGTCGAAAGCGCATGCCTTCCAAAAAAAATACTCTAGTACATTCCTTTTTACGGTGCTCCGAACGGTCGTGTTTAACATTGTATGCTCAGAAACTGCACTTGAAGGAGGGATAAAAACAAAATGGTTTTTTTTTTCGTGCTAGAAGTTCGCGTGCTAGGCAAACGTCCAGGCCAGCTTCGTCTGAGTTGCCCATTCAAACCGGTCAATAATGGCCGTCCTCCGACCCAAAACCACCTCCCTTTCTTTTGTTTAATTCCTGCAAACACGAACGGGGAACAAAAGGCCTCTTTGTCTGGGAGTACTTTGGTCGACTTCACCCTTTGATTTTTCCCGACGAATAACCCACCCACGCAAAGTCATCAGACTGCCAGCCTAAAGGCATATCTCTCTCTCTCTGCGCTATCGTACTAAGCGTTTAGTTTTTATTTCAAATAGGTTCTTCCATATTATACGAGATATATGAGCATTTTCAAAAAGAATAAAGTAACATAATTTAATTTAGAATAGAAAAATGTTATTTTTGTTGATTCGACGCAGTCGACTTTGTGGTAAGCCGTTATTGTCTAAAAAAAAATAAACGTACAAAATTTCCAATACAACTTTATGTGATGCGAAACCAGCTGTACTTAATAAGGTTGAAGCGGAAATAGTGTACATTTATTTCTTTAAGTTATTACTTTTGTAATACAAACCACTGCCGATTAAGAAATGGTATTTTTTTAAAAAAAGAAAGCATCTTTCATTTTTTTCAACTATTGATCGTTCCTATGTTATAATAAATACCAATCTCTTAAGTCATTCTATGTGTAATATTTTACGAATGAATGCCAATAGCTCGAAAACGGTTAGTTCGATTACAGTGAAAATTTCGCGAGCCCCATATCATGTTTTGAAAGTGTCATCGTCCATGACATGAGGATGGGTTCGATTCTAGAGGAGTTTACTTTCTCAGTTTGATAAACGCGTGAATGAACCTAGGATATTTTCCCTTTCCGCACGAAAAATAGTTAAATTCGAGATAAAAGCTCAGGACTTGAATGCGTTGACGTTAAAATAATTGATTAAAACAGAAACATTAGCAAATAGACGGGTAGTAGCACATTATTGACTTACTATTCGTTTCGCCTAGAAATGAATCCTTTAAAATTTTTTAAAGATTACCATTATTTTCAATTGAAAGGGTAAATAATTCATATAAGAAAAAATAATAGCCCAACTCCTGAAAACAACGGAGAGGAGCAACGGAAAGATTTATCACTCGAAGATACCGCACAGGAAACGACTAGGAAAGAAAGAATGCAGTGGACAGCGTCGTAATTAGAAGATTAGAGTCGTTATAATAATTCTTCGTATTGATACGAGACATGCCATGGTTCTAAAGTATAAGTTTCCTATTTTGTTCTCCCCACGTGAGAAGCTGGGTTGGAAAATTTTTGGAACGAGGAAAGACGAGGAAAATCCGCTCAATCGCGTCGCAATGGAACGTTTTTCTAAAAAAAAACTCGATATTATTTTGAAAAAGATGGCGCGTGGACATGGCCTACATTATTGACGAACTTGAACGATTCAAATGAATTTATTAAAAAAATATGCATTATGAACCTCACCTTATGGCTGGAAGGTAATTCCTGTGGCCATCGCTAACAGGTTGGGAAAGTGTACAGCGTATCACAAATGGACGCGTTTCGTGCAATGGAGTATTTATTAGAAATAAATTATATACCTGTACGTAAGGGAAATAGCGTTTTAAAGTTATTTTCTTCATCATAAATAATGTATTTCCTTCCTATTTTAAAATATTGCATGCATACGTTAAGAAATTAAACGTATTTTTGTGAGATTGTTTATGTTAGCAACAATGATAAAGTAACAATGCTAGAAAAATTTCATCTCGAATTAAGACCTTTGATTTTCTTGATAACGACTACTCCAACGATAAAAATATATAGGAAAAGAAATCCTCTACTAGTTCCACAAGCTTAATTTGAAAAATATTTTGATATGAGCAATACTTTACGAGATATGACGGAAAGTTCATTTTTTTGTCACCAGTAAAGTGGTCCCCCTGATTGGCGTACGTGATTCATTTATGTGATTTTTTATTATTTTTTATTGTAAAGTCCTTAATATCAAATTTCATTAAAATCCGTTTGGTAGAAGCCGAGAACGAACATGCGGACGGACGGACGGACAGACAGACCGACAATAATACGCGCTCACGCCGGAAGCGAAACGCGCCTAAAAACGACTAGTTAATAGCTGAAATGTATATCTGGTTTTCGCGTCTTCTGATCAACAAAACATTCTCCATTTTTAGGCGGGTTTCGCTTCCAGCGTGAGCGACTATTATCGTCGGTCTGTCCGTCCGTTCGCATGTTCGTTCTCGGTTTCTACAGCACGGATTTTCATGAAATTTGATGTTAAGGACTTACAATCAAATATAATAAGAAAATCGCAAAAATGAATCACGTAAGGGGTACGTACCACTTTACTTGTGACAAAAAATAAAATTTTCGTCATATCTCGTAAAGTATTGCTCATATCAAAATGTTTTTCAAATAAAACTTGTAGAACTAATAAATTAGAGTATTTCTTTTCCTATACATTTTTATCGTAGGAGTAGCCGTTATAGAGAAAATCAAACAAAAACGTCTTAAATCGAGTTGAACTTAGAAAATTTCTTGCATGGTTACTTCTTCATTGTTGCTAACATAAACAATCTCACAAACAAACGTTTAATTTCCTTACGTGTGCATGTAATATTATTAAATAGGAAGAAAATGGATTATTTATGATGGAGAAAAGAACTTTAAAACGCTATTTCCCTTACGTACAGGTATATAATTTATTTCTAATAAATACTCCATTGTACGAAACGCGCCTATTTGTGATACGTTGTACACTTTCCTAACTTGTTTACTGGATGTGACATATTGCTGCATAGTAATTTAACTTATACCAAATAATTTAAATTAAGCACTACCAAAGTTAAACCTTTTTTTAAATATCTAAATTCTTACTATTAACTGACTTCTCGGTTTACCTTGCCAATTAACTATTAAAACATACCTCCTAGTGGTTTATAAAATAAATAAACCACTAATATTACATTCAAGAATATATTCAGACCAAAGATCTAACATGGTGACCGTCTCTTTTACTTCGAGAGAAGAGTAAGGTTTATTACTAAGGGAAATTCTCTCGATTGCGAACGTTCTGCGTTGTACGAAGACGACTTCAATTGCGCAGTGTTCTAATACCTTTCAATCCATCACTTAGAAAACGAAGCAAGATTTAATATTCCCACAAGTCAGGAGTTAGTCAGCTACCTCCGTTTTAAAAGCTCCCTTGTTACGGCGAACCGCAGAAAATCTCTTATCTCGAAACTTCGTGAATTCCAAAGCGTGTTTTCAGAACTTTAAGGAAACGGTATATCCGACGTGTTTTTCGACGCGAACACGATGTTATCCGTTTCGGCTAGAAGACGACGATTTTTTAAAATAAAAAGATTAATCTTAGGGGGATGATATGCTGGTTTACAACGACGAAAGTTCGTTTTGCTTCCATTAACTTTCTTTGCTTCCGCAAGCGGGTTTCACAAAAGGTGAAATCTTAGTTCCGAAAACACACACACTGTTGAGGCTACATAACTTCAAACACTACTACACCTGCCTGTTAGATTTGATTCCCATATACATTGAGCCCCTGCTAAACAAACCCATTCAAATCGAAATTCTATATATCGAGCGTTTTAAAATCGAAACTAAATAAACCAAATTTTCATTAATCGAATCAATGTAACACGAATCCCTGATAGCTCGAAAAAGATGAGATAGAAAGATATTTTTTCCTTTCGCAATTCCTATATGTTCTGTAGCTCGAGTTACTATATCTTGAAATTATTAATCTCTCTGAGCGTTCGAGACATAAGAGGTTTGATGCTAAATGACAAAATTCAATTTGGAACATATCTTGTTGACAAACCGTGTCCTTAATGACCATAAAAATGACGTCTACAACGTAGGTATCATCCATTTGAATAACATAGGGACGAGTGCAGCTTATTTTTCATTTGAATTTTAAAATTACTTAGAAACATGGTATGGACTTGAGACTTGAATGGTTCTATGACGAAAAGAACAGAGTTTATTTTTATTGAAGACAGAATCCGAATCCTGATCGAATTAGCATAAAAATGCATTTTGAATCAATAAAATACCTGATTTTATCAGTTTTATTACAATACCCATTATAAGCTACCATGACAACTCCCATTGTCGCCGAATTTGAGAGTTCAATGCATTTATATGGGAAAAATTTTAACGTAATATCGTAAGTCAATTTCTGTGTACGATTTTAATTTGTTTACATGGAAACCAAATATTTGTTGTTTTTAACTGAATTATCTTCTAATCTAACATAATATAAAGGAGAATGTTTGTAAGTTTGTTTGCTTTGAATGCTGTTAAAACGAAATAGGGAGGGAGAGAGATGGATGGTAACGGAGGAGAGAGATGGAGAGAGGGAATTAGAGGAAAGGGGTGGAGAGAGGGAGGGGGAGGGTGGGAGATGGAGGGGAAGGTAGGGAGAGAGAGAGAGAGGGGAGGGAGAGAGAGAGAGGGGAGAGAGAGAGAAGGGAGGGAGAGAGATGGAGGGGGAGAAGGGAAGGAGGGGGAGAAGGGAAGGAGAGGGTGGAAGGGAGGGGGAGGGAGTTTATACGTTATTTTCGTAATATTTTCTTCCTTCATTCATCTAAATAGGAAAATGCGGAGCGGTTTTCTTCATTTTTGCTTTATTCGACCGGTTTAACTGTGTACTATCTTATTCTTGCGATGCTTACATGTTATACGGTCGAAGTTTTAGATTCACTAAACCCGTTGAAATTCAACGGGCACTTCTGCTAGTTGATCCATAAAAGTGACATTGCTACCTCATTTTTTTCATGTCCTCGTCCCCCTTCATCCTATCTCTCTTATGTTATCTCAATCTACTTTCCCTCCCCTTCATCCTTCCCGGGTTCTTCTTTCCTTCTTTTCATCCGCCTGAAACCCACTGTTCCTCTATCGTCCCACAAACTTTCCTCTCTCTGTCTCCCCAAGCAAAACTCCGTGACTGCTACTTCGAACTTTACTTACCCAACCCTAACGGACATTTTTCGTTTTAAGAATCCGTCTATTTTCTCCCCATCCCTTTATTTTCTAATCTTCTCTCATTCTTTCTAGTTATTTACCTCCGCCCTATATTCAGCAGCATCGCGTTTAACACGCGATAAATTAGGACTTTCTCGATGGATTTTTCTCAAGCTTTTACAGAATATGCGACATTAATGTAGACATTTACGCTCAATTTTTCGTATTTCATTCTTGTATACCTTCGGAGATATCAAAAAACAAAATTTTAAATGGGCATCAATCCCAAATTTCGTATTTTTCAAACTCAGATTAAAAAAAAAAAAACAAACGGCAGTAGTACAGAAATATACCCTACAAATTTCAGCTCTCTATCTTCTACAGTTTCGTCACAATTTCATCAAGTGAACAGACAGACGCTAAAGTGAAACTATAAGCGCATTTTTTTATAAACGCGCTAAAAAGGCACGCGCTTAAGAGAAAATACATCAAGTAAAACAAATCCTTGTCCAAGAGAACAGAAAATAATACGGAGGGACAAAATTTAATCAAACGAGTTAAAGAGAGCGTAAAGGAGGAGATAACGGTGACAACTGGTGAAATCAAGAATCCTAACTGGATCTTACATTTATTGACAAGGGAATGCTTTGCCTGAAGACGTTACTGAACGGAATTTGAAAGAAAAAAAAAATCGGTGCAACATACGCGACATAATTTCTCATTTCCATGCCAGGCTCAAAAATCTTCAACTATGCGAAACAATCACTGAGAACATCTCGTACGTGTTTGACTCTCATTGCAGCGGGTACATTATTCAAACGCTCCTTGTCTAACTTGAAATGCAACTCTTTCCTCACATTTACATTTTTTTTCAGTTTTTGACGGCGAAATAATGTAAAGAAACTCCCGTTATTATGGAGAGAAGATTCACGAAAAAAACACGTTTTGGAGAGCTCGGAATTGGTTCGGTATAGACTACCGACGGGCATTTGGAGATTATAAGTGGCTCGCTCCAATTTTCACGAGGAATCGATAACTTTTGCAGGATTACTCAAAATAGGAAAACAAGAGGCAAGCCAAATGACGTCCCTGTCTCTCTGTATTCCGAAATTCTTGGGTTCGATTCTCATTGCGGAGAGCAAAAGGTGTGATTAAAGGAGAATTTTGTTTGTGAATTTTCTTGCCTGGATTTCGCTGGATTATAGAAACGGAAGGCTAAGAATAAATTTAAAGCAAATAAAATTCACAATAATAAAATAATTAGTTCAAATAAAAAGATTCAGTGGTTTGTGAAATATTTCAATACGTAAAGTACCGAGAAAAACCCAGTTTTAACAATACGAAGTCAGTTTCTCATTAGTTCATGAGCAATGAAAAAATAAACACTTTCACATTCAATGTAATATTTTAAGATATAATACCCAATTTGATTGCACGGACCTTCTCGAATCGAACCGAAAATCCTCTTTATAATAAACTATATTTATGCATACGATGTTGGTTAATACTATATTAGTTTGAATCCTGTTAGATTCTCATTTCTCCCATTCTCAAGCCTTTTTATCCTCTTTCAGACGTCATTTTGAATTTTTTTCTCACTCCGCATCTCTCAATGCCTGCAAATCTATTAAACCGTATAGTTTCCTGCAATTATAATTTTTATTTCTTGTATCATAGCCTAATGTTACGAATAAGTGGGAAAAAATTGAAGCATTTAAGTAGCTCGAGGAGAAAATTACTTTGAAAAATGAAAGGTAAAAATAATACAAAATTCAGAACGTAATCACGAACAATTATGCACTTAGAATTATCACGGCAGAATGCCACTTGCGACCCAATTTAATTGCAAGACGCCGTGCATTTTTTAAATCCGTAATTGCCAGCAATTAAATTCTTAAATTCATTTTTCATTTACCTCTCAGTGAGTCCAATTTTAAAAGTTACATTTCCTGAAATGATTTCATATTTGATGCCTTAAAAACTTTCCCTCCTATTTCAAAATCCTCTCCCTCCTTGCTCTCCCTGTTCTTCCTCTCTCCCTTTGCCTTTCTACCTCCAATTCTATTTTTACATCTTCATCTTACAATTAATTTATTTTACTCTTTATACATTACCGTCCGCCTTTTCATTCGTCTTTCTTTATCCACTATTCCTTCTCTCCTTCTTCTCTCCTTCTTTATACATTTTTAAAATCTCCCCATTCATTAAGTGGAAAATTTATTTCGGTTTTTTGTACGAATTTTTTATCCTGATAACTTCATAAATAAACTAGTTTGTGCAATTATTGATTTTTTATATCTAATATTGTATTTTGTGATAGATCTCTGCCTTTTTCTTTGCTAGTTATTGACGACGCACAGACTACTATTCGTATAAAAAAACTCGACGGTTTTACTTTAAATTTGCCGCGAGTTTCGTATTTTTACCTTCTATATTAATAAAATTATTAATAGGTATTTGTATGATTAATTTCCGCACACCCTGTAATGACAAAGGTCACAATTGAATGCCGTTAGAAACCTATGGAAATATTATTTTAACTTAGCCTCCATCGACAAATTTATAATTTCGTAAAGTAAATCCGAAATAAAAATTTTCTCGGAGTCTGGTCAGTTAAAGCTCCTGGGATAAAAAAACCTTTCTCGATAACTCAATTAAACTTCTGTCAGGTCAAATCAACTGGGCGATTTATGTCTCTATCTCTCTAAGAGCCCAGCACTCAGTATCGTACGAATTGACAAGCACTGCATCTCCAGTAAATAAAAAAATATCTTGGGATATCCAGATGCGCACTTCGGCTACAAAGCAGCCGTCATCAGCGGTGATTCACGGAGGAAATATTCCATTTTTTCCAACTCCTTCGTGGCTATTGGAGAGTCAGTCAGCCAATCGGCCTTAGTGTAGGCGAGGATTAATGTTACCATCCCTATGGAGATTTATATAAGAGGATTTATCAAAGACAATTCGATTTAACGAAAACTCGACTGACAAAATCTAAACCGAGCTCTAGAAATATATTCTTTCTGAGAAATAGAAAACGTTCGAACAGCAGGAACTGGAATTATAGGGATTGAGGTCGTATAATTAATTCACAAGCGTAATTTGACGGACAGAAGCGATGCTTTTTAATCACATATACTTAATATCACCGAACTTATTCAGGAAACTCTCGCTCGTGTTTATACACGTTAATCGATTAAATTTTGACGCATTCATACGCGGCGTAATGTCTCCATTCGAACGCTTCATAAATATTAGAAAAATTAAAACGTTATGAAGGGCTAAACGGTTGCGCGCGCACAGTCTCACGTCGCGAATTAATTAATTAATTAACGCCGCCGAGCTAAGCATCATTAGCATTTTCACGGAGACGGCGGAAGGGTATAATTAAATGATCAATCAACATTGAGCCATAAAACGGTCGCTACGAGAAAAAAAAACTTGTTTAAAAGCGACGAACCGCATAAATCACCATCCTCGTAATTTTAAAATTCCCACGCCCCCCGCCGCCGCACGGCGTAAACAACACCCGTAAAAAAAAAGGTTAAGCATAGTTCATCTCGGGATGAATCAGTGGGAGAGATACATAACCTTCCTCTTTTTTTTTGTAGGCGTAGATAAATGAATGATACGGTCCATTTCCCGACCACCAAACAGTACTTTTTGATCCGTCCCTTTTCGTTTATTTTAACGGCGCGTAAACTTTTACGACTTCGATACCCATCCTTCATTTCCCCAATAAATCTCCGATCTCTTCTATTTTCAGTCACGAGACGGATGAATGAGATTTCATCTTTTTTTTTTCATTCCTCCAATTCTCGTTGAGCGGTTTTTAATTTCGTATAATTTCGAAATTCGTCTGTCTTTTTTTTTTAACTCCACTTTTTTCCTCCCAGGTGTTTCCCTATTCCGATGTCCGGCAGTTCCGAAATCCCTATTACGGCCGGGTTTCATCACGTACATATACATACATGGAACGGATGTCTCTCCGTTTTTGCACTGCCCACAAGGGGATTGAACAGCAAGTCCGAGCTTATCCACAAGCACGCACGCACACGTCCGTGTACACGAACGTACGCACGCGTGATCCGATATGGAGGAGGAGGCCCCGTCGAGGCACGTGCTTTAACGAAATGAAGCCAAGAGAATCAAATCCCTAACGACGCAAAGCAATTAATTTCAACAGAAGTAGAGGAGGAGGCGAAACGCATATACCACGATACATACGGGCGTGCATGCGGTGCTTTTGAAGATGAATAAGTGGGTTCGGTTTTCAATATCACATATTCGGAAGAGAGAATAAAGAACGCAATATTTTTTTTGTCATTCTAAAGAGAGAAATAGAACCATTTAGATGTTTTAAGGAAAATATTCCCGGACGTGTAAACATACGAGCGGAGTTTTCAAACTTCGAAGATGGCGCAAATTTAATGCAAAGTCGAATGCTAAATGATTTTATCAAGAGTTGTTGCTTTTTACGAACTAAACTATAATCTCTTATGAAAATTAACCTTCTCTTTTTAATACGTAGATTTTAATAAGTTTAAATATAAGCAACATATGCTCATAAAAGCAGTGCGAAATAAAAATAACAATAATGAATGCAATAAAAATGTTTACTCTATAAATACAATAAATTACCTTATTATTGTTTATTGGAAATCTGAATTATTCATATTAAAAATTTGAAATATTTGTCTAACTCATCCTACTGCTTACACCTAATAGATCAGTGGTTCTCAACCAGGGGTCTATATCTTGTCTCCAAGGGGTCCGCGAGTTGATTTTGGTAACTTATATATTGAAATGATGCACGCTTTTCCTTAAGATTAATCTTATACAGTTTAGAGTGGTTGGATAACGTTTGAAAATGTCTTAAAAGAAAGGTCTCATAGCATTCTTTATTACGTTAAGTCAGATCTCGGCTCCTATCCAATGGATTTTAGAAGTTTTGGGTAGATGGGCGGAGACGAGATGAATGAATGAAAAATATCCTAGAGCAAAAATCCCATTAGCCTTCTATGTCATTTTAGTGTGTGCGTGTGTTTTTAAAACAGTAGAAACCGTATGTACTATTTCTGTAAACTGAATCTGTGACCCCCTCTTGCAGAGATATTATTTGCCAAGACTACTATATTTCATGACAGATTAGGTCTGTGCCCCAACCAAGACAATTGTCGTACTCGTTATTGCTAAAAACAACAAGACATTATTCGCTTTCAAGGAATGGAGGCAAATTAGCTGTGAGTATATGGGAATATCAAGATTGGTTACCCCCGTAAGTTAGATATTCTATTTTTCGCTTATGTCAACTTCATAGTTATATAAAGTTTTAATAAAAATTCAAATTTTGGTTCTTTTTTATATTGATATTTCAGTGTAAAAAAACTTAAGCTTTTACTCTATTTAAACAACATTTTTGAACGTTTAATGGGAAGGGGATCCGCAGAAATTGTTATTCGTAGGGGGTCCGCGGCTCAGAAAAGTTGATGTAGGGGGTCCGCGGCTCCAGAAAGGTTGAGAACCATTGTAATAGATTACCAAAGCACTTACATAGGCATTAAATGATAAATTATCCAATATCGCTAAAATAACCAAGAAATGTAGTTAATTTTCTTGTTTGCTCTATTGATTTATAGCTACAGGAGTAATCTAAAATCATTATTTAAAAAACAGAATAGGGTAATATTTCATACTTTCCATAAATACAGCTATAACCATTTCTCGTGCCTTGGAGATAAATGTGCCCCTTCACTGTTTTATCTTCAATTTTGTATGATTAACGATAGAACGTGTACGTGGAATGATAATTTTAATATACTTGGAAAATGCGATAAACTTAATAATATTTTATCCGCAACTGCGACTTAAAATTACAGGTATTAATTTATTCCGACTGGTTAAATTATTTCAATTAATATTCATCTCATACATGGTTAAAAACTGTTTTCAAAATAGGAATCCTGTTTAGATATACATTTCCTAATTCCAAATTGCCTCTTTGAATTACACCTAACGCAGAAACCAACGATGTTTGCATTCTCCCTTGAAATATGGAAAAGACTAATGTAACGTTTGCTTCTTGATAAGAAGCTAAGAATGATGAGGTTGTATATATGTACATCTACCCAAGTTTCATTATTTCGTTTGAGGTCAGAAAATATTGACATACCTCTAACGACCTAGAAAAGTTCCAAGAATACTCTGCTCTCACATGTTAAGAAACACACGTGGGTATAAGAAAAATGCATCTGGCATACCTTTGTCAGAGAAGATCAAAAGGCATTTTACTTTGTCAACTGGCGGCGTTGCCAAACGAACGATAACCCAAGACAGTGTTGCCTAGTCACACGCAATCCTGACAATTTTTGCAATACATTTTCTGCGGGTTTACTAGAGAATTAGATGTTTTAAGGATGGAATTCTAGAAAATTTTCTCGTTTACTTTATTCGGATATTATGCATTAAATAGCTGAAATTCTATCCATAAACTTTGCGTAATTAGTTTTCTAGTATGTCTCAGTAATAATAATCTCGCGATTCGGGACAAATATTGTGAGAATTTTAAGCTCCTGTCTTGATAATCATTATTAACAGGATCACTAAAACCTTTAATTTACAGTTGGATCAGTTTAAATAAACATTTCCACCGTCGTCAATGATAGAGCGCTGGTGGCATTGATACATCACCATCCCATAAAAACAAACGAAATGATAATTTATAAGAATTGCAGCATAACAAACGAATAATTGCGCCCTTCAACGCCTACAGATACGGTTATAAAACATAGACAATAAGTTTCTTTGAAAATTTCTTTGTCGCACGTTTTTTTTAGTCTGAAAGCTAATTAAATTTTCCTCCCTGACTGCAGATTGTAATTTAAACGTAATTTTTCATGTTTTCGCAGGCAGCCATGTTGACAGACACGTATGTTGCGATGGTAATGATGTACCACTTGGTCCTTCCCCCTCTCCTTCCTCACTTCCCACGTTTCGTTTTCATACAAAAATGCCCATGAATCGATTGGGAGGCAGTCTGGGTCAAATATTTTTATTGCTATTCAGGGAGAGAGCACTTCTTTCTCAATCAACAGGCAGTAAAGGAATTCTTCTGCGAACAAGACACCCCATCTGGCTCTCTCTTTATCTTCTTTTATGACTTTACCTCTCGTCCACGCACAAAACACGCACGCACTCCCGTCGCTTCTTTCGATTCCATTTCTCCTCAGTCCTCTTTCTTTCCGTCCTTTTCCCTTCCCTTCTGCTCTGGAAAAGTCAATTAATTACCCTCGTTCCTCGAATTTCGAGATTTGGCTCGACGCGTTTTTGCTTTAGCATGGATATCTCAGAGAGCAGCTCATCTCGAAATTCTTTCTCGATTTCCAGTGAAAGAGAAGGCCAATAATTGAAGGAAAAATGTTCCGGCTTGAGTTCTCGTCAACTCATTAAAATTCAATATAGATACAGCAAAAGAATGACACTTCTCTCATAAAAGGGCATTTCCATTCCCGTCATATATTCTACGTATTTCAGCTACTTATGAGTTGAGTTCATTACGTGTATATTGCAAAACGACGAATGCGTGTATTTATTTATTCATTTCTTCCCGTCATGTCTTTACGTCGAGGAACCTTCCATTTATACTCCTCTGTTTATACTCTTTCTTCATTCTTTTCTGCTGGTGCCATCATTTCTTGGCTTCCCCCTTGTACCTCTTTATCTTTTCGTCTTTCTTCTCTCTCTCTCAGGTCCAATCCAAATATTTTCATCTTTTCTTTCGAAGACTTTATTTACCTTCTTTTTTGCCCTTTCGTTTACCTGTCCTTTATAACAGCCCCTCTCGTCTCGTTCATTCTTTCTTTTGTGAGCTTTGTGATAACAATGGACAGTTGCCAGCACTGGAAAACATGGCCGTGGCTCTTTTGTTTTTATACTGTACGAGGTCACAGCAGCGTGATAAGTTTGATTTGTGCTATGTCAGGTTTTTCTCGATTGGATATTTTTTGCGTTCATAGTGTAAATGGTTCCTAAAGTGTTCACCGTCGAACAAAAATAGCGATTGAAGGAAATTTATTGTGATCCCAACCACCTCAAGTGGGCGGCAGTTTCCCGAAAATGATCTGTGAGTATCCAGATACCAAATTTTAGTCTGCAGTGGAAAATTCCTAAATCAGATAGACGAGGTAGTCGGAATAGAAGGTGAAGACATCCGCATTATTATATCGAAGGTATTATTCACTCCGAATTTCTCCAAGATAATCAAAGAGGCATTCAACTTCTTACGAGTTTGTTCGATGTCTGAGAATTGCGGTTTAAAAGAAAGCTTAGTCAGATCACTGAATTATTCACAATGCATAATCGCCAATTGCCCTCTCAATAAGTGAACGTTTGTCAAAATCTAACATCAGTAATCTAGAGCAGTGGTTGGTAACCTTTTCTGGATGGCGGGCCACATTCGCAGTCGTGAATGCCTCGGAGGATCACATTGGAAGTCACGAGAGCTTTGGCCGTATAACAGTTTACACCGGAAATACCTAGAGATTGTGTGGTGCCATTGCAGTGAAAATCAAGTCAATATAATTTACTAACGTTAAAACTTCATAAGAAAAATGTTGAGATCGTCCTTTTAGTGAAGAAATATTAAATTGCCTATGTTAAATTTTACTTTACTTTTTCATCATAGAGCATATGTGATATTCGTCCGACTTAGCCTCATATGAGGAATTATTTCGAAGGAAGAACGTTTTGGTCATTGGAACGACTCGAATATGAAAACGGCGGAAAATCTGGGAAACATTAAAACCTTCTGGAGGAATGTATGACTCGACTTGTAGACTATTATTATGTGGAGTATTGCAAGCTCTTTTCATTTCATTTATTCGTTAAACATTACGCTACACAACTTTTATATGCCTGAACACTTTTACTTCATGGCACATTAAATTAGAGGAATTTTAGACTAATATATTATCTTTTTAGTGCATACAAAACGTGATTTAATTAAGACTAACTTTTTCTTGTTTTTAGTCAAAGATTAAAAAATTAACTTTAACATAAAATGCCTTAAAATACATTCAAAATTCACCAATTATAATCTCTATATCTGATTTCATTAATACAATATCAATGAATAATTGGATGTTTGCTTGTTTTCGTTACCGTCGTATCGTAACCAAGATATTGTTTAACCTTCAAAACAGCATCGAAATTCCGCGAATATGTGGGAAGATGTGACGCGAATTTATAAACCCAATCGACCGTTCGCAATTAGACGAAAATGGCAGCCATGCAAATCATCTTAACGGTGAAAGGTTTTCACGTAGAAATACGTCAGATTTTCACGCTAAAACTGATTTATGGTCATGTTCGACGCGTAATCAAAAATCGACGGAAGGAAAATTCGTTCTTTCAGGCGTTTTTTTTTATTTTAAGCCCCGATTTCCTACGACGAAATAATTTTAACACGCAAATGATTAATATTCTACGCTCACGCCCGCGTTAATAAAATTGAGGGAAACTCCTGGAATCGAACCATTGATCTTATGGTATAAGATGTCTCGCGTAAAAGGCGAAAGAGGTAGATTCCAGTATATCACAAAAAATCGTCGAAATGGTGCAAACCGTTCTCAAGGTATTCCACTAAAGGTTCCGCCAAATACTTCCCAGACGGGAAATTTGCAGACAAATGCACGAACAAACAGATAAAGACTACTATTACTTTACTGCAATTCAGTATAATTTATTTTAAACCGTTGTAATTGCTTTACAGTTGTCACTCATGGCATTTATACACAAGTTTTGGATTACTTTCACAAATATAAACACGCAAAAGCTATAACGTTTCTGGAATTTTCTGCAATTTAACTTAATCTAGTGTATTTGAAAAGTACCTCACTCTTCTTTAGCTGCTATTTTACAAAACCAAATTCCAAATTAGTGATATTTATAGTCCTGAAAGCATTTCAATGCGTCTGGTTCGTGAAAATATCTCGAAATGTCTCTACGTGAGTCCAATTTTGTATTTTTCGCGACCCGTACTATAAAAGTCCTGCTTTAAGGATCTCCGATTTCTCGGTTACATCAGTCTACTTTTTCCTCTCTTCCTCCTAGGTTTCCAGTCGTAGGAACGAAATAAATGCCTTAATACTATTACCGAGGTACCTTTCCACTCAGCAATTACTTTGAACTCGGTTCAATTGACCTTATACGTGACTAATCCCTACATGTCTAGTTTAAGGTATAAAAAAACCCTTTGATGAATCGACGTTCGCAATCTTATTTTCAACCTTTTTCTTCGTCTAAGTAAGAATACATTTCTATTTAATTTTCCAGTTTTTCGTAAATTACTTAATATTTATTTGTATGTGTTACGGTTTCGTTTATCCGTCGGTTACTGCGTAATAAACAAATGGACTTTCCTGCAAATACAGCATAGTAAGTAGTAAGGTTGTTGGTGATTCAGTATAATATAATAGTCTATAATATTCAGTATATGTGCAATGAAACAACTGTTAATCGCGAATAGTTACTTTGTCTTCCACAAAACATTGTGAACCACTGACTTTAATCCGAATTATGCTTATAAACCTATAATGCGGTAGTATGTTACATCAGCGCAGCAACATAGGTGACATCTCACATTAACGTTTTATCATGTTTTTATTAAATGACTTTTTGTACCCGTAGCTGCAGTATACGCAGTATGATATATCGTATAAACACGAACAATCAAAAACTATATAAAAGACAGTGTCACTTTGTCAGCAATGCTTTTTGAAGCTTAATATCTCGCAAACGACTCAACCGAATTTGATGAAATTTTTAGGATAGCATTATGATATAATAATAAAACATTTTAATGTATAGAACTCGAGATCAAAGGCCCGGGATTGCCTCCAGGGGATAATTTCCATTTCCAAAAATATAACACGTAATTTCACGTAAAAATGAACTTTTCGACGAGAAGGCTTTCATTATTTTTTAGATTAAAATTAGAAAGAATTAACCTACGAACTTCGGATGTGAACCATTTTGAAGAAAACATTACAAAGGTTCTTATTCTGTTCGTCTTTTTCCGCCAACAGTTCGAAATCGCTCAATTTTAATGTTTAATTCACACAGTTTGAGTAACTCTAGCCATTTTAAGGGGATGTTGCCTTGCCTACCAATTCCATTGTTAGACCTCGATATCATATTGTTATTTCAATCCTTATGCGTGTAAACGTGCTTTGTATGCTTTTAATACGAGAGAGAGGGAGGGAGGGCCAAAGGGAGGGAGGGTGAGAGAGGGAAGGAGAGGGAGATAGAGGAAGGGAGAGGGGAAGAGACTGGGAGAGGGGGAATGAAGGAGAGGGAAATGACTTTCAATACAATTTATGTCTGTTGCCAATTTGATCCCCATAAATAGTTCCAACGATCGAATCTTTACTCCCGTCATTTTTGACGGGCTATACACTAGTTAGAATATAAAGGGCTGATTTTTTGCGATGCTCTTCGAAATTTTTTAAACTATTAAATTCTTATTTTTTATTACTCATAGAATTTATATTATTTTGGCAACTTCCTTGCATTCTAGATGTTTCTACACATTTTTTTCAACACTTAACAGCTCGAAAGCATTTCCTTATATACTACTAGCTTTTCGTACCCGGCTTCGCCCGGGTGCATTTCGGACTGCAAATAGTTATAATTTTTCCCCCTTAGAAGACAGCCTGAGAAAATGATACATACTAAAACTTCTCCTCTCCTTTCTGTAAACTACATCAGGAGTCTTGAAATAAAGTGGAAAGAACACGAAACGAACCAATACGAAAACTACAAAAACCACCAAGAAAAAAGAAATGAATTAAACGCTAATCAATAGCCGGCAGAAAAGGATGTAAACCGACAAATAAATAATCGTGGAACATAAATTAAGAGTACAACCAAAGAATATAAGTTCAATGTAAAAACCACCAAGAAAAAAGAAATGAATTAAACTCTAACCAATAGCCGGCATAAAAGGTGTAAACCGACAAATAAGTAATCAAGGAACAAAAATCAAGAGCACAACCAAAGAATATAAACATAGACTACAAAATGAACAACTAAGAACGAAAACAAAGAAAACATACAAAGAACACAAAAAATGGACACGAAACGAAAGCAAATGAAAAGAACAAACTAACCGAAACCAACCAACGAATAATCTCCTAAAGCTCAATGTATCTGATGATGGCGACTGACGCTTTCTATTCAGTTGCTAAATAAACAGCCAACAATCACAAAATAACGTGTCGTAGTGATGAGTAAATATTGATTACGCGGAATATGAGTTTGTATGTCAACATAATAACAGGAGAAACTAAATAAGAATACCTATTATTACTCTAAATAGATATAAGATTATTGATTTTAATTGTGTTTTTCATCGCAATTAATTGAATAATAGATTGAGATATTCGAACGAATCGATTTTAAATAATGTAGTAAAATGTTTTACTTTTCTAACGTAATTAATTACGTGAGTGTATCGGTAGTGTTTACATTTTACCCATGGAACCGCAGACACGAATTCTTAATTTTAGTTCAGAAGACATAATAAAGTTCAACAAAAGTATTATTCAAATAAAATCTTTCGAAATTCACTGCGTTACGTGTTCAAAATGTTAATCTAATTTAGTTCTCGTATTAAAATAACAATTACTCAAGAGTGAACCTTATTTCCAATTGATAAAACTCTCTTTTAATTCAAAACGATATTATATATTACAAAAAAATATCTAATTATCATTGAAACGCAAAATGGATGAGCATAGGAAAAAACTTGCATGTTAGCATGAAATGCTCAATTCAGTTTTTATTGATAAATTGATAAAACAAAACACAAACACTTTAACGTAGTAATTTAATCACATATCTTCAGTAATTTTCACTTAAACAAAATATGAAATAAAATAAGACAAAAGGCATATAAAAACAATTTAACTTATATCCAAACATACCTATAATGCGAATCACACGATTACAGAAAAAGAAACAGTTCACTAATGTTTATTCGCAGAATTAACCTGTGTATAGAAGACCATAGATAATGAAAGAAAAACATACAATCAAATCAGAAGATATTAAATGAGTATTTCATCAACTATTTCTACGTTTACGACATGTTTATAGTTCAAACGTAATTTGTTTACATCGGTTGCTAAGTATATCCAAATGCTGAGCAATAATGAAAATAAGATTTTCCCTTCAATTCGTCTTATTTGATCTGTAAGCCCCTCTTTTAAAAAATTATTCCAAAAGAGGAGATAATTTACCACAAAAAAGCCTGCGAGAGCATATGTCTGCGATATATATGTAAGGAGTTAAAAATTCGAGAAATTTACGAAAAAATTTTAAATGGAAATCCCATATAAACGAAAATATTTTATTATAATTAAATAGTATACCGAATCGGTTTAAAAACCTTACTACACCACCGTACACATGATAACGGTTAATATGACACCTTCCTCTTTTTTCTGCGTGTTGTAGTTTCTGAGCCTTAGCAGAACATACATACATACATACATACATACAAACACCTTACTTTATAGATATGTATAGATTTCACGCCATGCCTTTGTTTCGCTTTTTGCTGCGGTTCAAATTTCCCTTGCATTCTTTAATGTCCCTCCGTGGGCCACTTGTGAAATACGAATGTCCTTAACCTACATCTTAATGCAAACGGGATTATCTGGATTCATTTCCCTTTGTCCTTGGCCAACTTTCGGAATAATCTCCTTCTCTTTAATTCTTCTCATTCCTTTCCCAACTTCAATTTTCCTCCTAATCGCCTCTCCCTTAAGATAATTCCTCCCAATTGATTCCCCCTAATCTTTTGTTGGCCCCCAACAAATACCCCAGTACCAATTTGGCCACTTCATCATCTTCCCCGTGTTTTCCTTTTAATCTTCCTTTCCTTTCTTACCCTATCACCTCCACTCTCTACCCCTTTATTATCCCTCTTTTTCCCACTCCTCGCACCTACATACATCGCTCTTTACTCGACATGTTCCTTCCATTTCTCCCTCACATATATGTAGCAGTGGGGAGACCGGGTAGCCCCTCTCGCTTCGTATATCGACAGGAAGTGACGTAACTAAAGTCTGTCATTTAGCTGCGGGCTAAAAATAACCTTCAGAGGCTCGACTTCTTCTCTTGCTGTCTCTTGTCTCCCTAGCCTCGGCTTTTCCTTTATCCATTTGGATGTCCATCTTTGTTAGGGCCATCTCTTTTCCGCTTCCTTTCTTTGTCTCTCTCTCTGGTCTGATCTATTCTCGCTTACTCTCATCATCCTTGTTCTCTTCCTCTTGACCTCTCTTACAATTTCATGGTTAGGTATAGGAAATATCCGTCTTACTATATATATATATGGCACTGTGAGAGTGACTTAAGGCGAAATATCGGTTAAAAGGAAATCTACGTTCGGTCAGATAACGAATCGATAGCCTCAGTGCATAATTATTCGTTTAACGAGAAACTGACAGCGATTTAATTTCAAGAAAAATGCTTCAGAGGACACATTTGTTGAATAGAAAATTAACACTTAAAAAAGTACAGAACACATTATAGATTATTAAGCATTCTTCACCAGCGGAGTTAGTAGTGGGATGCCTTAAGGAAAGTCTCGTCTGTCCGTCCGTCTGTCGCGACTTTCATCTCTTGAACCGCTTGACCAGTTTTGATTAAATTAAGTATGAGTGATCTTTATTAAATTTATGACCTTATTATAATTTTGGACTGCATCCGTCAATTAGAACTCCCACCTTACATAAGCACTTAGATAAACTTACACTCGTATCTCGTTAAACAGCATCGTCAAGTCACACTTAAATGCTATATTTTTCTCTACCTAGCTCTTACATGATCCGTCGGGTATAAATCAAAATATTTACTCGGATATCTTTCTTGTTTTACTTAAGCGTAGTTACAAATACAATTAATACGAATTATATGAATAAATATTAAGTAAATAAATGGTCTGCCCGTAATCTAGGTCGTTAATTGCGCGATGCGAATCATGCCTTAGCGACTAGTATTCGTTTAAATTCGGATAACATTTTTATTTTTGCCTCCTTATTCTTCTTTTTTTACTCTCACTTCAATCTGGCTTTCCGTCATCCTTTATCTAATTTTCTCTCACTTTACCAGTCTCTTCCCCCCCTCTTTATATCCCTAACTTTCCCCGTTATCGCCTATCTTTCCATCTCTCTAATTAACATTTCTCATCAATCTTAGCTGCATGCCGCAATCAAATTACACTACTCCCACTCTCAAAAAACCGAAGTCCTCCGCGTTGAACTTTTAAAGCAAACTTCTATCTCATTGATCGCCCACCTTAAGTCTTTTTTATCGAAATTAATTAAGTAGTCCCGCTCCGGAGGACACCGCCATAAAGTACAAGTATAATTACGAACTTATAATCCCCTATACACTAGATACTATATGTTTCTCTTCCGTAACCGTTTCCGAAATGTACTCAAAAACCTCTCCCTAATAAAGATTTCTCCTAGCATCCAACGTATCATCTCGAGAATTAATTAACTCCCGCCTCCACTAATCTTCTCCTCCCTTCCCTCTCTCTAACCCCCTCCCCTTCTCCCCCCCTCTCTCTCCACACACCGCCCTACTCATCCTTCCCTTCCCAATTTTTCGCTTCCAGATTAGACGCAAAGCCCTCATGAAGTGGACTCCGGGGCCTTGAAAGAATAAAAAAAAAGGATATTTTCCTTCTTCCGGAGCCATTACTTCCTATCATCTTTATCGTCTCATACTTTCATTAAGTCCTTATCGCCCTCCCCACCTCCACTTCCCCTTCCGCCCCTCCTCCACTTCCCCTTCTGCCCCCTCCCCCATCCTTTCATTCACACCTTCTAACCCTCCCACTTTCCCGACTCTTTCTCTTCGCTCACCATTTCTCATTAGCCTTGGTCGTGGGTTTCGCTTCGGTTTTTCTCTTCCCCTTGGGGTGATCCTCAATTTTTTTTACGGAGGGACATTTATTACGAAGACTGATCCGATCGCTGATTGGACGCTATTGGAGTCCTAAATCCTCCCTCATTTCCTTACGAGTAAGGAAAGAGCTGCTGAAGCGGACTGTAATGGCGTTTTTTAACAAAAATTTTAGACAGACAAACCAAGAGAACTTACGCGAGACAATACTGAATCGATTGGCGAAAAAACGAAGTCCCTATCCGATTTCGGTTAGTAGTTAGCGCGGGTGACAGACAGACGGACGCACCTCCTCAAGAGAACAATGAGACAGAATACTAAATAGATTGGAGAAAAAACTAAATCTTTAGTTGCTTTCGTTTAGGAGTTATCGCTTCAGACAGGCAGACGAAAACCCTAACGCATAAGCGCATTTTTTTCGGAAAACCCCATAAAAATTACTACCAATCCACTTATTCCCTTCTTCATTGGAGACGAATTAACATGAAGATATCCGAGTAAGCACTGTAAAAGTCTGTTAAATCTATTATTGTAAGGTGTATCTGCATAATTCCGAGCCATTTATACATATAATGGTAAACTATTTTAATACATTTTTAATTAAGCGGTCTTCCAGGACGCATTACATTATAACGTGGGTGTTATTTCGGTCCCCAGAGAACCGGATTATAAGGGGTTTCCACTCAACTAATATGCCGGTCAGAGGAAAGAGAACCAGGATTAGTAGGGAGAATTAGCTTTGTAGTCATTTGATTAGTGGAATTAAAAAGTTTATTTTTTTCAGCCAAAACACCCAGGGGGAAAGCATTAAGTTTTGGAATATGTATTATGAGATTAAATTTACGTTGATTTTAGGAATAACGCAGTAGGATTAACTTCCGGGATGAATTCCTACGTAAATTCAATGAGGTTCACTCAAATTCGAGAAAGAGATTAGTTCGAATCAAGATAAATTTTACTAATTACATAAGAATGCAATCGACAGTCAAGATCTTTCTGCTAGCCACAAAAGGGTTATGGAAAGTCGTCGCAAATACCCGTCGCCGTCATCAGCGGTGATCCAAAGTTCGTGAATAGTTACATTTCCCTAACGTTTCGTGGCTATTGATGTTAATTTGATCGGGAATCGAGTTTCAGCCACTAAGATGAACTCGATATTTCATTTTCGAAGGGTATACTAAAAGAATAATTCGTATGGATATTAACAGAATAGGTTAATTGGTTGAAGCTTTCGCGGGTGCTTGTCACGCTGAAATTATAAAGTTTTTTCGGGTTATCCCGCGTAAATTTTCTGCGTTAAACGACGTTTCCTTTTCCGGAGACTTCTTCAGGGTGATCTGAACAAGTCTCCGGAAGAGGAGAGGAAACGTTGGCGTTTAACGCAGAAAATTTACGCGGGATAACCCGAAAAAACATTTATAATTTCAATAAAATAGGTATTTACAACGATTTAAAATTTGTGGTATATTTTCAATTTCTCTCGACCCTCATGGTAGCATACAATATCAATCATTAAAAATAATTAAAATATTTATGATCATCTTAATTTAAGTAACTTTATGCGGGCATTTTAAATGAAGTGTAATTATTAATTCTTTCTTCTTATAAGTTTTAAATCTTATTTTCTGCATTTTACCCGCTAATAAATATCAAAGTTTTCGAATATTTTCATTTAATATTTTCAAAAAATAAAAAATATTGTTGTTTCCTACTCAACTGAAGCTTTCAAAACTTCATTTTCTAAAATTTTGTAGAAAATTCCGAATCACTCAGAATTTTCGACAACTTTCGGCAACTTGGTGAAATTATATTAAAATTTTAGAACTGTTTACGAAACTTTTGTGCACTTAAAACGATCAAAGAGGGAATAAAAAACACACTGGAGTAAACCTCCGAGTTCTCACAAAGGAGCAATTATCGTTAAGCACTCGGCTCAATTGCTGCTCCTACGCCTTTAAGAAGTTAAAAAATATGACATGTCATCGCTCATACTTACGACCGCTGGTCTAATGTAGGACTTTATTCTTCATCGCCTTATTCTTTAAGGATGCAACATATGCCACCACGCTGTTGTCTTATTATAAATTCTGTCTACCCCTATGATAACAGATGCTCGAAACTGAATTTTTATGCGGATATAAATATAGTACCTTACAATTAAGACAGTTTAAGAATTAGTCATATAACAGTGACCCGTCTTGTACAAATCTTTGCACTCTTCTAATCTAGGACAAAGTTTCAAACTTCAAAATTTATAAAAATCGTAATAAAAAAATTCATTTTAACAACCAATTAAAATACACCACGTAACCACTGTTATTATTTGTGAGCTTTAACCTAACTTACGGTTCCATTAAAACATTGCACAACCTTCTCCTTACCTTTTTAAAACTATTGATAACAGGTGAGCCTAATATTATATCATCTAACATTTGAAATGTAAAAAAATGTTGAGAAACCAAAAAATAAATTATTAAAATGACAGACAATTAGAATTTCTAGCATTTAACGGCATAGTCATGCCTGTAAAATAATAAAAGAACGCAAGCGGTAATTTTCTATTACATTCACGTTTGAAAATTCAATGACGTAAAGACGTGCAAAGTTCAAAGAAAAAGTTATAAAGTAAAATACAATAAATAAGGCCTTTACTTACAACAGTGGAATTCCACTATAAGAAGGAAAGATAAAAAAATATTTTCGCTAAAATGTCTCCGTTTAATTCCACAAAAAGTTTATATTAACTTTTTATGTTGAATTAGGCGAAGTTAAAGCAGCCTTTTTTGTGTAATTAAACGAAGATATTTTAGTGGAAATATTTGTCTTACCTTTCCATTTTATTAAGGATACATAATCGAAGTACTAACATTACACGCTGCGAAAATAATAAACTACGAAGCCTGTCATTGTCAGATAACAACATACATAAGGTAGGTCGTTACCAGAGTTAGTAGCGGAATGAACATAAACAAGAATTTTATACACAGTTACACGTTTTTACTTTCTCCATATACGTAGTATAGAGAAAGTATTATTTTCATGAAAAAAATCGACTTCGAGATTTCAACGTAAATACACGTTTTGAGGTCCCTAGAACACGTTTAGACTATTTTCGGAATGATATGTGTGTGTATGTGACTGTGGGCGCTCTAACTCGAAAAGTACTTGCCATATCGTTACCAAATTTCATATGTAACACTTTAGTATGAGCACGAAGAGCTGATTAAATTTTGGACAGTACCGCTTAACCGAAAGTCCAGGTTTATTCGAAACCCGATTCGGTTTTTGCGATATTTCTCCGTTAAAACATCATTATTGTATATAAAATTCTATACAAAGGTTACAGAGAATGTAATTTCCTACAACTTTTATTTGAAACAATTTTCCATAGCATTTATTGTTTAGGAATTATTTATAAATAATCGGTTTTTTCGGTCTCCGTCAAATATCTCCTTAAAAACGTCGTTATTGGTAATCTTCGTGAGGACCAAAGTTTTAGAGAATAATGCCCCTTCTAAGTTTTGTTTGAAACAAATTTTCGTAGAACCATCCATTTCGGAGATATTTTGCTTTTTCTTAATTTTCACTATACAGCGCCACCACCATGTAGCGTTGAATTCTGTAATCATATTCAAAATATACCTAATTTACGGAAATAAGGACGACTGTATTCTTTTACGATAAGAAATAATAATTTTGCCCTATAATTTTATTCATAATAATTTAAATATCTATACCCCAAATACGGAGAAAGTCATGTGTTGACCAAATCAGATTTTTTCAGTTTAATATTTCATTAGTCAAATTATATCGAACTAGTGTGCCACAGAGTCTTGATTCTACTTTTTGTATATACATGTAGCAACAAAGGAGACCGCTATTTTAATTTATTATCTTCATTTACTTAGATTATCATTGTTTCAAGGATGTCGATCAGTATCTACGATTGCCATTACACTAAAACAGTAATGAGTACATGTTAATTATATTTCCATTGATTTCGTTTGTTTTATTTAACATACTTTTACCCGCTTCCTTTATGGTTTTATAATAATTTGAAACAACTCACGAATAATTAATTAAACGTATTTTCAACTGTCTTATTTGAATTTTGTTCTTGATAACAAGATACGGCAGGTATTAAACTGCATTTAGGGACATTAAAAATTGCGTGATATTTTCCGCCACACTCCGCGTTCCTAAACAACCCAATTCAGCAGCCGCGTTTCTGATGCAATTTCCTTGCTATCATCTTGGAAACGTCATCAAATCTTTGCCGACGAAATTAAGAAGTTTATAATCGCTTTTTGCCTAGCCTCATCCTTTGCTACGTAATCACCTCCATTTCTCTCACTTCCGCCGTCTCTCTCATTCCCTCTTTTTCTCTCTCTGAATTTCTTTCCTCCAAACTCTTCCACTTTAACTACTTCTGCCTTCCTCCTCCATCTTTATCAAACCGTCCTCTTTTTCCTCACTTCTTCCTCCTTTCCACTATCCTTTCTCCACTCCTCTCTATCCTCTTTACTCCCTCTCTCATTCTCTCTTCTCTTTATTTTTCTCTTCCCTCTCCTCTTCACCGTCTCCTTTATCTTCTTCTCTCTCACCCATATCCTCTTCGCAGGATTTCCAAGACTTCTCTTCTGTGTTTTATGTCTGTGAAGTTTTTCTTAAGGTGCATTAGAGGGATTTTCCAAATATTCCGAAGCCAGGAAACCCTCATATATTAATGTTTTTATGTTTAGAAACAATAAGCAATAGGTGGTTTTTTGATAATGCAATATACATAGCAATAATAATGCCTTCAAACGTTCTTATTTATATCGGGCTCTCAAGTTATTTAATTCCTGAAACTGAATTAATAACTTCACAATCTGGTACATTTTTACGAAATATAAAAATATGGCTTTTTGAAAAACCTACTGTAGAAGATCTCATAAACAATACTATAATACGAAAGTATTTAATTTTTTGATTTTAAAATGTTTTCTCCTTTGTTTCTGTCTCCGTAACTGAATGTACACACTAAAATTGTCAACTATATTTGTATCCAAACCTTCATGTCTATTTTGTTTGTTAAATAATGTATTCATTACACCAGCCATTTGCCTGCCTTAAGTGTAAATTTACTGGATGGTAACCCCAAATCAGGTTTTCCTCTTGGGCACCTACATTCCACTATATAAAACTGAACTTTCTGTATTTTGTTATATGCTATTCTTGTGGAATAAATATTATTATTATTATTATAAGTCTGTCACCCACGGAACTTCATCAAGCTTTCGCGGAATACAGTATGAATAACCGTGCATTGGAGTTCTTTTTCCTTTTTTTCTCTCTCTAAGGTTTTCCCCCTTTCACTGTCACAAATTTTCCATGATATACGTTTATCCTTTCACATTGCAATATGAAAGTGACAAATGATTAAGTGATTTTTGGTTCTCAATATAGACCTATTTATCTTCTCTCTCTCTCTCTCTCTCTCTCTGTTCTCTTTATTCTTTCCCTACCTTTTCTCTGATTCCTTCTAACATTCTCATTTTTCTCTCCTAACTCCGTATCTCTCTTCCCTCTCTCCTACCACAAATTTTTTCCCTTTTCCATTCCCCAGTTATCTCTCACTTCTCTTCTCCTCTCATGACCCTCGACATTTTCATAAATATGCGCTTTTTAGTTATACTTTTGATCGAATTTTTTCTTTGTCTTTGGCGCGTCTTATACGGCCCGTGCACTATATTATAAAGCATTAAACCAGGGGTTGAAACCAGTGCTGTAGTGGAGGGTATACGGTGGTATACGCCGTATACCCTCTACTTTTTTCGGGTGAAAACGGTATACCCTCTGCTTTGTCGAACAAATAGCGTATATCCACGCCTTATGAAAAATTATACAGGTTGATTGAAAAAAACCACTAATACGTTTTCTCCTGGCATCGTAACAACATTACTATCGTGTAATTTGCTCTAAAAAACTGGGTAAGAACCCTCCCTCAAAGTTTTACCTTAGTATACAGTATATCCTCTGCTTTTTTTACGACTGCAGCACTGGTTGCAACCTGCGGCTCTTTAATCAGTTAGTGATCTCACTCTCGCCATACACTGCAGAATTACACTACTCTATTGGTCTTTCCTCGTGCGTGAAATTAACACATTTTTTCTCTTCTCAAAATAGATACAAGTGTACAAAATATGTGTCGCATTATTTTTATCATGTGGCATAGGTTGCCGCCACCAGAAAAAGTTTGGAAAACACTGACCAGATTCTGCTGGAGCAAAAACAGAGAAATTACACGTTCTGAGGAAGACACCCGGGAAATCATAATTACTTTTTGTTTTTTATGTTATGTAAACGAATTTTGCGTAGTTTGGTTATAATTTTGTTCAAAAGACGGCAAAAGATTTTACAAATCCAAACTTTATTACTCCAAAATCGGTCACGAAATGAATGGGAATACGTATTTTAAGGTTACATTCAGTATAAACTATCGAGATAACATTGTCATGCAACGAGTTCAAATCAAACAGTACGAATGTTTTTTTTAAAAAAACAAGAAAATACGGTGTTTCGAAAAATTCTTTCATCTCCTTATCCACCCGTACCTTAGACTCAACGAGTGACCGGGGGGGCACCACTATCGTCACTATATAGTCTGCGGAATAACAGATTCAGCGCACAACAATCTATTAATGTAACCATCAACACTATTATATGGCTTAGAATCGCACGCATATAAAATAATTTGCGCGATTCATGTCTATCCGATTTTTTTCCCTTCCTATCATTTCCTCTTTTTTCCACTTTTCCACCCTTCGAAGTCTCCTTTCTCTCTCTCTCTCTCTCTCTCTCCACTTCCTCTCACGCCGCCCTCCCTTTCGCGCTCTTATTTTCACCCCACTCCCTCCCTCCTTTACCTTTCCCAATCTAACTCTCACCGTTCCCTCTCTCTTCATTTCCTTTAACAACTCTATCCACCGCCTCCAACCCTCCTCCCCTCCCCCACTCCCCTCTCTCGCACTCCAGTCTCCATCTCGGGTCATTTAACCTAACCTCTCACCCACGCACTTCTTTTATTTCTTCGCAGGAGGCGGAATAACTCGTCGCCGAGAAGTGCCAGAAGAAGAGGAGGAGGAGACGGCGAAAAAAAACAAGGGGGAGAGATTGAGGGGGCGAGATTGAGAGGGAGAGAGGGGGGGAGGGAATAAGTGAGAGAAGGAGAGAGGGGGGGAGGGGGGATAACGTGAAAACGAAGGACGGAAAATTAAAAGGAAACATAACTCCTACAGATAAAAAGACAAAACTCTCGATTCTCGTGCCTTCTAAAAAAGCTAACCGAGCGAGACGGCGTCAGAATGAGGCGAATCTAAAGAAGGTCGACGTCACACGGAGATGAAATGGCGAGGGAGGAGGAGAAGGGAAGGAGGTAAAGAGGGTGTTAAGTTGGTATGCGTGCATGTGCTTGCGAAAGAAAGACTAACTGGGCTATATGGCGGAAATGTGTGTGGTGAGTTAATCGTCGGATAAAGTGGAAAGCGACGTAAAAAAGGACGAAAAAGGGGAAAAATTGCAATCGAAAGAAGTCGCGGTGGAATGATAGTCAGAGCAATGAGAGGAGAACAGCCAGCTGGAGCAATCTCGATAGTGTAATCCAGAAAAGAATTAATATCGAGAGAAATCGCGACATTGGAATAATCCCCGGAATCCGGAAATTTTCCACCGAGAGAAGTGGCGACATAATAATCCGAATATTGCGAAGAAATGTTCTATCGAGAGAAGTGGCGACATAATACTCAGAAAATTCTGAACAGAATTTCTATCGAGGAAAGTCGGGACGTATAATAATCAGAAGATTCCTAAGAATATTTCTAACGAGAGAAATCGCGACATATTATAATCAGAGGAAGAAAATTGTTATCGAGACAAGTCGCGACAGAAGAGGAGGATATAAGAAAAACAGGTCCACAAAACGTGAAAGGTCGAAAGGAAACAGGTTACTGGTAAGCTCATAACATCCCAAACTAACCCCAGAAGGAGAAAATAATTGAGAGCGAAAGAGATAAAACAAAGGAAGGAGATAACAGAAGAAGATCGAGAAGCGGGGATCGATAGATAGTTAGGGTCGGAGAGGGAAGAACGACATAAAAAATAAATAAAAACGGATTACCGAGGTCCGAAGAAGAACCAAGTGGGAATAAATATGGAGGAGATTGATTTTTAGAGAAGGAGTGATTTGTTTCTTTTCGTGTGTTTATGTGCGTGGGTGGTTTTTTTTGGGAGGGGGGACGCGAAAAAAAAACGAATCACCTAAGAGGACGGAGACCTGTAGGAAAGGAGTGGGCGAGATAAAAAGCATAGGTGAGGCGTAGGACGTGAAGAATAGGGAAGGTGGGAATTCCCTTCCGCACCTCAACACTCCCCCGACGGGAATTCGAACTGCAAACCTTCGCTCCTAGCGAACTTCTCCGGGAGAAGGCGCTGGGACGAAGGCGGAAAACGGATTGGCCGGGAGAAGATCGCCGCCGAAAGTCTAGAAATATCCGTAGGTGAAGTGGGGCGAAGAAAGATATAGTTCGTTCACGAATCGTAGAGCCGGAATCAGGGCTATAAACATAAATAAATAAATAAATAATCGTCCTTTTAATCGGACACACGAATGAGGCGGGAGGATAAAACAAAAAGCGATCGATTATTTTATCGGTAGGCAACGAACGGGAACACCTGTCCGAGGAAGAAAACAAACGGCACGTGTTGAAAACACATTCAGGATACAACAGTAAAGAGAGAAGAAGTCGAGAGTAAAAAATTTCAATAGCGGGGGAAAAAAAGGAATGACAAATAATACCGTATGCAACCGCATACACTAGATATTTTTCGAGAAACAAATAAGAAGAGAGGCGGACGCTAATATATCGAAACTAATACAGCATATCAAAAATTGAATATTTTTTCAATATTTAGAGCGGCTACATAGTATAGACAGGAGACTAGCACGCGATGAAAGTAGGGTAAGAGATAATTTTGTACGAGAGGTCCAAATTCTGAAGCGATAGCGTTTCAAGAGTCGGGATTTATATTCGAGAGAGAAACGACCGGACGGGAAAGTTTCCTCGCCATGGCAGAAGAATCGAGTTCCGACCCCGTCGGTCCGACCAGCCCTCTTAGGGTCCCCAAAGGCGGGAGGAAGCTGTCCACAGAATCGACGCTGACCTTCACTGACCCGTTGGAAGGTCGACGGAGCCCACGCGGTGAGTGAAAAAAAAAACGGTTCTTTTTCAAAATAACTGAAAATCGATGTAACGTTTGTTTTTTTCTCGGCATCAAAGCGGGACGCGGGAAAAATAAAAAAGTTCGCGCGGGTCGCAAAATCCGATAAATTTCTTAGCCGGATGTCTTTGGGAAATTTCGGGCGGTGAGTTGTTTTATTCGTTTATAGTTTTTTTTTACAACGGGCGTTTCTCATTTTTTTTCCTTCCGCTTAATTCGAAAGACAAAATTTGTAACATTCGTTTATAATTTACCAGAAAGGATAGCGATGCTTTAATGACAATTATTGCCACTTTTATAATTATTGACGGAATATGTTGTAAACAGCTTCTTTTTTCTACACCTCTCCGAAATTAATATATAATGCCAATTTGATTTCAGTCATAAGGTGAATTCGATGATTCTCTCGCAAAATGATAATTATTGTTCGCTTCATATCTTCTTAAAACAATCAGTAACGATGAGTTAATGCGCATACAGGAAAATAAATTTAAAAATTGAACAATATTTCTATTATCGAAACGATAATAACTCTTAAATTTAAATATGCATTTTTTTAGATTAAATTCACGAAGTAATTATAAGACATTTTCTTAGCTTTGGAATATTATGTCATCCGTTTTAGAGTAAAATTTACACACGGTGCTCTTAAATAACAGAAAAATGCAAAAATAAAAGAGAATTTTTGTTTGGAGTAAGGATTGAAATTTCTCGTTTTACGGTCTTAATATTTCATCACTTTGTTTTAACAAACTTTTTCCAAGCTTCATTGGAAATTGCACTGTTTTATTCTGTCCAAACATATCAAGTTTTAGCAATAACAAGTTAAGAAAGTGTACAGCTTATCACAAATGGGCGCGTTTCGTGCAAAGGAGTATTAGAAAGAAATGATATACCTGTACGTAAGGGTAATAGCGTTTTAAAGTTCATTTCTTCGTCATGAAAAATCCATTCTCTTCCTATTTAAAAATATTGCATGCACACGTAAGTAAATTAAACGTTTGTTTGTGAGTTTTTTTATGTTAGCAACAATGAAGAAGTAACCATGCAAGATAATTTCTAAGTTCAACTCGATTTAAGACATTCTTGTTCGATTTTATACATAACGGCAACTCCTACGATAAGAATGTATAGGAAAAGAAATGCTCTTCTTTACTAGTTCTACAAGTTTTATTTGAAAAATATTTTGACATGAGCAATACTTTACGTGATATGACGGAAAGTTCATTTTCTGTCACCAGTAAAGTGGTACTCCTGATTGGCTTACGTGATTCATTTTTACGATTTTCTTATTATCTTTGATCGTAAGCCCTTAATATCAAATTTCATGAAAATCCGTGGTGTAGAAGCCAAGAAAGAACATGCGGACGGACGGACGGACGGACAGATGGACAGACAGACAGACCGACGTCACGCTGGAGGCGAAACGCGCCTTAAAATGACTAGTTATTTCGTATAATTTTAATCATGATAAGTAGTTTTGATATTGTTGCATAAGTCAAGACATTTCGACAGTAAAAATTCGTTAAACAGGCAAGATTTAAATACAACAAAAATATACTAAAAAGCATGCGTAATACGTTTCTAAATCCTTTTTAAGCACTAGATTTTTGGCGCTGGATTCATTAGAGCTATCAGCTGGAAACCGACCTAAAGAAATATAAATGACGGTGTTCGTTTTTATGATATATTCTGGTGGGTGACCCGGGAATTCGAGAAAGTTGTGAAACTTTGTCCTGGAGCTTGCAATTTCTCATATGCTTTATTAATATTCTTCTAAGTAATACAATAATATGGTGATGTCGATGTGAGAAGCCTAGTCTTAAAAATTACGCGCCACAGCATTAAAGTTCCCGATATTTGTTTGACGAATTTCTCAGCAGTAATTTCTCAGAAGAAATAAATTCGGAAAATAATCATAATTTTACATCCTCGATGAAAATTTTCGGGAAACTTTATACGGAAAGAATGTGACGGATTTCCTCGGGTGTATTTGGACGTAAAATAGCAAAAATTCAAGCTTTTTTCCTCGAAAAAATAACTTTTTGAAACCCCAATTATCTGGAAGTTTCTATTAAATCCGAGAAATAGAGCGCGACACGAGACTGAAGCGATAAAAAAACAACAATTTTAACAAAAAAAGAAAAAAAAAACGTCACCTCCCGAGTGGGTCTTTTGATGACCATTCCAAAAAAAACATACGCGCTCCGTTATTTCGCTTGCTTTTCCCCATGTTTCCATCAAAAAATGGCAAACTTCAGAGGGTGAAAAGGAGTGAAACGGGGTGACATGTGGAAATAGGGACAAATAAACTGTTACCGAAAACAATTATGAGAAAACGGCGGAAAAACCGCGAGGTCAAGGACGGTGATAATGTATAGGAGAGGACAGCGTAAGAGATGGATACAGAAAAGCGTATTTCATAAAGAAGCACTTAGGTATTTCAACAAGTTAGGAAAGTGTACAACGTGTCACACATGGGCGCGTTTTGTGTAATGGAGTATTAGAAAGAAATTATATACCTGTATGTACGGGAAATTACGCTTTAAAGTTATTTTCTTCAACGTAAATAATCCATTTTCTTCCTATTTAATAATACTAGCTGTGCCCGTGCGAATAATTCGCACATACAGACAAACAAAATGTTTAATAAACAAAACGTACTGATCTTGCTATGTTATACGACTGTGGAAGATTCTCTTGGCATTGTCTACCGTTAATAGCATGACGTACTCTATCATTTTGTTGTCAGTCCATTCGCTGTTCATTACTTTTCCGTTGTCGTAGTGTCTTATTCGTTGAGAGAAAAGTCGATCTGAACGCTGTTCTTTCGATTCCACTTTTCTGCGTTCGCGATCTCTTCTAATCTTTTCCAATCGTTTTTTAAGCGCGTTTCGCTTCCAGCGTGAGCGCCTATTATCGTCGGTCTGTCTGTCCGTCCGTCCGCATGTTCGTTCTCGGCTTCTACCGAACGGATTTTCATGAAATTTAATATTAAGGACTTACAATCAAATATAAGAAGAAATCGCAAAAACGAATCGTACGCCAATCAGGGGTACCACTTTACTTGTGACAAAAAATTAAATTTTCGTCATATCTCGTAAAGTATTGCTCATATCAAAATATTTTTCAAATAAAAGTTGTAAAACCTGTAAAGAAGAGTATTTTCTTTCCTATATATTTTAATCGTATGAGTAGCCGTTATCGAGAAAATCAAATGAGAATATCTTAATTCGAGTTGAACAGAAAATTTCTTGCATGGTTACTTCTTCATTGTTGCTATCATAAACAATCTCACAAACAAACGTTTAATTTCCTTACGCGTGCTTGCATTATTATTAAATAGGAAGAAAATGGATTATTTTTTAAGAATATAAGAACTTTAAAACGCTATTTCCCTCACGTACAGGTATATCATTTCTTTCTAATACTCCATTGCACGAAACGCGCCCATTTGTGATACGTTGTACACTTTCTTAACTTGTTCTTCTTTCTTCTCTTTGGATAGTTAATATTCCATTAAAGATCGTACTTACTAAGGCTGCGTGCCAAGGATTTCTATCTAATCAGCAGAATCTCAGAGCTCAACAGAATCTGAGTTTGTTGTTAACAAACAAAACATTTGAAAGTTTGGGGTAATTAAAATGTTAAAACAATTATTTGAAACGGGTTAAATTATAGAAAAAGGCATTCGAATCAATGCCGATCGTTTATTTCCACCAAATCTCAGAGCCCAACAATACCAGCGTTTGTTGTTAGCGACGCATAAATAATACACAAAAAATGTGAAATTTCGGAGTACTAAAAATGTAAAAAACAATCCTTTGAGACGAGTTAAGTAAAAAAAAATGGACATTCGCGTCAATGCCGAAGCATAAGCTTTCTGAAACTGCCGTTTTAGAAAAATCCATTCGGTAGTTCAGCAGATCATGATGGCGCAAACAGACATTATTGTAATAATCTATAGGATTACATGCACACGTAAATAAATTAAACGTTTGTTTGTGAGATTGTTTATGTTAGCAACAATGAAGAAGTAACCATGCAAGAAATTTCAACTCGATTTAAGACGTTTTAGTTTGATTTTCTCGATGACGGCTACTCCTACGATAAAAATGTATAGGAAAAGAAATACTCTTCTTTACTATTTCTACAACTTTTATTTGAAAATTATTTTGATATGACCAATATTTTACGAGATATGACGGAAAGTTCATTTTTTGTCACCAGTAAAGTGGTACCCCGATTGGCGTACGTGATTCATTTAGGCGATTTTCTTACTATATTTGATTGTAACTCCTTAATATCATATTTTATGAAAATCCATTGCGTAGAAGTCGAGAATGAACATGCGGACGGACGGACAGACCGACGATAATAGGCGTTCTCGCTTGAAGCGAAACGTGCCTAATAATGGAAAAAGCCTTGTAATTACACAGGATGTCCATTTAATCTCTCCGGTATTTTAAGTAGCTATATTATTTAAACCAATACAGATATCATAGAAAAAGAAAAACAATAAAAATGTATAACTAAAAATGTTTAAAACCTGGGAGGATCTCTGTTGTACGTCTGTCTGAATTCTCTTTGCACGCGAATCACTTATTTAAATTCAGAAAACCACAGAACGCACTGTGCTTTCACTTGTGGAGACTCCATTGCACTCAGGCACAATGACACGTAGGTCAGACAGTGGTGTGCTGCGCAGAGAACGATGCGCACAACCATGTTGCCAACTCCCTACCTAAAACTGTTTGAGACAGGCTTCAATTCGCAGTTTGGCTTTTTCCAATATTTCTAATTGTTAAAAAAATATAGCTTCTTAAAATACCGGAGAGATTAAATGGACCCCCTGTATTTTAGCTATCTTCAATAGAACCTTGTTATGACTATTGGAGATACCAATGATAAGTACTGATTTTTACCATGTTTAGCACGTTTTCTTATAAGGAAAACAGCGTGCTTATGTAATCGGTGGACTATCGACTTTTTTGTTTTAAGAGGTGATTGGAAAATTCTTATTGAATTAGGTATAAGTTATCAATCTATGAATTGCCCATCTATTGGATTTTTAAAGTAGTTAATACATTTTCCGCTAGGTGGTTCCAAAATCGGAAAATCAAAACTTCCATATGATACTGTACCCAAATTACTGACTTATTTGGAAAATTCTCTTCGAATAAGATAGCTATTATCAACCAATGAACTTTCCAATGACTGGATTTTCCACACAATTCATAAATTTTCCGCTACGTGGCTTTAAATTCGGCAAGTTTAAAACTTTTACATGGTATTGTAGAAAAACTACTGAAGCTACAATAGAGAAGTGAACTTTTCACTAGTCTAATGCGGATCTACATTGCAACGGTGCAGTTTCTTCCCTCCACAAAGGAGAAGACAAACCATAACCCTGAAATTTTTAAAAAGAAACCGTGCTTCTACCTCTTACTTTAGGAAGGATATCTATCTTACTCGTTCTATAATTTAGTACTTATTCTGGAATGTTCTCAGCCATACGACAAGACGAATGGTTTCCAGTTGGGTCGCGAAGAAGGAACAGTTTATATTTAATAGGTCCAACATATTTTAAATCATTTTCTTTACATATTTTAGTTTAATCGCTAATACTAACAAAAAATCCCGATTTTCTCTTAATATTTCAATCACATTTTACATTCATTGCTAGGTGGATTGGGCAAAGGAGATCGCGAATAAGGTCGGATGCCATAATAAGTGGCCGCAACAAGATAGGCTTCCGCAGGTGGATAAAGTTCGAGAACCGCTGCTCAAAAAAGGCGTGGCATTACCATCTAGCGAAGGAGATATCCACATTATTTACTCTGTACTTTCTATGGAGCCTTAAAAAAAATCTGATATGGCCAACATGACTTTCTCCATATTTGGGGTATAGATATTTAAATTATTATGAATAACATTATAAGGCAAAATTATTATTTCGTATCGTAAAAGAATACAGTCGTCCTTATTGCCGTAAATTAGGTATATTTTGAATATGATTACAGAATTCAACGCTACATGGTGGTGGCGCTGTATACTGAAAAATAAGAAAAAGCAAAATATCTCCGAAATGGATGGTTCTATGAAAATTTGTTTCAAACAAAACTTGGAAGGGGCATTATTCTCTAAAACTTTGGTCCTCACGGAAATTACCAATAACGACGTTTTTAAGGAGATATTTGACGGAAACCGAAAAAACCGATTATTTATAAATAATTCCTAAAAAATAACTGCTACGGAAAATTGTTTCAAATAAAAGTTGTAGGAAATTACATTCTCTATAACCTTTGTATAGAATTTTATATACAATAATGGTGTTTTAACGGAGAAATATCGCAAAAACCGAATCGGGTTTCGAATAAACCTGGACTTTCGGTTAAGCGGTACTGTCCAAAATTTAATCAGCTCTTCGTGCTCATACTAAAGTGTTACATATGAAATTTGGTAACGATATGGCAAGTACTTTTCGAGTTAGAGCTCCCACAGTCACATACACACACACATCATTCCGAGAATAGTCTAAACGCGTTCTAGGGACCTCAAAACGTGTATTTCCGTTGAAATCTCGAAGTCGATTTCTTTCGTGATCACAATACTTTCCCATTACTACGTATGGAGAAAGTAAAAACGATCGAACTCGCTCGCCACGCGGTTTTCCGCCCGGGTAACCCGCTGAAAAAGGTAAGGTCAACGTTTAGGAGTCCGCTGGACACGGGCGCACGCGACAACGCCTCCCCTCACGCAGCGCGTCCTATTCGGATGGGCCCCCGGTCGAAAGGTCGTCAGGGGCGTGTTCTTCCTATTCGGAAAAGGATCGAATAGAGGGGGGAGGAGGGAGGCAGGAGGGGAGCATGTGTGCGGAAACGACGAAGCGCGTTCACTGTTTTGTCTCGTCTCGCGAGACCTTTAGCGAGCCTCGTCGATAAATCGTTGTTTGTTGACTCCCGACTTTGCGAATACTACTTTTTGGAAACGGATTGTGATGATGATTTATGGCCAAAAAGGACCGTATTTCATCAGTTTTGCGGACGGAATTTTGGGAACTGGCCCAGAGTGACGCAGGTGTGTGCGAATTTCGCAAAAGGCTTGGACGCAGAATTATGCTGGGGTATGGCAACTCGTATTCGCGGGACTACTCACGAAATGTCGCAATTTGGTTCGAAATTAATAATCGAACTTGGGATAATATCTTGCGCAAATTAGCAATGTAAATTTAAACCGCATTTGTTTTTTTCGACCAAATCAGTCATATCGTGTGTATGAGGTATTACGTGCTGCAAGATAGGAAGGATAACATTGTGAATCAATCAATCGTGAATGTGTTAATTTTCTGTAAACAAGACAGAAATGGCCTTACTTTGTAATCCGACGGTTTAATTTGCTTATTTAATTAAATAATGTAAACTGTACTAATGTAATAAATTTTGCCCATATGTCTGAAGCAAACGTGAATTTGGGATTGAAATATTAATAACCAGGTATTCACAATTTTGACTGACACGAAGATAATTTTTTCACATCCTCTATAATTTTCACAAGTTAAATATCCACTTTATTTCGGAACTGGAACTAATTTTTTTAGTAATAACATAATACTGAAATTAATGTACTGATTTTCGGTTTATGCAGGTATTTCAACGAAAAAATAGCCACTTACGTATTTAGGAAGTAGAGTTTAGTAAAAATAATGACCATTTAAGCTTCACTATACTTCAGGATCGAATCTTAAATACTTTTAATACCATTATTGTGAAAAATATCCTCATATTCTAAGTATATTTCAATAAAGTTCAAATGATAAAGATGCCTAAAGAATTTGCTACGCATGACATAGACCCAAAAGATGTATATTTGAGCGTAAAAATGAGAAATTATTTCCGGCTTCATTTTGAGAATACATATAAGCATTTAATACTTCTCCATCTCTATTTTTTTTAGTTTGAAAAAACTTTTCTCATTAACGAGTAGTGGAAACTTTAAAATTGTTTTAGTTCCGAGAGAACTGCTCTCAACGGATATACTAATGGCCCTTCCGAACATTGCGGCACTGATTCATTGAAATTAAACATCTCGAAACTCGGAGTTTGAAGAGGGTCAGACGTTTCGTTGATACCCTTTGATCGCTCCGCCGACATCTGGACATATGGACTTAACCCCGCGGATTCTGACGGATTGAAAGACTGTCGAAAATTTTACGGTTCGGGCATTTATTTGGGAGAATTATCATCATGACTCGTATAGACGAAGATATTTTCATTATGGGATTTTCGAATCATGTTGCCTATTCATATTATCATATACTAATTATATCAGAAGTTTCAAACTCGCGACCCGATTTACTGTATACTACACGGCCAAAGCTCAAATGCATTTCTTATGCAATATTTCACGCAAATCTTTGTAAATATATAACCTAATACCAGGGCCGGCATGATACCTTTAGGAGCCCCTATGGAAGCACCATTCCGTGGTACCTCTCTTCTTTTTCTGCAAGGTGTTACAACCATGGCTGTCACGTGACCTAGGCTAGTGTGGATACGGCGACAGGCGGTACTTTATCGTTTCATGTCGATGAGTTCCGAAAATGCTGACAAACGAACACAAAGAAAAACGAATGGCAATATGCTTAGGGCATTTGTTGCAATATCAAAAAGAAGACTGGGGTTGCGAATATTTTACAGGGGACGAGACCTGGGTCCATCATTTTCAGCCAGAGAGGAAACAAACATCAATGGAATGGAAACACACTACATCCCCTGTCAAAAAAATTATAAGTGACCATGTCTGCTGAAAAAGTTATGGCCTCGGTTTTTTGGGACCATTAAGGAATCCTTTTGGTTGACCTTTTAAAGCAAGGGCAAACCATAAACGCTGCTCGGTACCGTCAGACTCTGGCGAAATTTCGTGCAGCAATCAAAAGGAAACGATCTGGGTTATTGTCCATTGGTGTTCGTTTACTGCATGATAATGCTCGCCCGCATACGGCTAATGAGACAACAGAAATCATACGGAGCTTCAAGTGGGAAATCATGGAGCACCCAGCCTATAGTCCGGATTTAACCCAGAAGTATTTAGAAGCCAAACATTTCCAGACAAATCAAGAAATTCAAACAGTAGTCGTCTAATGGTTCCGAAACTTCTACTAGGGCTTCTTCAAGACCGGCATTGAGAATTTGGTGTCACGATGGGATAAATGCCTTAACAAATATGGTGAATACGTTGAGAAGTAACTGGATAAGTATCTTAACAAGTGTTATTATTACTATTTCAATAAAACCTTAACATTTTTACTTTTTTGTAAATTATGTTTGTGCCGCTACTTTCCGAACGTCTCTCGTATAAGTTCTACACCTAGCTACCGCTGTCTTCCCTACCTCTCTGATGTCATGCGACGACCCTCGTGCTTACAAGCCACCTCTCTCCCTCTATAACTATTCATGCCTGTCATAGACTCATTGAGTGAACAGTACCAATGTGATGACGGGACAAACGGCGAGAAAGTCCTCATCGTACGGATCGGAAACGTTAGGATGCGAGAAAATGCGATGTGTGTGTGCGATGCAAGCTGCATCGATTTATTTCTTCGAATTTTGCTTCGTAATTCATGTATGGTCGTATCCTTGCTACCGCTGTATGTGACGTTTTAATCTTTACAAATAATCCTACGACTCCACAAGCAAGAAGATTAGAGAAAATTCCCATTAATCATGCAGTCGCTATACCAACATACGAGGTCAAACTTCTACTTTTTCCTTCCTCATCGCACATTTCTCGTAAATTAGTTAAATCGAAAAAAGTACATCCGTAGATTAAAGATAATTTCGGCTTCTCGTCCGACACTCTTCCTTAGGCGAAGCGACGATAGCATTGAAATGGTTGGGAACTTTGCCATTTCGTGGTTTTCCCTTCTCACCCTCCATTTTCCTCTCTAATCCGACAGTGACGTAGTATTTTCCGACTCATTCATAAAAATCGATAAGAATATCGCCGCAGAAAACTCTCGCGGGTGAAAAATGGCCCAGGGCGAAAAATAAGGGAACTTATAGCTCTCTATCTCTCTATCTAAACAAGCACGCACATATATCAAGGAATAAAACCCTGGTGCGGAAAGGTCCATCAATTTCCATAGGGTTCTCTTAGGTGACGATGTATCGTTTCACTCTCTCTGACCTTATCTCCAGCCTCTATCAAAATGCGTTATCCATAAATTTTCCGAAATCATTCTAGAAATGATCGAGTGTCCTTTAACAAGAGTCCGACCAAGCTACGTGTCTTGATTTACAAAGATAGCACCGCATTAGAAATTTTTTTCCTTTCATACATATAGAAATTCACATTTTTCCGATGGGGTCAAAGAACTCCGCAGAGTTTAATAGGGTTTTCTTGGTAGCATTTCTTTTTTTGAGAGTGTTCATTACACTGTTGATACACTTCCTTTATTAACTTAATCGAAGGAATAATTTGTGTGTATAAGTAAGGCTCTCTTCCAAAATTAACCTGCAGTTACATTGTTTTGGCAGGGATTACATAACAAAAATGTAATACTTCGAAAAAAGATTTATTCTTGAAAAAATGCCATTCATTACCACCACTGTAAGCAGTTTAAAACGGGGGAAATTCGTCAACGGAAACTCTTACGCGGAAGAGTAATTTCCTTAATTCAATTTAGATAAAATGCCAAGAGTGCGATTTATAAAGAATCAATGATTACTACGTAAATAACGATAATTAGGCATTAATAAATTTAATTTTTTCACGGATTTCACGTATCGTATTTTAGCTTTGTCCTTCCAGTCCAAAACTCCACCCGTCAGACAATTAGCCTACTATGGGTTGCATATTAAGAGGGAAGAATGACTATGTCATCAAGTATCGACAAGCAATCAAAAAAATCGTCTTCGTGACAATGCCTCGAAAGAAACCAAACAAACAAGAGAACGTCGGAATGTTTTCATTCTTATATCCCAAACCGACGCCGTGTCGGAGGAGCTTCGCGAACACAAGGCTCAAAAAAAAAAAAGAATCTTTCATTCTTTACAAACTCGTCTTTCAGATACCCATCCCTATCGATTTTTCGTAATTCTCCACTCTCTTCGCTCGCATTCCGTTTATAATGTTTCCTTTGTCCCTCTTACCCTTCTCTCTCTCTCTCTTCTCCTCGCTTATTTTTGCTTTCGGAGGAGGAAAAAAAAAACAAAACACGGCGAGGAAAAAAAAAACAAAACACGGCGAGGAAAAAAAATAACGACGTAACCGTTTCGACGGTCCCAATCTCTCTTCTCAAGACGACTCGTCTTTCGTCGCTTTTCTCTCTTCGCCTTCCGATCCATTTCTCCTCTCTGGTCTTAATCCGCCTCCTCCTCCCTCCCTTTTTCTTTTAGGTTCGATCTCCTCTCTAACCTTCTCTCCCGCGTCTTCCTCTGTCTCGCATCTATACTCCTTTTATTTCCCTTCATCTCACCTGCTATTCATGGCTCTGCCTACTTCCTATTTTTCCAATATCGGACCTCACGCTCCGCGACTCACAATTACTCCTCTCCATCGCTCTCGGATGGCAATATTTGTGCAAATATTTATTTATATGTACATGTGTATGTAAGCACATATGTGTATATATGCTTATAAGGAAAATTCTTCGAAAAAAACAAGTCTTCCAAAAAAAACAAGTCTTCGAAAAAGCAATTCTTCAAGAAACTATTCTTCGGAGAAGTAATTCATCAAAAAATTATTTCTTTAAAAAAGTAAATTCTAGACTGGTGGTTTCAAAAATGGGTGTCGCATCACACCGGGGCGTCACAGGTGATGTTTAGGGATACCGCGAAAAACATTTTTATAGTAAACAAGTAAATTATTCGGAAGTGATGATAGACAATTAGAGCAATATTTTCTCCTCTAAGAAATTGATTATGGTGTAGTATCGACAAATGGATGGATCCAAAGGTTATGACACCATAGACAAAAACATAAAATCTTACTTCAAGGCTGTGGTGTCTTTGAAAGGGTGCCGCGCCTACAAAATGTTTTGGGAACCGCTGACTTAAATCCTTAAAAATGACCGTCTGTACATTTTCCGAGATCCCTCCCTCGTACATCTATATACACATATACAGATACAAAGAGCTAACTCTGAATTAACCGGATATAGAATTTCGATTAATTGGGATATTTGAAACTCTCAATTTTCAACTTAAAAATTTTTATACTGAATTACGTATGGTATCTAATAGTCATATAAGCAAATAAAGGTGTTTATATTTGGAAAAAAGTTACTTGAAATGTAAAATTATTCTATACTATAAGGTGAAATTGGACTTATCTTTAAGCGTTTTCTTCAATTTCTTAAGAACAGCTTGTTTTTTTTTTTTTACATACTACGGTGTTTGTAAATAGGCATGACGATAGACCGGAATAAGCATGGTCCCGATACGTCGATGGGCTGGAAATATGAGTTAGAATTTCGGGGACATTAAATATACATATATGTGCACATAGAGACAGTGTGTGCGTAAACACACCCAGAATATACCCGGTCCAGAAGGAAATCGACACCTTGCGTCACACTAGCGATCCATTCACCCCTCCGGCGCCGAATTTCAATCGTGTGGATGACGTAGATATAGATACAGGAATGCAGAGAGATAAAAGCATGAGAGTGGGGAAATGAAAGTAGAGGAAAGAGCTAGCGGAAAGCAGAGGAAAAGAAATGAAGAATAAGGACGGAGATAGTAAAAGAAGGAAAAGACTGAGGGAGATAAAAAAAAGATGAGACGATGTAAGCGAAAGGATGTGAGTTAGAAGGATGATTATTGAGGGAAAGATCGGAATTAAAATACAACAATTTGAACACCTTCGATAGTGACCTAAACCATTTCTTTTGCTCAAACCAAGCATCGTCCTTCTCTGAATTATTTCATGAATATTTTTTCTATAGTGAAATGTGTATAGCTTTTTTGAGACACCTTATGTATGATAATTCTATGGGTAAATTATCCAAAACCGGTTTTAAGGAAAACTCTTTTATACGGAATGAACTCGGTTCCAAGCCATTCCGTTCTGGTTTAGAAAACAGGAGGACAAGAAATGAAAAGAATGATAATATCATTAGAGTTTATTGTCCTTAGTTGAATTATCATTCAAATGTGATTTTATCAATTAATTTTCTAATACTGAAGAATAAACAAAATATTTCATTAACCATAACAACAAAAAAAATTAGTAATAATTATATTAAAAGTTGCACTATTTTGGTAAATAAACTATGGTTAATGTCGCATGAACATGGCTTTTTATTACAAAAATTAAATCTCCACATTTTCATTAAGTAACAAACACCAAAGAAGAAATATTCAGGCACCAATCATTAAATGATACTTGTATCTTTTTCCTCACATTCATTTTCAGTTAACTTAAACGAGGAAATATACTAATATTTTCAATGAGTTAACAACGTTCTATTTAACAGTAATTATCAATTTTTAAAACGCATGACCAACTTTGAACTTGAATATCTCAGAGATGTCAAATTGTAAGTCAATGACTTTTGACAGAACAACGACGATATGGAGAAAAGAAGAAGAGACGGAGCGAGGAGATGGGATGAGCCCAGGAAATAATAAGAAGAGAAGAATCAACTCGAGAAGGAGAACGGCGAGGAAGAACAAAGAGGAGAGACGTTGAGAAATAGGCGGAGAGAAGGGCTGGAGTGGGATGAAGCGAACGTAGAGAAAAATAGGGTTGGAGAGATACACATGAAGGAATAGAGAAGGATGAAGAAGGGAGGGAGAGGATAGAAGGAAGAGAGGGAGTGGAAGAGAGAGAGGAGGGGAAAATGGAGGAAGAGTGATGTAGAGAGAGATAGATAGAGTGAGCTAGAAGGATGAAGAGGAGGTTAGAGGGGATAAATGGCGAGAGGGGAGGAACAGGAACAGGAGAGGGAGAGAGAGAGGGAGAGAGAGAGAGGGAGAGAGAGAGAGGGAGAGAGAGAGAGGGGGAGAGAGGGAGGGGGAGAGAGGGAGGGAGAGAGAGGGGGAGACAGTGAGAGAGAGAGAGGGGGAGAGAGGGAGGGAGAGGGAGGAAGAGGGAGAGGGAGGGAGAGATAAAGGGAGAAGGAGAGAGAGAGGGGGAGAGAGAGGGGGGAGAGAGAGAGGGGGGAGAGAGAGAGGGGGGAGAGAGAGAGGGGGAGAGAGAGGGGGAGAAAGAGAGGGGGAGGAATAGGAAGGGATTGTAAGAGAGAAAGAGAAAAGCGTGAGGGAAAGTGGGAGTGAGGGAGGGAGAAAGAGCGGGTAATAAAGGGAAGGAAAATAAATAAAAAGAGGCGTGAAATAGAGACAGAATCAAAGGAAGGGGAGCGAGAGTGAAGGCATGAAAAAGTATGATGGATGAAGAGATAGCGCGAGAGAGATAGACACGGAAAACCGGATGTTGAGAGAAAGAGATAAGTGAGAGGAAGAGATAAGTGATGTGTCGAGAGTGAGAGAGATAGAGGGAGGAAAAAAGAAGAAACCTTCGTGAAATTCTTCAACGCCGCCGCCTGAGGTTTTGGAAAGGGGGATGGGGAAGGAGAAGAGAGGGAAATAAAATGAAACGGTTTATTTTCCGCTGAAGGGGAAGCGACCTAAGCGAAAGGAGTTCGTTTTTTTCCCGGTGTCGTCGCCGAATCAATAATTCCTCTCCTCTCTCTCTCTCTCTGAGCGTCCGTGTGACCCAAACAATTTTCCCGAGAGGAACAAAAGAGAGAGAGAGAAAGTTACGAGGAATCGTGGGGATATTGGCCTTCTTTTTCCTTTAGGACGATTGAATACGTTTCCTTCTTCGACTTTTTTTTTTCGCTCTCGCGGATTGCTATTGCACGAGAATCTTTTTTATTGGTATAAGTCAGTTCCGTGTTTTAAAATTTCGCCAGAGGAACCCGCTGAAAAAATAATTAAGCAGCTATCGAACGGAAATTCGTAGTCTTTAAGTGATTTATGCTAGCTGACGCGAGAGGAAAAAGCATTAGAATGCTAGATCACCAACGAATCAATCTGTATCTGTTGCCGTGTATATTTCATACCTGCGTAAATTTGTTATCTGTACATCAGATATTTACTACTTTAAATTTATTACACGATAGATAAAATCAGAATGACGATGTTTTGGATGAAATTGAAAGATAATAGATTATATTACTCATAATATAAGTAGTTATAGTAAAAATTCTCAATTAAAACCAGTAACTGATATATACGAATCATGGAATTCTAAAAAAACAAATAATTTTATAAAATGAACTATCCATGCTCCAAGGAAATGTTACTTGGATTGATTTCTTTCCGTGGTAATCAAATCTTATTCCCGAATCAACGTTAATCAAGTCAAAGAATATTTTTCCAAAAATGTTCCCAGGAATTCTTTTTTAATGCTGGTCCCCTTTCGTGAATATATGACCAACGGAGACTCATGCATATATGGTTATACATCATTATCGACCCATATAATGTACAGGAGGACGTTGGCATTTTTCTGACTCCACCCCACCAGTTTTCAATGCCATCTTCTCACATCCTCCAAAATCTCACAACATACAAGTTTCACGTGTACGATATTTCAGTCTTCCTTTCGATCTTTTGACACCTCTTGCAATCTTTTTGTCTTGCAGTGTGACACATCCAAGTTTATTCTAAATTTATTAGATTATATATATATATATATATAAGGTAATAGAATGTCAATATGACGGGTCGAAATAACATCAAATTTGGAAATTTAAAAAGGTTATTTTTATTCTTTTCAATAATGCGTTTTAGTTGTCATTCTTTTCTGTATTTAATGCCTGAAGTGAGGTGCACTATCTGTGGAGCCTTTATCGAGTTCTTTATGACGGGCTATCATTAGTTAAACAAAATATTTGCGTTAAAAATGAGTAAATGGCTATTGAACCGTCATATGACGGGCTTTCCTTAGTTAAAATAGTTGGGTATATTCTTCCACGAAGAGAATGAATGTATATTCAATATAATAATTTAAGAATGTTGCTTACTTTGGTTGCTATATAAACCATTTCCCTCTCCTTCCATCTCTCTCGTATTAAAAGCATGCTTACACACCCATAATAAGGTTTGAAATAATAATAGGATTTCGAGGTTTAACAATGTAGTTGGTAGACAAGACAACATCCCTTTATAATGTCAAGATTTCCCCAAAATATGTGAATTATAAACGTTTAACATAAGCAATTTCGAACTGTAGGCGGAACAAGATGAACAGAATAAGAAACTATAATTTTTACCTTCAAAATGGTTCATATTTTAAGATGGTAAGTTAATTATTTCCAATTTTAATCTCAAATAAAATGAAAAGTCGATTTTATTACGTGCTATTTTAATGGGGGAAATGTCTCCCATTGGAGTCGAACTCAGGTCTGTTTTAGAGATTTTTTCCTCTTAAAATATGCGAATCGAGCATTCAAGCCAAATTTAGTTTCTATCTCGATTATATCTCGAGTTATCGGTTAGCGTGTCTAGGCACCCGATGTTAGGATCGCGGCTTCGAATCCTGTCGAGGGAATGTAAAACTAAATACTATTATTAGCATTTTTTCTAGCGAGTTGGTGTAGCGTTACATCAGACAAACCAACCAGCAGATCCCGAAAGCAATAGTATAGAATAGCTAAAATCTTTTAAGTTTTATCCTATCGTTCGCTGGTTCCACTTCCTTTAACAATTTCCTCGCTAGATCTCATCGAATCGCCACGTCTCCACCTCTGACGAAACCGCCTCCGAAGTAATCCAATCGAAAAAAGGTTCCTTAACATTCCGAGGTCCCCTTGATCCGAGCGTTCGGGAACGGTGGTTTTCCAATTTTACGACCGAGACGTGTGGAGCTTAATCTTCGTACCCTACACAATACCACTGCGGGCATATTGCTCGGAACAAATTGCTTCCAACAATTAAGTGACTGGTAGAGGAATATTTCGCGACAAACGCTCGGAGATTTCAAAATTTCCAAAGGCACATAAATCGAGGAAATTTCTGTTCTATCGGTCATCCATCAATGTGTCATTGCAGCGAGAGAACCTGATCAAACTCTAAAACACGACAAATACGTGCGTGCGTCACGGAATGGGCACGAATATAGACGTGACGGGGACAATGCAGAAAAATAACTGTGTAAAAATACCATGTTATTTGCTCAACAAAGTGGTGTTTTTCGTTTGTATCATTTTTTAAGAAACGAACCTCTACAAAGTTTCGGGTGACTAAATAAATTTTAAATAAATCTTCATTACTGTCTTTACCACACAAATATTATTGCCTAAAGCTACTGTTATTTTCTGGAACTTTCAACTACTTGTATTTTATATTTATTGTTTACTTTTTAGTGCACATAAAAGTTAGTTCATTAATTTATCATTTAAATTTTATTATCTGACGGGCAATTAAGCTAGTCCCTAGTAAAGCATTGCGGTTTATTATATGCGTACATGTTACGGCAAAACATTCCAGATAATGATGATATTGCAACACCATCCATTTTAAAGGAAGTTATAGAGTCCTGTAATTAATTTCCGAGTTTTAATACTTGATTGAGGAATGCATTTCAAGGAACCACGTTAGAATAATAGTATTATAATATCGGTAATAGCCCAGGTCTGTTGGTTGGTTGGCCCGCTATTCCATAGGCCATGCCTCTGGTAGCGAATTATGGTATTCACTTGAGAAAGAATCGAGATAGAATCGTGAAATTTGGCAGGAATGCTCGATTAAGGTAATGACGAAAATAAATCTAGAAAAAAGTCCTGGGTTCGACTCCAAGGAAGACATTTCCATTTTCCGTAAGGTAACACGTAAAAATCGATTTTTTGGCGTGCAGGTTTTTATTGTTTAGGAAATTAAAATTAGAAGGAATTACCTACGATCTTCGGATGTGAACCATTGAAGAAAAAATTACGTTTCTTATTCCGTTCATCTTTTTCTGCCTACAGTTCGAAACCACTCATGTTAAACGTTTATTTTACATATTTTGTGGAAATCTTGCCATTTTAACGGGATGTTGCCTTGGCTACCAATTATATTGTTAGACCTCAAAATCCTATTGTTATATCAATCCTTATGGGTGTAAGCGTGCTTTGAATGCTTTTAATGCGAGATAGGGAGAGAGAGAGGGATGGTAACGGAGGGGGGAGAGAGGGAGGGAGGGGGGGAGGGGGAGAAAGGAAGGAGAGGGTGGAAGGGAGGGGAAAAAGGGAGGGAGAAAGAGGGAGGGAGAGAGGAAGTGAGGGGGAGGGGGAGAAGGAAGGGAGAGGGTTGAAGGGATGGGGAGGGAGGGAGGAGGAAAGAGAGAGGGAGGCAACTATTTTAAGGTTAACTAAAGATATCCCGTCATATTGACGGGCAATTACGCTAATAGTATTATAATAACGGTAATAAAGTATGCTGATTTTCTAGGCACAGAAATTAAAGCGGTCAAACATTACACATTTGCATTTGAGGTATGAGTACGAATGCTTACTGCTACATTGCACTACAGTAAAAATTGATGATTTCATTTAAAACGACGTTGATTTATTTGTATGTGGAATCCGTATTAAACATATAATATTATGTATTTTATTTTCATGTATGTACATGAATTATGAGAGACATGTCCTGTGTAACCCAGCCAGAATCGCAACGGCATACAATCTCACTTGATGTGATTTAACGGAGCGTCGTATGTAATTATTTCACCACAATATTACATCTTCAAAGCACTTGACATTTTCAACTGAATCGGATTTGACACGGGCATCAAACACGACCACAAAAATGAGATTTCGTCGAGCTTGACTTGGCGCAATATTGGATAGAGCAATAATTTCATATATAAATTTTTACTGAGTACATGTGCGTAGTTTTCATTTGCTTAAATACCCACGCCGATTTCATATTATTTTGATCATAATTTTATGACACGTTCTCAGATTTAATGCTTGTAATTTTGAAAATCATTCCATCATAATAAATAAATAAAATTGTGGGACCGTTCCTGGATTTCGCCAGTTTAAACTAAACCAATTTAGAATCGTAGGACGTAATTTTACGCTCTGCTTATGAGATCATTTTACCGCCACTTTTAAATAAAGGTTTTTAAGTTCGTTGTAAATAATTATTAATTGATTTAGCATCTTTGGACAAAACAATTCATAAGCATCATTCTGTCGCCGTAATTTTAAAATATGCGTGACAAAAGACTCCTGTTTTAGTGATGAAGAAACATTGCCGTTCTCTCCACGCCTCCACTTACTTATTTTCAAATTCCGTCAGCAGAAATCGCGATGGGATCAGAAACGTAGTATTAAAAAATTCCCCTTTTCATCGAATAAGGAGCTATTTGATTCCAACACGAAAAGAGAAAAAACCGAAGATTCTCTCGTGAGACATCTCTCTCCGGAAAAGAAAATTACGTTGGATTTTTTTTTTACGGACTCAATGCGAGAAAACGGCCCGCTTTTATTCCACCAAAATTGGAAATCGTAAAAGGATACGCGAGTCGCTACTCTCTCCCCTTCCTCCTTCCCTCTCTCGCCATTTCTCCCTCCCCCTCGCTCTATCCTTTTCCCCATTAGGTCCAAATGACACCAGAGCGTAGTCATAATCCCACGAAATTCCCACCGTCCTCTTTTTTTTTCATTTTCTCCCGCGGTTCCGTCCCTCCCACGCAAACATTTTCCGTAAATGATCCTTTCGTCACGAAACCAGACACGTATCCAAACGAGCGTCGCGGAATTTATCAATAAGGTCGGCACATTCGAAGGATGTACAGGAGGAGAGGGTGAGGCACTTACTTCTGTTTCGAACGAGGTGTGAGAGCGAGCCGGAATGGATCGTGGGAGAGGGAGGAGGGAAAAAAAGAGAGGAAGGGGATGGGGAAGGAAGGGGAGGAAGCGAGATAGGAGAATCTGCGGAGCGTGTCGCATAAGAGTACGTGAGAAAATGGCCGAGGAGGAAAGCTATATAACGGATTATGCAGAGGAGGGAGGATTTCGAAGAGACGTTGGAGGTTGATGAAATGGAAGAAAGGAAGTGGAGGAGGGAGAGGTCGAAAAGGAGAACAAACGAGGAACGGGAATGGAAAAGAAGTAGGAGAAAGGAATAGGAGAAAATAAGTTGAGGAGGAAGGTGAAGCTGGCGAGGGAATAGGTGGAGAACATACGAGTTGAGGAAAACGAGGTTTCCTAAGAGTGAGGAAAGGAGGATAGAAATAATGGTCGGACGGGTGGACAGATAATCCCTTAATTCGAAAAATTAAAACATTTTATAAGATATGAGACCACACGTCATCCTTAATTAAATAAAAACTCTAAAAGAATCCGTTGCTAAACTTTATTTTAATATTATTGCTCTTCAATACGATACGAAAAGTAAACACTGCGCTTGACAAAAATTAAAAATGTTATCACAAAATGCGAGAGTTTAAATAAATTCGTCGGTCCATGGGTTATTACTGTTTAATGTTTACATTATTTCGTGTCCGCACTAAACAAAAATGTGTTTTATGACAAAATGTATATAGGACATAATCATATAAATTAAATGATAATCACTAAAAAGCTTAAAACATGTAAAAGTAAAAGTTTAAGAGGATAGTCTCGCTAAAGTTTTAAGACGGAAAATGGGCAGATTCATTTATTTCCTGAAAATATAGTAAAAATAACTCATATGATATTAATAATATTAAACACATTGATTGGCGCCGGAGAACAGTTAGAAACATATAAATAAATTATTAATAATAAAAAAAATAAAATAATAGTTAACTTAAGTAAACAACGGCACTAAAATTACTGTACGATAAAGTAAATTAGAAGAATAACTGTAAAATATAGTTCTCTTCCAAAAATATTGCCGTTAGTTTGGAATATTAAATATTTTTTTCTTAAATAGATACTCAAATGAAAGCAACATCAAAATTCCACCGAAATATCGTAAAATATTCTTTCTCACACTACGTGTAGTTTGGGTGGATGGTATTTCAGGGGTTAGCTGTGTAGTTTTGGGTGGACGATATTTTAGGGGCAAGCTCGGTGTAGTTCGAATGGAAAGTATTTCAGGGGCAAAACAAAAACATGGCTAGAGTTGAGAGAAATTTGAGACAGAGAACTAACAGGGTAAATGAGTAACGATGAGATGAGGACAATAACCTTGATCTTTGGTCGTTAGAAAAGCTGCGAGTTATAACTCAATAACACAAGCATTATCTTTCTTTCGTTCGATCACTGTCATTTAGTTCGCCCACTCTAATACCAAGGTGATGTGGGCCATTTCCTCCCCATTTCATCTTAAGTCGACCATACAAAGCAATAAACGTGTCAATATTGGAACATTTAGAAGACGCAGTAAATTATATTCCATCGCTTATGTTGGCTCAACTCTCCATGTAGACGGAATTAAAAAAACACGACGGCCATTCTCAGAGGTGAAAATAAATATGGGAAATGTCGAACAAAGAGCGATAGAACTCTCTCGAAATCTCGTGCAATAATTAGATTGGAAAGGAAAAAAGAACAAAAATAGGGACAAAGATGAGAGATGCGTCTCTCGACATTTTCGCCGTGATGGAACCCGAGGCGCGTCCGAAAATAGAATCTCTTAACAAACGTCGACTTCCATTTTTGAAATTAAATCCAAGCGAGAGGGATGGCCCCGTACGCGGCGCCCCACTTCGCGCTCAAATGATAATTAAGGCACGAGAAAGATATACCGACGTTTCATGCGGTGAACGCGAGGCGTGCGAGTAAAAACATTAATTATGCTATCGAGAATGTAATATCCGACAAAAGCTTCGCGGCAGAAAATAGGTCGCGCGAGATAGTTTCCGAGGAATTTTCTAGAGGCATGAAAAACAATGAAATATTATATTTTTACAAAGCTGAACTCTGCAATTTAGCCGACATTCTTCACTGACTTACTTTCGCGATTTAATTGCAATTCAATCTCTTGACTTTATAAGAAAACGATCAAAATAAAAAATTGTAAAATTAAATATAAAATTTTTAACTGACACATTTTAAGGCGCGTTTCGCTTCCAGCAGCGTGAGCACCCATTAGCGTCTGTGTGTCCGTCCGTCCGCGTGTCCGTTCTCGGCTTATATAGAATGGATTTTCATGAAATTTTATATTAAGGACTTATAGTCGAATATAATAAGAAAATCACATAAATAAATCACGTAAGCCAATCAGGGATACCACTTTACGGGAGACAAAAAGTGAACTTATCATATTTCGTAAAGCATTGCTTATATCAAAATATGTTTCAAATAAAAATTGTAGAACTAATAAATTAGAGTATTTCCTTTGCTATACATTTTTATCGTTGGAGTAGCCGTTATCAAGAAAACCATAAAAGAAAGTTATAATTCGAGTTGATAGTAGAAATTTTCTTGCATGGTTACTTCTTCATTGCTGCTAACATAAACGATCTCATAAAAATACGTTTAATTTCATTACGTATACATTCAGTACTTAAAAAAAAGAAAATGGATTATTTATGACGAAGAAAAGAACTTTAAAACGCTATTTCCCTTAGGTAAAATATATCATTTCTTTCAAGTACTACATTGCACGAAACGCTCCCATTTGTGATACGCTGTACACTTTCATAACATGTTAAAATATGGGCGTTGGATCATACATACTAATGAGTTGTATACGTAAAACCACATCCATATTTCTGAACAATAAAGATGTTCTTTATATTTCAAGTGTTTAACTTGAGATACATTTTATATAAGGTCTTTTACAATTTTTCCTAAGAAAGGAAAAGTACGATACTTTTATACTAGGGGGCAAACTCCTGCTCGCTGTTTCTTCGTTCATACCATGCACCTATTGGATTTAGATTAGTTTAACGGGAATGTGTTTTGAATATGAGTTTAATGAATATATTTTATAAGGGACGTATATTTGGTTTTTAATAACAAATTAAGAAAATTATTTGAAAAACTCGATAAAAAATAAACTTAAGAGGGCTGAAATTCCCGGAGATTAAAAATGGCTTTAAAGAGAGAGAGAGAACCAGAAATGGGAGTTTAGTAATATAGATAAAAAATATGGTACTTTCCTGTTAACGGGAATACCTTAAAAAATAAACTTTTTTGAAACTTATTTATTATTAATTGCAACTCTAACGACAACATTGGTGATTGGCCTGTCTCGACATTTACAAACCCAATCTCCGGACAACGGGGAGGGTTTCTTTGGTTCCGGGCGAGGCGAAAGGCGCGGTAGCGCCCGGAGACTACCCATTAAAACAAAGCGAGCCGAAGGCTATTCAATATATTCTTTCAATGTTATATCCTCTCAAACAATCATAACAATACATGTTTATTTTAAGGTATTCCCGTTAACAGGAAAGTACCAAAAATATAAATAACATGAATACTGCGTTCGATTTATTTGCATTAAATTCATATATTCGGTCATTTCGAGCAAGTTTTAATCTTATTTTCAATCTTTAAGCCTTTATTTAAGTGTATATGCACGGAAATTACCGAGGACAATAATACCGGTAACCATGGAATCTTATTATTGAAATGTTAAAAAATTTACCAAAACTCGAGTATAAATTCAAAATATGAGCGAATTCGAATGACACTGAGTATTCGACTGTAAGAATAAGAATCCTAATTCATTTTGGCGTGTTTTAGCGCAAATATCGTGTCGAAAACATAATTTTAAGATATTATAAAGAGTAAAAGAATGAAAGTCTTCAAACCAAAAAGGTGATTTTTACGTTTTATCTTATGGGAAACGACATTCATCTTCTGCAGTCGAACCCGTGACCTTTTTCGAAATTATATTAGTCATAACGTAAAGATTCATCAACACTGAAATCCTGATAAATTTAAGGCTTCTAAGTTTATTTCTAATCGAGTTATTCACAAAATTAGAGCGTTACGCATCATGATGACCATTACGATTTTATAATATAGAGAGAAATGTTTTCACTATAAGTTCAGAGGGTGTTCAAACATTTAAACAGATGTAAATAATGTACTGCTCATAGTACGATAAAAACAAAATGAGGTTTTCTGTGAGCCAAACTAGTTCAGTTTTGAATTTTTTACTAGGAGACATTGTATGGAAGCCCAAAGAACACAAAATATTCCTCAATTTCGGACAAAGTCCTATAGATTTTATGAAAAGTGTTGACTCATCATAGCAATTGCAATGAACAATTAATGTTTAATATTTTTATTTTAAAAATTGACAACTCAGTAAACTCAGTACATACGGCAAAAGAAATGAATCTCTCGGCACTCGATCATGATTCATTCAGCTGAATGAATTTTGAAGAGAGGGTGACGGTTTCTTTGTGAATATTTTGACTCAAATGGCTCCATAAAAAAACTAAAACTTTCATTTCATTCGGGAGATAACTTAAGAGATTTCTGTTGTGGCCTCGACATTACACCTATTTTTTCCAATAAAATACTTTCAGCCCGGCAGTGTAATTCTACTACGTCGTGGATGCGATTAAAAAGAAACCTTACGCCTGTACAGAATAAAAGACCGTAAAAAACGTTCGCCTTAACATGCACACGAGCATGCATAACGCTCATAAAAAACATACCTTCGCCTTACGCGATGCTTTAACGGTAGCTTAACTCCGCAAAATGGCTAAAACACGCGCGCGTGTGCGAGGAAAAGGTGGATAAGATTGAAGGAGGCGGATGTTTGTAGTGGCGTAAAAAAAAACCTATATTGGGAGTGTTTTCGGATACACGGAGGAGTGATATAACCAGACCGAAGAGAGGAAAATATAAGACGGAGAGAGAGAGAGAAGGAACAGCAAAGGAGGAGGAATTGAGCCATAAAAATAGATTAGTTCGAGAAAGGGGAAACGGGAATCGATATTGTGAGAGGTTGAGAGAAGACGGCGAAAACCAGTCATAGAGAATTAAAGAGAGAGAGAGAGAGGGAAGGTAGGAAAAAAGAAGAAAGCATTCGGAAGAAGGTCGAGATGAAGAAAAAGAAGACGAGAAAAAGACAAAGCATCCGAGAGAGCGAGGCGGAGATAAAAAAGAAGTCGATTCGAACAGGAAGAAGGAATTGACGGAACGAAGTGAGTGAAAATGATGGAAGAAGACAGATGAGAGGAAAACGAAAGATGTAGGAATGATTGATGAAGGCGAAGATTGAAGGAGTGAAGGAGAGTGAAGGGTGTGGGCCATAATGGATTCATTGAGGATTATATATATATTTGTGCGTGTCTGTATCGAAGAAATACCTCAAAAGGAACGACAAACATTTTCTTGGTCGAAACGAGAAGAAGTGGAAAACCAATAGCAGTGAAGGGTTTATGAAAAACCATTCGCGAATAAAAGAATTTTGTAAATTTGATTTGAGTCGTAAGCCGAGCTCGAAAACTCTTTTCAGAAGTGGTGACACCCTATGAACTTCGCCGTAAATTCCAAGCGAGAGAAACCATAATCTTCATGATTTTTAGCCAATTCGGGTATAAATTCCGAAAGTCATTGTAAATAATGGATAAGTCGAATTTTTCGCGGCTTTCTGGAAGAGAGGGAGTTGATTCCCCCTTCACATTTGCATAGGATTACCATCCTCGAGTGCTCGTCAAAACTTTGTGTTCTTCTTTCAACAATCGGCGCCTCTACAGGCCAAAACGTGAAAATCTGCGACATTACCATTCGTGGATCTTGTGGGTTATACGTCCGGATTTTTCTCGTTTATAACTACAATTGTTGCATATTTGTATCTAATTATGTTACTGTATTGTTGTGTGTAAATATAACTGGTTTTACACGGTATCTTCATAATTAAAAATAGGTTTCATTAGTCTTGTTAGAACCACTGCAGATGAAGAAACCGCAATTTCCTTTCTTCAAGGTTATAGAATTATACCGTTATTGCTGGTCCTTCAAAATGATAAATGGGGAGAATGTTGGCGAGCCTTCGGCTCACTTTGTTTTTATTTTAGTTGTCGTCTCCGGGCGATACCGCGCCTTTCGCCTCGCTGGAACCAAACTATCCCTCCCCGTTGTCCGGTGATCGGGTTTGTAAATGTCGCGACAGGCCCATCAGTCATGGGTTAGCAAGCTTTATATTAACTCAATGAAGCCATTGTTGATGGGTTTTATATATTTTCGTTGCTCGTACGCCTACTACGATAATTCATTTTTCCGGAATCAAGTGGTGCTGCGATCGTGGGTAACCTATATCAAATCCGGACGTACCTATAACCCACAAGATCCCCATTCGTGAATGATAATGATTTTCCTAAAGAAAGGAATGTTTGCAGAGTGACTTAAAGTCCGGTCTAACAGACATGGCGGTAAGGTACACACCAAATTTTTAATAAATTTATTGTGAGCGTAAGTCATCCTAAGGTCTTGTGAAGCAACAGTGAGCCTATTTTTGTGATGTGACCTTATAGTATACTAACCCTCGTAATAACTTGAATTTATTTTATGCCCAGCGTTTATTAATAATCGATTTTTGATCGATAAAATGCGAACAGAATACTGTAAATATTTTTCACTGCCACTTTTGAATGCTATTATATGATCATATATTGTATTTTTTTGCGGAGGAGTATTATATTAAATACACAGAAACTACAAAAACTGATGGTTGACTAAGAGTAACCCTTCCCTTGCCAGGTGTCGTTGTCGATTGTGTGACGTCAAAAATAGAACAATACAACAAGATAAACAAGAAAACCATGATTTTAATGTGTTGCCAGCAGAAACATTCGAAAAACGATTATCAGCGAAAGTTTCGCGGCTAATAAATGGCTGAGTACCGATTTATTGATATGAGTTAACAGTCACCGTAAATTAATAAACAAACATTAAACTATTAAAAATGACGTTTTTTTATATTTTGTATTTTAATCTCTAAACTTCATAATTTTACTATTAAATAAATAGTTTAAACAGACTGAAGTAATTTTTGAGGTGCTCAAAGTAGTCCCTTGTTATAATCCGTTATTACAAATACCTTGGTATATCAATGGTTAAAATAAACGTGCGTTATTAAAGACGATTTCTTTGAACGTTTAGTCAGCGTATGACGAAGTTTCACTAGATATTCCAGTCATTTCATCCTCGCGTACCTGTGGCTTTCTCGTTTAAATTCTTTGGGACTAAATTAGTTCCTATTACCAAGTTTAGGATGGAAGTCACGGTCATTTGTCGATGTTAAAATTTTTTTCATTCATAATCTGGAAATTGGCCCGGAGCAATTAACTCGGAGAGAAAAGGAATGCAAATTGATAATCTTTTATCTCACCCTCTCGACTTCCATTATTGGATTTTCACTGAGAGAATTTCGATCAACGTGGATTATATATCTCGTTGAAGAGATGAATTTTCGCAAGAGATATGATAAAGTTTTTCTACTCAAAGTTCTGAATTTTATAATTTTGATGAGCATATATATACAGTAAAAGCTGTGCTATCCGGCTATTTAGAAACCGGTCACCCTTGGACACCAGCAATTACATAAATACAGTTCATTTTGTATTTTGTTTCTTTTTTATGAATTTTTGCATGAATTGTATTTGTGTAATACCACAACTTCCACTTTAAAATTTCTTAAAATATTAGATATATATTACGTATTTACTCCGTATACTTCTGAGGCTGCCGAGTGAGCATAGCGTTTTTGTTTATGTAAGCCATTTGCATTGTCTAGATGTTTTGGATTACTTCTACAGTTTCCAGTTTTATCGCTTTTTATTATTATAAAAAATTACCCATCCATTGAATATGACATCAAAATAAGTACCTAAAAGCAAGGGACATAAGAGAAAAAGCCTTATTTTAACGCTAACACAAAAGCTGGAGTTGATCGGATCTTCCACGCTCTACGATATCAAGGTTCAGAAGGCTAAATTAATGAAATTTGTGTCATCTTCTGAGACTCAATTAATAAACGTCATACGCTTCAAAAGCCAAAAATGGGGGAACTGGATAAAATATTATGACTGGTTTTCACAGAAAAGTAGAGAAGAATTAAATAATTTAGTTCTTTTCTAATAGAGTAAATAAAGATAAATAAGAAAGATATAATCCAATAAATTCAATTTTGGGAAGAGGTTCACTGTCGTACTTCCCGGACGCCCTAGGAAGAATTAAAATGGAAAATGCAAACCCCATGCATAGTTATGTTTGGGGAGTACGACAGTGAACCTAAGCCCAATGTTGTTTGGTTATTGCTAAATGTGCGATGTTAAAATCGAATATATATATATATCCGTCGCTGACGAAGGGCTTCGGCCTGAAAATCTTTCGAATTTGTGATGTTTTTCGTGTCTTCAGCACTACCAGCGGCTCTCCAATTTTGGTAAGTGTCCACTTGGCTCTCTCTAACACCGTGTTGCCATCTTTATTAATACCTTTCCGTTTCCTTAAGCATATATGTGCGTGTGTGAACGGAAATATAACATGTCAACATTTATCAATTAGAGCGATACGCGATGAATCCTGGAAAAATATATAACTATATTGAAAACACACTTTATATAATCATAAATAGGCGAAGATATAAATATGTAGAGGCATGAGAAACCTAAAACGATCAAAAGTTCCATAAACACGAGATCTTCGAATGATAAGGAGTCATGAAGCATCCCAAAAATTCTAAATATGTGCGCCATAAATTTGAACGCCAGCACCCAATTTCACGCCGAGTAATTGGACGCAAAAGACTAAAAACGAAAAGTGTACAGATTTCTTTTCTAATTGGGATAGTTTGTATGCGGGGAATTTGAACGAAGATGAAAAGAGAGAAATTTAAATAGGTTTCGGATAAAAAATAAAATACAAAAGATGAGAAACAATGGAGATTGGAGGTAATTAGAAGTTAAGGGGAGAGGATGGAGTGGTTGAGGGAGAAGGACTGAAAAGCGGTTACAAAGCACGTAAGATGCGAATGAGAGAGAGATTGGGAGGGACAGGAAAGGCGGAGAGAGGAAGGATGGTAGATATAACCAACGAGAGAGAGAGAGGGAGGGGGGAGAGGTAGGGAGAGGGAGGGAGGGGGAGAGAGAGAGTGTGTGTGTGTGTGGGAAGAGGCGCTGAATATATAGAAATAGAACTTGCAGAGGAGTAATTTATTGCCAAGAGATGGCGGGCTTAATTTCTTGCATTCAGTGTATTCCAAAAAGGATATATTAGGTGGCAGAAGGAAACTCTTTCGCTTTGCATCTATGCACAGGAAATGAAAACATTAATAAAAAATAGGAAATGGGAGTAGAAATGCAATTATCTCGGAACCAAAAATGTAGGAGTGTGTTGCATATGTAGAAAAGTCTGAAAATCATATTCGAGTTAATTTTATTAATACTCGGCACATGAAATTGCAATAGAAAATTACAACGTATACACAATACAAAAGGACACTATTTGAAAAATATTTGAAAAAGCTATATCGGTTAAGAAAATCAACAACTGTTACCATTCACACCAAATTTCAAGCAAAACGCGTGGTAGTATCAGCTAGAACTAAATGTTAAAATGGAATAAAATGTGTGCTGAGATTTTGAAATATGAATCTAGAATTTGTAAATCTCCATTCTGCATGAAAAATTAAACAAATTGTGTAACGTTTAATTATTTAATACAGGTATGATTAGCATTTGGTATCATGTTATCTTTGACTTAAGAAATTCATGTGATAAGCAAATGTGTTGTGCTACCCAGAAAAATGCTCTAACATTGCAATTAATGTGTTTTTGGCTGGTTAAGGAATAATCAGCGGTGCTTTTTCAATCATGAGCGACGAAATATCCGAGCCAGTGGCATAGTAAACAGAAAATAACACGATACATATGGGCAGCTACATCTGGATGCTACGTAAAATTCTATCAAAGTGGATTGTTACATATTCGTGCGCACGCATCGCAAATGAGGATTTAGTTCGAATGTTGTTGATGCAGTATTCATCTCGAATGATCAATCATCCTTCTGAGAACTTAAAAAATAATGGAACGATTGCCATACAAAAGCGTTACCGTGGGAAAATTGTTTCCAATCGTGAGAGTATGGATTTTTAATTCCAATGATTAGGTTTACACGAAAAGCATAGAGGTTTTTCAATCGAAAGAAAATACCGTATAATAACAAGTAAGAAAAGAACCAATGAATACGATATTAAGGGCAGTTCAATGGAAATAAAATCAAGTAAAAAACATTTTTAGTGTATACACACTTTTACTTAAAACTGCACTCAAAGGTAGAAAATAATTTTTTCCTGGACAAAAAATATTATTCAAAAATTTGTATGCTTCGTATAAGTGTGTGGCATTAATATGAGTATATGTTCCGAAGTGAGAACAATTATAATTTAAACTTAAAGCAGTTGCGTATATTCTCTTCCACGAAAGATAACGGATGTATATTTTAATATAATAATTTATGAATGTTGTTTAATTTGGTTGCTACGAAAATAATTTCCCTCGCCTTCCTTCTCTCTCCCTCTCGTATTAAAAGCATTCAAAGCACGTTTATACCCATAAGTACTGAAATAAAAATATGATATCGAGGTATAACAACGGAATTGGTAGGCAAGGCAACATCCCGTTAAAATGGCAAGATTTCCTCAAATTGTGTGAATCAAACGTTTAAATTGAGCGACTTCGAACTTTAAGTGAAAAGGGTGAACAGAATAAGAAACTTTATGTTTCCTTCAAAATGGTTCATATTCTAAGATTGTAGGTCAATTCTTTCTAATTTTAATCTAAAAAAGAATGAAAGCCTGCACGTCGAGAAGAGTCAATTTTTACGTGTTATTTCATGGGAAATGGAAATGTCTTTCTTGGAGTCGAACCCACGACTTTTTTAGAGATTGTTTTCTTCATCACCTTAAAATATGTGAATCGAGAATTCCTGCCAAATATAGAGTTTCTATCTCCATTCTTTCTAGAGTTATTCGCATTTTATAGCGAGCGAGTATTGACCTGTGGGAAATAAATATGAAGGGAAGTAGATTGAAAGTGTGTAAAAGTTACACTCCTTAGGCCAGTGGTACCCAACCTTTTGTACATGGCGGGCCGCATCGGTGGTTGCGAATCCTTCGGCGGGCCGCATTGGAAGATTCCAATTCTTCCGCTTGCCGGATTAGAGTTTAAATCGGAAATATGCTCTGAGGTGCCATTAAGTGAAAATATAGCATTAATGAGGTTTTTGCAGTAAACATACCGATTTTAAAAGAATTGTCTGCGAAATTTTCATAAAAATATATGAATTTGTGTGCTAAGTTCCTCGGATTGCTTTTTCATCATGGCTTCGCGGGCCGCACAAAAACCCTTCACGGGCCACATCCGGTCCGCGGGTACCACTGCCTTAGGCTGTCCCTGGGGTCTCCAAATTTAAACCGGGGGAACAATCCCTCCAAATTTGGTTGCGCTAACTTGAACGGTGCAGAAGTGGTCACCGGACATGGAAGTTTGATGGACGGACAAAACGATTACAATAACGGATAAAAAAAGAATGCTGGAAGGTTTGTGATGTCATTATATGCCGAGATAAACTGTCCTATAGGATGTGAAATTATTGAACGGACTAGAAGTGTAAACATACGAGAAAGTTGAAGAAATGAATTCCGCGTCGATTATTTAGTCTGTTTCATTTAAACGTGAAATAAAGTGTAATCTATTAAATTTAAATAAAAATGTAAAGTTGATACGGAAGCTTTCGCAACGTTTATGCTCTTAATGTTAACTTACTGGTTGCTTTAGAAGACGTATCCTATCATAAAACCAGTTGGATTCTTCAGGTCGATCATCGCGTTATAAAAATTCGGAAAATGAACACACAAACAACTGTAATAACCATGTATAACATTATTATCATCATCAATGATAGTTTGTTCGTAGACAGTTCCGTGAATTTTAGTTAAACCTGGTTCTTATGTTCCTGTTTTCTCTAATCTTTTTCATTTCTTGAAAGCCCTCCTACCTTTTTTCCTACAAAAGTTCCTTCTAACACGCTTTTAACGTCCTAATAGTCTTTCACTTGCTTATAGCCTGTACAATCACCTAATGTTTTTAGATTTTTTAATTTTTCATCCGATCTATCCATTTCATCGTTCTCCTCCATTTTCACGTTTCGAAGCCTTCCAAGTACATTTTGTGTATAGACGTGTGTGCGCGAAAATATATTTAGAAGGTGCGTACTCGTGTTTGCGTGGAGCAAACACGATCCGTAAGTACACGGGTTCAATTTGATAAAATGGACAAGCGGAGACAAGGAGAGCATAACAGGGCATTCCAATGAGGGGTATGAAGAGGAAGGGAGAGAGAGAGAGGGAGGAGATGAAAACCGAGAGATAGCGCGCGGGAGGAGTGGAAAGGGGGAGTGGGTAGGAGGGAAAGAGAGGGAGGGTTGGTGTAGTCTGTGAGAGGACATGCGGTAAAAGGGATCGGCTTGATGGAAAGGAGGAGGAAGGGGAGAGAAAGGGAAAGACTGGGATGCAGAGAGAGAGAGAGAGAGGGAGGAATGGAGGGAGATAGATAGATAGATAATTGTCTTTATTTTCAGAGCGAAATTGAGACCATAAGGTCCCCTCTTCCATTTAACCCTTCGTTATCGATCACAAGATAATAACATGAATATGTATATACACATACGCACATACATACATACATATATATATATATATATATATATATATATATATATATATATATATATGAAAACAGAACTAGAACAAAGGAAAAAATTTGCGTCAAATAAATACAACGAGAACAGAACAAAAAATATCAAAATACACATTAGGCAAGTTTCTAAGAAAGAGAGAGAGAGAAAAGAGAGGCATGGAAAGAGATAGACGGAAAGTGAGGGATAAAGAACGATGAAGGGAGAGAGATGAGAATGGAGAAATGATGGTAGGGTGACGGAAACAGAGAGAGAGGGAGATAGAGCAAATAGGGAGAAAGAGAGGAAATGAGGGAGATAGAGAATGGCAGAAAGAGAGATGGGAAGATAAGGGAGAAATAGTGGGAGGGATACGGAAAGAAAGGGAGGGAGGGAAATGTGAAGAGAAAGGGGGAGAGATAGGGATAGTGGGAGAAAGAGGAAGTGAGGTAGAACAAGTTAGATGGGAGGGTAGAAAGAGAGGGAGTTGGAGAGAGAGAGAAAGAGTGGAGAAGATAGACAGAGCGGAAAAGGAGAGAAAGGGGAAAGGAAAGAGAGGGAGGAAGGATAGAGAGAAGAGGGATAGACGAAGAGACACAGGTACAACGTAAGGTGGAGATGAGAGGAAAGAAAGAAGAGAGTTAGAGACGTGTAAACTAAAAGAAATTTAGAAAGAGAGGAGGGAAAGAGAGGAAGAAGAGGGTATCGAAAGAGAAAGGGCGGGGAATGACGGGGTGGGGGCAAAAGAGAGAAGGGTAGCGAGGGAGAGAGAGAGAGAGAAATAAAGAAGGGATGGGCTTAAAGTTGTTAGGGAGTGTCGGTGGAAGAAGAGAGAGAGGGAGGGAGGGAGGGAGAGGGACGGAGTGTGGGGAAGGGAGGGGCCCGTTGCCCAGGAAACGACCCCTCGGCACGCGAGTTACTAGGGCCGCGCCCTTGACTACCTCTCCCTCCGAGCCTCCCGTGGACCCAACTGTTGCTCAATTCGGGCGGCGCTAAGAGTTTTGTAGATTTCGTGGGAACACCTGATGCTTTCCATCTTTCTCTACGGGGGGTTTATTTTTTTATCGTTGGAAATTCGGTGGACTAAGATATTTTTCTGGCGTAATTAAGTCGCGAATAGGGTGGTGTCCTCTTTCGGTCATTTCCCGAGAGACGGCCATAAGAGATAATACGTCTTGCACGTACTTCCGAAAACGTTAAGGTTCGTTTCAGGTCCTCACTCCCGGTTATTAAATCATGTTAACGTTTACGGTGTTTGTGCCGTTTGATTGGTTATATTTAACTTTATATTGTCTAGGGCCGAAAATAGTAATTATGTATCGCTTTAAGTCATTCGCATTGCGTAGTACAACGAATTTTGCTCTGAATGAAGATGTGATAGAATGTATCTACGGTCTGAAAATAAGAGATATCCTCACTGAAACTAGAAAAGTGGGTAGTTTTATGAGCAGTAACCTGAAAAATGTTAATGTGAGAAAAATAAAAAATCCGAAAGCCTTGGGAGTAAGCCGTGAACGAATACCTGTAAGTTTAGGATTATTGAACGAAGCCTAGTTAATTGTTTAGCACGAAAATATCGGTTAAGATGGCACTTATCTCTCTATACATAATAACCGATTCCTGTCAAGCTTACTGTCATGGCAACTGTAATTGTTAAATTGCCTCGATCCTAATGCGTAAGGAAATGTATATAATTGTGAAAAAATCGTATTAAAACATAATTTTTGGAGATTTATGGTTGATATTTCAATTTCTACGGTATGGAAATTAATCTTTATAATTTTCGCGTCAAAACAGTATTTTTGAGATATTTTCAAATGTTAACGAAATAATGTCCGCATCTCAAAAAAGTATATTTATGCGTTTTATCTTATGGGAAAAAGAAACTATCACTCTCAGAGTCGAAAGGAAATACCTATAAAAATTAATAATTTCTCGAGAAATCTACAATGCCAAAAGCATACTTCCATCAGTGCTGCCAATATATGGGCTTAACAATTTTAAACGCTACGCATGTATAATCACAGATATTCTAATATATAAAGCCAATTCTGAACAAAGATAGCCATAAATAAAGCATTATTTATCTGTATCCTTTAATTAAATACGGTTCATAATCATGGAAAGTAATGAAACTCAAGATGAAAGGAAAAGAAAACAGAGGAGCACAAACTCCCTGGAGATGTCGCTAATGGAACTATTGCTGAAGCTAGGAGAAAAGAAACGGAACACTAATGTGTAATAAATGAACAAATCTAAATCAAATAAATATAATGAAAATGTTGTTAGATACGCAGTCTATGAATTAAAAATAAAAAAATACTCGATGTTAGGATTGATATTTCAGAGCGGCCAAACTTGCGAACAGGAACTAGATAACGGCATGCTATAAGTAATATGCATCTTTACAAGCTGATTTTATTTTAGTTTGGACAATAAATATCTATACAGGGTGTCCCAGAATGACCGTATAAGAACCTAACCACGATAATCCTCGCGAAATTTTAAGACGAAAATGTTCTTTGTAAAAATGTCGGCAGACTGCTTGTTTCCGCAGAAAACGCGATTAAAGTAAACGCGATGTGGCAACACTGTACGTGGAAACGGAGGTTATGAGGATGACTCTTGCGTAACAAGCGGTTTCCTTTACGTTTTTAAAAATTGTTTTAGTTGCTTTAATTCCTTTTGTCATTGTTTTTGCCTGATTTATTTCCACTTTTTTTGGTTAATTGTAATTTTTATTTATATAACATTTTATAAAAATAATTTTTCATTTATAATAATTGTCTTAATTTGCAGTCATGTCGATTTAAAACGTAGTCCCGAGCAAAGCCGGGTAATTTTGTTAGTTGAAAATAATTACTCTTACCATGAAAGATGAAGCCAATGCTAATATGTACTTAAAAGCGATCGGTTTACCAAAATATCAGAAAACATCGACAAATATATTAAATATAAATAATAGCGGTTTATGACTCCATTGAAATTAAGGTTTTTGCCATCGATAAAAGTAACCGAATATTTTACTAAAAATACATCTTTCTAAATGTTATTTATTTTTTTATTTCCCAAATCAGAATGTTGACCGAAGAAAATATGAAATTTCCGGAAAATATAATAACTAACATTAAGCAAGTACTCTCTTGTGAATTTTTAAAGACGTTTCTCTCGAATGTCACATATATTTATTCCTACTTCAAAGACCCGATTGTTCTGTTTACCAAAACACGAGATCATCTTTTTGAAGACATAATGTTACGCGACATTATTCTTAAATAATGAGCCTGTCTCTTCCATATAATTTAACTTACAAGTTATAAATACACATAATTATTTTTTAACTAAAGTTCATGAATATTTTTTGCGTTCTCCAACTAATGCTAATAAATCTAGATCCATAATTTCTTTTTCTCGTCCTACATCGACAGCAATATCTGGCGAGATCATATCGTCATGTACTTTTAACCTACAGTCTCGTCATCGCGTCTTGTTTTTTTTTTAGTGCTTTCAGAAAACACTCCTCCCCCACCAAATCTCCTGCGTCAGCAATGCGGGAAATTCCTGCTTCCTCGCAATCGTCCTTTCATTCCGCCTCGGAACTCACGCGGACGGAATATCTTATCCGGAAAAAACTCATTCTTCGCTTCACGTCTTTCTAATGTACTCCTGGAAATAAAGATGTTTTCCGCTTATGGCCGAACAACTGAATGGTTTATTTTGTCCAGTAATGCGTTACATCATCTTTAGAATATTTGGATTCCGCAAGAACAATTCAATTTTATAGAAACCCTAATTTTTTCATTTACAACATAAAACACACAAGCATATTTACACGTAAATACGTGAGTGTAATCAATCTTTACGATTTTTAAAGAAAATTGTATTTCTACGACAAACGGAATACAGCTCGTAAAATATCTCGAAGTCTAGCTTTGAAAGAAAATACAAAGACTCTGCACACCATTAGAAGTTAACGATCCGTGCTGATCTCCTCAAAGGAAGTAAAAACCATGTCTAGATTCAAATCGTTGATAACGGTGGGAATTTCATTGACTTCGTGACGTTTTCTTGCTTTATAGGTATTACAAATCGGAGGTTATATCGGCGTGTTTTTTTCTGTTCTAAGACGTGAAATAAATATCAAATTTCGATTTAAGAGGAGTTAATGCGTCGTTCTGTATGCAGCGAAATGGATTTTTTTAAAAACTGGTCCCATATCCTGAAATAACATTAACACAATCTAGTTTCGGGCATATGCCTTTTGCCCCCGGAAAAAAAATCTGGCGACTTAATTATAATTTATTGAAGGCCATGCGAATTTCGTCCACTCACAAGTATTTTCTTCATTAATCTCACCAGACAATTAAAGGAATACAGTATAAATAAAAGGATTTCGATATTCATCTTATAGAAATTGTAAATTACACGTGAAATCCCTCATATCTTATGTTAGATTAATCATTGTGCTAAAACCAATGAATATAACATGAGAACGGGAAAGTTTTCATTCCTTATTTTTCGAAAAAATTAGTATTACTTGAATGCGTGCCAATAAGATAGTGGTGGCATTAAATGTTTGCACATAATTAGCCATCGCAATAACAAGCACTTAACAAATAAAAACACAGGGTAAATAAGACGACCCTCATTTACACCTGTTGTCAGCAGGTACAATCGAAAAACAATCATCTGCCAAACTGCGCAGCTGATTGAAAGGCAGTGTACTGATTTATAGGGATAAGCTCTAAATAAAAGTAACATGGTGAATGGCGAATAAATAGTATTAAAATTAACTTTTATATTAAAAAAATTAAAGTCTAAACGTAAAATTTTAAGTGCCCTTAAATAAATAGTTTTAAACTATTAACTAAATTTATTTTCTTTAGTGGATTCAAAGTACCCTCAAGTACCTTCAAAGTACGGGTTATTGAAAATATTTTGGTATCACGAAGGTTAATGGAAATTTTGTGCAAATTACTTTTTGCATTAACAAAAATTACCACCCAATAGCTATAAAATTTTTCGTGCAAAATCTACGAATGAATCCAGACAACATCGCTTTTTTCATGCCGTATAGATTTTTACCCCGTTTCTTATTTGGAGTCTGTCAAGTTCCAAGCAATAGTTATTTTTGTAAATCTGTCAATCCCGAATGACTTATGTGAGAGGCTTTCAGTGTTAAGCCATGACGCGCTTATACTTGTTTGAGTGCTTCTGAGGGAAAAACCTTGTCCGACCGAGGGACACCACTGCGTCTTAAAGATCGTGGCGCGTCAGTTCGTTCTCTTTTCCTGACTCCAAACAACCCACAGTTTCCATTCCTCTTTCAGACTACCCCGTCAAAAACATTGAATTATGACTAACGAAAATAAAAAGGTTATCCTTACTTCATTCATTTCCGTAAACTGAAAGAGTGCTTCCTCATAGAACCAATGCTTGTGAATAAAAGTGGTGAAAGTTTAGCTGAGATCCTATCGGTAAGACTGCAAATCGTGTTTTTGTCGTATATCTGATTAAAGCAGTGATTAGAAGGTTTTTTTTTGGCACGATTGAGATTTTCTCCTAATTTTATATTCGTTCGCCAAATTGTTACATTCAACCGGGAATTATTTTAATCATTGTTAAAATGTGCCATTTTGGAGGTATGCCGATGCTAACGATTCTCTTAAATGCGGTATTTGAAAAACATTTCTGATAATATGATTTAAATTTTTACTCTCGTACTCTCCCCTTATGCTGCAAAAACATTATAGAGGCACTTTCATCGATGGATGGAATACAAATATCGTTCATTCGGTTGATACATCAAACTTACGCTCTTAAAATTTTCGCGAAAAATTAAGGATTTTGCTGAAAATAATTTTGGCATAACTATCGTTAAAAATATGACTGAACTTTATTTCATCAATATTACTTGCACGCGTAATAATATTTAAAACTTATTCTAAATGTATAATATCATATAAAGTACTACTTTTTAAGTGTATATAAATCTTGAAAAAAGGAAAAGTGAATGTGACGCGCTAATAACACATAACCATAAGATTAATTCAGACTACTCATATATTAGGCATTGCGTTGGAAGTTGGTTTAAATTCCCGAATATCGCTACCAAATTCAGACACATGACTAATATTCACATGCATTTTTGAGAAAATGCGCATTTTGATGAAAATATTCCAAATATTTTTCCTTTTGAATGGATCTACGAAAAGCAGTCGTAGGTCTTGTCGTAACTTCCAACGTCAGTAAAACTGTCAAATACGCGAAAGAATTTCCAGAGACTTGTTCGTCCTTTTCCGTCAACATCCATCCAACCAAATCCTATTTTCTTTACCAAAGAAAAAAGGAACTTCAGAGTAAGCTCCGTCGCAACACACCGTATTCACGTGAAATTGAAAACAAGAAAAGGAAAGGGTGTTTTCAGGTTAACAAAAAGGTGCTCTTTCTGTTCTTAAAAACCAATAAAGAATCGATTTTTCTTAATTTCTTAGGGTAAGTCGCTTTCGTCGACACCACAATAAATTTCCGTCAGCCTTTGCTCTTCAGAGACACCGAAAAGTGGAATCTAAAAAAAAAAACTTTCATATTTGTGTAATAATTCCTTCTCGTGGTTTAATGAATTTATATAAATAGAAAAAACAGCAGTAATATGGGCTTGTAAAGACAGGGCCGCCATTTCCAATAGCTAGGTAAAGCTGTTTTTTTTTTAAATTTGCGGATGGAGGGATCTGCTCGTCCCTTTTGAGTAAGCTCCACATCCGAAACATCCGCTCCTCTTCCTAGATCCTTCTTTCTCTCTCCCCGAGGCTCTTTCTCGAGACGCTTTTTCATCAGTCACCGCCATTTCAAAGATTGGTCCCGACAATTTCTCCCTCCAGCCAGCTTCCGATCCTGTCCTCGTGATCTCTACTATTCCAGTTTCTTCTCTTTTCTTATCCATTTGGGAGATTTTTTTTAGCCTTTCTCGACTCCATGTTTTGCAAAAAAAAAATACCTTCGAGTGAACTTCGTAGAAGCTCGGTACTGACAGGAGAGCGATTCTGGAGCCCAATCACCAAAGATGCCCAACGGTAAACTCTTTTCGAAAGGAACGCCCTATAATAGGTGCTACGCTTGTACCCAAGTTTTAACTCTCCGTACGTTGCAGATGTTCGGTAAATATTTCCCGATAAAATTTTAACCGACCTGGAGGAAGAAGAGAGGTAACTTTCCGAGCCTTGGCAATATTTAGGAAATTAATAAAAATTAAAAATTTTATCTCAGCTATTAACAAAAATTTCCAAAGAAAAATTTTCTTACGCAATACAAAATTCAAATCAAATAAGGGAAATCGTTTCGACTAAAATAAATCATCGTCTGATAATTAGTAAATATTTCTGGGATGATGAAAATCTTGCGATAATGTTTGAATTTAAATACCAAACTTACGAATTCCTGCATAAATTCACCTATGATTGCGATAAATCTAAACAATGGTAGTGAAATAATTTTACCTGTAAGGATTAGTAAAAACTTAAGCACCAAATTCTGTTCCTTAGTGGGGTGAAGATATACAGTACCATATGATTAGAATGATCTAACTTTATAATGCTGCCGATATTTAAATCTTAGCACGTTTGCAGCATCTTGCCGAAAAATAAGTAATAAAATGCAACTAGAAAGCTTCATAAATTATAATCCCATATATTAATTTTATAGAGTAGCTGCGTGCATGCATACGTCACACCGGTGTGGAAGTGGTAGATAGAACAATCTGAGCACCTTGAAATGTTGAATATTTATGAAACAGTTAATTTTTAAAATAAAAAAATTCCCATATGAAATATTAAATTAGTTCGAATTAAGATAGGAACTTTAGGCTTGGAGAGTTGCACTATCGAAAGAGGATCACAAATATCACGTGATCTGGCGGGTCCTTAGGTCGCCAAACGCTTCGTCATCTGGCGGTAGTATGATTCCATTAAAGTTAGCAAATGCCTCGTCATCCGGAACGAGTATCCTACGTGTAAGCATATGGTAATTGGGAAATTTATATACCAGTGAAACGAGTCCAATACTTTTAAATGGGATAGGACGGAGAGATATGTGTGAAATAGACAGACAAAGAGAAAATAAAAACTCGCATTTTAAACCGTAAGAGGAAGAAAAGAGAAGCATCACATTAAGCTATTTTTATCGCGATTTTATGACATGATTCCATTATTTTAATATAAATTAATTCAATAAAGTTATTTTTATTATATTTCATGAATTAACATTACCTGCATAGATTAATGTTTTCATTCCTTTTTCCTATCACCTTTCGCCGTTACATCCAAATTGCACGCAGCGCAGCCTAGGCAGACTAATTCTACCTTAAGAATCCGTGATCACGTATTCTTCAAAACTAATTTTGAACGGTTCCGAAAGAGTTTTCCAGTTGAATCGTTCGATTCTTAATAAGGCCCGAAAATTACCACGGGGGCTTGAAAGTGTAAGAAGTTGCAACGATTTATAAGTCGTCACAGTCATAGGAAACACCGGTTAAATCCCAGACTTCGATGCATTCGTCTCGTGTCGTAAAAAAAACTACGAGCGATATTTCAACAGCAGGTACGAATAAGGAACAATCAATTACGCGGAAAATCCCATCTCGAATAAATCTATAGCTTTCTGACGGAGAATTTGTTAGGCGCATGTCACGAGAGAAGAACGTGCGATTAATTCAATTCGTTTTCCGGTGCGATGTGGAGAGGGAATGCGGCCATCTGGGAAGGCAACGGAATTTACGAACTAAACGTCCCCTTAGTAAACAAGAGCGGCCGAAGAGGAATTTTTCCTAGGGGATTAGCCTATCGCTGTTTCTTTTATCCACTATACTCACCCAGACCTTTCTTATTGGGTCTTTCTTCTCACATTTTATTTTATTCTTTTCTTCATATCTCATTTTTCCTATTCTATGATTTTTAACTCTCTACCCTCTCCATTCCTCGTTTCTTTCCAATCGCTTCTTCTTTACCCTTTCCTGTCTTTATCTTCCTCTCTTTTCAGTGCATATTCCTCTTTCTTCTTCTTTTTTACTTTCTCATACGAAGTATCGGGAAAGTATTGTTATCGCGAAAAAATTCGACCTCGAGATTTTTACGGAAATATACGTTTTAAGTGTCGCTGAATCCGAAAACGTGGTTTTCGCAATGCCGTCTGTCTGTTACTGGATCTGGAGCCTAGACGGTAGAGCGAAAATGAATGAAATCTCGTAAATTTTAATCCTGCTATGTCATTTAAATTTATGAATATATGCCTGCTATTATATGATAAGTTATCTTAATGTGCTTTCTCTCTCTCTGGCAGTTCTCAAGAACGACCTTCTGCTGCACGAGGCTGTGATCAAGAATGACGCTGAAGCCGTTCAAAGAATTCTGAAGGAGCCACACGACGCGAATTCACGCAACAACGTGAGTTTTATAGGATATTTTACGTCCGTAATCTCCATGTAATTTGAAAACTGCAGATGATTTTATCAGCATACATATTTAAAACCGCAAGCAAAACTATAAAATGTGACCGTGAGAATAGGAAATCACTTAAACTTTCGGTACTTTCCTGTTAACGGGAATACCACCAGGACCCTTCGCAGGACCTGGTACTTATGTATTATCCCCATGCCACACTTACGTACAACACTAACAGAAACTGATTGGCCTGTCTCGACATTTACAAACCCAATCTCTGGACAACGTGGAGGGTTTCTTTGGTTCCGGGAGAGGCGAAGGGCGCGGTAGCGCCCGGAGACGACTACCCATTACAACAAAGCGAGCCGAAGGCTCGTCAGTATATCCTTTCAATGTTATATCCTCTTGACTGTTGTGCCGCAAATTGAGAGGATATATTGACGAGCCTTCGGCTCGCTTTGTTGTAATGGGTAGTCGTCTCCGGGCGCTACCGCACCCTTCGCCTCGCCCGGAACCAAAGAAACCCTCCACGTTGTCCGGAGATTGGGTTTGTAAATGTCGAGACCGGCCAATCAGTTTCTGTTAGTGTTATTTTAAAAACAGAATATCGTAAATCCAACAATACGTCAATATATCCTTTCAATGTTATAACCTCTCAAACAATCATAACAATACATGTTCATTTTTTAAGGTATTCCCGTTAACAGGAAAGTACCAAACTTTCAAGTTATTTTTGATATTATACCCGAGTAAAAATTTGGGAAAAGTTTTACAGAGTGATACAAATCGCGTAAACTTTTTCAAAGACATATCAATGATTTCCTTGCTTTTAACTGAAAATTAAATTAAGGCCGAAAAAGGTTTCGGTGTGAATATAATTCATTATGTGGTGGTATTCCTTACTTAATGGCAGCAGAAAGTAAATATAAACTAAATGATGCTGCGTTGAGTCTACAACCAAGATAACTAAAGGCGTGATCATGGACGATTTGCAATGCGAAAAGGAAGGATAAGTTACCACACTGAAATTCCATAGATACAATTAGCATATCAATGGCCCGTCTGCAGGCAATCTACCAAAGACGGAGATTTGAAACATTCAGAATTCCTTGGGAATCATTTGCACCGTTATTGTAAAGGGTAATTCTAAATATTTACTCGCAATTATTCGCATGTCTGTCCTAAATCTCGTCCAAAGATGACATTTACTCAGTATTAATATATTGTTAACGCATATTACCAGAAAACTAGTTCTCATGTGATTTAAGTGTTATAACTTTTTTCTTATGTAAAATCAAATTTGCTATTCCATGGAATCCGCTTATTTCAGAACCGAATTTAATTTCAATTGGTTCTTCGAAAAAAGCCCGATTCCTTTTAAAAAACCAGTGAAACGAAATGTATGTCTGATCACCTTTGAAAAGAAAAATTTCGAAAACTCTCCAGACGCTCGTGAAAACTCTCAAAAATACTTTTTGAATAGACTCGTGCAATGCTTTCACGAAACACCCTTGAAGTTCGTGCCTAGAAACGCTCTGAATGATTTAATTCTCAGGAAACGCGGACTCTCTTTGATGACGTCTAATTCCTCGCTCCCTTTTCGTCAGCCAGTCGCCAGAGCCGCTTGGCTATTTAATATCATTCGTTTTGCGTCCGAGGATTCTCTTCTATGAATTTAAATTAAAGTAAAATAGGCTGGTATAGGGAAAAACACTGCGTGCCCAGCGTTGAATCCGCAAAAAATGGGGCACGACGAACCGGTAAGGCATAATATAGATCTGAAGGGGTGCATGTGGTTCACGGGGACACGACGGAACTCGCATGTAGGGTTTTCCATCGCAAAAGTTTGAAAAACGCAAAAAATACATGTATTTAACAAAATAAAAAATATAAATGGTATGACCTTTGCCTATGCAATTACGATAAAGTTCCTCTATTATTCAAACTGAATATGTTTAACTCAAATGTCAAATCTTATTTACAAATTTCATTCAAAAAATAATTACCTACTATTTTTCCCTTAATAAACGTATGCGCCCCTCTATAGAATACAAAGTTTCTTATAAATGTTGATCTTACGTGAATGGGTCCTTTTATTCCTGAAAAGAAGTGGTCCGCTTCATGATACTCAATATAAATTTTTGCCTTTTTAAGCATTTGAGTAATTAATTTCTTCGTTAAACTTCCGAAAAGCAATCGCATACGTATCATACGTTTCAAAGTGGTGATAATTTTAGTTAATTAAGTAAAATTAGACAGAGCTTATTTCAATTTAATTGTTAAGAAAAATAAGGAATACATTGAAAAGGATACGATCTATTGAAAACTGAAAAAGGCTTCAAATGTCGTACATTCCATGTAACTGACATTTGCTCTTCTATATCGTTGAAGTTGACCGCAATAAATTCGTGGTAAATAATTAATTTCAAAAAACCATTTTCAAATGCAGCTTCGAACGCAAATCCGTTACATATGATACAAAACTATGAATGTGTACTCTCTAAAATATCGATACTCATTATTCGGTCCATTGCCACAATAAAATTCTTAATGTTTACAGCAAAAATCATATTACACTCGGACAACAATTTCTTCACTCAAAAATTTCATTAAGAAACAAATTTATAACCGATCAGTTTGAAAACTTGGACCGCAAATGGAAAGAAGAGCGAGAATTAGGAGTTTATATTTAACGCAAAGTATAGCAATCGATGGTCGGTCAACGGCGGCTAATGTTTACATCTTATGAAGCAAACAAAATTATGGTCCGCGTTGACTATATCCACAATTGAAAATCCTTCAACGTACTTAGACTTTGGGGAGTTAAAGGGCTCTTTTATTAAAAACCGAAATCTCCTTACCTTTACTGCTACAATACTCCAAAGGCGTAAGGTCTCTGATTTCCCACGGCGACGTAAGATCCTCTTGAGGCAATGCCTAAACGCACACCGCATTACCGCAGAATGCTAACATCGTTCGAAATGGCGGGCAAGCTGAAGGTAGAGCAGAAACGTACCTAGAATTTCAATTGGGAAGGTAGGGTTTTCGTTAATATGGCGATATTGTATTTATATGATAATTTTATTAAAAAACGAGTAAATATTGCAATTGTACTAAATTAAATATGGTAAATTTTATACCCTGATTGAAATTTCTAATGCGTGATAATCTACCGACATTTTCACATAATTTGGTTTTTCTTTAATATTTGGCGCGAATTTTAACGGTTGTTAAAACAGAGAGCATATAATTTATATATATATATATATATATACATACATACATACATACATACATACATACATACATACATACATACATACATACATACATACATACATACATACATACATACATACATACATACATACATACATACATACATACATACATACATACATACATACATACATACATACATACATACATACATACATACATACATACATACATACATACATACATACATACATACATACATACATACATACATACATACATACATACATACATACATACATACATACATACATACATACATACATACATACATACATACATACATACATACATACATACATACATACATACATACATACATACATACATACATACATACATACATACATACATACATACATACATACATACATACATACATACATACATACATACATACATACATACATACATACATACATACATACATACATACATACATACATACATACATACATACATACATACATACATACATACATACATACATACATACATACATACATACATACATACATACATACATACATACATACATACATACATACATACATACATACATACATACATACATACATACATACATACATACATACATACATACATACATACATACATACATACATACATACATACATACATACATACATACATACATACATACATACATACATACATACATACATACATACATACATACATACATACATACATACATACATACATACATACATACATACATACATACATACATACATACATACATACATACATACATACATACATACATACATACATACATACATACATACATACATACATACATACATACATACATACATACATACATACATACATACATACATACATACATACATACATACATACATACATACATACATACATACATACATACATACATACATACATACATACATACATACATACATACATACATACATACATACATACATACATACATACATACATACATACATACATACATACATACATACATACATACATACATACATACATACATACATACATACATACATACATACATACATACATACATACATACATACATACATACATACATACATACATACATACATACATACATACATACATACATACATACATACATACATACATACATACATACATACATACATACATACATACATACATACATACATACATACATACATACATACATACATACATACATACATACATACATACATACATACATACATACATACATACATACATACATACATACATACATACATACATACATACATACATACATACATACATACATACATACATACATACATACATACATACATACATACATACATACATACATACATACATACATACATACATACATACATACATACATACATACATACATACATACATACATACATACATACATACATACATACATACATACATACATACATACATACATACATACATACATACATACATACATACATACATACATACATACATACATACATACATACATACATACATACATACATACATACATACATACATACATACATACATACATACATACATACATACATACATACATACATACATACATACATACATACATACATACATACATACATACATACATACATACATACATACATACATACATACATACATACATACATACATACATACATACATACATACATACATACATACATACATACATACATACATACATACATACATACATACATACATACATACATACATACATACATACATACATACATACATACATACATACATACATACATACATACATACATACATACATACATACATACATACATACATACATACATACATACATACATACATACATACATACATACATACATACATACATACATACATACATACATACATACATATATATATATATATATATAAGGCTTACGTATGTTTCCGAGCAAGAGATATTAGGTACGTGTGTCGGTTTAAGAAACAAAAGTTTAGGTATTTCTAGATATGCTAGAAACTTGAAATTTTAAGAGATGACAGTTATGGGTCAAAACCAACAGGAAAAATCGAAAATACGAACATTTTCCATTTTGAGGGGGCCTTTTTGACCCCAAACTTCCGTTTCATTACCCCATAAGAAAAGCATTGAAATCGGTGCAAGCCATTTTTAATTGCATTTTAAAATTACTTAAAATTATGATACAAACTCCGGACGTGAAGTATTAAACGGAAAAATTAGTGAAAATTATTATTTTTGAAAAGAGAATACGAATTCATGCCGAATTAGCTTAAATATTTGATTTTAACTGCATAAAAAAGAGAGATTTTGAAATTTATAATGGGAAATTTTATCTACCATGGAAACACTACAATGCTTTTATATGGAATTATTGCCTTTTAATAGTATGAACATATATAGCTTACGAGCGTAAAATTAACGTGTTTTATAAATCATTTAAGTGAAGAGAGGTTAAGGGGAAAAGGAGAAAGGGAAAGGAAAAGAGAGGTGAAAGGGAGATAGGGGAAAGGGGAGAGAGGGGGATAGGGAGAGAGGGAGAGAGGGGGATAGGGAGAGAGAGGGAGGAGGAAATAGGGAAGAAGAAGGGTTATGCAGGAATGTAATAATAGAGAGGGTAATGGGAAAAGGAGACATGGTGAGGGAGGGGGGAAAGGAGAGAGGGGGAAAGTGAGGTGGAAGGAGAAAGGGGAGAGAAAAGAGGGGGAGCGGGAGAGAGGGGGGATAGGGAGAGATAGAAGGAGATGTATCAATAATGGAAGAATATAGTAAAATACGTCTTTAATAGAATAGTTTTCTATGGGAATGTCATTTGCACCATTAATTGATTCACATTATTATTAATAAATTAATCGAAAGAAACCCGTGTAAACATTACGTGGGTACAGCTCCAGCCGGAATGCTTCCTCCTTAAAGTAGGAGCCGTTATCATGCTCCTTAGTCCCCGTTTACACGTTCCCGTTTTCGTACCTGAAAACAGGCGCTAATGCCATTGAGAGGACTATGTAATAGTACAAGACACTGTTACTCGAATACAAACACACATAATCAAAGCAAAAGTGATCGGTGAAGCAAACTCAGACACGGTACTTATTCCAAGAATCTAACTCATTCCATCAGACACAAATTTACCATTCTCAAACGAAAACAATTCCCCATAGGATTGCCTTTTTCAATGACAATCAATAAGTCACAAGACCAAACATTTGATAAAATACCTTTACCTACCTAATATGGATTGCAATTCCAGAGGAATTTTTCAATCCCGGGATTTCGGGATTCGGATTTTCCAATCCCGGGATTGGCTTTTTTACGATTATACATACAACTGAAGAACATAATTTCAGATGCCAAAACAGCTAGTATTTATTTATGCTAATATTATTTATTTATACATTGCATTCTTTCTGTAGTAAGCGAAATAAATAAAGAAATGGTGAATATATACTACGTAAATGTAATTCATGAGTGTGTAAAAACAAAAACGCTTACCTTACATTTTAGAAACTTTAATATACAAACCTCGGTACAATGAACTCCACTGGCAAAACTAACAACACATACACACACATGGCAAAGTATTTTCTTAAAATAGTTTTAATTTTAACTAAACTTGAATCAATTGAATTTTTATGTTGCAATTGTATCATTTGTAACAATCGTTGATAATAAGGAAAATAATTGTTCTTTATGAAAAAATAAGCATTATTAATTGGCTCCAAATCATATTTCAAAAAGATTTACACATTTTTGAAGTAGGTATGTTCTTAAAAAGCAGAGTGCGTCTAATGTTATATCGCTCACTTTTGATCTGTATTTTGTGCACAATACGCGATAATTGTCCCGGAGATTTCCTAATTTGATCCGAAGATTCTCATAGACGAAGAAATAAAAGTGTTTTAAATGGTTATTGCATAAGCTTATTTGATACTTCCCCGGAGACTTCGGGACAAACTAGGAAACTTCGGGCCAAACTGGAAGAGGTGGCAGCCCAGCACAATAATGAAACGTGAGATACTTTGTATAACTTTAGTAATTTAACTACGAGTGAATGAGAAACTCACCGAGAGAGTATTTCTGTTGATGTAAATGGTGCACCGTCGGTTCACTGTACTTCATAGGATGCAAGCAGGTCGATGTCTCCTCACCATACCATTGAAACCAATAATTTACGTTTTCGCAAATATTTGCGACCGCGAGTAGGGCCTGTGCGCTCAAAAATCTCGACCTATTTGAGGGATCAACTAACTCTTTTTTTCCTTTTACGATCTGCTGATTCTCTCTTGCTTACGCACAATGGCGCTAGGTTAAGGCTTCTGGAGAAATTTAGGTCGGATTTTCTCTTAGAGGAGGTCTCAGGAATATTAGAGGCACCTACGTACATGGGCAGGCACGATCACGAGAATAAAATACGTGAGATCGACTGTAGGACCGAGCGATATCAGAGCTCGTTTTTCCCAAGGACCATACGGGATCATAACTGGAGAGTGATTCCCACGAGGGACGTTATAAGGTAGGTTTTGGTGTGCTGCACCCCCTGCCACCCACCAGTCTGGTGATTTGCAGGGTATCATGTAGATGTAGAGGGGTATCTAAGGGATAGTGCAATGAATAGCTGGTCAGTTTCGAAAGTTTAGGAAGAAAGGTGACCTCCCCATATATGGAAATATGAACGTTTAAGTTCACTGTTTATATTCTCGAATAGATCGAATATGGGGAACTTGTTACCTCTAACGACTCCAGCGCTAGAAGGATTCTCAGTCTAAATCACAATTCAAGGGAGGAGAGAAATCCGGTGCCGTCATTAGCCTACTGTTAACGAGAAACACCAAGGGGACCAACGTAAAATGTTTTAAAGAATGCGTTCGCTGCTTATTTTTGGATCTTAACCCCTTGATAAAAGCACAGATTTCCCAACTGTTACCTCATACAGTTCAATGTTTATTGTTTTTACTAGTTTCTAACATTAACGACACCTTGTTAAATGCCGATGGCAGATATTCATTAATAATTACTGACGCAATAATTGTTTTGTTCTACATCAGTATCAGACGTCGATTATCAAAAGCGAAACCAGGATTTTTTTCGAAGACAAAAACTTTTTCGGGTGCTCTTTTGGAGTATTTGGATTTTTTCCTTACCTAATCCTCGACCAGGTAACTATATACGGAAATTAAACCTTTGATGACTACCGGAAATACATCAGAAGGCTTTTAAAAAAAACTGGAAAACTTTTCTGTATGTTAAATTTCCAATAAATTAAAATAGAAATTTGAATCCCGAAATCCCGGGATTTTCTTGTTCCTAATCCCGGGATTTCGGGACTGTAATTTTGGACGGGATCCCGGGATTGCAATCCCTACTACCTAAGCCTGTTTTTAGCCATGGACAATTATATGTTGCTCTATCAAGAGTCAGATCGTTTGATTCACTTAGTCTAGTGTCAGGAGAGAAGTCAGAAATTTACAATTGTGTCTTTAGAGAAATCTTTGATTGAAAAATATAAGTTCAAAAAAAATAAATGCCTGAATATTTAATTAAGAACATTTAAGATCTGCTAGATCGACGTATGTTACGCGGGGTACAGCTAGTATATTGTAGTATATCATTAAGAAAAAATAATATTTGACGAATGCCGACTAACAACGACTGATATGACGTATCTCGTCCACATTTATTATTAAGTGCAAGTACGTCACTTCTGATGCAATGGAAGAATGTTTGCTTAATCGATTACTATTACGGACGAATGCGTGAGAAAAAGAATACCATGCATCTGAGAGCAGGATGTGCTTCTCATCCAATTTAACAATTCATCCCTCATCCTATATTTTTCCACACATTTTACCTTCATAACTAAAAAAACATTCTTCATTTTTTCCTTTTATATTATTATGCATAATTGATCAGCAATATTCATCGTTTAAATCCCTAACTAAAGGCCAGAAGATTTAAAAAGTTTCCTTCTGGGATTTTACAAGCATCACAGGAATCAACAAAATAAAGACAATTATACAGTCAACGTAAGTTGAAAAATAATAATAAATTCAAGACTGAATTTCTCGGAAAAATGAATTTCATAAGGCGTACCAATCGTGATATATGATATTTTTCTTCTCCGCCATACATGTAACACGATATTTACGAGGGATGATCCAAAATTTCTCAGACTGCGGCGATAAAACGGAACAGGGTTAACCTACCTCCTAATGTTTTCTATCACCTTCGAAGTAGTTCCCTTAGGCATGTACACACTAGTTCCGACTTCTGAAGCAAAGCCGCGAAGTATTCTTTTAAGAAGGCGTTTAGTTCTCGAGTCGGATTTACTTTAACTGAATCGATGCCCTCATATCTCGTTCCTTTCAAAGTAATCTTCAACTTTGGAAAGAGGAAGAAGTCGCAGGGTGCCATATCCGGAGAATATGGCGGTTTATAATGAGATGAAATAAATCAACCAAGAAGAAAAGGGGAAAAAGTGGAAAGAAATGAGAGAAAGCGTTGACTGAGGGGGACACTGAGAGGAAAATAAATTATTACGAGAAATAAAAGTGGAGGACAGGAGGAAATTCTAAGGGAGGAGAGAAGGAAGAAGGAAAAAGTGAGGGAAAGAGAGATAAAGAAGACGTTTCTGAAAGTAGAGTGGATAGAGACGGGACGAAGGGCAAAATCTGGTAATATCGATCTTTGTCCCGTATTATCGAAGGACGCGTTGTCAAGGAGAAGAGGGTGATGAGACAGACCACCTTCAGGAATCTGACGTGAAATAGGAGATAATTCCGGGAAAAGGGAAAAATGTGGCGTAAGACACTTCGCCTGCCGTAAATAAGAAAAAAAAGCAATCTAGGTAAACATAAAACGAGCAGTGGATATTTTATTGCTCGTAAAAACAGTTCTTTTGCGTTTTCATTTTTGAACCGAAAATCAGATTTGTAATATGTCGAGTGCGTAATTAAACTATCGAAACTCTCTGAACGATTGAGTGATGATGCAATTAACAACTTGTCCGCTATCGAATCGGCGATCCGGAATAATTTTCTTCCCGTTCTCTGTGACGTCTCTTTTTTGTTAAATTTTGTTAACAACGATTTGAAATATGTATGTACCACCAAAATAAAACTCTAAAATCATAGATGTATTTGCTGGAAGCACTTTAGTAGAACTGTTTGTAACTGCATGAAGTCATATTTTGTAGACAGCTACAAAAGTGGCCATTTTCACCTTTTAATTATTACGTACACCCTTGTGGATAAGATTTTAAGGTTGATTTGCGACTTAATTTTGTGGATAAATTTGTTAATCTTGAAAACGAATTTATGGGCAGATTTATGATAATGATTTGTATTCAATACTTAACACAATTTTGAAGTAAGCCTTAACGAACCAAATAAGTGGCAAGCTTAAATACGTTAAGGATAACATAAGATTTATTGGGCAGAATTAAATTTTCCATCGTGATTTGTTTATCTTCAACCCATAAAATTTAATTCTTTTGAATCAATTAAGTCGTTAGTTCCAATGATTTTCATGGAATACTACGGTTTTAGCTCCTTTCTCAAAGAATTCTCAAGTCTGTTTTCTATCCCAAAACTATTTACTCTTTCTTCCTAATCCATATCGTCTCCCATCCGAATTACAACCCTTCGAACCGACCCAATCTTGTTTACTCGATTTTTTCTCATAAGACCCTCCACCCAGCTCCTCTCGCTTCCCTTACCCCTTTTGTTATTTATGACCCTTATAGTTTTTCTCTCCTCAGTTGTTCGATTTTTAAACCTTTTCATTATATCGACGCTTATTATTTATGTTAGTGTTTTATTTGTAGAGTGTATATTACTGTTTTCATTTTAGGAGCGAACAAAGATTATAACTCATATTCAAAACATATTCCCGTTAAACTAATCTAAATCCAACAAGTACATGATAGGAACGAAGAAACAGCGAGCATCAGCGAGCAGAGGGCTTTCCCCCTAGTACATACACAAAAATGTACATTACCTAAACAAAAACACCACAAATATAACGCTACATCTACACAGATCTATTGTCCTTTCTGTAAAATATAAATTAAAAGTAAATAGGATTGAAACGTATACTGTACAAAAAGTCTGTATAGGTTAGCATGTGATAATGTCTCTCATAAAACAATTAGCAACGAAAAACAAAAAAACTATTTCTCAAATATTACATTGGCATCAAAGGAAAGCATTCAGAATCTCCCTTCAGAATCTTCCCTTCGCAACAATTTGCCTCACGAAAAGGTATACTCTCTTAAATATGATAGGAACCGAAAGATAATATTTTTTTATGGCTGAAAATACTACTAGCTAAGTATATAGGGATTCGTGGTTGAAGCAATATCCGCCTCCTATAATTATAAAGTCTTTCTGTTCTGTCTGACAGGTCCCTGTCGCTGTCGAAAGTCACATAAACCTGCAGATATCGTGTGTGATATCAGGTCCCTGCCGAGGAGTAGCTTCCCGGAAACCTGTTATTATTTCCTTTCTTACCCCCCCTCCCCCCCTTTCCTTTTTCCCTATTTGTGCGAACGTGTGTGGTTGCTGAATAGGGCCCTGCCGCAATCGTACAGATTCACAAACCTACCAACAACGGTGTAAGGGTCACTGACGCAGGTTAACGCCTCGTAAACCCTTTCCTTTTATCCTTTCCACCTTAGGATTAGTTCTTGTGTGGGTGTGTGAATGAGTGAGCGTACGAGCGATTGACAACAGGTCCCTGGCGAGGAGTTATATCCCGTAAACCTTTAAGTGTACCTTCCTTTTTTGTTCCTTTTTTTTTCTTCCTTTGCCCACTTTTTAACTTTTGCTGTTTCTACTGTCTCTAAATATTCGCTTTGTACGGATGAGTTTTTCTTAATTTTGAAACATCCATCTCGCCGTAGTCTCCAACCCTTTTTAATTAATTATAAAGTCGTTTATATGGATCTGGAACGTTTGCTGAATTAATGTCGGAGAATTCACGTAATCCGATGAAACGACGCTAGTCGAAACGGAATTTTACAAAGATAATATATAAAAGGTGCGCGCCAAGGACGAGCAATTTGACCAAATACCCTCCGAAGCTCAACTTTCGCACGCCACCGTTTCCGGCTCTTATATTTTTCGATCTGAGTCAACGCTTTCCAAACTCAAAAGGACACGCCCACACTCTGTGCTACATCAATACGAAGCAGCCACGACGACCCCTAAACGGCTTCGAATTGAACTTTTAAGGCGGAATAAAACCGAACTCGGTCGCACGCAAACCTGAGCGCTGTAGTCACGAAGGCATTATGGGCGGTGTTGTTCACGTCGAAACGTAAACACCGACACGTCGGTCAGGATTCTTGAAGAGCTATACAGATTCGACTTTTCGGCATTATTAATGCGCGGTGGTATTATTATGAATAAGATTAAGATTGATGACTTCGATACTGCGAGCGGATCTGATTTCTGTAATTATAAGGCAAACACTCGGGTATCCTTGTGCTTATGCAGCCCTCCCAATAATTGTGTAAGGCGTATCACGTGATGTCGACACATATCAGAAAATATGCTTAGCACGTATTATTTACGAGGACCTTTACATAGGAAAGATCAACAGTCCAAACGCGAGCAACCTGTTGACTTATAGACATTTTTTTTACCTCTTTCCATCGACAGCGAAAAAATACAATTCTCCTAACAAATATTCGCTAACTATGAGTTAAAATAGTTGATTACAAATTTCGCAACGAAGAACACTATATTTAATTTCTATAACTGCATAGTACATAACTTCCTAGTAAAACAGGTACGTTTAGTTGATGAAAAATATACAAATACTTGCAAAACTGCTCTTTTGAAAATTACAAAAATATTTCTGAAGAATTCGTGGACCATGATGAAATTCACAAAGAAAAAATTCGTATTTCACCTTGAACATGACGTAAAGAATTAAAGTTTTCAGTGAGTAGAATTTAAATTTTGTTTTCAGAAAGTTGGTATAAAATGCGATTCCATTTATAAATACAGTGGATATCGCTTATTATTATCTTCACAGGTCATTCTTGTTGTAATCAAACGTAGACCCACAAAAGCAAATTTAGTATAAGGGAGTATCCCATTAAATATTATTTTTTAGGAGATTTGCCATAAAATGTAGCTCCATTTATGAATGGTTGCCGCTAATTTTTATCGCAGGTTATAATTGTTGAAATCGAACGTATAATTCCAAAAACAAATATAGTTTAAGGAAGGATACCATTTATTGTTATCAATCGCTTAATGTTATAGATTAAACAGAACCAAACATGTTCAAAATAAGAACCATATATTATGGAGAGATTAATAATTTTTTTAAAAACCTCATATTTTATTCTTAAACATTTTAACTAAAAATTCAAATACAGCAATAAATACAAGACGGTCAAATTCATGAATAAATGCGACGCAACCGCAAAGTGACTCATTCGAGTTAATGCAAGTTGAAATATTTCTGGCGGTATTAAAACCGAACGGAAATGGGATAAGTCGCCGCAACGGACCTCACAAATCCGTCCCTAAGCATTTTAATACAGGGCCGACTTCAGGGCCCCGCGCTTTATTAGGGGCCCCGCACGAGACTCAATTCTCATGTATTGAGATTTAGACTATTTTCTTAAACATATTAATACATTCCGACTGGAGGGCTATCTTCAACAAAAATTTCGCAACAAAAAATTCCATCACCAGAAGGGAGGAAGGGAGGCACTACAAGCGCCATTTTTTGCGCCACCTGGCATGTATACATACATAAATAGGCTCCGCTCCCGCTCACTATCGAACCAGGCCCCGCAAATAATCACACCGGCCCTGCTTCCATGTCTCGCACGCAATTACAATGCTCCGGAGAAGAAAAAAAAAAGACGAGCGTACCGCGCCGCAAGGAATCCCAACGCAGATAGCGAAGCATCGAAAAGTCTCTCCTTTTCCTAAGAGGATTCCGACGAGAAATTCAGCAATACGTTGCTTGGAGAGTCGGGCGTAAGGTGCTTTCCCTCGACAAGATTTTTTTTAGGAATCGGGCTCGAAAACCGCAAGAGGATTTTAAGGGAAAAGAAGGGGGAATGCGGCGGAAACGGAGGACGGCGGGGAAAGTACAATTGAGTAATTAGGCGGAGGAGAGGGAGAAAGAGGAAGGAAGGGGGGAGGAATAGAGAGACAAATAAACCGAGGAAAAGGTCAGAGCGGTTATTTTGAGGAAGGGCCTCGAAAAGTTTAAGCGTTCAAAGTTAATGGGTCTTATTTTCTCGCGAAGGGCTCTCTCTGGAAAAGTTCTGTCGAGAAAAAAAACACGAATGGGTTTTTTTTTTGGGGAGAAAATATCGGTTAAACGGAGGAGGAAAGCATGAATAGAGTTCGTTTTTTCCGGGGGAGACGTCGGACTGACGGAGGAAAATTTCTTCGCATAAGAATTTTTTACAGGATGCGTGGAGCTTTGTATTCTATCATAGCGGTCTGTTTTATTTATGGCGCTGAATAATAAGACTATCTGTCAGATGTTTTTAACGACTGCGATTTTTTTATAACTTTTATAATCGTTTTACTAACTTCGCATTCTTTTAAAGGGCATAAATGCGGCAGTGCCGTTGGGGCGCCACGGCTGATTTTTAGGAGGTGCCTAAAAAAACATTTTTCGGTAAATAAATCAACGATTTGGACGTGGCGATAGGTAATTAGAGCAATAATTTCTCCTCCATTTGATTAAGGTGTAGTACCAACAAATGTTTTCAGTGGCGGATTTAAAGGGGGACGCAATTAGGGCGCGCTAGCGGCCCGAAAAAATATTTTTACGTATAATCTCAGATGTATTAAATACCTCATTTTAAAAGCCACTAAGGAAATTTTCTTTTTTAGCATTAAAACGGTTGGTCAAATAAAGGGATAGTCGTTAGGTCAGGTTTCAGTAGATATATATTTAGATTGCAGGGCCCCCAATTGTTTAGCGCCAGGGACCTCAGAATGTCTAAATCCGCCGCTGAATGTTTTCGTTAAAAAGATGGTAATACTCGTAAGTCAAAATATAAAGAAACTTGTTATGAGGCTGGGGTTCTCTTCAACTTTGAAAGGGTACATCGCCTAGAAAATGGTTGGTAACGTCCGGTTCTGGCTCTCTTCCTATAACCACAGTACATGCGCACGCAGTAAAACCTCGTTCTCGCAGTTCGATTTGACCCGATCAATTAGAATTGATCAACCAAAATTGAAAACAGGATTAATCAAAATTAGTTGGCACGATTCAATAAAACATTAATGGGTTCACACGGTCTCGGGTTAATTGATAAAGCTTCGAGACCCAACGTACATATGCGCAGGTTTCATTAGCTCCTATTCATTCATTGCTCGGACCGATTCGATTATTTTTTTATACGCTCGAGGTAAATTCAAGATCCCTCCGTTTATTTAACAATCAGACAAAGTTCAGAGTTTCAAACATTCGTATATGCAGCATTCTTAATTTGAGACAACGCGAATTAAGTTTTTGTACTGAATTTTCACTTCGCCGAAAGGATATTACTGAAAAGGCGGTGTGAAGGGAAATAGTATGCGAGTCGGCCCGGACACAATACCACGCAATTACCATGGGTAACTGTGTTCGCCACGCCTTCAAGTGAAACTATTACGTCCGAGGTTTACAGGAAGTTGAGCGAGAATAAACAACATCGAATGGATCGATGCCAACGGAATTCAAACTTAGTTCGCGGTTTTCCATTCATCTTATCTACTCTGACCAAGTTTAATTAGTCAACTCGAGTTAAGTTCTGAGGACGGGAGTTATTGCTTCCCCAAAGCTTCGCTAGGTCGGTAAAATCCATCGGGTGGACGCGTTAACCCTTCGAACCGACAATTCTCCCATTCGCCTCTCAAAGCAACCTTTTTATCACGTTTTATTTTATGAACGCGCTTATTTTTTCGGTCTGTCTGTGCAATCGATTAAATCAAAACAACAAGTAAAATGTAAGAGATAGAAGACTGAGATTTTCGAGGTGTATCTGATCTATGATGCCATTTATTACGCTGCCAAAGAATATTTTTTTGGGAAGTCAATGGGCATCAGATGGTTCCTAAAAAAATGTTCAAATTAAGATTCTGAGCAAATGGTTAGAGGCAGAAAGTTAAAAATTTTCACTATTTTTTTGAAAAATCGGTGAGCGGCAAAGTGCGCCTTCAAAATTTTCTAATTAAGATTCTGTGCAAATGACTTCAGTGGGAAAGGAAAGAAGAATAGGAACACTTGGTAAAATTCCACTATATTCTTTTAAATACGGACGACCGGTTTCGACTAACATACAGTCATAATCAGGTCAGAGCAAATTCAATACGGCGTATATTATACTATAGGGGATGAGTGGGGGAGAAAAAAGGGAGAACTCCGAGTTCTGAAATTCATTCCAGTTTGGCCAATGTAAAATGTATCGCAATTTTTGCGCACACCGACATTGCTTTATTTTAAACTCCCATAAATCCCTTTTCACAAAACACCTCCTAGAAAGACAACATTCTGCCGATTTTACCGAGACTGGAGCAGATGGAAATTCTCTACCACCTTAAGATTCACCCCCAACGACATCATAAACAAACACCTCTTCCTAACCCCCTCTCCGCTGTTTACCTCGGTTTTCTCCTATCCAAACAATCCACCTACTACCCTTCCTCTTTTCCCTCCCTCCCCCTCCCCGCACCCTCCCATACTGCCCCTTAAATAACCAATCACTAAACTAAAAATCTATGCAACGAAATTGATGCCGTTTTCATAAAACTTATATAAGACAGAGTAACAATGTTCTAATTTGCGTGGTAAGCGCTGCGCTCACCACGCAATCAACGGCGACCTAAATGGCCCCTTCCTTTCCTCTCTCTCCCCTAGTTCTTTCCCCCCCTCCCCATCTCCCCCTTTTCCCCCACTCGTTCCCTATATATACGCTGTAGCGAACTTTTAGTCGAAACCGGTCGTCCGTTTTTTTTAATCAAGTGGAATTTTACCGAGTGTTCCTATTATTATTTCCTGAATGTGGAGTTGCGCAATGTGAAGGCTACTTCCAGTGCCGTAACTATGGCGGGGCATCTGCCCCGGGCGCAACTAAGCAGGGGGCGCAAAAATCTAAATAGCAACTAAATAAACTAGAGAAAATAATTTCTTGAAGGGGGAGAGGGCGCATATTTAGTACTTTTCCCCGGGCGCTAAGATATTTAGTTACATCAGCAGAGTTTAGTGGGAAAGTTGAAATTAATTACTGAATACCTTACTTCCTCGTATAATGGTATTACTAAATTTATAACGAATGTTGTTTATAATTCTAAATTAACTTCAATAAAGAAAACGCGGCTTATCATATCGCGTCAACAAAGGTATTCCGACCCCTTGGAAGTATTTTTTCTTTTCGTAATTTCATCAAAAACTACATTTTATTTGCGAATTAGGTTTGAGTAGGGAGAAGTAAGGCCCGTACACGTGCACGGACATTCGCTGCTGGGTAGGATAGATAAGTCTGAGCACGTGTACGGGGAACTTGCCTAAGGTTAAGGACAGGAGGTATACAGATGTAGAAGAGGGAAAGATGGCCGACCTCTCTATCTCTGCTACTTATTATTCCGTGTCGACGTGCTTCCTTCTCGCTATTATTAGACGGAGATGAATCCAAGTGGAAGGGTATTCTCTACGTGAGAAAGAGCCACAAACCCTAAAACTACATTTCGTGAGAAAGCTACGACATAGGAGGTCCGCTTGCGTATTACGGATACGAATCTTCGCGAACCAAAAAGCACATTCGAAAAAAATTCGCTCGACTTCTAACCTTTTGAAAAATCGTAAATTTTTAATCCCGCGGCGGCGGGTGTTTTTTTTTCAGACCTCGACAAAGCGAAGGACGTAATACAATCAATTTTTTAGAAAAATAAAGGCAGTTAATTCGCAAAATGCACTCGACACCAGAAGGCTTACAAAGCCCCTTTGGGAATCCTGGGAAAGTTCAACGATAATGAGCTAGGATAAGATATAGGTACGGTGTGAGAGAAAACCGTGTTTTCATTTCTGTAAAGGTAAGGAAATGAGTGCGAGAGAGTCCAAAATTGAAAAATACCATAAGGACGAAAGAATAAAAGGTGAAAACTTAATCGTGTGACGAGTGACGCAATAAAAGTTGTTTTTTCGCGCGAATTGCAGCTTTTATTTTTCAAATAGTAAAACATTCGTACTTAGACGCCAAAATGTGGAAAGTTAGTACTTACAGACTCTTGTCATTAATACCCACAGTTTTGTTAATCGACGAGAAATTATTATTTAAAGTATGAGTCAATATTAAAAATATGTTCGTAAAACATTTCAAGGCATTCGATTTCATGTGCACGACACGGATTTAAAGCTGAAGAAATCTATATGGGAGTTACTGAGAAACGCTTTTCGTCCCTAATGAGTCGTCTTAAATGATAATGCTAGAACAGGTATATTAAATAAAAATGAGTGGAAAGTCGAAGTACTCGCAACTTCCTAATTTTGTGAAGGAATGCGTAAAAATCATTGGTTTAATAACCACAATAATAACAATTACATCAACCGCAATTTAAGATATAAGCAAAGGCAAAGAATCGAAAATTCCTACTAATCTACCATTAATAAGCTGTTTCATTAACGAAGTACTTGTAAAAGTACATTTACGCTCTTATATAAAAGAGACGTCCTAACTGATTAATTCGAACACGAAATTCACACAACTTCTAAAGCATATCTCACATATAAAATCTCATAAAAAATAGTCCAAACGGTGCGTGATATGAATAATAAAGACGAACGAACGGGCACGAACTCACCTAAATACTCTCTCCGTGCACTGCGTGAGAAGAAGTCGTGAAAACTACAGCCAACATATCAGAAATTCCATCTATAGACGTTCAACTCCAGGTAGTTCATTTATATTCACCCGCGCGCACACAGATATTTCTATAAAAAATCAAAATTATAAAATTTCTCAGGGTTTCGTAATGACGTTTTTCGCCATCAACTTTTACGTAATGGAAATATTACGTGCACGCTCTGAAGATAAATATATATTTTCGACCGTATTCTTAACCCCGAAATTCCGAGCGTAGGACGAAATCAATGAGCCGACCTTTTGCACGAGATAAATTTGTTCTCTGAAGTGATTTCATCCTAGATAAACGTTTTGCTTAACGTATTTTCGCGCACATTCTAAAGCGCTTGCGAAGAGTACTGTCATTGTTTGCCCCTTTATATAGGATAAATATTGTTTAATTTCGGGTTTCCCATTTTCCTGGCGGGACAATTAACTTCGTCAAGCTAACGCGATGAATCGCTCAATTTAGCGTCTCCTCTTGCAACTTCCACCCGTCTCGGTTGAGATATAATCGGTGGAAGGGAGACAAAGAAGACACAATGAAGAGGGAGGGATATGAAAGAGATAAAGGCGGAAAGGAGCAAAGACAAAAATACAAGAAAATATATTGCTGATTTGGAATGTACCTTATAAAATAAAAGTACAGAAAGCGCGTCACTTTACCTCAAAAAATTACGATGCGCTATGTGCGTGTAGCATAAATTAAAATTTTTACTTCTGGAAGAACAGAACGGGTTCAGCACCACGAGGTATATACGGCAACATAATGAAATCGACTTTTGATGCGGAGATAATTTAAGTGTCTAAAAAAATTGTCCACATTCGGAAATGTTCATCTTAATAATTTAAATTAATATGGCCAGTTGAAACACTGTTGGTGTGACTCAGCAGCTCCGCTATTAAATGTATGCATAGTGACTCACATTTATAACTTTATCAATCCCATCATTCTCTTATGGCCAATAATTAATAAAATCCAGCAACTTAATATCAACGAATGCGAGAGACATCGCATTCATTATCTGGTCATTCAGCTTAATCGTACATTAACTTAAAAATTCGAATTATAACATATTTAAATTTTAGCTACATATGTGTCTAGTAGATATTCTTATTCTTCATAAGGAAGTAGGTAATCTTATGTCCACCGCATTTCTAAATTGTCCCAGGCAGTAATTAACATACGCCGTCCACCGCTTGCATTCTTACCGCTACTGACGTTGCATGCTACGTGTCCACCTTCGATATAATATATTCCTCTCTATCTCTCTTAATTTACTTTGGAGAGCCCGACGCTATCTCGAGCAGCCTTTAGGAAAACCCTCACCGGCCTCTTCAGCCTTCCCTGATGTCCTCTCTCACAATGCTTCTTACGTAAGGTTTCTTCTTTCTTTCTTTCCCGGTTCATATCATTCCTCCTTCCCTTAATCCTAGGCTGAAGATGACTGAAAATACCTCTCTTTTTTTCTCTCTCACCCCCTCTTACCCTTATAACGAAACCTCCATATCAAGAGTCTGTGTATCCCCTCTACGATTACGTCCCCTCCGAGTTTAAGATGGCGAGAATACGTAGACGGGAAGATCAAAGGAGAGGAGGTAAAGTAGGGGGGAGGGGCATGGAAGACAAAGGACGGGAGAGGAGAATTAGAGACGGAATGACAGACTGAAAGGGAGAAGAAAAGGGACGAGAGAAAATGTGGAAGTGGGGAGGGATAAAGATAGGGATAAAGATAGGGAGGGAAAGAAAATTTTGAAATTGAGGGTGTGGGGTGGGGAAGGATAGACGGAAAAAGAGGAAAGGGGAAGTGGGGAGGGTGAGATGTATATGGATGGAGAGAGAGAGAAGGGAGAAGTGAAAGCAGAGAGAGAGCGGTAAGAATAGGGGAGGAAAAGGGGGAGAGGAAGAGAGAGGTAAAGGACAAGGGAAGGAGAAAGTGTGGAAAAGACAGACAGACAGACAAACGACTTTATTAGGGCGAAATTGAGACAATATACTCCCTTCTTACATTTAACCCTGCAGGGAGAAAGCAGGGAGAGAAAAGAGAAGGATATAGAAAAAGACAGGAAGAAACGCAGGGAGAAAGAGGAAAAGAGTGACATAAAGAAGAAAGAGGAAAAAAGAAGAGAGGGAAAGGAATACAGGGACTAATGATTATAACAATCCGGCATTTTTAAGGGCAACATTTGGACAATCATGCCCATTCTGACACACAACTCAGGACGAAGAACACACACATCCATTCGAAACCGGGGCTTTATAATCCGTCGGCAGATACTCTAACCGCCCATCTACCAAAGCCGGAAGGGGGAGAAAAGGGAATAGGAAAGGAAGGGGAAAAGGGGGGTGTGGAAATTACAGAGAGAGAGAGAAAACTATAGGGAGAATATAAGGGAAAGGGAGAGAAGAGAAAAGAGAAAGTAGAGGAGGCAGAGGGATGAGGAGAAGAGACGGAAGGTAGAGAGGCGAGCACGAGATGGAGAAGAGTAAGGAGAGACGGAGAGAGAATGAAAGACAACGTAAGCCACTACGAAGGAGAGAGAATATCCGAGAGACGTAAAGGACTCTGACTCTGCGTGGGAGTGAGTGATATAGAGGAGACTGAAAGAGGAGAGAGATCTAGTTAGAAGGAAGCGAGGGATTACAAAGGGCCTTCATAACGCGGAAGACGGATGTGGTGTGGATTGAAGGATAGAGATATGCAGAATGATAACGAGAACTCCTCCAGGAGAAAGACGGAAGAGCGCTGGATGTAGTAGACGTAATGAATACTAATAAAACGAATCCGTCGGAAATTATCACGTGATGGAGCATTTTCAAGCACTTCCGCACCGTGTTACGAGTTATACAAGGCAAAATATCGGGGCTTGCGTAATTTCCCTCGAGCACTTAAAGGGGCTTAAAATTGATGTATCTAATTGTAAGCGTAGAACATTGCTGGTATTTATTCATACGACATTTAGCAATGAGGCATACGTTCAATATGTAAATAATAAAAAATTGCGAATAAGCTACGGATTTTAAGGGGTGACAATAAGTGAGATAATTTGGAGCATAAATGTCCGTAGAAAAGTAAAAAAATCTGATGTGGCCAACACATGACTTTCTCCATATTTGGGATATAGATATTTAAATTATTATGTATAGCATTATAATGCAAAATTATCATTTCGTATCGTAAAAGAATACAGTCGTCCTTATTGCCGTAAATTAGGTAAATTTTGAATGTTTACAGAATTCACCGCTACATGGTGCTGGCGCTGTATACTGGTATTAAGAAAAAGCAAAATATCTCCGAAATGGATGGGTCTACGAAAATTTGTTTCAAACAAAACTTGGAAGAAATATTATTCTCTACAACTTTGGTCCTTACGAAGATTACCAATAACGACGTTTTTAAGGAGATATTTGACGGAAACCGAAAAAACCTATTATTTATAAATAATTCCTAAACAATAACTGCTATGGAAAATTGTTTCAAATGAAAGTTGTACGAAATTACATTCTCTATAATATTAGTATAGAATTGTATATACAATAATGATGTTTTAACGGAGAAATATCGCAAAAACCGAATCGGGTTTCGAATAAACCTCGACTTCCGGTTAACCGGTATTGTCCTAAAACTAATCAGTTCTTTGTGCTCATGCTAAAGTGTTATATATGAAGTTTGGTAACGATATGGCAAGTAATTTTTGAGTTAGAGTACACACACAGACATTCCGAAAATAGTCTAAACGTGTTCTAGGGACCTCAAAACGTGTATTTCCGTTGAAATCTCGAAGTCGATTTTTTTCGTGAATACAATACTTTCCCATTACAATACTTTCCCATTTCCCATAAAAAGAGTTAACTTGAACGATAATTCACAGATAAAACCGTAACTTATACTTTCTGTAACCACAACTATTTGGCACGTAAAGTTAATGCATGACTGGAAGAAATTAATCTTGGTGTGAATGTAAAATGTAGTTTCTCTTTGAAAAAAATTGCCGTGATATATAATCTAATTTGTTTTACAGTTAGGTAACCTAAAAATTACAGAATGAGTTGTTTATGCGAGCAGTCATAACAAATACAGCTATTTTTTAATTTATCTTATAAAGCGGAAATGGGGAAATAAGAGAGAAAAACGGGAGAAGAGAGAATAGATAAAGAAATTGAGAGAGGAGTGATATAGCAATGAAGAAAGAGATGGAAAGAGAGGGAGACAAATGGAGAGATAGGGAGGAAGAGAGAAAGAGTGAAATAAAGGGGAGAAAGGAGGTAGAAATGGAAGAAAAAAGAATCAGAGGGCAAGATAGAGAGGAAACGAGATTAAAATGTAGAGGAAAGACGAAAACACCGAGGGGTGTGATTCAGAAAAGTGGGAAGGTATGACAGGAGAGAGGAAATGAGAAAGGCGGGATAGAGAGAGAGATAAAGAACGATGGTGGCAAAAGTCATTATTCTGCGTCAAGACGGTGAAAGGTAGATATGAGCATTGAGGAGTAAAAGATAGATAAGGAGAAGCGAGTTCTGATTCCCCTTTACACAATATTGTATTTCTTTCTTCTTTTTTTCCTCCGTGCAGATTCGCAAAGAAGAGATTTTTCCAGAGACGAGATAATATCCGAACCAGTTTTACTTCGAAGTCGACACCTAAAAATTTCCACACTATTCAATTTATGAAACATGAAGCGAAAGTTTCTATCTCCACAAAAAAAATACGATCAATCGCGAAGATGCTCGGATGAAATAAGAGATCTGGCTGCGTACTTCTTCATTTGTATATGTTTTTTTAAATTGTAAATCGTTAAAAAAACGCTAAAAATACAAATATTGTGATATTGTGAGAGGATAAGATCATTTCGATGATACCTGAGCGGTCATGCAAATAAAATGCATCAATAAATTTCGCGACGACGCTATATAATTTTTTACAATATTTTTTTAATCTCGAAACAAAGAACAGGTTTCAGTAAAGTTGTTATCGTTATTTACGAAAAGCACAAATAAAAGTCGAAGCAAACGGGCGTGTTTCTGACAAAAATGTGCCATCAAATTTAGAGGATTATTTTCATGAGCTTAAATCATCGTTCGTAAATAAAACACATAGCTGTGTCGACAGTTTAATATGTTAACCGCATTGTTTGACTCTCGATTTTAAAAAATATATTTTTTTTCATTTTTAACTACCCAGGTTCTAAACAAATAAACAGTCGGTAAAAGACGATGGCCAATTACATTTCTTCAGCATCACAAAATAACAAAAACGCTTCATCGTTTTTCACAGTGATCATACGAGTTATTTGTTCAAAAACGAATTAATCCGAAATGTACGATTCAAGTCAATTCAACCTGAAACGCGCATTTTTTTTTAGAAAATTCAGAAGGTATAAACAAAAGCAAACAACGTGTACTTACCCTCGGACTGCTTTTCGCAGATGTTATCCAAGTCAAAATCTATAACGAGAATAGAATCGGCTTTATCTCTCTATGCGAGGTGAAAAAATAAGTACCTAACGACCTTTTGGCTTTCGTCACCCTACCGCCATCAGTCGCAGCACGAAATCGAATAATAATAAAATGGAAGTAACGTTTCGGGTCGAGGTTGAAACTAGGATACCGTAGCCTTTGGAAAAATATTATAAAACGAGAAAAGAGATCGTATATATTTTGAACAACCATTACGTTTATCTCGTGAACAGCGATGAAATATCTCGAGTGTAATCCAAATATTATTTTTCACGGCCATGTATCGGTTATATAAATAGCCGTGATATCGTTTGAAGTGATTTAAAAATAATAATCTATCTTAAAAATCAACAGAAGAAACATTTGTACGTTAATTCTTAGTATATACCACGTTGATTTTTTTCTTCTTCTTTCACAACTTTTTGGTACTCGGAGTGGACTTTCAATAATACATTTTATAAGGTGATAGGTCTGTCCCTTACTGAGATCATATCAACTTTTTCTGTTAATTCCCTTGCTCCAATACCGGCGCGCAATAAATTACTTTGTACGCTTAAATATTTATATAATTACAGAATTAAATCTATCAAAGTTAATGACATTTAAATAATCTTTTAAATTGCGTTATTATTGTGTCATCTTGGAAATTTATGTAGCTACAATAGACATTTAAAGACTTGAAAAACCAATTGCACATTATGGTTGTAAATCAGCCGTCACCCGAGGTAATTAGAACCTGCTATCGGCGAATCATCACCGATGACGGCTGCTTGTATCCAAAACTTCCATCTGTTTTTCCCAACCTACTATTGGAAATATACAGTTGATTAATCACAATCCAGCTATACGGCGAGTTCTATAACCTACCTTCTTTTGAATTAGTTCAGCTTGGGTTTAATTTATACACTAGTTTAGTTATAGTAGAATATAGTTTCATCGTCCGTGATTTTTGTGGTGATCTTTTCCCTAAAATAGCCCGTATTTATTGATCTTCCACGTAGTTTTTCAAAATTCCCCTAAAAATTAAAAATGACCGCAATTATTGGTTCTTACTTTGTTCGATTAATTAAAAAAGAGCCTAAAAATTGAGGTTATCAAGACACCTCTATTAAACGAGAAAACCTCGACCTCGAAATCACAAGGGGACGCGTACCACCGGAGTTCGTCGATTATCGGTAAATCTGTTCCGGGCGGCAGCGTCCGATGCATTTGAAAGCGTGTATTGGACCGATTCGCCCCGTGTATCTATCGGCTCCATCGAGTTACGAGTTCCAAAAATAGGCAGCTAAAGCCAGCTACAAAACGTAGGCTGGAGGAAATCGGCGGTACAAGGTGATTTAATACAGATAAGCTGGAGTAAATGGCGGTCAAAAATGACGGGCCACAGAATTTCATGTATTTCTTGGTTAATTCTTCAATAGAAACAGATATTTTTTGAAAAGTAAAAGTTTTTATTAAAATGAAAATAAATTAATCAAATAAGCTTAATTTACAAATGACGTTCGTGCAAAATTTTCTTCTCTCGATTCCTCACTCCCTCCCCCTCTCTCCTTTCTCCCACTTCCTCTTAATCTAATTTTCTTCCCTCTTTATCCCCATGGCAATACTTCTTCAGCAGTGTATCAATTCGGATTTCTGCATTGCATGTACATAATTTCACCAAAGCAGCAACAACAACTCCGTTGCCCTTGAGGACGAAAGATTTTCATTTAGTAAAACGAACAATTTTCGTTTTCAAAACAAATTTTTGGATCGATTTGATGCGAAACAGAAACTCGACTGTAGAAAATTGGATTTCCATTCTTTCAGGCGTTCTTTGACTCAACTCCAGAATTTATACGATTATTGAATGCAATTTCAGAATGCGTTTAAAAAAAAGACTGCACACACTTCCATATCATTCAAATGGATAAATGCAACGTAATCGAAATCGGACCGTTATTGTACACAATTTCCGCTCGGAAACTAATAGTACATCATAATTTATTTAAATCTAACAGTAAAAATGGAAAAAGTTAGGAAAAATATGGTCTTTTGAAAGGAAGAGACAAAATGACTAAGACACAAACGAAGTAAATTATAAATTCGATAAACGTATGAATAAATATCTAAAAGTGGGTCAAAACTTATAGATCGGATGAATAATTTAGAATACAAATATACAATGTTGTGCAATCGAAATCAATACAAGCAAAAGAGAAAATGTTTACCATAAACCAGAGTCATCCACTTCCCGCGCGGATATTACACCACGCCCATCGATGTAAACCAGGGGTCACCAAACTTTTTATTGAAAGGGCCACATGAGGCTTTATGTAAGACGGCGCGGGCCACTTAAGACTTTTCAAATGACTGATCGGGCCGTGTGAAAACTTCGGCGCAAGTTTCGACCGCCCAACTTCACTGTTAAAAATTACTTCGAGCGGGGGTGATCGAGGAAAGAGAAAAGTTTCCGAGATCCACCTAAAACGAGTTGGCGATAGAATGATACTTAATGAAAATTGCTGTTGGTGGTTACAGAAAACTTAAAGAAATATATGAGGCAAGGCGGGCCAGATTAAACCATTGGGCGGGCCGGATGTGGCCCACGGGCCGTAGTTTGGGGACCCCTGACGTAAACCAATTCTCGTGTTTCCGCTCGGGAAGTGAAAGACCCGGGTCCGATCTCCGCTCGGGAAAGAATTTCTGTTTTCCATCGATTACTATAGTCTACCTCATGCCTTACCGCATTTTACTTATTATTTAGTATCAGACTTGGGTATGATGCATGTATATATGTATACTAGCAGAATTGCCCGTTGAATTTCAACGGATTTAGTGAATCTACTACAGCACCACGTACATACAAACTCTTTAAAATATACAGAAGGTACTATTTCACTTATTATTAGCTTTTCTTAACAATTAATCATATTTGCTTGTAAAAATCCATTTCCAAAAGAATTGTATTTAAATAAAACGATATTTTTATTTCCTATCATATCACTTTTGCCAAATCCAGCTTCATTTCTTGTGTAATTATGCCTCGCTAAAATATTTACTTTTATGTCTTGTAAGCAACCCGTGAAAAGACAACATACAGTTCTCCATGATTGAACACTGACTCTGGTAAATGTACACCAGATACGTGAGCCTATTTACGTTAATAAACATTAAAATGTAGAATATAATGATTTTACTTAAAAAAACATTCCAGTATTCAATAGACGAGAGAGGTTCAATTGCTTTCGTCAATCGTTATAAACACTTCCCACACGCAGTTTCCTGAATAATAATAAGTATCTATTTACGTTGCTATGTATAGATTGACATTGATCGTTTCGCTGCTTAAACAAAAGTGGGAAACGAATAATGCTAAACTTTCTTCTATTTGTAAGCTTCATCGAAGCTAATTGAATCGGAGGTAACAATGACGGCCGCCTTGGCAACGCCCGGAAAGATTACGAAAAATCCACAAAATTTTGAAACAAATTTCGTATTTCTAAAGCCTTCGACCATGTAACATGTAAACATCGCAGGTATAAGATAGTATAGTTTTATTCGTCGAATAAAGCAAAAACGAAAAACTCGGTCCATATTTACGTATTCTGACGAATGAAGGAAAAAAAACCTTGCAAGTCAAGAAATGGATTCATACGTGTTATCTTATGGAAAAATGTTAATCCCCTATATTTGCAGCACTGACTAATCCCGGTTGACCAAACCTTGACCATTCACTAAGTTAGGATATAAGCAAGAAATGTACCAAATTTGGTTGTTCTAGCTTCTATCGTTTAGGTGTAGTTCCATGAACAAACCAACAAACACGCCCTTCAAAATATATGAGAGATTATCACATTATATATGGTCGGCGATTAAAAAAAATGATTTTTGGCAATATCTACCTCCTCGAACTGCTTTACATCGAAAATTGCTTTCGATTTTCGATAATTTTGTGAAACGTCAATACGCTTCATAAAAAAGAGTATAAGCTCGACCAACACACACGCTTTCAGTTTACTTTTACTCCGATAAAATATTTTTTCCCCAATAAAATTGATTGCAAAGAGGTCGTGTGCTGCTACTTATGCGTATTCTCCTTTGGTTAGGGATTATAAATGTTTTATACGAAACTTTATATTTAACCCACTTTTTATGCATCGTGAGGGATTTATCGATGCTCCCCTAATAGGTATCTTGGATTAAAAATAAAGTAACTGGAGCTACGAGGAAAGGCTTGAGGGTATTTTCTTCCTGGGCTTCTTCCAAATCGAGTTTAACCTGTCGACGTTCAAGCTTTATTTACTCTAGCAATTCTTCCCAAATTAAATTCATCGGGGCTCAATAAGGATTTCTAAGCTGAGAGTCTTGCTTTAAATTGGAATTCTACCTACGTAGACGCTACAAGTGGGAGGCGCGCCCCTTCGAAAAAAACGAGACATTCGAAAAGGTCGGGTTCTTAGTGTTTTTGATTCTTAACTGAACAACAGCTTTATTTGCACACGAATAAGCCCTATTATGCTTGAAACCTGGTCGAATAACAAAAAAAAAATCAAAGTTTCCACTTTAATAAACAATGAATTCAATTTTAATTAACGTTTTAAAAATTTGCAAAGACTAAAGGATACTCTCCCAATGCCTAAAAGTATCGGAGATGTAAGAAAGATAGAAATGCACAATGCAGAGAAAAAATATAGTTAAAGTTGTTACGTGAAAGTTTGTGATAAACCGTGCAATAAATGGCTAAATAAGGTCAAATAATGACACCGCAGTAACGCAATAAAATGAAAAAGCGTGCTATGTGTAGCAGGTTTGACAGTGTGATTCACAGTCGTTTAGTCCGAAGACACTCCATCCATTTGAATTTTTAGACCAATCATAAAACACCCTACTTCATCAATTTTGCCAATTAATGTTGCCGATTCTTCTCCGATATATTGATTTGTCCATCCAAGTATTATTTTGGGCTACTTTCACAGAAAGCAATAAATAGGAGAGAAGTTGCTTCAATCGCTATTTTTCTGTAATCAATGCAGTTTCCTGTCTTTGTCACAATGATAATCAATAAAAAAAATTGGATTATTGAACTCACCTTAAAATAGGGATCGAGCTGATGAAAAATTGCAAAAACCAGATGTACATTTCGATCACAAAGCAGCAGTCCTCAGACGTGGTCCGCCGATAGTGATTTCTGAAGTAGAAAAATTATCTGAGAGTTAAAAAGAGTTCCATTCATTAAAACGGACAAGTATTACATTTTGCCATTATTAAAATTTCGGATTTATAAATTCAACAAAGTCACATTTTTGTACAATCTTGTACGTATTTATTTCAACCTTTGCTATTCGAAATTTCAATTATCAAGCATTTCGATGTGATTTCCGTGGATTTAAATCGTGTTTTGAGCAAAATATATAAAAGAATTCTTTTGCGGACAATTTTTTTGGATAAAATTATGCATCTCCTGAATTAAGAATAACATCCTTAGTATATGGACTGGATGTCTACATACGGGTTCTGAGGCGCATGTGGTCACCAAAGTCTGTTATTTCTCGCGTATAAAGTGTCGACACGCTCATATTTAGTTACAAGAGGAGATATACGATATTTATAAATTTTCTGTACAAGGCTGGCTTAATGAAACCAAAACTAATGTTCTATAAATAGAATAAAGTCAGAGAGACAGTGTCCGTTGAATTACACTTCTTGCAATGCCTGATTTACACTGGGACGCAGCGGCGCAGTTGTGGGGCCTTCGGATTCTATCAGTCATAGATATGTGGGGAAAAAATCTGATGTGGCCAACACATGACTTTCTCCATATTTGGGGTATAGATATTTAAATTATTATGAATAGCGTTATAAGGCGAAATTATTATTTCGTATCGTAAAAGAATACAGTCGTCCTTATTGCCGTAAATTAGGTATATTTTGAATATGTTTACAGAATTCACCGCTACATGGTACTGGCGCTGTATACTGGTATTAAAAAAAAGCAAAATATCTCCGAAATGGATGGTTCTACGAAAATTTGTTTCAAACAAATCTTGGAAGAAATATTATTCTCTACAACTTTGGTCCTCACGAAGATTACCAATAGCGACGTTTTTAAGGAGATATTTGACGGTAACCGAAAACACCGATTATTTATAAATAATTCCTAAACAATAACTGCTACGGAAAATTGTTTGAAATAAAAGATGTATTCTTTTACGATACGAAATAATAATTTTGCCTTATAATGCTATTCATAATAATTTAAATATCTATACCTCAGATACGAAGAAAGTCATGTGTTGGCCACATCAGATTTTATTTTAAAGCAGGAAGGAATAGAATATATAAATTGTTTTCCATTATCTAGAAGAAAAGTATTGAGCTATAGGCGTGTTTATAGCTGCTTTGCATTAAAAATGCGTTATCAAATAAGAAATTGAGATTTTGAAAATTATTCGTTCTGATTTATGATATTAACAGTAAATGTGAGGAAAAGTGGTTCTTCTCGCCGATTAAGTCCATAATTCCTTTGTTGAAGCCAATTCTGACGAAGGAGGCTTTTTTTATATTTCTTCACCCTATAAATATCTAAGTACGTTTTCCTCATCCTTCTGGTGGAATTTCACTCTCGCTTTCCTCAAAAATTCAGCTCTTTAAGACGCAAAAACATCGAACCGTTTCTTCTTCGATGCGCCAACACGAGAGAACCCTACCGATGACGATAAAAAATACCCACAGAAAACATTTACGGGAACATGCATATTGCGTGGATAAAAATGGCGGAGATGTTTGGGAAGCGAGACCGGAATAGATTTACGCCAAGGGACTGGCTTATTGCACGAAAATATGCCCGCAAAAAATCGACAAACAAACCCGTAATTTATGCGACGTGTTTATTGCGCGCGAGAAAGAGAGAGAGATCGAGGGGAAACGCGAGAATATTTTTTTTAAAGCTTCGTTCTGGAACCGAAAGCGTTTCGAATGCTTTTCCTTGGGATTTTTTTTACAGAAATTTTGGCATGACTCCGAAAAAAGTCCGCCGAGAATTGCAGGAAAAAGGGTCGCGTTTGATTTGACACGTCGGGTTGAAGCGATTTAAGGGCGAGCGAACGGTGAAGGGATTGAGAAATTCACGTGGAAAACTCGGTCGAATGACACGAAAGCTGGAAAACCCTCTCGAACGAGTACGCTGGCGCATTTAGCGATGACGAGGCCGTGAGCGCGCATTTCGTAAAGTATTGCGCCAAACATACCGAAAGAGTTAATTAGGGCATGCACGGAGAGTGCACAACGCTCTTCAGAAGTTCCGTGCGTTGCTTTTCAGGAAAATGACTGCTTGTACAGGCGCGAGCGTGTATTTACATGCATTCGATATGTACATGCTTTGGTACATGTGCATTCACACGCGTATTACGGAGTGGTGGTTGAGTGGTACGTAGCGTTCCTGGGTTCGAATCCTGGCGGAGACCGGTTTTTTCGACCTGAGGTCGGCCAAATGGGGGCGAATGGCATACGGCTCCCCAGAAGTTTCGAGATCTCAATCGTTCAAGTATCGAGTGTAAATTTTGCAAAATGTTTTACTAAAAATCACTTGCCAAACCGATTTACAAAATAAAAACACCGTAAAAGTTATAATATTAAACTGGGGCTCCATAAATCGTTCGTTATAACTCATTCATTCATATTCTAAAGGCTAAGCCTTGTCGACGCAACCATTCGCTTCTCTCCTCTACTGCTCTCTTCAGCTTTTCATATCCATCACATCCCATTATCGCCTTCATGTCCTCTAAATAAGTTTTCCTCTGTCTTCCTCTACTTTTCTTTCCTAAAATCTTGCCTTCAAAAATGTTTGAAATCAACTCATTATAACTATAAATATCGGTAGCGTGGGGCCGTTATTGATATTCGCATCCCCTCGTTGCTTGGCCGACTCTGATTGTGTGCTGTTAGGAGGAGAGGAAGGGACCTTAAGAGGTGTGTTATCTTGGTGCTTTTCGAAAGAGTAGACTAATGCCGGGACCGGATATCTTTCCAACATTCTGTGGGAACGTTTGGTGTTATGCATTCGGTTATGTAATTATATGAAAGGCTGCCAACCTATCCGCGTAAAACACAAGATGCCTAACCTCAAGAGGAGACCAACAAGTGACACAAGTCAAATATTGCAGTTTTTCAGGAGAAGGCTTTGAAAATTGTGACTCAATAAAAATGAAAATTATCGTAGTAGATTATCAAATTAAGTGAGAAACACTTATAATATATAACTCCCCTGTAATATAAACTTTATTAAATCGTAATTTTCTTATTATCAAATGCAGCTTGAGAGAAAAGTGACACTAATGCTCTATACCGCTTATTATTGAAGTTCCACTTGTGAAACTTTGTCAAACAAAAGCTCATACTTTTTCCAGTAAATTGCTCTATAAAAGTTAAAATTTGACATTTTTGACTTGTGTCACTTTTCTTGTGCATGAGCGATACTTTTTCAGTTAACTTTTCTTAACAATTAATCAAATTTGTTTGCAAACAATCCGTTTCCAAGCGTATTAAATTCATATATTACGATAATTTTATTTATTTTCATATCACTTTCGTCAAATCCAGCTTCATTTCTAGTGTAATTATGCCTTTCTGATATGTTTACCTTTTTGCCTTGTAAGCAAGAAACCTGTGAAAAGGAAACGTATTGTCCTAACCTATACTTTGCCTATACCTATACAATAATACTCGTATATGTAGGTCCGAAAGATAGAAGAGACGATACGGAAGAACAGCCCTAGCCCTAAATTTATATTACTATTTGAAAAGTAAAATTTTAATGTAAATAATTTAACATACCTGACCTAAATTTATAATAATATTTGAAAAATAAAACTATTAAAGTAAATAAATTACCATACCTGCCATACATTTATACTACTATTTGAAAAATAAAACATTTAATATAAATAATTTACCATGCCTAGTAGAATTGCCCGTTAAAATTTAACGGGAGAATTACGATCATTCGAATCATTAAGAAAGCGGAACGTTTCCGAATACTCTAAATAAGCATTCTATAAGGCCATTGTAATTTTCTGTCATGACAAATTATGGCGAAAAAAAGTTCTCTGTAGATAAAAACCGACGTTGAATATTGGTAACATCATTTAGACACGTTTCCCGTGGCTTTTCATGGATAGCAGACCACACTCAATTACGCCGGATGACTTGTCACAATATAGCGCTCGAATAGATAGGTTTTCGAATGATATTCATTCTTGTTTAATCTTAGGGAAGCAAGAACCGTGCATCACTTCCTCGCTGACTACGCGGAAGGATGATTGATTCATCGATCGACATGCATTGGATTTCCCGTGGTAGGGAATCCACAAAACCGCCTTTACATGGCTGCCTATGACATGAATGTCGACGTCACTCAATGAATGAAGCTTTTGTGTTAAACGAAAAAGCTCTCTCCGAATTAACTGAAAGGCGTATCTCGTATAACTCGAAGAATTTTCTCGGAAATCAAAACAACTTATAAAGTCAACGACAGGAATTTGAAAAGGGGAGGGCATTTATTTATAGGAAAGAAATATATCCAAAGGTAGAATACATCCTAAACTTCATAAATTTTTGTCTTAAATTCGTGCTTTGGTAGTTTTAAAATTATATAACGTGATAATTCATCTCATGGTTTTATTCCGTACAATTTTCACCACTTTATATGTTAAGTTAAAGATTTATGCAAACTTTATTGAACAGATACGCGTATACGTAGTGAAGACTAGAAAGTGCCATCGCGATAAGCGTAATTTATACGCGAAAGTTAGCAATATAGAAAATGGCCATATTAAATAAAATAGAATTTCGTTCCTGAAATATTTCTGTATATGCAAAATATTGTTGGTTAAAGCAGTTGATGTACTTTAATAAAAGGTGCTATATTTTTTTTCCAAGTATTAGTTCTTCTGTGGCACAAGGAAAACTAAAACTAATACAAACCACATAGTATATATACTCTCTCAAGATGGAAATCAGACGCCAGAAAGCTTCTACCCTGAAAAGTGTAGGCTTTAGTGTCCCTATCACTAGCTCCTTCCTATTCCCTTTAATTCCTCGTTCCTATTACTTATATTATTTACATAAATATTACATACAATATACACATAAATACGCGTGTCCGGAAATGTACTTAAAGGTGTGAAAATAAGCATATACATGTTACGGGAATCGCAGATTAATCGAAGTTATCTCCGCCTTTCCGTTAAAAAAAAAACAAGTTTTTTCAGCGGGTTTCTACCAAAAA